>HG992174.1:4037500-5456250 GCA_905220505.1 Laothoe populi | reverse complement strand
GGAGGCCCGAGCCCAGCAGTGGGACAATGTTGATAATGTCTGTAATCTCTGAAGGGGTAGGCAGAGGTGTATGTAACCAGTACACACACTTTTCGGCGAATTTCGGTCCCATAATGTGATAGGGGGCGAGCATATCGCCATACCGGGCACAGATTCCAGACTCCGGGCTAATACTGAGTAATTTCTAAATAGAAAAACCCAATATCACTTTACCCGACCCGGGGATGAAACCCGAGACCTCAGCACAGTCGTAACGCATGCGAAATTACATCTGCGCCACCGAGGCAGTCGTTACAATCCTGTCGAGAATCTTCTTCAAACTACGCCTAAAGGAGCTGGCAACCTGTTAAGGTCTCGGGATCCCAAGTCGGGGTCAAGTTATATTGGGTTTTTATTATGAAATACTCAAGTATTAGCCTGGAGTCTGGAATTGTGCCCGGTATGGCGATAGGCTCGCCCTCTATTATGGGACCGTAATAAATTTGACGAAAAGTGGGTGTACTGGCTACAGTTCTGCCTACCCCTTCAGGAATTACATGCGTCTGTGTGTAAAAGAGCCAAAAAACTATGTAAACGTAGTCAAACCAAAAGATTCAATATGTATGTTTGAAAGTTATGCGATTTTGGACTATAAGCACTTCAAATTAAGGTACTATTTGGTTTGGCTTGGCTGCGTTTACACTTTTTTCTTTATAAATTAGGAATTTTTGTCTTTCGCAATGTTAGAACATCACTGACTAAGTGTACTGTAAATATAAGAAACAGTTTACGTAATTCTCGCCATATTAAATACACAAAAGTACTTCATAAAACATTCAATAGACAAAATATGAAACAAAAATATTCAGTGTTTGTATGGAAAACACATGTCACGTGACATGGAAAGAGGACAGTGCTATACATAACATAATGAGTGTGAAAGAGATGTAAAATCTATGTTTCTAACTCTGCTTACGCAGTAAAGTAGGCGTATTACAGATTTAGTTTACGAATTTTGACCTTGCTGAGCCTTGACCGACGATGACCTGTTTGGCTATAATGCGAAAACCTTGTTTTTCCTTGAACACATGTTTTCTAGAACAGTCTAATGCGGTCGGTCAACCCCATCTATTGATATTTTCCGGAACTAAACGTTTCTTGTTTTTCTTTTTACCAATTAATAAATGTATCTATTATTACTGACCTTAATGCCTAAATAACTAACTTAATGGTTAAATAACGACAATAACATTCTGCGATATTTCTATATATTTTCAATATACAATAGAAAATATATTTCATTTAATATAGAGGTTTTATGAGATTCTCGCTTGTAGCGACATCTGTTGTCAAGTAGTAGAAGCACGTTTTTATCGTCAGAAAATGTGGTAATTAATAGTTTACCAGATGGCGCTATTCGAAAATAGTTTCGTATTAAACTATTATGTGCCGGTAGATGGCGGCACGAGTAAATTACTGACATGTAGCATAATTGCAGATGGCGTTAGCACATTAGACATACACTTTACAATATTGGGCGACAGATGGCGTATTATCAGTCACTGGCAAACGGGCATAATAGTTTCCTATAATCGCAGAATGGTTTGGTAGCAACGATAACAGATTCTTAGCTGGTGGTAGGATATTCATATCCGCCCGTTAGCGATCACCGTAGCGGGTGTAAGACCCGCCATAGTGGCACACGCAAGTGTGTCGCGTTCCGAGATCAGCCACTGTACATCCGGTTTTTGTCGGGGCTCTAGAGTTGCGGTACGATGTTTGGCCGTTATGCGGCCTTCTGCAGCAGGCCGGCATGATTGTGTTGAGAGCGGGAGATAAATTGTCTCTCGCTATACGATACTAATTGGACGCACTGCGTTTACTATCAGGTGCAGAGTGGTCACTTTGCCGTGCCAGGATAAAAAAACCGTAGCTCCAAGCAGCGCTGGTTTTCAGCTACTCCTGACACCCTATGGTTGTTATACGAGAAATATATTTAAAGCAGTGGCCGACCGGCAAACAGCCTAGAAATAAGTGAAAGGGAATAAGGGGTCATAATAAAAATATACAATAAAATGTTATATGTTTTTTTTAAGTTTGTAGACAGAATTATGAACTAGGCTCGCTGATATAACTGTATTCCTTTGTCAACGGTAGGCAGCGGCTTTGCTGTGCCCTCGCATTGCAGAAGTCTATGGGCGGCGGTGACTACTTACCATCAGGTGGCCCGTCTGCTCGTCTGTCTATCGAGGTTCAACGGTGGGCAGCAGCTCTGCTGTGCCCTGGCATTGCAGAAGTCTATGAGCGGCGGTGACTACTTACCATCAGGTGGCCCGTCTGCTCGTCTGCCTATCGAGGTTTAACGGTAGGCAGCGGCTCTGCTGTGCCCTGGCATTGCAGAAGTCTATGAGTGGCGGTGACTACTTACCATCAGGTGGCCCGTCTGCTCGTCTGCCTATCGAGGTTCAACGGTGGGCAGCGGCTCTGCTGTGCCCTCGCATTGCAGAAGTCCATGGGCGGCGGTGACTACTTACCATCAGGTGGCCCGTCTGCTCGTCTGTCTATCGAGGTTCAACGGTGGGCAGCGGCTCTGCTGTGCCCTCGCATTGCAGAAGTCCATGGGCGGCGGTGACTACTTACCATCAGGTGGCCCGTCTGCTCGTCTGTCTATCGAGGTTTAACGGTAGGCAGCGGCTCTGCTGTGCCCTGGCATTGCAGAAGTCTATGAGTGGCGGTGACTACTTACCATCAGGTGGCCCGTCTGCTCGTCTGCCTATCGAGGCACTAAAAAAAAAAGTGGTGAACAGATACCGAGTGAGACCGAAAATAGCTGTTTCGAAACCAGCCCAAATGACATAAACCCTAATGTTACATCTGGTTTAAGTGATGTTTGTCTCTCGCTAGTGGATATTCTTATCCGCCTGTATGTCGATCACCGTATATAGGTTGTAAAACCCGCCATAGTGGTACACGCACGTGTGTCGCATTCCGGGATCAGCCAGTGTACATCCGGTTTTTGTCGAGGTATAGAGTTAGTGTGCGTTGTTTGGCCATTTTGCGACCTTCTGAGTACTCTGACACTAGACCCTCGACCGCTTCACCTTCTTGCCCATGGCGTAGTGTGAAGAAGCATGCCGGCAATATTGTGTTAAGTAGCGGAGTATAGATTGTCTCTCGCTACTTGATACTCTAATTGGACGGCACTGCGCGTACCAACAGGTGGTCACTTTGCCATGCCAGGATAAAAAAAACAGACTTGACTTTTGAAGGTACGTGTGTGTTCATTGTTAATTATCGCTTGCTTTAACGAAGGAAAACATCGTGAGGAAACCTGAGAAAACTTATACCAATTTCAAAGGTGTGTGAAGTCTACCAACCCGCATTAGGCCAGCGTGGTGGACTAAGGCCTAACTCTCATTAGTAAAGGAGGCCCGTGCCCAGCAGTGGGACAGTATGTCCAGTGGGACTACATAGATTGTATTATATCCCTCACTTAGAAACTTGATTTACTAATACGGTTACAGTTGATAATATTCATATGTCATTATGACTGCCTCGGTGACGCAATTATAATTGCGCATGCGTTACGACTGCTGTGCTGAGGTCTCGGGTTCGATCCCCAGGTCGGGTTAAAGTGATGTGGGTTTTTTTTCTATAGAAATACTCAGTATCAACCCGGAGTCTGGTATGGCGATGGCGATAGGCTCGCCCTCCATAACATTATGGTACCGTCATAAATTCGGCGAAAAGTGGGTGTACTAGTTTTTTTTTATTCTGGCACGGCAAAGTGACTACACTGCACCTGATGGTAAGCGCAGTGCCTTCCAGATAGAGTATCAAGTAGCGTGAGATAGTCTATCCCTCACTATTCAACACAATCATGCTGGCCTACTAGTTACACCTCTGCCTACCTTCCTGAGTATATGTATGCACCGTTATTCAAATGCATCATATACCTACATACATATTATGGTATTACCCGTACATAAGGTATCAATACTACCAATATGCTTCGTAAATGAAATGCAATCAAAAACCTGTCAACCACATATTGAACGTATTCAGAAAAAAACATTATCCCGCTGAGTCGGAACATCCGCGCGACCCCTAGTGCGTGGTTCTGTACTTTGGCGGGAGAATTTTGTTACAATGGATTTTCGACTCTACATGCATGTATTAGAGTGTATTTTTGAGAAAATAAGGTATCATATAAGTTGTTTTGTTATTGAAATGCTCATGTAATTTCGATATTTGAATTTTCGAATCGAAATTGATCTAAACATGTGTCTCGTTATTGAATTTTAGACCCTATTAATACTGTATAAAGATGACTTTTGCGGTGTGGTGATGTTTTTTTTTCATTTTGATAACCGGCCAGCGGTATGGTCATTTACGAAGAGATTAGTTATTAATTTTGTATTAAGCCAATTAAAGATGGCGGTATTATAAAATAAAACTAGTTTTGTGTGGAGTTTTATGTATTAAAATAGGCATAAACGTTTGAAGATTGCACTATGTATAATTAAATTTCTCCATTTTATAGTCTATTGCAATTTTACCGTTGTTTTGCAAAAGTTGATTTGACATTTTATTTCTCATAGTTCATAGATTTTTTCTTTTATTCTCTCTTTTTTATACAAAAGAGAATGGAGTTCATAGACAAGATGTAATTGTTACCACGGACAATATACAACATGTTTATTTTGATCGTATCTATTTTTGTATTTTGCTAATTTAATATAACAAGCGGTATTATATTGCATAATTTCGTTCTGTTTATTTTAATTAAATGTACTAATATTAATATTAATTACTCCTAGATCTAAGCTATCTATTATAAAAACTAATATGATTTTTTACTTTCAAATTGAAATATGACATCACTAGCAATATTTGGAAATATTGCCACTGTTTCTGGTTAGGCTGCATGGTGGAGAACCTTTGCCTTCTCTTTTATATAAAAAAGAGAGAATGAAACAGAAAAAAATGATATTGTTTTGTACCTACGATCTAAGGCTCAGATCATAGTCGCCTTGTTTATCAAAAAATTAAATTATCCAAGCCATTATTAATCACTTTTGAATTACTCTATGTTACTGTAAAACACCCACCAATTCTAGTATAAAAAAACCATAAACACTAAAATAATGTTTACAGTTGATCTTCGTCTGTCTTTTCTCACATTTCGCTTAGATGGAACGGATATGGTTGGATGTAACACAGATTTTAAATAACGATAAGATGTTATTACAACGGGCGCCATTTTATCAAGATGGAGGCGTGAGATTGTGTTTTACCGCTCTTTTTTGTCGTAAATCGTCATATGTCAAATGGATTCTAATAACATGTTTCTTTAGCTCTATACAACATGTAACATGATTAATGCACACTCTGACAGTAGTTTGTTCAGAATAAGTGACTGAATCGATATAATTTTTTTTAATAGATTTTTTTTTCCAAAAATATTTAACACTCAGGTAAATAATAGTCACCCTTTAATTTAACGTTCAAGACAAACGAAACTGAGACATAACTCGATGCGATAAAGTCTTTTCCAAATGCAATAATAAACGAACACTTTAAAAAATCAAATAATTAAAATTACGAACTTTATGTCGAAAATTAGTACAACTAATTTCATAACAAACAATATTTATATTCATCGCAGTCTAATTCCAATACATAAATAGATAACACCCAACAGTCACACACATAGCCCCGACCCCACACTAAGATACGAGTCTTGTGTTGTGGGTATCAGAGACTACGAGAGACTTTCGGTCTCAACACCCAGACCCCGGACACAAATATCTGTCTGTCACACAAACATTTGTCCCGGTGTGGGAATCGAACCCACGGCCTCTCGTTTCACAGCCGGCTACTCGCCAACTGCGCCACGGAGGCTGTCAATGAGTTATGATTGTAATAATATTTTTAAATTGGGGTGTCTGAGGATGTGCGTTATTCCCGTTACACATAGTATACATAAAAGGAATATAATATATTTGTTAGCGGGCTATTTGAAGCGATTATGTTACAGGAGAGAAATTTAATTTTTTTTTGTTTTTCGGAAAAATACATTATAAAAAAACTATTGCGTGGATTTTAATGAATTAATATATTACTTGTATAAGCACGTACTGCAGCATTAGGACTTATTTTTATGTATTAATGACCATTATTTTTTAAATAAATGTGGCCTGAAAAAATGGGCCCTGTTTTACCAGTCGAATTTAGCGCCAAAATAGTGTAAAAAAATTGGAACTAGGCTCAAAAGATGCAGAAAAATCAAATAGTCTGCAAACAGTCGATATAATTCTGGAATAAATGGACTGACGTTAATGTGTTAGAACTCACAAATTGCAAAAATAGAAAAATATGTATTTTAATCCAAATTGTATGACAAAATATTTTGTGTGGAACAGTGTTGACACGGGAAATGTCGCTTTTGAGTTTTTTCTTAGCATGAGCCTGTGCACCAAATTCAATTTGAACCATAGAATATTTCTAGTTACCAAATAAGAAAAAGAAAGCCAAGATTTCATGTTCCCTTTACATTTGACAGAAACTAACCAAATTTAGTTCAAAGGCATAATGGTTTCTGTTTTTTTTTAGTTCCTCGATAGGCAGACGAGCAGACGGGCCACCTGATAGTAAGTAGTCACTGCCGCCCATAGACTTCTGCAATGCCATGGCACAGCAAAACAAATTTTACGGATTTTATTTTACTTTTTAATCCTGATTTTTCGGTAACTTACAGCTTTCATGGTCACAGGGCGGGCTGAGTTGTATGTCCAATGTCGTTAATAATCGACAATAAACCGAACTCGAAAAAAAAAATTAAATTGCATTTTCTTTTACAGGACATGGATCTTATCGAGGTTCTTTGGAAGCAAGATGTCGACATGGGCTTCTCCCTGGAGGATCCCATTCAACCGGTAAGTTCCAAATTTGAATATAGTCCCGATTATGAACTTGTTGGTCCCATGTTGGAACGAATAAAAGTCGTAAAATGTGAATAAAATAATTTAATGTTATTATGTTGGCAATAAAACCGCTAAGTTCCGAATTTGAATTTAGTTCCAATTATGAAACTGGTCCCATGTTGGATCCAATGTTGAAACACAATCAATGAGACAGTCTCTGCGGAGCGTCGGGTACCGACATGTATAACAAAAAAAGTACTGATTGTGAAACAAGAGATGTGGGTTCGATTCCCGTGTTGAGACAAATGTTTGTGTCATCAGCAAATAATTGGGTGTTGTGGAACCATAGACCCTCATAGCCGATACTCACAGCACATGTTTAACCCAGCGTGTAATCACGTGTGTATTTTTTAGTTATATTAAACATGATAAATTTTGTTTTGACTGCCTCGGTGGCGCTGTTGTAATTGCGCATGCGTTACTACTGCTGTGCTAAGGTCTCGGGTTCGATCCCCGGGTCGGGTAAAGTGTAATTGGGTCTTTCTATCTAGAAATTTTCAGTATTAGCCCGGAGTCTGAAACCTGTGCCCAGTATGGCGATAGGCTGGTGAGTGTATATGTATGTATGACAAATATTGTGCACAGGAGGGACCCCAGGCCACCAAAGTCCTTAGCGATGAGATCGACAAGGAGCTCAAGAAAGCAGAGGAGAAGTTACAGAAGACCAGTGAAGAGCAAGCCGAGCGGGAGAAAGAGATCGAGAAGGTGAAGGTGTCTCTACTGGACTCGGAAGTTAAAGAGGTAAATTATAGTAATGACCAGCAATTGAAAATACTGATTTTAGGGATTTTATAGTTTATACTCGACAGCCTCCGTGGCGCAGTTGGCGAGCTGTGAAACGAGAGGCCGTGGGTTCGATTCCCACACCGGGACAAATGTTTCTGTGACAGACAGATTTGTGTCCGGGGTCTGGATGTTGTGAGACCGTGCGTCTCTCTAGGTCTCTGATACCCACAACACAAGACTCGTATCTTAGTGTGGGGTCAGGGCTATGTGGGTGACTGATGGGTGTTATTTATTTTACTTTTAGTCCCATTTCGAAAGCTTTACTGCCTTCATGGTCACTATCTTCATGAGGTCGTACCATCACCAGATTCCGTAGCGTTCCTCAAACGTCAGGACTAAAAAGTAAATTAATTGAATTAAAATCGGTTAGTTTTATTCCAACGTGAATATTTCATCTCAGCATGAACCAATAAAAGCGGTCGAGGGTCTATACCCTCTTCTTCTTCACCTTCTTTCCCATGGCGTAGTGTGAAGAAGCAGACCGGCATGGTTGTGTTGAGTAGCGGGGGACAGATTGTCTCTCGCTACTCGATACTCTAATTAGACCGCACTGCGTTTACCATCAGGTGCAGTGTCGTCACTTTGCCGCGCCAGGATAAAAAAAAACTGATGATAAGTACAGTGCCGTCCAAGAGTATCCAACCACAGACGAGTATCTCTCGCCATTCGGTAGAATTATGCGAGCGAGTTAAGGACTGATTTAATTTGAGCCCGTAAGCATGAGACATGACATTTTTATTTACGATAGGTTTCGTTTTTTTATTTATTCTGTCACGGCGAAGTGAACACTGCACGTGATACTAGTACCGTCCAGTTAGAATATCAAGTAACGAGAGCCAATCTTTTTTAATTCTGGCGCTGAAATGTGACCACACTGCACCTGATGGTAAGCGCATTGCCGTCCAGATAGAGTATCAAGTAGCGAGAGACAGTATCCCTCGCTACTCAACACAATCATGCCGGCCTGCTGTTTAGCAACTTCACACTACGCCTAAAGGACCCAGGATCATAGGAAGGAGGACACGGTACCTGTCAAACTGTTCCACAGCTTCATGGTGAATTTGTGAACCTCTTGGTTCGGACCGTGGTAGTAGACACCACGAATCTATCCCCTGCCACTCGACACAATCATGCCTGCTGATTAGTTTGAAGACGAATTCAACTCATCCAGATCAATCAGCTACTTGAGACATAAGTTGTAATGTTATTTGTTTCACCAGGACGATCCTTGGGCCGGACTCTCTTACACCGTTGATACTGAAACTGGTGAGTAATAGAATTTAATTTGTTATATCCATAGACATAGATCATGGACTGAGCGCTCTCTGTCCAGATATAGTATAAGTGGGGAGACAATGTGAGAGAGATAAAGCGAACGTGCGGCCAGCAATTGTCAATTGTCAGCCCGCCAACTGTCGATATAATATTCAATCTTCAATCTGTATATATAAAAGAAGAAACTGACTGACTGACTGACTGACTGACTGATCGATCAACGCACAGCCTAAACGGCTGGGGTTAGAGACTTGAAATTTTGACAGTAGGTACCTTTTATGAAGTAGGCATCCACTAAGGAAAGGTTTTTGGAAATACCACCCCTAAGGGGATAAAATAGGGGATGAAAGTTTGTATGAAAATCCGTCATTTTTGAAGTTAAATTCATTAAAATTAGTATTTGCCATTTTAGTTAAAAATAAAAAATATCTTTCAGGATTTTTGGAAATTCCGCCCCTAAGGGGGTAAAATAGGGAATGAAAGTTTGTATGAAAATCCGTAATTTTTAAGTTAAACGCGTGAATATTGGTATTTTGTATTGTATACTTTTTCTCCCAAACATGATCTCCACGCGGGCGGAGCCGCGAGCAACAGCTAGTTCCTCAATACATCAGCAACACACTTATGACTGACAATTGTTTCCCAAAATCAATTTAAATCACATTTAACTGTAATTCAAACACAAAACCGCTATAAACATAGACTATAGTTTCTATATCAATAAAAAACCCATTTCCGCCCTAAACCCACCCCAAAAGCAGCCCTTATGTATTGCAGTACATAAGGGATGAAATGTATAGGGGTCGTTATTGTAAGGGCAATCATCCCATACTTTGGGGTGGAATTGTTTGATTTCGTTTTCAGAATATAAGCTCGAGATATTTTTGGCATTGAGTTGGTTTTAAGATAAATAAATGTATATATCAATACGTGAAGAGAATTTTGTATATATTTTTTAACATATTGCTCGCACGGAGCAGTGTGATTTTTTTTTTATCCTGGCATGGCAAAGTGACCAAATTGCATCTGATGGTAAGTACAGTGCCGTCCAGTCATAGTATCAAGTAGCGAGAGACAATCTATCCCTCGCTACTCAACACAATCATGCCGGCCTGCTTCTTCACACTACGCCATGGGCATGAAATAGTTTTTCTACGATTTTTTTTTATATACTCTGTTATTGCCCACTTTATTGCAAACAGCCATATATCTATCTATATATTTATTTATTTATTTGGCCACCAACAATTGCTTACACTAGAACACACAATAACAACATACATAAATCTCTGTGTAAGTGTAGCAACCACTTAAAGGTAGGCACCACATACTCCAGTTTGAGCAGCAAACATAACATTAATTAAAACTTAACTAAAAAAAAAACGCAAAACTGATAGCATTTCAAGACTTCCGCGCGTTCAATCAATGTCTTATTACGGATGACATACATATACACTCACGCCTGTAATCCCCGAAGGGGTAGGCAGAGGTGTAACCAGTACATCCACTTTTCGCCGAATTTCCAGACTCCTGGCTAATACTGAGAATTTCTAGATAGATTAACCCAATATCACTTTACCCGATCCGAGAACCCGAGACCTCAGCACAGCAGTCGTAACGCATGCGCAATTACAACTGCGCCACCGAGGCAGCAGATATTTTTCTTGGTTTATAAATATTTCTGAAATACAGGCTAGATTCTTCAGGAATGCAGTTTCGCTAGAGAAGAACGGGCAAGAAACTTTAGCGTTGCTCTTTTTCAACATTGGTTAACAATATTGGTAATACAATTATTATACAATTTAGTCATTAACCTTCCTAATCATATCTGTATATATAAAAGAAGAAACTGACTGACTGACTGACTGACTGACTGACTGACTGACTGATCGATCAACGCACAGCCTAAACGGCTGGGGTTAGAGACTTGAAATTTTGACAGTAGGTACCTTTTATCACGTAGGCATCCACTAAGGAAGGATTTTTGGAAATACCACCCCTAAGGGGATAAAATAGGGGATGAAAGTTTGTATGAAAATCCGTCATTTTTGAAGTTAAATTCATGAAAATTAGTATTTGGCATTTTAGTTCAAAATAAAAAATATATGTTTCAGGATTTTTGGAAATTCCGCCCCTAAGGGGGTAAAATAGGGAATGAAAGATGGTATGAAAATCCGTCATTTTTAAGTTAAACGCATGAATATTGGTATTTTGTATTGTATTTTTTCTCCCAAACATGACCTCCACGCGGGCGGAGCCGCGAGCAACAGCTAGTACACTATAAGACGCAAAAAGATGTTTTCAAATCTGACTAGTAGTTCAAGAGATTTGCGCGTTCAAACAATGTGTTAGTATAGATTACTGATATTTTAAACACGCAGAATAAAACGATTTTAGTTCACGGTTATTCATGGACATAGCCGAGTACAAAATCCCCTGAGAGTCCCGCCTGTGACCTCCCCCAGTGAGTTTATATCATTAGTCTTATGATTCAGCGCTTTTGGGGCGGACTGTGTTCAAAGATTTCGATTTTGACAAAAAAATATGGTAATAAGTCTAAATGCAGGAGATAGACTGAGGCTTTAGCTCTCATCATATTTGCACCCGAAATGTTATGAAATTATGTATTTAGACGTATTGGTCTAACTATTTAGCTATACTATAATAAAGTTATGTATATGCCACTGTCAAGACGAAAGCCGTATATTCGAAACCCAAATGGCATACACCTCTGACATTTCTAAAGTTATGTGTGTATTAATTGTTAATTATCGTTTGCTTTAACGGTGAAGGAAAACATCGTGAGGAAACCTGCATATCTGAGAATTCTCATACGAATTTCGAAGGTATGTGAAGTCTACCAACACGCATTAGGCCAGCGTGGTGGACTAAGGCCTAACCACTCTCATTAGTAGAGGAGGCCCGTGCCCAGCAGTGGGAAAATATGTAATACAGGGCTAGTATTATTATTTTTTATTATAAAATAGCTTCACTCGCAGGCGGATAAACCACGATAAAATCCGTAAAATAAGTTTTATATCAATGTTATTTACTTAGTTAATATGAACGGTAGGCAGCGGCTCTGCTGTGCCCTGGCATTGCAGAAGTCTATGGGCGGCGGTGACTACTTACCATCAGGTGGCCCGTCTGCTCGTCTGCCTATCGAGGCAATAAAAAAAAAAGTTAATATGAACGGTAGGCAGCGGCTCTGCTGTGCCCTGGCATTGCAGAAGTCTATGGGCGGCGGTGACTACTTACCATCAGGTGGCCCGTCTGCTCGTCTGCCTATCGAGGCAATAAAAACAAAAGTTAATATGAACGGTAGGCAGCGGCTCTGCTGTGCCCTGGCATTGCAAAAGTCTATGGGCGCCGGTGACTACTTACCATCAGGTGGCCCGTCTGCTCGTCTGCCTATCGAGGCAATAAAAAAAAAAGTTAATATGAACGGTAGGCAGCGGCTCTGCTGCGCCCTGGCATTGCAGAAGTCTATGGGCGGCGGTGACTACTTACCATCAGGTGGCCCGTCTGCTCGTCTGCCTATCGAGGCAATAAAAAAAAAGTTAATATGAACGGTAGGCAGCGGCTCTGCTGTGCCCTGGCATTGCAGAAGTCTATGGGCGGCGATGACTACTTACCATCAGGTGACCCGTCGTCTCGTCTGCCTATCGAGGCAATAAAAAAAAATGATCTAATTATGGGGGGATACTCATTTTACAAAATAAAATTGGTTCAGTAGCCCATTCTTCACATATTTCAGTGTGTTTTTTATGTTATGTATATGCACTCATATCGAAGTGTTCCCGGCTTCGAATGCACGATTTCTATATACCACCTGCATAAGTACAAAGCTTTTGTCGTATGATTAATGATTTAAGTTACATCTCAATTCCCCCAGGACACGACCATTAATTATATTTATTGTTGTATTAAATATTATGGATGTTGTATGGGTTCTCAAAGTTTCCGAGCGTGTTTGGATTTAGTTCGCTAGTGGTATCTAAATCATGTATTTATTGAATCCATGAAATGTTATACATCATTCAGATTCAGTAAATTTTTTACTCTACCGCCAGTTCGGAACGCAGTTTCGCTAGAGAAGAACGGGCAAGAAACTCTAGCGTTGCTCTTTTCACACCGGTTAACAATATTTGGTCATACAATTAATATACGATTTCAGTTTAATTACATTAGATTAGAGCAGCTCAATGTATGTTAAGTTGCCTTATTGCAATATTGTGAAATAAAAATCATTACAAGACCTATTGCCGCACATGACCATCGTGAGTGATGAAAATCTCGATTTCTTAAAGCAGTTGGTCCTTACTGAGACAGTCTGAGCAGACGAGTCCACACGAGCCACACCCGGTCACGAGTAATGACTATGAGTAGATATGATTCATATCCGCCCGGATAGCGACCACCGTACATAGGGTTTAAAACCATAGTGGCACACGCAAGTGTGTCGCGTTCCGGGATCAGCCAGTGTACATCCAGTTTTTGTCGGGGGTCTAGAGTTGGGGTACTATGTTTGTGTGTGGCCTTGTGAGTACTCTGACACTAGACCCTCAACCGCTTCTTCACATCCTTGCCCCATGGCTTAGTGTGAGGAAGGTACACAGCAGGCATGATATATTCGGACGGCATTGCGCTTATCATATTACAGTGTGGTCACTTGCCGTACCAGGAGAAAAAAACGGTATTCTTGATGCTTTGTTACGTATGTTGTCTTAGCAGTTACTAGAGTAGCAAAAACTAAAATAATGTTAAATGAGATAATCAAATAATATTTACTGAACATTGTGTGCTTACAGAATAAAGTTGAATATAATAATAATTCTAGCCCTGTTTTAAACTTGTCCAGACTTGCTAAGACAGACCTCCCCTACTAATGAGAGGGGTTAGGCCTTAATCCACGCTGGCCTGTGAGTTGGAAGATTTTACACACCGTCATAAATAAGATTTTTTTTTAGAATTCTCAGGCAGGTTTTTTCACAATGTTTTCCTTCACCGTTTGAGCTTATTTATTACTATTAGTGATCGCCTAGTGGTCAAAATTCGACAGTAATTCATAAAGAACTGTTTCCAAATAATGTGTACAAATAAAAATCAATAAAAGTATGTTTGACCTCTATGGACTCCTAAACTTTTCATCCGATTATGATGAAACTTTGGTGAGTTGTTCTATATACGCCCGCGATGGTTCCTGGCCCGATTTTTTTTATTAACTCGCTAGATGGCGCTGCAGAACATCAACTTCAACACCGTTCAATCGATCGCAATTAATCAAATTTACTTTACGTGGCATTGCAATAATCTGTATATATAAAAGAAGAAACTGACTGACTGACTGACTGACTGATCGATCAACGCACAGTATAAACGGCTTGGGTTAGAGACTTGAAATTTTGTCAGTAGGTACCGTTTATGACGTAGGCATCCACTAACGAAGGGTTTTTGGAAATACCACCCCTAAGGGGATAAAATAGGGGATGAAAAATTGTATGAAAATCCGTATTTTTTTAAGTTAAACGCATGACAATTGGTATAGTTTTTCTCCCAAACATGACCTCCATGCGGGCGGAGCCGCGAGAAACAGCTAGTAAATAATAAATGTTGAACAAACAGGAGAAAAATATATTAACTATTTTGTCTTTATTTATATATAAATATTTTCACATACTGCGATTAATTTTGAGAACCACTGATGCCTATAACGTTTCTATCAAAAAGGATTTGGTTAGAAGGGTCTTATTATACTGGTTCTATTGACTCGAAACGATATATAATTCGTATATAGGAATGTATGGAGGTTGATTCCTTTTGTATTTGTAATATTACTCACTGGCGTTAACCGACTTCAAAAAAGAGGAGCTACTCAATTCTTCTGTTTTAGGCTTTAGAAAGAACGTATTGAGGTTTTTATAAGGAAATAATTAATTAATAAAAATTGAATATTTGACAGCCTCCGTGGCGCAGTAGGCGAGTAGCCGGCTGTGAAACGAGAGGCCGTGGGTTCGATTCCCACACCGGGACAAATTTTTGTGTGACAGACCGATATTTGTGTCTGGGGTCTGGGTGTTGTGAGAAGGTGCGTCTCTCTAGGTCCCCGATACCCACAACACAAGACTCGTATCTTAGCGTGGGGTCGGGGCTGTGTGTGTGACTGTTGGGTGTTATTTATTTAATCTCCAAGCAAATGTACATATTATTCCCACAAATTAACTAATAGAAATTTAATGTCATCCATGTAGGTACTAAAAGTTTATTCGACGGATAGGGGCTATTTGATTTAGGCGATTTTTTTGCGATATTGAGTTAGTTGAGGTTCTCGAATGTCGACCACGTACCGGAAGGCGCAGCGTGGGTAGACCCCCCACAATGTGGACTGATACCCTGGTAAAGGTTGCGGGAGTCCGCTGGATGCGGGTGGCGCAGGACCGGTCATTGTGGCACTTTTTGGGGAAGGCATATATGTCCAGCAGTGGACGTCCTTCGGCTGACATGATGATGATGATGATGGAGTTATATACATAATGGGAATTAGCAAATCTTTCTGCATCTTTTGATCTTAGATTATGATTTTTTTGTGCACTTTTTGGGCGTTCAAATCAACTGGTAAAAGAGAGCTCATTTATTACAGGTCGCATTTATTTTAGAACCTCTCTTAAAATGCATGAAAACAAGTCGTACAGATGCAGTACGTGCTTACACAAGTTATATATTAATTCTACTAAAATCCACGCAATAGGTTTTTAAAGTGATTTTGTTTAACGAAAAAATTAAAATCTTTAAGCCTCCTGTAACTTTTAAAAAATGTCGTTTAAAACCAAATTGCCCGCCAACAGTCGATCTATAGTAGTGCAAAAAACTTAAATGTATATATTGTTAGGAAATGTATATAAAATTGGATTTGGATCGAAAACTTAGGATAGTTTTTTGTTGTTAAACCCAACTATACACGGTTACAAGATTTTACAAGATACTATGGCATTGAAATAAAACTAATTTTACGGATGTGTTCGCGGCTTATTTTACTTTTTACCCGAATACGGCGAAGCAAATGGCTATGTCTTAGACCGGTATGTATATTTATCTGTTCCCTCATAACTTCTAAAATACTTATATGATTTTTAGTTCTGACATTTCGGTAGCTTTTACAGCCTTCATGGTCACGGGGCGGATTGAGATGTATGTCGCCACGAAAGTATAGTGTAAGGTTTTAGTTACATTTTTCAAATATTACCATAGCATATAGGGGATGCAGCGATAGCCTAGTTGGTTGCGGTACGGACTGTCAAGACGAAAGTCGTAGGTTCGAAACCCAAGTGGCATACACCTCTGACTTTTCTAAAGTTATGTGTGTGTTAAAATGTTAATTATCGCTTGCTTTAACGGCTAAGGAAAACATCGTGAGGAAACCTGCATATCTGAGAGTTTTTCGAAGGTATGAGAAGTCTGCCAACCCGCATTAGGCCAGCGTGGTGGACTAAGGCCTAACCCCTCTCAATAGTAGAGGAGGCCCGTGCCCAGCAGTGGGACAATGTTTAATACAGGGCTAGTATTATATAGGGGATGATCATGAATTTGTACCTAGTGGCCTGATTATTCCAAAATAAATTTACAGGGTACGTTCAAAAAAAAAACGGTACGTTCAGTTGTGATATATAAATTATAAAGCAAACTTTCTCCATTTTTGTGCTGCAAATTCCTTTAATTGCTCATCTTTATTGTTTTTTGTATTTAGATTTTTTTCACAATATCGCCTATTTTTCAATGGAGGCTGGGGGTCTTTTGTATCCCTGGGCTGCAGTCCAAAAAGCCCTTAAATTGATCCGCCTCTGATAGCATAGTTCCTGTTAGAACTGCGCGATTCAAAGTATGTATGAACACTCTTGGGTAATGCAAACACCTGGCAAAAATTCAAGAAAATCCACCGGCTACTTTTCTAGTTTTGCGACCATACATACGGATGCTGTGTTTTTTATATATGTGTTCTGCCGACTCTCATGCCTGCAGCTGAGACATGGAGTTTACTACAAAAAGTTTAGTACAAAATACTATGGAGCGATCTTGGTTCGGAAACACCACGAAGCTGTGGCTCCGCAAGCCAGTATGCTTGGTTTTGTTGTGGAAGGGAGAGGATGGGATGAGATTAAACAATTCTTCGGAGCATTTGCCATGATACAGACGATAGAACTCGCTAAGCTAAATATCACTTCGCAGCTGTAGCGGCTCTAGGTTGTTAGTCACGTCTGCATTTCAATCTCATTGCGGTCCACCTACCACTGAACGACTATATAATTGCTTGAGATCTTAAAAACCTCTAGCAATTTTCTCATATTCAAACTTTCACAAAGTCTTAAACCATTTTCATCAAATAAATTTATTCATCGAAAAAGTCGTACGAAAAAATAAATGGAACAAAGGACCGAATAAAAAAGTCAATAACAAATGTCGATTATCTTGAAAATTTTGGTGAGGACACGTTTTTGATATGTTTGGTGCCCAGTATAAAATGAACCCTGTGTACCAAATCATTTCAAGTGTCGTGAGATGCATTAAAACTGGTTTATGAGGTTAACGACCAAAATATAAAGATCTTTCAACCGATTCGTAGTTCGTACAAATGAGGAGGAAAAGGGCGGCGTAGTACATTACGAAGGATCAAGTTGAATTGGATTTTGTCCTGCGATAATACCTCCAGTATTAAAAGACCTCTCTCATCCAAAAGTGCCTCAATACATTTTTGGAGGTCTATGTAAATTGGTGCGTACTATAATCAGTTGTACCCAGTATTGGTAGATCTTTTCGTTCCTGTATATTTCATACTAGCTGTTGCTCGCGGCTCCGCCCGCGTGGAGGTCATGTTTGGGAGAAAAAGTATACAATACAAAATACCAATATTCATGCGTTTAACTTAAAAATGACGGATTTTCATACAAACTTTAATTCTCTATTTTACCCCCTTAGGGGTGGTATTTCCAAAAACCCTTCCTTAGTGGATGCCTAAGTGATAAAAGGTACCTACTGTCAAAATTTCAAGTCCCTAACCCCAGCCGTTTAGGCTGTGCGTTGATCGATCAGTCAGTCAGTCAGTTTCTTCTTTTATATATTTCATATAAATAACTTAAAATTAAGGCATCGGGGTTTTCTGGCGGTACTAAGCAATATGGTATTTTATCCCATACTAGAGATTACCAACGTAAAAAAGCCGATGTGTTTATAAATCGAGTTTCAAGTTGAGGGCCAAGATAAACTGGTTGTTAGCGACGGCAACAAAAAAAAACCGAAATCGGCTCTTTTAGTTAAGTTCTACAAGTCATCGTACCGGCGGTTCTTTGATTAATATTTCCAAAATGCATTCTTATAAATACGGCATATTATTTCATTTTTTGTTAAACTGAAATTGCTTTTGTGTTTCAAATCATCTGTCTTGTGTGAATTGTTTGAATTTTAATAGTTATTGAGGTCGTGGGTTTGTTTCCCGAGAACGAATAATTTTCTTGAGCATATGGAATTTGGGAAATTCAGTACAGTTAAAAAGCAGTTATTAAAACTGAGTTTTTTTTAAACCTATTTTAATTGTATGACCAAATATTGTTAACCGGTGTGAAAAGAGCAACTCTCGAGTTTCTTGCCCGTTCTTCGCTAGCGAAACTGCATTATTAGCGGTAGAGTAAAAAGATTGACTGAATTAGCATTATAAATAAAATATAATATAAAGTATAGCATTTCATAGATTCAATAAATATGGATCAAATATTTTATTGTGATTATTTTTGTTAATTTATATTTCATAGAGGCAAGGTAAACGATGTCAAGGGTAGGATGTTTGGCCGTCTTGCGGCCTTCTGAGTACTCTGAGACTAGACCCTCGAACGTTTCTTCATCTTGCCACATGGTGTAGTGTGAAGAACACACAGCAGGCCGGCATGATTGTGTTGAGTAGCGAGGGATAGATTGTATCTATCTACTCAGTATTCTAACTGGACGGCACTGCGTTTACTATCAGGTGCAGTGTGGTCACTTTGCAGTGCCAGGATAAAAAAAGTTATTTTGAACATTGAACGTCAAAAGGAAACGAAGACAGTTTTTATTCCGATCAAGATATTTTGTGGTATTCCAAAACATTATGCTTAAATAAATAAGTTTCAAAAAACTAATTCGAACCTGTTATAAATCCAACATGGCGCCGCAGGAAACGCGCGGGAAAACCATCCGGCCCGTCGCGTCGGCGTTTCATTAAAATAAAACAGGCGCCCGCGAGCGGGGACCATTAATAAAAGGCAGAAAAAGATTAATGTCGGTCCCTTACACAATGCGTAATAAATTAGATGGATATTTTCCAAGGGAGACCTACCCTTGCGGCCATTTTGTGACGAGAACCTCTGCGATTGGTCGGCTCGGTTACTAATCAATAAATACGCATTTAATATCAAAAGGTCGTAAGTTATTTCATTCTTGTATCATATTCTCGACCTAATGTATTGTGTTTTAGAGGTTCTATTCGATCGTGCTTGGTTGTATATGAAATAAAACAAAGACGATGGATATGGTTGTGTAACGTTCTTTGTTAGCGTTCGAATATGGAACGTATTGACACCGAGTTTATGGGTATTAAAAATGGAATAGGTTGGAATAATAAAAAAACATTTATTTAGGTACTGGCCAGATTTGAATTTTAGGAATATTTAAGTGATTATTTTGTGTAGAAAACATTACATTATTTTTTTATTAGAACTGGCCATTTTAATAATACAATTTAAAAAATGGAATGACATTCTATTTATTGATATTTAAAAAAAGATTTAAACGTAAGACTAGGCAGCATGGTCGATTGACTATAGCCTGTCCTTTGGACGAATAAAAAAAAATATAGATATGTTTTTTTTTATTCCATTATGGACAGTTACAGCATAATACTCGGCAACTCAATACTCAAAGATCAAATCATTGACTGCACAATGGTCAAATGAAAACGAAGATTGGCGGCAAAAAGCCCATCGGCGATGACTTGGCTGTAACTTTATGACGTCATCGTGATTAGACCAGGTCTGGGCAAGGGTTTATTTTGAAGAGCGGCATTGAATATTCTGTTTCATTTTTACTAGCGATCAAGGTCAATGAATGATCCTAGATTTAAATGTGTTTCCAAAATTAGAATTCTAGGTAAAACTTCCAACTTATATAATTATGAAATTGATCTATTCACATGTTCGGTAAATGACCTAAAAAAACGTTATAAAAGAAAATGCAATATTACTATTCGCTTTGTGATACTTAAAACCACATAGATTATTCACCAATTAAAATGTAAATCAAATAAGTCATTTGTATAAAAAATAAAAACATTCTCAAGGCTGTACTTGAATCTTCTTTTGCTTAATAGACAAAATAAAAAACTACGAATGATTAGAACGTACAAGATTCCTTTGCCTCGCGCGCCGTATACAAAAAGAAAATCCATTCCAACAAGAAGTCTGAATTACGTATCTAAACACACAACTTTAACTGTACACACTACTTGTAACAAAAACGTCGCACTTTCACTACGTTCGGAAACGTGGACATTTTCAAGTCAGCATGACAGCAACAAGATGGCGGCCAGTCATCATCGATCAGCGGTTTTGAATATAGAACTTATTGGCCGTACGTCTATTTTGGCGCCTTTTTTGTTCGACACTATCTTGTATGATAATTCAGAACATAACTAGATATACGAGGGTATTTCTACAGTTTTTGGTGTAGGTATGGTCATATTTTTGTCGCCAATAACAATAAAAGAAGCAATTATTCTGCTCATATTACCAGCCCTGTGTTATCACTATCATAATTGGCACAATTATAATTCTTATATTTCTATCTACTTATAAAGAGTGCACCTATATCATGCATGACTTTAATATGTCATCATGCAAAAAAAATGTATGCCGAATTAACGGCAAAGTATGGCGAGCGTAAGCAATCCATACTAATACTATAAATGCGAAAGTAACTCTGTTTGTTTGATTGTTTGTTACCTTTTCACGACTAAACAGCTGACCAGATTGTGATGAAATTTGTCATGGTGCTAGAAAACTACCTCTCAAAAAACAACCTTGAAAGGGGTCCAATAGGAGTTCAAAATTTGTATGGGAAATCCATAATTCATGGACATAGGGATCTGGAAATTAATATTTAGGCTTTTGGTAGGAAATAAAGAAATATGTGTTTCACATTTTTTTCAAAATCATCCCTAAGGGGGTAAATGGGGATGAAAGTTAGTATGAAAATCCTTAATTTTTTAAGTTAAACGCATGAAAATTCGTATTTTGTATTATATACTTTTTCTCCCAAACATGACCTCCACGCGGGCGGCGCCGCGAGCAACAGCTAGTATTTTATAAGACCATTATACCTATGCTTACAACTAGATGTTTTGATTTACTAATGAAACGCGTTAGGCCTTAGTCCACCACTGCCGTGTGCCACCATTGTGGTAGCTGTCGAAATGACACGGCCCAACATACCCTTGAGGAGTGTCCAGCCTGGGATGAAGAGCGCAGCGCTCTCAGACCAGCTGTCAATGGAGACCTTTCTCTGCCGGCTATGGTAGCTGCCATGGTCAGCAGACGAAGGTCGTGCCATGCGATGGCCTCCTTCTGCGAACGTGTCAGAAGGAGAACGCCGAACGGGATCGGGAACGAACCGATCCCGAAGTTTGACGACTGACTGGCGCCTCCCGCCCTTTGGATTGGGGGCTCTGAAGAATTCTACCACGGTATACCCTGACTATCGTAAGAGGTGACTAAAAGGGATCACGGGGGTCGCGACTGCACAGCGGGGGATGTGCGACCTTTATATATATCTTCATGGTGCGACCCTGAGGCGGGTGGCGGCGCGAAACCTCGATCTGCTGCTGTAAAATGTGGAGGGCATCTAGCCCAAGAAGAGACGGGTCGTAAAGGCTCGGCGCAGGGATGGTTCCGGCAGCAATCTAGAGTACACTCAGGATCCCCCGGGATCGTCCCACATGTGCTGCAGAAGGCTACCGCGGAGTTTTTAGTCGGTACACCGGCGTAGGAAAATTGGTTAGGGTCCCGATCTAGTAGTCCTTCGGGCAAACTGGGTCGGAAGGTCGGTGAGTCTGGCATAACCATCTCTCCTCCCCCGAGGACCAGAAGGTATCCGTAAGATGGATTTTCCCCGCGGGAAAAAAAGCTCTCGTGTCATTACCCTTCTAACGGAGTAAGAGATAAAAGCAGTAATACTCATACAACCAAGAATCAGTTAATTCAATGAAACTCTGCTGCATTTTAAAGAAATACACCCCCGAAGCTTTTAGTACAGTGGGGTTTAATTGGGTGCTAAAATCTGTGGCTCATACAAACTTATCTCGGTGCGGGGTTCGAATCTGCGACCTCTAGTTTCATAAGCCAAGGAGGCTTTGTATTTCCAATAGTCTAATAAGGTGGTTGCTCCCGCGAATAGTGACTGTACGATGTTTAAAAACAGTCATGGTGACTCGTGCCATGAGTCGCGTTTCGGGAATAATCTGGTTATATCCGGATGCAACTGGTTATTGGGCATATCTATACAAATCTGAAGAAGCACTTTGTCTGTACATTAAATATTTTTTATTGTAACGTGTTATATTATGGATATAGAACCCAAAGCAATTGTTTTTTTTTATTCTGGCGCGGTAAAGTGACCACACTGCACCTGATGGTAAGCGCAGTGCCGTCCAGATAGAGTATCAAGTAGCGAGAGACAGTCTATCCCCCGCTACTCAACACAATCATGCCGGCCTGCTGTGTAGTCACACACTACGCCATGGGGCAAGGAGGTGAAGAAGCGGTCGAGGGTCTAGTGTCAGAGTTCAAAAGGCGTGTTTTAGACCTATCCGGGCGGATATGAATATCCTACCACCAGCAAAAGTCTAGAAATTAGTCTTAACTTAATAAGCCGCAAATAAGCGCACGAACTCAGTACCTTCAGTAGTAGGCATACTTTATGCTGTAAATTAAAAAAAAAGTTTCAATTCGAGTGCACGGAACCTCTGCTTTAGCTGCTGTTTGTATGGGGTTGTTCGAATCGCCAAAGCATCGGCAATGGTATGGGGGGAGGGGGGTACAGATATTAACTTATATAACTAGAGACTACATTTGGAAAGTATTTTACAATTTTACGCAGCCATCTTTGGCCGTGTTGCGGTTTTCTGAGTAGGTACTCTGACACTAGACCCTCGACCGCTTCTTCACCTTCTTGCCCATGGCGTAGTGTGAAGAAGCGGGCCGGCATGATTGTGTTGAGTCGTTTGGGATAGATTTCTCTCGCTACTTGATAGTCTAATTTGATGGCACTGCACTTACCATCAGTTGCAGTGTGGTCACTTTGCCGTGCCAGGATAAAATTTACAATTTTACGCAGCCATGAAATATAAAACTTATTTACTAATATATGTAATTGGGCTATTTTTCATCCCTGTATTGTACTGTCCCATTGCTGGACACGGACCTTAATGAGGGCCTAATCCTTAGTAACGTAATATATTTAACGTAAAAATCTTTTTCATATGAATTTATATGGAAAGTATATCAAAATGATCACGATAACTGTAGGTTAAGTTAAGGATCATCACGAAACTGCCTAACAATCGATATCATTATCCTAAACCGAACACATATTATATACAAATCCCTTTAAATCCACTTTACATACACCCGTCCTTGTCGCACACACGCATCGCATATGCGACGGAAAGAGACAAATATACACAACGCATTCGCCTCTGAACCCCGCCCGTAGGCGTTGGTAGGCCACGAATACCGGTCGGCGGACAATGTGAAAAAAAAACTAACATCGGGACAAAAAGGTTCCATTCCAGACGCGAAAGCACCGCCGACAAGGCTGTAAGGAGTATTATCCTTGCCTCGGCGTAAAAAAAGTTCCCTTCACCTCAAGGAATTGGTTCCACGTTTAAAATTATACGGACTGTGAATGGTAGTGATACTGGCTGTTTGGACGAATTGACAGTGCGTTCTAGGCTCAAAAAAAAGTGCGTCTAGGCATAAATCAAGTATTACGCAGTCATTGTGTGTGGTTGAAAAAAAGAATTGACAATTTCACTCGAAGTCGGACAGTGACAGTGTAGTTTTTTAAAGTGCTTTTTTCTCGCTGGCCAGTGCTTGGTATGTTTGGAATCGATTTTGTTTTTTTATTTTCGACGATTGCTATTTCTTTTTTAATCGATTAGATTTAGTTATCAGCGGTAATGTTTAGTTTATCTAGGTCAATTAATCTATTCTCATAGACATAATGAGTAAATGGTTAACAATTGGAGAAAAACTGATTAATGGTACAATTGAATAAGTGATGTTATGGCATTATTTAATAATCAGTATTACCATGGTTTGTTTTTATTAAGACTAAAATGGTATTTGTATTTTTTTTATCGTATCATGACTATTGAACTAGGGATATGTGCTATGCAGTCTGATGGTTTAAAATATTCTATTGAATTTTATCCGCCAAATAATGCATTAGACGCCGCTGCCCGGGGTTTTTCTACATAAAATTACCACCAAAGTTTAATCTTATTATATTTGCACAGATTGTGATTATGCTGTTTGTAATTTCGATTTTGATAATTGTATGTTTATCATTGTAATGATAAAATTATTCTTCTGTATGCTCGCCCATACAAAAGGACTGATTGATAATATGTTTTCTCAGTAAGTGATTAATGTAATAATCTTATGAGAAATAAATGATTCTTAAACCTTAATAGATGACGAATATATAAATTATTAATTATACATACATTGTCGTTACCAGATTTAATTTTGTTTTTATCTGACGATGATTGAAGTAAAATGGTTTGAGCTGCAATTTTGAAAATGTTAGTACAAGATGTTGTCTATTTTAACCTAAATTACAAAAGTAAATGTAACATTTTTGACCCTTGATTCCACACGACTTTAGCTTTCTACTTTGAGTAATTATCGCGCTATAAAATTGGTTAATTGTTGTCAAAAAACTGTAGACATTTGGTTGAAAGCTATAAATAACTTTATCAAGTATTTTCACGTAACAATATTCAAACTAAAGAGAAACGAGTTACTGGTTATATTTTTTATACCACGATGATGGTTTAAAAAAACATACAAACAGTAATCCCCGAAGAGGTAGGCAGAGGTGTAATCAGTACATCCACTTTTCGCCGAATTTTGGTACCATGTGATAGGGGGCGAGCCTATCGCCATACCGGGCACAGGTTCCAGACTCCGGGCTAATACTGAGAATTTCTAGATAGAAAAACTCAATATCACTTTACCCGACACGGGGATCGAACCTAAGACCTCAGGTCACAGCAGTCGTAACGCATGCGCAATTACAACTGCGCCACCGAGACAGTCAGTTGTGAATCATAGATCACTTTAGCTCCAGCATTCAGCTTTGGCACTAAAACAAGCCATATAAATGTCACCGTTACATGTCTCGATGTTTGACAGAATTCCAGCCTTAAGTTAATTAATAGAACGGGGATAAATGGAAAAGAAAATATTAAAAATCCAGTAGTAGACAATATACTTTTTGTATCCTGGCACGGGAATGTAAATAAATAAATAACACCCAACAGTCACACACATAGCTCCGACCCCACACTAAGATACGAGTCTTGTGTTGTGGGTATCAACTACGAGAGACGCCACAACACCCAGACCCCGGATAGAAATGCCTGTCTGTCACACAAACATTTGTCCCGGTGTGGGAATCGAACCCACGGCCTTTCGTTTCACAACCGGCTACTCGTCTAATGCGCCACGGCTGTCAGACCACACTACACCTGATGGTAAGCGCAGTGCCGTCCAGTTAGAATATCAAATAGCGAGAAACAAAGTAGGTATCCCTCGCTACTCAACACTTAGCATCAAAAATAATCTTGAAGGGTGTGAAATAGGGGTTGTAAGTTTGTATGGGCAAGCCGTAATTCCTCAAGTTAGGGATCTGAAAATTCATATTTAGGCTTTTGATAAGAAATAAATACATCAAATAGTCACACACATAGTTCTTACCCCACACTAGGTAAAACCTGTATCGTAGGAATCAAGAAATACCAGGGACTACGGTCCCACAACACCCAGACCAGAAAGATCTGTCTGTCACACAAACATTTGTCTCGGTGTGGGAATCGAACCCACGGCCTCTCATT
The DNA here is from genome assembly GCA_905220505.1 of Laothoe populi. Lineage (NCBI taxonomy): Eukaryota > Metazoa > Arthropoda > Insecta > Lepidoptera > Sphingidae > Laothoe > Laothoe populi. The sequence continues at coordinate 5,430,030 of HG992174.1, read as the reverse complement.
TCACAACCGGCTACTCGCCCGCTAATCCACGGAGGCTGCCTAATAAAGAAACAAGCTTTAAATTTTGCAATTTATTTCAATGACGGTGGAGGTTCCGCATCGGCGGAGCTGCGGGAAACAGCTAGTTAAATATATTTACTTCATAAAAAACTATATAGTTAGGCATAGCGTGCATATGACTCAATTACTAAATAGTTCTACCATGGGGAAAAACAACTCTTGATTGCATAACCATAGGTACTACATAACCGGTAGATAAACTTAATCTCGACTTGCAAAAAAGTTTTTTAATTCATAAAAAGTACACTGACTTCAATAAAAAAAAATTATGCGTCCCTATAAAATTTGAGGGTTGCCCTCGGTTTGAACTCTCCACGCAGCCCTATCATCCGTTAAATCTGCATTCACTCCTTTCATGCGCATATCCTCATTCACGCAATACAATTTAAGGTCTCCCACGACTCTTTCTTCCATCCACATCCATATTGACAACTAGTCTTGTCACATGCATCATTCCTCCTCATCACATGCCGATACCAAGCTAACCTAGCACTCCTCATCTTTTCCACAATTGGTGCTACTTTCAGGCTTCCCCTTACATACTCATTCCTTATCCCATCTAACTTTGTAACCCCACACATCCATCCATCCAATATGGTTTTGAATACATTACATAAATACTATAAAAAATAAAACAAAAGTAACTGCTACAATAACAAAAAAGAACATAATAAAGAATTACCAATGTATCAAAAGCCGCACTCTATTACTAAAAACTTACTTATTATCGACTTACTACTAACCATCAAATGTGGAACAGTTTGCCAGCTACCGTGTTCCCTCCCTCCTATGATCCTGGGTCCTTTAGGCGTAATGTGAAGAAGCTAAACAGCAGGCCGGCATGATTGTGTTGAGTAGCGGGGGATACTGTCTCTCGCTTGATACTCTATCTGGACGGCACTGCGCTTACCATCAGGTGCAGTGTGGTCACTTTGCCACGTCAGAATAAAAAAAAACCGTTTTGCTAAAACATTTATCATGCGCACCGCGAGAGAGTGGAGCGCTTTGCCGGAGTCTATATTTCCCGAAAATTATAACCTGGGCATCTTTAAGTCAAGAGTGAATAGATATCTTCTAGGCAAGCGTGCTCCACCGTAGACCATATCACTTACCATCAAGCGAGATAGTGGTCAAACGCAAGCCTATTTAGGTAAAAAAAACGTAGTGTAATGTAACTAAAACTACTAGTAACGGTAGTCAACGGTAGGCAGCGGCTTTGCAGTGCCCTGGCATTGCAGAAGTCTATGGGCGGCGGTGACTACTTACCATCAGGTGGCCCGTATGCTCGTCTGCCTATCGAGGCACTAAAAAAAAAAATAGAAGAAGTGTTAGTTACATTACACTTAACTAAAACTACTAGTACTGTATGAATGTGTAGTCCTAATTGTTATATGTTTATATTTTCCTATTGTCGAACCATTTAGTATTTTTACTAAATGTTAAATAAATGGTACATAGAACATAATGTTTAAAAACATGATAAAGTACACATAGTATGAATAAATCTATAAGATAAATGCCTCGGTGGCGCAGTTGTAATTGCGCATGCGTTACGACTGCTTGGCTAAGGTCTCTGGTTCGATCCCCGGGTTGGGTAAAATGATATTGGGTCTTTCAGTATCAGCCCGGAGTCTGGAATTGTGCCCGGTATGGCGATAGGCTCACCGCCTATCACATTACGGGACGGTAATGAATTCGGCGAAAAGTGGCGTACTGGTTACACCTCTGCCTACCCCTTCGGGCATTACAGGCGTGAGTGTATATGTATGTATGTATAAATAACATTTAGCCGTCGGTAAAATTTTATGAATTTAACTAGTAGGTACAGGATAATCAAAAGTACTTAGCTATTAGTGACACTTAATTGTACCAGACGGATAACAACTGAGCGCTAAATCTATCTATACTATAATAAAGCTGGTGGTAGGATATTCATATCCGCCCTGATAGCGATCACCGTACACTGGGTGTAAAACCAGCCATAGTGGCACACGCAAGTGTGTCGCGTTCCGGGATCAGCCAGTGTACATCCGGTTTTTGTCGGGGGTCTGGAGTTGGGGTACAATGGCCATTTTGCGGCCTTCTTAGTACTCTGACACTAGACCCTCGACCGCTTCTTCACCTTCTTGCCCATGGCGTAGTGTGAAGAAGCAAGCCGGCATGAGTGTGTTGAGTAGCGGGGGATAGATCGTCTCTCGCTACTCAGTACTTTATTTGGACCGCACTGCGCTTACCATCAGGTACAGTGCGGTCACTTTGCCGTGCCACGATAAAAAAATAAAAAATATAGAGGAACTTTGTCTGTACATTAAATATTTTTGCAAAATTTAGATTGTAACGTGTTATATTAATAAACTAGAAGTTGCCCGCGGGTCCGCCCGCGTGGTGGATATTTTTGGAAGAAACGTATATAATCCATGGAGGCATCTTAAGCTATTGCACCTTTGTATATTTCATTCGCATATATAATAGCAGTTAAATAGTTGGATTAAGGATTATGGATAATATGGATGTCAAACTCTAGCCTCTAAACAACCACTATGCAAGAAATCATGTCGATCCCGTGCTCTGTGAAAAACAAAAAGCTATCTCGTGGGAACCTTACATTTTTGCGGGATAAGACGTATGTGTGTATTCTAGGCTATAATCTATCTCTGTGCCAAGTTTCAGTCAGATCCGTCCAGCCGTTGTAGCGTGATTGAGTAACAAACATCCATCCATTCAAACATTCGCATTTATAATATTAGTAAGAAGTAAGATTAGTAGGATAGTCAGATGTAGGACCTAGATTCACTCAATCTTTTTCACTCTTCTACTAGTTTTTTTTTTTTATAAATGATTTACTATATGCAGTACATCATTAAAATTACAACCTAGTCTATGGACTAATAAGTAATTTAAATTTAACCTAAACTTCTAATGAGACTATGCTTAAGAATATGTCCATTAACACTTTTCTTATTGTCTCTATTAAGGGGAAGACACAACATTAATGTGTTCTTTATTAATAGCACTCACTGCACTATGTTACACTAAATGTTCACAACACTAACTCAAAAGGTTTTGTCCTTTTCAGTCTTCTCACTAGGTCTGTGTTGTCTACTAGTAATGCAGATTTGCTAGAGAACGGATAAGAAACTCTAGCGTTGCTCTTTTCTTTCTAAAGTACAAGACCCTTGACTGTTTCTTCACCTCCTTGCCCCTGGCGTAGTGTGAAGAAGCAGGCCGGCATGATTGTGTTGAGTAGCGAGGGATAGTTTCGCGCTACTTGATACTCTAACTGGACGGCATTGCGCTTACCATCAGGTGCAGTGTTAACTTTGTCGTCCCAGGATAAAAAATGTATTACATTAGTTTAGAACAGCTCATGTATGTTAATGTTAATGTAATGCTTGTTGTAATATAAAAAATATATATTCAAAACGTACTAACTATATTGAGGCGACTGACCTTAAACTAAAAATATATATCTATATTTCCCGAAAATTATGACCTGGGTATCTTCAAGTCAAGAGTGAATAGGTATCTTCTAGGCAAGCGTGCTCCACCGTAGACCACATCATCACTTACCATCAGGCGAGATAGTGGTCAAACGCAAGCCTATTTCGTTTAAAAAAAAAACTAAAACTAATAAATAGTTATACTGTCGCTTAAAATAGCAGAAGCTCAACAATGAGTTTATGTCAAAAAGTTACGATAGGTAAACTAAGTCGCTATAGTTAAATAAATAACACCCAACAGTCACATACATAGCCCCGACCCCACACTAAGATACGAGTCTTGTGTCGTGGGTATCAGGGACCTAGAGAGACGCACGGTCTCACAACACACGGACACAAATATCTGTCTGTCACACAAACGTTTTACAGCCGGCTACTCGCCTATTGCGCTACGGAGGCTGTCAAAAAAAGTTGCAGCGTTGTTTATGTAGGTATTGTATGTTTCGTTCTTATAGTACCAAATTTAGTTTCTCACGTAACCCCTAGAGCCGCTGTATACTGCCATATAAATATTATACGTTGTCTCTAGCGAATATATGTGAGAAGAGCCCATGGTTGAGCTATATTAGAGTCGTCTCGATACAGTGAATAAAACTTAACTATGACATACGTTTATTAGGAAGTCGATTAGAGAGTCTTGGAAGAAATGCTAAAAATTCATGTCGGGTCGTATTTTATATTTCTACGGTAGGCTGCGGCTCTGCTGCGCTCTGGCATTGCAGAAGTCTATGGGCGGCGGTGACTACTTACCATCAGGTGGCCCGTCTGCTCGTCTGTCTATCGAGGTTCAACGGTAGGCAGCGGCTTTGCTGTGCCCTGGCATTGCAGAAGTCTATGGGCGGCGGTGACTACTTACCATCAGGTGGCCCGTCTGCTCGTCTGTCTATCGAGGTTCAACGGTAGGCAGCGTCTTTGCTGTGCCCTAGCATTGCATAAGTCTATGGGCGGCGGTGACTACTTACCATCAGGTGGCCCGTCTGCTCGTCTGCCTATCCAGGCAGTTAAAAAAATATATTATTTTGCTAATAAACTTGTGTTTCTTCGTTAATGTGTAAAAATGGGGGCATTTCACTCAGTATTCATTTATGTACATGAATTTAGCAAGTGCTATAATGCGTTAAAATTATTTTTTTGTTTCGCCGAGAACACTAGACGCTTCCAGTAAAGTTGCCACTTTTTTACTGAGGCGTGACTTGACTGTGATCATGACTTATTTGACTTATAAAACTTGAAAATATCATAATGATTGACACTGGTGGGTACGCAAACCGCGACTCGGCATAAAACAAAAAAAAAGTTAAAATATAAAAACTGTCGTGTAAAAGACATCAACGCGCGTTGGCCTTTAAGGCAGATTAGGTACATTTTGATTTTTTAAAGTTATTTTTGTTATAAGCTTTTCGTAATAAGTATGGATGTGAACATGGAATTTGACTAGTATTGTTTATTCTCGTTAATAATTTCTAATACTCGTTAAAAGTTCTTACTTTACAAGGGAGACAAAATTGTGGAAACCCTGCAAAACAATCTAAAAATACCTTAATATTAATATTATTACCAATACTAAAACATCGTGAGGAAATAATCTGCATACCTGACAATTCAATAAGAAATGAACATCATACAACTCAGTCCGCACCGTGACCATGTGACCATTTTCGGCTCGACCGGGGTAGTACCACTGTCTCACAGAAAACCAACGTAAAGTGACAGTTTACTGTCGCGTTTCGTATGGTAAGTAAGATATCCGGAGGCCCAGATTCCCCCTTCCCTTCCCTCATCCCTATTCCTGTCCTTTAAGGCCGACAGCGCATACATGACACTTTCGGTATTGTGGATGTTCACGGGCGGTGGAGATCACTTAACATCAGGTGACCCACTGGCTCGTTTGTCGGACTATGATACAAAATAAATGAAGGTTGTAAAAACGTCGGAGTAAAAGTTAAAATAAATCGCGATGTAATCCGTAAAAGTATTTTTATTTTAATATGTTTTATCGGCTGCGAACGCAGTGCTTTTGTTTCTCAAACTACTCGCCACCACAACCCATACCGTATCAGGAATAATAATATGTAATAGTTATTTTCTTTTGTCTTCTATATCTTAATGCAGTATGCACGTACCTTGTTCATCTCTGCATCAGCCTAAGGTTGACTGGGAGAGAATGCATTTGGCATTAAATCCGCAATACAATGTATATATAGTGTATAAATAAATTATAATATACTAGATGTTGCCCGCGGCTCCGCCCGCGTGGAGGTTATTTTTGGAAGAAAAGGTATACAATCCGTGGAGACGTCTTAAGCTATTACACCATTCTATATTTTGCTATCCCATAGGAAGCGACATTTTTCCGGGATAAAATGGCCTATGTCATCTTCTAATCCTTAAACTGCCACTATGCAAAAAATCATGTCGATCCCTCGCTCTGTGAAAAACTAAAATATCCCACGGGAACTGTACATTTTTCAGGATAAAAAGCCAGATCCGTCTAGCGGTTGTAGCATGATTAAGTAACAAACATCCAGCCATCCATCTAAACATTCGCATTTATAATATTAGTAGGATTCGAACGCAGTGCTTTTATTTCTCAAGCTACTCGCCACCGCGTCCCATACCGTATCAGAAATGACACCATAATAAGCTCTCTTGGCACTGATTTTACAGATAAAATCCAAGTAAATTGATTCGATATTGTCCTGGGAGTGCGTGTGCAATATTTTGACGTGACATCAGTCGAATATGATCGATCTGTGACAGATGGATTGATGCGTCACTTGGGGATTGCGTCTATAGTCAGCCTTACAGATAAAGCAGCGATAGCGTAGTGAGAATGGTACGGACTGCCGAGACGAGTTGCAGGTTCGCAACCTCTGGTTTGTGTAGGATAAAGTAATATAATCTACGATAAAATTCGACTGCCTCGGTGGCGCATTTTTTTTTATCCTGGCACGGTAACGTGACCACACTGCACCTGATGGTAGGTGCCGTCCAGTTAGAGTATCAAGTAGGGAGAGACAATCTGTCGCTACTCGGCACTATCATGCCGGTCTGCTGTTTAACTACTTCACACTACGCCTAAAGGAGTCAGGATAGGAAGGAGGGAAAACGGTAGCTGGCAAACTGTTCCACAGCTTCATGGTGTTGCTTGACAGTTGTAATTGCGCATGCGTTACGACTGCTGTGCTGAGGTCTCGGATTCGATCCTCGGCTAAAGTGATATTGGGTTTTTCTATTTAGAAATACTCATTTTCAGCCCGGAGTCTGTGAATATTCACAGACTCAATTAGTCTAATATTCTTAACTCAGCTGGTATTATTGTGCGGGTACTCAGCGGGTAGCGAGGTATAGTCTCTCACTACTTGATACTCTATCTGGATGACAGGCTTGCGGTGCAGTATAGGTGCCGTGCGAGGATAAAAAAAAAATATTTATTTGTACGTTACACCCACGACATGTCACAACACAATACAATAATATTTAAATAGATGAGAAAGTTTACAATATGTAATGCCTTTACAGGTGTATACAACATTTAAGTTTCAGAGCAAGATAAAAAAAAATAGATTACACGAAAAAAGTACATATTCATAATATAACTAATTAATAATTCATACAATAATGTCAGTCAACAGTGACGACAGATGTGCACAAATATTTAATTTAATGACATGACGCAAAAAATAGATATAGTACATACGTTCCAATAAGCCCAAGTAACATTGAATCGTGTTGAAATTCAGATCGAACACAATAAAACAAAAAATGTAACGCCGACCCACGCTTCGGAGATCTTAAGAGGGCTCGAATAAAAAACGATGAACTCTCACAAAGTGGAGGGTCGACCGTGCACTGTAATTTAAACCGGTAAGATTCCGCCATTTTAAAACTTTATCCTGCTCGAAGGACCAAAAAGTATAAAGTTTCTTGGCACAGCAAATTGATCACACTGCAATGGTAAGCGCAGTGCCGTACAATTAGAGTATCGAGTAGCGAAAGACATCTATCCCCCGCTACTCAACACAATCATGCCAGACTGCTTCCTATATACCATGGGTAGGGTGAAGAAGCGGTCGAGGGTCTAGTGTCAGAGTACTCAGAAGGCCGCAAAAGATCGTACCACAACTCTAGACCCACGACAGAGTTACCTGACAAGTATTTGATTAATTTTATTTATCAAAATAGCACTGTAAATAAGTGTACATATTAATTTACTTTTTTTTTTATATCGTAGTCCGACAAACGAGCCAGTGGGTCACCTGATGTTAAGTGATATCCACCGCCCATGAACATCCACAATACCGAAAGTATCATGTATGCGCTGTCGGCCTTAAAGGACAGGAATAGGGGTTAGGGAAGGGAAGGGGGAATCTGGGCCTCCGGATATCTCACTTACCATACGAAACGTGACAGTGAACTGTCACTTTACGTTGGTTTTCTGTGAGACAGTGGTACTACCCCGGTCGAGCCGGCCCATTCATGCTGTAGACAAATATGTCTATAGCGTGGCTCTACCACTTTTACTTATAAACATAACAATACACATGGTAAATGTGTATATGTTTGTACAAGTAAGGCGTACATAAAGTTCATCAAAACAGTACTCGGTGCAAAGCAAAGGAAAAATTTAATTATGAAAGACAGGAAACACAAAATAAAATTTAAATCAATAATACGGCTGATAAAATATGAATTTAATAATACTAGTGCATTAAACAATGTCCCACTGCTGGGCACGGGCCTCTACTAATGAGGTTAGGCGTTAGTCCACCACACTGGCCTAATGCGGGTTGGTAGACTTCACAAATTAAAATTTGTATCAGATTTCTCTGGTATGCAGGTTTCCTCACTATGTTTTCCTCCACCGTTAAAGCAAGCGATAATTAACAATACACACATGACTTTAGAAAAGTCAGAGGTGTATGCCATTTGGGTTGGAACATACGACTTTCGTCTTGACAGTCCGTACCGCAACCAACTAGGCTGTCGCTGCGTTAATATATAAATTAAAGCCAAAACTCAATAGTTTCATTATTCGACACAATAATTGTGTTTTGTGTAGTTTTTTTTTATTGATATAATATTATAACTCAGGTTTTACCCAGCGTTAGCAATGCAAGCTGAAATATACATTGTTGATACAGTTAGGTACTAACGACTTTTCTCTACTTTCTATATATGCATGTATTATACATATAAACCTTCTGGAAGATATGATATAAGTAAATTAAAAACCGTATCAAAATGGCAACATCGTTGAAAAGAACTACACAATCAAAAATTGCGTCTTTATTTGATGATACTATCATTTTGAGAAACTTACATCGACTTTCCTTCAATATTCAACTCTAAACAATGCAAAAAAACTGAAAGCGTACAGTACATATCGAAATTCTTTCGGAGGATGTAACAAAATATTCAAAATGATTCAGGCAGGATAAAAAACGACGATACTTTCAAACTCGACGATCGAACGTGGGAGGATTTAAATTAAGAACGGTATGATTCCGCCATTTTGTTTTTGCTTTGAAGATAAATAATTATTCCAAAATCAAAATGCATGCCGAACGTATTTTATGTGTATCACAATTTATTTAAAAGTTTTTTTTATTTTATGTAAAGAGCAAGCACCATTGACGTCGTGTTAAAGAAATGGTGTTGTTAAGAAGGATATCGATTAAAAACTGCATAAGACTTCTTTGTAAACTAAAAATAAAATTGAACTCTTATACAGCCTTTCACAAAATGGCTGCTTAATTGCCATTAATTTTAGAGATAAAAGTAAAGTAAAATTAAATAATGAACAAAATTATTATAATTGATCGATTTAAAGTTCGATACATAGCTCGCCATTTATAAGTCACGAGGGAAAAGTTCTACAAAATTATATACATGCCGTGTCAAAGAGCCCGACAGACGAAACCCGCCAAAAAAACCACCCGACAGTCTCACGAAAGGACCGGTTCGTAATTTAAAAATGATTCAAATTAAAAAAAATATATGTTGCCATCTCTTTTGGTCACGCTAAGTGGGAATGAGACAACGCGGGCCCAATTTAAATTTGGAATGCGATGAGGACGGAACGCACAGCAAGTTTAAGTTTGCGCTCGGCAGTGGCGCTAGTTTCTATAAGTGTATGACAGAATGTATAAAGAAAAGATTAGTTCGATATTTCGCCGCGCGTAAAGGTAACTTTGTCGTATTAATTTAAGCAAGATGGCGGTGTTTTAATGGAGGAAGATTGGCACAATTGTTTTTATTGATATTGATGGAACGCGATTGGTTACGGACCGATCGGTTACAATTATGATTCGTTTGGGTTATATGCATCTGGTATATAGGTAAATTATGGGCCTTTATATATTTATTATATACATGTCTTTGTTTATAAATGTAGAGTGAGTCAACTAAGATCTCTTATATTCAATGGCGGACTAAGCTCTAAGGACTAAGCCCGTCGGAGGCCCAGAGCGACGAAAATTAATGACCCCCGATTTGCTAACAAATATATGTAAATCTACTACTAATCTACAACTATGTTGCCCGCGGCTCCGACCGCGTGGAGGTTATTTTTGGAAGAAAAGGGATACAATCCATGGAGGCATCTTAATCTATTACACCTTTCTATATTTTGTTATCCCATAGGAATTTATTATATAATACACTATATTATTTTCACTTCAAAGAATTTAATAAAATTTTATGGCCAATCTAGCTGTTGCCCGTAGCCCCGCCGGCGTGGAGGTTACTTTTTACAAATATATATTTTCCAAAAAAAAAGTAGTCAGGGATAATATACCTATCTAAAAGTGAAATAATTTTCAAAATCGGATCAGTAGGTAGTACCGGAGATTACCCCAACATCCAAACTCACAAAGTACCTCTTTATATATTAGTATACTAGCTGTTGCTCGCTGCTCCGCCCGCGAGGTCATGTTTCGGAGAAAAGTTATACAATACAAAATACCAATTTTCATGCGTTTAACTTCAAGAATGTCGGATTTTCATACAAACTTGTATCCCCTATTTTACCCCTTTAGGGCTGGTATTTCCAAAAACCCTTCCTTACTGGATGCCTACGTCATAAAAGGTACCTACTGTCAAAAATTCAAATCTCTAACCCCAGCCGTTTAGGCTGTGCGTTAATATGTTAGTCAGACAGCTACTTCTTTTATAAATACAAACTAGCTGTTGCTCGCGGCTCCGCTTGCGTGAAGATTATATTCGGGAGCAGAAGTATACAATCCAAGGAGTTGTCTTCTGCATTGAGACACCTGTAGCGATTGTCCAGTCTCTCAGGTTTTCCTGAATCTTGAGATTGCGTCTCAAGAATACCCCATAAGTTTAACCTCACTTTGCCCCTTTTAGGGATGATTTTTCAAAAACGTTGAAACACTTACTTCATTATTTCCTACCAAAAGCCTAAATATGAATTTACAGATCCCTAAGTCGAGGAATTATGGATTTCCCATTCAAATTTTGAACTCCTATTTGACCCCTTTCAAGGTTGTTTTTTGAGAAAAAAGATAGCCTATGTCCTTCTCCAGGATTTAATCTATTCCCTTACCAAATTTCATTACAATCCGTTCAGCCGTTTAGTCGTGAAGAGGTAACAAACAAACAAACAAACAGTGTTACTTTCGAATTTATAGTTTTAGTATGGATACTAGCCACTAGACCCTTTAAATACCACTGAAAGTAAAAAATAAACAATATAGTAGACGGATGTCGAATTGTTCTTTACTCTATCAACGCAGTCATTGTCAAGGCCGACACGGCACTACAAAGGATTATGCAACCGCTACTAGTTATAGATAGAGAAAAATCAGCAGAAAGAGCGATTGATTTGTGAAATATTTGTGCACCGACGTTGGGACGACGACGTATAAAATGAAATATAATTAGTGCATTGGCAACTAATCCTACTTCCTACTAATATTATAAATGAGAATGTTTGGATGGATGTTTGTTACTCAATCACGCTACAACGGCTGGACGGATCTGGTTGAAATTTGGCACAGAGATAGATTATAGTCTGGGATAATACATAGGCTTTTTATCCAGAAAAAATAAACAGTTCCTGTAGGATAGTTTAGTTTTTCACAGCGGATAGCGACCACCGTACACAGGGTGTAAAACCCGCCATAGTGGCAGACGCAAGTTTGTCGCGTTCTGGGATCATCCAGTGTACATCCGGTATTGTCGGCAGTCTAGAGTTGGGGTACGATGTTTGGCCTTCTGAATACTCTGACAATAGACTCTTCATCGCTTCTTCACCTTCTAGCCCATGGTGTAGTGTGAAGAAGCAAGCCGACATGGTGGTGTTGAGTAGCGAGGGATAGATCTCTCGCTTCTCGATACTCAAATTGGACGGCGCACCATCAGGTGCAGTGTGCTCACTTTGCCGTGCAAGAGTAAAAAAAAGATTAAATGAATGAGTAACTAATATAGGGATAAATAAAATGAAAAACCTATTTAACAAAAACTAAATGTCGACGAAAAACGATTTCCTCGTATGCTGACAAAAATAAAACTAACAAAAAAACACCACAAAGTATGGTGAATCGATTTAAACTCGAGACCGGAGTATAAATAACAATTCGCTTTTAATTGTTTCCCGCGCAAAAAACACAATGACGCCATATTGGCGGGACCTTCACGGTTGACCAATCGGAGAGTGTTATGTTTGGGTTGATTTTTTAAATTTGGCCAGTGACAACGTGGTGCAGCTTTGTTTTTTTTTAATAAGCAAAGACATCACAATAGTGTCGATAAGAAGCAGCGATAGCCTACTTGGTTGCGGTACGGACTGTCAAGACGAAAGTCGGATGTTCGAAACCCAAATGGTATACACCTCTGACTAAAGTTACGTGTGTATTATGTTAATTATCACTTGCTTTAACGGTGAAAGAAAACATCCTAAGGAAACCTGCATACCTTAGAATTCTCATAAGAATTTCGAAGGTATGTGAAGTCTACCAACTCGCATTAGGCCAGCGTGGTGGACTAAGGCCTAACCCCTCTCATTAGTAGAGGAGGCCCGTGCCCAGCAGTGGGACATACAGGGCTAGTTATATAGTGTCAATAATAAGGCCAAACTCTTTTTAACTGAAAAGGATTAGTGCTTTAGTTTAACCTTAGCAGTGTAAAAAAATATTTGTATGAAATTCTTGGTGAAACGATAATTTGAACAAATTTATAATTATATCTATAGGTCCTACATGCTTTTTCCAAAAATACTAAAATAAAGTAAAATTAAAATCCCAACCCGTTGACACCGGCGTCCGTTATTCGTGTAAAAACAAGTCGCCACGGGCCGAAAGTACCCCGCAACACAAAAGGAGGATTAACTCCCAAAACCCATTATTGTCTCGCACCGCAATTGTCAAAGTATGGCCACTGTGGGCGGGGTTTTTTTGGCATTTCTTTTTTTTTACCACAAATTTGTCCGCGTCGTCGCTAAGTGTTAACTTTACAGATTAAGTGCTCCAGATTATGTTAGTTTTTTTTGGATGATTATGTTATCTTTATTTCTGTCGGATCGCAAATTGGTGGGTAGGGACGAAATGGCATTTAAATACTTTTTTTTGTTTCCGACTTGGTGTTTATAAGAGTGTTTTTGGACTGCGAATAGTGTATAAATAAAAAATTACCAGCCTTTTTATTGTAAACGACAACGCTTACACTCAATTTCGCCACTAATATATTAAAATTTTACTAGATGTTGCCCGCGACTCCGCGGTTGTGGTTATTTTTGGATAAAAGGGATACAATCCATGGAGGCATATTAAGCTATTACACCTTTCTATATTTTGCTATCCCATTGGAAGTGTACATTTTTCCGGGATAAAAAGTAGTCTATGTCATTTTCTGATCCCTAAACTGCCACTATTCGTGTACTAAATCATGTCAATCCCTTGCTCTGTGAAAAACTAAACTATCCACGGGAACTGTACGTTTTTCCTAGATAAAAAGAAGCCTATGTGCTTTCAGACTATAATCTATATCTGCGCCAAATTTCAACCAGATCCGCCCAACCATTGTAGCGCGATTGAGTAACAAACATCCATCCATCCAAACATTCGCATTTATAATATTAGTAGGAAGTAGGATAGTAGGATTAAGAACTCTTTCTTTTCCCTTTTTCAAATTTCCCATCTCATGGTTGTCTTGAAAAAAAGTAGTTTTCAGTATTCTTTGTGTATTTTTTATAAATTTTTGTATATTATAAAGAGTATAAATATATAAATAAATAAGATCAAATTCGTTAAACTTTTAAAACACATGCATTAACCTTACATTGGAAGCTACATTCCCTCAAGTAAAATACCCATAACAATTCAATTTATTGTCCATCTTATGATTTACAGGCCCTGTCTCGGCTACTGTATGAAGGCCCGGTCGCTAAGACCCGCACCTAAAGGGATTAAGTCGTGTTCAATACAATTTTAAAAGGGTTAACATCACCAGTGGTCAGTTTTGAACAAAGCGCTAATGTTTTTATGTCGCCGAGTTACTGCGGTTTCTTTTTTGATGGACTTAATTTATGGTTTTGTGAGATTTTTTGGCGAATTATGATTGATTTACTACTGTATTCATTTTTCGAATATTATGTTTAATAGCCGCGAGCCTAGTTGGTTGCGGTACGGACGGTGAAGACGAAAGTAGTATGTTCGAAACCCAAATGGCATACACCTCTGACTTTTCTAAAGTTACGTGTGTATTCATTGTTAATTATCGCTTTAACGGTGAAGGAACACATCGTCAGAAAACCTGCATACCTGAGTTATCGTACGAATTTCAAAGGTATGTGAAGTCTACAAACCCGCATTAGGCCAGCGTGGTGGACTAAGGCCTAACCCTTCTCATTAGTATAGGAGGCCCGTGCCCAGCAGTGAGACATGTTTACTATAGCTAAACTAGCTTTGGCCCGCGGCTTTGTCCGCGCTGAACGGGTTTTAATATTATTTGTTACAATCCACGACCCGTTCAATAGAATATATGATACAGTGGCAAAAAGAACTGTTGATGCGATCACTACGTCCCAGTATCACCCGCTGGACTAATGTAAAAATTTCATTCAGTTGGCGGGCTTTTTCATTTAAGCGACATCTTTTGTGAACCTGAGTTATATATATTTGGAATAAGCAAACGATTCTGCATCTTTTGAGCCTAGTTAAAAAACTTATATGCACTTTTTTGGCGGTCAAATCAACTGGTAAAACCGGGATCATTTTTCTCAGAGCACATTAATTTTAGAAAATAATTGTAAGGGTACTTTAGATTTTTATGGAAATATTGCGGGTCACTTACGAAGTATTTGTGGGTAGATTGAATAGGTTGTGGACTCGGTGGGGAAGATTTGTTATAAAAAGGAAAGCCTCATCGCTTGCGGGGCAGTCTATACGAAACTAGCGGGAGTGTAACTCGGTGTTAATCAGTGTGCGTACAGTTGTTTTCAGTTTAGTTTGTGTTTAATCGATGATGACTAATATAATGCATTTATGCATGAAAATAAGTCATATGATGCAGTACACGCTTACAAAATATTAGTTCTAGTAAAACCCACGCAATGGTTTTTTTTATAGTGAATAGCTGTTGCTCGCGGCTCCGCTCGCGTGGAGGTCATGTTTGGGAGAAAAAGTATACAATACAAAATACCAGTTTTCATGCGTTTAATTTCCAAAAATTACGGATTTTCATACAAACTTTCATCTCCTATTCTACCCCCTTAGGGGTGGAATTTCCAAAAACCCTTCCTTAGTGGATGCCTACGTTATAATAGGTACCTACTGTCAAAATTTCAAATCTCTAACCCCAGCCGTTTAGGCTGTGCGTTGATCGACCAGTCAGTCAGTTTCTTCTTTTATATATACAGATTTTAATTCAACAAACTTTAACCCTCTCTCCTGTAACTTTTTATAAATATCACTCAAAACAAATAGCCCGCCGATGCACACCAGCAAGTACTTTATGCCCCCCGCGATATAATGACAATGTTCAATGGAATTCTAAACGGTTAACTTCCAACAGTGGCCGTAATAATCATTGTTTATAACACTCTGGGGATTTTGCGGGTTTCATAATAATTTCTTTGAAACTCTCTTGTTCAGAAATAGTTGTGATAGTTCGTTTAAATCTTTTGTTCGCGTGATTGGTCTGGCCGACGCGACGATGTTTAAGAATATAATTTTGCCGTGCCAATGTGCTTAACGATTTTACCTGTGACAGCTCCATACAAACACCGACTGAAGTGGAGGTATCGGACGGTCGAGATGCAGAGTTTCTTGTGGTTTTTCTTTGTTATTAAATTTATTTGTTAGGCAAGTTGAAAATACATTACATCTTTATATATTATGCTATCCCATAGAAACCGTTTATTTTTCCGGGATAAAAAGTAGCCTATGTGCTATTCCATACTATAATCTATCTCTGTGCCAAATTTCAACCAGATCCGTCCAGCCGTTGTAGCGAGATTGAGTAACACCCATCCATCCAAAAATTCATAATATTAAGTAAGACTAGTAAGATGTGAGAGAGTGCGGCAAATACTTCTGGACGGAGTTGCAGAATCTCATCGTTAATTCATAGTGTATTATATTTATTTTATACTTACTTATCTTTATATATATAACTCTACTGTACGTGTGTATGTCATTGAACTCCTCCTAAACGGCTGGACCGATTTGAATGATTTTTTTGTATGCGTTTGGGTGGGCCCTGGATGGTTTAGATTCACAAATCAGCAGATGCAGATGGCGCTGCAGTCGGTGTGGCGCTGCTTTTACGGACAGGACGACGTCTGCCGGGCCCGCTAAGTGTTATATATATTTATGTATTTATATATATTCGTTTATCAATATTTTTTTATTATGTATGTATGTAAGTGTATTTATGTAGGTCCATCCTAATTTGATTTTAATGTTTTTTTTATTCGTTTACTTTATGCGTCCTACTTATATCTGCACCTTTAGGTTGACTGGGAGTGAATGCCTTTGGCATTAAGTTCGCCTATATACGATGTATATACAGTGTATAAATAATTTTAAAAAATAAGATTAAAACTTGTTATTTTTTGTGTAGGTGAATACGTGATCCAGGGTGAGCTGCCAGGTGAGCTGGTGAACAGCGAGGAGTCGAGCTTCGACCTGCTCGAGGAGGCTCTGCAGCTGGTGGAGCTCGGAGACGAGGCCGAGACCAAGAATGAGCCCGCTGAGGTGGGTTTATTTATTCTCTTCTCTTTTTTATCCTGGCACGGCAAAGTGACCACACTGCACCTGATGGTAAGAGCAGTGCCGTCCAGATAGAGTATCAAGTAGCGAGAGACAGTCTATCCCTCGCTACTCAACACAATCATGCCGGCCTGCTGTGTTCGTCACACAACGCCATGGGTAAGGAGGTGAAGAAGCGGTCGAGGGTCTAGTGTCAGAGTACTCAATACGGCCTTATATCATACCCCAACTCTAGACCCCCCGACAAAAACCGGATGTACCCTGGCTGATCCCGGAACGTGACACACTTGCGTGTGCCACTATATAAATAAACAATTGTATATTTGTAATATTTAATTGTTTATTTTCTTCAATAAATAACATAGCTGTGGAACAGTTAGCTACCGTGTTCCCTCCTTCCTATGATCATGGGTCCTTTACAAGTAGTGTGAAGAAACTACACAGCAGGCCGGCATGATTGTGTTGAGTAGCGGGGGATAGATTGTCTCTCGCTACTTGATATTCTATGTTCGCTTACCATCAGGTGCAGTGTGGACACTTTGCCGCGCTAGAAAAAAAATGTAACTTCCAAACATTAGTCTAACGACTTTCGTCCACCACTCTCAAAGGCTTTCGCTGGTGTCATGAGACTAATATTCTGTCCAGCCTCCGGTAGAGAGCAGCGGCAGTGGAGGCGAGGGCGGCGAGATGCTGCACCCGGCGATGCGGCACGTGCCGCACCACCCGCTCGCGCACTATCACAACCAGGTAACCATTATAATAGTTTTTTTGAAAACATTGTTTGAACGTGCCAAACTCTGGAACTACCCGTCGGATTAAAGAAATTATTTTTGCATTTTATAACCTACTAGCTGCACCATGCTGCTGCATGCGTAGAAATGCTAAAGTAAATTTGATTCATTGCAATCGTAACGATATTAAAGTTGAGGTTTTGCAGCGCCATTTTGCGAGATCAGGTAACGGTAGGCAGCGGCTCTGCAACGGTAGGCAGCGGCTCTGCTGTGCTCTGGCATTGCAGAAGTCTATGGGCGGCGGTGACTACTTACCATCAGGTGGCCCGTCTGCTAGTCTGCCTATCAAGGCACTAAAAAAAAAAAAAGATCTTTTTATTTTTCGGGTCAGGAACCATCGCGGGCGTTTGCAGAACTCACCAAAGTTAGGAGTCCATAGAGGATAAACATCATTACATTTTTATTTATATATTTTAATACATATAGAGGAAGTTTATAGGGTATCTAATATTATGCTACGATCCATGGGACCAAATGACAAGAGCGACACAGTAAATTAAATCTGTAATCAAATAAAAAGGAGCATTCTATCGAGCAAAATTTTTTGCAAATAGAACTATAATAATACTAGCCCTGTATTAAACATTGTCCCACTGCTGGGCACGGGCCTCCTCTACTAATGACAGGGGTTAGGCCTTAGTCCACCACGCTGGCCTAATGCGGGTTGGTAGACTTCACATACCTTCGAAATTCTTATGAGAATTCTCAGGTATGCAGGTTTCCTCACGATGTTTTCCTAAAGTACACACGTAACTTCACAAAAGTCAGTGGTGTATACCATTTGTGTTTCGAACATACGACTTTCGTCTTGGCAGTCCGTACCGCAACCAACTAGGCTATCGCTGCTAGCTCATAAAATAGAACGAACGTAAGCAATACTCAAGTTGATATCTGTACAATGTAAGTGTGTTTATTATGATTGTCACATTATGTTTCGATTGGGATGTCTGTGGATGTGTGTTATTCCTGACACACACATACACTCACGCCTGTAATCCCCGAAGGGGTAGGTACAGATGTAACCAGTACACACAGACACCGGTCCCATGAAGTGATAGGACCGACGACGAGCGACGTGACGAGCCTATCGCCATACCGGGCACAGATTCCAGACTCCGTGCTAATACTGAGAATTGAGATAGAAAAACCCAATATTAATTATTTTTAAATTTATTGTTATTTATTGTTAATTTACTCAACTTAAAATTAATATCTAAGTTAAGTTACATTGCAATTGTATACCACAATATGGATAATGCTGTGTACGCCTGTAATAGGCATACATATAACAAACATAAGTTATACATAAGCTGTTGGTGTATAAATAAATAAATATCACTTTACCCGGAGATCGAACCCGAGACCTCAGCACGGTCGTGCATGCCCCATTACAACTGCGCCACCGAGGCAGTCCTATTTCTGACACATGCTGTATTAATGTAGTAAGTGCCGCTAGATTTGCACGGGAGAATAAGTAAAAGTTTTTTAATTCATAAAAAGTACACCGACTTCAATAAAAAACAAATTATGAGTAACTATAAAATTTGAGGGTTTCCCTTGATTTTTCTGTGATCCCAACATCAGATCCTGACTTGGTGCCAATGGGACCATCTGGGAAGTATACCCTTTTAAACAAAAAAAGAATTTCTCGAATCGGTCCAGGCGTCTTCGAGTAATCGGGTAACATACATAAAAAAAGATTCCGACGGATTGTTAACCTCCTCCTTTTTTGAAGTCGGTTAAAAAGCGCTAAGAAGTATGTATTAGCAACAAACTTGTCATATCCATATGATACCAGCTCTATATACACTGTCCCACAGCTGGGCACGAGCCCAAGGGGGTTAAGGCCTAGTTCACCAGCCAGACTAATGCGGGGTCGGTAGACTTCATATTAAAAATTGGTATGAGAATTCTCAGGCACGTTTTGTCGGGGGTCTAGAGTTGGGGTACGATGTTTGGCCGTTTTGTTGCCTTCTGAGTACTTTGACACTACACCCTTGACCGCTTCACCTTCTTGCCCCATGATGTAGTGTGAAGAAGCAGGCCGGCATGATTGTGTTGAGTTGCGGGGGATAGATCATCTTTCGCTACTCGATACTCTAATCGGACGGCATTGCGCTTACCATCAGGTGTAGTGTGATCACTTTGCCGTGTCAGGGTAAAATGCAGTTCTCCTCACGATGTTTTCCTTCGTTATATCAAGCGATCATTAACAATGAATATACACGTAACTTTAAAACTGTGTTATAAAATTTGAACTTTTCTTTCGTCTCGCCATTCACTGCCAACTAGGCTATCGCTTCATTCCATATCTCTTCGAAATCTTACATATTTTTTACGTGTCGGCAAAAAAACAACGCTCGAATAACTATGTGTTGATTAATGGTGTAATGTCACCGGTTCACACGCCACACACGAAGAGTCCATGTGTCTATGTTATGGGAGATGGGCGGGTTTTGACATACATACATATACACTCACGCCCGTATCCCATGGTGGTAGGCAGAGACTATTGAGTGCCACAAGCTACGATCCTGACACACTTCCACAATCATACATCTTCTCATACATTTACGACGGTTGGAGGTACTCCTGATCCTTGACTCCTTTTAGAAGAAGATAGTTTATCTTTTTTTTTCTTGGCACAGCAAAGTGACCACACTGCACCTGATGGTAAGTACAGTGCCGTCCAGTTATAGTATCAAGTAGCGAGAGACAATCTATCCCTCGCTACTCAAAACAATCATGCCGGCCTGCTGTATAGCTTCTTCACACTACACTATCTGATTTGTAAACGTTCTCCTTGGGCGTCCTCTACCCACTCTTCCAGTCACATTCGCACGATAAATAGCTTTTAGCGAGCGGGATTTTAATATAGACATAAATAAATAAATAACACCCAACAGTCACACAGATAGCCCCGGTCCCACAGATACGAGCCTTGTGGGTATCAGGGACTACGAGAGACGCACGGTCTCGCAACACCCAGACCCCTACACAAATAACTGACTGTCACACGAACATTTGTAGTTGGGAATCGAACCCACGGCTTCGCTTTTCTCAGTCAGCTACTCGCCCGCTGCGCCACGGAGGCTGTCATAGACACAGACAATGGACTGAGCAATAATAGACAATTGTAGAAAGAGACATAGCGACTGTGTTGCCAATATTTCTTTTCGCTCCTGCAAGTCTGTGACGTAGGCTAATCAAAATTCTAGAAACGATAACTCCGAATACGTATATAATATATCGCAAAAAATGATGCTAAAAACTAATAGCCCGCCAATCGTCGATTAACTTTTTCTATAATCTTTACCAAACATAATTTATTATTATAAATCAAAAGTTTTTAAATTCATAAAAAGTACACCGACTTCAATAAAAAACAAATTATGCGCCCCTATAAAATTTTAAGGTTGCCCTCGATTTTTCTGAAATCACACCTTCAGATCCTGACTTGGTGCCAATGGAACCACCTGAGAAGTATACCCTATTAAACAGAAAAAGAATTACTCGAATCGGTCCAGGTTTCTTCGAGTAATCGGGGAGCATACATAAAAAATCCGACGAATTGAGAATCTCCTTTATTTTTAGAAGTCGGTTAAAAATAGCTATTAAATTAATCACTACACTTGCTCTTATAATTTGTAACTAGCGGTACTATGCCCGGGTCCGCTACCTCTCATGCCTCACGCCGACTCCATCAGCCAATCAGAACACCGTAGTCATATCGCATCAATCACTCGGTTGACAATTACTTGTGTTTAGGACAAATTGACCATGCTTTGACGAAAAAATGGGATTCTTATAAGGTGTTTTGTAGATTTACAGGTTTTTATCAGCTCGTTTGTTGTGGCTGTGGGTTTAGATACTAATAGTACTGGGTTCAAATACCAGATTGGACATTTTTTTTGAGTTTAAATTTGATAAGGCTATATAATCTGATATGATAAATTTTTACCGATTCAAAAATGAAAGTTCTGAGTTCAACTTTTAATAATACATACATATACATACGCCTTAATCTCCGAAGGGGTAGGCAGAGGTGTAATCAGTACACCCATTTTTCGCCGAATTCTTTACGGTCTCACAATGTGATAGGGGCCAGCCTATCGCTGATAGTATTTCTAAATAGATAACACCAATATCACTTTGCTCGACCCGGGGATCGAACCCAAGACCCCAGCACAGCAGTCGTAACGCATGCGCAATTACAACTGCGCCACCAAGGCAGTCTAATAATAAAATTCTCTTTGCTGGGCACTGGCCTCATCTAATGAGATGGATTAATCTTTAGTCCATCATGATGGCCTAGGATAGGTAGACTTCATATGTCTCATAATTCTCATAAGAATTTCGAAGGTATGTGAAGTCTACCAACCCGCATTAGACCAGCGTGGTGGACTAACCCCTCTCATTAGTAGAGACCCGTGGGACAGCAGTGGGACAATGTTAAATACAGGGCTAGTATTATTATTATTAATCTTTACCTGACATTTGGTCTCACGTAAAGTCGATGGTGCTTTTTTTTATCCAACCAATTCACATGACATGTAACTGATTAAAAATATACAAAAATCAGTAACAATTTGTGAGATGGTCCGGTGCGAGTGGACCTAAGTCAACACTTGAGACATTCCGACGACGCACGGTTGAAATTAGTTGTGTAGTGATGGGATATAATCGATATGTTTAATTTAAATCAAATCGTTTTATTGTGGTACATAGGAATCTGGGAAAATGGGGAAATTATGGATTTCCCATACAAATTTTGAACTTCTATTTGACCCCTTTCATGGCTGTTTTTTGAGAGAAAAACAACAATGAAAGGGATGAAGGGGGGCCTATGTCCTTCTCCAGGATATAATCTATCTCCTTACCAAATTTCACCACAATCCGTTCAGCCGTTTAGTCGTGAAAAGGTAACAAACAAATAAACAGAGTTACTTTCCATACCAATAGGTATGGATTTTGTGAAGTAAGTAAAACACACTCATATGTAATAATGTAGTTTTGTGGAGCACATTTGTCATTTTGTCATTACGTCTGTTTCGTTTACTAAATTTAAAGAGATGTTTATTTACTTTAGCAAAATTTACTAAATTAACCACAGCTTCGTGGGTCTACTACCCCGGCGCGAACCAAGAGGTTCGCAAATTCGTTTTCTTGCCGCACCATCAAGCTATAGCACAGTTTGCCAGCTACCTAATATTTTATACTGCTATTAAAATTATCAAAAAAATATGATATATTCAAGAATCTTGATTTTACTATCTAAAAAATAACGGTAGGCAGCGGCTTTGCTGTGCCCTGGTATTGCAGAAGTCCATGGGCGGCGGTGACTACTTACCATCAGGTGGCCTGTCTGCTTGTCTGCCTATCAAGGCATTGAAAAAAAATACAAAATTCACAAATTTAATAAACATTTAAACAACACATACTAAAATGTATGTATAGAAAAATTAGATGCAATAGTCGGAGTTAAAATAGTCTGTAAATAAATTATTAATACGTTTTTATTATTAAATATATTAGGGTATTTCCTATTATTAGAAATACCGAAGGTATAACGGAGGTATTTAGGAGTCTAGTTGGGGGTACATTAATAATGACAACCTAAGTGGGAGTAGTAAATGTTGCATATAAAACAGAGTGCCTTCCGCGCTCCGGTGTTCAGTTCAGTTGAGTTGTGAAGAAGACTAAGTGATAGCCAGGATATTCGTGGTTCGTTCGCGGGGCAGTAAGTAAGTGTAAACAGTTCAATGGCCGCGTAGTTCAGCTTAGAGGGTAATGCTGGTAGATTAATTATAAAGAGAAGCCTTAAGTGAATCCTGAAATGCGTTTATGTTAATATTAAGCACTGAGATGTGTAACAGTGTCGTGTAAATCAATCAGTAAATTGTAAACGTTGTACACAGTCAGGTCATAAGTATTGTCATACAGTAAAAACTTTTATTTTAGAATGCTGGCCACAAAAAAGTTTATTGAATTCGAATTTCAAATTGTTCATGATAATAAAAATGTATACTTTTTAGAATTTTACTCATTTTTAAATATAGAGTGGACGCTTAAAGAAGACCGTGTTGCAGTAATTGCGTTGCATCGTTGCGGTTACGCGCCAATTCAAATTTTTGACATACTGAAAAATTTGAATATAACCAAAAGATTCGTTTATCGTACCATCAAACGATACAATGAAGACTCTAGTGTAGATGACAGGTCAAGAAGTGGTCGCCCTCGGTCTGTTAGGACTCCAGCAGTGATAAAAGCTGTGAAGGCGCGAATTCAAAGAAATCCCAAACGTAAGCAGAAACTGTTGGCCCTTCAGATGGGGTTAAGCAGAACCACGGTGAAAAGGGTGTTAAATGAAGACTTAGGGCTTTGGGCATATCGAAGAAAAACAGGACATCGTTTGAATGCTCGTCTAATGGACCTGAGACTGAAGAGATGCCGCGCTTTGTTGAAGCGGTACGCGGGAAAAAAATATGGGGTAATTCTTTTTTGAGATTAAAAAATTTTTACCGTAGAAGAGAGCTACAACAAACAAAATGATAAGGTGTAGGCACACAGTAGTGAAGAAGCGAGCAACCGTATTCCGCGTGTCCAACGAGGTCATTTTCCATCCTCGCTCATGGTATGGTTGGGAGTTTCTTATTGGGGCTTAACAGAGGTACATTTTTGTGAGAAAGGTGTAAAAACGAATGCAGTTGTGTATCAAAATACAGTCCTGACGAACCTTGTGGAACCTGTTTCTCATACCATGTTCAATAACAGGCACTGGGTATTCCAACAAGATTCGGCGCCAGCTCATAGAGCGAAGAGCACACAAGACTGGCTGGCGGCGCGTAAAATCGACTTCATCCGGCACGAAGACTGGCCCTCCTCCAATCCAGATTTGAATCCGTTAGATTACAAGATATGGCAACACTTGGAGGAAAAGGCGTGCTCAAAGCCTCATCCCAATTTGGAGTCACTCAAGACATCCTTGATTAAGGCAGCCGCCGATATTGACATGGACCTCGTTCGTGCTGCGATAGACAACTGGCCGCGCAGATTGAAGGCCTGTATTCAAAATCACGGAGGTCATTTTGAATAAACTTTAGTGTCATAAGAATCTATGTTTTGTGAAGTTCATTTTGGTATATAAATGGTTACATAATGTATAAACTTGTTTCAATTATTTTATATTAAACATGTGACAGAATTTATGACCTGACTAGGTATTTGTGCCTTTTAAATATCCATCTTGCATAGTTTTGTTGATGTTCCTGACAAATATTTTTCCGATATGTTATCGATATTAACAGGTGAAGATTTACCATCACTTAAAAGGTAAACAAATGAAAAAATACAATATGCAGCTACCGTGCGTGGGGACACAAAACTTTATCATGTTTACACAAATCTTTAACATTCTTTAACTTCAAAGATATTTGTAGGTAGAATTCTTTGGCACCTCATTTCGTACTGTTTGTTTAATGCCGCACAAATCGAGAAAAATATGTCAAAATTCAAGAAATATAAAAAATCATTATGATAGCCTCAAAAAGTACACCGACTTCAATAAAAAACACATTATGCGCTCCTATAAAATTTGAGGGTTGCCCCTGATTTTTCTGAGATCCCATCGTCAGATCCTGACTTGGTGCCAATGGGACCACCTGGGAATTATATCCTTTTAAACAAAAAAAGAATTTCTCGAATCGGTCCAAGCGTCTTCGAGTAATCGGGGAACATACATAAAAACTGGAATTGAGAACCTCCTCCTTTTATGAAGTTGGTTAAAAACGCCCAACCTTCACACACATAGTCCTGACCCCACACTAGGTTAAACCTAAGTTAGGACGAGGCTCTACGGTCCCACGGACCCGTAACAAATATCTGTCACACTTTCTCTCGGTGCGGGAATCGAACCCAGGTCATGTCCAATTCCTGTAAAATCTGCTAATCTTATCGCTGTATAAAAAAAATGTTGGGGGCTAAAGTTGGGGTACGATGTTTGGCCGTGTTGCGGCCTTCTGAGTATTCTGACACTAGACCCTCGACCGCTTCTTCACCTTGCCCCATGGTGTAATGTGAAGAAGCCACATAGCAGGCATTGCATTTTTAAGGCCGGCATGATTGTGTTGGGTAGCGAGGGATAGATTGTTTCTCGCTACTTGATACTCTAACTGGACGGCACTGCGCTTACCATCAAATGCAGTGTCACTTTGCCGTGCCGGATAAGAAAAAAAAACTCTAAACTTCGATACCATCTAGTTTTTAAATTTTATACATAATTTGAGAACTCTTATCAAAAACTGTATTATATACAGACACTTTCATATATTTTTATTGCTGTCTTCTCAGGAAATTCTTGGAAATTTACGCAATTATGCGCCGCTTAATACATACCCCACTCGAGCTAAATGACTGGAGACTCCTTTGTGATATCAATACGCGTTCATTCCATTAATCGCAATGTATAATCGATTGGAAATCGCAAAATCACGTGACAGACTGACAGTTGATCGCTGTAGGTACCGCCCTAGGGACAGAATGTTCGCAAATGTACGACCACTTTGATTTTAAGATTGTGTTCTGCGAAATTATGCCTTCTTATAGTTTGTGTTTAGCATGTCACTGGAATAACGCATATTCTCAGACAATTGAAACAAAGTTACAAGCGTAATACATACCCTGAACTGATCCCAGGATCAACTTAAGTATTGCTTATGTGTAAAACCTGCCATAGTGGCACACAAGTGTGTCGCATTCCGGGATCAGTCAGTATACATCCATCCGGTTTGTGTCGGAGGTCTAGAGTTCGGGTACGATGTTTGGCGAAGGAGTTGAAGAAGCGGTCGAGGGTCTAGTGTCAGAAGTACTCAAAAGGCCGCAATATCGTACCCTTACTCTAGAACCCCGACAAAAACCAGATGGACACTGGCTGACCCCTTTTACACCCTGTGTACGGTGGTCGCTATCCGGGCGGATATGAATATCCTACCACCAGCAATTTGAACATACAATTCAATGGAACAGTTCTAAAAACCTGATACGCTGGACACCCATAAACGGACATTGAAGTAAAAGTATAATGTGCTTTAGCCCCTAGCATGGTTCAATTAGTCATCCAAAAGAAAGTTGACGCTATTTAATCTGTGATCGGAAATTAACAAAAGGATGAACAGGGCGACCGGTCGTTAGGGTCAAACTATGGTTAGGGTTGGCAATTGGCAATAAAAAATGCGTATGAATAAGCTATGATAGCTTCTGTTTCATTGTAGGCGGGTAGTGGAAACCAAAGGTAGCGGATTCGGTCCCGCACCGAGACGAATATCTATGTTTTTTATACCACAATGGGGACAAACAAGCTTACGGCCCGCCTGATGATAACCGGTGGGCCTATAGTGTATGGATGCTTGCGTTACCGCCTCTTCAGAAACCTATTTACTCCCTTATTGAAGAACCCCATACTGTAGTCCCCAAATCTATGTGATTTTACCCGACCTAGGCATTGTGTATTATAATTTTTTTATTATCTACATATTAAATTTAACGTTAGGCAGCGGCTTTGCTGTGCCCTGGCATTGCAGAAGTCTATGGGCAGCGGTGACTACTTACCATCAGGTGGCCCGTCTGCTCGTCTGCATATCGAGGCACCAAAAAAAATAATCTTTAGGTACAGTATCAATGTCAAATATATTATAATACGCTAATGACATATGTATACGCTATCAACTGACGTAATAGAGAAAAATAAAAAAAAATATGGTAATGATTATAGGACACTTTTTGAAAATAGAACATGTCAAACTTATTTTTTTAAGCATTGTAGTTAGATTTCAGCCAGTACGCGATCACTAGTTTTTATAACTTTGCCAACCCTACCGCTTCATTAGTAACTCCGAGTGCCTTTCATCTCACCGCATCAAACTTTCTGTAATAAAAGCACATTAAATGTCACTTTATCTCAATCTAATAGAGGTTAGAATCGATGGAAGATATTTTGATAAATTAAAGATATATAAAGAATTTTTGTCGGAATGTTAGTTTGATTACGGTGATAGGAAGAAGGATCGTCGTCGTGGTTTTTGATAATGGAGGGTCTGGATTCTACTCTTAGATAAGGAAAATCAATAGGCTAGCTTTAGAACAGTTTGCCAGCTACCGTGTTCCCTGCTTCCTATAATCCGTTTCGGTTCCGCGAAATACCTTCTCGATGCCTTGGATGGGTTGCAGCGGCGGGCCATCCGCATTGTGAATGATGCAGACGTGAGTAACAGCCTGGAGCCGCTACAGCTGCGTAGGGATATTTCCTCGCTTAGCGTGTTCTACCGTCTGTATCATGGCGAATGCTCTGAAGAATTGTTTGATCTTATCCCATCCTCTCCCTTCCATACCAGAACCACGCGTACTGGCTTGCGGAGCCACAGCTTTGTGGTGTCTACTACCCCGGCCCGAACCAGGAGGTTCGCAAACTCGTACTTTTTCCGCACCATCAAGCTGTGGAACAGTTTGCCAGCTACCGTGTTCCCTCCTTCCTATGATCCTGGCTCCTTTACCCGTAGTGTGGAAAAGCTACACAGCAGGCCGGCATGATTGTGTTGAGTAGCGAGGGATAGATTGCCTCTCGCTACTTGATACTCTAACTAGACGGTACTGCCGGTCTACTCTGTAACACAATTCCGATCGATCGGTATTGGATTTGTGAGATTTCGTATTCTGAGTGCGACCCTAGCGCCATATTATTTCAACTAGCTGTTGCTCGCGGCTCCACCCGCGTGGAGGTTATTTTCGGGAGCAGAAGTATACAATCCAAGGAGTTATTTTTTCTTGCAATTAAAATAGCCTGGTGTTTCTGTACCTATTTCTATAATTCTTTTTTTATTAAATTAAATAGGTAATAATGTTAACATTTATTAATTAGGGATGATTGAGAGTGTTATAAACGAAGAGTAGACAAATATAATCAGAAATCTCCGAACTGCTAAGCTATCGGGAGTTACACGTGTTATTATGAGTCAACCATAAAATATAGACATTTGCTGTCGTGGAATTTTTTTTATATAATTTTAAGGAGAACATTTCCGTCATACATGATTTCTGTGTAGCTTTAACTATTAAGGCTGCACACACGACGGAAGCTTAAAAAATGGAGTAAGTTCTCCTGTTTTCCCAACATTTCCCTTCACTGCTCTGCTCCTATTGATCGTAGCGTGATGAAAAGTATACTATAACCTGCCCAGGAGTATGAAGAACAATTGTACCAAGTTTTGTTGAAATCCGTCGAGTAGTTTTTGTTTCTATAACGAACATACAGACAGACAGACAGACAAAAATTTTACTGATTGCATTTTTGGCGTCAGTATCGATCACTAATCACCCGCTGATAGTTATTTTGGAAATATATTTCATGTACAGAATTGACCTCTCTACAGATTTATTATAAGTATAGAAGATATTGCATAACCATTCATATGATAATCTTAATTCCAATTACTGCATATTAATTGATACACAATATAGAAATAATATGGCGTTCAGGAGAACGAAATATGTCAAATCCAATACCGATCGATCGGAACTGTGTTCAAGAGTAGACCGGCTGGACTTACCATCAGGTGCAGTGTGATCACTTTGCCGAGCCAGGATAAAAATATAAAGACATATAGTTGGTTCCCAAAATCTTCTGGTATTTTTGGTGTTTGAGAGCCTCATAGATAACTTACCATAAGATGACCTGCTTGCCCGTTTGCCAGCCCTGGTACAAATATTTCAGTATGTATGTCTCTATAAATATAAATAATACTAGCCCTGTATTAAACATTGTCCCACTGCTGGGCACGGGCCTCCTCTACTAATGAAAGGGGTTAGGCCTTAGTCCACCACGCTGGCCTAATGCGGGTTGGCAGACTTCTCATACCTTCAAAATTCTCAGATATGCAGGTTTCCTCACGATGTTTTCCTGCACCGTTAAAGCAAGCGATAGTTAACATTTTAATACACACATAACTTTAGAAAAGTCAGAGGTGTATGCCACTTGGGTTTCGAACCTACGACTTTCGTCTTGACAGTCCGTACCGCAACCAACTAGGCTATCGCTGCTTTTTACTAGGCTATCGCTGCTTTTTCTAAATTTTTATTATTTATTATTATTATGATTATGTCTCTAGCGTCGAACCCGCGGCCTCTTGCTTCACAGCCCTCACCCACTGCGCATAAAAGCATTCAAAGTATACACTTCATTCAAATAATTAATAACACCCAATAGTCACACACATAGTCCTGACCCCACACTAAGATATCTAATAAGATATATAAGAATCGAATCCATCTAAAGGTTGTCTGGAAGAGATCGCAGTTAGCGATAAGGCCGCCGTTTGTACATTCTATTTTAAGTTTATTGCAATGTACTGTTAATATCTGTATTCTGGTGTACAATAAAGCATAAATAAATAAATAAATAAGATACGAGTCTTGTGTCGTGGGGATTAAGAACTACGAGGGACTTTCGGTCTTACAACACCCAGACCCCGGACATAAATATCTGTCTGTCACACAAACTATCTTTTTTTTTATCTTGGCACGGCAAAGTGACCACACTGCACCCCTATACAATTTGTGTTGAGTAGCGAGAGACTCTCTACTCAACACAATCATATCGGCTTGCTTCTTCACACTACGCCCTGGACAAGCAGGTGAAGAAGCGGTCGAGAGTCTAGAGGACTCCGCAAAACTCTAAGGCCGCAAATCGGCCCAACATCGTACCTAAACTTTAGACCCCCGACCAAAACCGGATGTACACTGGCTGATACCAATATTCTATATCTGGCTGAATATTGTACCACCAGCACTATCTGAAACAAATATCTGTCTGTCACACAAACTATCTATATCTCAGTGTGGGAATCGAAACCACGGCCAATCGTTTCACAGTCAACTCGCCCGCTGCGCCACGTACGCTGTCACATAACGTTCTTCGTCACACAAATGAAGCAATTTACTTGTTTTTATTATAATAACTAGTATTATTTTAATTGAACTATTTAAGTTAATTCTCTTGTTTTAAACTTAAGTGTTGCATACGTATTTGAAAAAACGTTTATTCCCTTCGATGTAAAGTTCAATATATTTAATTTATACGACGTTATCGTGCGACAAACCACCTTCTATGAGGACCGAATTTTCGTTGAAAAATAAGAAATTCTGATCTCAATAACAGCACCACCTATCGGATCTAAATCTATCCTATATTTTAAGTGGGACAAAACCACACACATACACCAAATTTCAGCGCAGCTGTCGTATGGCATGCGCAACTGTGCCACCGAGGCATGCACATATACATTTTATATTTGGAGCACACTGCACCTGACGGTAAGCGCAGTGCCGTCCAATTAGAGTATCAAGTAGTGAGATACTCTCTATCGTTACTCAACACAATCATGCCGGCCTGCTTCTTTACACTACACCATGGGCAAGAAGGTGAAGAAGCGGTCGAGGGTCTAGTGTCTGAGTACTCAGAAGGCCGCAAAACGGCCAAACATCGTACCCCAACCTAGACCCCCGACAAAAACCGGATGTACATTGGCTGATCCCGGAACGCGACACACTTGCGTGTGCCAGTAGGGCGGGTTTTACACCCTGTGTACGGTGGTCGCTCTCCGGTCGGATATGAATATCCTACAACCATGCCAGCCTGCTTCTTCACATTAGTCGAGGGTCTAGTGTCAGAGTACTTAGAAGGCGGCAAAACGGCCAAACATCACACCCCAACTCTCGCGTCAATAACATCAGCGGGACACACAAACGGATTGACAAACGATGTGTTTATGTGCGGTGGACAGGTTCGGCCACCTGCGACGCAGTGACAAATTGTTATATAATACACAGGGTAGGCAGAGTTCTATACATTCTGGTCATTAACATTGACAGCCTCCGTGGCGCAGTTGGCGAGTAGCCGGCTGTAAAACGAGAGGCCGTGGGTTCGATTCCCACACCGTGACAAATGTTTGTGTGACAGACAGATATTTGTGTCCGGGGTTTGGGTGTTGTGTGACCGTGCGTCTCTCTACGTCCCTGATACCCACAACACAAGACTCGTATCTTAGTGTGGGGTCGGGGATATGTGTGTGACTGTTGGGTGTTATTATTAACTATGATCAAAACATAATTTGATGTACACCTGTAAGAATGATATTTAAAACTACATGGCCTTGATTTGAACGCTGAGTGCTTTATACTAAAAAGTTTTTTAATTCATAAAAAGTACACCGACATCAATAAGAAACAAATTATGCGTCCCTATAAAATTTGAGGGATGTCCTCGATTTTTATGAGATCCCATCATCAGATCCTGACTTGGTGCCAATGGGACCACCTGGGAAGTATACCCTTTTAAACGAAAAAAGAATTTCTTGAATCGGTTTTTCTCAGGCGTTTTCGAGTATACGG
The DNA here is from genome assembly GCA_905220505.1 of Laothoe populi. Taxonomy (NCBI): domain Eukaryota; kingdom Metazoa; phylum Arthropoda; class Insecta; order Lepidoptera; family Sphingidae; genus Laothoe; species Laothoe populi. The sequence continues at coordinate 5,398,008 of HG992174.1, read as the reverse complement.
GGCACATTCATAAAAAAAGATTCCGACGAATTGGGACCCTCCTCCTTTTTTTGAAGTCGGTTAAAAAGCAAGACCCTCCTCCTTTTTTTGAAGTCGGTTAAAAAGTGACTGAAGCGGAGGTTGCGTGCGCCCGGGATGCATTTTTATGTTTTTTTTTTTATTTGTATTTAAAATATTGAAAATATGGTTAGACCCTTTTCAGGTTTTCAGTGACTTAACACTTGTTTTAATTTTAGAGAATTTGAATTGGAAAATGATGAGAAGGAGATCTTCCTTAAGATTATCTCTATATTATTTGAATACTTATAGATAGAGCTGGTGGTAGGATAGCGACCACCGTACACAGGGTGTAAAACCCGCCATAGTGGCACACGCAAGTGTGTCGCGTTCCGGGATCAGCCAGTGTACATCCGGTTTTTCTCGGGGGTCTTTTTTTTGTTGTCGCGGGGAAAGCGTTTTATTACTACCGTCCGCTCCGGGGGGAAGCGGAATAAGAATAAAACGGTTATGCTGGACTAGCCGGTCTTACGACCCAGCATCCCCCTCGCCCGGATGATGGCTATCCGGGCAGCCGCTGGGCCGAGTCCCTACCCCCTATGTACACCCTATCCGACACTACCAGCTAAAACCCCGCGGTGGCCTTCTTCGGCGCTTACGGAGCGATCCCGGGGTATTCTAAGGAGTGCTAGAATTGCTGCCGGAACCGCCCCTGCGCGGTGCTGCGTTGCAGAGTTGGAATACAATGTTTGGCCATTTTTCGGCCTTCTATGTACTCTGACAATAGACCCTCGACCGCTTCTTCACCTTCTTGCCCATGGCGTAGTGTGAAGAAGCAGGCCGGCATGATTGTGTTGAGTAGCAGGGGATAGATCGTCTCGCACTACTCGATACTCTAATTGGACCGCACTGCTCTTACCATCAGGTGAAGTGCGGTCACTTTGCCGTGCCAGGATAAAAAAAAAATTAAGATATTTTATTAGAAAATAATTATTTTTATGGTGGGAGAAGTAATAATGACAGAAGTTTCACTTTGAGAAGTAACTTTGCAAATACAAAAAAAAACCTGTTTTCTTACCAAAATAGTAAATATGTTCGTATCTTTAATTTGAGAAATTACAGATTTCATGAAAAATCTTTCATCCCCTATTTTAAACCCCTTAAACAGAGAAACACCTTATACTTCATTTCTTATCAAAATGCCAGCTAGATTTTTTTATCCCTAATTTGATTTTTAATGGATTTCCTCTTTGTTTTATGCTCTGTTTTACCTCCTCAATTTTTTTGAGACAAAAGGTAGCCTACGATTTTCCTACAGTTTTTCGTGCCAATAAAAAATAATACTAGCCCTGTATTAAACATTGTCCCACTGCTGGGCACGGGCCTCCTCTACTAATGAGAGGGGTTAGGCCTTAGTCCACCACGCTGGCCTAATGCGGGTTGGCACACTTCTCATACCTTCGAAAAAATCTCAGATATGCAGGTTTCCTCACGATGTTTTCCTTCACCGTTAAAGCAAGCGATAATTAACATTTTAATACACACATAACTTTAGAAAAGTCAGAGGTGTATGCCACTTGGGTTTCGAACCTACGACTTTCGTCTTGACAGTCCGTACCGCAACCAACTAGGCTATCGCTGCTATTATTCGTGCCAAATTTCATTAAAATCAGTTTAGCCGTAAAAAATAAACTATAGTTACTTTGGCATTTATTATTGGTACGGATCAAAACAAAATATATTTTAAAACCACTCAAAATCACTTTGATGTCATTAAAACACCCATTAGCGGCCGCCGTAAAGAAAATATGTGAAAAAACGACTACCATTAAATTTGAAGATGGTGAAAAAACGTTTTACCTGCCTTCCTGCGGTTGTCATCATATCGTTTGTCAAAATATTGTATTGTCATGAGGAGATGAGAGAAAAAAAAACCGACCTTGTCCATTCCTTGATCTCTTGAAATTAATTTTTACGAGAGGATTTTGGGGGTAGATTTTTTTTCTGGCACGGCACTGCACTGTACTGCACTTGATGCTACGCAGTGCCGTCCAGTAAGAGTATCAAGTAGCGAGAGACAATATGTCCCTCGCTACTCAACACAATCATGCCGGCCTGCTGTGTAGCTTCTTCACACTACGCCTAAATTACCCAGGATAAAAGAGGGAACACGGTAGCTGGCAAGCTGTTCCATAGGTTTATGGTGCGGTGAAAATACGAATTTGCGAACCTCTTGCCGTGCCAGAATAAGAAAACTTAAGCTTATGTACGAGATGATTAAATAGCGATGTATAATGAATGACTCTACCATTGGTATCGTGTCTTGGCTCATATGACAGTCTCCATGGCGCAGTTGGAAAGTAGCTGTGAAACGAGAGTCCGTGGGTTCGATTCCCACACCGGGACGAATGTTTGTGTGACAGACAGATATTTGTGTCCGGGGTCTGGGTGTTGTGCGACTGAAAGTCTTTCGTAGTCCCTGATACCCAGAACACAAGCCTCGTATCGTAGTGTGGGGTCGGTGCTATGTGTGTGACTGTTGGGGGTCATTTATTTATATATAATATATAAAATACAGCCAGTCATGTCGAATGACACAAGTGAAAACTAAAACTTTGCAGTTAAGTTAACTTTGCTGTTTTTTTTAAAGAGCGTCGATGAAGTAGGGAGTTTCTTGTTTATGATTGCTTGTCAATAATTATAGAACTTCATAGGCTTATGTCATAAGTAAAATAATCTGAGCGTGACATTCACGCGAGTTCATTGCTTCGACATACCAAAAGTAACCAACGTGCCTAAAAAAGTTTTCACTTCAATAATATATGAAAAAACTATGCTTAACTACATTCTCGGACAAACAAAACGTTTAACAGTTAAATTAGAACGCAGTCGGCCGAAAACAACCAAGTAATTAACGTAACAATCAAAGGAGATATAATCTGAGCTGACGCGCGGCGCGACTGTATTTTGAACCTTATTGCATATACATACAGTCTTTTGAGACATGATCCGACGCGTCACTTCAATATTATAATTAAACGAATCTTGTATGTTATTTTTAACCGACTTCAAAAAAGGAGGAGGTTAACAATTCGTCCGAATCTTTTTTTTATGTATGTTCCCCGATTACTCGAAGACGCGTGGACCGATACGAGAAATTCTTTTTTTTTTAAAGTGTATACTTCCCAGGGATTCATAGGGTATACTTCCATGGGACCACCATTGGCACCAAGTCAGGATCTGATGATGGGATCTCAAAAAATTCGAGGGAAACCTTAAAATTTTATAGAGATGCATAATTTGTTTTTTATTGAAGTCGGTGTACTTTTTATGAATTATTTGAACTACGAAACGTGCCTGACTGCCTCGGTGGCGCAGTTGTAGTTGCGCATGCGTTACAACTGCTGTGCTGAGGTCTCGGGTGCGATTCCCCGATCAGCGATATTGGCTATTTCTATTTAAAAATACTACGAAATACACTGATCATCAGCCCGGAGTCTGGAATTATGCCCGGTATGGCGATAGGCTCGCCCCCTATCACATTATGGGCCCTAATAAATTCGGCGAAAAGTGGGTGTACTGGGTACACCTTTGCCACCCCTTCGGAAATTACATGCGTGAGTGTCTATGTATGTACGAAATGTAAAGTTGGTATAGTGGCAGCGTATGTGGACCGTGAGGTAGTGAGTTCAAAACAGAAATATTGAAGTGATTTTTTTAATCTATAGGCGATTTTGATATGTCTTCAAGCAGGGAGTAAATAGGCTTATGAAGGGTCGGCAACGCGCATGTGATGCTCCTGGTGTTGCAAGCGTCCATAGGCTACGGTAACCGCTTACCATCATGCGGGCCGTAAGCTTGTTTACCACCATCGTGGTATATAAAAAAGTTTGTTCCATTGTGCCATAGAAAGAAGATTTAAATTACCACTTAATAGATTAAAGAAAATTTGTCGTTTATGAAAGACTGCATACCTGAGATTTTCATCATATTTCGAAGGTATGTGAAGTCTACCAATCCGCATTGGGCCAGCGTGGTGGACTAAGGCCTAACCCCTCTCATTAGTAGAGGAGGCCCGTGCCCAGCAGTGCGACAATGTTTAATACAGGGCTAGTATTATTATTCTGCGTCTTTTGAGCCTAGTTTAAATTTTTTGTGCACTTTTTTGGCGCTCTAATCAACTGGTAAAACGGGGCTCCGTTTTTAGGCTACATTTATTTTAGAAAATAATGCTCATAAATGCATGAAAATAAGTCGTAAAGATGCAGTACGTGCTTACACAAGTAATATATTAATTCTACTAAAATCAAAGCAATAGTTTTTAATAGTGATTTTTCCGAGAAACAAAAAAGTTATAAACCTCTATCCTGTAATTTAAAACGCGTTAATCAGAGAACCCGCCAACTGTCGATGTAAACTTAATTAACTGTATGATATACAAGTAATAAAATAACCAGCATTAATATCCACACCCGTTAATAACTGTAAGCTGAGTTAAAGCGAACGAAATGGCGGTTTCGTTTTTTCTGGCACAGCAAAGTGAATACTGCACCTGATACGCCGTTCAGGCAGTTTTTTTTTTATTATGACCCGGCAAAGTGACCACACTGCACCTGATGGTAAGCGCAGTGCCGTCCAAATAGAGTATCAAGTAGCAAGAGACAGCCTATCCCTCGCTACTCAACACAATCATGCCGGCCTGCTGTTTAGCTTCTTCACACTACGCCTAAAAACCATAAACGACAAATAATACTAAACACATAGTCTAAGATACGAGTCTCTTTTCTGATAACCCAATCTTTTAATAGGCTAGTTGACTGTTTTTGGGAAACCGTTTTATGTTATTCTTCATGGTCTATATTATCATCAATAATCATAAAACATAAGTTTTCAAGATTTAATTTGCATTTTAATAAACCAACTTTGTTTTTCCCACCAAAACGCTACCACCTGTCATGGCCTCTCGTGTGACGTGACCATCCGCAAAACTAATAGACCGTTTTAGATGTTTCGAACGGTGACGTCATGCATGACTGATGGGTGTTTCATGTCACGTGACAAAATGCTTTAGTTTTACATATTTGTATCATGTTAATTTTAAATATTCACATAAAATATTTTATAAAAAACATAATTCTATCAGGTTTTCAGTTACTGTTAACTACCCAATTGCACGGCAAAGTGGCCACACTGCACCTGATGGTAAGTGCCGTCCAATTAGAGCATCAAGTGGCGAGAGACAATTATACCTACTCGACATAACTATGCCGGCCTGCAAAATTATTGTAAGAGCCTTGAAATTACAGCTTCAATGTAGATAATGTCATTCATACATCACACTCACGCATGTTATCCCCGAAGGGGTAGGCAGAGGTCACCAGTAATCGGTACACCCACGTTTCACCGCGTTTATTACGGTCCCATAATGTAAAAAGGAGCGAGCCTATCGCTAAACCGCACTCAATTCCAGACTCCGGGCTGATACTGAGTATATCTAAATAGAAAAACTATAACTTTACCCGACCCAGGGATCGAACCGGACACCTCAGCCACCGATTCATACATAGCCTTTAAAAGTAATATAACGAGTGAGAGAGAGTAGCTTTCTTACACTACCATCAGGAAATATGAAACTTTTGGTCTCATAACACATCTGAAACAAATTTGTAGAGCTCACGAACATTTGTCTCGGGATCGAATCTAAGATATCGTTTCACAGCTGGCTCTATCCGCTGCGTCATAGGTAATAATAATAATAAATAACACCCAACAGTCACACACATAGCAGCGACCCCACACTAAGATACGAGTCTTGTGTTGTGGGTATCAGGGACCTATAGAGACTTTTGGCCTCACAACACCCAGACCCCGGACACAAATATCTGTCTGTCACACAAACATTTGTCCCGGTGTGGGAATCGAACCCACGGCCTCTCGTTTCACAGCCGGCTACTCGCCAACTGCGCCACGGAGGCTGTCAACAGGTCAGAGTATAGCGGACATGCCATTGTACCAAAGCATGTCGACTTTCGCATCATTATCGGAGATCTATAGATTCAGGGGTCAGAAATTATTGATCTATTCAGATGTACAGTGGGTTACAGTCACTGTAAGAATGTAGGGTAACGTGTGAAATGGCTAAAGTAATGGCGGGAATTTTAGCAATTACTCTAGTATTAACATGTGTTCTTTCGAATTTCGTTTATTGTTGCGTTCAAAAAGGCCATATCACTTATATTAATGTTTCTATTTGCTTTGTTTTACTATAGGTGACTGTTACTAGACAGAATTATTTTTTAGGAAATATAACCTTTTTTAAAAATGATGAAACTTCAGTACGCAATTCTTTACAAACTTCGTACAGAATTTATACGATAAATCAGATAAATTATTATCCAGATAAAAAGCATATCTAAGCATAATAATAATGTCTTGAATAAAGTAGGGGTTCCCAAACATTTTACACTATTTATTTACACTTCAGACATCAATTTATATGTAAAGGTGGATTTAATGCCTGAGGCATTCTCTTACAGTCCAACCTAGGGTGATGCAGAATGAAGTAGGTTTGAAAATATAATTTACTAGCTGTTGCTCGCGGCTCCGCCCGCGTGGAGGTCATGTTTGAGACAAAAAGTATACACTACAAAATACCAATTTTCATGCATTTAACTTCAAAAATTAAGGATTTTCATACAAACTTTCTTACCCTATTTAACCCCCTTAGGGGTGGAATTTCCAAAAACCCTGAAATATGTGTTTTTAATTTTTAACTGTAAGGCCAAATACCAAATTTCATGGGTTTAACTGCAAAAATGACAGATTTTCATACAAACTTTCTTACCCTATTTAACCCCCTTAGGGGCGGAATTTCCAAAAATCCTGGAATATATATTATTTATTTTTGACTAAAAGGCCAAATACAAATTTTCATAAACTTAACTTCAAAAATGACGGATTTTCATACAAACTATCATCCCCTATTTTACCCCCTTAGGGGTGGTATTTCCAAAAACCCTTCCTTAGTAGATGCCTACGTCATAAAAGGAACCTACTGTCAAAATTTCAAGTCTCTAACCCCAGCCGTTTTGGCTGTGCGTTGATCGATCAGTCAGTCAGTCAGTCAGTCAGTCAGTTTCTTCTTTTATATATACAGATAACTTAAGATACAATACAATCTGCGGTGGCTCGTAATTGTCTTATTTATTGTATTCGTTTCGCTATATATTTCTCTGTTATTGATAGCGGTGAGCCATCCAAATAAAATTAAATTAAATTTTGTCTCATAGATCACTTGCCTTGTTTTTCTATTTTGGATAGATGCTCCGCGTATCTAATATTGAATGTAAACTTCAACTTTAAATGTGATATCACTGATTCTTAACTAGATGAACTGAACTGTAGAGACTAATTAAAAGAAAGTCAAAATTAAAATCGTGTCCTACTTTTTTTTACCGAAATAGGCTTGAGTTTGACCACTATCGCCTGATGGTAAGCGATGATGAGGTCTACGGTGGAGCACGCTTGCCTAGAAGATACCTATTCACTCTTGACTTAAAGATACCCAGGTTATAATTTTTTTTATAGTAAAGTCCGACAAACGAGCCAGTGGGTCACCTGTTGTTAAGTGATCTCCACCGCCATGAACATCCACAATACCGAAAGTATCATGTATGCGCTGTCGGCCTTAAAGAACAGGAATAGGGATAAGGGAAGGGAAGGGGGAATCTGGGCCTCCGGATATCTCACTTACCATACGAAACGCGACAGTAAAATGTCACAGTTTACGTTGGTTTTCTGTGAGACAGTGGTACTACCCCGGTCGAGCCGGCTCATTCATGCTGTAGACAAATATGTCTACAGCGTGGCTCTACCACTTCCAAATGAAATGAGTTCGACTATAGATCGATCCTATAGACCCCTAATTCGTGTTTCGCTCACATAGACACCTTGTAGGTCATCAAGACTAAATTACAGAATATCAACAACAAATCGATAATAAATAATCTGGAAATATAAAACTGGACGTTTCACATTAACTCTGAAATAAATGAGCACACGTAACATATGAACGGTACGGATTCGAACAATTTTACAACTTTCATCTCTTAACAACTTGAGCTGTATGTACATACCTGTATGTATGTAATTATGTTACATTCAATATATTATTAAGACTGCCTCGGTGGCGCAGTTGTAATTGCGCATGCGTTACAATTGCTGTGCTGAGGTCCCGGGTTCGATCCCCGGGTCGGGTAAAGTGATATTGGGTTTTTCTAGCTAGAAATTCTCAGTATTAGCCCGGAGTCTGGAATTTGTGCCCGGTATGGCGATAGGCTCGCCCCCTATCACATTATGGGACGGAAATTTGGCGAAAAGTGGGTGTACTGGTTACACCTCTGCCTACCCCTTTAGGGATTACAGGCGTGAGTGTATATGTATGTATGTCAATATATTACTTGAAGATGGTTTTATAACATTAGAAGATATACCGGTGCTACCGTTATTTGATAAAAGTTTTGCTCGCGGCTTTGCGCGTGTGAGAATTATTACTGAAAACGAAGTTAAATAATATAAAAAGTACACCGACTTCAATAAAACACAAATTATGCGGCCCTATAAAATTTGAGGGTCTCGATTTTTCTGAGATTCATCATCAGATCCTGACTTGGTGCCAATAGGACCACCTGGGAAGTATACCGTTTTGAACAAAAAAAGAATTTCTCGAATCGGTCCAGGCGTCTTCGAGTAATCGGGGAACATACATAAAAAACCGACGAATTGAGAAACTTCTCCTTTTTTGAAGTCGGTTAAAAGAGCTTTAGCAGTGGACTAAGACCAAAAGCTCAAAACAAACTAATTGAGACACGGATAGTAGCCGACTGTTAAACGGGAGACCGTGGGTTCGATTCCGCAGTGTCAATTTTTTATGTGACAGATAGTATTTCGGGTCTGGGTGTTGTGTACGTAGTCCCTCGTAGTTCTCGATACAGGTTTGACTTTAGGGTCAGGACTTTTAGTCATAAGTACTTTTAATGCTGTTTTGAAACTAAAGAACCTGTACTGTTAAAAAACCAGTGTTACTTTTTATTTTGGCTAGCTATTAAAGCGTATTTTTTTAGTCTGATAACAATTTATTATTACGTATTGAAGATTTTTATTGATATTAATAAAAAAACAGATTTTTTTATAAATTACGGTCTAATTTCAGTAGTTGAAGTAATTCTTTGAACTAATAAATTACACACTAATGCTTTAATTATGTTTAAACTCGTTTCTCTAGCTTTATACAAACTTTGATCACATAGTAGTTAAAACTGGAATTAGAATAGTATAGACATGGTACTAGTATCGCCATCTAGTTACGATTGTTGTAAACTAAAAGATTGACTATTCATGCTTTTGTTTTTTTTTCTCATGGACGCTGGAGAACTCTTACTACTGTGATATAAAAATACACCCAACAGTCTAACAAACTGCTGGTAGGATATTCATATCCGCCCGGATAGCCACCACCGTACACAGGGTGTAAAACCCGCCATAGTCGCACACGCAAGTGTGTCGCGTTCCGGGATCAGCCAGTGTACATTCGGTTTTTATCGGGGTTCTAGAGTTGGGGTACGATGTTTGGCCGTGATGCGGCCTTCTGAGTACTCTGACACTAGACCCTCGACCGCTTCTTCACCTTCTTGCCGATGGCGTAGTGTGAAGAAGCAGGCTGGCGTGATTGTGTTGAGTAGCGGGGGATTGATTGTCTCTCGCTACTCGATATTCTTATTGGACGACACTGCGCTTACCATCAGGTGCAGTGTGGTCACTTTGCTTTGCCAGGATAAAAAAAAACAAACTAAATGGAATTACTATTTTATAAATCTAAAGTACATAAATATTGTATTGTAACCATTACAAATATGACATATAACAATCTCCCTCCGTCGTCGCCCTAGACATGTTTTGGGAGATACAAATGATCTCATCTCGGTCGCTGTCGAGACAGCACTGTCCCTGCCCAATGGCAATCACAATTCTATTCTAAACGCACGTCGACGTGGGACTCGCCGACGAGTCCAAGGATCCCGGCCCGGGCTCAGATACTCGATACACTAATGTATCGAGAGGCCCTGTAACTATTCCAAGCGACGCGACGGCTTAATCAAAGGTCTTATAGAAGGCGTCTTTGAGCTAGCCGTTGACAAAAGTTGCTTCTTCTAGCTGGAGCGCCATAAGCGCCGGCCACAATGTTCGGTGAAGCTGTAAAAGCAAGTGTGAGCTAACAGCACAAATCCATACGAAAAAAAAATGACATATAACATATTAATTAAGTAAACACATATGTTTACTAGTTACAGCCTCCTTCGAATACTTCGTCCCCAATTTCCATCCGCAAATCGAACCCAGTACCAGACGAACCACAACCGATTACTCCACAAACATTCAACACGAGTAACAGTATTTATTTTCCCTCCAGCTCTCAGAAATTAGTGAAAATTTTCCAAGAATTTGCCATTATGTTATAATTTTACGTTAGTCCACATTTAATCTAGGAATTACGTTTACCAAGACCTAGATATTTATAAGTCATACTATGAGCTAAGTCGGTTCACACGTACCGTGACGATATCGTTTGAATAAAGTTCAGCGCCCCTGGCGGATGATGTAGGGATTTTAAGTTTTTTTTTATTTGTTATAAAACACTATAAAACCTATTACGTGGGTTTTAGTAGAATGAATATATTACTTGTGTAAGCACGTGCTGTATCTTTATGACTTATTTTCATGCATTAATGAGCATTATGTTCTAAATTCAATGTTTTCCTCCGTGTCGCAGCGGGCGAGTAGCCGGCTGTGAAACGAGAAGACGTGAGTTCGATTCCCGCATCTTGATAAATGTTTATGTTACAGACAGATATTTGTTTCGGGTCTGGGTGTTGTGGGACCGTAGTCCCTCGTAGTTGTTGATACCCACGATACAGGTTTGTTACTGTGGGGTCAGAACTACGTGTGTGACTGTTGGGTGTATTTATATATTAATTAAATGTGCCCTGAAAAAAATTAACCCTGTTTTATCAGTTGATTAAAGCGTTAAAAAATGGTACAACATATTGAAACTAGGCTCAAGTTATGCAAAAAAAATATGAACATGTATATTTATTTATTTTTATTAATTAGTACGGTTAACCAATTACACTAATTAACATATTCTTATGACTATAGTAAATTAAATTAATGAAACATACACACATCATAATTAAAAGCTACATAAAATACATACATACATATTAAAATCAGGCATTTGTTTCGCAGTACTGCAAACATTCACTTATAACTCAATATCGCAAAAATGACGCTTAAATTAAATAGCCCGACAATCGTTGACATAAATCGTGTCGTCGTCGTGTCGTGTCCATATGAAAGCACCGCTACGGTACCGAGCTTTCACTCTCGCACACAGACAGCTTCGCTATTGTGTATCAAATTATATTTGTTAATAATAATGTATGCAGTTATATGAAAATTCATTATAGGATAAAGATTGTGTTGTGGACGGGAGACTTTTTGTCGTGCGGAAAAAAGTCGTTAAAATTTTTGTTTATTTAAACCACTTATAGGCGAACACATAGTCCTAACGCAGAATATGTTTTTTTAACATTCATAAGTGTATTTGTGTTTGACCACTATCTCGCCTGATGGTAAGTGATGATGTGGTCTACGGTGGAGCACGCTTGCTTAGAAGATACCTATTGATACAAGTATTTTGTTTTGATCATGTCAGGAACTAAAAGAGACTTTATGGTCTCTAAACGAAAAATAAGTAAGTCAGAAAAGCTCTAACAGTGACACTAGATTTTATATAACTTCTGTAACAAAACATAGGTTTTCAGATATGCATCGTCCCTTTTTCCTCCTTCAAACATTTTTTAAGATCAGTCGCATCACACCAGTCTAAGAAATAAACGCTCGTCTACCCAGCCACGTCGAATAAAAATCAAAAACGCATAACTGTTCAATCCGTGTACATCGGGCACAATCAATCAAACGAGGCTCCACAATCGAAATTGAATTGAACCCCGCGTCTCTAATTACGACGTGCGCTCTCTACGGACCGCGGCGTGCGACTAGTGAGGGAGCGGTGGTGTTCGAAATTTGAATTTTCTTTTTTTTTTTGCTATGGCAAGGAAATATGGGACACAGCCAGAACGCCAATTCTCGTATTAATAATTTACAGAAACGTGACATTGAAAATATATCGTAAGTTGATAGACGACAAAACGAATATTTAATTTAAACACAATGTAAGTGCTTGCTATGCTTTTCCCCTGTAGCATGCATGTAGGGAAATGGCGTATACAGTATGTAATGGTATAAGCTTTCTTTCTTTCTATGCACAAACAGTTTATTTTCTTGTTACTGTAGTCATTTGTTAAGTTAAAGTCGCGGGATTCAAAATTAAACAAGGATATGAAACTTGTATTTATATATTCTTTTAATCAAGCGTCAAAAAAAGGCAAATTACTAGAAGATTCGCGATAAAAACACGAATTGAAGATTTTTTTCGTATTTCCTTGTTCATGTTTTGTTATTTTTAATAGCATACATACATTTATATCGCAGGTTAAAGAAATAATAATTCAGTAAAATTAAATAAAATCTTTATAGTTTTTGTCGACGCCGCCAATGCTTTCCCATCCCTATGCCAAAAGCTAAAGAAAGCAAACGGGTAACTCTCTGTACCTCTTTACTCGGACCGTTAGAAACCGTCTCGAGATGGCCGGGCCGCGGCAATTCCGCCGATTTCACACCGACATATTGCATGTGATGGTTTTTTTTTTCACTGACCAGCAACGGTAAAGCCGGACAGTCGTCGCGCCAACGGCGTACCGCGCTCACAACATGGCGAAAAGCGCGGGCTGTCACCGTGACAGATGGAACATGGCGCCCATTTGAAAAAGGAATATGTGATTTTTAAATATTCCGGCCAGTGTGCAAAGTGATGTATAAGCGACCAAGGACAGTTTTTTTGGCTTAATTTGTAAATGGACATATATTTTTTCAATATTTTTCTACGATGACACAAAAGTGACTGTTTCTTTATTTTTTTTATCTAAACGACGGCAATGATAATGTGATTTTAACTAAGTGTCAAAAACAAAGAAAGATGAATTTTTTACAAATAGATAAGCAAAAGACAATGTAATTTTTTATTATAAATTTACCATAGGGCCAGTGCAATTTTAAAATAAGAATTAATATTAATTTTAATCCTGAAAAAACTGAAGTGAGTAAAAAATAACTCAGTGATGTGAAATAAGTCATACATTTTATCACTGGACTATTTGATAAAAAAGAAAAAAACCAGAGACAATGTGATTATTTTTTTTAATGTTTTAACACCAGTGGTACCTGATATAATCGTGTGCAATATATACCATTATTGTGGTAATAGTCTGAAATAAGTGCAATATTTTTATTTAGTGTTAGTTTTTTAAATTTTATACAATATGATGGAATTCCACGAATATCAGGTGAGTTTGATATTATTTAAATACCATATATATGTTCAACCCTATACCCCCAAAGGGTAAGCAATTGGTGCAACGAATACACCCACTCGTTTGGCCGAGCTTATTTCTATCATATGTACAAACTACATTAATGTGATTGGAATTAGACAATTCAACGTAAATAGTGTTGGCCCGACCTAAGATAATATTTATATCTTATTTTAGCATAAATTCTGAAGAAGGCTGTATACATAACGAAACTGTCAATTACTCGACAATCAACTTTTTTAATTTTTCGTCAGTGGCAAAAGTACCAGTAATATACAGCTAAAAATAATAAGGTATAACTGTACTATATTTCAATATATCCTTTTTTTATAATATTTATTAACATAATCTGTTTTACATGAATATTAAATTGAAATATCAACATGAATCGATTCAGTAGTTTGGTTGTTTTTTTTTTCGGGCACGGCAATGTGACTATACTGCACCTGATGGTAAGTGGAGGTTGTCCAGTTAGAGTATCAAGTAGCGAGAGAGAATGCATATCCCTCGCTACTCAGCACAATCATGGCGGCCTGTCGTGTAGCTTCTTCCCACTACGCCTTGGGGCAAGGAGGTGAAGAAGCTATCGAGGGTCTTTCAGAGTACTCAGTATGCCGCAACACGGCCAAAAATCGTACCCGGAGCGCGACACACTTGCGTGTACCACTAAGTGTATGGCTGGTTTTACACCCTGTGCACGGTGCTCGCTATCCGGGCGGATATGACAATCCTACCACCAGCACCATTTCAGTCTCCGAGATAAATGTACCGTCTCAAATAGGTTATCAATGTCTCAGCAAATTATATGTTCCGTTTCATGAAGGTCATCCATAGTCACTCATTTGTTATTCATAATTTTTCTGCGCTTTTCGTAGTATAAGGCTTTTTGCCAATTATAGTGTCTCATTCTAAACTCAATTATATTTAATCCGTAACCAATTGATCAGCTCTTCTAATACTTTAGTTTAAATTTGGAACGCATTTTTGCGCCACGGAGGCTGTCAAATCACTTTGGCGTCAAAGAGATAAAACCATAGTTGTTACGCAGTCTATGGTTTTTCACTCAAACCAGTATTGATGTTTTTGTTTTGCGAATTCGAACAGAAGTTAAGTAAAAAATGATGAAACGTGTTTTTATTCGGTATCAAAACAGTGATTGAAGTACAGTCTGATACAAAAGTTAAATAATGAGCTTATGTAGCAATATAAAAGTTTTTGAACTCATAAAAAGTACACCGAAAAAATTTAATTATGCGTCCCAATTAAATTTGAAGGTTGCCCTTGATTTTTCTGAGATCCCATCATCAGATCCTGACTTAGTGCCAATGGGACCACCTGGGAATACCACCCTCTTAAACAAAAAAAGAATTTCTCAAATCGGTCCAGGCTTCTTCGAGTAATCGGGGAACATACATATAAAAAAGATTCCGTCGAATTCAGGACCTCCTCCTTTTTTGAAGTCTTTTTAATACTAACACAGTCAGATTTCTGTTTCTGGTCTGGGTGTTGTGGGACCGTAGTCCCTTGTAGTTCTTGATACAAGACTCGTATCTTAGTGTGGAATCAGGACTATGTGTGACTATTGGGTGTTATTCATTTAATATGTTTCTAAGAAAATATTAGAAGAGTTTTTAGTTTAATATGAGAAGTGACAGCTTGCCGTTGTGTTTCGTACAGTGACAAAAATTTATGTAGGCACATATCCATATAAGGTGACTAACTAGCTCTTTTGTCCGAAAAAAAAAATACTTCCTGATATCACATAAAATTTTGGTAACAAAACTGATGCCGACTGTACACACAATTAAGGAAATTACAAAGCCCGGGAATGAACCCGAGACCTTGACATGACCGCGTTCAAAAACATACGACAAATACCAATTTAATAGATAATGACACTAAATATACAGGAGTTATTTGATAATACGGCTTTTGTAATAACGGGTTCCATACACAATGTGTTATTTATGGTTAGCTGAATAATCAAAGTATGTATTTAATTGTTTCCTATTTTTTTGGCTGTATGATTGTGTTCCTTTGCCTATAAATAGTCTATTCTCGTTTGACAATTGTTTGAGTTGTTATTTAAAAATTCAGTTTAAAATGGAATTTCAATTTTAAAATGTTTTTAAGCGTTTCGAATGCGATGATGGAAGCAGGCGACTTATATCGATTTTGTGAAAAAATAGTACATGCGACTTGTATCTCGAAATGCTTCGTTCCGGTTGAATGACAACAAATTAGAAGAAATAAAACTAATTTTCTGGATTTAAATAAATTTGATCACATGAAATAAAAAATAACAAACATAATTTGAAAATGGAACGTTATTTCTAGAAGATTACTCAAGATAGTTACAGTAATGGCGGCTGAATGCACGAGTCTTACGAGAGAAATATCAGAAGCCATCTAAATCAATTTGTATTTTAAATAGATTACATACATACATATACACTCACGCCTGTAATCCCAAAAGGGTAGGCAGGTACCAGTGCACCCACTTTTCGCCGAATTTATTACGTTCCCATAATGTGATAGGAGGCGAGCCTATCGCCATACCAGGCACAATTCCAGACTCCGGGCTGATACTGAGTATTTGGAGTTAGAACCCAATATCACTTAACCGACCGTGATCGTGTGACTGTTGGGTGTATTTATTAAAATATCTGGACGGACAGTAATTTTCGCAAGCAGGCACAAACAGTACAGTGGAACAGTTTGCCAGCTACCGTGTTCCCTCCTACCTATGATCCTGGGTCCTTTAGGCGTAGTGTGAAGAAGCTACACAGCAGGCCGGCATGATTGTATTGAGTAGCGAGGGATAGATTATCACTCGCTACTTGATACTATAACTGGACGGCACTGCACTTACCATCAGGTGCAGTGTGGTCACTTTGCCGAGCCACGATAAAAAAAATAAAAAAAACAAACAAATGAGTCGTATAGAAACAAAGTCTGCAAAGTAGGGCCCGACTTATATTTTGGTAAATTAATAAAAACTGTAAATTTTTATTTAATTCAAAAGAGATTTTTGCTAAATATTGTATTTTAATCAGAGGAGATTTAATTTAATCAATGACAACAAGAATGATAAAAAATTAAGCTTAACGGTGCATAATTTTATTAAATTTTCTAGATTGCCTGGTAATGTACTCCAGCCAAGTTTGCCATTTTTTTTTGTCACTGACTTCATGAGTAATAGGATTGTTAACTTGACAGACGCTTCTGTTTGTTGTTTTAGAAGGGTTTACAGCCGTATTTGATTATAAAACACTAGATGTTTTACGCTGCTCCGCACGCGTGGAGGTCATGTTTAGGAAAAAATTTATACAAAACAAAATACCAATTTTCATGCGATAAGATCCAAAATGACGGGTTTTCATACAAACTTTCATCCCCTATTTCACCCCCTTAGGGATGGTTTTTCCAAAAACCCTTCCTTAGTGGATGTCTACATCATAAAAGGTACCTACTGTCAAAATTTCAAGTCTAACCCCAGCCGTTTAGGCTGTGCGTTGATCGATCAGTCAGTCAGTTTCCTCTTTTATATATACAGATTGCAATAGTCGATGCAGATTTCTATATTACGATAGGCAGCGGCTCTGCTGTGCCCTGGCATTGCAGAAGTCTATGGGCGGCGGTGACTAATTACCATCAGGTGGCCCGTCTGCTAGTCTGCCTAAAAAAATATTGCCATATCATTTTGCCGACATAGGTTCTGTACGATTCAAATGCCATAAATATATCAAGTACACACGCGACCTTGCGTCGTTCTCAAGGCGCAAGAACGTCGCAAATAGTGATTTGTGACACGCATACGTCCCTAATTGAGCACGTGGTTTGCCTAATTGCTGGTTGTTGGTCGGTTATCACGTGGGTACTAATCTTTGGCTCAGTGGTAGTTTAGCAAAGTGAACACACTTCACATAGTGTGGTCTAAGTAGAGTATCACGTATAAGGTATAAGGCTTTTTGCCAGTTATAGTGTCTCATACTAAAATCAATTATACTTCATCTATAACCAATAGGGTAGTTGATTTTTTTTATTAATTTAATCAACAAGTTACATTACCTAAAACCTATTATCGAAAGAATTTTATGAATCCGAACAAAACTAAGTAAATTAGACACCACTCAAATCTGCTGGAAGGGGTAGTTGTCAAATAACAGTACAAGGATGCATATATGATACCGTGACGTCACGGTACTATGAATCGCCTGTACTGTACCGTTGTGCGAGGGAGATAGCGATATGTTCCCAATACGCCACCGTTTTCGCTTATGCCTGTGAGTATTTGCTCATACCAATATTTAAAATAAATATTGTGACTTCATTTTTCAAGCAATTTTGATTCTGTTTTCGCAAAAGAGTTTCTTTTGCGTATTATATTCGGTTGCATATAGAAACAAAATTAAACACAGGAATGTACCCTTTTGATCAGCTCTTTAATGCATTAAGTATGAAATTGTGAACGTATAACTGGCCACGGAGTTTGTCAAAACACTTTGGCGTCAAAGAGATAAAACTAAGGCTCAGTGGTAGTTTAGCAAAGTGACCACACCCGCTGTTATGTCATCTAGGTAGAGTATCCACTGAGAACTATACCTCGCGCTATTGGATGCAATCATAACTATTTTGGCAAAGTGACCACACTGCACCATGTAAGCGCAATGCCATTTGCAGTATCAAGTAGCGAGAGACAATCTATCCCTTGCTACTGAACGCAATCATGCCTGCTTCTTCACACTACGCCATGGGCAAGAAGGTGAAGAAGCTGGTGAGGGTCTATCAGAGCACTCAGAAGGCCGCAAAACGGCCAAACATCGTACCCCAACTCTAGACCCCTGACAAAAACCAGGTACACTGGCTGATCCCGGAACGCGACACACTTGCATGTGTCACTATGGCGAGTTTTACACCATGTGTACGGTGGTCGCTATCCGGGCGGATATGAATATCCTACCACCAGCATCAATTCAATCTCGTCAGAAAAATCTCAAATCCATATGAGTCCATGTCACCGCTACTTCGACTTTCACCAAGTTTAAATAACGGATATCTTGTAGCCGCCCTTTACATAAAAAACCTGCATACAATTTATATTCAGCGTCCGCGTAGCGAGTAGCCGGCTGTAAAACGAGAGGCCTTGGGTTCGATTCCCGCACAGAGATAAATGTTTTTTTTATTTTTAAACGAGCCAGTGGGTCATCTGATGTTAAGTGATCTCCACCGCCCATGAACATCCACAATACCGAAAGTATTATGTATGCGCTGTCGGCCTTAAAGGACAGGAATAGGGATTAGGGAAGGGGGAATCTGGGCCTCCGGATATCTCACTTACCATACGAAACGCGACAGTAAACTGTCACTTTACGTTGGTTTTCTGTGAGACAGTGGTACTACCCCGGTCGAGCCGGCCAATTCATGCTGTAGACATATATGTCTACAGCGTGGATCTACCACTAAAACAGGCACAGGCAGGTTGTGTGACAGGCAAAGCTGTTTCGGTTCTGGGTGTTGTGTGTAGTCCCTCGTAGTTGAAACCCACGGTACAGATTTGACCTAGTGTGGGATCAGGGCTATATACGGCTGATGTATAACATAAGGACATAAGCTCACGTTTGTATCCTCGAAGGTGTAGGTAGAGATGCAACTCCTACAACCTCGGTTACCTTTAATTTATTCCGCGTAACGGGTGGCGAGCTTATGCCGTGTGAGTTTTGGAATTGAAAACTCGAAATACGAATTCGAATAATAGCAGCGTGCTTGGACTGAGAAACTGGTGCTGGTGGTAGGATATTCATATCCGCCCGGATAGCGACCACCGTACACAGGGCGAAAAACCCGCCATAGTGGCACACGCAAGTGTGTCGCGTTCCGGGATCAGCCAGTGTACATCCGGTTTTTGTCGGAGGTCTGGAGTTGGGGTACAATGGCCATTTTGCGGCCTTCTTAGTACTGTGACACTAGACCATCGACCCCTTCTTCACCTTCTTGCTCATGGCGTAGTGTGAAGAAGCAGGCCGGCATGAGTGTGTTGAGTAGCGGGGATAGATCGTCTCTCGCTACTCAGTACTCTATTTGGACCGCACTGCGCTTACCATCAGGTACAGTGCGGTCACTTTGCCGTGCCAGGATAAAAAAAAAAAAACTGGTCAGTCTTGGGTTCTAATACTCGGTAACTTTCGCAAATTGTTTAATCACATCCTATTTTATATAAGCATTATAGTTTATTGCGAGTGTTTGATGAACAGTTAGCAAGGGTTTTATATATTACATAAGGTGCATAAAATTTAGTCATTAGTTAGAGTTAAACATAGGTCGGTGAAAACGGCCATATGTTTATTTACCGCAAGCACATAGCAATTCTTTCCAACTCCATATTCAAATTTGGAACATTAAGTTTTTAAATAGCCACCGTTGCTCGCGTGCCAGTACGCAAACATCTAAAACAAACAAGGTTGACAAACATACAGCCAAAGGCATAGACAAGACGCGTTTTTGTTTACTGTTGCACTGGCCAGCACGTTTCACCGCAATGTTTGTCTATTATAATTTAGAACGGTTTATGGCTTTTTTAAGTGTTTTAATGTGGGTGATCTCGAATGTACTACTGTCTACCTACTTTAGTGGGCACGATGTATGTTCATATGCGTGTCTCACGACTCAGTTCGTAGCATGTATAAATCTTGAAGAATTTCTTCACTATTAGGACATTAAAATTAATGAATAATCTAAAACAGTCATGTTCTTTACACTTATGTTAATCAATCTCCATATACTGTTAGGAACATCAACAAAACTATGCAAGATGGATATTTAAAAGGCACAATACAATGTTTATAATTTATTGATTGATTTACACGTCACTGTTACACATCTCAGTGCTTAATATTAACACACACGCATGTCAGGATTCATTTAAGGCTTCTCTTTATAATTAATCTACCAGCATTACCCTCTAAGCTGAACTACGCGGCCATTGATTACGATTACTTACTGCCCCGCGAACGAACCACGAATATACTTTCTATCGTCTCGTCTTCCACTCAACTGAACTGAACACCGGAGCGCGGAAGGCACACCGTTTTATATCAAACATTTACTACTCCCACTTTGGTTGTCATTATTAATGTACCCCCAACTAGTCTCCTAAATACTTACTACTCCTTCAGTATTTCTAATAATAGGAATATCCTAATAATACAATTATTTATAAAAATATCAATATTTCTCGACTCAGAAAATTAACATTGTACACACAACTTGTTGTCACTGAACTTTAAACAACTTGAAAAACTACATCACGTCTATTTCCTAGCATAATCGTTTTAAATATTTCACAATTCTATTATTGTATTTTCTCTGTAAGGGATTTTTTTGTAATCTTTTTGAAAAACTAAATGTCTTTAAACACAAAGTGCAGTGAATATAATTTCTTTAATTTTTTCGTAATCATTAATGATAGTATCATCGAATGATAAGTAAAAGTTTTTTAATTCATAAAAAGTACACCGACTTCAATAAAAAACAAATTATGCATCACTACAAAATTTGAGGGTTTCCCTTGATTTTTCTGAGATCCCATCATCAGATCCTGACTTGGTGCCAATGGGACCACCTGGGAAGTATACCCTTTTAAACAAAAAAAAGAATTTCTCGAATCGGTCCAGGCGTCTTCGAGTAATCGGGTAACATACATAAAAAAAAGATTCCGACAAATTGTTAACCTCCTCCTTTTTTGAAGTCGGTTAAAAATAGGTTTAGTGAAAGGCAGTCGGTGCAGAAGTTGCGTTGAGTACCGCATTAGGAGTGTAGTTTAGGTAATGTTATATAATTTTACAAATTCCACAAGTATACGTAGCTTAACCTCTTATTAATCACAAGGACATCGGTGTTTAGAAAAAGGTAATAAGCAGTGAGTAAATATACAAACAAAAATCAACTTTATTCCCATAATATTAAGGTTACTAACGCTTAATACGCACATCAATAAGGTAGATTATTGCCAGTTTGGCTGGCCAAATATATCCAGATGATACCTGAGTGGTTAAAGTCTAGACTAACCCGGAAGTAGTCAGTACAGTACTGAACATTTCACACAAAACTTCCGGTTCAAAGCAAATTATTTGAATACGAATTATATTTACTTTAACAAATTAATACATTTCCGTGAAATCACCTCGGCTACCGCATTCGAATTTTGTAATTTCTAATGGCCATGACTTGTACAAAATGTGATGATATTCAAAAATCGAACGGCTAGAGCGTTGTCGATGGTCACTTTCGAACTTTGGCGCGAAATCCACTGCAAATATGGCGGCTTTCATATGTTTTGTTTGTTCACACACGTTGTAAAGGCATTAACGGTTTGCTGCCTTGTTATATATTGGAAATAGTAATTATGTGAAATATTTTGTAACTATTATAACTATATTGTACTACAATTTTAAGTCTTTAACGGGTAATCTAAACTATGCTAAATTAAATACGGAATAAAATTACAACTAGAAATGTTTTTTTTTCCACCGGTATGCAGAAGCTTTCTTCAATAAAAAGAGGGGTTAAGCCTAAGTCCACCACGCTGGTCTAATGCGACTTGGTACACTTCATATATTGAGATTCTTAGCAATCTAATCCCACATACGTTTCCAATAGTCATCTTATGTGAAAGTAATTTGAAATTACTAGAAGTAAACTCAATAATAATATTTTACGTTCTGATACATTGTGAGTATAGGAAAAACTCTCTTATATACAATTCTAGACGTGTGAACTCTATATAACGAAATTGAAGGGATATTTTATTACGTTAAAAAGAGTTTTCCTTAAACCGAGAGCGCAAAGGAAAACAGTATCGTCTCGAAACATCACTTGTTCTCTCTTTCTGTCACGCGAATAAGGACACTTTTTCATTAACACACTACTCTTTCTTTAACTCACTATGTAAACAGTTCATAAGTTTGAATACAACCAAGAATAGGATAACGTACAGACAACGCATTGCAATAAGACGGTAGTAGGGAAGTACAGTAAGAAAACACGTGCTAAGCAATTACAACAAACAAATGATCACATTTACGAGAATTCCATTGTGAGTACGAAATATTTACGACTCTATATCAGTATTGTGTTTGAAAGTCAGTGAAATAAATATTTATTGGGTCTTAATAATTACGTATTATTTCGCTATTGAGAGTGTTTGTTAGACTATACAGGGTGTTTCAATATATGGGTAACAATATAAACCTTAAAAAGAACCTTAGCAATTTCAACGTTTTAAACAGTTTTTCGTTAAATAAAAGTTCGCTATATAGAGTTTATAATGTATTTTGAGAACTACGCGCTTTATTTAACTCGGACGCGAGTGATTACCTTTGGATTGCAATCTCGTATATCTATGAGACCACTCTGTCTCTTATGCTCTCAGTAGCGCAATGTAATCACATACATAATCACGCTGGGTAGCAAAGAGCAAAGAATATTAAACATCGAAATATATAATTATTAGCGTAACTTCAAAGCCAGCGCCATCTATAAATTACACCCGCCAACATTCTCACTAGCCCCTATTGCCGAATAGTGGAACCAATTTCCGCTAAACACAGCCTTGTTATGAGAGTTTTGGCGGGAACGTGGAAATGTATATTTTTTTTAGAGCCTTGATAGGCAGACGAGCAGACGAGCCACCTGATGGTAAGTAGTCACCGCCACCCATAGACTTCTGCAATACCAGGGCACAGCAGAGCCGCTGCCTACCGTTAAACGTTATTTTCTTCAGAATTATGTTTCTTCGAATGTTATTCGGGTTATATGGTGTTTTTTTTATTAATTACGTGTTCGTCCAAAGTAAGGGCAAGTGATAAAAAGCAGTGTAAGACTTTTCATGTTGACTCCAAAACTCCATAGAAGCTTTCAGTGAAGTCTTCTTTCTTTATATGATCTTTATCTTGTATGATTCCATGATTTAGCTAATCAGCTAATATGCCCTAAAATTCGCGAACCGAGGTAAAATTAGACAAAGTATACACTCTAAAACTTACTCTTCCAGTGAAATGAAATGAAATGAAATCGTTTATTGATCATGTAGGCAATTACATAGCTCTTATGACAAGTCAGTACATTAAAAAAAAGTAAAGAAATTTAAGAAAAGGATATCAGCTTATGTATACATAGCATACATAGCATCATCAATACACTAGCAATCAATTTATTAATTTATAAGGTGTTTACAATTTTTATTTTTAATGTTATTCAAAGAAATACCAGCCAAATATAAATATTTTTAAATGGGTCTGATAAGGACCATGGGTATTTCCGAGACGTCGCACGTTTTAAAATCTACCACCGGATCCAAACGCGACCCACCCTGAGAAGACCCGGCGAAACAGTAAAGTGATCATTACTTTACTATATGACGTCTGATATTTTGCATGTCTTCGACTGTGTCTTATTAAAACGAGGCTTACATAAAAATTGAAAATGTCACAATACTTGACAATGCTGCGATAGCCTAGTTGGTTGCGGTACGGACTGTGAAGATGAAAGTCGTATGTTTAAAACCCAAGTGGCACACACCGCTGACTTTTCTAAAGTTATAGGAAACCTGCATACCTGAGAATTTCGAAGGTATGTGAAGTCTACCAACCCGCATTAGGCCAGCGTGGTGGATTAAGGCCTAACCCCTCTCATTAATAGAGGAGTGCAGTGGGACAATCTGTATATATAAAAGAAGAAACTGACTGACTGACTGACTGACTGACTGACTGACTGATCGATCAACGCACAGCCTAAACGGCTGGGGTTAGAGACTTGAAATTTTGACAGTAGGTACCTTTTATCACGTAGGCATCCACTAAGGAAGGGTTTTTGGAAATACCACCCCTAAGGGGGTAAAATAGGGGATGAAAATCCGTCATTTTTAAGTTAAACGCATGAATATTGGTATTTTGTATTGTATACCTTTTCTCCCAAACATGACCTCCACGCGGGCGGAGCCGCGAGCAACAGCTAGTGTTTAATACGGGGCTAGTATTATATTATTATTATTGCATGACACTGGCAGAAACCCAAACCGCGCTAATTAAAAAAACATCTAATGTCATGTAGTAAATTTGTTTATTTTCTTCTATTGCAGTCGTTGATGCGATCGATGTCTGTGGAGCAACGGTGGCAAGACCTAGCCTCGCTGCTGACTATACCACCACCGCCGGAACAGTACCAGCATTACCATCACCACCATCAGCATCCGCATAACATCGGGTAAATATTTTTATATATTACTAGCGGTCCCGGCAGACGTCGTCCTGCCCGTAAAAGCAGCGCCACACCGACTGCAGCGCCATTTGCCGGGCTGATTTTTCAATCTAAACCATCCAGGGCGCCACCCAAACGCATACAAAAAAATTCATACAAATCGGTCCAGCCGTTCAGGAGGAGTTCAGTGACATACACACGTACAGTAGAATTATATATATAAAGATGATACGCTTTCAGGCGCAAGCCAAAGAATATTACAGAATATGGAATATTTTAATAATAATAATAATAAGTATTTATTGCCGAAATTACACATTACAATTACAAAATCAATTTTAAATATTACAATTAGAATTACAAAATCAGTCTTAAATGATAACTAATAGTATATAATAGAAAAAAATACGTAATCGGCAAAAGGATATGACTCAGCTAATGCTGTCTAGGGCAGAAACCTTAGGCAGCGCTGATTTTCAGCCACTCCCGAATCCCTAGGTTGTTAAGCGGGATGTTCGGACGTTACTGCTTCCCCAGTAAGAAATAAAAATTATATTTATAATTATAAATATATTTATAATTTTGAAGCATTATCGGTGAAAAATAAAGGCATTTGATAATATCGGGTGTATGCATGTCGTGTTGCAGTGACCAGAGAGCGAGCATAGAGAGATGTCAAAGAGACATACTTAATTTTTTTTTATTCTGGCACGGCAAAGTGACCACACCACCTGATGCTAAGTAGGCCCATAGATTTCTGCAATGCCAGGGCATAGGAAAGCCGCTGCCTACCGTAGCAAAGCCGCTGCCTACCTATATCAATATTATATGTTTATTTGCAGCGCTCATGGTGCGGCCGGCGGGTATCCAGCCAACTATCATGCTCCTCACGCGCCTATACCCCCAGTGGCCGACAAACATCCTGATGCTTACGGTAAGAAAATCTGAGTGCTCATATTTCTAGAACATTCTTTTTTACCCTGGCACGGCAAAGTGGCCACCACCTGATGATAAGTGAGAGACAATCTATCCCCCGCTACTCAACACAATCATGCCGGCCTACTTCTTCACACTACGCCATGGGCAAGAAGGTGAAGAAGCCCAACTCTAGACCCCCGACAAAAACCGTCTGTACAATGGCTGGCCCCGGAATGCAACACACTTGCGTGTATGGCGGGTTTTACACCCTGTGTACGGTGGTCGCTATCCGGACGGATATGAATATCCAATTCATCACACTATTTTATCCCTTCCAAAACGACACATCTTTCTCATCGTGATGACATTAAATATTCGAACGTTGATCACACAATTAAAAGCGACATCTGTTGCGTCTTACCAAAGATAGTAAAGATGCAGAAAACGTTGAGTCATGCGATTTGAAATTTGGCGCGAATTAAGATTTTTTTCAAAATGGCGTCGGATTTGTTTTGCCTCGTATGACATTTAAATAATTTCAGTACAGAATCATGTTGACCGGTCTTTTAATGTGACAACCCCTGTAGCCCAGCGGTGAGCCGGCTATGAAAGTAAAGGCCATTCAATCTCCGTAACGAGACAAATATACTACTAATATTCGTTTTGGGGTTTAAATGCTGTGGGCTGTAGTCTTTTGTAGACGTCAGGACTACGTGTGTATTTGGGTGTTTTATTAGTATTATAACTATTAATTTGGCTGCATTTTCTGTCAAATATGAACCTAGATTGATTATAATATTAATTGAATTTTGTTAGCCTCATATTGGTTTCAGAGAAAAATCGTAAAACAATCCAGTTTAACAAAAACACCACCAGGCAGCCTCCGTGGCGCAGTTGGCGAGTAGCCGGCTGTGAGACGAGAGGCCGTGGGTTCGATTCCCACACCGGGACAAGCGTTTGTGTGACAGACAGATATTCGTGTCCGGGGTCTGAGTGTTGTGAGACCGTGCGTCTCTCTAGGTCCCTGATTATAACACAGTCGTATCTTAGTGCGGGGTCGGGGCTATGTGTGTGACTGTTGGGTGTTATTTTATATAGATTTCGAATTTGATCTAGTATGAAAAAGTACATGTCATATATCTTTTCCAGGAGCAGCAGCTCCCCTCGAAGGTGCTTACAAGGTGGAGTCAGCTCATCATCCTCAACAGCATGAGGGAATCTATTATCAGGTAACTATCTTCAACCTTAGCCTAGAGCCGCTACAGCTGCGCAAGGATATTTCCTCGCTTAGCGTGTTCTACCGTCTGTGTGCGTGTGCTCCGAAGAATTTCATCTTATCCCATCCTCTCCCTTCCACACCAGAACCACGCGTACTAACTTACAGAGCTACAGCTTCGTGGTTTCTACTAAGAACCAAGACGTTTGAAAATTAGTATTTTAGCACCATCAAGTTGTGTAACATGCCAAATACCGTGTTCCTTCCTATGATCCTGGCTCCTTTAGGCATAGTGTGAAACTGCTCAGTATTTTTTGTCGAGTGGTGAGGTATAGTTGTCCTCGCTACTTGATACTCTAACTGGACGGTGGTCCTCCATCAGGTGCAGTGCACAGTTGTATAGTTTGCTGTTGAGATTATCATAGGGCTAAACTACCCTCCTCGTTCATACCTCATTTTCTCGTCCATACCTCATTCCTTTCTTCTAAAGCCACCAATGCAACCCATGAGTCTTCTGGTATTGATGGTGTTCATGTAAGGAAGACCATCAGGTGATTTTGCTATCTTGTATAATAAAAAAAATGCCTCCCTCAGTGGCGCAGTGTGTGCGTTCGCGGTACGACTGCTGTGCTGTGGTCTCAGGATCCCAGGGTAAACGTGATTCTATCACGAAATACTCAGTATCAGCCCGGAGTCTTTGTGCCCTATCTAGGCTCGCATATCACATCATGGGATGGCAATGGATGGCGAAATGAGTGTACTGGTTACACCTCTGCCTACCCTCATGGGGATTGCAGGCGTGAGTGTGTATGTACACAGTACACCTTGCCCTCACAGTAGGATATAATTATCTTGTGTCGTGGGTATCAACTATGACCGACTGTCTCACAACATCCAGACCCGAAACATACTTGTCACACATACATTTGTCTCGGTGCGGGAATCAAACCCCACGCCCACTACGGAGGCAGTCAAAATAATAACTTATATTTTTTATACAAAATATTATTATTGCCTATTTTTTTTTTAGCAAAACTCGACAGCAGAAATGGCTCCACCCGGCAACCAGGACGGGTTCCTGCAGTCCATACTCAACGACGAAGACCTGCAGCTCATGGACATGGCGATGAACGAAGGTTAGTGTGTTTGGATGTAGACGATTGATATTTTTCTTTCAAACCAAAGTATAAGGTATAGTTATTTGACCCTCTGACTTTTCTAAAGTTATGTGTATATTGTGTAAAATGTTAATTATCGCTTGCTTTAACGGT
The DNA here is from genome assembly GCA_905220505.1 of Laothoe populi. NCBI lineage: Eukaryota > Metazoa > Arthropoda > Insecta > Lepidoptera > Sphingidae > Laothoe > Laothoe populi. Next base: position 5,369,800 of record HG992174.1, on the reverse strand, counting down.
GAAGGAAAACATCGTGAGGAAACCTGCATATCTGAGAATTTTTCGAAGGTATGAGAAGTCTGCCAACCCGCATTAGGCCAGCGTGGTGGACTAAGGCCTAACCCCTCTCATTAGTAGAGGAGGCCCGTGCGCAGCAGTGGGACAATGTTTAATACAGGGCTAGTATTATTATTATTTTTTTGACCATACTGCCTAGTCTTACGTGGTCTGGGTTAGGTTAGGTTGGACGGTTTTTTTCGACCAAAATGAATGCTATTTGTATATTAATACGTATTTTGTATAGGCCTCTTTTGTATATTAATTGTATGACCAAATATTGTTAACCGATGTGAAAAGAGCAACGCTAGAGTTTCTTGCCCGTTCTTCTCTAACGAAAATGCATTCCGAACTGGCGGTAGAGTGAAAAAAATTGACTGAATCTAAATGATGTATAACATTTCATGGATTCAATAAATATTTGATTTGATTTAGTCGGATGAAACAACGGGTTAGGTTAGGTTGGGTTAGACGGGTTTTTTTTTCTTTCCGAGCCTAAATTTATGCTATAGTATTTTGACCATACTGCCTAATCTTACGTGATCCGATGAAACTATGAGTTAGGTTAGGTTGGGTTAGGAAGTTTGACTGTCGGAGGAGACCTCTCGCTGCCGACTTTGGTGTCAGCCCCCCTCCCACATGGAGACGGGCCGCAAGGCGGCACCGCGCAGGGGCGGTGGTGGGACGGAATAATAAATCGCTTTTCCCCGCGAAAAAAAAGGAAGTTTGACAGACGTTTAAGGGTGTGAAAATTACAAAAAAAACGCAGCAATGTAAGATGTAAAATCTTTTTTACTCTACTGCCAGTAATATAGGCTCGCTAGAGAAATTCTAGCGCAAGACATTCTATCGTTGCTCTTTACAATGTTTGGACTACTCTATACAAAATACAATCTGTAATAAGAAAAAATATAAACAAAAACTAAAACTATAATGTTAAAGTACATCGACTTTGCCCAATACACGCCGATCCAACAAATACCGATTACAAATAATCACCATCATTTTATCAGGTTTTTCTAAATCATAAAAGTACCTTGATAGCAAATCTTTAAGATATGATATCATAAACTTTTGTGGAAATACCTGAGAAGTATGCTGATGCAATCGTTGTATAAAAATATACAAGATTAGTTTTTGTATACCATAAAGCCGAAACAACCAAATTAGATTTTGGTATAAGCGATCAGATAAATATATGACATAATAATAATAAGGAAAACTCTTTCTTGAACGATACATGGGCATACGAATGCCGCGTGCTGCCCTTTGTTTCGTGTCCTTGACCCGTATGACGGCCGGCTGTAGGTAGTAGGTATGTATCGGTGAGCGACCGACACGCGCGGGATTTTTATTAAGTAATAAACAAGGTAACCAGCTTGATGAAAAATTTTATATGTTTTTGGGATACAAATATAACATCTTAAAAATTTGTGTTAAGGATTGTGCTACTGATTCTCAACAAACTACTTTCGGCTTTGTAGTATACTAAAAATAATGTTGTATATTAAACTAGCGGGCCCGTCAGACGTCGTCCTGGCCGTAAAAGCAGCGCCACACCGACTGCAACGCCATCTGTCGGACTGATTTGTGAATCTAAACCATCCAGGACCACCCAAACGCATACAAAATAATTCATTCAAATCGGTCCAGCCGTTTAGGAGGAGTTCAGTGACATACACACGTACAGTAGAATTATATATATAAAGATTTAGCTCTAAGATACTTTCTGTCTCAATAGAATTTTTAAGTGGTAAAATGATGAATGAAACATCTTAAAAAAGTAGATGTTTCTACGAATTGTATTTGTGAGATTGATTCTATACTAAATAAATAAATACACCCAACAGTCACACACATAGTTCTGACCCGACACTAGGTCAAACCTGTATCGTGGGTATCAAGAACTACGAGGGACTACGGTCCCACAACACCCAGACCCAAAACAAATATCTGTCTGTCACACAAACATTCGTATGTGCGGGAATCGAACCCACGGCCTGTGGATCACAGCCGGCTAGACTGCGCCACGGAGGCTCCGAGCCAAGACAACAAGTTGAAGAACTTGCGGTCTCTATTCTATGTCTATAAGTAAAAAGTTTATTAATTAATAAAAAGTACACCGACTTCAATAACAAAAAAATATGTGTCTCTATATAATTTGAGGGTTGCCCTATAGGATTTTTCTGAGATCTCATCATCAGATCCTGACTTGGTGCCAATGGGACCACCTGGGAAGTATATCCTTTCGAACAGTAAAATAATTTCTCGAATCGGTCCAGGCGTCTTCGAGTAATCGGTGAGCATACATAAAATAAGATCCCGACGAATTGAGAACCTCCTCCTTTTTTGAAGTCGGTTAATAATGCACACAAAAATCTATCAACGACATTAGTATCTATGCCCATAAAATTCTATATTGCCATTTGTACACAATTGCCATCTTATCCAACGAACCGGTAGATAAGATCATTCCTAACTTGATAACGCAATCGTATTCAGAGATGTTTTTGTCGAGGGTCTAGAGTTGGGGTACGATGTTTGGCCGTTTTGCGACCTTCTGAGTACTCCGACACTAGACCCTCGACTGCTTCTTTACCTTCTTGCTCATGGCGTAGTGTGAAGAAGCAGGCCGGCATGATTGTGTTGAGTAGCGGGGAATATATACACACACACACACACTAGAGTTCCGTTATAGTTTTTTTTACATACTTTAATTTACATTACTTGACGCTTGGTAGGCCAACGCCAAAAAAAATCCGTATAACATCATATGGAAATGGGAGAGGCTGAAAACCAGCGCTGCCCGGAACTAATGTCCTGGTCAACACAAGCGGAGCCGCCTCCTTTGTCTTATCATTATAGGCTAAGCATAATTATTTCTGTTATTATTATTGTTAATGTAATAATAAGGCAATAAAGTGATTTATTATTATGATTATAATATATGGTCTCTCTACTCGATACTCTTATCTGGACGACACTGCGCTTACCATCAGGTGCAGTGTGATCACTTTGCCGTGGCAGGATAAAAAAAAACCTTAAACAGGTTATAGAAATGAAACTGCGGAACAGGTAATAGGTAGTTGCGGGTAGTTTTCTGTGTTTAATTTTGTACATTATTCTACATGTAACCGTATATAATACGCAAAAGAAACCGTTTTGCGAAAACAGAATCAAAATTGCTTGAAAATACAGGTCACAATATTTATTTTAAATATTGGTATGAGCAATAATCGTTGCGTAGGGGGAACATATCACTATCTCCCTCGCACAATGGCACAGTAATGGCCATTCTGAGAACCGTGACGTCATGGGACATGTCATGCATGCATTACTGTCATTTGACAATTACCCCTTCCAGCAGATTTGAATGGCGTCTAATTTACTTATTTTTGTTCGGATTCATAAAATTCTTTTGATAATAGGTTTTGTAACTTGTTGATCAAATAAATAAAAAAAATCGAGTCCACTACCCTATTAACAATGAACACACGTAACTTCAGAAAAGTTAAAGGTGTCTTTCGGACTGATTTTGAACCTACGACTTTCATCTAGACAGTCCGCACCGCAACCAACTAGGCTATTGTTGACTTTCATTTGTTGAATACTTATTTTTAGAAATTGGCAACCCTTATTCCAAAGCCTTAAAGTATTAACCGCGGCGGCCATTTTGGATTCTATGCTAGGTGTTATTGTAAACTTTGTCTTCGAAATTAAGCCGGTCCAAAGTGTAATTAATTAGATATTTTTTTGTTATATTAAACAATGAATGACACTTTTTTACTTCTACGCCTCAATATTCTAGCGAGTTTTTTAATTAGGGTGAAAATAACCACATCACAAATCAAATAAAATCCTGGATTTGAAATAACTAATGACAGACAAGGCTGCATGGTGGAGAATGTTTGCCTTTTTATTTATAAAAAGAGAAAATTGAACAAAAAAAAGTAAATAAAAGTAGCGATAACTTGTCGTCCGTCATATCTCTTGTTAATATAATTTTATAACACGCAGTTATGATATATTGATAATAACTAGGCACAGTCATCATGATTACAATAAAAGGCGGCAAAAATATTCACTTAGCAACGAAAATGTCATGTGTCTTCCGCCATGACAGTAGACGCCGCGCCGTTCGATTTATTGTTTCGAATGTGAAAATTTAAAAATAGAATATTGGCAGGGGAAATTTTGCATGCAGCCGCACACTTAGGCAGAGATAAGGGCCGTGTTGATTCGGTATGGACTTCGACTTCGACAATATTAAAAGAATCATAAGTGGGTGGTGGATAAGGAGTAAGGATTAGGAAGGAAATCCCACTTATCGTACTAAACGCAACAACAAGCTATTAATTCTAATATTTTTTATAAAATGGTGGTGTTAACCCGATAGAGCCCGTCCATTCGTTCTTTAAACCACCAGCTTCTTTATTTTAATAAGATAGACTAAAAGTTTTTTAATCATAAAAAGTACACCGACTTCAATAAAAAACTATATGCGTTTCACTATTATGCATCACTATAAAATTTGAGGGTTGTCCTTGATTTTTCTGAGATCCCATCATCAGATCCTGACTTGGTGCCAATGGGACCACCTGGAAAGTACACCCTTTTAAACAAAAAAATAATTTTTCGAATCGGTCCAGGCGTCTTCGAGTAATACCTGATTACTCGAAGACGCCTGGACATACATAAAAAAAAAGATTCCGACGAATTGTTAACCTTCTCCTTTTTTGAAGTCGGTTAAAAAATTAATATACACTTGCTTAATTTTTTTTCTAGAGTTCAATTATTGATGATATAACATTTACAATCAATGAGGTTGTGTTACGATTTTTACCAGTTTAATTCTCGACCAAGGCCTCAGTCGTTCGATTTTCAAATTTATCAATTGATGAATGAATTGTGACGTTTTATTAGTGAATATTAAGTGAATTAATTATTTCAGACATGGCTTTGGCCTTTTAAATTGTGACTAATTCAGACATGGCTTTGGCCTTATGAATTGTGACTATTTTAGACATGACTTTGGCCTTTTGAGTTGTGATTATTTCAGACATGGCTTAGGCCTTTAGAATAGAAAAATCGGACATGGCTTCCCCCTTTTAATTGGATAAAAACTACAGACATGGCTTTGGCCTTTTGCATAAGTTAAAACCAGAGAAGAAGAAGATTTTCAATTTTAGCCCAGATTTGGAAAAAATAACAACAGACAAGGCTGCACGGTGGAGAATCTTTGCCTTCTCTTTTATGTGAAAAAGAGAGAATGAAATAAAAAAAAAATTGCAATTCATCCACTTATGTTTTTGACAGTTGAGATATTGGTAGATTTGAATTCTGATTACAGCGTGAAGATCATAAAAACATGTGTTTCAACAAGAAAGAGGTCTTAATCATACTAATATTATAAATGCGAATGTTTAGATGGATGGATGTTTGTTACTCAATCACGCTACAACGGCAGGACGGATCTGGTTGAAATTTGGCATAGAGATAGATTATACTCTGGAATAGCACATAGGCTACATTTTATCCCGAAAAAATGTACAGTTCCCGTGGGATAGTTTAGTTTTTCACAGAGCAAGGGATCGACGTGATTTTTTACATAGTGGTGGTTTAGGGATCAGAAAATGACATAGGCTACTTTTAATCCCGAAAAAATGCACGCTCCCAATAGGAAAATATAGAAAGGTGTTATAGATTAAGATGCCTCCATGGATTATATACCTTTTTTTCTAAAAATAATCTCCACAAAGGCGGAGCCGCGAGCAACATCTAGTATTATATAAAATAACATGGAAAGCAAAAATTATGCCTATTAAATACATATAACGTAAATAGCATGATAATTTTAATAATTCGCCAGTCATTTTGAAAGTTCCACTCCGCAGCAAAAAGAAAAAATTGTGTGTCATCGTTAAAAATATGTATATTAGTCAGTACACTTTACAATGGCCTTATGTGTAAACATTTACGAGTTGTGTTATCAGATGTATGCATTCGTAACGCCGTAAGGATATTAACGGCGTAACAACTAACGGAAATAATAACGTATAGCGTTATGTGTGTTTATACGCTCTGGTTTGGTTGGTCTTTTTTCTGGTGGATAAGATCTTTGCTTTTTTTATCCTGGCACGGCAAAGTGACCACTCTGCACCTGATGGTAAGCGCAGTGAGGTTCAATTTGAGTATCGAGCGAGAGACAATCTATCCCGCTACTCAACACAAGCATGCCTGCTTCTTCACACTACGTCATGGGCAAGAAGGTAAAGAAGCGGTCGAGGGTCTGGTGTCAGAGTACTCACAAGACGCAACACGGCTAAACGTACCCCAACTCTACACCCCCGGCAGAAACTGGATGTACACTGGCTGATTTCGGAACGCTACACACTTGCGTGTGCCACTATTCTGTTTATTGCGAAAGGAGAATTCATACATTCCTTTTTTATCAAAATCATCCAAAAATACATACTAATTTAAATTTCCTAACCCACAGATAAAGGCAGGTCTTCATTGAAGCCTGCCTGCTACAACAATGTCGTACCGTTCCGACTGTATTATAAAGATTTGCAATGCCATTAGACAGCCTCCAGTAGCGCAGTTGGCGAGTAGCTGGCTGTGAAACGAGAAGCCGTGGGTTGGATTCCCACACCGGGACAAATGTTTATGTGACAGACAGATATTTGTGTCCGGGGTCTGGGTGTTGTGAGAGTGTGCGTCTCTGTAGGTCTCTGATACCCACAACACAAGACTCGTATCTTAGTGTGAGATCGGGGCTATGTGTGTGGCTGTTGGCTGTTATTTATTAAAAAAAAAGATTTGCAATGTACAAACATACATTCCAACTTTAATATAACATAATTTATATCACACGCAAACAATGATATTAAATCTAAACAAATAGATGATGTTTGTGCGAGAAGTGTAGGTAGTTTAAAATACTTACGATGTCTGCATATAACGAGCGAAGGTTTTTTTCACGAAAATCTTGATGAGGGTGAAAAAGCGGTTCAAAGTTTGTATGGGCATTGCATAATTCCTCAAGTTATGGATCGGAAAAATCATATTTAAGCTGTTGGTAAGAAATTAAGAAAGAGGGCAACGTAAGGGATTAAAATGAGGTATTCTTCACATGCAATCCCTACGAACAGTCTAGGGATGCTATCACCAGGGTGATTTTATGTAGATAATATTTGCCCCTTACATTGACAGTAAGTGAAAACCTGGTAGAATTTTGTTTTTTGTAAGATTTTAGTCTAAAAATACCAATTTGTTAATTTATATGTAATTATTTAATATTTTCAAGCAACAAATATGCAAAAATCAAAAAAATAAAAATAAAAAGCAAAAAATAAATCATTTTGTCACGTGACATGAAACACAAATCAGTCATGCATTACGCCACCGTTCGAAACATATATGAAAACGCTGCGCCAAACGTCTATAAGTTTTGCTTTTGGTCACTTCACACGAGAGGCCATGACAGTTGGTAGCGTTTTCGTGGGAAAAAAAGTTGGTTTATAAAAATGCAAATTAAATCTTGAAAATTTATGTTTTATGTTAATTAATGATAATATTTTAATAATATAGACCATGAAGAAGAAGAATAGGTTTCCCAAAAACAGTCAACTAGCCTATTGTAAAAACTCATATTTATCAAGATTGTCATTGATCAACGAGTGATCCTCCAGGCAGTGAATCAATTTGCTATTTATTATCTGTTTTTTTATTTAGGATTTGTGAGATTTCGTATTCTCAGTGCAATCCTACCGCCATATTATTTCAATATTGTTCCCTGAGCGCTGACATGTCCTTCTTGAAACGAGGCTTAAAGAGAGTAGTCCTTCAACGGTAGGCAGCGGCTTTGCTGTGCCCTGGTATTGCAGAAGTCTATGGGCGGCGGTGACTACTTACCATCAGGTGGCCCTTCTGCTCGTCTGCCTATCGAGGCACGAAAAAAAAAATAACCATTCATATGATAATCTTAATTTCAATGACTGCATATTAATGGCTACAGAATATTAAAATAATATGGCGCACGAAATTTTTCAAATCCAATACCGATCGATCGGAATTGTGTTCAAGAGTTCAGGTTACAGGTACAGGTTCGTTAGTGCAGATGACAACTCCTTGGATTGTATACTTTTTCTCCCAAAAATAACCTCCCATGCGGGTGGAGCCGAGGTCAACAGCTAGTATGATATAAATAAATATTAGTCTCCTCGAATAATGCAGTGAACACAGATGGCTCAACAGTTTTTATGGAAATTTTTCTGTTACAATTCACGAATGTTCTGTAGACTGTAGGTTATTGTTTTATAGCTAAGGCAGACTGCACTCGCTATAAATACGTGTACCTCACGGATTTCGTGTGTTATATTTGTTATCAGCTCGCTAAGTTGATCTGATTGACGTCACACATTCGCTATCGAAAAATACTCGGATTAGTCACAGTTGGCGCACGCGTGCCTTCGCACCATGGACGGGGCTGTACGGTTGTCAGCCGTTGCATGAAAAAATGCAACTAGCACAATTTCGAATATAGAACGTCAAGTGAATAGAAAATTAAACGTGTTCCAAATTTAAACATTTGAAAGTGATTTCATAAATCGAATGAAGAAAAACTGTTTTATTTGCGAAAAGTGACTGCGACGCAGTTGTGTTTCAAACTTTAAATATCGAACAATCATGTTCTATATTAGAAACGGTGTTGACACTGGCAATCACATGTGTAAATACTAAATAGCAAATAATTGATAACGACTGTGTTTACGTTATAACGTTTTATTATACGCTGTTATGGTGACGACAAGCATTGTTCTTCAAGTTTACACGGAGTGTGGCGGCTTGTGTTACGTATACAGTTTCCATCGCAATAAATCTGAGTATGCTAGTGAAATTATAAAAGTGATAATATAAAACTTGTGCACGTAAGATTTGATAAATATGGTATACGAATAAAATCAATGTTTTCAACATGGGACGTCGATCGTATCGCTCTAACTTCTTTATAATGAAGCAAGGCATCTTCAAGTTCTGAAATCAAATAAAAAAGTGTACAAAAGGACAGTTTAAACGCCTGAACATAAAGAAAAACTTTTAAATTTCGAATTTAAATTACTGGCTTTTGTTTTTGAATTTCGAACGTGAGTTTTAACGATTGAACACAGCTGTTCCAGCCAGCATTGACTTTTTTAAAAGTGCTATATTTTATTCAAGTTATTTTTAGCTTTGAACGTTTAGTAAAAAGCCTACTTATGCCATTCTTTTTGAACCTCCGTACTGTCAAGAGTAGAAAGGTGCATTCAGAAGAAGCCATTTGCTTATGCAGATTTTGTTGTGCTTTACGCCGTACAAGGACCACGAGTGACTCCTTAACCAAAGTGTCCGTTGGTGTTTTGAAGCGATACAACTTTTGTCTATGGTCGTTTAAATATAGATTGTTTTTTGACCCATCATGAATTGTATCTCGGTTTACTCAGTAAGAGATAAGAGGACAATGGAAAGTCGTCTCCGTGTGTACATTAGAATTATGGAAATGAGTTATTTGCACTAACTAAATCGCTGTTTGTCGCAGCGTCACGGAAAATTACAATCGTAAATCGCAATAACATTCTGTAATTAAAAAAGAGCAATTCATTATCTATGGACACGGCTCAACGATTGGCCAATAATCAATCGAGGAACTAAAGAGTTTGTATGCACTAAAATATATTATCTGTACGACTTTTTGAAAAAGGAACGTTTCGCATGACGCCTATGCCTTCATGTTGGTAATTTTGAGAAACATGGCGTCATGAGGAAAGATTATCAATATCTAATATATAGATAACTACCGTTAAAAGAAAGAAATATTATAGTCCCGAGACGTGGACGAAAGTAAATTACGAGATTATCGATATAAAAACGAGAAAGACCAGAGGATCGCAGAGATTTTTCGGGATTATGGATCTGTCGGTGGCGAGTTTGCAGTACCCGCATCCATATTTCCCCCTGACGACATTCAGACCCATATTATACCGGGAACCAGACTACTATCCGTTTTACAAATATTACGATGGTAAGACATGTTTACAGTTACTTGGGTGATGGAATAAAATATGTTTTTTTTTTTTTTATCCTGGCACGGCAAAGTGAACGCACTGTACCTGATGGTAAGCGCAGTGCGGTCCAATTAGAGTATCGAGTAGTGCGAGACGATCTATCCCCCGCTACTCAACACAATCATGCCGGCCTGCTTCTTCACACTACGCCATGGGCAAGAAGGTGAAGAAGCGGTCGAGGGTCTATTGTCAGAGTACTCAGAAGGCCGCAAAATGGCCAAACATTATACTCCGACTCTAGACCCCCGAGAAAAACCGGATGTACACTGGCTGATCCCGGAACGCGACACACTTGCGTGTGCCACTATGGCGGGTTTTACACCCTGTGTACGGTGGTCGCTATCCGGGCGGATATGAATATCCTACCACCAGCACAATTACTACAGTATTGAACAGCACCTGTTACACAATTCCTCCTAAACTTATTTGACTCCAAAATATGCCGCAGAGAGAATTCGAATTCAGTCAGCATGCTTGACAGCGAAGAAGTAAGCCAGTATGATTGTGTCGAGTAATGACAGTTGTCTCTCGTTACTTGATACTCTATAAAAAATATCATATAGGGTACTAAAGATGTGCTTTTTATCCTGGCACAGTAAAGTGACCACACTGCACCTGATGTTAAGCGCAGTGCCGTTCATGTAACAAGTAGCGAGAAACAATCTATCCCTCGCTACTGAACACAATTATGCCGGACTGCTGTGTAGCTTCATAATACTAAGTCTAAAGGAACCAGGATCATGGGAAGGAGGGAACACGGTAGATGGCAAACTGTCCTACAGCTTGATGGTTCGTCAAAAAGAACTTCTTGGTTCGACAAAAATAACTTCTTGGTTCGAGCTGGAGTAGTAGACACCACGAAGCTGTGGCTGCGCAAGCCAATACGTGTAATGATAATAATAGTATGATAATTCATTAGACATAAGTCATTTTATTTATTTATTTATTTATTTATACACTTCATATACAAGGTATATAGGCGGACTTAATGCCAGAGGCATTCTCTCCCAGTCAACCTTAGGGTGATGCAGAGATGAACAAGGTAGGTGCATAAGATATAGAGGAAAATGGTAAACAAAAAAAACTAATTAACACAATAATATGTAAATACATACATAAATAAATCCAAATACATAACATATGTATACATATATAGACATAAATATAAAATATATTTCAACTACATATATACTTATGTATATAAATATATATAATACATATATAATATACATTAATTGTGAGATGATTCTGCCACTCCATTCAGCAATAATTGGCGGACTCTCAGCTTAAAAGTCGACCGGCTGGTGCACGATCTGATATCGAGAGGGAGCGAATTCCAGAGAAGTATTGATTGGATAGTGAAAGAAGAGTGTAAGAAGTCAGAGCTGTGAGGGGGACACTTAAGGAGAAGATTGCTAGATGAGCGAAGATTTCTACTGTGACTGTCACAAAGGTATTGAAAGCGTGAAGATAAATAAGAGGGGGGTGTAGCAGACGTAAGTAACGAGAAAAGAGTAGTTAGTGCTCGCATAGATCGGCGCTGGCGAATCGGTAGCCATTTTAATTGCGAGCGATAGACAGAAACGTGGTCATATTTACGAAGATTAAAAATGAATCGAATGCAGTTGTTAAGAAGACGGTCAAGTTTGTTGAGTAGGTCTGCATTCAGATCATAATAGCACACATCACCATAGTCGATTATCGGAAGGATTAAGGCTTGCACGAGCATTGTCTTAGTTTTAACAGGGAGAAAATTCTTCAGGCGATAAAGAGAACGAAGGGTACCGGTGACTCTCTGACTTACAGAGTTCACCTGGGACCGCCAGCTCAAAGTGGAGTCGATGAGCAGCCCAAGGTCCTTAACACTCGGGCACCAAGGAATGACTGAGCCATCGAAAACAACAGCCGGAATTGTCATAGAACCCAATCTGCTTGTAATCCTTGAACTACCCAAAATTATGGCCTGACATTTCGTGGGGTTCACAGCTAAACCGAAACTGTCAGACCAGCTTTTTATATGTGCTAGGTCCGAGTTTACCCTTTCCACAGCGTCGGCCACATTTTGAAATATTTATTCAATACGAACTGATTTTGATTGCGCATTACTGCTCATTTTTCGTAAATATAATTGGCAAAAAATAATCTGGACTATATTTAAATGCCTGCAAAATCATGTAATATGAAGGACGCCTTAAATACAGCAGTCCATTCTATGTATGACTAAATGATAAAATTGTAGTAGGCTATGTATTCCAAACTAACACTCAGAGTCCAAAATGGACCATTATTTCATAATTTCGTGAAGATTTAAAAATTGCAACAATTAAAGTAAATTAATCCTCCGTTACCATCAGTAAAAATATATATATCTTTTGTGAATTTTGCAGCAATATCCGCACTTACCGTGAATTTTACAGTAATAACCGCATTTACCGTGAATTTTACAGTAACAACCGCACTTACCGTGAATTTTACAGTAATAACCGCACTTACCGTGAATTTTACAGTAACAACTGCACTTACCGTGAATTTTACAGTAACAACCGCACTTACCGTGAATTTTACAGTAACAACTGCACTTACCGTGAATTTTACAGTAACAACCGCACTTACCGTGAATTTTACAGTAATAACCGCACTTACCGTGAATTTTACAGTAACAACCGCACTTACCGTGAATTTTACAGTAATAACCGCACTTACCGTGAATTTTACAGTAATAACCGCACTTACCGTGAATTTTACAGTAACAACCGCACTTACCGTGAATTTTACAGTAACAACCGCACTTACCGTGAATTTTACAGTAATAACCGCACTTACCGTGAATTTTACAGTAATAACCGCATTTACCGTGAATTTTACAGTAATAACCGGCTTACATTTCTTTATCGGGGCCAAAAGAAATAAATGATTATTACTTTAAAATATTTAAGGTCGTTTAAATTCGAAGTTATTATATTTACGCTCCATAATACAGTAAAAAACAATAATTAAATTATAGTTTAAAAAAGCTAAAAACACGCTTTGATAGCCTAGCTGAGCTAAATAGTATAAAATTTAACTATCTATAGTTTATTTTTTTATTTTTAGTCTCAAAACAGCATCAAAAGTCCTTATAATTAAAAGACCCGGTTTCAAATCAAGAACACACGATAAAATATTGAAAAACAACCAAATAATTTAATATCAGACAGCCTCCGTGACGCAGTAGGCGAGTAGCCGGCTGTGAAACGAAAGGCCGTGGGTTCGATTGCCACACCGGGGCAAACAGTGTGTGACAGTCAGACATTTGTGTCCGGGTGTGGGTGTTGTGAAACCGTGCGTCTCTCTAGGCACACCCACAACGCAAGACTCGTATCTTAGTGTGGGGTCGGGGCTATGTGTGTGACTGTTGTATGTTATTTATTTATCAACATAATTGAAGTTAGAAACGTTGCAGCATCCTTTCGTGACGACATTCAACTCAGTCCGCCTCGTGGCTAATTTCGAACCGTCATGAGTAAAGTAAAAATAAACCACGATAAAATCCACAAAATTATTTTTATTTTAAAGATAAGAAACGTGCTACAATACCATTTTTAGATATGACTATACAAAATTTAATGGTAACCAAAATAAACATTGAAAATACTTTTCAACGGATCAAAGTATTATTGGATAGGAAATGATAAAAAAATGTGTCGCCGCAGACATAATATTTAGCAGACACCGCATGTATGACATGTGAAGTCAGGATCCAGTCAGGCCGGCAGATAGCGTTGAGTAGCGGGGTATAGATTGTCTCTCGCTACTCGATACTCTAACTGGACGGCACTGCGCTTACCATCAGGTGCAGTGTGGTTTTGCCGTGCGACGATAAAAAAACCAATGATTACAAATACTCAGATAAGATCAGGTTACGGGTTTTCCAACTTCACTGATAAGTAACCAATTACTAGTCAAAAAGCATAGATAGCCCAGTTGACAGTGATAAGGACTATTAAGACGATTTTTATAGCATATTCCGACAATCGAGCCAGTGGGTTACCTGATGTTAAGTGATCTCCACCGCCCATGAACAACCACAATACTGAAAGTATCATGTATGCGCTGTCGGCCTTAAATGACAGGAATAGGGATTAGGGAAGGGAAGGGGGGATCTGGGCCCCCGGATGTCTCACTTACAATACGAAACGCGACAGTAAACTGTCACTTTACATTGGTTTTCTGTAAGACAGTGGTACTACCCCGGTCGAGTCGGCCCATTCATGCTGTAGACAAATATGTCTACAACAAGGCTCTACCACTTCTAAACTTCGTAACTCGGAATGCGTAGGTTCGAAAGCAAATAAATAGCATACAACTCTAGTTTTTTTTAAACTACGTGTGTATTCATTGTAAATTATCGCTTGCTTTAACGGTAAAGGAAAACATCGTGAAAAACTACACACTCGAAAATTCTCATAAGAATTTTAAAGGTATGTGATTTTTACCAACCCGTATTAGGCCATTCTGGTGGACTAATGCCTAACCCCTCTAATAGGGGACTTGCCACGATTTTTTTATTATTTTAATCAACAAGTTACATTACCTAAAACCTATTATCGAAAGAAATTTATGAATCCGAAAAAGATAAGTAAATTAGACGCCATTCATATCTGCTGGAAGGGTAATTGTCATATGACAGTAAAACGCATGCTATGAGATGTGACGTCACCGCTCAAAATGGCAATTTCTGTGCCGTTGTGCGAGGGAGATAGTCACATGTTCCCACTACGCACCCATTTTTGCTCATACCAATATTTAACATTTATATTGTGAACACATTTCAAGCAATTTTGATTCTGTTTTCGCTAAAGATCTTTTGCGTACTATAGTCAGTTGCATATTGAATAATGTACAAAATTAAACACAGGAAACTACCCTATTACCCGCTCAGTAAGTGCTCAGCTAGCGTACTTTAATCCCTTCGTTACGTTTAGTCTTGCCAATTTGAGGGATTTCCCGCCAGTTCTGACGGGTTGGACGAATGGAAAACGGGAAACAAAATGGTCTGACGGCTGACGGATTTTTTGACTTCATATTTTGTGAATTCGGTACTCAATTGTCATACTAAATATGTAAAAATTAAAGGTGATTTACAAACGAGCCGTCTCACACAGTACGAGGTAATCCTCAAACACCCCCTCCTCCCGAACGGAAAAAACTGTTTTGACGGGTTTTTGACGGAATTTCTTACTTAAGTTGACGGGATTGAAAAAGTATAGTTGGCAACACTAGTTCCGTTACCATTTATATCACCTACATTTTGTCAATTTTATCATCGTATTCATAACACACTGCTTTCCATATTTCGACAAATTGATAACAAACGATAAGTAATCTTAGATAGATATCAATATAGTGTCCTTTTGAATATTGTAATGCGTAAACACCGTTCATTATAATCGACTAGCGTTTGCCTACAGCCCCGCCCGTTTTAAGGTCACAGCTTTTAGAGTAGAGTTGCCAACCGTCCTGTTTTTCCTGGACGTGTCCTGGTTTTTTAAGCGGCATCCTGGGTTTTTAAAGCGCCCTGATAAGGTCCTGTATTTTAAAATTAGCACACCACTTCTTTTTTGCAATCCTTACTTTTGCGTCTCGGCTCGCAAAAGAAGAAATAGAAATGTCCTAGTTTTTCTAACTTCTAAAACTCGTAGTATTTGAATTCCGGGGATGGCAACCCTACATTAGAGCCACCCGGCATGCGACCCGCACCACCTCGCCTCGTGCGGTTAGTATTCTTTATATGGACCTAGGATATGCGCTCACTACATTAACTCGATCCGGTGACGGAGTTTTTTTTTTTTATTATTTTTATAGAGGGTTTTATCACAGACGATAATATCACCCTCAAAATATACAAGCCTCCTTATAATCTACGTTTTTGTAAAATTTTACGAACCGGTATACCGACTTAGCCACCTTCGAATACGGGAGAGCCAAAATATTATTACACGTCTCAAGTTGTACCAGATCAATGCCCATCTCACACTTTAGCAGACTCCTTTCTACTTCGATCCGGACACATTCAACCAGTACATGGTACACATCTTCTCTTATGCCACATTCATCACAATTTGGTGTATTTTATTTACCCATTAGGAATGCGAAATTGTTTAGTGGTGACCGAGTTGATGTAGTCATAGAGTGATTAGATATAGATATATTAGATAGAGTGAGTTTATCATTTTGTTTCTTGTTAAAAGTTCTTTAATTCAGAAAAAGTACACCGACTTCAATGAAAAACAAATTATGCGTCACTATGAAATTTGAAGGTTGCCCTTGATTTTTCTGAGATCCCATCTTCATATCCCGACTTGGTGCCAATGGGGCCATCTGGGAAGTATACCCTTTTAAACAAAAAAAGAATTTCTCGAATCGGTCCAGGCGTGTTCGAGTAATCAGGGAACATACATAAAGAAAGCTTCCGACGAATTGTTAACTCTTTTTTTGAAGTCGGTTAAACATATTAAACAATCACATATAAATTAACAAATTGGTTTAATTATAGATATTTTTAGACTAAAATTAAAAAAACATTATAAAAACTAAATTCTATCAGGTTTTCACTTACTGTCAACTACTCTTTGGTAAACACGGATTTCAAATGTGAAGTATACAAACCTACTTTAGCGTGGTGGACTGCCTCGGTGGCGCAGTTGTAATTGCGCATGCGTTACAACCGCTGTGCTGAGGTCTCGGGTTCGATCCCCGGGTCGGGTAAAGTGATATTGGGTTTTTCTATCTAGAAATTCTCAGTATTAGCCCGGAGTCTGGAACCTGTGCCCGGTATGGCGATAGGCTCGCCCCTATCACACATTATGGGACCGAAATTCGGCGAAAAGTGGGTGTACTGGTTACACCTCTGCCTACCCCTTCAGGGATTATAGGCGTGAATGTATATGTTTAGCGTGGTGGACTAATGTCTAACTCCTCGACCGCTTCTTCACCTTCTTGCCCATGGCGTGGTGTGAAGGAGCAGGCCGGCATGATTGTGTTGAATAGCGGGGGATATATCGGCTCTCGCTACTCGATACTCTAATTGGACGGCACTGCGCTTACCATCAGGTGCAGTGCGGTCACTTTGCCGTGCTAGGTTAAATAAAAAAAAGCACCTCTCATAAATGAGGCCAATACATAACATGGGTAGTGTATAATACAGGGTATTATTTATAACTAGCTGTTGCCTGCGGCTCCGCCCGCGTGGAAGTTATCTTATACTATTTATAATCATTTCATATCTCACTACTCCTCTTTGCATAATACAGATATTCGTTCAAACATAACTTTTGATTGAATGCACCGATTTAAATGAAATAAAGACTTCATTTTTATTTATTTATTTTGGAAACAGAAGCAATACATCAATAATTAAAAATGAACAAACAATTATACACATTCCATAACAGTTTCCACAGAAAATATCACGTAAATAAACAGACGCCGCTATATACACACAAACACGCGCATACACACACATATATTAACAATTAATTAACGTTTAAACATACAAAACTATACACACACAATGCAATATTACCTCGAGATACACTATAGTTAGAGATAAATTTGTTGTTAGGTATTTTGTAAATATCTGTGGGTATATTGTGAGGGTAGGACCTATTTATTAGACATGTCGAGGGTATTTCATAAATATCTGTGGGTAGGTTGACGATAATTACCAACTGAGTGGGGTGAAGACTTGCTATAAAAGACGGCTCTCGAGCGCTCACACTACAGTCCGCTCTGGGACTGTCTACTGTACGGACGTATGGTGAGCATCAGTTCACATCGTCCTATACCACTATTGGTCTTGTGGCAGTTCAGCATAGAGCGTTATGCTGTCCGTGCGCACTTGTGACTAATTGGTATTTGGTACATCCTGACATGGAGTTGTTAACGGTGGGCACTGAGGTGCGTAACTGTGATCATTAAATCAATCAATACAGTGGTGATCGTCGTTTATGTGCCGTTTAAGGTATCCACCTTAAATAGCACTTTGAATTGTTTCTAATACTATGATTTTATTGATAATTGCTCGCGGCTCCGCCCGCGTGGAGATCATGTTTGGGAGAAAAAGTATACAATACAAAATACCAATATTCATGCGTTTAACTTAAAAATGACTGATTTCCATACAAATTTTCATTCCCTATTTTACCCTCTTAGGGGCGGAATTTCCAAAAATTCTGAAACATGTATTTTTTATTTTTAACTAAAATGCCAAATACTAATTTTCATGAATTTAACTTCAATAATGACGGATTTTCATACAAACTTTCATCCCCTATTTTACCCCCTTAGGGGTGGTATTTCCAAAAACCCTTCCTTAGTAGATGCCTACGTCATAAAAGGTACCTATTGTCAAAATTTCAAGTCTCTAACCCCAGCCGTTTTGGCTGTGCGTTGATCGATCAGTCAGTCAGTCAGTCAGTCAGTCAGTCAGTCAGTCAGCTTCTTCTTTTATATATACAGATTCTTTTGTCGTAATACAGTACTTTGGACGTGATGCCTTGACAGACAGACAGACAGACAATAATTCCAAAAGCAATTGTTTTAGGTTCAATATAGATAATATAACACGTTACAATCAAAATATTGCAATAAAATTTAATGTACAGACCAAGTGCCTCTTCAATTTTTAACCGACTTCAAAAAAAAGGAGGAGGAGGTTCTCAATTCGACGTGTATTTTTTTTTAATGTTTGTTGCCTCAGAACTCCGTCATTTACTGGCCGATTTGGAAAATTCTTCTTTTATTACAGAGAATATGGTTCCAGATTGGTCCCATAGAATTTTTATCAAAATCGGTTGAGTAGTTTGGTTTTAAACACAAAATAACATGCAAATTTTGCTTTTTATTAGTAATTAGGGAAGGGAAGGGGGAATCTGGGCCTCCGAATATCTCACTTACCATACGAAACGCGACAGTGAACTGTCACTTTACGTTGGTTTTCTGTGAGACAGTGGTACTACCCGGTCGAGCCGACCCATTCATGCTGTAGACAAATGTCTACAGCGTGGCTCGTCCACTTTAAAACAGTTATGTCATTTCATTAGGTTTCATAATTAAACATATTAAAAAAATCAATTAAATACTCTAAATACATTCAGAGATTTAAAAACAATGACAATTAATGGCTCATGCCGAATAAACATTTTAAACTCTAAAATGATAAGGCCGGATGATTCCGCTTCGAATTGATAACCTGCCTCCCCCCTCCCCCTGCGCCGCATTCCCCCCATCAGGGATATCGGATTTTCGACAGTCATCATGAGCATGCCAAAATGTTGTGTCATATCATTTACGCAACGCTGTGGCGAAAAAAAGAAAATTTAATAAACACGTGGTGAGTTTTTACTGCCAATTTTGAAATTTTATTAAAAAAAAACGGCCTCGGTGGCGCTGTTGTAATTGCGCATGCGTTGCGACTGCTGTGCTGAGGTCTCGGGTTCGTTCCCGGGTCGGGTTATATTGGGTTTTTCTTCAACGGTAGGCAGCGGCTTTGCTGTGTTCTGGCATTGCAGATGTTTATGGGCGGCGATGACTACTTACAATCAGGTGGCCCGTCTGCTCGTCTACCTATTGAGGCACTAAAAAAAAAACAATTTAGAAATACTCAATATCAGCCCGGAGTCTGGAATTGTGTCCGGTATGGCGATAGGCTCGTATAACATTCTGGGACCGCAATAAATTCGGCGAAAAGTGGGTGTACTGGTTACGTCTCTGCCTACCCCTTCGGGGAGTACATGCGTGAGTGTGTATGTATGTAAAAAAACTGCCAGTCATTTAATATTTTATATAGATTTAATTATTGTAGAATTTAAATTCGTTTGCAATGACTTGCAAATTACTATTACAGTTTGATTATCGCTGTGGACATTTTTGTCTGCAGCATTAAAGGCCGAACGTGGTATCAATGTCCACAGAATACCGATAGCTAAAGATTTACCAAGACCCATATTCCTTCAAAATTTCTATTACTTTCTTTAAAGCTAACAACGCAGGATTCCGATATTGCCATAGATTTTAGAGGATACTTAGTATAAGGTAACTTAATAAATTAAAGACAGTTTTGCGAACCTTCAAGAAATGAAGTTGGGAATGGTCCTTTAGCTTTATCTTCCACAAGCTGTTTCCGCAGTTCCGTTCGCGTGGAGTTTATTTTACCAAACAAAAAAGTAATCTATATATCAGGGATAATATACCTTTCTAACAGTGAAAGAATTAAAATCGGATCAGTAGTACCGGAGATTACCCCGGACATGCAAACTCACACACTTTACCTCTTTATCTGTTTTCCCAGGACATGTCCTGGTTTTTAGAGTGTCCTGGATCGTTTTAAGCAGCATCCTGGGTTTCTAAAGCCCCCTGATAGGGTCCTGTATGTAACTTTGCAATTCTTGTGTTAAGTGCGGCGTCTCGGCTCGTAAGTGTTCACGCTGTTTTAAAACAAAGATGCGTCCTGTTTTTAAACTGTATAGTCCTGGTTTTTCTAACTTCAAATCCTGGTACTTGAATTCCGGGGTTTGGTAACCCCAGTATAAATAAGCTTTTAGGAAATACTCAGCATCTATGACTGTGTTGAGTCGCAAGCTATAGTTGTCTCTCGCTAGTTGATACCTGGACGGCACTGCACTCAATCAGGTGCTGTGTGGTCTCTTTGACATGCTAAACTATCTTTGAACGGCTATTTTTAACCGACTTCAAAAAAGGAAATGATATTGGGTTTTTCTATCCAGAAATTCTCAGTATTAGCCCGGAGTCTGGAACCTGTGCCCGGTATGGCGATAGGCTCGCCCCCTATCACATTATGGGACCGAAATTCGGCGAAAAGTGGGTGTACTGGTTGCACCTCTGCCTACCCCTTCGGGGATTACGGGCGTGAGTGTATATGTATATATGTATGTTCAAAAAAGGAGGAGGTTAACAATTCGTCGGAATCTTTTTTTTTATGTATGTTACCCGATTACTCGAAGACGCCTGGACCGATTCGAGAAATTCTTTTTTTGTTTAAAAGGGTATACTTCCCAGGTGGTCCCATTGGCACCAAGTCAGGATCTGATGATGGGATCTCAGAAAAATCGAGGGAAACCTTCAAATTTTATAGAGACGCATAATTTGTTTTTCATTGAAGTCTGTGTACTTTTTATGAATTAATCTGTAACAGCAGTGCTACTAGTGGCCATTCGCGCTGTAGACAAATGTGTCTACAGATTGGCATTTAAATTTTTTCTTCTTATATCATACGACCTAGATGATAAGACAGAGGAGCCTTGCAAAATTCGCGTGAACACATTTTATCTCTTCCTAATTATTTGATATAAAGAAGATTGTAGATAGGAACTTAAAAGCTTTGCCCGTTTCACGTGTGTTACCTTTATCGATGCCGTACTGACATCCTATAGGAAAAACCACTTTAGTTATCCCGATTTGTTTTCATCTAAAAACCTCTTTGGCCGTTAAATAAAAAAAACCGTATCGGCCCAGCTGTTGTCAAGTGGTGACAACGAACAGCCTTTCATTTTTACTTTAGACGAAAAAAACCTAATAACTTTTTTCGTCATTGATTTTTTACATATATTCATTTTTTACATGGATTAATCCCTCTACACTTAATACACACTATCGTGTGTATCAAGGGACTGTATTATTTATGACGCAATCAAACTGAATTCGAATATCGAACGTCTTAGAAACAATACGTAATCAAACTGAATTGGAAATACGAACGTCGTATTAACCATACAATCAAACTGAAATTGAAATTCGAACGTCTTAGACTAAACAACATGCAATCAAACTGAATTCGAAATTCGAACGCCTTAGAAACAATACGCAATGAAACTGAATTCGAAATTCCAACGTCTTAGAAACACACAATCAAACTGAATTTGAAATTAGAACGTCTCAGAACCAACACGCAAAATAAATGCGTAGATTATAGCGTTACATTCATTGACGTATATTATATAGACAGGATATTTGATCCGCGAAAGTGTGCCTATTTGATTGTCGCCATATTGGCGCTGATAGCAGTGCAGTCGAGCAGTGAGCGTCCGCGGAACTAACGATAGAGTTGAGACACGAAGGATGATATATCGACAATGATACACAACAGTCGATGGTTTACAAATCTTAAAAATAATAAAAACATCGCCTTAGCAAAACATATTTTCATTTTAGATCATATTTTTAATGGGGCCTTAATTTACAATCGAATATATTGTTATAACTAGGTTTGATGCTGTTTTGGGACTATAAATTGTATTTAAAAAATAGCACGCTTTAATAGCTAGCCGAACTAAAAAGTAGAAAATATTATTAAGTTCATGGCAAAAAATTATAATTTAAAAAAAATAAAAAATATCACGTTTTAGGGTGTCGTCAAATATGATTCCAAGATCTTTGAATCTAATAAATTCATTGGCGCCCCGATTCACGAAGAAAGGATGTATGGCGTCAGGACCAGACCCTTAGACGAGTCAAAATTTTTAATAAAAGTATCGATATTTTTTTCGGATATATCAAACTCCGATATTGATATATTTAAAAATATCGATATATCAAACTCCGATATTGATATATTTAAAAATATCGATATATCGGACATCCGATATTTTAAAAAATATCAACATCCCTATTATATGTCATATTTAGTTTCAAATACACTCGAGAGGGGCGCTTCAAATAGGTCAAGAAAATAGCTGTCATTTTGTATTAGATATCCTGTCCATATAATATACGTCAGTGGTTACATTAGTCTGAAATTTTTATAAAGGATAGAAATAAATAGCTTTACAGGAGGAACATTAATATGCTTCTTCTATTAAGTGTCTTATCGTATGAGGAGTCCCCATATGGGCATTAACTGAGTGTATTTATTTATATATTTTTTTATCTGTTACAGGCATGTACACGATGCGAATGTTGGACGGCGCGGGGCCCCCCCACGCCCCCCACCACAACCACTCTCACATGATGATGACAGGTTTGTGGTTTTTTTTATTATTCTTCACCATCAGTAATTCCGTAATAATATGTTATTTCTTTATTTTTTATCCTGGCACGGCAAAGTGACCACACTGCACCATCAATGCAGTCCAGTTAGAGTATCAAGTAGCGAGAGACTATATCGCTACTCGACACAATCATGCCGGCCTGCTGTGTAGCTTCTTCACACTACGCCTAAAGGACCCAGGATCATAGGAAGGAGGGAACACGGTAGCTGGCAAACTGTTCCACAGCTTGATGGTGCGGCAAAAGTACGAGTTTGCGAACCTCCTGGTTCGGGCTGGGGTAGTACACACCACAAAGCAATGGCACCGCAATCCAGTACGCGTAGTTCTGGTATGGAAGGGAGAGGATGGTATAAGATCAAACAATTCCTCAGAGCATCCGCCATGAATCAGACAGTAGAATACGCAAAGCGAGGAAATATCCCTGTTGGATGTATTTATTTATTGTTACTGTCCCGTACTGTTGTTTATCAAGTATGTTTTTAGCAGAGCGCGACTCTGCGTCAGACAGCGCTGTGTCGTCAATGGGCTCTGAGCGGGTGCCGTCCCTCTCTGACGGAGAATGGTGTGATGGAAGCGACTCCGCACAGGAATTCCACAGGTACATACAAATTTAACCTGTTAAGTATCTATTTGTAACGTTCATGTTATGGATATAAAGTTGATTTTGGCATGTATTTTACTCGCTACTTATTACCTTTTTCCGAACACATTCTTGTGTTGCTTGAGAGGTTAAGAGTACGCACTCGCAATATCAGATATAGCCTAGTTTGTTGCTACGGACTGTCAAGACGAAAGTCGTATGTTCGAAACCCAGATGGCATACACCTCTGACTGTTCTAACGTTACGTGTGTATTCATTGTTAATTATTGATATCACGGTGAAGGAATGAGGGAACCTGCATAACTGAGAATTCTCATAAGAATTTCAATATATGAAGTCTGAACCCGCATTAGGCCAGCGTGGTGTACTAAAGTCTGACCCCTCTCATTAGTAGAGGAGGCCCGTGCCTAGCAGTAAGGGTGAGGGAAATAAAATGAGCAGAACGATTGCTATCTCAAGCTTGACAGACTCCACTGCGCTTGCTTTGTGAACATAGATATTAGCTAGTTTTATAAAATCCTATTCATTGTCGAGGACAAGAACTGCATAGTTATGACACTAAGGTTAGGTAGGGCCGCCACGAGATACAGGTTTGACCCAGGGGTCAGGACTATGTGTGTGACTGTTCGGTGTATCCTTACATATTATAAAACAAAGTCCACCGCCGCGTTGTCTGTCTGTTTGTTCGCGATAAACTCAAAAAGTACTGAACAGATTTTCATGCTGTTTTTACCAATAGATAGAGTGATTCATGAGGATGGTTTAGGTATATAATTTTTCAAGGTTTTGTATAAATTGGTTGAAATATAACAAATAATAGGGTAGTTTCCTGTGCTTTACATTATTCGATATGCAACCGACGCAAAAGAAACCCTTTTGCGAAAACATAATCAACATTGCTTGAAAAATTAGATCACAATATTTATTTTAAATATTAGTATGAGCAATAATTGTTGCGTAGGGGGAACATATCACTATCTCCCTCGCACAACGGCACAGTAATGGCCATTCTGAGAGGTGACGTCACGGTACATATCATGTATCCTTTTACTGTCATTTGACAACTACCCCTTCCAGCAGATTTGAATGGCGTCTAATTTACTTATTACATTCATACATATACACTCACGCCTGTAATCCCCAAAGGGGTAGGCAGAGGTGTAAATAGTACACCCACTTTTCGCCGAATTTCGGTCCCTTAATGTGATAGGGGGCGAGCCTATCGCCACACCGGGCACCATTCCAGACTCCGGGTTAATACTGAGTATTTCTAGGTAGAAAAAACCCAATATCAGTTTACCCGACCCGGGGATCGAACCCGAGACCTCAGCACAGCAGTCGTAACGCATGCGCATTTACAACTGCCCCATCGAGGCAGGCTAATTTACTTATTTTGATTCAGATTCATAAAATTCTTTCGATAACAGGTTTTGGGTAATGTAACTTATTAATTAAATTATTAAAGAAAATCGTGTGAACTAGCGTATTATGTCGGAAAAAGTTAAGCCTCAGTCCATTAATTTATTATTTATTTATACAGCTCCAAATTTCGGCCCTACGAGAGCTCGTACGGTAGAGACCGCTCCGCCTCCCATCAGCCGCAGAAGAAACACCATATGTTCGGCAAGCGATGCTTTCAGGTCAGTATTGTACGGTAGACTACTTACCATCAGGTGGCCCGTCTGCTCGTCTGTCTATCGAGGTTCAACGGTAGGCAGCGGCTCTGCTGTGCCCTGGCATTGCAGAAGTCTATGGGCGCCGGTGACTACTTACCATCAGGTGGCCCGTCTGCTCGTCTGTCTATCGAGGTTCAACGGTAGGCAGCGGCTCTGCTGTGCCCTGGCATTGCAGAAGTCTATGGGCGCCGGTGACTACTTACCATCAGGTGGCCCGTCTGCTCGTCTGTCTATCGAGGTTCAACGGTAGGCAGCGGCTCTGCTGTGCCCTGGCATTGCAGAAGTCTATGGGCGCCGGTGACTACTTACCATCAGGTGGCCCGTCTGCTCGTCTGTCTATCGAGGTTCAACGGTAGGCAGCGGCTCTGCTGTGCCCTGGCATTGCAGAAGTCTATGGGCGCCGGTGACTACTTACCATCAGGTGGCCCGTCTGCTCGTCTGTCTATCGAGGTTCAACGGTAGGCAGCGGCTCTGCTGTGCCCTGGCATTGCAGAAGTCTATGGGCGCCGGTGACTACTTACCATCAGGTGGCCCGTCTGCTCGTCTGTCTATCGAGGTTCAACGGTAGGCAGCGGCTCTGCTGTGCCCTGGCATTGCAGAAGTCTATGGGCGCCGGTGACTACTTACCATCAGGTGGCCCGTCTACTCGTCTGTCTATCGAGGCACCTTTTTTTAGATTTCAAAGAATAGATCTTTAAAGCCAACTTCGAATACAGAATATCTTTAAATATTAATTTAACCCTCCTTCAAAATACTTAGAGTCCACCTTTTTTGTCGGCGGTCCAGAGTTGGGGTATGTTTGGCCGTGTTGCCTTCGGTGTACTCTGACATTAGACCCTCGACCGCTTCTTTACCTTCTTGCCCATGGCGTAGTGTGAAGAAGCAGGCCGGCATGATTGTGTTGAGTAGCGGGCGATAGTCTGTCGCTACTTGATACTCTAATTGGACGACACACTTTGCCGTGCCAGGATATAAAAGAAACCTAGTCCACATAGTCTTAGCAATAGACTGAACTCGATAAAAAAGAAAGTCTTTTTGTCTAAATAAGTGTACTTAAGTCTTAATAAGTTTATTAAGGGCTAAATACTAAGTGGTATAGGTGCGTGAACCATAATCGTTAACGAATTAGGGTTAGATGGTATTTGTGGATCACGTATTTGTAAAGACTAGGAATATATGCACCTAGTCCTTTACCTTTTACTACCTATGAACATTGAACTCTTTTTTTAACCGACTTCAAAAAAAGAAGGTTCTCAATTCGTCGGAATCTTTTTTTTATGTATATCCCCGATTACTCGGAAGACGCCTGGACCGAATCGAGAAATTTTTTTTTTGTTTAAAAGGGTATACTTCCCAGGTGGTCCCATTGGCACAAAGTCAGGATCTGATGATGGTATCTCAGAAAAATCGAGGGCAAAATTTTATAGGGACGCATAATTTGTTTTCTATTGAAGTCTGTATACTTTTATGAATTAAAAAACTTTTATTTATATCAAATACTTTTATGTCCAGGAACAATCAGCTCCTCCGATGGAACCCGTGCCGGCGCCACGACCTGTCCCGGTGAAATACGAGTGCCCGGAACAAACGTATCATCACGACAACCTGCACATGCATAACGGTACGTACAGAAAGCGGGAATCATGCGGAATGATTTGAATAGTTTTTTATGTTCGTAATAATCGAAATAAGGTTTTTTTACATATAGAATTTGTAATGTCCATATGCTTTTGATCCTCCCAGTAGGGTTTGGGTAAAGAAAAAATTTAAAAGTCTGGAAAATGGGGTAAAAATTAGGCTTTTTTTATGGGATTTTCTCTCTGCTCCTGTAAACGTGCTGCGGGTAAAAAACCACATCTAATTTATCATTAGATGTGGTTCTTAATTATAATTTAACAATATTTGTATATTGGAAATTGTAAATAGAAAAAAATTACTTGATCAGAAACATCCATACTGTACCAATTTTTATTTAAATAAATAAAGACGAAAGAAAGAAAATAAATTTTATTTGGTCACAACAACACTTTAGATACATATATGTACATATTAAAAAACAAGGAGTAATACAACAAAAAGAAAAAACAATTATAGACCCTGAGTACACCCGCTACTCTTCAATTCGGACACCTGTGTCCAAAGTATGAACAAAAAGGCCATAGGCTCAGCATTTGCCATGTGGTAAAGTACTGCCTGGCGCTGTATGTAAATACCCATTACATGTTGTTTTGTCCCCCAGTAGAGTTCGGCCCGAGACACCAGCTGCCTCCCCCACACGTGGCGAGCCTGCAGCCGGCCCTGGACCTCAACACAGCTCACTCTAGCCATGCCCTTCTACAGGTAAACACTTTATATTACATTTGAAGAATTACTATGACATTACTCAGGAATTATTAAGAGGACAGGACATTTTTATATCTTAAAAAAAAGTTTAAGGTGAACAGAGTCGTGAGACAAAAGTTTTACAGTAAGCGTAATAGATGAATAACCGACTGTTAAACAAGAGGGCGCAGTTTCGATCCTAGAACAGTTTGTAGGGTCCATAAATGTGTTGACTGAAATCGCAGAAAAACATCTACGACACCTACTAGTGTCTTAGTGTGGGTCCTGCACTGTGTGCCTGATGTTTTTTTTTGGTCAGAAGCCATTTCTTATGCCGAAGCCAACACGTAGAGCCGAATTACCAATATTTTTTTTGTTTTTATTCCATCACAGACTGGAATCCCGAGCCCCGCGCAGCCGACCCCACGGTACTCGTACGCGACGCCCGAGCGCGTCAGACACAACCACACGTACAGCGCGCCGCTCGCCGCCGCTGAACAACGGCCCGCCGCCGTCAGGGATAAAAGAGGTTAGTAGAAAAAAATAGAAAAAAATAAAAAAAAATTAAATAAAAGAAAAAACAAAAAACTGTCATACATCCCTAAAGTCAGCAATAGTGTAGTTTTTTTTTATATCAAGGGAAAATAATACGAAAAACCTACTATTTGACATAATAGTGAAAAAAAATTTTTTTGAAGACCGATTAGACACACCTCGTTGTGGGCATTGTATAATTTTCCAAATATGTTTTTGTTGAACGTCTAAAACTGTTTTTAAAAAGTCTTAGGTGATGTATCCATGGATGTATACATGGATTACTGGCCTTAAAGAAGTAGGTATTAATACGGTCATGATGTGGGAATTGGGTCTCTAGCAAACTTAATCATCATACAGCACTAAGGCTTTTATCTCATATCGGTCATTTTAAGACAGTGGTACTACCCCAGTCCAATCGTAGGCAACTCTATGTATGGCTCTATTATATTGTCACTTGATAACAAACAAATATGTAGCAAAATAACAAAAACTAAAGGAGAAAAATATAAAAAAAGAGTAAAAAAACTCACTAGGGCATAACAGAGGGCAAATATTAGTTTGTCCATAAAGATTCTGACAGCGTGTTTATTATTAAACAACCTAGTTGTATTTAAACCATTTTTGATATAAAATAATTAATCGTATATAACAAAAATCATAATAGATATCAATTAAAAATAACTTCCACTAATAACAGAGGCCATAAAGGCCAAGTTGGGCCATCAAAATCGAAATCAAATATTTATTGAATCCATGAAATGTTATACATCATTTAGATTCAGTCAATTTTTTACTCTACCGCCAGTTCGGAATGCAGTTTCGCTAGAGAAGAACGGGCAAGAAACTCTAGCGTTGCTCTTTTCACATCGGTTAACAATATTTGGTCATACAATTAATATACGATTTCAGTTTAATTACATTAGATTAGAGCAGCTCAATGTTAAGTTGCCTTATTGCAATATTGTGAAATAAAAATCATTACAAAACCTAGTGCCGCACATGACCATCGTGAGTGATGAAAATCTCGATTTCACAAAGCAGTTGGTCCTTACTGAAACAGTCTAAGCAGAATATATCCATATTGGGGCCAGTTGGGAAAATTTAAAATTATTTCTACGTTGATGACTTACGACACAAAATAATAAACAATGATTATCTACATATAATCTATTTTTAAATGTAACGTTTAATATTAGTATCGTTCTACTTAATATAACTAAAGGCCACGCGAGGCCATTTTGAAGGAAGATTAAGCGCTATTTTTTTTATAAAACTTGTCTTTGCGCAGTGCGGCGGATGACAGACGGGAGCATTTCTGACGGCGGGTCGTCGGCTACCAGCAGCGGGACACACTTGAGCAGAGACGAGAAGAGAGCAAAGGCACTCGGTGAGCACTCTGTGGTCTTTAGTTACATGTTTTGGCCTCGACTGGCCTTTAGCGTTAGATAAAAAGTATATAATCTCAGAGTCAAATTATCTTTTTCGTTTCTATTTTAATTAGTCAAACCTGTCTTAATATTGTGTTATTTATGTATTGACTTTTCTTTATTTTGATAATATTAAAAAAAAAATACACGCCTGTTCATATACTACACAACCCTAGGTTGATTGATAGAGAAAGCATTTTATAAATAAAAACCTGGTCTCAATTGGTATTTTTTAAGAAAACAAGGGACTTTACCATACGTGTTTGAAGCAAATATTTACGGATCACAATTTAAAAAAAAATGTTGCTCTCGAAATGTCCTCATTTGCCCTTTAATGTGAATTTACAATTGACAACTCCCTCATAGTTGAAGTGGTAAAATCAGGTAGGCTATTTTACAGTACGAACGAGCCGGTTCGACTGGGGTAGTACCGCTGTCTTACTCAAAATCAACGTCAAACAAGCTGTTTAGTAACCACTCGCGAATCACAAGGAAAACTCAATTTTATTTCCATAACATTAAAGTTAAAAATATAATAATTGGAAAATATGCCCGGGAAATAGGAAAATTAGAAAACAAATTTATTGTGATGTTTCGTTTTCCTACGAGAACTGATAAACATATGCTACGGGCAAAAAAAAAGGTCCATTTTTGTGATTGTTTTTTGATGTTATACTTCTTTAGGCGCGTTATGAAAAAATAATTAGTGAAATTTTAAGATGCGCGTGACACAAAAGTAACACCTTTGAAGTTTTCCTAAGTACCAGGCTAGCAGAAATGTAAGGAGATTTGATACCGTTTAATTTCTAGTGACTTGGGTACGTCATCCTATGTCACAGTCATTATTCACTTTAAGTACCAGGCTCCCATGAAATGTAAGGAGATTTGCCACTCGTGTCCAGAAGGAAATTAAAAATAAATAAAGGAGGGTACTCCCTCCTTTATTTATTTTACTAAATACAAATGCCAAAATCATTTTTATTTCATATATTCATAATGTTTTCCATTGTCCCAGGTATACCATTGGAAGTGCACGATATCATCAATTTACCCATGGATGAGTTCAATGAGAGGCTCTCAAAACACGACCTCAGCGAGGCACAGCTCTCCCTCATTAGAGACATAAGGCGTAGAGGCAAGAATAAGGTGAGAAATCAGCATTTTATTAATTTTTGATAAAGGAATATTTTTGTCTTCGGTTAATGGAATTAATAATCATACAGCCTTGAGGGCAATGTTATGTACCGGAGAGAAAAAAAAAGTGTGCGTTTCGGGAAGCTCGACAGAAGTGATAACCTAAACTAATCTAAGTTGAACTATTTAATACTGAAATTGTTTAACTTGAGAGAAGCTTAGGTTATTACTTAAATTTTATGTATATTAATATGATAATGTGAGGAAAAGTTATTTATTAATAAAATCTTTTATTGATTACAAAATATGTTTTACCCACTCAAATCAAATCACAACGATTCTAAATAGTTTCAGTTCAAAAAAATATAGCACAGAGATTATGGAACGACACAAACAGAAATTAATAAAGAAGCCAGACAGAGAGGCGAAGTATGAACGCGTAACGTTACGGCGGTTTACCCTTCCATAAGAAGTTATCACTTCAAAACTAAGCAAAAAAATACCCTTGTTGTCCAGGTGGCGGCGCAGAACTGCCGCAAGCGCAAGTTGGACCAGATAACGTCATTGGCGGACGAAGTGCGCACCGTACGAGACCGCAAGCAACGCACACTACGCGACCGCGCGACTCTACTCGCGGACAGGCAGCGGCTCAAGGAGAGGTTCGCGGCGCTCTACAGGCACGTGTTCCAGGTACGGACATGATGAGTAGGAGCAGGTCACGTCGCAGGCGGACAGCGGAGACTTCGGGATCAGGATTTACTAAGACCGCTTTATAATTAGCCCCAAATGTGTATGAGCCGATACTTGGTTCCACTATAACTTGATAACGGTAGGCAGCGGCTCTGCTGTGCCCTGGCATTGCAGAAGTCTATGGGCGGCGGTGACTACTTACCATCAGGTGGCCCGTCTGCTCGTCTGTCTATCGAGGTTCAACGGTAGGCAGCGGCTCTGCTGTGCCCTGGCATTGCAGAAGTCTATGGGCGGCGGTGACTACTTACCATCAGGTGGCCCGTCTGCTCGTCTGTCTATCGAGGTTCAACGGTAGGCAGCGGCTCTGCTGTGCCCTGGCATTGCAGAAGTCTATGGGCGGCGGTGACTACTTACCATCAGGTGGCCCGTCTGCTCGTCTGTCTATCGAGGTTCAACGGTAGGCAGCGGCTCTGCTGTGCCCTGGCATTGCAGAAGTCTATGGGCGGCGGTGACTACTTACCATCAGGTGGCCCGTCTGCTCGTCTGTCTATCGAGGTTCAACGGTAGGCAGCGGCTCTGCTGTGCCCTGGCATTGCAGAAGTCTATGGGCGGCGGTGACTACTTACCATCAGGTGGCCCGTCTGCTCGTCTGTCTATCGAGGTTCAACGGTAGGCAGCGGCTCTGCTGTGCCCTGGCATTGCAGAAGTCTATGGGCGGCGGTGACTACTTACCATCAGGTGGCCCGTCTGCTCGTCTGTCTATCGAGGTTCAACGGTAGGCAGCGGCTCTGCTGTGCCCTGGCATTGCAGAAGTCTATGGGCGGCGGTGACTACTTACCATCAGGTGGCCCGTCTGCTCGTCTGTCTATCGAGGTTCAACGGTAGGCAGCGGCTCTGCTGTGCCCTGGCATTGCAGAAGTCTATGGGCGGCGGTGACTACTTACCATCAGGTGGCCCGTCTGCTCGTCTGTCTATCGAGGTTCAACGGTAGGCAGCGGCTCTGCTGTGCCCTGGCATTGCAGAAGTCTATGGGCGGCGGTGACTACTTACCATCAGGTGGCCCGTCTGCTCGTCTGTCTATCGAGGTTCAACGGTAGGCAGCGGCTCTGCTGTGCCCTGGCATTGCAGAAGTCTATGGGCGGCGGTGACTACTTACCATCAGGTGGCCCGTCTGCTCGTCTGTCTATCGAGGTTCAACGGTAGGCAGCGGCTCTGCTGTGCCCTGGCATTGCAGAAGTCTATGGGCGGCGGTGACTACTTACCATCAGGTGGCCCGTCTGCTCGTCTGTCTATCGAGGTTCAACGGTAGGCAGCGGCTCTGCTGTGCCCTGGCATTGCAGAAGTCTATGGGCGGCGGTGACTACTTACCATCAGGTTGCCCGTCTGCTCGTTTGTCTATCGAGGTTCAACGGTAGGCAGCGGCTCTGCTGTGCCCTGGCATTGCAGAAGTCTATGGGCGGCGGTGACTACTTACCATCAGGTGGCCCGTCTGCTCGCCTGCGAATCCAGGCAGTAAAAAAGTCGCAGACATTAAGTGTACTATACACAGACTGAATTCCGAAGGAATCAGTCTCGAACACTGAAGCGCTCCCTTTCATTGCAAACCTCACTTAGTCTGCAACATCTACTAATCTTTTTTATCCTGAAACGATAGTGACCACACTGCACCTGATGGTGCGCAGTGCCGTCCAATTAGAGTATTAAGTAGCAAGAGCCAATCTATCCCTCGCTACTTTACACAATCATGCCGGCCTGCTTCTTCACACTACGCCATGGGCAAGAAGGTGAAGAAGCGGTCGAAGATCTGGTGTCAGAGTACTCAGAACATCGTACCCCAACCTTTGACCCCGACAAAAACCGCATGTACACTGGCTGATCCCGAAACGGCGGTGTAGGGCGGGTTATACGCCCTGTACACGGTGCGAGCTATGCGACCTATCCACTATGGATGGATACCACCAGCTTGTTTAGAGACCCCCCCTAAATATTACTACCGGACATTATGTTAAAGTATATGGTTTTTTTCAGAATCTCCGTGACGGCGATGGTCAGCCATTATCGTCTTCACATTTCTCACTCCAACAAGCTGCCGACGGGAACGTCGTCCTGGTGCCGAAGATGCAGCATCACGGTACGTATCACTATCACCACCCACATCATGATAATGCCAATAACCATTATTACCTTTTTGTCTGATGTTCGTTATAACGAATATATTTAACAAACATCGATTTGATAAATTGAGAAAAAAATCGATTTTCATATATTTTTCAGTATTCGTATCCATTTTGGTAATTCGGAAATATTTGTATCGATTTTGATTTTACTATTACGATATAAAAAATGATACCTTTACTTGTTAATATCGATTTCGATTTTGATGTATTGAGAAAAATGATACAAGAATAGGGATTAGGGAAGGGAAGGGGGAATCTGGGCCTCCGGATATCTCACTTACCATACGAAACGCGACAGTGAACTGTCACTTTACGTTGGTTTTCTGTGAGACAGTGGTACTACCCCGGTCGAGCTGGCCCCTTCATGCTGTAGACAAATATGTCTTCAGCGTGGCTCTACCACTATAAAAAAAGTTATTTATTACAGATCACTAAATGAACATCAGTCAGTTACAAACCCTTAACTTTGAAACGTGCAAGCAATTTACTACTCCTAGCACATGAAAATAAAGTCCAATTCCTTATTACAGATCACCCAATGAACAGAACATCCGACGACGACGTCGACAGAAAAGCGAAGAACTACGAACAGTGACAGTTGATTTGACAGTGACGTCACACCTCTGTACCGCATGTATGAGCACACACACACTAACACACATATAAAACAAGACGCCATATAAAGTTCGTGCACGCAATCCATTCGTGCGTGCACGAAGTAGCACGCATATACAGCATGTCCCAGAAATAACACACAAATAAAGTTTTAATAGTAATACATACTGACATACAAATCATTTATTCAGTAAATTCGGCCACTAGGGACACTTTTTACAGGTCAGGATTAAGTTTATATACTGGTGCTTCGGAAATGCCCACTGGTCTGAGAAGAAGCACTAAGAAACCCAGCCGTAGGTCTTTTGTAGTTTGTCGTAACATAATATTCAACAGAGATAACTGTTGATTTGAAACTGTATTTGCAAAAAAAATATATCCTGCGAGTTCATTTTAGTTCATTACTAGTTTATTATTGCATTTAAAAACAGTCCTTATCACTTGTAATTATGTTTCAAATTACCTTGTTTTTACTCTACGATGCTGACTGTTTTTTTATTTAGTTCTGTTTAAAAAAAATACATAGTTAAAAATGACTAAATCAGTTAACAAACTACTTTCAGAGTATGTGTTACATATTGTACAGTGAAAAGACATGCACATATATTAACTTATTCACTATTCATAATTTAATTTAAAATATTTAACCCACAGAAAAAAATGTCTTCAACACTAAAGTGTAGTGTTTTAGAGTAATTTATTGTGTCCACAATTAAAAATATTTGTGGCGTCTTTTATAGTCTGTGAATCAATAAGACATTTCATTATAAAATATGGCTAATTTGTCTGGAAGAGAGCATGCTTTCTATAGTATGTTAGTTTTACCGCTGATTTTATCAAGGGGCATAACTAGATCTGACAGAGAATTTTCTTAAAACTGTATAAAGCATGCTCTTTTGTAGCATGTGAAATAGGTATTCCAGTGAGCTTCGATGGTGCTCTGGATTAAAAAGTAGCAGGTTCAATCCAAGTACAATGTTTGTTATCTACAAATAGTTGTGGTACGATAGATCTCTATTTGATCCCCACAAGATCTCTGTCTGGGGTCAAAAATTGTTAAAATCTGAATTCCATCAAATTTGCCATTTATTATAATATCTGTTCGTTTGTGTATACAAATGCGGATATCAGAGGTGAATTATGAATTGACATATACTTGCTATTTTATATATTAATAAGTCATTTTTTTTACTTCAAGTTTTACAACGCCCCTAGCGGGAAAAGTTGGTACTTTTTATTTAAATGCAACGTACAACGCTGATGTTTAAAATACATAAAAATATAATTATGTTCGTTTTTAAATAGCCTAAAATCAATATCCATCATATTGTTGATAGTAAAATAAAATTGACTTATTTCTATATTTTCAAAACACGTTAAAAAGTAATTATACAAATGCGAAAAATGACAATAAACAAGTGTCCCTTGGCTGTATAAAAAAAAGTTTTTTGCTCGCATTCGTAAATTACTTAAGAACAAAGAATATTAAAACAAAAAATATTTTTTCTTTTTAAAAAAAATAATATTTTTTGCAAAACGTATAAAAAGCTTATTTAGTTCACATTGTTTTAATAATATCACTGTATACCAGTGTTTGTGTAAAATATACAATGTTAATCAGAAAGGGTGTACTAAGCCGCGGCCATCTTAAAGTATCGATAAGGATCACAACCATGAATATCTTATCTCTAGACAATATTTTTGTTTCCATACAGAAATCAAATATTATTTATTTTCATTCTAAATACGCACAACCCTGTCACGCAATTTCATACACGTGCAAAGTTCGGTGACCTTAAATGAAAACAGCTGATCTTAGGGTCATGTGACCCTATTTTTGAAGAAAGTGTTTAAACTGC
The DNA here is from genome assembly GCA_905220505.1 of Laothoe populi. Lineage (NCBI taxonomy): Eukaryota > Metazoa > Arthropoda > Insecta > Lepidoptera > Sphingidae > Laothoe > Laothoe populi. The sequence continues at coordinate 5,333,574 of HG992174.1, read as the reverse complement.
AAAATCTCGGAAACTATTGCGTTTTTTGAAAAAATGCAAAGTGTAAAAGTTACTTAGAATTGCGGGTAGTTTTATGTCTTTTCGGCTTAGTACACCCTTTCTGTCTAACCCCGTATAATGTATTTTGAGAAAACACAAAAAAATGGCGTAACATATTTTACAAATCTTAACAAAATAATATAGTTTTACATTAATTCTGTTTTGTCTATTTGAAGTTTTGTAAAATATAATTAGTTAAATACGAAAATGGTAGATTTTTTTCATCACTTTACAACGACTTAATTTCTACCATAAAGCCATTTTAGGATTTAGCAATGTAGCGAAAATGCTCAAAAATCAGTTGCAATTACTATGCTGGCATTAAACTAAATTTCAGGCCGGCATGATTGTACTAGCGAGGTATAGATTGTATCTCGCTACTTGATACTCTAACTGGGCACTGCGCTTTCTATAAGGTGCAGTGTGGTCACTTTGCCGTGTCAGGATAAAAAAAAATGTTTAAAAAAACGCCAATTGGTATTGCAAATATGGATTGACTAAAAACGAAAATCGTTAACATTAAAAAGAAAACTCGAAATTTTGTGTTTCAAAATAATATGTGATAGAAAAGAATAATTCCATTTATCATAGACACTGATTAGGAATGTTTTTGTTAAAAAAATTAACTCGCCCATAGACAATCGTGTTTATGACATACGTTTTATTATTTTTAAATTAGTCAATATTTTACATAAAATATTTAATACACAAAATGATCAAAACTAGTATAATTTTTTCGACAAAGATCATTAATTACGTCAAAAACACGATTGTCCATGCGCACACAGACATTTGTCTATGCCTCGACTGATAAACCATAGAGTTTAAATAAACTGATGTCTGTGACATCGAGAAATCGCAATAAGTTAAATTTAACATTAATACTAACAGAAATAGCTTGGCACAGTTAGGGGGCTGGCCTACTCGCAATCACAGCAAAAGAGTGTGTGTAGTGGGAAATACGTCATTAATTCATAGTTTTTTTTTTATAGCATAGTCCGACAAACGAGTCAGTGGGTCACCTGATGTTAAGTGATCTCCACCACCCATGAACATCCACAATACCGAAAGTATCACATATGCGTAGTTGACATTATTTTTTTATAAATTTTATCAACAAGTTACATTATATAAGGATTTTTTAATCCGAACAATAATAAGTAAATTAGACGCCATTCAAATTTGCTGGAAGTAGTTGTCAAATGACAGTAAAAGGATGCATGATATGAGCCGTGACGTCACCTCTCAGAATGGCCATTACTGTGCCGTTGTGCGAGGGAGATAGTGATATGTTCGGATTACGCAACCATTATTTATCATACTAATATTTAAAATATATATTGTGATCTAATTTTTCAAGCAATGTTGATTCTGTTTTCGCAAAAGGGTTTCTTTTGCGTATTATATTCGATTGCATATCGAATAATGTATAAAATTAAACACAGGAAACTACCCTATTACAGCAAAGGTAATTCATCAATGTTGTACTTATGTTGAACGACAAACAAAAAATATGCTCTGTACATACATACACTCTTTTCTATTTTATTTATACGAAATAAAATATATTTTTAATATGACAATAACATCATATAGGTCATTTTAAATTGGTTGTAAAAAATATTGTATGTGTATGTATATAAACTAAAATTGTATACTTTTTAATATTTTTTCATGTAAGTATGTTGTATATTATATTTTATCATTTTATATAGGAATTTGGGAAAATAATATTTTTTTTTTTGATACAATTATAACAACTTATGATATTAGTTGGTTATTAAATAGAAAATCAATTTTTAAATAAATTATTAATTAAAAACTCGTATAAAAAAGATAAGATTGTGTTTTTCAAAAGTTCCTAATTAATGGCATTACTTTGTATGTAAATGTATAAATATATGGTTGTTTACACAAAAAACAAAAAACAATTTTTAGAGAGTAATACTCGACTATGCAATTCGTATGTATTTTAAAACTATTATCAAGTTGAATCATATTTCTACAACCAATATAATCGTATGACGTATTATGACGCCATGTTTGTTTCTCATTCGAATATTTTCCCAATTTTTTTTATTCTTCCAAAGGACAGGCTATAGTCAATCGACCATACTGCCTAGTCTTACGTTTATATTTTCCCAAAAATATACATTATTTCGTATTAAACTGCGAGTGGGTCATTTTCGATGCGATAAATTGCGCTGTCATTGCTTTCACCGCGTCAGAATTTGTAAAATAACTAATTTAGTTTTAAGTTTGAAGTGCGTGGTCGAGCTAGGTGCAATGTAATTACATTTTAAAAACGGAAAATAAAAAAATACATATTTATTATTAACTAAGTTAAGTAGGCGACGGGTTGGAATGCATTTTTCTTTAAGTTTTTTTATTTACCGAGCTGAGTTGGTACAAAGGCTGTGGGTATTATATTTTCCGGCGAGTTGTGCAAAATCATTCAGGTCACTAGGCGTGATTGACCGATTTAAGATTTTAACAGTAGGGTAAGCAATAAATAGCATTAACACTTTGGCCGGTCAATGTTGTATGGAGTGGCCCATTTAGCTTTGATAATGTAGCCTAAAATGCCGGTTGCTTCGATGGTAAGCGTTAGAGAAAATGGCAAAATCTCTCAAAAATTCTTTTGATATTTTTTATTTTGAATTTCATAAATATAAATGTACAGAAATTGGTTCAAAGAGCGCCGGCCGCTTATGAAGACCCCAATATAGTCCAATGTGGAATCGGTTTTCCAAAATAAGTTAACGTTTTTCTCTGACGCTCACCGTCATCTAGTGTTGTGCATTTCTGTGTGACAGATGTCAAAATGACAATTGTCGCTCATTATCAATGCTATACCAGATTTTGTTATTTAAATCTCAGACAAAAAATGCTTTGTCGAAATCTGACTTGTCTGTTCAAAAAATAATTAATATGTGAATAAAATTTTCTGTTTTACTTAGACAGACTGAAGACACCTGTCACTTTGACAGCTGTCAACAGAAATGCAACAATGCGTCCTGTAAATAGCTTATGGAAGTGTAATTTAGTTTGGTGCGAAACTGTTGTAAAATATATCGTGTAAGGTTTACTTTTTTACTTTTAACATTGATCTAGTGTAATTTAGCGTAACGTACTGTAAGATCTTAATATAAAAACTGTGAAACTTTGCGATTGTTTTATTTATACCTTTTGAACATAATAACACTAGCCCTGTATTTAACATTGTCCACTGCTGGGCACGGGCCTCCTCTACTAATGAGAGAGGTTAGGCCTTAGTCCACCACGCTGGCCTAATGCGGGTTGGTAGACTTCACCTTCGAAATTCTTATGAGAATTCTCAGGTATTTTATTCTCGATATTTTCCGTCATCGTTAAAGCAAGCAATAATTAACTTAATACACACTTAACTTTTTTTTTTTAGAAAGAGGTGTATGCCATTTGGGTTTGGAACATACGACTTTCGACTTGATAGTCCGTACAACCAACTAGGCTATCGCTGCTTTGCTTTTGAATATAAAGCTCATAAAGAAGTCGCAGATAAGGCCTTTTAACAACGGACGGCCGCGGCCGTGTCAGTTGAGTGTAGCTTGTCCGTGAAGACACCTATATAAGTGTTTTATCCACTCAAGTATCATCTGAACATATTTGGCCACGCCACAGACAATACTCGCCCTTATTGACGTGCGTGTTAAGCGATTTTTAACTTTAACATTATGAAAATAAAATTTATTTTGGCTTGTACTTTACTCACTTCTTATTACCTTTTCCGAACAGCGGTATCCTTGTGATAGAGATAGTATGAAAGGTTAATAATGACAGATGCTGGTAGTTGCATATTCATATCCACCCGGATAGCGACCATCGTACACAGGGTGTAAAACCCGCCATGTGGTACACGCAAGTGTGTTGCAGCAGCCAGTGTAGTTCCGGTTTTTGTCGGGGTCTAGAGTTGCGGTACGATGTTTGGCCGTGTTACGTCCTTCTGAGTATTCTGACACTAGACCCTCGTCCGCTACTTCACCTTTGTCGCCAATTACCTTGTGCTACATAAGTATATGGCGAATATATAGGTATATGGTACTGTGTTGGTTTATATATGTAAACTTGATGTTGTGGTGAAATAATTAGGATTTATAATATCACAGATGAAATATGATGGTTAGTTTAGGTAATTTAACTACAACTGTAATTCGTGAACTATCAGGGAAGATAGTTCAGAAGCAGCGATAGCCTAGTTGGTTGCGGTACGCACTGCCAAGACGAAAGTCGTATGTTCGAAACCCAAGTGGCATACACCTCTTACTTTTCTAAAGTTATGTGTGTATTAAATGTTAATTATCGCTTGCTTTAACGGTGAAGGAAAACATCGTGAGGAAACCTGCATATCTGAGAATTCTTATACGAATTTCGAAGGTATGTGAAGTCTACCAATCCGCATTAGGCCAGCGTGGTGGACTAAGGCCTAACCCCTCTCATTAGTAGAGGAGGCCCGTGCCCAGCAGTGGGACAATGTTTAATACAGGGCTAGTATGATGATGATCAGGGAAGAAATCCTTCGCTTAAGGCACTCAGCCTACTATTTAACCATCAGGTCTGTTTTTGCAATCTGAAGACACCTCTGACCATTGGTGTCACCTGGGTCTGGTCACTGTACATCAGTATGATCTGATCTTTGAATCCAAACATAATAGCTTCATGCAATAACGAGAACCTTACTGCTTTACTGTTTAAAGGAAAGTTAATAGATTCTGCAATGTCTCGGAAATACATTGTAACTGACTTACATTTGTTTCTCCTTGACCGCTGTCTACTGCCCACTGTTAGTAACACAACTAAACACACACACTGAACTGAGGACCACTGCACACTGATCCAAACCGAGCGAGACTGACTCGAGAACAGAGACGCTCCTATTTATAGCAAATCCACCGAGTATAAATTATGAATCTACCCGCACTTACTTTGTAAGAGACCCTCGACATTTCCAATAAAAAGAGACTACCCTCACACCAAGATTTAATAGTTTGCTGCCTGTTCACAGTTCACGACTATTCGCGACGACTTTCTTACCAATGGCGTAGTGTGAAGAAGCAGGCCGGCATGATTGTGTTGAGTAGCGGGGGATAGAACGTCTCACGCTACTCGATACTCTAATTGCATGGCACTGCGCCTACTATCAGGTGCAGTGTGGTCACAGTGTAGTGCCAGAATGTAAATTGATATAGAATTTTCATTAAACTTATTTTAGGTAGCAACTGCCTCGGTGGCGTTATTGCGTACGCGGTACGACTGATGTCTCGGGTTCGATCCCCAGGTCGGGTAAATCATATTGGGTTCTTTTATCACGAAATACTAAGCCCGGAATCTGGAATTGTGCCCGGTATGGCGATAGGCTTGCACATACATCGTGGGACGGTAATCATTAACCGACTGCAAAAAAGGAGGAGGTTAACAATTCGTCGGAATCTTTTTTTTTATGTATGTTACCCGATTACTCGAAGACGCCTGGACCGATTCGAGAAATTATTTTTTTGTTTAAAAGGGTATACCTTCCAGGTGGTCCCATTGGCACCATGTCAGGATCTGATGATGGAATCTCAGAAAAATCAAGGGCAACCCTCAAATTTCATATTGACGCATAATTTGTTTTTTATTGAAATCGGTGTACTTTTATGAATTAAAAACTTTTTTTTAATTACTCTACATATTGAAATAAAACGTAATTTTACGGATTATATCGCGGTTTATTTTACCTTTTTAACCCGACGTTTCGACGACTTTACAGCCTTCGTGGTCACGGGGGAGACTGAGTTGTATGTCATAACGAAAGTATAGTGCAATGTTTCTACCCTCCATATACATACTTAGTTGATATTAGATTTTTATTTTGTGTATCCGATCTACGCAGAAAGAGCTCAGTGTCATGAGATCTGGCAACTGGTCTTTTGGGTTCCGATTTAATTAAATGTATAATTGGATCCCAGGCTGGTGCTAGCTTCCAACCATCTTCTCTATTGAAATTTGGATGTTTTTTAATTTCAATAGCCTCGCGAATCATCCTAGGTAGGAATCGGTGTTCTTTGGCAAGGATTTGTGGTTTATCAATTCGAAGATAATGTTTGGAGCCTTTTTCCGAATGTTCAGCAACTGCAGACTTCGCACTCTGCAGTTGCAAAAATTAATTCAAGTGAAGCCATATTTGTTTTGAATATTGGCAACATTGGGTGCGCACTCGCACTTTACCTTGATTATATTTACAGGCGATGACGTCACAGGTCATATAATCCTGCATCCTTTTCTGTCAGTTATCCTTTCCACCAGATTTGGATGGCTCCTAACTTAATAATGAGCAGATTTATAAAATTCTTTCGATTATATCACTAGCGTGGTGGACTAAGGCCTAACCTCATTAGTAGAGGCCCGTGCCCAGCAGTGGGGCAATGTTTAATACAGGGCTAGTACTATTAGGTAATTAATTAAATAAAAAATATTTCCTTATTATATTTATTAATAATAACAAATGGTATGATTTGGAGATATATAATAAAAAAAAATGTTACAATATATCAATGAAATATAAAATGTAGTATAATAAAGAGACGAAATTACACATTCATTGTAACTTAATTATTAAATAGCCAGTATATACAGAGTGTTTCAAAATATATATTATATAAAAGGCAGCTATAGCCTAGTTGGTTGTACGGACTGTCAAGATGAAAGTCGTATGTTCGAAACCCAAATGGCATACACCTCTCACTTTTTAAAAAATATATGTTTCTTCTTCTTCGTGATTTTAATTTATGATAATTATCGCTTGCTTCAACGGTGAAGAAAACTCGCATACCTGAGAATTCTCATAAAAATTTCAAATGTGAAGTCTACCAACCCGCATTAGGCCAGCGTGGTGGACTAAGACCTAATCCATTAATAGAGGCCTGTACCCAGCAGTAGGACAGACCTTATCCCTCATTAGTAGGGGCCTGTAGTATCCAGCAGATTTTAAAATATATTTTGAAACACCCTGCACATATTTACACTTAAATAATTCAAAAGTCCCTATACAGCTTCTAAATATAGTTAATTATACTATGTCTTAACATATAACTAAATCTACATTTACATAATACGCTAGATGTCGTTAAAATAAATTTCACGTCAGATAGGTGTAAATAGCAAAATCTACAAATTGAACCTGGAATTTAAATGCTATTAAAAGCATGCTTTTTATTCGAAATGCTGATTTACTGCTCAGTGTAGCTCATCATGACTATATTGTAAGAATACCTTAATGTACTGATCAAAAATATGTATGGAATGAAGAGGTCGCTACTGTAGCTAGAGGGTAAAAGGACATTGCTCAGCGCCCATACAAAGTTCGCCTAAGAACCAACAGCATTAGAAAGAATATTTTCGGGTTCCAAAGAACACCTATAAATCCTTAAAAGTTGATTAAAACAACGGACACTTCTTAGAGTTTATTTATTGCCAAAAATCTTTTCTATTTTGAGGTTATATTTTTAATGTCAACATGCCTTCAATACTCTTCAATACAATGTTACGATACTAACATTCGAGCTAATTTGGTTTTATTTGACATTTAGGTTCTAATTACCGATTAATTACCTAATAATAAGCAAACATAATAGGTATATAATAATTATCATTGGCAATGATTTCACGAAGTAAGAAGCTAATATATTTTTAAAGTTTTACCTGCCTTACCTGACCAAAGTATGTTGTTATAGCCTTATAGGGAGATACGTACCTACATTATAAAAGTTATTTAAAAATAGTACCATATATTATATTTTTTTTTTTTTTATTTATTACACTTTATACAATATATGTACAGGCGGACTTAATGCCTAAGGCATTCTCTACCAGTCAACCTTTGGATGGTGCAGAAAATAATCCAGGCAGGTGTATATAATAAGAAAAGGAAGTATAGAAAGTGTTTATCATATACGAATACATATATAAGACTTACATACATAAATATATAGTAATACACATACAATACACAAAAAAAAAGTAAAATATATAATATAATTCTATATACAAGCATACATACATATATACATACACACATATATACATAAATATATACATACACACATATATACATAAATATGAATACCATACTATCGTGATGACTCCGCGACACCATCAAACAACAACTTCTTAACTCTTGTTTTGAAAGTTAGGCGTGTAGTGGCCGACCTAATTTCCAGAGGGAGCGAGTTCCAGAGGAGTATTGACTGAACCACAAAAGAAGAGTGGATAAAGTCAGAACTATGTGGTGGACATTTGAGAAGAAGACTGCTTGAAGAGCGAAGATTTCTGTCGTGGTTACTACCAAGGTACTGAAAGTGGGACGTTAGATAGGAAGGTGGAGTGGGGGACGTAAGAAGAGAGAAGAGGGTAGTGAGTGCACGCAAAGAGCGGCGCTGACGGATAGGTAACCATTTCAATTGAGAACGATAGGATGATACATGGTCGTATTTGCGAAGGTTAAATATGAATCGAATGCAGTTATTAAGAAGTCGGTCAAGTTTATTGAGCTGATCTGCATTCAGGTCAAAACAGCACACATCACCATAGTCAATCAGAGGGAAAATAAGGGTTTGCACAAGCATTGTCTTGGTCTTAGATGGCAGGAAATTCTTCAACCGGTATAGGGCGCGAAGAGTACCAGTAACTCTCTGGCATACAGAGGTTACCTGGGCCCGCCAACTCAGGCTGGAGTCTATGTGTAGCCCTAAGTCCTTAACACAGGGGCACCAAGGAATAGCCGTGCCATTAAACTCAAGACATGGAACAGTTGAGATATCCAGTCTACTCAATAATCTTGAGCTACCCACGATAATAGCCTGACATTTGGTTGGGTTGACGGACAAACCAAAACTGTCAGACCAACCTTTTAAGTATACCAGGTCCTTATTCACACTGGCCACAGCTGCGGACACACAATCGACGCCAGCCTGAGAGTACAACTGCAAGTCATCGGCATACAGATGATATGCACACTGAAGATTTACAGACAAGAGATTGATAAATATAGAAAATAACAACGGGGAGAGAATGCCGCCTTGAGGGACACCAGAGTCGATATTACACCAATTAGATGTTGAAACATCAAGGCGCACCGACTGCTGGCACCCACGAAGATAAGATGAGAACCATTCTAGCGCTTCTGGAGAGATCATAAGATGGGAAAGGATCGATAGGAGGATGTCGTGACTGACGGTATTAAAGGCGTTCGAGAAGTCGACCAAAGCCAGTATTGTAACTTTGGTTTTCTCCATGCCCACCCTAATATCGTCAGTCACTTTGAGAAGGGCAGAAGTGGTACTGTGGCCTGGTCTGAACCCAGACTGGAAAGGGCTTAGCAGGTTGTTCAGGAACACAAACTGCGAAAGCTGTCTGTGTGCATAGGCTTCCAGTACCTTAGATAAGAAGGGAAGGATAGATATAGGGCGAAAGTGGTTGGGAAGTGAGGGATTGGGTATTTTTGGAAGAGGAATGACAAAGGCATTCCGCCATAAAGACGGAAAAGTGCCAGTGTTGAGAGAGAAGTTGATGATATGGGAAATGGGAGATAGCAGGCGGTCCAAGATTGGAACTACCATGCGACGGCTGATGTCGTCAACGCCCGTAGCATTGGACTTAATGGATAGGATAATCTTTTTGATCTCACCAGTAGACACTGGAGAAAAGTAAAAGGGGTTGATATCGGGAGTGGGAAGACCGGATAAGAAATCCAAAGCTCGACTCTTGGTCTGTTGGTCAATCAAAGGGTAGGTTGTGAAATGACGGTTGAGATCATCCAGACCAACAGTCGCGCCCCGGGAGTCAATAGGTTTTCTACTACCAATACCTAGAGTTCCGAGGAATTTCCAGATATTAGCAGCAGAGGAATAGGTGATGTTACTGAGAATATGGCGGCGTTTAGCATTACGTATCATCTGGTTGCAACGATTCCTTGCAGTCTTAAACGAAGCCCAGTTGGCCTCCGAACGATCCCTTCTGTATTTACGAAAGGCCCGATCCCTACGCCGCATCGCCATTCGAACTCCAGGCGTTATCCACGGTGCAGGGGGACGCTTCAATTTAATTTTCTTTATAGGAGCGTGAGTGTTGTATAAAGAGTGGATGTTTTTGTTGAAGATATTAACCATCTCGTCGACAGTAGTGGCAGCGAAATTTATTCTTATTACTTACATAGTGTCAAAAGAATAATTCATAAAAAGTACACCGACTTCAATAAAAAACAAATTATGAGTTACTATAAAATCTGAGGGTTGCCCTTGATTTTTCTAAGTTTCCATAATCAGATCCTGACGTGGTACCAACGGGACCACCTGGGAAGAAATTCTTTTTTAAACAAAAAAAGAATTTCTCGAATCGGTCCAGGCGTCTTCGAGTAATCAGGTAATATACATAAAAAAAGATTCCGACGAATTGTTAACTTCCTCCTTTTTTTAAATCGGTTAAAAACACAACAAAAACGATCTACTACAAGCAAATTACTTAAAAACAAAAAACATGACCACAGAACACTATTTACTTATTACTCTGACGAACATGACAAGTGAAAATATCTCGAAATCAATAAAATGCCTATTTATTTTTTATCTTATAAATATGAAGTGTCCGCTAAATTCTAGCATTTGGAATAAAGGACATTAAATAAGCTAAGAATTATGGTATAAGTCAAATCTCTGTTGATTCTTAGGCGAATTTCGACAATCTCCTTTGAAAAATACTCACATATTATGTGTGTTTTGCTCATTATATAATTACTTAAATTTTGTGCTGTCTATCGGTTTATTTAATTTTCTCAGTACTGTGGTGACTATTTCATTCATTTTCGTTGAAGACCCATATTAGCCATTTTTATTTATGCGGTCATATTTACTGTGGCTTAATTACCATTTTCAACGCAAGCTTAATTGTGTTTAGTATACTGTAATAGAGCTAGACTGCTTCAGTAGCGCAATTGTAATTGCGCATGTGTTACGGCTACTGCGCTGGGGTCTCGGGTTCGATTCCCGGGTCGGGTTAAAGTATAAGATAGTTTAAGTTATTGAGTATCTAGAAATACTCAGTATCAGTCCAGAGCCTGGAATTGTGCCCGGTATGGCGATAGACTCGCCCCCATCACATTATCGGACCGTGATAAGTTCGTCGAAAAGTGTGTGTACTGGTTACACCTCTGCCTACCCCTTAGGGATTACAAGATTACTATTAACAGAGCTAAGTTGCCGAGATTTGTCTAAATCATGAGCTCGACTGGATTATGACCACTATCACATAGAAAACTGATGTTTCTAAACTATTTCGCCATAATACCTGATTAGCCAGGATCGAGAATGTCATTGAACACAGAGAAACTCGGCGAGTCTTTGGGAATGACTAACTGTCTTTTATCCCGCAACGAATAAAATATAAATATAGGGAGGAAGTATTAAATGTATGGATGTTTAAATATCTGTAAAAGTAATATTACATATTGATTTTATGTTAAATGTTATTTAATGATATATTTTACTGCCTGCCTCGGTGGCGCTGTTGTAATTGCGCATGCGTTACGACTGCTGTGTTGACGTCTCGGGTTCGATCTCCGGGTCGGGTAAAGTGATATTGGGTTTTTCTATCTAGAAATTCCTCAGTATTAGCTCGGAGTCTGGAATTGTGTCCGGTGTGGCGATAGGCTCGCCCCCTATCACATTATGGGACCGAAATTCAGCAAAAAGTGGGTGTACTGGTTACACCTCTGCCTACCCCTTCGGGGATTACAGGCGTGAGTGTATGTGTGTGTATGTATGATATATTTTGTGTAAACATTTTGTCTAGGCTTATAACTCAAAAACCATCTGGCTTTACCTTTCTATATGAGTCGCATAGAACCAAATCAACAAATTAGGGCTGACTTATATTTTGGCAATTAAAAATAACCTGATAACTTCTGTTTAAGTTGAAAAACAATTTTGCTGATTATTTTATTTTAATCAGCGATATTTAATTTAATCTATGACAACAACAATGATACAAAATTAAGCTTAACGGTGCAAAATCTTATTAAATTAAGCTTTGGTCTAGAGTTGGGGTACAATGTTGGCCATTTTGCGGCCTTCTGAGTACTCTGACAATAGACCCGCGACCGCTTCTTCACCTTCTTGCCCATGGCGTAGTGTGAAGAAGCAGGCCGGCATGATTGTGTTGAGTAGCGGGGGATAGATCATCTCTCGCTACTCGATACTCTAATTGGACCGTACTGCGCTTACCATCAGGTGAAGTGCGGTCACTTTGCCGTGCTAGGGTAAAAAAAAACTTATTAAATTTTCTAGATTGCCGAGTTTGAACCCAACTAATGTAAGATGGTACTGTACTGCTAAGTTTGGCATTTTTGATTGACAGAGGCTTCTGATTGGTTGGCAGTGAAATATTGATTTTGGTTGGAATAATCGATGCAGATTTTATTTCATTCCATATTTTTTTACAGCCTCCGTGGCGTAGTTGGCGAGTGGCTGTGAAACGAGAAGCCATGGGTTCGATTCCCACACCGGGAGAAATTTGTGTGAGGCATATATTTGTGTCCGGGGTCTGTGTGTTGTGAGAGGGTGCGTCTCTCTAGGTCCCTGATACCCACAACACAAGACTCGTATCTTAGTGTGGGGTCGGGGCTATGTGTATGTTTTTTTTATACTGGCACGGCAACGTGACCACACCTGATGGTAAGCGCAGTGCGGTCCAATTAGAGTATCAAGTAGCGAGAGACAATCTATCTCCCGCTACTCCACACACTCATGCCGGCCTGCTTCTTCACACTACGCCATGGTAAAGAAGGTGAAGAAGAGGTCGAGGGTCTAGTGTCAGAGTACTCAGAAGGCCGCAAAACTGTGTGACTGTTGGATGTTATTTATTTTATAATTAACAATGAACATTTGCCATTTGGGTTTCGAACATAAGACTTTCATCTCGACAGTCCTTACCATTGCCAACTAGGCTATATCTGCTTCAATAATTGTGTTATCTTCTTTAGCAAAACTCGACAGCAGAAATAGCTCCACCCGGCAACCAGGACGGGTTCCTGCAGTCCATTTGGATTCAGACGGCTGTTTTTTTTTAAACCAAAGTATAGGTTATAGTCTTTTGACCATACTGCCTAGTCTTACGTGGTCCGATGAAACTATGGGTTAGGTTAGGTTAGGTTAGGTTAGGTTAGACGGTTTTTTCTTTTCCCACAACACAAGACCCGTATCTTATTAGTGCAGGGTTATGTGTGTGACCGTTGGGTGTTATTTATTTTTGCTGGTTTTTCCACTTGGCTGTCACTAGTCCCCGTTCAGTTGATATGGTGCGGTGGCGTGGTGGTGGCAGCGGTGGCAGAGGGCGGCGGGAAGCAGCGCACGTGTTCGACTCCTGCTCGCTCCTCGTCGGCGGACAGGTGCCGCGCCAGCACCCCGAATATCTGACAGTTTAGCACCTGGAACCGACGGATGCGGTCCACCATGCGCTTCAGGGGCTGTGGATAATCAATTTCAATAAGCAACGTTAACTCCCAGTTCCTAAGTAAGTACCATCAGGTGCAGAGTACTGTGTGCAGTTTTGGCTTTATAAAGAATCTAATCAATATAATATAAACCCATTCAACGTAGGATTATTTCAAAGCATATTGGCTACACCGATGGGCGATGCAGCCAGACATTTGTATAATATGATATGTAACATTATTGTGTAACTACTTTGTTTATAAGTTTGTTTTGTTTTAATAGGGCTGACATAGTCGCTAAGCGACTCAAAGCCCCTACAAAAATAAAGATAAAAAAAATAAAGAATCTATTTCTGAATAATTCTAACACCTAAGTGTAAATATTTTTTTTATAGTATAGTCCGACAAACGAGCCTGTGGGTCACCTGATGTTAAGTGATCTCCACCGCCCATGAACATCCACAATACCGAAAGCATCATGTATGCGCTGTCGGCCTTAAAGGACAGGAAAAGGGATTAGGGAAGAGAAGGGGGAATCTGGGCCTCCGGATATCTCACTTACTATACGAAACGCGACAGTGAACTGTCACTTTACGTTGGTTTTCTGTGAGACAGTGGTACTACCCCGGTCGAGCCGGCCCATTCATGCTGTAGACAAATAAGTCCACAGCGTGGCTCTACCACTTCCAAAAATTAAATTAGGCCACTAGGGGCATTTTCCACAGGTCAGGATTAAGTTTATCTACTGGTGCTTCGGAAATGCCCACTGGTCTGAGAAGTACATAATAAACTAAATGTTGCCCGCGGCTCCGCCCGCGTGGAGGTTATTTTTGGAAGAAAAGGTATACAATCCATGGAGGCATTGAAGCTATTACATCTTTCTATGTTTTGCTATCCCATAGGAAGCGTGCATTTTTTCGGGATAAAAAGTAGCTTATGTCATTTTCTGATCCCCAAACTGCCACTATGCAAATATCATGTCGATCCCTTGCTCTGTGAAAAATTAGACTATCCCACGGGAACTGTACATTTTTCCGAGATAAAAGTAGCCTATGTGCTATTCCAGACTATAATCTATCTCTATGCCAAATTTCAACCAGATCCGTCCAGCCGTTGTAGCGTGATTGAGTAACAAACATCCATCCAAACATTCGCATTTATAATATTAGGATATATTAATATTAATAAATAAATAACACCCAACAGTCACACACATAGCCCTGACTCCATACTAAGATACGAGTCTTGTGTTGTGGGTATCAGGGACCTAGAGAGACGCACCCTCTCACAACACCCAGACTCCGGCTAATATCTGTCTGTCACACAAACACTTGTCTCAGTGTGGGAATCGAACCCACTGCCTCTCGTTTCACAGCCGGCTACTCGCCAACTGCGCCACGGATATCAAATATATTAATATGGATACTCACGATCCCCTTCACGAGTTCGTCCTTGCCATCAACCCGCTGCACCCTCAGGATGTGGTAGCAGAAGTCCAGGGCCTCGAACCGTCGCTGCTGGCCCAGGAGCGCTATGATGGTGCACCCAGCCCAATGCAGACCTTCGCCGAACAACTCCCTATAACAAAGATTCAGTTCAGCATGTCACAGTCTCGTCAACTCAGTAAGGTAGTTGACAGTGAGTGAAAGCCTGATAGATTTTTTATTTATAATAGATTTTAGTCTAAAAATATCGAAAATTACACCAATTTGTTAATTTATATGTGATTATTTAATATTTTCAAGAAACAAATATGCTAAAATAAAGCATATTGTCACGTGACATGAAACACAATCAGTCATGTATGACGTCACCATTTGAAACATCTAAAACGCTGAGCCAAACGTCTATTAGTTTTGCGGATGGTGACGTCACACGAGAGGCCATGACAGTTGGTAGCGTTTTGGTGCGAAAAATAAAGTTGGTTCATAAAAATGCAAATTAAATCTTAACTTATCTTAACTTATCGTTTTTTGTTTCTTAATGTTAATATTTTAATAATATAAACCATGAAGAATAAAATAAAACGGTTTTCCAAAAACAGTCGACTAGCATATTGCTGCTTACGTATTTAAAATTTAATTTCCTGCGACATAAAGTTGATTTTGTTTGTTAACTGTTTTCGTTTATTGCATTTAAACAAGGCTTTAAAACCTGGATTTATGTTTCAATGTTGTTTGTTTTGGCTGTTTACGATTGTCATTTACTTATTTCTTATTATATTTCAGAAAAAAAAAAATTTTTAATCTGTTCGGTAGTACATTTAAAAAAAAAATTATTACGCACCAACTACGGTATTTAACCAATATTATTGATTCCTTATTCTAGTATTACTTAAGTACACACATACAACTCACGCCTGTAATCCCCGAAGGGGTAGGCAGAGGTGTAGCCAGTACACCCACTTATCGCCGAATTTATTACGGTCCCATAACGTGATAAGCGAGCCTATCACCATACCGAGCTCATCCAGACTCCGGGCTGATACTGAGTATTTCTAAATAGAAAAACCGAATATCACTTTACCCGAGCCGGGGATCGAACCTGAGATCTCTGCCACCGAGCCAGTACTATATAAGTAAAATAGATTTATTTACTCAAAGCTACAAAGACCCCCCATCCTCTTTACTCACTTAAGTTCTTTAAAGTTCTGGACCAGTAAATATAGACAGAAACTTTTTTGAGGTTCTGTTTAAAATACTTACTCAACGGTAAACTGCGTGTCTCCAACCGGGATGCAGTACAGGAACTGCAGGGCAGACCATAGTCTGAGGACAAAACATATACTAATTTAAATCTCAAATTAATAAATTATGTGCAGTAATACTTTTAAATTTTCTATTTTTATTTTTAAGTTATTCTAATTTTTTTTTTTAGTGCCTCGATAGACAGACGAGCAGACGGGCCACCTGATGGTAAGTAGTCACCGCCGCCCATAGACTTCTGCAATGCCAGGGCACAGCAGAGCCGCTGTCTACCGTTGAACTTCGATAGGCAGACGAGCAGACGGGCCACCTGATGGTAAGTAGTCACCGCCGCCCATAGACTTCTGCAATGCCAGGGCACAGCAGAGCCGCTGCCTACCGTTGAACCTCGATAGACAAACGAGCAGACGGGCCACCTGATGGTAAGTAGTCACCGCCGCCCATAGACTTCTGTAATGCCAGGGCACAGCAGAGCCGCTGCCTACCGTTGAACCTCGATAGACAGACGAGCAGACGGGCCACCTGATGGTAAGTAGTCACCGCCGCCCATAGACTTCTGCAATGCCAGGGCACAGCAGAGCCGCTGTCTACCGTTGAACTTCGATAGGCAGACGAGCAGACGGGCCACCTGATGGTAAGTAGTCACCGCCGCCCATAGACTTCTGCAATGCCAGGGCACAGCAGAGCCGCTGCCTACCGTTGAACCTCGATAGACAGACGAGCAGACGGGCCACCTGATGGTAAGTAGTCACCGCCGCCCATAGACTTCTGCAATTCCAGGGCACAGCAGAGCCGCTGTCTACCGTTGAACTTCGATAGGCAGACGAGCAGACGGGCCACCTGATGGTAAGTAGTCACCGCCGCCCATAGACTTCTGCAATGCCAGGGCACAGCAGAGCCGCTGCCTACCGTTGAACCTCGATAGACAAACGAGCAGACGGGCCACCTGATGGTAAGTAGTCACCGCCGCCCATAGACTTCTGCAATGCCATGGCACAGCAGAGCCGCTGTCTACCGTTGAACTTCGATAGGCAGACGAGCAGACGGGCCACCTGATGGTAAGTAGTCACCGCCGCCCATAGACTTCTGCAATGCCAGGGCACAGCAGAGCCGCTGCCTACCGTTGAACCTCGATAGACAGACGAGCAGACGGGCCACCTGATGGTAAGTAGTCACCGCCGCCCATAGACTTCTGCAATGCCAGGGCACAGCAGAGCCGCTGCCTACCGTTGAACCTCGATAGACAGACGAGCAGACGGGCCACCTGATGGTAAGTAGTCACCGCCGCCCATAGACTTCTGCAATGCCAGGGCACAGCAGAGCCGCTGTCTACCGTTGAACTTCGATAGGCAGACGAGCAGACGGGCCACCTGATGGTAAGTAGTCACCGCCGCCCATAGACTTCTGCAATGCCAGGGCACAGCAGAGCCGCTGCCTACCGTTGAACCTCGATAGACAAACGAGCAGACGGGCCACCTGATGGTAAGTAGTCACCGCTGCCCATAGACTTCTGCAATGCCAGGGCACAGCAGAGCCGCTGCCTACCGTTGAACCTCGATAGACAGACGAGCAGACGGGCCACCTGATGGTAAGTAGTCACCGCCGCCCATAGACTTCTGCAATGCCAGGGCACAGCAGAGCCGCTGCCTACCGTTGAACCTCGATAGACAGACGAGCAGACAGGCCACCTGATGGTAAGTAGTCACCGCCGCCCATAGACTTCTGCAATGCCAGGGCACAGCAGAGCCGCTGCCTACCGTTGAACCTCGATAGACAGACGAGCAGACGGGCCACCTGATGGTAAGTAGTCACCGCCGCCCATAGACTTCTGCAATGCCAGGGCACAGCAGAGCCGCTGCCTACCGTTGAACCTCGATAGACAGACGAGCAGACGGGCCACCTGATGGTAAGTAGTCACCGCCGCCCATAGACTTCTGCAATGCCAGGGCACAGCAGAGCCGCTGCCTACCGTTGAACCTCGATAGACAAACGAGCAGACGGGCCACCTGATGGTAAGTAGTCACCGCTGCCCATAGACTTCTGCAATGCCAGGGCACAGCAGAGCCGCTGCCTACCGTTGAACCTCGATAGACAGACGAGCAGACGGGCCACCTGATGGTAAGTAGTCACCGCCGCCCATAGACTTCTGCAATGCCAGGGCACAGCAGAGCCGCTGCCTACCGAAAACCAATGCCATCAAAACTACATGACTACATTTAAAGTGAATTTTCTCCGTTAAAGTATATGTCGAAAAAACAATAAAAAAATCAATAAAAGCCTGTGTAACGAGACGTTCAAGCATCTTGGCCAAAGGGCTTATACCCCGACTCCCTTTTCCTTACTACCCCGCCAACCCTTCCTCCCGTAAGCCGCGCCGGCGCATCACGCCACCGAGTTAGTCGAGAGAGAGCAGCCCAATGTGCGCGCACGCGTAATTAGCCGCCGACCCCGAGACTCGCGCGCTCCCTACCGTTACGTATCCGACATTGTATACGTATTGAAGTAAACTGTATACGAAACGCGCGATGGCGCGATAGAGAAAAATGATGAGTGAATTTTAACGATGCGATGACATCGTGAAGTTAGTTCTAGGTGGCATGAAAATCGATATGTAACTATGTTCAAGTTGTATAATCTAGTATTTTTATATTTAGAACACGTGTTTCGTAACAGTACAATTTTTCCTGAGTACCAGGCTAGCAGAAATGTAAGGATACCGTTTGATACCGTTTTTATACAACTGATATAATAGTGACTTCCTTAAGAGCTAGAAGCTTCGGAATTTAAATTCGGAATATAGATATGGCCAGTACGTTATGGTATTATGAAAGACCGAATTAGTACTATACAGTAATATTATTTAGGTCTTTCATGATACTGTAAAAAGTACTGGCCATTAAAATATTTTGTTGTTATTCTTTTTTCACTTTATGTACCAGGCTCCCATGAAATGTAAGGAGATTTGCCACTCGTGTCCAGAAGGAAATTAAAATTAAATAAAGGAGGGAGTAAAATCATTTTTATTTTACTTTAAGTACCAGGCTCCCATGAAATGTAAGGAGATTTGCCACTCGTGTCCAGAAGGAAATTAAAATTAAATAAAGGAGGGAGTAAAATCATTTTTATTTTACTTTAAGTACCAGGCTCCCATGAAATGTAAGGAGATTTGCCACTCGTGTCCAGAAGGAAACTAAAATTAAATAAAGGAGGGAGTAAAATCATTTTTATTTTACTTTAAGTACCAGGCTCCCATGAAATGTACGGAGATTTGCCACTCGTGTCCAGAAGGAAATTAAAATTAAATAAAGGAGGGAGTAAACTCATTTTTATTTTACTTTAAGTACCAGGCTCCCATGAAATGTAAGGAGATTTGCCACTCGTGTCCAGAAGGAAATTAAAATTAAATAAAGGAGGGAGTAAAATCATTTTTATTTTACTTTAAGTACCAGGCTCCCATGAAATGTAAGGAGATTTGCCACTCGTGTCCAGAAGGAAACTAAAATTAAATAAAGGAGGGAGTAAAATCATTTTTATTTTACTTTAAGTACCAGGCTCCCATGAAATGTACGGAGATTTGCCACTCGTGTCCAGAAGGAAATTAAAATTAAATAAAGGAGGGAGTAAACTCATTTTTATTTTACTTTAAGTACCAGGCTCCCATGAAATGTACGGAGATTTGCCACTCGTGTCCAGAAGGAAATTAAAATTAAATAAAGGAGGGAGTAAACTCATTTTTATTTTACTTTAAGTACCAGGCTCCCATGAAATGTACGGAGATTTGCCACTCGTGTCCAGAAGGAAATTAAAATTAAATAAAGGAGGGAGTAAACTCATTTTTATTTTACTTTAAGTACCAGGCTCCCATGAAATGTAAGGAGATTTGCCACTCGTGTCCAGAAGGAAACTAAAATTAAATAAAGGAGGGAGTAAAATCATTTTTATTTTACTTTAAGTACCAGGCTCCCATGAAATGTACGGAGATTTGCCACTCGTGTCCAGAAGGAAACTAAAATTAAATAAAGGAGGGAGTAAAATCATTTTTATTTTCATAACATTAAAGTTAAAAATAGCATGTAAGAATGGTGAAAGTGGCCAGTGTTTGACCTTATGGTACATGACTGGCTAGTGACTTCTAGGTAGATAAACCTTGCATTTTCATTGAAGTTATACTTGTTTAGGCGCGTTATGAATATATATATATATATATTATCATAATTTTTAATGAGGCCAAAGAAGTATAACTTCTCACGCGCGTACATAAGTACACACTTAACTTTTTTATGTATCTAGGGTGTAATTGGAATAGGTAGTGACAGTATGATAGATCGTACGTTGTAGAACTATACATTACAGGGTGCAGTGTTCAATGTCATTTAATCTATATGTCTATCAGCGAAAACCTGTCATAAGCTTTCTGTCGTTATGTTTATATTAAAGTGTCAAAATTGCTGTTGGATTTCCAAATAAATAATACATACAGTGTGCACTATGCACACACACAGACATACACCCACGCCTGTTATCCCCGAAGGGGTAGGCAGAGGTGTAACCAGTACACCCACTTTTCGCCGAATTTCGGTCCCATAATGCGATAGGGGCGAGCCAATTGCCATGCCGGGCACATTCCAGACTCCGGGCTAATACTGAGGAATTTTGAGATAGAAAAACCCAATATCACTTTACCCGACCCGGGATCGAACCCGAGACCGTAGTAACGCATGCGCAATTGACAACACTTCAAAATCTAAACTAGCGTAAAATAAAAATACAGTTTCTTATGTTTTCTATTCTTAGTTCAAATATATATTTTATATTTATTTAAAACTTTAGTTTCGAAGAAAAAAATTTAAAACCGAAAAATGCTTGATGACGTCGTACATACGGTCGAATGTAATAGTTTCTTGGCTCACCATACTATTTATTTTAATAACAAATACATTGTCATTTGTTAAATGTCAATGTCACAATACGTCAATAATTCGCGAATCAAAAGACAGAAGTTTGAGTTGTGACAACTCACATCTGTCACTTGTCAGTTTTTTTTTAAAGCAAAGGTGATAACCTCTTGAGCCGTATATATGACGTCATTTGGTGCTTACGACCATTTAGAATAAAACAAAATTCAAAGCGAAAATTATGAATGAAAATATCTGAATATTGAAAAAGAAAAGATATGGGTCTCATAATTTTAGTTCAAGTTTCATTTAGTATACAAATTGGAGTATGTTAGAAAAATGAAATGTTGACAATTACAACTCGAGGCAGTCTGAGCAACGCCATAGTGAGCACTATGCACTATGCAGAGTGTATCATGTACCTGTGGAACTCATTAGTGTCATCAGTGTGTAGCGGCGCGTGATGATGGTGCGCAGGCGGAGCAGGCCACGCCGGGGCGCACAGTACAGCTCGCAGTCGACGCAGTACGACAGCGAACAGCGACAGGCCGCAGCAGAGTCGCTCGCGGGTTAGCAGGTCACCCTCGCGAGACAACTGACCTTGCTAGAGGGATAGAGAGAAACATCTTCTAAATATATTTTCAATGATTAAAGATGCTGTTATATTGCCCTTTTTGAAAGGATCATATATCCATACTAATACTATAAATGCGAAAGTAACTCTGTTTGTTACCTCGTGAGTGAGTGAGTGAGTGAGTGAGTTCTTTAAGCTATGTTTAATTGTGAATGCATTGTTGTCTAAATACATTTTTATCAATCTATCTATTTACCTATATATGAAAATTTTCTAGATCTATCAAGTCCTAAACTAGCGTGGTGGATTACGGCCTAACCTCGTTAGACCCAGCAGTGGGATAGAATACAATTATTATATTACCTTAGCCGTTCCATATTTATCCACATTCTGAACTATCTGCAGCGCTGAGTACTTAGCTTCTAGACGCTTCTGTTTTGTCTCTGGTTTTTCACCCTCTGCGAATAAAAGAGATATGTTGATTTTATCTATTAATAATATAGTATTAAACATAGTTGGGTCGCTTTGTAAGGTGGGTATTTTAAAAGGCACATAAATTATGATTACTACTTAATCTTTTTTTGTATCCTGGCACGGCAAAGTGACCACACTGCATCTGATGGTACGCACGTCCAATTAGAGTATCGAGTAGCGAGAAACAATCTATCCTCCGCTACTGAACACAATCATGCCGGCCTGCTCCTTCACACTACGCCATGTGCAAGAAGGTGAAGAAGCGGTCGAGGGTCTAGTGTTAGAGTACACAGAACATCGTACCCCAACTCTAGACCCCCGACAAAAACCTGATGTACAGTGACTGACCCCGGAACAGGACACACTTGCGTGTGCCACAATAGCAGCGATAGCCTAGTTGGTTGCGGTACGGACTGTCAAGTCGAAAGTCGTAGGTTCGAAACCCAAGTGGCATACACCTCTGACTTTTCTAAGGTTACGTGTGTGTTAAATGTTAATTATCGCTTGCTTTAACGGTGAAGGAAAACATCGTGAGGAAACCTGCATAACTGAGAGTTTTTCGAAGGTATGAGAAGTCTGCCAACCCGCAGTAGGCCAGCGTGGTGGACTAAGGCCTAACCCCTCTCATTAGTAGAGGAGGCCCGTGCCCAGCAGTGGGACAATGTTTAATACAGGGCTAGTATTATTATTATTATTTTACAGTGACTGACCCCAGAGCGATACACTTGCGTGTGCTACTATCGTATGTGTGGCGGTGTGACGCACGCTATACGGTGCTATCTACTAGGATATGAATATCCGACCACCAGCATGGTACACTGGTGGCTCTTCCTTCGAAGTTACAGGCGTTATATGTTAAACATACCTGCAGCATACGGACGCGGTAGAATATTCTGGAATGGCGCCGCGTGCAGTAAATCCGTCACTTCTTCTTGACTCAGGGCCTAAAAACATTCATTCTAATATGACCTTTGATTTTCACTAAAATTATTATATAAAATGTATTTTATCTGATAGTTATTATAGATATATAAATTTTTCTTTATAAAAATTTAAAAAAAAAACAATGTTTTATTATGTACACGGTGTTGCTACATAACGTAATGAAGATTGATAAGCTATCGGTTTACCCGTAAATACCATGTCTGTGTAATTGAAATCTATTTTTTTTTATATGTAGCGTTTTAATTTTTTGCAATATGTAAGCATATTCAATGCATATAGTTATTTGAAACATCAAATAATATTAATCGTATGTAATAAATGGTGTTTGTACCACTTTTTTGCAGCACCCTGTATAATCGTTAAACACTTTTTTTATATCATAGTCCGACAAACGAGCCAGTAGGTCACCTGACGTTAAGTGATGTAGACAGATATGTCTACAGCGTGGCTCTACCAGTTTAGGATTATTTTTGCAATATGTAAGTATATTCAATGCACATAGTTATTTGAAACATCAAATAATATTAATCGCATTTATATGTTATTTGTACCACTTTTTTGCAGCACCCTGTATAATCGTTAAACACTAACCTGCTCTATAAGCATACAGAACAGTATGATGTTGCCCAGTTCCCGGAATGCGTGGAACAGTTCCGTCCTGGCGTCCGGATACTGCACTATATCCGTTAGCTGAGCGTGGTAGTACCCAAGAACACCTAAAAACAATTATTTAACATCATTTTTCACCGCAAAGTGACTACACTGCACCCGATGGTAAGCGCAGTGCCGTCCAATTAGAGTATCGAGTAGCGAGAGACAGTCTATCCCCCGCTACTCAACACAATCATGCCGGCCTGCTTCTTCACACTACGCCATGGGTAAGGTGAAGAAGCGGTCGAGGGTCTAGTGTCAGAGTACATAGTGGCACCTGCAATTGTGTCGCGTTCTGGGATCAATGTACATCCGGTTTTTGTCGGGGGTCTAGGGTTGGGGTACGATGTTCTGTGTACTCTAACACTAGACCCTCGACCGCTTCTTCACCTTGCCCATGGCGTAGTGTGAAGAAGCAAGCCGGCATGATTGTGTTGAGTCGCGGGGGATAGATTGTTTCTGGCCATAATGTCTAGTTTGCATTTTAATTATATTTCAGTCTTTTATAATACCTCGTGGACTGGCTACAATATATATTTTTTTATATTTAAATATTCTTTCGGTCTTTGATAATACCTCAACGTACCGTCCACACTGATTATCATTTAAAAAAAACTTATCATAAAAAACTTACCGTTAGATCCATAGTCATATCTCGGAAGCTTACAATGCCTCGGCATGGCCGCTGCCAACGCTCTGGTGAACTGCGCTATGGTCCCGTGGAGCAGACCCTGGGCTACACCGAGGAGTTCAGACACCACCACAGCTACCCCTTGGTAGCCTAGCAACCGCACTAGAGCGTGCAGATGTTGCGCTCCCACGAATCCTGCTCGAAGGACCAAAAATTTTAATGTTAATTATTTGATGCAAAAATATGAGAGAAATATTTTATTCGTTACTAGCTGTTGCTCGCGGCTCCGCCCGCGTGGAGGTCATGTTTAAGAGAAAAAGTATACAATAAAAAATATAAATTTTCATGCGTTTACTTCAAAACACGGATTTTCATACAAACTTTCATCCCCTATTTTACCCCCTTAGGGGTGGTATTTCCCAAAAACCTTCCTTAATGGATGCCTACGTAATAAAAGGTACCTACTGTCAAAATTTCAAGTCTCTAACCCCAGCCGTTTAGGCTGTGTGTTGATATGTCAGTCAGTCAGTCAGTTTCTTCTTTTACATATACAGATAAGCAAGTACAAATGAAAATAAATTAAATAATAGACTTAAAAACCATGCTTATACGGCCTCAACTCAGCGTGTAATGGTTTAAATACCAGTGCTGGCCTTACGTTGGGCCGTTCGGTTAAAAACAACAGCATTCGCCGTCATTCACGTTTAAAACTATAAAAAACTAGATATTCCCTGCGGCTTTGGCCGCGTAAAGGTTATTTTTGGAAGAAAAGGTATACAATCCATGGAGGCATAAGCTATTACACATTTCTATATTTTGCTGTCCCATAGGAAGCGTAAATTTTTCGGGATAAAAAGTATCCTTTCATTTTCTGATCCCCAAACTGCCTATGCAAAAAAAAACATGTCGATCCCTTGCTCTGTGAATAACTAAACTATCCCACGAGAACTGTACATTTATCCAGGATAAAAATTAGCCTATGTGCTTTTCCAGACTATAATCTATCTCAGTGCCAAATTTTAACCAGATCCGTCCAGCCGTTGTAGCGTGATGGAGTAACAAACATCCATCCATCCAAACATTCGCATTTATAATATTAGTAGGAAGAAGGATAGTAGGATTAGTAGGATGGTAGGATTAGTAGGATGGTAGGATTAGTAGGATGGTAGGATTAGTAGGATTAGTAGGATTAGTAGGATGGTAGGATTAGTAGGATGGTAGGATTAGTAGGATGGTAGGATTAGTAGGATGGTAGGATTAGTAGGATGGTAGGATAAGTAGGATGGTAGGATTAGTAGGATGGTAGGATTAGTAGGATGGTAGGATAAGTAGATTAATAGAATTAGTAGGATTACTGACCATTGTATTGTGCATACTGTGCCGAATACGCCAGACTGAGTTGTTTGGTGCCCCATAGAAGAGCGTGACCGTACTGTTGCGGTCTCTCTCGTTGCACGTTGGCTGCAAACTGGATGCCCTTGCACTTCACGAACCTAAAAAAATTGGCGGGAAATCTGACAGCTGTTTGACATTTAGATGATATGGGTTTCTTCAGAAAGGCAAACGTCACAGTCATGCAGCCATATTTATATTTTGATAAAATTTACGAAACCTTTTTTTTTCATTATCATATTGTAAACTAACTTTTAAGTTCACTAAATGACAATAAAATAATTATATTTAGATTTTTGATTTTGCAAAAAATTTTTGCAAAATCAAAAATAAAAAAAAACTGATTTACAGGGTTCGATTATTGCTAGTGACTACTTCACAATTAGTTTTATTAAAATTCCAGGATCATGTGGTAAATAAAGGGGTCCACTCGCTCGACTGCTTTTTCATATCCTTGGCCCTCGGCGTAGTGTGAAGAAGCAGGCCGGCATGATTGTGTTGAGGAGCGGAGGATAAATCATCTCTCGCTAGTCGATACTCTAACTGGACGGCACACCATCCCATCCTTCCCACCCCCCTGGTTACTCTTGGACGGAGGCCAACTGGAAACAGGCTGGCCTCAATCCAAGAGCAACCAAAAAACTTTAAGGTTCAACACTAAATATAGGAGTAAAAATTTGTTAGATATACAATTGTCACTGACAATAATCAGTGAAACCTTAAAAACTCAAAAAAAAACTGGACGGCACTGCGCTTACCATCTGAGGTACCGTCAGGATAAAAAAAACCATTTGGGAGTCCATAGGGGACATACACACATCGATTATATATCCTTTCACTCACCTAGCCGTGGCAGCATTATAGCAATAATTGGGGAGGAAGTCGTAATTCAACTCCCAAAACACGTGCAACGTGATCCGACCATACGGTGCCAGGACCCCATGGTCTGACTCCCGCAGTATCCCTTCGAAGTCGTCCAGGGTGAGGTACCGACTGAGCAGTTTATGGCACAGCCGGTTCACGGACATAAGACCTTCGAGCTCCTGTGGATTTCGATAAGTTTAAGTGAAGAGTGAATAGGTATCTTCTATGCAAGCGTGCTCCACCGTAGACCACATCATCACTTACCATCAGGCGAGATAGTGGGCAAACACAACACTATTTCGGTAAAAAAAGAATCGATTTGGACCAAAAACATCGTTTTTTTTTATCGATATCTAACAATGTAAAATACCTAGTCAGGTCATAAGTATTGTCACACAGTAAAAACTTTTATTTTAGAATGCTGGCCACAAAAAAGTTTATTGAATTCGAATTTCAAATTGTTCATTAAAATAAAAATGTATACTTTTTAGAATTTTACTCATTTTTAAATATGGAGTGGACGCTTAAAGAAGACCGTGTTGCAGTAATTGCGTTGCATCGTTGCGGTTACGCGCCAATTCAAATTTTTTACATACTGAAAAATTTGAATACAACCAAAAGATTCGTTTATCGTACCATCAAACGATACAATGAAGACTCTAGTGTAGATGACAGGTCAAGAAGTGGTCGCCCTCGGTCTGTTAGGACTCCAGCAGTGATAAAAGCTGTGAAGGCGCGAATTCAAAGAAATCCCAAACGTAAGCAGAAACTGTTGGCCCTTCAGATGGGGTTAAGCAGAACTACGGTGAAAAGGGTGTTAAATGAAGACTTAGGGCTTCGGGCATATCGAAGAAAAACAGGACATCGTTTGAATGCTCGTCTAATGGACCTGAGACTGAAGAGATGCCGCGCTTTGTTGAAGCGGTACGCGGGAAAAAAATATCGGGAAATTCTTTTTTCAGATGAAAAAAAATTTACCGTAGAAGAGAGCTACAACAAACAAAATGATAAGGTGTACGCACACAGTAGTGAAGAAGCGAGCAACCGTATTCCGCGTGTCCAACGAGGTCATTTTCCATCCTCGCTCATGGTATGGTTGGGAGTTTCTTATCGGGGCTTAACAGAGGTACATTTTTGTGAGAAAGGTGTAAAAACGAATGCAGTTGTGTATCAAAATACAGTCCTGACGAACCTTGTGGAACCTGTTTCTCATACCATGTTCAATAACAGGCACTGGGTATTCCAACAAGATTCGGCGCCAGCTCATAGAGCGAAGAGCACACAAGACTGGCTGGCGGCGCGTGAAATCGACTTCATCCGGCACGAAGACTGGCCCTCCTCCAGTCCAGATTTGAATCCGTTAGATTACAAGATATGGCAACACTTGGAGGAAAAGGCGTGCTCAAAGCCTCATCCCAATTTGGAGTCACTCAAGACATCCTTGATTAAGGCAGCCGCCGATATTGACATGGACCTCGTTCGTGCTGCGATAGACAACTGGCCGCGCAGATTGAAGGCCTGTATTCAAAATCACGGAGGTCATTTTGAATAAACTTTAGTGTCATAAGAATCTATGTTTTGTTAAGTTCATTTTGGTATATAAATGGTTACATAATGAATAAACTTGTTTCAATTATTTTATATTAAACATGTGACAGAATTTATGACCTGACTAGGTATAAAAAAATACGTTTGTAATCTGTGCTTTGTTATATCTGTTACATTATGTTATTTGTTGTGTTCAATTATACAAAGCAACAAAAGCACTAGCACTGCTTTTTACAGACCACTAAGTGATCCCTTATTGTTATCTAGGTCCCAGTGGGAACTTTTAACTTCACACACATAGCCACCCCACACTAAGATACGAGTCTTGTGTTGTGGGTATCAGGGACATAGAGAGGCGCACCCTCTCACAACACACAGACCCCGGACACTAATGTCTGTCACACAAACATTTGTCCCGGTGTGGGAATCGAACCCACGGC
Source organism: Laothoe populi (assembly GCA_905220505.1). NCBI lineage: Eukaryota > Metazoa > Arthropoda > Insecta > Lepidoptera > Sphingidae > Laothoe > Laothoe populi. The sequence goes on along the minus strand of HG992174.1, from coordinate 5,304,918 downwards.
CTCTCGTTTTACAGCCGGCTACTCGCCAACTGTGCCACGGAGGCTGTTATATTGACAAATATTTTTAATGTAACCAAAATCAACGTCTTCTTTACACTTGATAGTTTGATTTAGTTAATTAGTTAATAAAATATCGATTATCATGGTGTCTTTTATTTCCCATCATTGGATTTATATTTGCATTAATTTTATCATTGCAGCGGTAATATAAACCCGCTGAGTTTGTTTCGCCGGGTCTTCTCAGGCGGGGTCGCGTTTGAATCAGTGGTAGCTTTTAAAACAAGCGACGTCTCGGAAATACCCATGGACCATATCAAACCCATTTAAAAATATGTATATTTGACTGGTATTTCTTTGAATAATATTAAAAATTAAAATTATATATACCTTATAAATGAATAAAGTGATTGCTAGTGTATTGATGATGCTATGTATGTATGTATACATAAGCTGATATGATTTTTGTTAAATTTCTTTACGTTTTTTTTAATGTACTGACTTGTCATAAGAGCTATGTAATTGCCTACTTGATCAATAAACGATTTCATTTAATTAAAAATACTAACTCAAAAAAGAATAGATTTTTTGGAGAATCGATTTTTTTAATCTCGATTTATTCAATTTCGATTTGAAATCGATATTTTTTCAGAAATAATTGACATCCTCGTCTGCAGTCTGCTATCAGATGCAGTGGTCACCGTTCTAAGATAGAACAATCTTAACATGGTATCACTCACCACAACCCCAGTGATGTCGCCGGCTTCGAACTTAGCTACCGCCGCGTCCAAGGCACGGTGCATGTCCGCATTGATGCGTTGCGCCACCTGATGATTTAGATAGATAGATAAATAACTCTTTATTGCACACCAACATTATAATATTACAAGAAGAAACCTTAAAACCTACCATTGTCTTATAAGCAAACAAGCATTTATTCGCGGCTGAACCAATGTAAAAATAAAAAGAAAACCAAATCAAAATCGGTTCATTGATTTATTTGTGAAAACGTAACAGACAAAAAACTTTCGACCCTTAATTTACCCACTAAGGGGTTAAATGTTGATAAACGCCGATACACGTGTACATGCAGGCCGGCATGATTGTGTTGAGTAGCGGGGGATAGACTGTCTCTCGCTACTTGATACTCTATCTGGACAGCACTGCGCTTACCATCAGGTGCAGTGTGGTCACTTTGCCACGCCAGAATAAATTTAAAAAAAACATTTATTTCTAACCAGACGCACTTTGAAAATTACCGATTTTCATACACCCGTTTTTCTTTTATTTTACCCACTCAGGGAAAACCTTTTCTTAGTGGGTGCTTACAACATAAAAGGTATCAACTATCAAAATTTCAAGTACAAACTTTAGGCTTTAACTTTTTAGCCCCGGCGGCTTAGGCTTTGCGTTGATAAATCAGTCAGGGCAAGTAATTACTTTTGTATTGATTTTTTTTTTTTTTTTTTATAACATAGTCCGACAAACGAGCCAGTGGGTCACCTGATGTTAAGTGATTTCCACCGCCCATGACCATCCACAATACCGAAAGTATCATGTATGCGCTGTCGGCCTTAAAGGACAGAAATAGGGATTAGGGAAGGGAAGGGGGAATTTGGGTCTCCGGATATCTCACTTACCATACGAAACGCGACAGTAAACTGTCACTTTACGTTGGTTTTCTATGAGACAGTCGTACTACCCCGGTCGAGCCGGCCCATTCATGCTGTAGACAAATATGTCTACAGCGTGGCTCTACCACTTCAAAGATGTAACACATATAAGTTCTAAGGACTGATTTTATTTTAAACATAAAAAAAACACATAAAAAATGTTCAGTGATCCCCTGTCAGACATCCAAAAACAATGAGTAACATACAACACATAGGCACTTACAAGTTTAACCTATAACTGTGTATGACGTCTGTGTTTGTGCGCACGTGCGTACGTGTGCGTGCGTGTTCAAGCCCGTGCCCGTGTGAAAGAAATAAAGAAGAAAAATACTTTATTTGGCCATTCTCTCCGGACAGGTGGTACTGAGTACATACAACAACACATAAGATTAACATAGGAATACTTATTACCTAATATTTAAAACAAGTGAAACTTAAAGACTATACACAAAAAGGTCGGCATACTTTTGCATGCCAGCCATCCGTGTGAAGAACGACCAGAAAGGCCGTAGGCTCAGCGTCCGCCAGGTGGGAGGACCACCATTTTTTTTTTGTCACGGGGAAAGCTTTTTATTACTGCCGCCCGCTCCGGGGGGAAGCGGCATAAGAATAACACGGGTATGCTGGACTAGCCGTTACGACCCAGCATCCCCCTCGCCCGGATGATGCCGCTGGACCGAGTCCCTACCCCCTATATACACCCCATCTGACACTGATTTTCGACGAGGGCCACCGTGCCCATACCCGTGTATGTATGTATGTGTATGTATGTATGTATGTGTTTGTATGTATGTATGTGTATGTATGTATGTGTGTGTATGTATGTGTATGTATGTGTATGTATGTATGTGTATGTATGTATGTGTATGTATGTGTATGTATGTATGTGTATGTATGTATGTGAATGTATGTGTGTGTATGTATGTATGTGTATGTATGTATGTGTATGTATGTATGTGTATGTATGTGTATGTATGTATGTGTATGTATGTATGTATGTGAATGTATGTGTATGTATGTATGTGTATGTATGTATGTGTATGTATGTATGTGTATGTATGTATGTATATGTATGTACATGTATGTATGTATGTGTATGTATGTATGTGTTTGTATGTATGTGTATGTATGTATGTATGTGTATGTATGTATGTGTATGTATGTATGTGTATGTATGTATGTATGTGTATGTATGTATGTGTATGTATGTATGTGTATGTATGTATGTGTATGTATGTATGTATGTGAATGTATGTATGTGTATGTATGTATGTATGTGTATGTATGTATGTGTATGTATGTATGTGTATGTATGTATGTGTATGTATGTATGTGTATGTATGTATGTGTAAGTATGTATGTGTATGTATGTATGTGTATGTATGTATGTATGTGTATGTATGTATGTATGTATGTATGTGTATGTATGTATGTGTATGTATGTATGTATGTATGTATGTGTGTGTATGTATGTGTATGTATGTGTATGTATGTGTATGTGTGTATGTATATGTATGTGTGTATGTATATGTATGTATATGTATGTGTATGTATGTATGTGTATGTGTATGTGTATGTATATGTATGTATGTGTATGTATGTATGTGTATGTATGTATGTGTATGTATGTATGTGTATGTATGTATGTATGTATGTGTATGTATGTATGTGTATGTATGTATGTGTATGTATGTATGTGTATGTATGTATGTGTATGTATGTATGTGTATGTATGTATGTATGTGTATGTATGTATGTATGTGTATGTATGTATGTGTATGTATGTATGTATGTATGTATGTGTGTGTGTATGTATGTGTATGTATGTGTATGTATGTATGTGTGTGTATGTATGTGTATGTATGTGTATGTATGTATGTGTATGTATGTATGTGTATGTATGTATGTGTATGTATGTATGTGTATGTATGTATGTGTATGTATGTATGTGTATGTATGTATGTGTATGTATGTATGTGTATGTATGTATGTATGTATGTGTATGTATGTGTATTTACCAGCGCGCACAGGTCGACGTGTCTCCCGAGCAATGCCACATGCCTCTGCCGCAGAAGCGAGGCGTACCGCCCGGCGCCGCACCCGGTGCTAGCGCCACGCGTCGCACACTCCGCTCTGTACCGCTTGTCTAACATCATGCTGACAACAAACATACAACCATATAGGACCTCTTGTCATACTAAGAAGTTTTGTGATTTATAGTTTCTTTGCTTCAATTTCTTAAGGCCTATAGCAGCGATAGCCTAGTTGGTTGCGGTACGGACTGTCAAGACGAAAGTCGTATGTTCCAAACCCAAATGGCATACACCTCTGACTTTTCTAAAGTTACGCGTGTATTCAATGTTAATTATAGATTTAACGGTGAAGGAAAACATCGTGAGGAAACCTGCATACCTGAGAATTCTCGTCAGAATTTCAATATGTGTAGTCTACCAACCCGCATTAGGCCAGCGTGGTGGACTAAGGCCTTAGCCCTCTTATTAGTAGAGGAGGCCCGTGCCCAGCAGTGGGACAATGTTTAATACAGGGCTGGTATTATTGTTATATATAATGAAATATGTATTTTTCTTACCTCGCCGCCAATTGCTTGTAATGTGCGTAGACTTGCTCAGACAGTTTATATACGAATTGATCGAAGCATAGATTCACTTCCGCTTCCACTTCGTCGTATAAGAACTGCTTTTTGAACACCGTCAGGGCGTACTGTGCCGAATCGTTGTACAAATCCAATGGATATAGTACGTATCTGTGAAAAAAATCACATCTGAAAATAATCTTTATTTCCTTACGCATAAAGTTCAATATTCGATAACGGATTTTTACAAGTATAGTTTTTTTTTATCCTGGCACGGCAAAATGACCGAGACCAATTAGAGTATGGAGTAGCGAGAGACGATCTATCCCCCGCTACTCAACGTTAACGGTAGGCAGCGGCTTCTTCACACTACGCCATGGGTAAGAAGGTGAAGAAGCGGTCGAGGGTCTATTGTCAGAGTACTTGGAAGGCCGCAAAATGGATTAACATTGTACCCTAACTCTAGACCCCGAAAAACCGGATGTACACTGGCTGATCCCGGAACGCGACACTTGCGTGTGCCACTATGGCGGCTTTTAAACCCTGTGTACGGTGGACACTATCCGGGCGCATATGAATATCCTACCACCAGCAAAATAAAAGTTTCAAATACGGAAGCAATACCTAATAATAACCTTTATCTCCTTCGACATAAAGTTCATTTTTTGATAACGGATTTTTACAAATATATCCAATACGTAAGCAATACCTAATTAGACCTTTATATCCTTTGACATAAAGTACATTTTTCGATAACGGTCTTGACAAGTATAGTTTACGTACGCAATAACTAATAAGACCTTATTTCCATCGACATAAAGTTCATTTTTTGATAGCGGATTTTTACAATTACAGTTTCAAATACTTAAGCAATTTTTAAGTTGATGAGAGTAATGTCAGTCTATGTATTACGATTGTAAGTTATTTTAAATATTGGTATGAGCAAAAATGTGTGAGTAGTTGGAACATCTCACTATCTCACTATCTATTGAGGTTAATACCTCTTTAGTTCAGTATTTGTCTCCCGCTTTGCTATGGAGGGAAGTGGACAATTTATATTTCCAACTCCTCCCTATATTTCTATTTGATTAATTTCGTTGCGGGATAAAAGACAGTTATTAAGCATTCCCAGAGACTCGCCGAGTTTCATTACTCGGTGTCAAAAAATGCGTGCCATTGTTGATCCTGGCTAAACAGGAGTTACAATGGCGGGTGTGTGGGCGGGATAGTCTCTATATCTCCCTCGCACAACGGCACAGTAATGGCCATTCCGAGTGGTGACGTCACGGCTCATATCATGCATCCTTTTACTGTCATTTGACAATTACTTCCAGCAGATATGAATGGCGTCTAATTTACTTATTTTTGTTTGGATTCATGAAATTATTTTTATGAAATTAACGATAGGCAGCGGCTTTGCTGTGCCCTGGCATTGCAGAAGTCTATGGGCGGCGGTGACTACTTACCATCAGGTGGCCCGTCTGCTCGGCTGTCTATCCAGGCATTAAAAAAATGTGTCTACTACCCCATCACATAAATTGCTCATTTAATATGTACCAATTATATGCCATGGTCGACTCTTCCACAGCATCAGACCTTTTATTTCCAAGCATGAGGACCTGGCATACTTACTCCATCATGGCCGGCTCCTTCGTCCTCAGGATGTGATCCGTCAGTATCCAGGGCATGGACATCTCTATCGGGAATTGAATCCGCTTCTCCATCGTGACGAGGTCGTTGCACTCCTCGTTGTGCTGGTGGCGGACCATGCATTTCTAAAAAAAAAGTAAAAAAAGGATAAAAAACATTTAGTGGAGTACATTGGACCTACTAACCCTAACTATTCTATTTCTCATTTAACTGTATTCTGTATTGTGCTCTTAATAAATAAAAAAAAAACAAAATACACATTTACATTTAAAAAAAAATATTCTGGAGTGCAATCTAGATTGGACCTTCTTACACTGGCTATTTTATTTCTCATTAGATTGTATTCTGTAGTGCTTTTAATGATAAAAAAAAATTAGATTAAAAATATATAAAAAAAAAATACAAATTCTGGAGTGTACTCTACTGGACCTTCTAACGCTGGCTATTTCCCGCGAACTCCGTTTCGCCTTGAAAATATCTTAGTCCCGGCACGTCTATCCCGCGGGATAACATTTTCCGGAATAAACAGTAGATCATGTAATTCCGGAATAATGTAGCTTTCCATAGGTGAAAAAGTAAAGGAAGTTTTTGAGTTTATCCATTACAAACAAGCAAATCTTTCCCTTTTACAATATTAGTATAGATTATTTATTTATTTCACAACTTACATTGACTTTCTTGCCCATAGTCATCTCCAGGTAGAACTCTCTGTACCAAAGCTGGGAGAGATCACAACACTTCGCGAGGGAGTCTGAAAATAAATCAATCATACATAAGATGCTGGTGGCAGGATATTCATATCCGCCCGGATAGCGACCACCGTACACAGGGTGTAAAACCCGCCATAGTGGCACACGCAAGTCGCGTTCCGGAATCAGCCAGTGTACATCCGATTTTTGCCGGGGGTTAGAGTTGAGGTACGATGATTGGCCGTTTTGCGGCCTTCTGAGTATTCTGACACTAGACCCTCGACCGCTTCTTCACCTTACCCATGGCGTAGTGTGAAGAAGCAGGCCGGCATGATTGTGTTGAGTAGCGGGGGATAGATTGTCTCTCCCTACTCGATACTCTAATTGGACGGCACTGTGCTTACCATCAGGTGCAGTGATGTCACTTTGCAGTGCCAGCATAAAAAAAAGATACACGAAAAAACTTAAAAATTATACCATTTTTGTACAAAATATGTTCGGATAGCAAGTAGAAATATACGCCTAAAATATATAATTAGTTTAAGTTTCAGAACTAAGACAGAAGAATCCCTTACTATTCACTAATTTGTAATCTTTAGGCTCCTATTACAACCCTAAAAGTAAATCCCCTTAGTATTTTCTATTTGGATAAGTCATAGGGATATATTCTCGCGGCTTCGTATTTCCGGAAGCCGGAATAAAAGTCGATAGAAAAATTCCCGATTGCCGGGAATATGAGAATCTTTGTAAAATTTGATTTATGTGTAATAATTTTATTCATTGTGTAACAAAAAAATCGTATAAAACACAATAAAGGTTTATATTTTCCAGGCTACATCATATTTCTAAAACCCGGAATAAAAGACATCACAGAAAGTCCCGGTTTCCGGAAATATGAGAATGTTCGTAAAGCATTTGAATTGTCTGTACTTAACACCAATACTTGAAATAACAAATAACTGGATTCAATGACTAACAAAACGAAAAATACTATATTTTTTTAAGTCACAATGAAGTTGCACATTATGCAGTAATTCTTCTTTAATTTATATATAGCCATGGACACACGCCCTTCAGCCACTTTGATAGAAGTTAAAAGATAGTGTTACCAGGCAAGTTCAACAAGTAGGTCCAATAAAAGCTGGTCCGGTGAAAGCTCTCGATCTGATGCAGGGTGGCTGCGTCAAGGTCCTTGCGAAGAGTTCGTCTTCCACCAGATTTGTCCGAGATCAGGGCTTCAAGCTGGGTGCGGACCATGTATAACTGGGTTGAGGAGGGCCCTGGTGAAACAGAAGATTTGTCACTGGGGGCATGTTTTTTAGTTCCTCGATAGGCAGACGAGCAGACGGGCCATCTGATGGTAAGTAGTCGCCGCCACCCATAGACTTCTGCAGGGCCAGGGCAAAGCAAAGCTGCTGTCTACCGTTAGTCTGCAGAGTGGGTCCTATCAGCTGATCAGCACTGTTTATCCAGGATCGATCATGTCACGCATTTTTGCGACACCAAGTAATGAAACACGTTATTTGGGAATGCTGAAGTGTATTTTTTCCTACAATAAAATTAATCAAATATAAATATATGGAGAAGTTGGAAATATACATACCACTTCACTACATAGCAGGAGACAAACAATGAACTAAAGAGGTATTAATAGGACATTTACATCTGGAGAAGCCAGACGGAAAGCACCACGGAATATAATGCTACCATGCGAGCTGTTAAACTTGATTCCAATAATAGGTATGGGAGAAACTCCAGCAGGAAATTCCTCCTAGTTTCCTCTAGATCCATAAAGTATACAACTTCCCTCCCTTGTTTCCTTGTGTTTCCTCCTTCCTATGATCCAGGTTCCTTTATGCGTAGTGTGAAGAAGCTACACAGCAGGCCGGTATGATTGTTGTGTAGCAAGGGATATATTGTCTCTTGCTACTTGATACTTTAGCTGGGCGGCACTGCGCTTACCATCAGGTACAGTGTGGTCATTATGCCGTGCCAGGATAAAACTCCAGTTCTGGCTTCTATTCCACAGCAAACTGTTGTGAACTGACAGCTTACACTTGTCTATGGTCTGATGCTTCTCGACAGTAGAGTATGAAGCTGGGGAACAGTTTGCCAGCTTCCGTGTTCCTTCCTACGATTAAGCGTAAGTTCCTTTAAGCGTTGTGTGAAGCTAGTCAGCAGGCATGATTTTGTCGAGAAGCGAGGTAGTCTATCGCTACTTGATACTTTAACTGGAACACACTGCGCACCATCGGTGCAGTGTGGTCACTTTGCTGTGCCAGGATAAAAAAAAATACTCACCCACGTTCCTCCTGGGCACCTTGATGGTGAAGCTGGTCTCGGCGTCCTTCTTGCCTCGCAGCGCCGGGTCCTGCTGCGGCTCGCAACCACGGGCCCAGTCGCCGCATGTCTCACGCACTGACACTATTATACTGCAGCCAAAACGAATTGCTGATCAAAATAGCCAGAGTCGCTTTAATGATACGGAAAAATGCACAGTTACACTCATGGTCTTGACTAGGAGACATACAATACCGCTATTCCGTATTTTTTTATTTTTAACGTTTTTCCGGAATTTTTATTTTTACCGGTTTTCCGGATTTGTTTTTTTACCGGTTTTGATTTTTACCGGTTTTCCTGTTTTTACCAGTGATCCGCCCTTTGATATAACGCTAAATAAGTTTCCCGATAAAATAAAATCAATCCGGTAATATATCAATATGCACAAAATTACAATTTTACTAACAATGGCCCCACGCCAGTAGGAACTGGAAAAGCTCAGCTGAAAGATCATTGTGCGCAGGAGTGAAAGCTTCGCTTACCATCAGAAAACCAGGAAATGCCAGGTCAAGATAAAACTAAGAAACCGATATCTCATTGCTCCTAGGTCCTAAACAGATTTTAATTTTCAAATTGATCAGTTTCAGAATATTTATTCGAGACAGGACAGCCATAACAACCAAATTATCTCTGGATACTATTTAACATTTCATAATTTAACCTTCGACCTTGAATATTTGACCTTTGAATTTCTTATTCCGGATTATCTAACTGAACAGCTGTCACTATATATAGACCAGGTAAAAACCTTGACCTCTTAAGTGACCTTTGAACTTATCTCAACTTTTTATTACTTATTAATTTTATTTACTGACGAGCAGACGGGCCACCTGATGGTAAGTAGTCACCGCCGCCCATAGGCTTCTGCCATGCCAGGGCACAGGAAAGCCGCTGCCTACCGTTAAGCCTTGCCTTTCACCTCAGTGACCTCAATCCTCGACTCACCTGCGTATGAGGTCCTTCTTGTTCTTGATAGCCTTCCTGAGGGGTTCCCTGAGTGCGAGCTGCACAAAGTCCTGCAACTCTGCGTATATGGACCGACGGGCCGCGTCTGCGAAAACTGTCTCCATCCGTGCCATCAACACTTGCAGACCTTTGATCATTGCGATCACTTCTATCATGGCGAACTTCTCTTCTGACGTGTAGTTGTAACGTGTCGCCTGTTTGGAGATAAATTGTTTTATCTATTTAAATATACATAGATCCAAATGTTGAATTTGTCAAGTAAATATCATTTTGAAAACAGAGACTATCGTAGTAATGAGAATCTTCATTGTTATGGCGGTTTGCGACCTGCATCTGAAAATTAAGTTTACAAGTTTTTGTGCGCAGAAAGAGAAGTATGACGACTAATGAATGAAACTACTTAATAAAATCGATAAATCAATGATGGTTTCGTCTTCTTCACCCATCACCTTAATATAATTTTTTGTCCAATCCAGACACATTTCCCTTTTAATTTCGTCTTAACTCCACATTATAAACCACACATCAATTTGACCTTCCACCTTGACCTTGACCCCATCTCTCGCCTTCAATAACTAAATCTTGTACCACTTATTTATCGAATAATTACTTTTTTATAATCTAAAATCTGACCTCTATTTCTATTTGCCCCATATTATGAGGGACGTATCGAATTCCTCACTGTTTTTCACAACATGTATTTCTGGCACACATTTTTTTTAAATCTGAGTTTTGCATAAAAACAGTGAACATATTTAAGCAGCATATATAATACATACAGCTCATAAATCACTTATCGTCTTAACACGGAAAGCAATTTAACCTTGACCTTGACCCCATCTCTCATCTTCACTCAGTAATCACGTCCTTTTCATCCTGCCCTCCGTATACATACCCGCTCATACTCCTCGGCGGTAGCTGGACAGCGTGGGTTGGTGGCATGGTCAGTGGGATGCAACAGCTTCCAGGAGCACAGTTCCGTGAGCACCGAACACCACGAAGACAAGAGTTGGAGACCACGCAGGCACAGTTCTGTGACGGCCTTGTTTTCTGAGTCAGAGCCTGCCTCTTTGAAAGTCGTAGTGACCTAGAGGAATAATGGCTTTATGTAATGGTTTTTTTGACAGAATAATTAAAAAAAAAATTAGGCCGCGAATCTCTGTATTCACATCTTACTATATACAATCGATTCTTGTATATCGAATACTTGACAGCCTCGGTGGCGCAGCGGGCGAGCAGCCGGCTGAAACGAGAGGTTCGAATCCCGCATCGAGACATATGTTTGTGTGACAGACAGATTTACTACTTTAATTACTTTCTGGGTGATGTGTGTAGTCCCTTGTAGTTGATACCCACGATACAGGTTCCTAGTGTGGGGTGAGAACTATGTGTGTGACTGTTGGGTGTATTTATTCACTTAGAATCGACACACATACATTTCGTACTGTGACCTTGAAGATTGGACACTTACCTCATTACTGTACCTGGCTAACTCAGATATATAATTCTGATGCTCCTCCCTGATCTGAGGAAGATGGACCATCAGGTCAGCTTGCGGCGATGGTGGGTTGCTGCTTGAAGACAGGGGCCACCTGGATGGAGAAAAAACATAGATTGAAATTGGCCATAAGCTCTAAGCTAAGCTAAGTCTCTTGCACGGTTGTCTAAATCTGTATATATAAAAGAAGAAACTGACTGACTGACTGACTGATCGATCAACGCACAGCCAAAACGGCTGGGGTTAGACTTGAAATTTTGACAGTAGGTACCTTTTATGACGTAGGCATCCACTAAGGAAGGGTTTTTGGAAATACCACCCCTACGGGGGTAAAATAGGGGATTATAGTCTGTATGAAAATCCGTCATTTTTGAAGTTAAGTTTATGAAAATTTGTATTTGGCCTTTTAGTCAAAAATAAAAAATATATATTTCAGGATTTTTGGAAATTCCACCCCGAAGGTCGTAAAATAGGGGAAGAAAGTTTGTATGAAAATCTGTCATTGTTGAAGTTAAATGCATGAAAATTGGTATTTTGTAGTGTATACATTTTGTCTCAAACATGACCTCCACGCGGGCGGAGCCGCGGGCAACAGCTAGTTTAATATAATAATTCTACTATTATTGTACACATGAAAGTTTGTTTGGATGCTTGTTACTCAATCACGTAAAAACGGTGGAATGGATTTGGATGTTTTTTTATCCTGGCACTTCAAAGTGACCACAAGCGCAATTAAAGTATCGAGTAGCGAGAGACAATCAATCCCCGCTACTCCACACAATCATGCCGGCCTGCTTCTTCACACTACGCCAGTGAGTTGAAGAAGCGATCGAAGGTCTAGTGTCAGAATACTCAGAAGGCCAAACATCGTAGTCCAACTCTAGACTCGTACACTGGCTGACCCAGGTACGCAACCCACTTTCTTGTGCCACTATGGTGGGTTTTACACCCTGTGTACGATGGTCGCTATCCGAGCGGATATGAATATCCAACCACCAGCAGCTGAACGGATCTGGATGTAATGTGGCACACATATAGTTTACTAGCTGGATTAACACATAGGGTATGTTTTATCCCAGAAGAATATTAATGTATGTGTATGTATGTGTATGTATGTGTGTATATATTTGTATAAATATACATTTATTTAAAGTATTTTTGTTTATTTATATTTATTGGTGCCTTTAATTCTTTATTCTTTAGACTGCCCTCTTTCTCCTTTTCTTATATCCATCCCATGGTTGTCTGTAAGAAATTGCCTAGAGCGATAAGACCGCCATTTGTACTTTTAATATATAAATGTAATCTTTCTTTATTTTTTAATCTTAAGTGTACAATAAAGAGTAAATAAATAAATAAATATTAAATATGTATTAATTCACTAGGTATAGAAAGGTGTAGTTAAATGCCTCCATAGATTATATATATTTTCCTTCAAAAATAACGTTCACACGAGCGGATGGGCAATAGCTAGTTGTATGTACTTACTTGCTAGGGTCGTAGTGTTTTGATCTCTTTATGTAATTGAACGGGGCGATCTGCATGTCACCAAAAAGCGGCACAACTTCCAAATTCTATAACAATACATACATACATATACACTCACGCCTGTAATCTCCGAAGGGGTAGACAGAGGTGTAACCAGTACACCCACTTTTCGCCGCATTATTACGGTCCCATAATGTGACAGGGGGCGAGCCTATCGCCATTCCGAGCACAAATTTCGGCCTAGTACTGAGAATTTTTTGATAGAAAAACCCAATATTAGTTTATCCGACCGGGGGATCGCACCCGACACCTCAGCACTAGCCCAGTTACCAGAAACCCAAATGGCATACACCTCAGACTTTTTTAAAGTTACGTGTGTATTCCTTGTTAATTATCGCTTTCTTTAACGAAGGAAAAAATCGTGAGGAAGCCTGCATATCATTTTAAGAGTATGCGAAGTGGACTAACGCCTGACCCCTCTCATTAGTAGTGGAGGCTAGTATTATTATATTAAACAGAAGACACAAATTCCGGATATTTATGATGCCGAAACTTGAGATACCATTCATCAAACTTACCTTAAAAATCCTGTCGATACGATCCAAACGTATCTTCTTTTTCTGGTCTAGTCGGTTGATGTTACACACTTCAGAGTCCATCAGGAACAGACCAAAACCCATTACCTGCGTAATAAATAAAACAATAATGAAACCAGAATATTCGAGGCAAGGCTGCGAAGCCTTGAACATCGACGTAAAGTTGCCAGTTTATCGGTTTTCTACCGGATACATTTCGGCGAGTGTGCCTTGGAATTACACAATTTAATTCCCCCAACCCCTTTCCATCATCGGACGACAAGAGACTCGGCCAAGCGTCATCGATACATGGTTGATATTCCACCAGCGCGCACGAAGCGTTTTGCTAGTACATTTATCATGCGCACCGCTAGAGAGTGGAACTCTTGCCGGAGTCTATATTTCCCAAAAATTATAATCTAGGTATCTTTACGTCAAGAGTGAATAGGTATCTTCTAGGCAAGCGTGCTCCACCGTAGACCACATCATCACTTACCATCAGGCGAGATAGTGGTCAAACGCAAGCCTATTTAGGTAAAAAAAAGAATAATAAATATTGTTTAAAGAGTCAAGCCAAGTCTAGCCACTCATATATCATTCGGTTACAGCAATATGCTAGTTAACTAGCAGCGATAGCCTAGTTGGTTGCGGTACGGACTGCCAAGACGAAAGTCGTAGGTTCGAAACCCAAGTGGCATACACCTCTGACTTTTCTAATGTAATGTGTGTATTAAATGTTAATGATCGCTTGCTTTAACGGTGAAGGAAAACATCGTGAGGAAACCTGCATACCTGAGAATTCTCATAAGAATTTCGAAGGTATGTGAAGTCTACCACCCCGCATTAGGCCAGCGTGGTGGACTAAGGCCTAACCCCTCTCATTAGTAGAGGAGGCCCGTGCCCAGCAGTGGGACAATGTTTAATACAGGGCTAGTATTATTATTATTATATAATATGCTAGTTGACTGTTTTCAGGAAACCGTTTTATATTATTCTTCATGGTCTATATTATAAAAATATTATCATTAATAAACATAAAACAGATTTTCAATTTTTATTTTGCATTTTTATAAACTAACTAAATTTTCCCTTCTCTCGTGTGACGTGACCATTTGCAAAACTAATAGACATTTCGCTCAGCGTTTTATATGTTTCGGCGACGGTGACGATAAGGGGCGAAGCCTATCGCCATACCGGGCACAATTACAGACTCCAACCAGATACGATGTATTTCTAAATAGAAAAACCCAATATCACTTTACCCGGGTATCGAACCCGAGACCTCAGCACAGCAGTCGTAACGCATGCGCAATTACAACTGTGCCACCAAGGCAGTCAGTCACTGATTAATTTCTTATAAATCATGACATTGAACTTTACTAAACTGAGTATTAAGGTCAAGGTTATTTAAGGTAAAGGTCACATCTCTCACCTTAACAAGCATGTGCTTTTCTGACGGCGTGAGGTACATCTTGGTTTCAAACATATGCACGCAAATGTTCACCACATCAGCTAACAGATCTTCGTATCCTGCGAAAGAAAATACAATTTCAATACAAATAACCTTAATCAAAAGTGAATGCCTCGGTGGCGCAGTTGTAATTGCGCATGCGTTACGACTGCTGTGCTGAGGTCTCGGGTTCGATACCCGGGTAAAGTGATATTGGGTTTTTCTATCTAGAAATTCTCAGTATTACCCCGGAGTCTGGAATTTGTGTCCAGTATGGCGATAGGCTCGCCCGCTATCACATTGTGGGACCGAAATTCAGCGGAAAGTGGGTGTACTGGTTACACCTCTGCCTACCCCTTTAGGGGATTACAGGCGTGAGTATATATAGATGTAAAAGTGAATGCAAGGATGGGTGCTGCTTCGAAAACACAGCATAAAATACACTATCTTCGAGGTCACTCATTTATAGTACAAAGCTGAACCAAACATGATAAATCTACAAAGTTTTTGTCAATTTTAATCAATGAGTTATATTTCCTACTATTAAAATAACCAAAGATAAGTAACTTTTAAATAGTGATAATAAATATTTTCAATATAAAGGCAATTTTTTAAGCGTAAAAATGAACTAAGATCTTTCTCTAGTTAGCCTTGTGACGACAATTGAGATAGTTGGATATAAGATTGATGTATAATTATTTGAAAACCTTCGTAGCGCATCAGCTAGTAGCTGTAAAAAGTTTTTTTATTCATAAAAAGTACACCGACTTCAATAAAAAACAAATTATGCGTCACTATAAAATTTGAGGCTTGCCCTTGATTTTTCTGAGATCCCATCATCAGATCCTGACTTGGTGCCAATGGGACCACCTGGGAAGTATACCCTTTTAAACAAAAAAAGAATTTCTCGAATCGGTCCAGGCGTCTTCGAGTTATCAGGTAACATACATAAAAAAAAAAGATTCCGACGAATTGTTAACCTCCTCCTTTTTTGAAGTCGGTTAAAAAGGGAGGTCACGGGTTCGATCCCCACATCGAGACAAATGTTTGTTAATCAACAAATCTTTGTGTCACGTCTTGCATTGTGGGTGTAGTCATGACCAGTGTTATCAGTAGTTAATGATACACACGATACAGGTTTGACCTTATGACGTCAGGACTATGTGTGTGACTGTTGGGTGTATTCATTTATTAGATACGTACCGTTAATCTTTTCCAATGCGTCTTTCACCGTATCTCTTATTTTGTTCTGCGTCGCTAAAAACATAGATAGATTCTGCGATTCTTGCAGACTTTGGCTGTCCGACATCACCTTGAGGAACTGAGCGGCCCTGTAAAGGTCAAGGTCAAGGTGAAACACAAGGTCAAGGTGAAATTCAATGTCACGGTGAAATAAGAAGATCACTGTTCAGTTGAATAAAACTGCGTCGCTGGCGCAAGTGTGCGCGATTCGACTGCTGTACTGAGCTCTAAAGAGTTTAATCCCCGGGTCGGGTAAAAGTGATATTAGGTTTTACTACCTCAAAATACTCAGTTTAAGCCCAGAGACTGGAATTCTGCCCGGTATGGAAATAGGCTAAAAACACATCATGGGACGGTAATAATCTGCGCAAAATGTGGTTACACTGATTACACCTCAGCCTACACCTTGGAAGATTAGATATACACATACCATACAGACCAGACATAACCCACGTATTAACTAGCATACACATAAAAAAAACATAACCCTACAATATAAAAGACTGTGTATTGTAATGAAAAGTGGTAAAGCCACGCTGTAGACATATCTGTCTTCAGCATGAATGGGCCGGCTCGACCGGGGTAGCACCACTGTCTCACAGAAAACCAACGTAAAGTGACAGTTCACTGTCGCGTTTCGTATGGTAAGTGAGATATCCGGAGGCCCAGATTCCCCCTTCCCTTCCCTAATCCCTATTCCTGTCCTTTAAGGCCGACAGCGCATACATGACACTTTCGGTATTGTGGATGTTCATGGGCGGTGGAGATCACTTAACATCAGGTGACCCACTGGCTCGTTTGTCAGACTATGATATAAAAAAAATGTATTCTATCCTATTCTCTCGCCGGCTTAATCCTATATATTTATGTGTTTGTCTTTGTTGTGACACATTTTCATTTCATCGAGTTTCAAATCACAATTCCATAATTCATTTCATAAAATATGTCAACTACTGTATCAATCACTCACCGTCTGTATGTAGAATAATCATTCTTGACCGAACTCTTCATGTTCTTCAACTCGTCTAACACTGCAAACATGTTCACAAACTTGCCCAAGGTCAGTAAATAAGCTTCGGACACGAAGTCCCTTCGCTTCTCCGCGTGGCAGAGGCGTCTCACTTCACCACAGAAGCGTTCTATTGCTTTACGCTGGAAGATAAATATTAACTTACTATTAATCATGTTTATATGCACCACAAGTAGATGGCACCTGACACTAGACCCTCGACCTCTTCTTCCCTCCTTGGGCAAAGGTTATGGTGTAGTGTGAAGAAGTAGGCCGGCATGATTGTGTTGAGTAGCGGGGTATAGATTGCTACACGATACTTTAATCAGACGTCACTGCGCTTACCATCAAGTGCAGTGTGGTCGCTTTGCCGTGCCAGGATAAAAAAACAGTAGGTATTGGTACGGATTGCCGAGACGAAAGTCGCTAGTTCGAAACCAGTTCAAATGGCATACACCTCTGACTTTTCGGAGATACGTGTATTTTTTTATCTAAGTGCAGGAGACAAACAATATATAATCAAACAATATAATCCACTAATGAGGGGTGTTAGGCCTTAGTTCACATACCTTCGAAATTCTTATGAGAATTCTCAGGTATGCAGGTTTCCTCACGATGTTTCCCTTCACCGTTAAAGCAAGCGATAATTAACAATGAATACACACGTAACTTTAGAAAAGTCAAAGGTGTATGCCATTTAGGTTTTGAACATCTTTTATTAAGCCTTTTCTTTAAATTCGACAAATGGTGGTGGAGAAAAATCATTCAGCAACTCATTTGATCATTTGGCAGCCTAGGATATATCACAAGTAACTCAGATAATGCTTAATACAGGGCTGCTATTATTATTAAAGGGCTTTTATACAATCACTAGCTGTTGCTCGCGGCTCCGCCCGCGTGGATGTCATGTTTGAGACAAAAAGTATACACTACAAAATACAAATTTTCATGCATTTAATTTCAAAAATGACGGATTTTCATACAATCTATCATCCCCTATTTAACCCTTAGGGGTGGTATTTCCAAAAACCCTTCCTTAGTGGATGCCTACGTCATAAAAGGTACCTACTGTCAAAATTTCAAGTCTCTAACCCCAGCCGTTTTGGCTGTGCGTTGATCGATCAGTCAGTCAGTCAGTTTCTTCTTTTATATATACAGATTGTATGATATCTCACCTGAAAATACATAAACTGCAACAGCTTATCCACCTCTGGTGCTAGCACTTGCACAGTCCGCTCGTAAATATGCACTCTATCAGGCTGCTCGTTAGACCTGGGTTGAGGTATGGCACGGCTGCAGCACCGCCAGGTGTACAACATGACTGCATGGGCGTTACCTTCTTCCAAGAGTTCATTCTGTGGAGAAAATATTCACAAACAGGGTAGTTTTTGTGTTTAATTTTGTACATTAGTCTATATGCAACCAAATATAATACGCAAAAGAAACTCTCTCGTGAAAATAATATTTATTTAAGACAAGTTTTTGTAATATTTAAATGCATGTGCTAATGGAGTGCTTTTTGTTTCTAAATAAATATATTAATTAATAAAAAATCAAAAGTGCCCACACTGGTGTGAGGTTATATCTTGCATCAGTTAGGATAACCCAAATCAGATTGGTCATAATAAAAATCCATATCACAAAACTACCAATGCCCCAAAGCTATTTGAGCAGATTTGTCGACGCAGATTCTTTTTTTATTCTGGCAAAGTGAGCATACTGCACCTGCTGGTAAGCGCAATGCCGTCCAATAGGGTAGTTGACTCGATGATTAATTTAATCAACAAGTTACATTACTTAAAACCTATTATCGAAAGAATTTTATGAATCCGAACAAAAATAAGTAAATTAGACACCACTCAAATCTGCTGGAAGGGGTAGTTGTCAAAT
The DNA here is from genome assembly GCA_905220505.1 of Laothoe populi. Taxonomy (NCBI): domain Eukaryota; kingdom Metazoa; phylum Arthropoda; class Insecta; order Lepidoptera; family Sphingidae; genus Laothoe; species Laothoe populi. The sequence goes on along the minus strand of HG992174.1, from coordinate 5,285,858 downwards.
AACAGTACAAGGATGCATATCTGATACCGTGACGTCACGGTACTATGAATCGCCTGTACTGTACCGTTGTGCGAGGGAGATAGCGATATGTTCCCAATACGCCACCGTTTTCGCTTATGCCTGTGAGTATTTGCTCATACCAATATTTAAAATAAATATTGTGATCTCATTTTTCAAGCAAAATTCGATTCTGTTTTCGCAAAAAAGTTTCTTTTGCGTATTATATTCGATTGCGTAGAGAATAATGTACAAAATTAAACACAGGAAACTACCCTATTAGAGTATCAAATAGTGAGAAAAAAATCTATCCCCCACTACTCAACACAATCATGCCGGTCTGTTTTTTTTTACCATAAATAGGCTTGCGTTTGACCACTATCTCACCTGATGGTAAGTGATAATGTGGTCTACAGTGAAGCACGCTCGCCTAGAAGGATTCTTATAGTTTGAAAATCTTTCAGAATTTTTAACAAGTACATTTATTAATCTTACCAAGTTGGCATGAACTGTAGCCTCTTCGATGTATTTCGCAATGCCAGTGACGAAACCATTACGGTCCTCAAAGTTGGTGTCAAAATTGGCCTGGTACAATATTGAACACGGAGCAGCTTCTATACACGGCTGTTCATCTGTAATATACAAAGGGGAATTTAATTTGGGTTAACTAGGTGTTGATCGCGGCTCCGCCCGCGTGCTGGTCACGTTTGGGAGAAAAAGTATATATTACTATTATTAAAGATTTACTGTGATTTTGATTGATTTTGATTTTTGAGATTTTGAAATGCCTATTACCAAAAATAATGCAGTTTCATATAAACTTCCAACCCCCATTTTGCACCCTTAAGGGTTGAATTTTCAAAAATCCTTTCTTGGTGCACACTTAGGTCATTCAAGGAATATTTGTGGAAAATTTCATGCTTGTAAACCCAACGGTTTCAGTTGTGCCTTGATCGATCAGTCAGTCAGTTTCTTCTTTTATATATACATATACACTCACGCCCGTATCCTATGGGGGTAGGCAGAGACTATTGAGTGCCACAAGCTACGATCCTGACACACTTCTTTCGCCTCTTCCACATTCATACATCTTCTCATACATTTACGACGGTTGGAGGTACTTCTGATTTGCCCTTTTAGGAGAAGATCGTTTATCTGATTCGTAAACGTTCTCCTTGGGCGCCCTCTACCCAATCTTCCAGTTTAATATAATAATATTAAACTGGATTATTATATTTATATTTAATTATTATAATATATTTATATTTAATTTATATTTAATTATATTTATTATATTTAGTATCTTTATATATAAAGATATTAATAAGGTAGTCCCTGTTTATTACAATTACTGTGGGTCTCTTATTAATAAGTTTGAGTAGATTGATATGTTATAGACTGAGTGGTGTGAAGATTTCCAATAAAAGACAGCACCCTGACATACCCGAGCTAAGTTTAGCCCAATTTGTGTCCAGTTCAAGTAATCCAATAGCAGTTCAATTAGTAATAAATAATGAAATTTATTTATTTTGCACAAAACATAAATACATAATTTTATAATAAACATGAAATCTTATTACACACTTTGTGCTTACAATAATATTTATTTCAGTGTTTGACAGGGGCCCCCAAACTAGGCTATGCCTGTATCTTGGGGACCAGAATGTAATTATAAAACTTAAAAATTACTTTTTTATAAACATAGCGTAGCAATATAAACAAGTAGGTATGAAATATTAACAAATTATATCTTAAGTAAAAATAAAACATTGTGGCCGCCGCTTATGGCGCTCCAGCCAGAAAACGCAACATTTGTCAACGGCTAAGCTCAAAGATGCTTTCTAAAAGGCCTTCAATTAAGCCATCGCGTCGCTTGGAATAGGTTTAGGGCCGTCTCGATATACTATTGTATCGAAGATCTGAGCCTCGGCCGGGCTCCTTGGACTCGCCGGCGAGTCCTACGTCGACGTGCATTCAGAATATGATTATGATTGCGATTGGGCAGGGACAGTGCTGCCTCGACAGCGACCGTGATGGGATCGTTTGGATCTCCTAAAACATGTTTAGGGCGACGATGGAGGGAGATGAATAAAATATAAGTCTTATTCAGAGATCTTATGGGTTAAGTAGTCGTTCAGTATCAAGGTAGTTTAGTGTTTGAAGACATTTGGTCACTATTGACTTAGTCTCTGATAACGTTAGACCTTTTAACAAATGAGGTTTTTTTAAAAGGTAAAGGTAATTGAAAAATTCTTTTACTGAGCAATTTTGGTTTAGTGTACATGTTTAAATGTGTTCAGTTTTTTTCCTAACAATATATTGTATACGGTCATTAAGAAAGTTTTTTTTATTTTTTATTCTGGTGCGGCAAAGTGACCACACTGCGCCTGATGGTAAGCGCAGTGCCGTCCAGATAGAGTATCAAGTAGCGAGAGACAGTCTATCCCCCGCTACTCAACACAATCATGCCGGCCCGCTGTTTAGCTTCTTCACATTACGCCTAAAGGACCCAGAAAAGTGTCTGTAATTTGGATCAACTAGAATGTGCTTCAGGTCTGTGTGTTGTGAGACTAGTTTTTTATAATTGTTGATATCTATACAGGTTTGATCTCGTTTATCAAAACTTTGTATGTGATTATTGAGTGTAATACTTTCCACTTTGTTCGGTTCATTCATAGCTTGCGTGATATTTATTTGGTACCTACCTACTTAATAAATATTACGCCTCCACCACTGCCAGTACACCTGTTCAGCTGCACATGTTATATATCAATCCACAATTTACAATTAATAAGAATAACTTTCAATATATTTTTTTACGTATTTATACATTTTATTTTTTTAATTTTTTTAGTTCCATACATCAATGTTCAATCTTAGCTTTAGTTTATCGGTTTTTAACAATTATTTATGTATCTGTGTGTATAGTGTAGGTTGCGTCGGGCCGTAACGTAAGGAAGTCTGATACTTGACATTGGCAAAATCACCGATGAAACGGTGGAGTCCAAATTAAAAAAAGAAAAAGAATAGTGTAATACTATTTACCTGATAACTTATTTATGTTTTATTTGTTTTGATTGATTTACAGAGTGTGATCATTATTTACATAGTACAAATAATTTTTAGTGCCTATTTACATTTTTTTGTGTGACAGATAGATATTAGTGTCCGGGGTGTGGGTGTTGTGAGAGGGTGCGTCTCTCTAGGTCCCTGATACCCACAACACAAGACTCGTATCTTAGTGTGGGGTCGGGGCTATGTGTGTTATTTATTTTAAAATGACATAATTCAATTTAGTAACCCATTATTAACAAACAACTTTCTGGGTGTGTGTTTATTATCTTATATGGTGTAAAGTTGAAACACACCTCTATGTATGGAAACTGATAGTACCTACACCACAAGATCTAGCACCTAGTATGTAGTGTTATTGTCTTATAGTGTATCCACTACGATTGAAACCTGGAATAAGCCCTATGAATTCATTTCGACATATCCTTTAGGCACATCCTCTACATTAAATTTGTGAAAATACGGCCGCGCCTATCAATAGAAAAATATAAAGCAAAACCTCTTACCGGGTAATGTAAGCTCGTCTAACACATCCACATTGCTCAAGGCATCGGATAAAGACACTTTTTCGCTTACAGACATGTTTATTCCGCTCACAACGGATAAAATACAATACGCAAGTCCACTCACAGGAAATTGGTAATTTCAATAAATTACTAATCGATATTAGTACACCGTTTGTTTCTCTTTAGATTACAACATCACTGATAATGCACTAGTTAAATGATACTTAACAGTTATTAAGATATAATTAACTATTAAATATAACAATTCCTTGAATTCTGAATACAACAAAAACACTCCCACGAATTACGGTGACAGAAATCCGCTGTATCTAGAGATGTCAGAAAACGATTATATTTTCATTTTTACTACCAATTGAGTGTAATTTTAAAAATATTAATATTATTAATCATTAATATAATGATTACGTGTTTAAAGAAGGCTAGTTAGAAAACTGCGTTCTATAAAACTACTGAAAAGTAATGTATTTTCTTGATAATATTCTGAGCTTAGTTTACGGTTTTATAAGACATGTAGCGCATCTCTAGTTTCGGCGATGCCCAACTTCGTTCAGAAATCTTCTGGCGGGTAGAATTTTGAAATTCTAAGCCCCTTGTAAATAGTGCCTAAAAAAAATTAAATGTTTTATTTGTCCAAAGGACAGGCTATAGTCTTATGTTAAAAAAACGTAAATGTATTTGAAAATGTAATTGTTTCTTGTTAATTGAAGGCACAGGAAAATAGAATAGCAGGGATAAATATGGAACATTAGTAAAAGTAAATTAAAACAACTTTCAACCTTTCAAATATATTTAATTTAGCATCATTTTCAATTTTTGTAATGAAGATTAGAAAGTAATTGCGTATTACGGAAATTTTTGCCGATGGCAAAATTATTATTATTTATATAAAAGAAGAAACTGACTGACTGACTGATCGATCAACGCACAGCCTAAACGGCTGGGGTTAGAGACTTGAAATTTTGACAGTAGGTACCTTTTATCACGTAGGCATCCACTAAGGAAGGGTTTTTGGAAATACCACCCCTAAGGGGGTAAAATAGGGAATGAAAGTTTGTATGAAAATCCGTCATTTTTAAGTTAAACGCATGAATATTGGTATTTTGTATTGTATACTTTTTCTCCCAAACATGACCTCCACGCGGGCGGAGCCGCGAGCAGCAACTAGTTATTTATATACACTAAACCTACCAGCCAACCGGCTAAGACGCAATTTGATATTTGGCGGATTTTTTTATAAGCTGGGTGCTGGAAAAATGTAAATCAAAAATTTCGAGACGCTATTTTTCTTAACAAAAAAATACCTATGTGGGTCTGGCACTAATAAAAGAATTCATAGGTCATGGCGAGCAAAATAAAATAGGCAAATAATGAAAAAAATATATTAAAGCGGCATTTAATAACCAATTGGCATTATGATACGTAATCACAGTGAGTCACCGGTGACTCACGGATTTCAAGCCAGTGCAGACCAATAAAGACACCACATTTAAACAATTAATTTGTGTTGGTTAGGCAGAAGACAATTGTACTTTTTAGCCAACCAAAAATATGTGACCTAAGTAAACATGATTTGACTGAGTAAATGCACGGGAGTGTGACAAGACGCTGTTTACACATATTACATGACTTGGTATATAAAAATAACATATACGCCCAAGAGTCACACATACCCGGTGTTAGGGAACTGACGAAAACGAAGACAGACGATAGTACTAATGAGTAATGACCTAATACCTTTGATGATGGGTCAAAAAAAAGAAATCCCGATAAAAAAAAATCACCGTTTTACATAGGCAGAGGTGTAACCAGTACACCCACTTTTCGCCGAATTTCGGTCCCATAATGTGAAAGGGGCGAGCCTATCGCTATACCGGGCACAGGTTCCAGACTCCGGGCTAATTGAGAATTTCTATCTAGAAAAACCCAATATCACTGAACCCGACCAGGGATCGAACCCGAGACCTCAGCACAGCCGTCGAAACGCAATCACAACTGCGCCACCGAGGCAGTCCTTTACAACGTTTTAATATAACGGGTATAGTCCCCACGTCACACAAAGATACAGAGTCTTGTGTCGGGCTAATTAGTAACGAGAGACTATCAGCTACATCCAGACCCGAAACAAAGTTCGTTGACATTTATGTGCCATTAATACTGTCAAAAATACCCTGTATTGTGGTGTCTTCTAGATTTATTCCGCTATACACCGCGTTAACTCAAAATTCATAATTCCAAAAGCAAAATATACAGCCGATACGTTACTGTCTACCTCTTACTAAAAGGCCGTTAAGTGAATAAACTTAATATTGAGATATTATAAACATGTAAGTGGTCCCTAGAAATTACACATATACACTCACGCCTTTTAATCCCCGAAGGGGTAGGCAGAGGTGTAACCAGTACACCCGCTTTTCGCCGAATTTATTTCGGTCCCATAATGTGATAGGGGGCGAGCCTATCGCCATACCGGGCACAAATTCCAGACTCCGGGCTAATACTGAGAATTTCTAGATAGAAAAACCCAATATCACTTTACCCGACCCGGGGATCGAACCCGAGACCTCAGCACAGCAGTCGTAACGCATGCGCAATTACAACTGCGCCACCGAGGCAGTCTATATCCCTAGAAATTATGTAGTTAATCAGCGTTGTCTTTAGATCTTATGACTTAATAAAGGAAAGTATGAACCAGACTGATAGAGAAAAAGTAGCTTTATTAATTTGTATATTAAGTGTACGACCTGACGTCCGCACGTCACACAAGGGCCCTCATTGAAAATCAGCGCCGCAGTACTGCAGCATATCGCTGAATGATGCCTGTTGCTGGAGCAAATAGTGTAATAGGCTATTTGACAACATTGAAAATACACTGCAAATTGTGGTCATCCTGTTAGACAATAGCTTAAAAAAACATATTTCACTTAATTTTAAACAAAATAATGTAATTTTTTTGCAAATTAAACGAAATAAAGTACAACATTAATTTAAAATTTTATATGAGATGTGAACACTCTGTGATTGATTGCAACTCTGGTGACGTCACACGCAAGTAAACATAGTTTCTTCGAGTGATTTTAGTTCGCGATTTATGTTTTATGGGTGATAAATTCTATTGTTGATCTATTTTTGAAGCAGTTTTATGATAATTGTTTTATCAACAATTATCATAAAACTTAGCTTTGCTTATCATTATTAGCTTGTTTACTTGCATGTGACGTCACACGTGTCATATGATCAGCGCCATTACAGAAATAGCGTTTTTGCCGCGGTTTTGGAGATTTAAACTTTAACATTGATTTTTATTAAAAATACAGTAGATTTCCCGGAAATATCAATATAGTGTGCTTATTATGTAATAAATAATAGTTTTAAATCATTTTCGAAAATTAGTCAAATAGCCTATTATTTAGGTTTAAGTTTTATTTTGTACTTTTTCTGTTTTATTTATTTGTTGTAGCAACTTTCTTTCTTTCTATCTACAACTCAAATTCGCCGAAATGTCACTTAACGTCCTTTTTAACAGATAGCAAATCTATATAAACATAATTTTGTGCCATAAAATGTGAAATAAAAATACTTTCATTGACTCTTCTATAACTAAATACATTTGTGTACTTATATAATTAAACAACAAAACCCAAGCGCTAAATGTTAAATACAATTATTCATATAAAATAAAAACTAACGATGTTAACATAAAATAAAAAATGTGCCATTCAAAACATTCGTAAATTAATCAAATGTCAAGGTCAGATACCTAAAAATGCAAGACATAGACAGGACAATCATCTTCTTCTTTTTTTAAAATTTATGGCTTCCACTTATACATGATTCTGCCAGTGTCAAGGTTGATTCACACTAAGGAAAAATTAAATGATAGAATTTGATCGGTTTTAGAAATAAGTTCAATAACATCTATGAACACGTAAAATAGACAGGACAATATAAGTAACAATAATTACTAACACAATAGGGTAGTTGACAGTAAGTGAAAACCTGATAGAATTTTGTTTTTATAAGATTGTAGTCGAAAAATATCGAAAAGTACACCAATTTGTTAATTTACATGTGATTATTCAATAATTTCAAGAAACAAATGTGTAAAAATAAAGCATTTTGTCACGTGACATGAAACACCCATCTATCATGCGTGACGTCACCGTCACCGAAACATCTAAAACGCTTTGAGTCAAACTTCTATTAGTTTTACGGATAGTCACGTCACACGAGAGGCCATGACAGTTGGTAGCGTTTTGGTGGGAAAAATAAAGTTGGTTTATTAAAATGCAAATTAAATCTAAAAAACTTATGTTTTATGTTTATTAGTAATAGTAGTATAATAATATAGACTATGAAGAATAAAATAAAACGGTTTCCCAAAAACAGTCAACTAGCCAATTCTATGAGATTTATGCTGTATTCTTCACAAACATTTTATTTCATTTGACGGTACGTCATTATTTTAGGCATGATTTGTTTTAAGCAGCATTAGTTAATAAAATTTGTTAAATCACTTAACGCTTTTTAGTTAACTGACAACAGTATTTGTGCCCATAAATAACAGTTTTAATTCAATGTATAATATTCGCGTAAACATATGAAACCATTATAGTGAGCTCATTTAAATCTTAACGGTCTTATTCATAATGAGTTATCGGAGCTTTATAAGGCCGTTAATATGAGCTTGTTAAAAAACGTTATTCATAATGGCTCAATAGAGCTAAAACCCTTATTATCTCGCCGATAAAGTTATAGAAGCGAAGACCCTTCTATAAACCTACGATAAACGTTCGATAGCAAAAAAATGGCCGATGTCGATCAGCTGTCTCGTGTTTGACGCTTATTTTCGATGTCAGTTTTAATCAAATAAAAACACATCGACCTTGTAGCGCATTTTATTATGAATAAGACCGTTAATGTACATCAATATTTTAAACCATGAAACGTTATCTGCCTTAGTAACTTTGTTTTAATTAACTGTACAGTAACTTAATTTTATTTATAAATAAATTGTATCGAGCGATATACATTTATACCCTATTCCGAATTCTGTAAAACGAAGTATCGAAAGGTACTCTAAAACAAATGAATTGCGACAAAATTCTTGACATTACAGACCAGGGTTACTCTTGACACTCGATTCCAATTTAAAATTGGGATTGGGATCGAAAACTGTACAATTGGCACTCTTGAACTCAACACAGCGCACGATTTAACTGAATACGGCGGAATTTTTAGTAAATAATAATTTAGTAAATAAATGAAACAGGCACTTCAATCCAATAACAAACTCGATTGTGTCAAGAGTGCCAATATGTTCTAGATTGAAATTGAAACTGTATCGAGTTTGAGATTGTAATTGATTTCAAGTTACTACCTATTGATTTTCTGCGGTCACTATAATTACATGTTTCATACAGCTACCGTATTCCCTCCTTTCTATGATCCCAGGATCAAGTACCCAGATACTTTAGGTTGAATGTGAAGCTACTCAGGAGGTATGTGTTGTTTTAATTACTAAGATGGTACTGATTGGAAAATAACATAGCATAAGTTTATGACAGCCTCCATGGCGCAGTTGGCGAGTAGCCGGCTGTGAAACGAGAGGCCGTGGGTTCGATTCCCACACCGGGACAAATGTTTGTGTGACAGAGGGATATTTGTGTCTGGGGTCTGGGTGTTGTGAGACCGTGCGTCTCTTTAGGTCCCTGATATCGACAACACAAGACTCGTATCTTAGTGTGGGATTGGGGCTATGTGTGTGACTGTTGGGTGTTATTATTATTATGCATAAATGTACAGAGGACAACTAAAGCCACAATATTTTAACTAGATAGATGTGTGCTAGTGCCTGCCAACTTAACATTAGTATATTTTGCGTTGTTTTTCACATCTGATATGGTGTATATAGATATAATATAATAAAATAAATTTTGTACACAAATATACAGAAAAATTCACAATAAGAAACAAAAAAAATATTTATAATATACCACAAAACTTGACAATAAAGATTACACACTTTAATGCGAGCTTGACAAACTGGCATGACCATTGACTGTCAAGTTTGCCTGAACTTTGAATTTAGAAAAAGTCTGTACTGTCACTTTAAATAGCCTGATCTTACAACAATTGAAATTCGCTACAGTATACAATTAGTACAAATAAACAATGGAAACCAAAATGGCAAATGATTTTTAGATTTCTTATTAGAACAAATGTGGTATTTCAAGTATTATTTAAACTGATATGACTTAGGCACCTTCAGATATAACTTATTCTCTCTTCAAAGACAAATAAACAAGGGACAAATCATAACAATAGTCATGATGACAATAGCAAAAATCACTGAAATATTTAATAATTAAGAAAGTTTAATAAACAGCACCGATAGCCTAGTTGGTTGTGGTACGGAGCGAGAGACGAAAGTAGTATGTTCGAAACCAGCCCAAATGGCATACACCTCAGAATTTTCTAAAGTTATTTATTAATCCTTTGCCTTAACGGTGAACGAAAATATTGTGAGAAAACCTGCATTCCTGAGAATTCTTATACGAATTTCAAAGGTATGTGAAGTCTACCAACCCGCATTAGGCTATTCTGGTGGACTAAGCCCTAACTCCTCTACTAATGTGAGGAGTTATTATTACTTTTGAAAATATTTGCCATTTCGGATTACATCCTTTATTTCAACGATACAATCGTTACTTTTGTTGTAGATATAAAATACATTATTTAATATCTAGAACAAAATAAAATGAATTTATGATCATTTCCAGTCGAAAAATATTGCTCCAAATGATTTTTTACTAATCACCCCCTGTTATAGTCCTGTCAGTACGCTATAATTATCTTGCATTGTGAATATTACATACTAGATGTTGCCCGCGGCTCCACCCGTGTGGAGGTTATTTTTGGAATAAAAGGTATACAATCCATGGAGGTATCATAAACTATTGCATCTGTCTATACTTCGCTATCCCATAGGAAGCGTGCATTTTTCCGGGATAAAAAGTGGCCTATGTGCTATTCCAGACTATAATCTATCTCTGTGCCAAATTTCAACCAGATCCTTCCAGCCGTTGTAGCGTGATTGAGTCACAAACATCCAGCCATCCATCCAAACATACGCATTTATAATATTAGTAGGATTACAGTGCTGCGAGGGACTGTCTCACAAGACCCAGACCCGAAACAAATATTCATAGGACATTTGTATCTTCTATTTACAGTTATCTACTCGCCTTTGCGGTACATAGTCCACCAATACATAACACTACACTACCCAGTGGTAGAAATATGCCTTAGAACATGTCCATTTGAATACATAAATAAGATAAAAAATGACCTCAGTAAATTTTAGCTATATGATAAAAATGTAAACATAATTGTATGTGTATATTTAATAATTGGAAAGAACAAGATTTTTTAACTCTATACATCATGCTACAGGGTAATGCATACCCTCAGGAACAGATTGAAACTAAGTTACAATTTTAATACATACACTGAGATATGAGGCTGTCAGTGCAAAAATAGCCTAACCCTCAATTTTTCATAATCTGACCTATGTACTACAAATGATTTAAAATGTGCGAAAATTTAATGCAAAACCGGCCTATCTCTAGTTTCACCAATTGCTAATATGATGACAACAAGATGGCATTGCAAAAATTGCATTTATGTACATTGATTTAAAATTCATGAATATACAAACCACATTATTTTCATATTCATTGTTTCAAGCTTAGGCCACTTTTGCGCTGACGGCCTCATATCAGGATCAACATAAGTATTACTTATATTTGAAAATGTATTTAAAAAATATTTATGGTAAATGACCTTTTTTTATAACAGATATTGTTTACCATTGTACTTAAAAAAACACCTGGATTTATGTCTTCATTTCTGATTTGAATTTTCTTAATACAATAAATCTAGAGGCATATGTGTGTCGTATAGAACCAAAGGCAGCAAAGTAGGGCTTGACTTATTTTTTAAACTAGTTTTTTTTTCAAAAAAGAATTTTGCTTTTTATGCTAATCTGAGGAGATATTTAATTTAATCAATGACAACAATGAAAAAAATTGTACTGTTACGAAACACGTGTTCTAAATATAAAAATACTAGAATATACAACATGAACATAGTACATATCGATTTTCATGCCACTTAGAACTAACTTCACAATGTAAAAATCGCATTCTTCATCGCATCGTAAAAATTCACTCTCATCATTTTTCTCCATCGTCAATCAATTTTCATGTATTTAACTTCAAAAATGACAGATTTGCATACAAACTTTCTAACCCTATTTTACCCCTTAGGGGTGGAATTTCCAAAAACCCTGAAACATGTATTTTTTATTTTTAACTATAAGGCCAAATACTAATTTTCATGAATTTAACTTCAAAAATGACGGATTTTCATACAAACTATCATCCCCTATTTTACCCCCTTAGGGGTGGAATTTCTAAAAACCCTTCCTTAGTGGATGCCTACGTCATAAAATGTACCTACTGTCAAAATTTCAAGTCTCTAACCCCAGCAGTTTAGGCTGTGCGTTGATCGATCAGTCAGTCAGTCAGTTTCTTCTTTTATATATACAGATTGGAATAGTCAATGCAGATATAATTTCCTATATTGCCATATTTTTTTCATTTCCGCCCAACTACTTTGCCGACTTTCGTTCTATAAAACTCATATCTGAACATTTATAACCTAAAACTCAATTGGTACTTCCTGCATAACCAACTTATAACCTAAATTATTCAACGATCCAAACTTATTATGGCTTACCGAGTCATTTGCATTATAATTACACTGAACGGGAGCTGGCACTTCAAAATCCACTACATGCATATAATCATCACTTTCACCAATGTTCAAATCATCAAATCCGTTCTGTGTCAACTCTGGGACGTTTTCGAAGTGGATCTCCGGTCTGGCATCCTCAAATGGCATCTCTGGTAAATTCAGACGGATGCATTTATGCTTTTTAAGCAGTGAGGGCCATACGAAAGTTTCTTCACACACTTTGCAACGGAGGTTTTCGTAGTCACTGTGCTGTGTTTCAATGTGGCGGTTGAGGCCAGATTTCGACGAGAGATATTTACCGCATGTCTGTGGAATAAACAACAAACAGTCATATACATAGTTCTGACCAAAAGAAAGTTAAGATTTGTTTTTTACAACCTCAGTGCAGCTAGGCTAGCTAGGCTATGATATGACAGGACACTGGTTCCTTACCGCACTGAGACATATTTTTGGATAAAAACGTATGTATTTTGGTTTAACGTGAGACCGAAGGTCTCTCCACACACGCACAAAAGGAGCCCAAAGAAGGTCCCTTGTTCCTGGTACCCATAACTCAAGAAGTGCATCTTAGTGTGGGGTCAGGATTATGTCATAAACAAAGTGTGACTGTTATGTTATATGTCATTTATTTATTTATCTATAAGAAAAAGTATGATTGTTTTGTATTATAGGTCTTACGAACTTAGATCTCACAAAATCCAGATACAAAACCTTTGTCATAAGCTATCTATTACATTACACCATAGAAACTTTAAATATGATATTGTTTTGTAAATATACTTGATAAGATGTGGGTTTTCTTGGATAGGGATCACCTACACGGAGTAGATTATTGAATTGAAAATTATACAATCCTTCATTCAAGCTAGAATCTTATTGCACACTAAATTAACCACTCAGATATCATCTTGAATAATTTGAGTTGTTTTTCTTTTAATTTGAACCCATCCTTTGCTGTGATTTGGTGATGTTTACACTCTAGTTGTTAAATGTCTGTATTAATTTTTATATAACAGAAAAATAGTAGAAGGGTAATTTTTGCCATAATTAATTTAAATTGTAAACATTTTGTAAAATTATCCTTGAGATTAAATGAGATTTGATAAGATTTACTCAGTACTCTGCTCTTTGATTTAGGGCTCACGGAATTAATGGATCCTAATATCTATCCAGTTATTTTGTGTGTACAAAGAGATACAATCTCTAAGAATCACCATGTTTTGAATTTGATGTAGTTTTTAGAGCAGAATTTTAGCATGCATGTGGCCAAAGAATTAGTGATTGCCACCAAATTTATGCCTAATCAACCAGATTTTTCTCACCTCACACTGATGCTTAGAAGTTATAGGCTTTTTTTCTTTAGGATTCAGAGGTTTTTTAATTGGTACATTATTTAACTCTTTGCTTATTTCAATTTCTTTTAACTTCTCGTCAATTTTCATCCTCTCCACAACTACTACCGGCTTCATGCCCTCTGGAATCTCGTTTAAATTAAATTTAGCTTTTGGGGTTTCTGTATCCGGGCCTACTTGTGAGTTATCACTTGTTTTTAGGAAATGTGACCATTTATGTTGGAGCATATCAGTCTCAGTGTCGAATTTTTTGAGGCACTGGTCACAAAAATAGTAATCCTTGTAGCCGGTCATGGCTTTATTAGATAAATCGGGAAGTAAGTTCACATGTGCCTCTATCACATCTTTGTCTACCGAACTCTCATCGCAGAAATTACATAAATACAACCGTTCTGTGCCCAAATTCCTCATACCGTATAACGATACTGGTCTTTTTTTAGAGTGTAGAAACGAAACATGATGTACCACAGCACATTTCGTCAAGAATTGGTCTTTACAGATGTCGCATATGAAGAACGTACCCAGATGACTGTAACTATGATCTTTGAGGTCCATAAATTTGAAATACGTTTCACTACATGTCTTACAAGGGTGTACTTTGTTTGTACAGCACACATTACGTCTATGTTCAGTGAATTTTGATTTATTCTGGAAATATTCACCACACATATCGCAATGAAGTTTGATATGGACCTTAAAGAACATTCGATCAACGAACTTTTTGCTGCAATAGTGGCATATGTAGCATTTACGCTTCTTGTGAAATCGTTTCATGTGAATTCTCAGTGATTTGTAATCTTCGAAGATTTTCGGGCACTTCCTACATTTATGATACTTTTTCACTTCGTGTACAATAACATGATCAGAGAACGACACCCGTTTCTGTGGTTTGTTCTCATACACAATCATATGTTTTTTAGTTTGATGCTTGTTCAGTTTTCTCTCGCTGGCATACATTTTTTCACAAATATTACACTGCATAGCCATGTTTAAGTCAATGATTTCAGAATCTGAATCGGAACTTTCGGAAACACTCGTGCTCCGAGAGTTTTTGTGCTTCAATTCCGATTTTAGACTTTCCAAATCATCTCTTTTTAGCTTTACTATACATACTTGAGACAAACGCCGCAAATGGACAGGAGTGGTATATTTTTGTTCGGCATTCTTTGTACCTTTGATTGGCAAGTAGGGGCTAAGGTCGTGACGTTGAATTACCACCGTCGGCACCTTCACGAAACCCCTGAATCCTTCATACGCGAGATCTTCTTCTGCCAAACGTCTAACACTATCTTCAAATCCTTGTTCAGAGTTTTCTCTCGTATTATTCGTATCAAAGTCGGCTCCATCGCAATTCAATGACATGGAAAAATAAACGCGGGAAAAAAAATAAAAGGAAAAACGGCGGAACGTGATGATAATGTCAACAGCGCTTGGGTTGCATTTCATTCTACCCTAGCCAGAATACGCGGCCATCGGTTTTACTTGACAGCTGTCACCTACTTTGTTTTTTTTCAGGTGTCCTATTTAGCTGTACTATAAATATGATCCATGTCAACATACATAGTGAAAAATCGTACATATTTCTCGAAAGTATCGTACTTATTTTGCACTGATATGTGGGGCCACCTCACACCAATTCAATATCACATTGACGTAGCCGATACTTATTCCATTATTTTTTTTTTATTTGTAGCTATATTTTCATGCACAATTTTTATTATTCCGCTACTGTCTTAGAATTCGAAAATATTTACGTTATATTTTGATTCAGTCTTCATCGATTACATTATTTGTAAATAGATTCTTTTTTTCCCGATAAATGCCAAATAAGTTTATACTTAATTAACGTTTCAGAACGTATCAGTTAAAAAAAAACACCGTAATTAACGGTAAAAATATGTTTTTAGTCTTACTCGAATGTGTTAAGGTTCGGAATCGGTCGTGTAATCTGGTAATTCTAACCGACCCATATTGTTTTTTTCAATCCGCAACCGCAATTAATTTTATTATCTGTGCCTGTCTGTGCCGTTGCGGGCGAGAACGTCATACGACACACTCGCTATAAATCGTTAAAAAATAATATAAACAAAAAGATTATAAATAAACGCGAAAATGTTTCCACCTACGCGCTTCAGGACCTGCCTTCCAGTGATGAACCCGCTATTCAAGCAGCGGCTGCGTCCGCACCGACCGTTCAGGCAAACCAGTACCGTCCACCAAACAAAGACAGTAAACTTCCAGAAGACGAAATGGCTGAACTTTCGCGCTATATTCACCAGGTGGATGCCGCTAGGCAGTGTTATTTACGTAGGCTGGTGTTACATTCGAGCGAGTATAAATTACGAAGTGTCTAAAGTGGAGATACGCTTCTATGAATCTTTTCCGTTTCGTGTCACAAGTCGACTATGGGGCAAAGTTGCGGCGTGCGAACTGCCTATTTCATTACGGAGTTTAGTCTACGGTACGTATGTGAAGATGTTTAACGTGAATTTAAACGATGCTGCGGTAACAGACTTATGTTATTACAAGAGTTTATCGGCTTTTTTCACACGACCTTTAAGGGAAGGCGCTAGGTACATAGCGCCGTCACCTTGTGTGTCCCCGTGCGATGGAGTAGTATTAAACTGCGGGCCGGCTGACACAGATAAAATAGAGCAAGTTAAAGGTGTGACATACAGCTTAGAAGAATTCCTAGGTGAAAATAAATGGTCGAAAAAGAGCTCTCAGGATTATTACACGTCTCTATTGAATAATGAAGAAAATATACTCCATCAATGTATAATTTACTTGGCTCCTGGTGACTACCATCGCTTCCATTCACCGTGCAACTGGACAGCGACATTCCGAAGACATTTTTCTGGTAAACTTTTATCCGTAAATCCTTGGCTTGCGAGACTCATTCCAGGATTGTTTACGATGAATGAACGGGCTATTTACGTTGGGGAATGGAAGCATGGGTTCTTTAGTATGACTGCTGTGGGAGCGACCAACGTTGGCTCAATAGAAATATATTCAGATCCCAATTTAAGAACAAACACGAAGGGGAAACGTAATAGAGTGCATGAAAGAGATTTAGGACAGGTTGATTTCCAGAAAGGGGAATTATTTGGACAATTCAACATGGGCAGTACGATTATATTGTTATTCGAAGCTCCGAAAGACTTTAAATTTGATATGTCAGCGGGTGACAGGGTGTTAGTTGGTCAAGCATTATCAGCAGCCGCGAAAGAGCAATCAAGATGACCTGGTTTTGATGAAGTGGTGCATATAGCACAGTTGGCACTATTTTTTTACATGATAATGTTGGTACTGTGATTTTATGTAAGGTTAAATATTTTTGCTTAGACCGATAAACCTACTAAACACTGCGTTACATATTGTCAGCACAAAAGTAAACTGGTTAATCTGCAAATAATGGCTTATGTTTATATGAATATTACACATTGAAATACACATATTTTGCATGTGTAAAGTATCAAGAGTTAAAAAAGAAAATAAATATGTATAATTTTATTTTATTCTGTAAACATTTATCAGGAGATAAATTATTGAAATAATTGAGTTGTATAAAGTCAAAAGCGGTTACCTTTAAGCTGTATTTTGACGAAGTTAATAGAAATAATATTTATGGTAGCAATAATTACTGGCGTTTAATTATTGTATAATCTATGGATATTTTTTCTTGAATATGTTTACAGGAAGACAGTGCGACAAAAAAATAATTTGCTAATGACGCTTTATTAATAGAGATAGCCATATTTCACTAAATGGTAGACACCTTTGATTCTATAAGACTCAATTGATGCCATAAAGCAGGGTGTTTGTGTAATTTATCATGTTTATAAATGTTAAATTTACTAAGAGTGTAGTGATTTTCTATATTAGCAAACACTACTATACATACATAGAGAAGTTTATCTTTGCAAGGCTATTTTGTGCAGATTAGCTTACCGAAAAATATTATCAAAATTTTCATACAGATATTTTGCCACAGAGTACATTAAGAGATAATATGACTGTTGGTGTATTTAATCAGTCACGTATTAATTTCATGCCGGCATGCACAAAATACTGGCAACACTCGCCGTTCTTACATCCTATTTTCAACTTTAATGTCATGGAAATAAAATTGATTTATTGACCTGATTGATTAATTTGACCTTTTTAATATTATTATGATATGCGAGTGGTTAAGGCCAAACTGCCAAAATTTCTTGCCTAGTTTACTGTTGTGCCCAGAAAATGATAAATTTTAAATACTCTTATGACTTTTAGCGTATAGACAACACAAGTTACGTATGTGACGTTGACTAAATAAATAAATACCCTAACATTCAAACACATAGTTCTGACCCTACACTAGGTAAAACCTGTATCGTGGGTATCAACAACTAAGAGGGACTACGGTCCCACAACACCTAGATCCGAAACAAATATCTGGCTGCCACACAAACATTAGTCTCAGTGCGGGAATCAAATACACGGCCTCTCGTTTCACAGCCGGCTAGTCGCCCGCTGCGTCACGGAGACTGTCCAAATTGTGGAATCTCTCCTCCACAAAGACTAACAAGAAAAAAGGAAAGTTGTCTAAGTGGTGTTTTTAGGTATATCGGTCTATTATATCGCAAACTGTGGATTTGAATGTTCGAATTTGTATTTTTGATTATTTGCTATATTTTATACTTAGTTTTAGTGTAATGTTGCTTTTAATTTGTGTATTAAGATTTATAGATGGCTTCCTTTGTTAATTTTAGATATATAATTGCCTCATTGAGCTTAAATACCAGACCAGGAAATCACTATTAGTCTTTGAGTATTCCATTCATTTATACCCATAAACACCTGAGATGTGTATCGTATTTTTTTTTGTTTGGTACGCCATATCTACTCGTATATATTACAAAGGTTTATCATATCTAGAGATAAAATGAGTAATTCTATAAGAATGATGTAGTCATACACTGGAATAAAGATTAAATATATTTCAATAGATATTGCATTGTAAATATGCTGATCTATTTATGTATTTCATTATCTTTATGTGATGCAAATGAAATGAATAATTTAAAGCATCAAAGTCTCTGGACTAGAAGTGCGTCGCAATCATTTGTTTATACCGTAAGTTATATGACTGATGAAACCATCTGCTGTAAATGAGTGTAGGACACGACAGGCGAGTTAACAAATATATACAAACGTTCGGGGCTACACGACAGGCGTGTTAGACTGTATGCTCGTAAGGCTTATTTCAACGCGTCCCGCGTG
Source organism: Laothoe populi (assembly GCA_905220505.1). Taxonomy (NCBI): domain Eukaryota; kingdom Metazoa; phylum Arthropoda; class Insecta; order Lepidoptera; family Sphingidae; genus Laothoe; species Laothoe populi. The sequence goes on along the minus strand of HG992174.1, from coordinate 5,266,828 downwards.
TGCTGCAGAAGTGTTCGGTATACGCCAGGGCTGCCAGAAGCAACGACTTTTATACCGCCATCTCTCTGACATTATACAAAATCGAAACTCATACAACCACAGATACCAACTCGTAAAAAAAGGCATCTTTATCTGTCAAAAACTCTCAAAAGGCCGAAACCATGTGGAAAGTTTACTTATTTAATTTTTAGCCGACTGTATGCATTGTATCCAATTATACAAGGCAGTCTGCTATTCATACCGGATACATAAGTCAACTAAATTATACACATTTTGTATCCAATTATACAATCTGGCAGCCCTGCTACACGCAGTGGTAACACGGCTAGCGTGTAACAGGCAAAGCTCGATATAATCTATATTTTAGCCCCCAGACATGTTGTTTTCGATAAGCACACAGTAAGTGTGTTATTCGCATGCTATTCCGCCATATTTACCCGCTTCGCGTGTGCCCTCGCATATGCGTTCGTGTTTGCTATGTGGTAACACGCCCAGTGTGTAATAAGACATATCTATTTATTTATAGAGTCTATAGTAATTTATAAAGCCACAGTTGTCTTGTTAAATACTAAAATATTCCGAGTTGTTTTTTTCTGGCACGGTTAACTGAGTAGGGTTGTTACGTCTAAGAAAAAAAATACTCATCGCATATATAGTGTCACACATAGTGACGTCATGATTAAGGCGTGGAGACGTACGAGTTATTTTGATATTCAAGATTGATCGTGATTGCTGGTATGGGTAGATTAGATATTTTCTTTATACTTCGTAGAGGCAAAGATAGTCAAGCAATTGACCAAAGTCCTTTGGTCGAATTTTTAAATACCAGAGGCTAGTTACTTCGAAGAATAATGCCTGTTTGCACTAAACCTTGGCAACTTCAAGTCTATACTCTCTAGGGCGCACTAGCACTATAAATGCGTTACCATGAACGGTTGTTCAATGCTTACGTAAACAAAAATTAAGCACCAATTATTATTTTAAAAATTGTTATGAGCAAAAGTGGGTGCGAAGAGGGAATATGTCACTATCTCCCTCGCACGACTGCAACGTAATGGCCATTCTTGGCGATGACGTCATAAATCATATGCATTCTTTTTCTGACGTTTAACAACTACCGCTCACTCCATATTTAAATGACTTAATTAAAAGCGATTTAAAAATATTTTTAATTTTATATATTTTTTAATTAATTATAAAATATATAATAATGTTTATAAAATTATGTCGAATAATAAGAATTTAGCGTAACTTATTGATTAAAAGTATAAAAACTCTCTTAAGTAGTCCGAGACTTAACAATTTAGTGCAAACGGGTATAAATTTCGCGAAATATCGAAGGGTAATTAGATAATAAGGACATATCCTTGAATTTTACTTTATATTGCAAACGTTGTCTTTCATTAGTTAAGGTTTAAATTAATTTGCGTGCTAAGCTATATTAAGTCCTTAACGTAAAATTATCTTATGGTTAAATACAATGTAGAAAATCGACTTCGAAATTCAAATTGCAGTGCGTTTGCAATCTTTTTTAAGGAGCTTTATCATTTTTTCTCATACCTCGTGTTCAAAACTTAACCTTTTTACCGGATATCCTGAATTGGGATCCTAACACAATTTGTCCATATTTGGAGATGTCGTGTAATATAAAGTAACAAAATAATTGTGAGCCTTCTTTTTTGAAGTTAGTAGCACTGTCAAACGCGTAATTTAGTTTTAGAATTCCTAATTTAAAATATAAAAAAAATACAAGTTCGAACATTTATTTGATTAAATCACGCAAAATAAATTGTGTAACAAGAGTATTATTGATTTATTCAGTAGATCTCATGTATTTTAATTGAACATTTGAAAAACGTACTCCAATAGAGGATCCCTCGTTTAATCCAGTACAGTACAGTACAGTACAGCCAAAACAAAAGTTATCGAATCCAGTCCAAATTGCATACACTTCTGACTTTCGAAGTAACGTGTGTATTCATTGTTAGCAATAATGAAAATATCTTTGTGACCAGCATAACCGAGAATTCTCTAAGAGTTTCAAAGGTATGTAGTCTACCTACCCCCATTAGGGCAGCGTGGTGGGTGGACTAAGACTTCATTAGTAGGAGGCCCGTGCTGTTTGATCCAAAACTAATATTATTTATAACTTAAAATACATGAGATTTATTTGTTAAATATTTATTCGAATGTTATTTTGATGTAAAGATTTTATCAATAAAAGTACAATTAAAATCGTTTAAACGTACCACTGTCTCACAGAAAACCAACGTAAAGTGACAGTTTACTGTCGCGTTTCGTATGGTAAGTGAGATATCCGGAGGCCCAGATTCCCCCTTCCCTTCCCTAATCCCTATTCCTGTCCTTTAGGGCCGACAGCGCATACATGATACTTTCGGTATTGTGGATGTTCATGGGCGGTGGAGATCACTTAACATCAGGTGACCCACTGGCTCGTTTGTCGGACTATGGTATAAAAAAAAAGTCGACACCGAACCGAAAGTGAATGGCGGGAATTATCTATGGAACTGTCAAGTCGTTTTAAACGATTTTGACTGTATTCATGTGTGATTATTTATTGACTAATTGAAAAATATATAAGAAAGCTTATACTGAATTAGTTGTATTATTCAAAACCTCTACCCTAACAGTGGCAGCCCTAGCAAAACTTAGGTGGCGAGATCTCAAAATGGCGCCTCTAAATTCAATTTAGTGTTCCTATACGCAGTTGCTTGTCTGTGATTATAAAAAGTTTTAGAGCTATCAAATATCTCGGTGTATCTTCGGGGCGCAGAAAAGTCTGTCGCACTTGACAGCAGTTAATCTGCTTATTAATTTTTGCTATTTCATTGGTGCTAAAAACATGGTCTGGAAAAAATTGAGTTTTGGTTACCTCTAAAGTACAGAATTTATGTAATTTTTGGTCTTTCCTTGCCACCAAAGAGTATTATACTATAATGCTTGCCAGTGTGTTGCCAGTACTGACGTCTTTATCTTCGCAGACAACAACATCCGTAGTCTATAACGATACATAAGTAACCTCTTTGCTATGCGTAGATTTCTGCATACGTCATTGGTCTATTTTTGGCGCCAAACAAAAACAAACCAATCACGTATAGAAACGAACGGAGTAAACAGTTCTGACTGCACCATAACCTTGGCGATTTAATACTGACCGTCTTATACAATCAGTAGTTGACGCCGAGGTTTTGCTGGTGGTAGGATATTCATATCCGCCGGGATAGCGTCCACCGTACACAGGGTGTAAAACCCGCTTTGACGGGCCCTCGAAGTGTGTCGAGTTGCGGGATCAGCCAGTGTACATGCGGTTTTTGTCGGGGGTATAGAGTTGGGGTACGATATTTGGCCGTTTCGCGCCCTTCTGAGTACTCTGACACTAAACCCTCGACTGCCTCTTCACCTTCTTGTCCATGGCGTAGTGTGAAGAAGCAGGCCGGCATGATAGTGTTGAGTAGTGGGAGATAGATCATCTCACGCTACTTGATACTCTAATCGGACGGCACTGCGCTTACCATCAGGTGCAGTAATAATATATAACACCCAACAGTCACACATATAGTCCAGACCCCACACTAAGATATGAGTCTTGTGTTGTGGGTATCAAGGAATACGAGAGACACACGGTCCCACAACACCCAAACCCCGGACACAAATATCTGTCTGTCACACAAACATTTGTCCCGGTGTGGGAATCGAACCCACGGCCTCTCGTTTCACAGCCGGCTACTCTACTGCGCCACGGAGGCTGTCGAGTGTTGTCACTTTGCCATGTCAGGATAAAAAAAGTAGCGAAAGACAATCTATCATGCTGTAGACTGTAGAGAATACTGTTCAGCTTGACTCTGCCACTTTTTTTATTCTGTCACGGCACAGTGTGCCGGGCACACTACACCTAATGGTAAGCGCAATGCAGTTCGTTTATAGACTAACAAACTATGGAGTATATGAGATGTCTTTTGCAAAAATATACTCTACTAGCGGACCGTGCAGACGTGCGACGTCCTGCCCGTAAAAGCAGCGCAATCTGCCGGGCTGATTTCTGAATCTAAACCATCCAGCGCGCCACCTAAACGCATACAAAAAAATCATTGAATTTTTAGTTTAGGAGGAGTTCAGTGACATACACACGTACAGTAGAATTATATATATAGTATATAAGCTATGTAATCGTATTCTATTAAACAAATTGTTGTTTAATTACTCATATGAGAGGAGCTCTATATTTATTTTATAAACTAACAAAGAGACAATTATTCATATTAATCATTCCAGTCATAGTCTCAAAAGCAACACATTGGCTTTTTATCTATAAACGGAAGCTACAGTGTACTTTGATTTGTTGTGACAGAGACTATCCCGCCCACACACCCGCCATTGTAACTCCTGTTTACCCAGGAACGTTCCAACCTTGACACTGGCAGAATCATGCACAAGTGGAAGCCTAAGATTTTTAAAGAAGAAGAAGACAATAGCAGACATTTTTTCGACAATGAGTAATGAAACTCGGCGAGTCTCTGGGAATACACGATCATGTCGCGGCCGGACTGCTTCCTTACACGCCATGGGCAAGGTGAACAAGCGGTCGAGGGTCTAGTGACAGAGTACACAGAAGGCTGCAAAACGGGCAAACATCCCAACTCTAGACCCCCGATAAAAAACGGATGTACACTGACTGCTCCCGGGAGGGACACACTTGTGCTACTATGGCGGGTTTTACTCCCTGTGTACGGTGGTCGCGTGGATATGAATATCCTACCACCAGCTAAATCAGGCAGACATATAATTAACGAGGAACCCACATAAGACAGTAAATAGTTCCGTTATCTTATCTCATTATTTAACAAAATCTTTATGGGACCGTTCTTAACACTAACCCTCACTAACCCTACTGAATATACACTTATTAAAGTTGGTTAAAAATATATACTAACATACAAATGACGCATGTTGCACTTATAGGTCTTCAAACCTTATTAGTGCAATCGGTGTTCATAGATTTCCAACAATATACTATATAAACTGCCTCGGTTACGCAGTATTGCGTATGCGTTATCTGCTGTGCTGATGTCTCGGGCTCGATCCCCCGGTCGGGCAAAGTGGTATTGGGTATTTCTATTTAGATTTCTATCAGCCCGGAGTCTGGAATTATGCCCGGTGTGGCAATAGGCTCGCATATCATATTATGGACCGTAATAAATTCGGCGAATAGTGGATGTACTAGTTACACCTCTGCCTACACCTCGGGGATTACCGGCGTGAGTGTATATGTATGTTTGTATGTATGCGTATTGTACATTTTGCTTTAAGGTCTATTTCCATTGAATACTAGATGTTACGTTGCTGGTGCTGGTGGTAGGATATTTATATCCGCCCGGATAGCGACCACCGTACACAGGGCGAAAAACCCGCCATAGTGGCACACGCAAGTGTGTCGCGTTCCGGGATCAGCCAGTGTATGTCCGGTTATCGTCGGGGGGCTAGAGTCGGGGTACGATGTTTGGCCGTGCAGGTATTAGCCGGTTCACAGTCGGTTGGAGGTGTATTGATCCGTCGGCCAGGGAGACCTGTAGAAACGGTTGTACCGCTGGCCGCCCGCGGTACAGTACAGGGGCCCAATCGTGACTAACCACCACGAGAGGCTGCCCCACCATGCCGCGCATAATCTTGGGTGGGTCCGTCGTGCCGGTTGGTGACCGGATGTGGGGTCCCGGCGGCCCTTCCGTCTGGCGGATCAGCTTACCTCCTCTCGGCTCTTGTAGTGGGCCGGCGCTTGTTGCGGCCTTCTGATTACTCTGACACTAGACCCTCGACCGCTTCTTCACCTCCTCCCCCCATCAACTCCATGACAGTGCCTAAAAAGAGAAAAGGACCTACAGCGGTGCGTAACCCCACCACCGCTTTCACAATGGAGTTCGCTAACATCCGCGGACTCCATTCGAACCTTAATGCCGTCCACCACCATCTTGAGACGGCCCGGCCTGCTCTTCTCTTCCTGACGGAGACGCAGATTTGTAGTCCGACCGATACCACATACTTGCTTTACCCCGGCTACTCACTTGAAGAAAGCTTCAGGCCGAGGGCCGGGGTATGTCTGTATGTTCGGTCGGACGTCTGCTGTCGCCGTCTGCGCTGCATGGAGGACCCCTCCTTCTCCACCCTGTGGGTGCACGTCGACCTCGGCTCCCAGAGTCGGGTTTACGTGTGCCTTTACAGGTCACACGACGGGGACGTGGAGACAACTCGGCTATTTGATTACATTAGCCAGGCGACAGACGACGCGCAGGAGCAGTTCCCAACAGCGGAATTGGTTGTTCTGGGGGACTTCAACGCACACCATGAGTTGTGGTTGGGATTCTCCAAAACTGACCATGCTGGCAGAACTGCTCATGCATTCGCCTTGACTCATGGCTTGTCACAACTGGTGAACCAGCCTACCAGGATCCCAGATGTGGCGAGTCATGCGCCGTCTCTGCTGGACTTCTGTTTCTGTTTCTGACTTCTGTTTGCCTCCACGTCCCGTGAAGGTCAAGCGCAGGGTCTGGCACTACTCGTCGGCAGATTGGGATGGTATGCGGGATTATTTCGCATCCATCCCTTGGCGACAGCGCTGCTTTGAGGGAAAGGATCCTTCTGCGAGTGCCGACGCCGTTGCCTGCGAGATCAGACTAGGAATGGAATATTACATTCCTTCCTCTGAGATCGCGGGCCACGGTCAAGGACGCTCCTGGTTCAATCATGCATGCGCCGATGCTGTTGGTAAAAAAACAGACGGCGTATCGCGCTTGGATCGGGGGTCGCGCTACTAAGGATCCCAATCTTAAGTCCCTCAAAGCAGCCTACAACCGTGCTGCCAAGGCTTGCAAGAGGGCGTACGTTAGAGCGGATGCCCAGCGCGTCTCCAGGATTGGATGTGTTTTGGCCTATCACCCGACAAGCAGTCGAGCTTATTGGAGCTTGGCTAAGGCCGTCCAATCTAATTTCTGTCGCCCCTCGCTGCCACCGCTGAGATATCGAAATGGAACACTAGCCCATAGCTCGCAAGAGAAGGCCGATTTACTGGCAAACCTCTTCGCGGCTAATTCGAGACTCGAGGACTGCCATGCTCATTTACCACCTACGCTGCCCGGTTGCGGTCACACAATGCCTGATATCCGTATCAGGCATTGTGATGTGGGGCGTGAGCTGCAGTCTCTCGACGTCCGGAAGGGTAGTGGTCCTGATGGTATCCCAGCGCTTGTTCTCAAAAAGTGTGCAGCGGAGTTGTCTCCTGCACTGACGCGCCTATACCGATCGTCCTACCTCCCAGGTGTTGTGCCTGAATCTTGGAGGGAGGCCAATGTGCAGCCGATCCCCAAAAAGGGTGATCGGTCAGACCCTAACAATTATCGCCCAATCGCCATCACCTCAGTGATGTGTAAAGTCATGGAGCGACTAATTAACAGCCAATTGGTTCGCTACCTGGAGGATCACTCGTTGATCAGTGACAGACAATACGGGTTCCGTCATAACCGATCAACGGGTGATCTTCTAGCGTTTGTATTACATCACTGGGGCGAGGCGATTGACAGGCTTGGCGAGGCTCTGGCTGTGAGTCTCGACATAGCCAAGGCGTTTGATAGGGTCTGGCATCGCGGCCTTCTCTCCAAGCTCCCGGCATACGGTCTGCCCGACAACCTGTGCAAGTGGATCTCCGGCTTTCTGCATGAGCGTAGAATACGTGTCCTCGTTGATGGACACGCTTCGCAGCTCATGTCAGTAAATGCCGGAGTACCACAAGGTTCTGTACTTTCGCCCACGTTGTTTATTCTGCATATTAATGATATGTTGTCGCTTGGCAACATTCATTGCTATGCACATGACAGCACGGTTCATGGGCGTTATGCAGCAAGCCTCCTGGTTGCCGGGCGGATACTGAAAGGAGACGCCAGGATCTTGTCATTGAGCTCAACCAGGCCTTGGATCTCATATCATCATGGGGTACCAGGAATCGGGTTGTGTTTAATGCCAAGAAAACCCAGGTGTGCGCGTTTTCGTGCAAGAAATCCCCGTTTTCTCCCATCCCCGTTCTTCAGGGTGTTCCACTCGCAATGCGGAATGACCTTAGTGTCCTAGTATGGATATCCGCTGCGATCTTAATCCAAGGAGTCACATCGAGGGCGTAATATCCGCCATTTCCCGCAGGGTAGGAATCCTGAACAGGGTGCGGCGGTTTTTCACGCCCGGTAAGCTCTACCGCTTATATAAAGCGCAAGTGCGGCCGGGAATGGAATACTGCTCGCACCTCTGGGACGGTTCCGCAAAATACCTTCTCGATGCCTTGGATGGGTTGCAGCGGCGGGCCATCCGCGTTGTGAATGATGCAGACGTGAGTAACAGCCTGGAGCCGCTACAGCTGCGTAGGGATATTTCCTCGCTTAGCGTGTTCTACCGTCTGTATCATGGCGAATGCTCTGAAGAATTGTTTGATCTTATCCCATCCTCTCCCTTCCATACCAGAACCACGCGTACTGGATTGCGGAGCCACAGCTTCGTGGTATCTACTACCCCGGCCCGAACCAAGAGGTTCGCAAACTCGTATTTTTGCCGCACCATCAAGCTGTGGAACAGTTTGCCAGCTACCGTGTTCCCTCCTTCCTATGATCCTGGTCCTTTAGGCGTAGTGTGAAGAAGCTAAACAGCAGGCCGGCATGATTGTGTTGAGTAGCGAGGGATAGACTGTCTCTTGCTACTTGATACTCTATCTGGACGGCACTACGCTTACCATCAGGTGTAGTGTGTCACTTTGCCGCGCCAGAATAAAAAAAAAAAAAAAAACGTAGTCCCCGTGATAGCTATTTGCTCCGCTGTGTGGAACGGGATGCTAGATAGCCTCCCTAGATAAACTCCCTTTTTATATACGCTATAAAATTAATATAAAAGCAGTTTTTCAAATCAGACTGGTAATTACAGAAATTAGCGGACATGTTATGGACAATGTTGGACATGGTCACTTTTGTTATTTTACTCCAACATATTTTTTTCTGTTAGTTCCTGCGAGGTACATTAGGACGTCGTAAAATTTATATTTACATAGTGCACTGACTATATATCTAATACACAGCAAATAAAAATATAAAACCTCAGACGTGTGGCGTACTCATACGTATAGAGAATGAAGTGAGCAATATCTTCACAAAACTGACCACTTTGAAGAAAGAGACAAAGCGACAGTTCGGCCAATACCTATTTCGTTTCGCAGCAAGTCTGTGACGTAGACTAATGAAAATTCTGGCAAAAGACAACTGCTGGCCGCACGTTTGCTTTATCTCTCTCACATTTTTCTGCCCGTATTCACTTAATAGCTGAATAGAGAGTGGAGTAGTCTATTCGTTTTAGGTATACGGCTTTTCGGCTTAAAGTATACATATTTTCATCTAATGCACTAATTTAAAAGTCGACAGAGAACAGTCCACATGGCACCGTCAAGGTCACGAGGTCAGATTGCATAATTGTAATTATTATTAATAACGTACGATGATTTGGCCAGACGGGATTTACTGCAACAATTAAGTGGTACATTTTCATTGACTTATATTCTATAGACACGAACTGTCGAAGAAAAAAGATGTTCCAAAAACCTTGTCCGCCCACTAATGCCATCTATCATTTTACTAAGAACTATTTGGAAGTTATAACTCTCGTCACTTTCTTTTGAAGGGGACTTTCCGCGCGCCAAAACGGGACAAACTGTATAATGAATTTTGTTTTGATATAGACTTCCCGTATTCAAAATTGAAATTAATTCATATTTATTGATATAACGTTCAAAACGTTATGAAAATATGTTATTTACCTTATATACTATTAACAGATTCACTGAAAACCAATTTAAGGCAGATTTGTTCGGGAGTGTCGCTACAAATAACTAAAATTAACTCGACACTGAAAGATGCAATCAAGCAAACTAACGTCGCGTCGGTGCGGAGTATACACCTCAACTCGGTGGAACATAATGTTTGTTCTGGTCGCCGCATCTAGTACGTAGTACATATAGATCGCTGCACATTTTATTACTTTTTATTAAACGATTAAACTGTTAACTTTAATTTTTTTTACTTATTGCAATGAGAATGGTTGGGAAATGTGGATTAGGAACTTGGTATTTAAGATAGATTTTGCGTACCTACACATTTGTGAGGTAAGGTAACTAATAACTGGCGTACAAAATTAATATTGTAGTACATAGCAATATAAACTTTGTATATTAAAACCTCCGGTATTTATTATATTGAGTTTATTCCAATTATTAATTTTACAACTTATATTGAGACAGTTTCTAATACAATACTAAAAGGGCGCCAAACTCCATGTAACAACTGACAGCTATATAGGTTATGCGAACGCATAGATATCATAGATTTAGTATATATATAGATGAGGCATAGGCGTAGACCCGAAAGGGACAGGTGAACTCTATGGGGCTACCAACTAACATTATTTACCCAGTTCATGAAATCTCAGGGGTGCGTGTTTCATGATAAGATAAAATTTAAAATTTTATGAGTCATAGACATAATATTATAATTTCTTGAAAAGGAAACCCACAGTTACATAATAGGCATAATAACTTTACTAACAGTGAAAAATTAATTTTGTATATAGGTAATGTAATATTTTCTAATACTGTCTTTTTTATTTACGTAAGATTTTCCAGCATAGTATGTCCTGACATTTAAATAGTTTTTACAAATACTTTTGATGAGCATTAAGTAGTGGTTATCAAAAGAGAATGAAAAATCGCGAGGAACTCCTGCAAATAATTGACGACCAACATATTCATGCATTCTTGTAGGAGACGATTACCGAGTTGTAGAGTTTATAGACTACTTACCCCATCCGCCAACACCAGATTTGCACAAGAGCGCATGTTTATAAGAGTGTAGCCAAATATTGTGATATAATATTTTTTTTTTAATTCATAATAAGTACACAGGACTTTAATAAAAAACAAATTATGCATCCTTATAAAATTTGAGGGTTGCCCTCGATTTTTCTGAGGTCCCATCATCAGATCCTGACTTAGTGGGACCAATGGGACCACCTGGGAACTATACCCTATAACAAAAAAATCGTCTTCGAGTAATCGGGGAATATACATAAAAAAAGATTCCGACGAATTGTGAACCTCCTCCTTTTTTTTGAAGTCGGTTAAAAATGATTTTAAAGTCGCCTTGAGTCAATATCGATGCATAAACATCACATTCACTTAAACCAGGGCACTTATGGATTAAAAACAACATGCTGATATCTACAATTAGTATAGTTGCAAAATATAAGAGTCCATTGTCCAGACCATGCATTGGACCACACTAATATTTCGTCTGGCCTTACGATGCGAGAGAATAGAATAGATTAAATCGATTATTGTGAAGACATTGATCCGATTCCCTAATCATTACAAGTGGCTTATCTTCTTTATATATATAATTCTACTGTACGTGTGTATGTCACTGAACCCCTCCTAAACGGCTGGACCGATTTGAATGAATTTTTTGTACGCGTTTGGGTGGCGCCCTGGATGGTTTAGATTCCAAAGGCAGCTTCTCGCGCTATAGTGTAGACAGTCTGGAGCAGAATGTGCGGAGATTGTTTTCACGAGGCTTATAAATACCAGCCGGCAAATTTTATTGTTTTTAAGAGATACGAATATGATATAAGTAATATTTATTTCGCAGAAAGATTGAATTCCGCGAGTGATAAATTTTAATAAATTCTCACATAGGGACGGGACATTATGCGCTGCAATAAATAGGCATAAGACTGGGAGCTCTCGAAATTCTGAAATTGTGTGTATAGACGGATCGCATACGCCTTCTTGCTATAAGAAAATACTAAAAAAATTACATTCCTATTTTATTAAACTTCTTAAAAAATAATCTTCTTCTTTGTTCATCGATGTTTGATACTTCTACAATAAGTATACCGGACAGTCTGCATGTGAATAGTAACAATGATATTGTCCAAGAATTAATTGAACAAATTAAAACACTCAAATTGCAGCTAATGAGCGCTCATCAGGAAATAGAAGACCTAAATAGCGAGAACTGTCATTTAAAAATTGATCTTCAAAAATCTTTAAAATCCGCTGAAACCTATAAAATGCTTTGCTTAACGCCTGTTAGAACAAGTAGTAACACACCAGAATCTTCCAGCAAAAAAAAGTCTAAACATTGTAAAATATCACAGATTCCCGGCAATTCCCATGAAAAAGCAAAAGTTGATAAAGTAACACAAACTACAAGTGACATACAGGCAGAATTATTACAACAAACGCCTGGACCAATATTCCAACAGTGTAATGCAAACAAAAATTCATCAATCACTATAAATATGTGTAACGGTATATCAGTACCGAAACAAAAAAAATAGATTATGCATCATAAGCAGCTATTGCACAAAAGGAACTCTGCCGCTTATCGAAGAAGTTTTCTCAAAGTATTTCGATTACTGTCATTATTTACTTCCAAATAGTACAACTAAAGACTTCTTGAGCGATATTAAATACAAATTACAAGATTTCACGTTGAATGATTACTGTTTGATTTTCGTCGGAGAAAATGATCTAAAAAATAATGACTATATATGCATACTTTAGACAATTTAAAATGCTCACTGAAAAGCTCTTCCCACACAAATAGTATTGTCTGTACTCCGACTTACATAAAAGGTGCTCTAATCCATAACTACAAAGTCGAGTTATTCAATAACTGTCTTTATTTAGATTTGAAAAACAACAATTGTGCATCCTTATTTGATAGCAATTATACCCTGACACACGAGATGTTTTCTTATAGAACAGGAAAAATAAACAAACATGGATGGAGAAATATATACGACCAGATAATGTCTAACATAATGGCAGACAATACAATTCTCGAGATGATCCAATCCAGGTTCAACAACATAATGAAAATCTACTCGACGAGAATCCCCAGTATAAAGAATACCAAAATAATGGAGAAATATGTAGCCCTATGACTCATAGTATTAATGATAGCAATATACAAAATAGTAGTGATACAAACAGTAATCATTTATTTCGTCTATAACTATATTTATGTAACACACCAAAATATAGCAGGACTAATAGGTAAATCCGATATGTTAACGGTATGTTTGAATGATTTTCCATCTAAAACTATAGATGTATTATGTACTAGCTGTTGCTCGCGGCTCCGCCCGCATGGAGGTTATTATCGGGAGCAGAAGTATACAATCCAAGTAGTTATTTTTTCTTGCAATTAAAATAGCCTGGTCTTTCTGTACCTATTTCTATAATTCTTTTTTTTATTAAATTAAATAGGTAATAATGTTAACATTTATTAATTAGGGATGATTGAGAGTGTTATAAACGTAAGAGTAGACAAATATAATCAGAAATCTCCGAACTGTTAAGCTATCGGGAGTTACACGTGTTATTGTGATTAAAATATAGACATTTGCTGCTGTGGAATATTTTTTATATAATTTTAAGGAGAACATTTCCGTCATACATGATTTCTGTGTAGCTTTAACTATTAAGGCTGCACACGCGACGGAAGCTTAAAAAATGGAGTAAGTTCTCCTGTTTTCCTAACATTTCCCTTCACTGCTCTGCTCCTATTGATCGTAGCGTGATGAAAAGTATACTATAACCTGCCCAGGAGTATGAAGAACAATTATACCAAGTTTTGTTGAAATCCGTCGAGTGGTTTTTGTTTCTATAACGAACATACAGACAGACAGACAGACAGACAGACAAAAATTTTACTGATTGCATTTTTGGCGTCAGTATCGATCACTAATCACCCGCTGATAGTTATTTTGGAAATATATTTCATGTACAGAATTGACCTCTCTACAGATTTATTATAAGTATAGATATAGATTACAGAGCACAACATGATCACTGATGATATACCCCGGTTTTATATACCATCTTATAAATTAGTGTCGGTTTTCTGTAGAAATAACAGAAGTGGTGGCTCTTGTGTTTTGGTCAAAAACATTCATCCATATAAACCACTTGATGATGTAGTATCGCTGTCTGTATCTAATATTATTGAATGTTCAGGAATTGAATTACTGCAGCATAAAATAATTGTCATTTGCTTATATCGAGTTCCAAAAAATACCTCTAAGGAGTATGATAATTTTTTTATTACTTTACACAAGATTCTTAATAAATATAAATCGAAAAATAAAAAAATTATTATTACAGGAGACTTGAACATAGATATTCTCAAAAAAAATAATATTACAGCTGAACTTACAAATTTACTTGCGTCTCATAATTTACATCTTCAATTTAATACACCAACACGCTTGGTTAGTGGCACATGCATAGACAATATGGCACATAATATTAAGGGCTGTAAGGGAGAATTGTTCGAGTCGGCTCTCTCTGACCATATGGCTCAATTACTTAAATGTCCTGTAAAAAAAAGTTGTTCCATAAAATTTTGGTATGTCCAACAGAGAGATTATTCACGTGAAAACCGAGCTAAATTTGTTGAATGTCTCACCAATCTGAGCTTTAGTGAAGTATACGAATCAAATAACCCTAATGATGCTTTCTCTCGTTTTCATGATACCTTTATGATGTTCTATGAGCTATGTTTTCCTCGTATAAAAGTTAAAATAATGGTCAATAAACGACCCCAATGGGTTTCACGAGGGATTAAATTATGTAGCAAACGCAGAAGAGAACTTTTATGGAAGTATAGAATGTATCCAACAAGCACAAATAAAAATATTTTTCAATCTTACGCTAAGAGATACAAATCTGTATTGATTCTTACCCAAAAATCACAAAATAGCAATTACCATGTAGCGGAGCTACATCTATTTATTTTCATTCACGTAACATACTTTTGTAATATGTATAAACTCAAAATTATTTGTACCTAAATTTAATATTAAAACTTACAGCTAAATTTATATCTAGAAAATAAAATCTAAAATTATATACAGAGAATAACCCTAATCTTACAACTACAATATTCAAGTTAAAATTGCGCAGCACATTGGATATATACAAGCTCCAAGTATCAATGGTTGGAGGGGCCGCGGCCGGTCGGGCATAACACCTGCCTGACTGGAGATACCCCCCCTTCGCTAGAGGAACACTACCACCCGTTCCTCTACAGTGGTGACCCCAGACGCTGGAGATACCCCCCTTCGCTAGAGGAACACTATCACCCGTTCCTCTACAGTGGTGACCCCAGACGCTGAACAACATCCGCACCTACACCGGAACTCCAACCAACCATTCGCATCGCCATCCGCACCGCATCGTATCCGCACCGCATCGTATCATCATCGCTTCGCATCGCATCGTCATCGCTTCGCATCGCATCGCCACCGCCATTCGTCACTTCCTCCCTCCATTCCAGCCATTCTGCACTTCACCCAGCCAGCCATCACTCGCAAGCCAACAGGGTTACCACAAGCACGCTACTAGACGCAGGCCTGGTACCTACCCTCGGCACTTCAACAGCTCGACATCGGCGTCAAATCACGGCACAACTGCGCTAACAGCCGGGTCAACTACGGGCAACATTCGCCGGTTCTCGCAGTATAGCCACGTGATAGCCACACTCATCGCAGCTACTCAAGCTTCGAATCCGACTCACTGGATTTCGAATTACGCAGTTCCGACTCACTGGAGCTGACTACCGCATAGTTCTGACTCACTAGAACTACTTGCGCACATTCCCGACTCACTGGGACATTGGAGCATCGGCATTGGCACGGGGAAAAACTATACCAAGCAACGACAGCTGAAGAATGAAGTTCATCGACCTCCGGTCTCCGGGGGGGAGTGATGTGGCGGCACACAAGCGCCTCACACCGACGAGATAGCAAAGACGCCAGGCTCGATCGCGGTAGTTAAAATTGCGCAGCACATTGGATATATACAAGCTCCAAGTATCAATGGTTGGAGGGGCCGCGGCCGGTCGGGCATAACACCTGCCTGACTGGAGATACCCCCCCTTCGCTAGAGGAACACTACCACCCGTTCCTCTACAACATTAAAAAATCTATTAACAAATCTAAAGCTACATGGAAAATTATAAATAAAAACAAAAACACTAAACTCAAAGAGAATATTAATTTTATTAAAAACAATGATCAAATAGTTTCAGACCCAAAGGATATAGCGCAATTATTTAATATTTTTTTTACTAATGTAGCTAGGTGCGATAACAATACATATACAACCCCATTCTTAACAAAAAATAGTCAATCAAATTCAATTTTTGTGGGACCTGTAGGAGTAAATAGTATTTCTAGAATAATTAATTCTTTGAAGAATGTTTTCAGTACTGGTTACGATGAGGTTACAGTTAGGGTAGTAAAAGATGTATCACATATACTTTCCCCAATCTTAAGTTATACCATTAACTTGAGTATAGAGTACGGTATTTTTCCAGACAAACTGAAGTTCACTATAATAAAACCGATGTTCAAGAAGGGAGATATTAGAGACATAAATTGTTACAGACCCATAGCGTTAATTCCTATCTTTTCGAAAATCTACGAGAAAGTTTACTATTCTTCTTTATACTCTTTTCTCGAAACTAACAAGATCTTTGCACCCGAACAGTACGGCTTTCGTAAAACAAAATCAAAAGATACAGCGGTGTATAATTTTCTTAATACTGTAATCACTAATATGGACCATCGCAAGGCTGCTGTAGCTATATATTTAGATATGACAAAAGCTTTCGATCACGTTTGCCATGATATTTTACTTAATAAATTACACAAATATGGCATTAGAGGAAATATTAATAACTTAATAAAATCTTATTTAACTGGGCAACAACAAGCTACGCAAATAAATAGAGTATGTCCAATATTAAAAAACGAGATTGTTTATCGATCTCAATACAACAATATCTATTCTGGGGTGCCACAAGGTAGCGTCCTGGGCCCCCTACTTTTTCTTGTATACATTAATGACTTACCATGTATAACTAATCATCAAATGACTCTTTTTGCCGATGATAGTACGGTTTTATTTACTGACAACCATGTAAATTCGAATCTTAATAACGAAATACATATTTTTTTAACAAATACAATTGATTGGCTTTCTAATAATAATTTAAAAATAAATCTGACAAAAACAAAAATTATGAACTTTAGACAAAGATATCATGCAAATGAAAATTTTAATATAACATTCCAAAACACTACAATTGAAGAAATAGAAGTAATAAAATTTTTAGGACTACATATTGACAGGAAGCTAAACTGGAAAAATCATATAGATTATATTTGTAAACGGTTAAATCAACAGTCATATGCTCTTTATAAATTAAGTAAAATATCAGATAAATCTGCCGTCCTCAGTGCATACCATGGACATGTGTCTTCTATTCTGAGATATGGTTTGATGTTTTGGGGGAACTCCGTGAACAAAACCTAGCTTTTAGGGCTCAGAAACGATGCACTCGGTCAATGGTGAACATTGAATCGACTGACTCTTGCCTCCCACATTTTAAAGAATTAAAAATACTTCCCTGCATGTTTGTTTATGAATGTGCCGTTTTTGCTAAAGTAAATAAACATCTTTTTAAATTTAGTAACCGAAACAGACGTAATGATAAAATGACAAATGTGCTCCACAAAACTGCACTACTACATAAAAGTGTGTTTTATTTAATTCCTAAAATATATAATAATTTACCAAGACTTATTACCCAATTGAATAATATTAATAATTATAAGAATAAATTGTTTCAGTTTTTAAATGAGAAATGTTATTATGATTTAAATGATTATTTTAATGATATAAAAGTTTAAAATGTTTTATTTTACTATTTTGTGTAAATAAATGTGTGACAAATATTGTATGCCAATATGGCGGGACATAGCTGTACAAATTTTAAAATATAACACCATTGAATCCTATGTACCACAATAAAAACGATTTGATTTGATTTGTTCTCCTTCTTAATCTCTTTTATTGGCCTTATGTTACAAATAGTGCTCTAAATAACATAAATAAGACTTAACCCTTAGATGGTAATTAAAATTATTGTGGTTAAAGATTTTTATTTCTCACTAGCTTTTGCCCGCGGCTCCGCCCGCGTGGAAGTTATTTTTGGGAGAAAAGGTATATGTCGGAGTATAATGAATACGGAGACTGAATGGACCTTACAAATAATTTTATCTTTTGTAAATTGTGGGTATCGTCAGTTGTTTTACTATTTTGAAGGTAGGTTCGAGTTGTTTATTGGATGATCTCATTCGTAGTGGGGCACAACGAAAATCACAATATAAAAGAGTGCCTCGTCATTTCGCGGAGCATTCAGGAATAATTATTAGATGAGACAATATCCTATCTCGAATAGTTTAGTAATTTAGAGGTCGTAATGCCCAAGTGTTGTTTAACTGATCGTTGTCTACAATTAAAGTGATGATTCAACGCCATGTGCATCTCAGTGCAAAGTGTAATTGTAAACCATGGTTTTTCTTGCCAGTTCTTTTTTCCGAGGATTATTGTATTTCGAACTGGCAGTAGCTTAATAAACTGTGAAGTGTTCAACTCGTGTTATTTCTAGGAATCTATAATACCATGTGCTTCCTGTCTATATCTGGAGATCGGAGAGGGATGTATAAGCCCTCTTCCAGCCTCTTCATATGGTGACCTGTGACTTCATGACCTTTCACATGGTCATAAGAAGTGGGATCTACCCGTGGATTTATGTGAAATTTGGTGAGTCGCTTTCAGTTTTTAAATTTAAAGGCCGATTTTTAATTTTGATCGTTCTGCTAAACTTACGATTTATTAAGTTGGAAATATGAGGATTTGTTTCCTACCTCATTGATTTCTGTTTTTGCATTTAAAACTGATTGTAATTAACGACTATTAAGTTATAGTATGGTTTGTTTCCAACCTCATTGATTATTTCTTTATTTTAATTTGTACTGTTACAACCGATGGAAATTTCATCGAGTTTTTTGGCTCGGCAAAGTGACCACACTGCACCTGATGGTAAGTGCAGTGCCGTCCAGTTATAGTATCAAGTAGTGAGACAATTTATCCGTCGCTACTCAACACAATAATGCCGGCCTGCTGTGTAGCTTCTTCACACTACGCCTAAAGGACCCAGGATCATAGGAAGGAGGGAACACTGTAGCTGGCAAACTGTTCCACAGCTTGATGGTGCGGCAAAAATACGAGTTTGCGAACCTCTTGATTCGGGCCAGGATAGCAGACACTACAAAGCTGTGGCTCCGCAATCCAGTATGCGTGGTTCTAGTATGAAAGGGAGAGGATGGGATAAGATCAAACAATTCTTCAGAGCATTCGCCATGATACAGACGGTATAACGGCTCTAGGCTGTTACTCACGTCTTGCACTCAGATTTTGCTTAACTGCTAATAACGCAGTGATATTATAATTGGACGTCCACGGTCCTCTGTGGCGTAGTTGTAATATGTAATTGTATGATATTGGGATTATCCGCCGTGAGCATGGAATTGTGCCCGGTATGGTATAGGCTCACCCCTATCACACATACGATAATAAGCTGCGCGAATTATGGGTGTACTAGTTACACCTCTGCCTACACCTTCAGGGATTACAGTTGTGAGTGTGTATGTATGTGAAAATACGTAACAGTTGACGCGTGTGATGATTTAATGAACCTTGAATTTGCTGTGGTTCAATTCTAGCTTGTATGAGGGTTGAAAAACATTTACTCTTATAACTAGTGTTAAATAAAAAACTATAATCAAAGGTACCCCTCAAACCTAGGTTTTAACGTGTTATGAAAAAACTGCATTGAATGAATAATTCAGTAATTTAATGGTTACTACAATATTGATTTATGAATTGTTTTACGGGTCTAGTTTATAAAAGTTTCAGAATTAATAATCGATAATCAAGTTAGTCAAGTATAACCATTTCATTTTTTTTATTTTAATGTTGGTATTGGTGGTGACTGTTAGTTCTAGTTTTAATTTCTACCCGGTAATAAATTAATGTTATATTAATAGTTACGCTAAACTTTGCAATGAATTGAGGTTATAATGAGTGTGTCTATGCCAATGGTTCATAGCATTGTTGATGGCTTACGTTCGTAGCCTGGTTATTGTCTTCTCAAGATCTCTTGGGTGACGGGTGAGCGGTCCGCGCTTAAGGTATCTTAGTGATCGTGTTAAGTTAATTATCCGTAATTAAATTATCTTCTGGTAATAACATTAAAGTAAGTGTTACATCCAAGTTTTGTGGAAAACTTGAACATAACATAGTTACCTTAAAGCAATGATACCCAAAGTGGTCTTTATCGACCCCCTGGGGCCGATGACGACTCAGTGGTCCAAGTGAGCGAAATAAAAATAGAATTAGGGATCTATGGGGTGTAAACGGGGTCCGTAAAGTTGAATCCAAATATTGAAAATTTATTATCAAAGCCTCAGGTTCACACCTCCCACTAGGTACTTTATTAATTTTGGTATATTTAATTTCGGTTTCTTCTACATCTCACTAGGGTTTAAGGTTTAAAGAAATTTATTCTCAATAAGACAAAAACAATGTCACTTCCTTGAGAACAATACTAAACATACGTAATAAGTGACAAGTTGTCAGGCACATTTACAGATTTGTTATTATATTACCCAATTAAAACATTCATGTTTTGGCCAAAAGAGATTTATTTGCTATGCTATGTTTTATCTTAGTGACAAGACCAACTGTGGCGGTAAGAGAGTTACATTTACCCCTAAAGCTATATAGCTCAAGTATTCATTTAACTGATTATGTAAGATTTTTTTCAAGTATTTTCGATAATACAGTTAAAACCGATATGGGTCAGTAATTGCATGGGTCTGTTGTTGGTCCGGATTTATATATGGGTGTAACTTTGGCAACTTTAGAGTATCGGGGAAATGACCATCTAACAACAATTTATTGAAGCATTTACTCATCGTGTTTGCCACCAAATGTTTTATGAATTTTATTACTTTTGTGTTAATCAAGATTTGAGATTATTTTTATTATTTCTTCAGGTCAACAAGGTTTGAGGGTGGACAACGAAGAGTTTTGAGCCAGAACTTTTTGTTATGCTCGCGTGTGATTGTCATGAAATTTATTAGGTATTGCTTTCGCTAAAATTGGTCCTATTGTTGAATAATATTTATTAAATAGTTCACATACACTTCTTGGATCAGTAACATACACTGAGTCTACAAGTAGTTTTGGAGGAGCACACCTTTGATTAATATTATTATTTGCTAAAAAGTTAATAATACCCCATATTTTTAGGTTTATTAATACAATTTGTGAATTCTTTATAGTGCTAATATTTTTTGCATCTTGTATAATTTTAGCTAAGTATTTTCGTTTGGTTATAAATTTCTTCTAAGGTCTTACTGTGATCGTTCTTCTTAAGTTCTACCCACAACATATTTCTTTGATTGATTTCGTTTATGATGTCCATATTTATCCAATTTTTTTGTGGTGAATTTAGGATCTTTGTTTTTGATGTTTTACTTTTACTTATATTGTAGTTCCTCGAGATTTGTTGTTTTATATCATCGTGTAGTTTATTGCTTCATAGTGTGGCCGAATGTTTGGTGGAGGTTTTGTCTTTTTTAGTTCGATATATATTTGTTTATGATCGGACATGGAAGAATCTGGTATTACCATATGAAACTTATCATTTATCAAATTTGTACTTACATGATCCAGAATAGATTTTCTTGTAGTTGATTTTCACGTACAGTGTTTTATAATTTATTAATGTGTACTGCTTCCTTTACGTGGTCTATATATACTTTAGTCTTTTTCTCTTTACTTAATCGATCAATGTTGAAATCCTCAAACACTATTGCCCTTTTCTTTCGTTGCAGCTAAGAATCATATTCTTCGCAGAAAGCCTTAGTCAGTGTCAATGGCAGGTCTTCTTGTCTCTTGGGCGCAAAATACACAGAAGCGATGAAAGATTCGGATACGATGCGGATGTGGATCGGATTTGTTGTCGCTTCAAATTTTATTCGTACAAAATGTATGAAAGAGATGCGTCGTAAATTACACAGAAAGGATGCGGCGCGGATTTATCACTTGAGAATCCGCGCCACCTCGCTTGCAGTTGCGACCGACCGCCGTGCGAAGAGTCCGTATCGCTTGTTATACAGTACGAATACAAGTTTGAGCAACCAAAACGAAAAATGGGTGACGATATGGAATTTAATATAAAGTTTTGCGAGATAATTGAACAATATCCTGCTATTTACGATTATATTACATATATGTCGGGGCGACCGAGTGGCTCAGAAACGACACTAGAAGGGCGTAATTATCAATTAAATAGTTCACTATGTAACTGTCTGTCTACTTCGTGGGCAAAGGAAACGCGTAACTTTTACATTGAAAAGAAATAAAGCCAAAAGAATCAAACAAACATGAAACGTGTTTTAATTTTACTAACCTTAGTGTTATCAGTAGTCTTTCCTCGGGACAGACTGGTTCTCTCCAATTAGTATGTTTCTTCTGAAGACCATGTTTTACCGTATTCAATATAATATGGAAACATTCTAATGACATTTTGTATACTTCAGGAAAACGATCTGGATATTCATATAATTTTTCCATTATCTTAAAGTATCTATGTTCTTGTGACAAACTCCATACAGGATGCACCCAATAAGACCTTTGTCTATGCACATTTTGTATATTCGTAAATTCGAACACAGCAAACGCATCTTCGTTTTCTGAAGAGGACATGTTTTGCAAAAAAGTCAGCCTATATAACGACGATCTTAAGCAGATCTTTGCCTTTTATATGTAATTTAAGTCGCATCGGTGCCGTATCCGTCTCTCATCCGCATCGTATCCGAATCTTTCATCGCTTCTGTGTATTTTGCGCCTTAGACACCTTTCTGATCACTTTATATACCCCTTCCCATATGTTTTCCTTGTCTTGTTTCCTACGAAACTCCTTCCAGCTCTCTACTTGTGCCCTCTTGGCTTCATTCTCATATCTTTCTTTTGATTGCAGGTACTCATCGACGACCTTGGCTCTCTGGATCGGCGTTGCGCATCGGTGTCTCCTCCTCCGGGTGATGACCTCCTGCTTCATCTTGGCGAGTTTCCCGGACCACCACGGTAAGTTAATAGTATGACAGACAGATACATTCATGTTTTGGCCAAAAAAGATTTATCTGCTATGAGATATTTTATTTTATTATTTGAGGATTGCCAACATAGTTTACAATATAACATACATAATATAAACAATTGGAAAATAGAACTAATTGCAACTCAGACTGTTGTGGGAGCCTAGACGATCGAAGCGCTAGGGCTTGCGATCGACCTCCCGTAAGCGAGGCTGGGTGGTTGACCGAGTTACCTCGGGCACCGGTCACCCAGCTCATGCACCTTCGCAGTGCGGGGTTGTGCACCAAGTGTGTCAACCGTACAAAGCAACACCACTGGGAGCGGGTGTGTACGGGTGTGTGAGTGTGAGTGAGTGTGTGTGAGAGAGAGAGAGAGAGTGAGGGTGTGTGTATATATGTATGTATGTATGTGTGTGTGTATGTATATGTGTAGGGTATGTGTGAGGAAAGGGTTGAAGGCAAAGAAACAACTTTTGACGTTAAGCCGTATGCCGATCACCCCTAGCCAAACGTGTCCTATACACCCCGTCCTATACTTGGAGTCTTCCAGGTCTTCAGATCTTCAATTTCTTCCAAATCTTCCAAGTCTTCTTGTTTTCCAGTTTGCTTCTTGTAGTTTCTTCTTTGTTCTCGTAGAGCCCATGTCGTTTCTTGAAAACCGGTTCGCTTAAGTACTTCGTGGCTATACCATAGAGAGAGCCTATGCAAATTGCCCCATTTCGAAGTCCCTTTTTACTATGGTGATCGGTGTTTTCGGCGTTTATTATTAAAAGTATCATAAGAATATACAAGTGTTATATATCAAAACAACCGTCTCGTTACGCACTATCTAAAAACATTAAATTTAACGATAAGGATTAACACTGTACAAAGCTATTTACAAAAAACCATAGAAAAATTCTTAAGATGTCATTATCATACCATATTATAGTGCGTAACGAGCGTGTACACATTAGATCGCGATGTATACGTGTTCCGTGAGTCATTCCTAGGCTGTTGCGTCGCTAACACAGACTACAGGCAACCACAAGATGCGTAAAATACATACATACATATACACTCACGCCTGTAATCCCCGAAGGGGTAGGCAGAGGTGTAACCAGTACACCCACTTTTCGCATAATTTCGGTCCCATAATGTGATAGGGGGCGAGCCTATCGCCATACCGGGCACATGTTCCTGACTCCGGGCTAATACTGAGAATTTCTGGATAGAAAAACCCAATATCACTTTACCCGACCCGGGGATCGAACCCAGGACCTCAGCACAGCAATCGTAACGCATGCGCAATTACAACTGCGCCACCGAGGCAGATGCGTAATATAATTTCACAATATTAATAACTAATTAAACATTATAAGGAATACAAAGAGAGGATCGATTTATCAGAATGTTAGGACCCCAGTCAATCAATCTATAATAATCTATAATCTATTTAGCTAGCTGTGTCTTAAATGTATTAAATGGATGTACATTTTTTATTTTTATAGGTATTTTATTATAAAGCTGTGCTCCCTCAAACATAAACGTCTTTTTACCATAGTCTGTTCTGAAGTGCTGCGTTGGCTGATTTGTTTCAATTTAGTAAATGTTAGGCTGGTGTGGATATCTTTACTAAGTACTTTTCGAATAAAATTATTTGTTGAGGTCAGGTATGAGTACTTGAAAAGCAGTTTGATACTATTATTTTGGACAATTTGAACATCTGATACTTTAGTTTTAGAGGCACTATCCAAGATTTCAATAAGATACATAAGTCTTTGGGATACATGCGACAATATTACGAAGGGAACCGAGCAGTGATGATAACTTATTTTTTATGTGTTCGATATGATTATTCCGAGTTAAAGCGCTATCCATTCTCAGACCAAGATATTTTTCAACATATTTTTGCTGTAAAGGAATACTGTAAATAGTAAGTGGCTTATACTGTGGGATTTTTTAATTTGGCTTTAAATATTATATTGAATGATTATATAATATTACTCTTAACACAAAACATAACAACATCTCATTACTCTTTCTTTCTTTCTATAAGTCTTCTTGAGCTTGTGAAATCATTTCGTCGATAGAAGACCCAAAATAGAATAGGCAAGTATCATCTCCATAAAGAGTAAGATGGCCATGAAATCCGGATTATGCAGGTTGTTAATATAGGTCGGAAACAACAAGGGACCAAGCATTGAACCCTTGGGTACTCCGCATGTTTATGGTTATGCGTCACTTCCATGGTTGCCAATTTTAACTACTAGTAGTCTATTATTTAGATAAGATTCGAACATTTCGTCATCACTTCCAGTGATATTTATTGATTTTAATTTTTTTTTAGAAGCTGTTTATGACGTACTGTATCAATCGCCTTCTTCAGGTCAAATGGACTATGCTATGTTTTATCTTAGTGACAAGATCAACTGTGGCGGTAAGAGTGTTACATTTACCCCTAAAGCTATATAGCTCAAGTATTCATATAACCGATTATGTAAGATTTTTTCAACTATTTTCGATAATACAGGTAAAACCGGTATGGGTCGGTAATTGCCTGGGTCTGTTGTTGGTCCGGATTTATATATGGGTGTAACTTTTGCCAACTTTAGAGTGTCGGGGAAATGACCATCTAATAACAATTTATTGAAGCATTTAGTCATCGTGTTTGCCACCAAATGTTTTATGCATTTTATTACTTTTGTGTTAATCAAGATTTGAGATTATTTTTATTATTTCTTCAGGTCAACAAGGTTTGAGGGTGGACAGCGAAGAGTTTTGAGCCAGAACTTTTGGTAATGTGCGCGTGTGATTGTCATAAAATTTATTAGGTATTGCTTTCGCTAAAATTGGTCCTATTGTTGAAAATATTTATTAAATAGTTCACATACACTTCTTGGATCAGTAACATACACTGAGTCTACAAGTAGTTTTGGAGGAGCACACCTTTGTTTAATATTATTATTTGCTAAAGATTATTAGATAGATTATTAAATTATATAATTAGACCCCATATTTTTTTAGGTTTATTAATACAATTTGTGAATTCTTTATCATGGTAAACATTTTTTGCATCTTGTATAATTTTAGCTAGGTACATATTTTCTTTTGGTTATAAATTTTTCTTCTAAGGTCTTACTGTAATCGTTCTTCTTAAGTTCTGCCCACAACATATTTCTTTGATTGATTTCGTTTATGATGTCCATATTTATCCAATTTTTTTTGTGATGAATTTAGGATCTTTGTTTTTGATGTTTTACTTTTACTTATATTGTAGTTCCTCGAGATTTGTTCTTTTATATCATCGTGTAGTTTATTGCTTCATAGTGTGGCCGAATCTTTGGTGGAGGTTTTGTTTTTTCAGTTCGATATATATTTGTTTATGATTGGACTTAGAAGAATCAGTTATTACTTGTATCAAATTTGTACTTACATGATCCAGAATAGATTTTCTTGTAGTTGATTCTCGCGTACAGTGTTTTTTATTCATTAATGTGTCTTGCTTCCTTTGCGAGGTCTTTATATACTTTAGTCAGCCCTTTTCTTTCGTTGTACCTAAGAATCATTCTTCGCAGAAATCCTTAAAGTCAGTGTCACCTGGGTTATATACAACTCTAACTTCTAGCGCATATCTTTCTAACTGTATCCATAAGTAGTTGTTTCCTCCCAAGTAGTCTAATTCAGATAAACTATGTTTCAAATCATTGTGGATATACGTTGAGAATCTACCTCTTCTTACACCTTTGTGATCACTCTATATGTTTTTCTTGTCCTGTTTCCTACGAAACTCCTTCCAGCTTTCTACTTGTGCCCTCTTGGCTTCATTCTCATATCTTTCTTTTGATTGCAGGTACTCATCGACGACCTTGTCTCCCCGGATCGGCGTTGCGCATCGGATTCTCCTCCTCCGGGTGATGACCTCCTGCTTCAGAGTTTCCCGGACCACCAGGGTCGTATCATAATAGAATCGTATCATTGCCCGTTTTTGTAATAGTATTTTTCTATTAGTTGATCTAGGTTTAAGTATTGTCTTCTTACTCTTTGTCACCTGGATAAAATGTTTCTGCCAAGAATTTTACCGACTCCTTAGGGGCTCTCCATTTCTAGTTAATGGCAGGTCTTCTTGTCTCTTAGACACCTTTGTGATAACTCTATATGTTTTCTTCTGTTTCCTACGAAACTCCTTCCAGCTTTCTACTTGTACCCTCTTGGCTTCATTCTCATATCTTTCTTTTGATTGCAGGTACTCATCGACGACCTTGTCTCCCCGGATCGGCGCAGCGCATCGGATTCTCCTCCTCCGGGTGATGACCTCCTGCTTCATATCGGTGAGTTTCCCGGACCACCAGGGTCGTATCATAATAGAATCGTATCATTGCCTGTTTTTATAATAGTATTTATGTATTTTTCTATTAGTTGATCTAGGTTTAAGTATTGTCTTCTTACTCTTTGTCACCTGGATAAAATGTTTCTGCCAAGAATTTTACCGATTCCTTAGGGGCTCTCCATTTCTAGTTAATGGCAGGTCTTCTTGTCTCTTAGACACCTTTGTGATAACTCCCGGTCCCAAAAGGGGGACTGATCTCAGATGTGAGTGCATACCGACCAATTGCAGTGTTGTCTTCTTTTGCCAAGGTATTTGAAACGGCGTTGTATACAAGTATATTTAACCAAGTGAGCTCCCAGCTCACCAATACACAACACGGCTTTCGACCGAGTAGGAGTACGGGAAGTAATTTACTATCATTTGTATCATATCTAACACCAGTCATTGATAGAGGAGGACAAGTGGATTCAGCGTACTTTGACTTTAGGAAAGCGTTTGATACAGTCGATAATGACATATTATTGCGGAAGTTTGCCGCGATGGGTTTTACCCCCCATCTGTTAAAATTTTTCGCAAACTACCTTGGTGAACGAAGACAGTATGTAGAATATGCCGGATATGAGTCTAGACCATACTACACGTTTTCAGGTGTGAGCCAGGGAAGCAATCTTGGCCCATTGGAGTTCATTATCATGATTAACGATCTGCCGTCAGTCATAGTGGACGCGGAATGTTTGCTGTTTGCAGACGATCTCAAGATGTTCCTATCAATAGCAGACAGCACTGACTGTGAGCGTCTCCAACGGGATATTGATAGAGTGGTGCAGTGGAGTGAGGTCAACAAACTTTATTTCAATGTGGCCAAATGTGGTGTGATGACCTACAGTCGCGCCCGTGCACCACTCAACTATCAGTACAGAATGAATGCCGAAAACATATCGCGCATTACTTCCATACGGGACTTGGGAGTACAGATGGTGCCTGAGTTTACGTTTCGTAAACACATTATTGATATTTGTGGGAAGTCTTTCAGAGCCCTTGGCTTTATTTTAAGAAATTGCAGAAATGTTCGCAGCACATTGATTATTAAAATATTATTTAATGCACTTGTACGTAGTCAGCTAGAAATGAACGCAATAATATGGAATCCCCATGAGGCTAAGTATAGTCTGATGGTTGAGAAAATCCAAAATAAATTTACTAGGTTCTTATATTTGAAAGAATTTGGAGTGTATCCTTTCTATCCGTTGATGTATCCTAGTCTGTTCGTCATGGGCATGGTTGGGTATTGCAGTCTAGAGGTGAGGAGAGATCTCGCGCTAGTTAAGTACGTGTTCAGGGTATGGCGTGGGTGGATACACCACCCGGAGGTATTGTCCGAGCTGCAACTGTGCGTCCCCCACAGGCGCATCGGTACTCGTCGCCATCTGCCAATGTTTAACGTACCCACATCGAGGACGAACATTTTAAAGTATTCGCCCTTGTCGCGCGCCATACGATTGCTCAACATTGTGTCAGAGCATATTGATATATTTAATTGCACCTTGCCGAAATTCACAGAAGCAGCGCAAAAATGTGGTGAACGGTGAAGTTTATATTATTAGTATTAAGTTTCATTTATTTTTCTTGTGTTATTTATTAGTAATATTTTTGTGTTTATGATATGTTAGTAGTTAGTATAATCCCGCTTTGGCACCTGCTGTTATGTGTTTATATTTTTAATAGTAAATAAATAAATAAATAAATAAACTCTATATGTTTGGTCCTGTTTCCTACGAAACTCCTTCCAGCTTTCTACTTGTACCCTTCTTGGCTTCATTCTCATATCTTTCTTTTGATTGCAGGTACTCATCGACGACCTGGTCTCCCCGGATCGGCGCTATGCATCAGATTCTCTTCCTCCGGGTGATGACCTCCTGCTTCATCTCGGCGAGTTTCCCGGACCACTAGGGTCGTATCATATATCATGGAATCGTATCATTGCCTTGTATGTACGTTTAAGTTTCTAATAATAAAAGACAGACAGACAGACAGACAGACAGACAGACAGACAGACAGACAGACAGACAGACAGACAGACAGACAGACAGACAGACAGACAGACAGACAGACAGACAGACAGACAGACAGACAGACAGACAGACAGACAGACAGACAGACAGACAGACAGACAGACAGACAGACAGACAGACAGACAGACAGACAGACAGACAGACAGACAGACAGACAGACAGACAGACAGACAGACAGACAGACAGACAGACAGACAGACAGACAGACAGACAGACAGACAGACAGACAGACAGACAGACAGACAGACAGACAGACAGACAGACAGACAGACAGACAGACAGACAGACAGACAGACAGACAGACAGACAGACAGACAGACAGACAGACAGACAGACAGACAGACAGACAGACAGACAGACAGACAGACAGACAGACAGACAGACAGACAGACAGACAGACAGACAGACAGACAGACAGACAGACAGACAGACAGACAGACAGACAGACAGACAGACAGACAGACAGACAGACAGACAGACAGACAGACAGACAGACAGACAGACAGACAGACAGACAGACAGACAGACAGACAGACAGACAGACAGACAGACAGACAGACAGACAGACAGACAGACAGACAGACAGACAGACAGACAGACAGACAGACAGACAGACAGACAGACAGACAGACAGACAGACAGACAGACAGACAGACAGACAGACAGACAGACAGACAGACAGACAGACAGACAGACAGACAGACAGACAGACAGACAGACAGACAGACAGACAGACAGACAGACAGACAGACAGACAGACAGACAGACAGACAGACAGACAGACAGACAGACAGACAGACAGACAGACAGACAGACAGACAGACAGACAGACAGACAGACAGACAGACAGACAGACAGACAGACAGACAGACAGACAGACAGACAGACAGACAGACAGACAGACAGACAGACAGACAGACAGACAGACAGACAGACAGACAGACAGACAGACAGACAGACAGACAGACAGACAGACAGACAGACAGACAGACAGACAGACAGACAGACAGACAGACAGACAGACAGACAGACAGACAGACAGACAGACAGACAGACAGACAGACAGACAGACAGACAGACAGACAGACAGACAGACAGACAGACAGACAGACAGACAGACAGACAGACAGACAGACAGACAGACAGACAGACAGACAGACAGACAGACAGACAGACAGACAGACAGACAGACAGACAGACAGACAGACAGACAGACAGACAGACAGACAGACAGACAGACAGACAGACAGACAGACAGACAGACAGACAGACAGACAGACAGACAGACAGACAGACAGACAGACAGACAGACAGACAGACAGACAGACAGACAGACAGACAGACAGACAGACAGACAGACAGACAGACAGACAGACAGACAGACAGACAGACAGACAGACAGACAGACAGACAGACAGACAGACAGACAGACAGACAGACAGACAGACAGACAGACAGACAGACAGACAGACAGACAGACAGACAGACAGACAGACAGACAGACAGACAGACAGACAGACAGACAGACAGACAGACAGACAGACAGACAGACAGACAGACAGACAGACAGACAGACAGACAGACAGACAGACAGACAGACAGACAGACAGACAGACAGACAGACAGACAGACAGACAGACAGACAGACAGACAGACAGACAGACAGACAGACAGACAGACAGACAGACAGACAGACAGACAGACAGACAGACAGACAGACAGACAGACAGACAGACAGACAGACAGACAGACAGACAGACAGACAGACAGACAGACAGACAGACAGACAGACAGACAGACAGACAGACAGACAGACAGACAGACAGACAGACAGACAGACAGACAGACAGACAGACAGACAGACAGACAGACAGACAGACAGACAGACAGACAGACAGACAGACAGACAGACAGACAGACAGACAGACAGACAGACAGACAGACAGACAGACAGACAGACAGACAGACAGACAGACAGACAGACAGACAGACAGACAGACAGACAGACAGACAGACAGACAGACAGACAGACAGACAGACAGACAGACAGACAGACAGACAGACAGACAGACAGACAGACAGACAGACAGACAGACAGACAGACAGACAGACAGACAGACAGACAGACAGACAGACAGACAGACAGACAGACAGACAGACAGACAGACAGACAGACAGACAGACAGACAGACAGACAGACAGACAGACAGACAGACAGACAGACAGACAGACAGACAGACAGACAGACAGACAGACAGACAGACAGACAGACAGACAGACAGACAGACAGACAGACAGACAGACAGACAGACAGACAGACAGACAGACAGACAGACAGACAGACAGACAGACAGACAGACAGACAGACAGACAGACAGACAGACAGACAGACAGACAGACAGACAGACAGACAGACAGACAGACAGACAGACAGACAGACAGACAGACAGACAGACAGACAGACAGACAGACAGACAGACAGACAGACAGACAGACAGACAGACAGACAGACAGACAGACAGACAGACAGACAGACAGACAGACAGACAGACAGACAGACAGACAGACAGACAGACAGACAGACAGACAGACAGACAGACAGACAGACAGACAGACAGACAGACAGACAGACAGACAGACAGACAGACAGACAGACAGACAGACAGACAGACAGACAGACAGACAGACAGACAGACAGACAGACAGACAGACAGACAGACAGACAGACAGACAGACAGACAGACAGACAGACAGACAGACAGACAGACAGACAGACAGACAGACAGACAGACAGACAGACAGACAGACAGACAGACAGACAGACAGACAGACAGACAGACAGACAGACAGACAGACAGACAGACAGACAGACAGACAGACAGACAGACAGACAGACAGACAGACAGACAGACAGACAGACAGACAGACAGACAGACAGACAGACAGACAGACAGACAGACAGACAGACAGACAGACAGACAGACAGACAGACAGACAGACAGACAGACAGACAGACAGACAGACAGACAGACAGACAGACAGACAGACAGACAGACAGACAGACAGACAGACAGACAGACAGACAGACAGACAGACAGACAGACAGACAGACAGACAGACAGACAGACAGACAGACAGACAGACAGACAGACAGACAGACAGACAGACAGACAGACAGACAGACAGACAGACAGACAGACAGACAGACAGACAGACAGACAGACAGACAGACAGACAGACAGACAGACAGACAGACAGACAGACAGACAGACAGACAGACAGACAGACAGACAGACAGACAGACAGACAGACAGACAGACAGACAGACAGACAGACAGACAGACAGACAGACAGACAGACAGACAGACAGACAGACAGACAGACAGACAGACAGACAGACAGACAGACAGACAGACAGACAGACAGACAGACAGACAGACAGACAGACAGACAGACAGACAGACAGACAGACAGACAGACAGACAGACAGACAGACAGACAGACAGACAGACAGACAGACAGACAGACAGACAGACAGACAGACAGACAGACAGACAGACAGACAGACAGACAGACAGACAGACAGACAGACAGACAGACAGACAGACAGACAGACAGACAGACAGACAGACAGACAGACAGACAGACAGACAGACAGACAGACAGACAGACAGACAGACAGACAGACAGACAGACAGACAGACAGACAGACAGACAGACAGACAGACAGACAGACAGACAGACAGACAGACAGACAGACAGACAGACAGACAGACAGACAGACAGACAGACAGACAGACAGACAGACAGACAGACAGACAGACAGACAGACAGACAGACAGACAGACAGACAGACAGACAGACAGACAGACAGACAGACAGACAGACAGACAGACAGACAGACAGACAGACAGACAGACAGACAGACAGACAGACAGACAGACAGACAGACAGACAGACAGACAGACAGACAGACAGACAGACAGACAGACAGACAGACAGACAGACAGACAGACAGACAGACAGACAGACAGACAGACAGACAGACAGACAGACAGACAGACAGACAGACAGACAGACAGACAGACAGACAGACAGACAGACAGACAGACAGACAGACAGACAGACAGACAGACAGACAGACAGACAGACAGACAGACAGACAGACAGACAGACAGACAGACAGACAGACAGACAGACAGACAGACAGACAGACAGACAGACAGACAGACAGACAGACAGACAGACAGACAGACAGACAGACAGACAGACAGACAGACAGACAGACAGACAGACAGACAGACAGACAGACAGACAGACAGACAGACAGACAGACAGACAGACAGACAGACAGACAGACAGACAGACAGACAGACAGACAGACAGACAGACAGACAGACAGACAGACAGACAGACAGACAGACAGACAGACAGACAGACAGACAGACAGACAGACAGACAGACAGACAGACAGACAGACAGACAGACAGACAGACAGACAGACAGACAGACAGACAGACAGACAGACAGACAGACAGACAGACAGACAGACAGACAGACAGACAGACAGACAGACAGACAGACAGACAGACAGACAGACAGACAGACAGACAGACAGACAGACAGACAGACAGACAGACAGACAGACAGACAGACAGACAGACAGACAGACAGACAGACAGACAGACAGACAGACAGACAGACAGACAGACAGACAGACAGACAGACAGACAGACAGACAGACAGACAGACAGACAGACAGACAGACAGACAGACAGACAGACAGACAGACAGACAGACAGACAGACAGACAGACAGACAGACAGACAGACAGACAGACAGACAGACAGACAGACAGACAGACAGACAGACAGACAGACAGACAGACAGACAGACAGACAGACAGACAGACAGACAGACAGACAGACAGACAGACAGACAGACAGACAGACAGACAGACAGACAGACAGACAGACAGACAGACAGACAGACAGACAGACAGACAGACAGACAGACAGACAGACAGACAGACAGACAGACAGACAGACAGACAGACAGACAGACAGACAGACAGACAGACAGACAGACAGACAGACAGACAGACAGACAGACAGACAGACAGACAGACAGACAGACAGACAGACAGACAGACAGACAGACAGACAGACAGACAGACAGACAGACAGACAGACAGACAGACAGACAGACAGACAGACAGACAGACAGACAGACAGACAGACAGACAGACAGACAGACAGACAGACAGACAGACAGACAGACAGACAGACAGACAGACAGACAGACAGACAGACAGACAGACAGACAGACAGACAGACAGACAGACAGACAGACAGACAGACAGACAGACAGACAGACAGACAGACAGACAGACAGACAGACAGACAGACAGACAGACAGACAGACAGACAGACAGACAGACAGACAGACAGACAGACAGACAGACAGACAGACAGACAGACAGACAGACAGACAGACAGACAGACAGACAGACAGACAGACAGACAGACAGACAGACAGACAGACAGACAGACAGACAGACAGACAGACAGACAGACAGACAGACAGACAGACAGACAGACAGACAGACAGACAGACAGACAGACAGACAGACAGACAGACAGACAGACAGACAGACAGACAGACAGACAGACAGACAGACAGACAGACAGACAGACAGACAGACAGACAGACAGACAGACAGACAGACAGACAGACAGACAGACAGACAGACAGACAGACAGACAGACAGACAGACAGACAGACAGACAGACAGACAGACAGACAGACAGACAGACAGACAGACAGACAGACAGACAGACAGACAGACAGACAGACAGACAGACAGACAGACAGACAGACAGACAGACAGACAGACAGACAGACAGACAGACAGACAGACAGACAGACAGACAGACAGACAGACAGACAGACAGACAGACAGACAGACAGACAGACAGACAGACAGACAGACAGACAGACAGACAGACAGACAGACAGACAGACAGACAGACAGACAGACAGACAGACAGACAGACAGACAGACAGACAGACAGACAGACAGACAGACAGACAGACAGACAGACAGACAGACAGACAGACAGACAGACAGACAGACAGACAGACAGACAGACAGACAGACAGACAGACAGACAGACAGACAGACAGACAGACAGACAGACAGACAGACAGACAGACAGACAGACAGACAGACAGACAGACAGACAGACAGACAGACAGACAGACAGACAGACAGACAGACAGACAGACAGACAGACAGACAGACAGACAGACAGACAGACAGACAGACAGACAGACAGACAGACAGACAGACAGACAGACAGACAGACAGACAGACAGACAGACAGACAGACAGACAGACAGACAGACAGACAGACAGACAGACAGACAGACAGACAGACAGACAGACAGACAGACAGACAGACAGACAGACAGACAGACAGACAGACAGACAGACAGACAGACAGACAGACAGACAGACAGACAGACAGACAGACAGACAGACAGACAGACAGACAGACAGACAGACAGACAGACAGACAGACAGACAGACAGACAGACAGACAGACAGACAGACAGACAGACAGACAGACAGACAGACAGACAGACAGACAGACAGACAGACAGACAGACAGACAGACAGACAGACAGACAGACAGACAGACAGACAGACAGACAGACAGACAGACAGACAGACAGACAGACAGACAGACAGACAGACAGACAGACAGACAGACAGACAGACAGACAGACAGACAGACAGACAGACAGACAGACAGACAGACAGACAGACAGACAGACAGACAGACAGACAGACAGACAGACAGACAGACAGACAGACAGACAGACAGACAGACAGACAGACAGACAGACAGACAGACAGACAGACAGACAGACAGACAGACAGACAGACAGACAGACAGACAGACAGACAGACAGACAGACAGACAGACAGACAGACAGACAGACAGACAGACAGACAGACAGACAGACAGACAGACAGACAGACAGACAGACAGACAGACAGACAGACAGACAGACAGACAGACAGACAGACAGACAGACAGACAGACAGACAGACAGACAGACAGACAGACAGACAGACAGACAGACAGACAGACAGACAGACAGACAGACAGACAGACAGACAGACAGACAGACAGACAGACAGACAGACAGACAGACAGACAGACAGACAGACAGACAGACAGACAGACAGACAGACAGACAGACAGACAGACAGACAGACAGACAGACAGACAGACAGACAGACAGACAGACAGACAGACAGACAGACAGACAGACAGACAGACAGACAGACAGACAGACAGACAGACAGACAGACAGACAGACAGACAGACAGACAGACAGACAGACAGACAGACAGACAGACAGACAGACAGACAGACAGACAGACAGACAGACAGACAGACAGACAGACAGACAGACAGACAGACAGACAGACAGACAGACAGACAGACAGACAGACAGACAGACAGACAGACAGACAGACAGACAGACAGACAGACAGACAGACAGACAGACAGACAGACAGACAGACAGACAGACAGACAGACAGACAGACAGACAGACAGACAGACAGACAGACAGACAGACAGACAGACAGACAGACAGACAGACAGACAGACAGACAGACAGACAGACAGACAGACAGACAGACAGACAGACAGACAGACAGACAGACAGACAGACAGACAGACAGACAGACAGACAGACAGACAGACAGACAGACAGACAGACAGACAGACAGACAGACAGACAGACAGACAGACAGACAGACAGACAGACAGACAGACAGACAGACAGACAGACAGACAGACAGACAGACAGACAGACAGACAGACAGACAGACAGACAGACAGACAGACAGACAGACAGACAGACAGACAGACAGACAGACAGACAGACAGACAGACAGACAGACAGACAGACAGACAGACAGACAGACAGACAGACAGACAGACAGACAGACAGACAGACAGACAGACAGACAGACAGACAGACAGACAGACAGACAGACAGACAGACAGACAGAC
This sequence comes from Laothoe populi, assembly GCA_905220505.1. NCBI lineage: Eukaryota > Metazoa > Arthropoda > Insecta > Lepidoptera > Sphingidae > Laothoe > Laothoe populi. The sequence continues at coordinate 5,229,176 of HG992174.1, read as the reverse complement.
AGACAGACAGACAGACAGACAGACAGACAGACAGACAGACAGACAGACAGACAGACAGACAGACAGACAGACAGACAGACAGACAGACAGACAGACAGACAGACAGACAGACAGACAGACAGACAGACAGACAGACAGACAGACAGACAGACAGACAGACAGACAGACAGACAGACAGACAGACAGACAGACAGACAGACAGACAGACAGACAGACAGACAGACAGACAGACAGACAGACAGACAGACAGACAGACAGACAGACAGACAGACAGACAGACAGACAGACAGACAGACAGACAGACAGACAGACAGACAGACAGACAGACAGACAGACAGACAGACAGACAGACAGACAGACAGACAGACAGACAGACAGACAGACAGACAGACAGACAGACAGACAGACAGACAGACAGACAGACAGACAGACAGACAGACAGACAGACAGACAGACAGACAGACAGACAGACAGACAGACAGACAGACAGACAGACAGACAGACAGACAGACAGACAGACAGACAGACAGACAGACAGACAGACAGACAGACAGACAGACAGACAGACAGACAGACAGACAGACAGACAGACAGACAGACAGACAGACAGACAGACAGACAGACAGACAGACAGACAGACAGACAGACAGACAGACAGACAGACAGACAGACAGACAGACAGACAGACAGACAGACAGACAGACAGACAGACAGACAGACAGACAGACAGACAGACAGACAGACAGACAGACAGACAGACAGACAGACAGACAGACAGACAGACAGACAGACAGACAGACAGACAGACAGACAGACAGACAGACAGACAGACAGACAGACAGACAGACAGACAGACAGACAGACAGACAGACAGACAGACAGACAGACAGACAGACAGACAGACAGACAGACAGACAGACAGACAGACAGACAGACAGACAGACAGACAGACAGACAGACAGACAGACAGACAGACAGACAGACAGACAGACAGACAGACAGACAGACAGACAGACAGACAGACAGACAGACAGACAGACAGACAGACAGACAGACAGACAGACAGACAGACAGACAGACAGACAGACAGACAGACAGACAGACAGACAGACAGACAGACAGACAGACAGACAGACAGACAGACAGACAGACAGACAGACAGACAGACAGACAGACAGACAGACAGACAGACAGACAGACAGACAGACAGACAGACAGACAGACAGACAGACAGACAGACAGACAGACAGACAGACAGACAGACAGACAGACAGACAGACAGACAGACAGACAGACAGACAGACAGACAGACAGACAGACAGACAGACAGACAGACAGACAGACAGACAGACAGACAGACAGACAGACAGACAGACAGACAGACAGACAGACAGACAGACAGACAGACAGACAGACAGACAGACAGACAGACAGACAGACAGACAGACAGACAGACAGACAGACAGACAGACAGACAGACAGACAGACAGACAGACAGACAGACAGACAGACAGACAGACAGACAGACAGACAGACAGACAGACAGACAGACAGACAGACAGACAGACAGACAGACAGACAGACAGACAGACAGACAGACAGACAGACAGACAGACAGACAGACAGACAGACAGACAGACAGACAGACAGACAGACAGACAGACAGACAGACAGACAGACAGACAGACAGACAGACAGACAGACAGACAGACAGACAGACAGACAGACAGACAGACAGACAGACAGACAGACAGACAGACAGACAGACAGACAGACAGACAGACAATTTAGCTCGGAGGCTGGAATTGTGCACAGTATGGCGATAGGCTAGTCCCCTATGACATCATTGGACGGTAATATGCTTGGCGAAATGTGGATGTATTAGTTACACCTCTGCCTACCCCTTAGGAGATTACAGGCGTGAGTATATATGTATATTATGCGTAGTAGTACACTTAACAGGGAATATTTAATACAGCTTCAGTTATGTCATAAGATAGTGAATCTTTTTGCTTTCTTTATATTTAAAATTTATGGATAACTATCGAGAAAAACATTCAACTGAATAAATAAATATAACAGTATTGGGGTATTTTTTTATATCTTGCGATTATTGAGCAAGACTGTTATAAACATGCACTCTTATAAATTTGTAGCCTATAAACTCTGCGACTGGCTAATCTTCTCCTAAAAAAATGCAGGAATGTGTTGGTTGTCTATTATTTGCAGGAGTTCCTCGCGACGCTTAATTCTCTCTTGTTAACCACTACGTAATGCTCATCAGAAGTATTTGACTAAGCTTTTTAAATATCAGGCCCCACTATGTTGGAAAATCTTACGTAGATAAAAAAGACAATATTTGAAGAAACCTATATACAAAATTTATTCTATTTAAAGGACAGTAATAATTACTTGTTTTGAATAGTTAATTGTTAATAAAGTTATTATGCATAATAAGTAACTGAGTTTTTGTTTCAAGAAGTTATTACTATTATTGTCTATACCCGTACCAACCCGTATTATGCCAGCGTGGTCGACAAAGGCCTAACCCCTCTCACCAGTAGAGGAGGCCCGTGCCCAGCAGTGGGACAATGTTTAATACAGGGCTAGCATTATTTTATATATTATGTCAATACCTCATAATTTTTTAATTTTATCATATTGAAAGACGCACGCCTAAGATTTCAAGAACTGGGTAAACTAATGTTAGTTGGTAACCCCATAGAGTTCATCTGTCCCTTTCGGGTGCACGCCTATGCCTCATCTATGGTTGTATATACTATATCTATGTAAATATCTAAACAGCGGCAAATGACATTTAAACAACTTCCGCATTTGACTAGGTAATACAAGAAATTTAAAATTGGTTTTACATAGATTTATACTACTTCTGCAGCAAGGAATGCCTAGAAAATGGTATACCTACTATTAATATTTTACAATTATTTTTAATAAACTTGATTAATAGTAACGTAAAATTACTACTTACGAATAAAACATTATATTTTCATATTGTCGCTTATTTAGGCTTTTATAGCCAAGAACACTGCAATGTACCATATTCAACACGTTCTAAACACTTAAATACGACCCGAAATGTATTCAAACACAATTTATAATTATATATTTCTACAATCACGGATATATATTTTGTTGACATTGATACTATCTGACCAAGAATAACAAAAGTCAATCAAAAAAATGAGAAACTCAGATAGTGACGGCAAATAGTATGTCTATTTCTATTGCTCTTAGCTTTTTCGTAATAAATGCATCCTGCTCTTTTGGGAATTATAAAAGGAATGTCAGCCCTGTGTTGAATCGATGCACTCCCAGTTTCGGAGCATCGTGCGACCCCGAGATGGACGGCAGCGCGTGTGGTAAGGCCTCGTTCGCTGTCGTTGTTCGATGCGCGGGGGCTCCTAAGCCCTCCCATGGAGATGGGCTGCTACGCAGCACCGCGCAGGGGCGGTTCCGGCAGCAATTCTAGCACTCCTTAGAATACCCCGGGATCGCTCCGTAAGCGCCGAAGAAGGCCACCGCGGGGTTTTAGCTGGTAGTGTCGGGTGGGGTGTACATAGGGGGTAGGGACTCGGCCCAGCGGCTGCCCGGATAGCCATCATCCGGGCGAGGGGGATGCTGGGTCGTAAGACCGGCTAGTCCAGCATAACCGTTTTATTCTTATTCCGCTTCCTTGTATATTGTAGATGGGAACTCTACAAATAATACGAGTATTTCATTTTTTGATACAAATGCACAAATAAAATATCCAATAATGAGAATGATCCCAGATTGAATGATTTGAAGATCCCAGATTCTCTGTTATTTGGGTACTGGTGGATACAGGAATTGAGAAAATTCTTTATTCCTGTGTATACCGGTCGCACAGCGGAGATCAGGAGACGACTAGGCTCACAGAATACCTTAGTGAGGCGGCGGATGCGGCACAAAGGCGGTACCCTTGTGCCCAATTAGTACTACTGGGGGACTTTAATGCCCACCACCAAGAGTGGCTTTTCCCATACCAGTGTACCGACCATGCTGGGAGAGAAATGCGGAAGCTAGCGCTGACGCAAAATCTCACCCAGTTGGTCCAGGTGGCAACAAGGGTCCCGGATGTTGACACGCACACAGCCAATTGCTTGGACCTTCTGTTGACAACTGATCCAGAGCTACTCAGTGTCAGTTTCATCACCCTTGGGTAGCTCCGACCATTGTCTGGTGAAATCTGTATCTGCCTACTCACCGCCCGATCCCAGCCCTAGAGGCACCCGGCGGGTGTGGCGATACAAGTCAGCAGGTTGGGATGAGATGCGAGCTTTCTTTGCATCTTATCCTTGGCGGCCCATTTGCTTCTATTCTGAAGACCCTTCAGCTTGCGCGGATGCTGTGACGGATGTGCTGCGTCAAGGTATGGAATACTACATTCCATTCTCCGACGTAGCAATGTCAGGCGGAACTCGCCCATGGTTCGGGGCTGAGTGCGGACGCGCTGGAGCGCGGAAGCATGCGGCATACCTGGCGTGGGTTGATGCTCGAAACCGCAAAGCAAAGGACTTGCGCTTAAAGAAGAGAGCATTTAACAAGGCTACCAAATCATGCAAGAAGGCTTTACGGCAAGCTAGATTTGACCACATAAGCCAAATCGGGAAGAAACTAGCTTCGTACCCAGCGGGTAGTAAAGCGTTTTGGTCCCTGGCAAAATCAGTTGAATCGAACTTCCGTCGCCCCTCACTTCCTCCACTGCTGAGACCCGACGGGTCTTTGGCTCACTCTGCTGAAAGCAAACTTGTTTGCTTCTCTTTTTGCCGAATCTTCGCGTTTAGATACTGCTGGCGAAGTACCTCCTAGTCTACCAGTTTTCGAGACACATTTGTCAGAAATTCGCATTCGTCAGACTGAGGTAAGAAGAACGCTGCGTAATCTGGACGTGAATAAAGCCAATGGCCCAGATGGGATTCCAGCAATTGTACTGAAAACTTGTGCGCCTGAGCTCTCTCCTATTTTGACTCGCCTGTTTCGTCTCTCTCTGGTCACTGGACAAGTGCCTAAAGCCTGGAAGCAAGCTAACGTGCAACCTGTGCCCAAAAAAGGTAGTCGTGCTGAGCCTGCCAACTATAGGCCCATCTCGGTTACGTCCATACTTTGCAAAAGTATGGAACGTGTACTGAATGGCAGGCTCATGGCATACCTAGAAGCGAATGACCTCCTAAGTGACCGACAATACGGATTTCGCCGAAACCGGTCAACTGGAGACCTTCAAGCGTATGCCACTCACATCTGGGGCGAGGCCGTCGAGAAGCATGGGGAAGCGCTTGCCGTTTCACTTGATATCTCGAAGGCCTTCGACAGAGTGTGGCATGATAGCCTCTTAAGCAAGCTTCCATCATATGGCTTGCCCACTGGGTTATGTGCTTGGATATCGGACTTCTTGAGGGAACGATTGATTCGAGTGGTCATTGATGGCTGCTCCTCCGATCTATTGGCTATCAATGCCGGGGTACCTTAGGGGTCCGTACTTTCTGCGACTCTATTCCTGCTGCACATCAATGATCTGCTTAAGCCCGGTACTTTTGGGTACGCTGATGACAGCACAGTGGTAGAAAGTTACATATCTAATACACGAACCAGTGGAGTCCAAGTCCAGTCCCTCAGGGAGGCCTTGGTAGAACGCTTGAACTTGTCCTTAAAGGCAGTCTCAGATTGGGGCGATGCCAACCTGGTCAAGTTTAATGCCACTAAGACCCAGGCTTGTCTATTCTCTGCTAAACGGAGTCCCTTCGAACTGACTCCTACTTTCAGAGATGTGTCCGTACCGATAACTGACCACCTAGAGATTCTTGGTGTAACTTTGTCTCCAACTCTCAGTTTTGGCTCCTACATTGAGCATAAAGCTCAATTGGCTGCCAAAAAGCTGGCTATTGGAAAGGTGAGACGGTACTTCACGCCGGGACAGCTCCTTGATCTGTATCAAGCGCAAGTCCGGCCGTGCATGGAGTACTGCTCTCATCTTTGGGATGGATCAGCCAAGTACCAGCTTGAAGCATTGGAGGCAATCGAGAGACGCGCCAAGAGACTCATAGGCAACGATTCCATAGTCGAGGCAAGGCTGCAAAGCCTTGAACACAGACGTAAAGTTGCTAGTTTATCGGTATTTTACCGGATACATTTCGGCGAGTGTGCCTTGGAATTACATAATTTAATTCCCCCAACCCCTTTCCATCATCGGACGACAAGAGACTCAGCGAAGCGTCATCGATACATGGTTGATATTCCACCAGTGCGCACGAAGCGTTTTGCTAGTACATTTATCATGCGCACCGCTAGAGAGTGGAACTCTTTGCCGGAGTCTATATTTCCCGAAAATTATGACCTGGGTATCTTCAAGTCAAGAGTGAATAGGTATCTTCTAGGCAAGCGTGCTCCACCGTAGACCACATCATCACTTTCCATCAGGCGAGATAGTGGTCAAACGCAAGCCTATTTCGATAAAAAAAAAAATGATCCATCACACATCTTTCGTGCACACATGCTCATCCTGCCTACTCAGCCTTTCTGATTCTTTAAGTCCAATGCTCCTTCCATACCCGTTAGTCTCGTCCCATCATCTAAGCTAGACGGCTGTCTATTCCAAATTCATTATGTAGGTATTTTATTTTTTTTAAAGTCAAACTCCTCGATGCTCATAACAAGGCGCACGTGTCTTTTAAGGCGCAAATTACATATTTATGAAGCTAGGCTAGCACATACTATTTATGAAATTCCAAACCAAATTTTTGTAGCATACCATACGTAGTAATGAGTCGAGAAAGGTCACAAAGGTCATCCTGTAGGCAGTTTTAGCTACAGTATCAATTGACTGCATCGGTCGCCACCGACTACTACGTACGCAACTACGCCTAGTTGCGTACGAGGTGCGACTGCCGTGCTGAGCTCTCAGGTTCGATCCCCGGGTCGGGTAAAGTGATATTGGGTTTTTCTATCCCGAAATGCTCAGTGTCAGCTCAGAGTTTGGAATTGTGCCCGGTATGGCGATGAGCTCGCCCCCTATTGCATGGCACGGTAATAAGCTCGGCGAACTGTGTCTGTGCTACCCTACAGGTGTAGCCTACACCTCTGCCTAACCCTTCGGGGATTACAGGCGTGATTGTATATGTATGAATTGACCGGCTAGACTAGGGTAGTACCACTGTCTGATTAAAATCAGAAATCAGATTAAAATGGCAGTTTCCTGTTGAGTTCCGGACGTATAGTCACATTTTTTGCACCATCAGCTGTGGAACAGTTTGCCAGCTATCGTGCTGAGTCCTTTAAGAGTAGAGTGTAGAAGCTTCTCAGCAGACAGACATGGTTGTGTCAAGCAGCGAAGAATCTCGCTACGAAGAAGTTATCTCGCTACTTCAAGGCACTTAGCTTACCGTCAGATGCACCGTGGTCACTTTGCCGTGCCCGGATTTAGTAAGCACTACTGGTAACATAATATGTAACAAGAAGCTTTCGATTTGAAACAATTTTCCAGGCCAAGGCTAAATATTGGGTCAAAGCTATGCAGATTATGCTATCAAAATCAGGCCATCTGAGGGTCATTAGGTCAAATACTTGAATGCTTTATGAATAAGTAATCTGTAATCCTACCATAATATTATAAATGCGATGGTTTGGACGGATGGATGTTTGTTACTCAATCACGTTACGACGGCTGGACGGATCAGTAGGCCTACTCTTGAAATCAATTCCAATCTCGAACTCGATACAGTTTCAATTCCAATCTAGAAGAGATTGGAAATCTAGCTCACTCAACTAAATGAAATAGAACCAGCGATCGTAAATACTCTATTTCATTTAGTTACTAAAAATTCCGCCGTATTCAGGTAAATCGTGCGCTGGTGTTGTGTTCAAGAGTGCCAATTGTACAGTTTTCGAACCAAATTCTAATTTTAAACTGGGATCGAGTGTCAAGGGTAACCCTCCTGGTTAAATTTGGCACACAGATAGATTATATAGTCTGGAATAGCACATAGGCTACTTTTTTCCTGAAAAATGTACAGTTCCCGTGGGATAGTTTAGTTTTTCACAGAACAAGGGATCGGCATGATTTTTTGCATACCGTTTCTTTCAAAAATAACCTCCACGCGGGCGGAACCGCGGGCAATCTAGTATAAAATAATATTAAGAGCATTTGCCAACACGCAATAATTCGGCCTAAAAAGTACGGTTGGCGCCAAAATGCTAGCCTATCGTGTCATGTCCCTAAAGTTAACGGGAACTATAAAACCACGCGATTCCGAGATCGCTATTTTTAGTAGAAAATAACATGTACTAAAAGAGTATTGGTCGTAGAACACGGTCTTGGTTTTTATTGCTACTGCATAAACCAGTAGGTACCTAGCTCAAACATGAGTTTATGTCAAAAAGTTACGGTAGGTAAACGAAGGCGCTAGCATTTAGCATTGTTTTTAACCGACTTCAAAAAGGAGGAGATTAACAATTCGTCGGAATCTTTTTTTTTATGTATGTTACCCGATTACTCGAAGACGCCTGGACCGATTCGAGAAATTCTTTTTTTGTTTAAAAGGGTATACTTCCCAGGTGGTCCCATTGGCACCAAGTCAGGATCTGATGATGGGATCTCAGGAAATTCAAGGGCAACCCTCAAATTTTACAGTGACGCATAATTTGTTTTTTATTGAAGTCGGTGTACTTTTTATGAATAAAAAACTTTTATGCATGTATCGAAGCGTTTCGATCTTACATTACCAAATTTAGTTTCGCACGTAATCGATAGGCGCTGAATAAAAGTTGGTTTGCGTTCGCTTCAAAAACTCAAAAAGTTCTGCATGGATAGAGCTCAAAAGAAAAACTTTGTTCTATATTCTGAGACCGCAACCAACTAGGCTATCGCTGCTTAGGTGTTCAGACATTAGCGACTAAAGCGCTCCAAACATGTGTGATGTGATAAACATATTACGTCAGTACCATAGAGTATGAACTGAGAGCTCTCTATGCAGCTATTAAATGAATACGGGCAAAAAATGTGAGACGAATCGAATCATCGGACGACAAGAGACTCGGCGAAGCGTTATTGATACATGGTTGATATTCCACCAGCGCGCACGAAGCGTTTTGCTAGTACATTTATCATGCGCACCGCTAGAGAGTGGAACTCTTTGCCGGAGTCTATATTTCCCGAAAATTATGACCTGGGTATCTTTAAGTCAAGAGTGAATAGGTATCTTCTAGGCAAGCGTGCTCCACCGTAGACCACATCATCACTTTCCATCAGGCGAGATAGTGGTCAAAAGCAAACCTATTTCGCTTAAAAAAAAAAAAGAGAGACAAAGCGAACGTGCGGCCACCAGTTGCCTTTTTCTAGAATTTGGATTGGTCTACGACTTGCAAGAGCGAAATGAATTATGCTTTCTAAAAAGTGGTAAATTTTCTGAGGATATTGCTGTCTATTATCTATATCTATGGTACCTACTTAATCTTTTAATAGACAATGACTAAACTTTGATAAATCATGTATACATCGTAAATGTTACGCATAAAATGAGTTATTTATTTATTTGTTACACCAACGACATGTCACAACACAATACAATAATATTTATATAGGTAGTTAGGAAATTTTATAATGTGAAATGCCTTTACAGGTGTATACAGCAATTAAAAGTTTCAGAGCTAGAATTGGAATAAAAAAAAATCAGATTACATGAAAGAAAAAAAAAAGTATACACACATTTAACATTAATACTATAACTAATCACTTATTACTAATTAATTCAATAATGTCAGTCTTGATATGCACAAATTATTTAATTTAATTACATGAAGCAAAAAATTCTAAATAATACAAAATTAAAATCCTAAATACTTAAATTAAAGTTGAAATTGAATACATGTTTTTTTGAATGCTTTTATGTCTTTATTGTGAAAAATGTCAATAACACCCTTGGAACTTTTCAATATGTCATTATAAGTTTGAGTCATTCTGTTGATGGGGTGGGTTGAGTAATCCATTATCAGCGAGATATATGACTACGTCTTCAACGACATACTTTGCTATATGTGACCAAGTCAGCAGCGATAGCCTAGTTGGTAATGGTACAGACTGTTGAGACGAAAGTCGTATGTTCGAAACCAGCCCAAATGGCATGCAACTTTTTTTTTTTTTTTTATCCTGGTACGGCAAAGTGACTGCACTGTACCTGATGGTAAGCGCAGTGCAGTCCAAATAGAGTACTGATTAGCGAGAGACGATCTATCCCCGCTACTCAACACACTCATGCCGGCCTGCTTCTTCACACTACGCCATGAGCAAGAAGATGAAGAAGGGGTCGAGGGTCTAATGTCAGAGTACTAAGAAGGCCGCAAAATGGCCATTGTACCCCAACTCCAGACCCCCGACAAAAAAAAACTGACTTTTCTAAAGTTACGTGTGTATTCATTGTTAATTATCGATAATAATCGATTATTTAATAAGATAATAATAAAAAAAAACTGATTTGGAAAACTTTATTTATTCAACTGACTTAAAAACTCATTAACAGCCGGCATGTATTGTTTCCTCGAAGCAGACAAGTTGAACTGGCGACTGTAGTGAACATTGCTTGACGTTTCTAATGACAATTGTAACGGCGGGGAACTCCAATCTTGTAGGAATTTCGCCAGCTGCAAGAAAAATACATATTTACTACATCATACATCCGGTATTTGTCGAGGGTCTAGAGTTGGGGTACGATGTTCAGCCGTTTTGCAGACTTCTGAGTACTCTGACACTAGACCCTCGACCGCTTCTTCACCTTCTTGCCCATGGCGTAGTGTGAAGAAGCAGGCCGGCATGATTGTGTTGAGTAGCAGGGGAAAGATTGTCTCTCGCTTTGATACTCTAACTGGACGGCACTTAGTTACCATCAGGTGCGTGGTCACATTGCCGTGCTAGAAAAAAAATCAAGAGATCCAGAATAATTTCTGACCTGTTCTCCTGTCTCAGTATGAGGGCTATACACAGCCATGTCCCTTCGAAGACCTCCTTCAAGGTCCATGCCCAAGAGCAGAGCTACGGAGCACCCTTGTTTGTTGAGGGCTTCGGTCACTGACTGTAGGGCTTCCGGATATAGAAGAAAATCCTTTAACAAAAGCAAATACATTAACCATTAATAAGTTACATTTTATAAGTGACTAGCTGTTGCACGCGGCTTCACCCGCGTGGAGGTTATTTTCAAACATTTTTTTACACCTTGGGTAACATTATTGTAGTTTTAGTATGGACACTTATTTTTTTCTTGCAATTAAAATAGTCTATATTATCAGTGATAATGTAGCATTCAAATGGTGAAAGAATTTTTAAAATCGGTCCAGAACTTTTTGAGACAATTCGTTACAAACATACATACAAATCTTTCCTCTTTATAATATGTATTAGTATAGATATGAGTCATTTAGAACCAAAGTCGGCAAAGTGGGCTAATGTGAAAAAAATATATGGCAATAAAGGACTTATGCCTACCCCTTCAAGGACTACAGGCTTGAGTGTATATGTAAATTATTATCAACAATATGCTAGTTGAGTGTTTTTGGGAAACAGTTTTATATTCTTCTTCACGGTCTTTATTATTAAAATATTAACATTAATAAACATAAAACATAAGTTTTCAAGATTTATTTTGCATTTTAATAAAGCAACTTTATTTTTCCCACCAAAACGCTACCAACTGTCATGGCCTCTCGTGTGACGTGACCATCCGCAAAACTAATAGAAGTTTGGCTCAGCGTTTTAGATGTTTCGTTCGACCGGTGACGTCATGCATGACTGATGAGTGTTTCATGTCACGTGACAAAATGCTTTATTTTTACATATCTGTTATTTGAAAACATTAAATAATGACATAAATTAACAAATGATTAATTTTCGATATTTTTAGACTAAAATCTATTATAAAAAACAACATTCTATCAGGTTTTCATTTGACAGCCTCCGTGGCGCAGTAGCCGGCTGTGAAACGAGGGGCCGTGGGTTCGATTCCCACACCAGGACAAATGTTTGTGTAAAGACAGATATTAGTGTCCGGGGTCTGGGTGAGAGGGTGCGTCTCTCTAGGTCCCTGATACCCACAACACAAGACTCGTATCTCAGTGTGGGGTCGGGGCTATGTGTGTGACTGTTGGGTGTTATTTATTTATTTACTGTCAACTAGCCTATTACCTTGACTAATATAGGAAAACTGGGCACCATCACGTCTCGGAGTATTTTCACGTCTTTTCTAAGTAACTGTGCGGCGCTGAGGCGGGACACGTTGCTTCTGGCTGCCACCAGACGATTTAACTCTGTCTTTCTGTATACAAATATGTATTATAATTATAAAACTGTAATAGGTAGGCGTTGTGATATCGATTAATCGATTAATCGACACTTTATATCGATATAAGCTGCAATCGAAGCAGCGATAGCCTAGTTGGTTGCGGTATGGACTGCCAAGACGAAAGTCGTATGTTCGAAACCCAAGTGGCATACACTTCTGACTTTTCTAAAGTTACGTGTATATTCAATGTTAATTATTGATTTAACGGTGAAGGGAAACATCGTGAGGAAACCTGCATACCTGAGAATTCTCATAAGAATTCCGAAGGTATGTGAAGTCTACCAACCCGCATTAGGCCAGCGTGGTGGACTAAGGCCTAACCCCTCTCATTAGAGGAGGCCAGTGCCCAGCAGTGGGACAATGTTTAATACAGAGCTAGTATTATTATTTTTATTATATCAACTAAGATCACTAAAAGTACACATACCTTAAACTTTCAGACTCTTCTGGTTTCAAAAAACTTTCCAAGAATAAAACCATTTCTACATCAAGTGGAGTGGCTTTGTTTACTTCTTTTGAAAAATTCACTGTATCCAAAACTATTGCGCCTAAAAAAAATTATTTCACATAATACACATCTCCTAAAGCAGAGATGAGGAATTAATAGCACGCTGTGAGTAGCAGAGAATAGAATAGGTGACACTTGACAATCTCCATGGATCAGTGGACAAGTGTGAAACAAGAGGTTCCCATCCTCTCCCTTCCACACCAGAACCACGCGTACTGGCTTGCGGAGCCACAGCTTCGTGGTGTCTACTACAGTACTACCCCCACACCCGACACCCGTCACACTCATCCCATCCTCTCCCTTCCACACCAGAACCACGCGTACTGGCTTGCGGAGCCACAGCTTCGTGGTGTCTACTACAGTACTACCCCCACACCCGACACCCGTCACACTCATCCCATCCTCTCCCTTCCACACCAGAATCACGCGTACTGGTGTCCGGAGCCACAGCTTCGTGGTGTCTACTACAGTACTACCCCCACACCCGACACCCGTCACACTCATCCCATCCTCTCCCTTCCACACCAGAATCACGCGTACTGGTGTCCGGAGCCACAGCTTCGTGGTGTCTGCTACCCCGGCCCGAATCAAGAGCAGAGCAAATTCGTATCTTTGCCGCAACATCAAGCTGTGGAACAGTTTGCAAGCTACCGTGTTCCCTCCTTCCTTCATAGGAATCAGGATCAGGACCCAATGTGGACAGGACAGTGTGGGACTGTTGGGTGTATGTCTTACCATATTCAAGGGATTATGGACTCCCGGACCTTTGGAACACATGCGTGGGGTCGAAGCCAACAAGTAGAGGCCCTTAGACAATTTTAATTTAATATTATGTGACACCAGCCGACAGTTATCCCTCTATGCACTACACTAGTGGACCCAAGGGCAACTCCTGTTTGGTGTAGGGGCACTCCAGTATGTGGGGTCACTAATTCCAAACAGCTCGACTATAAGTTGCGCTGTGGACTTACAAGTATTATTATTAATGAATCCCGTTCACCGAACCAAATGTACTTGACTAACAAACTGTATACATAGCCTTCGTGGCGCAGGGTTCGATTCCCACACCGGGACAAATGTTTGTGTGACACACAGATATTTGTGTCCGGGGTCTGGGTGTTGTGAGAGGGTGCGTCTCTCTAGGTCCCTGATACCCAAAACACAAGACTCGTGTCTTAGTGTGGGATGGAGGCTGTGTGTGAAGTATTACACACTGTTCCACTACTGGACACTACCCTCCTCTACTAATGAGAAGGGTTTGGCCATAGTCCACCTCAGTCAGTCCACCTCCTGTGTGATTGTACATACGTGCATGCATGCTTGTATGAGTGTGTGTGTTTTCGAAAATGTCAAGTTACATACTATGCAATAACCTGCAGCAAACCGCATGAGACTCCAAGAACATTCTCTCATTAGACAGCAATGTACTTAAGTTCACAATCCTCTGAGTAACAAGCGTGGCACAAGACCCAACCACTTCCATAGTGCTTCTAGTATCGTCACTGAACGACCATTCTGGAAAGAGTAATATACATAAATGACTGTAAACTCCAAAGGACAGAGATGTAAGCAATACACCCACATTTCACATGTTTTTTTTTTATTTTTTTATACCATAGTCCGACAAACGAGCCAGTGCGTCACCTGATGTTAAGTGATATCCACCGCCCATGAACATCCACAATACCGAAAGTATCATGTCGGCCTTAAAGGACAGGAATAGGGATTAGGGAAGGGAAGGGGGAATCTGGGCCTCCGGATATCTCACTTACCATACGAAACGCGCCAGTAAACTGTCACTTTACGTTGGTTTTCTGTGAGACAGTGGTACTACCCCGGTCGAGCCGGCCCATTCATGCTGTAGACAAATGTGTCTACAGCGTGGCTCTACAACTTTTCAAATTCAATGTGATATGGTTATCGCCATACCAGGCACAATTCCAGACTGATACTGAGTATTTCCCGAAAAACCGATATCACTTTTACCCGACCCGGGATCGAACCCGAGACTTCAAAGCAGCAGTCCTACGGCGTACTAAATAACTTCGCCACCGAGCCAGTCATAACAGTTTCATAAAATCGGATGATTGTATATGTATGTATGCAGAATATTAAAACGCATACCTTGTAAAGGTCTATGGTCGATCACCTCAGTGACATAAGGTCTTAGGAACTGGTCCTTAGCCGCTAGTACATGATGGTCCACTAACACCACACTGGTCTTTGTAGCACTCGTCAACTGTATCAGGTCATGATCATTTCTGAAACAAATTATTTGAATGTGGTAGAACCTAGTTTTACGGTTCGACCGGGGGAGTACCACTGTCTTACTATTTGAAGTGGCAGTTTGTTGCGTTTCGTAAGGTAAATGAAATTATCGCCAATGTGGTGGACTCAGGCTTATCCAGTCTTTAATATGTATAGAAAAATGCATTGCAGTGACAATGTTTAAAGTTTAAATGACAATTTTTTTTTTATCCTGGCTCGGCAAAGTGACCACACTGCACCTGATGGTAAGGGCAGTGCGGTCCAATTAGAGTATCCAGTAGCGAGAAACGATCTGTCCCCCGCTACTCAACACAATCATGCCGGCCTGCTTCTTCACACTACGCCAGCAAGAAGGTGACGAAGCGGTTACAATATTCTAACTGTAATGCATTACTATATTTATTTCTTTTAACAAGCTATCCTTTTATGCTCATTATTTCTACAAAACAATTTCGATTTTTCACATCTGCCAGACGCCCACGAAGACTAAAAACTTTATTTTCAACGATAATTCTACCCCAAAGGCAGTTTGTGGCAGGACAATATCTAACAGGGATGTTATGGAGCTCCGTAACCGAAACTATCGGATATCCGAAATAAAATTCTATCCGTAACCGTAACCGAATCTGATATAAAAATTTCAAATAATTTCGGATTTTCTAAATGAATGTTATGGCTGGTTTTTGTTTTGCCAGGCCGAACCGACACACGAGCCGCGCGTGTTAGATTTATTGAATTTAAAACAACTCAATTGATGAATATTTGTGAATTATTAACTACCTACGTCATTTAAAGTATAAAAGCAAATTGAATTATTAAGAAATAATTGTATTTAGAGTATTAATTCGTTTATAAAGTATACTTTAATTCATTTTAGAATTAATCATAAAGTTTGTATGATGTTCTATTTACAAATAACATGTAGATAAAGATTTATGTAAAACTGACTTGTTTGCTCCACTGTATAAAAAGCTAGAAACATCGGTATAGAGATTAGTAACTGTTGCATAGTGATAACGGGCGGAAGTTCTGAAAGTCATACCCTGTAAGCTTTGAAAATACTTGTGAACAGAATATGTGTTGCTACTGGAGTAATTAAGCTAAGTATTATTTGATATTTATACATTTGTGTGTTTATGAATTGTATGTTATGATTTGAGATGTAATAACATAGCAGGAGTTTCTTCCCTACTTCTTCTCCTGTTATTTAGGCTTTCCGAAGTAGGGGGTAAATATTTAAAAGATCGTTGTGGCATTAATTATTAAAAGATATTGCCTTTGATATACATATATTGTTTTATTGCTCTAAGAATATATGGCTATTCATTTTATATATCCTATAAATAGTCTAATCCAATTGTGGAAAATATGATAAATGAAAGTATCCCAAAAGATAATTAAAACACTACGAATATATATTTTTACATTATAGATTATTAAAGAACATAATGATGATATATCATTATATATTTGTTTATATTCAGTTAAATAAAGGCCATCTATAAATATAATCATATACATATGATTTAGATTAATTGTTCATTTAAAGAAAGTTATTATTTTTCTAACATCAGAAGTGGGATAGAATCGACACCCACTATTATGAATAATATTAACACACGATATTTTAACAGGAATGTGGCTGCGAAGATATTTAAGTACCCACGGAACTGAAAAATGTAAGGCATCGACGATTACGGAGAAAATCATGACTCATGCTGTTGGTATGCTGCGCCGCTATTGAACTAAGACCGTGTCATGCCATTGGATATATTTTTCATTTGGTGAGTCGCTTCTGATTTTAAATTTACAGGACTATTTTTAGTTTGATCACTTTGCTAAACTAAACTTTTAATGATTATTTGTTTAGATTTCTGGAGTTAAAACTGATAATGGACAATTATTAACTTTGATTATTCTCCTAAACTAAATAATTGAGTTGAGAATACGAGGGTTAGTTCTCTACGTCATTGAATATCTCTTATGTTATTTCGCAAATGTGTTTCTTTTGATTAATGATTCAAACCATTTTAAAGCTTATGTTTGCCAGTATTCATGAACAATCGAGAAATGTTCTAAAATAATAGTTTTTGCAAAAGAAAAAAAAAATTTACATATAGGTCTTATTTACTATAGCTGTAAAGTAATTTACACAGGTCGGCTAATTTATTAAAATTTCTGGTATAAACTGATGGTGATCGAGATTTTGCTTTTACGTGATATTGTATGATGCAAAATATTATTGTAGATATTTTGTGATACTTTAATTACGACAGTTTAATCTAAAGTTCACATTGTGAAGAATCGTAATTTGCAACTACCCCTAGTTGATACCGAAAGATTATCATGTTTTATCCCTTGGTAAATATTATATATTTATATATAATTATATTATTGCAATGAAGTTTTGATATAAACATAATAGTTTGTTTAAAAATATTGCTATTAATATTGATTCGTCGCTAATAGCAGTGTACATTAAATAATATAACTTTTAATGTAACAACTGTAATAGAATAATAACAATGAATAATTAACAAATCTAAAACAAAATGTTCACATTTAAATTTAAAGATTCCATCTCATATCGGCACTACGTCATCTTTTGTTATTTTAGATTACGTATAATATTTCAAGTTTCGCTACTAGATGGGGTAATAGGAAGTATTTCTGCCATAGTAAAACTATTTTACTTAGAAAGAGACATATTTAATAATAATTTTAATTATTGTCATTGAATAAGTTTATTTTTATTCTTGGCCGTGTTAGAAGAGTTTTGAGTAAGAAACTATAGTTGGTTTGTGTGGAAATACTTGTGTGGTATTTTATACATAAATATGTGTATTTAAATATAAATCAAATCATATTCCATCGTTGTCATAGAACGAAGAATCTATCTATCAAAATTATAACTTGCAGTAATAACCTACAATTATTAGCTGTAAGTTATTTTTTTTATTTTTTTTGTTACAACTTTTAATGTGATGGTGTTAGCTAATTTAGTCAATACCTTAAATATTATTAATGTTTGTTGCTTATATAGCATTTAATGGTTAATATTTAACCTCGCCTCTAGTCTCTAGAACATAAACCAGTAATCGTTTGTGTTAAATAGTTACTGGAGCTGTTTTATTTCTGGAAAGTCGCAATTAGTGTGACAACAGGTGAACTTGTCATTCGGTAATTGATCCCACAACATTTCTGTAAACATTTTAATAATCTCCCTACCACTGGTGGTAAGGACAGTAATATTCAACCAACATAGTAACTCTACGTGGTGGTAGCTCTCGGTTAACAACTTTCATATTAGTCACTGATTGAGCAGTAAAGTTTTGTAAACATTTACTCTGGTCACTTTAAGTCAGCAGTGATTACTAACGAGTATAGAATTTTATTTCCTATGAACTACGATAAATGCTAAAATGTTGGTATGTGTACTGTGAATGTACCCTAGTCTGTGTATACTGATGATGTTTAAAAAAAATTCCAGAAGGACCTAATAATTATGCAGAGTATCCATCGCAATGCAGAATGGCTGTGCTGGAGTGTCATAAATACGGATACTGAACTGAAGTTGCAAATAACTTGATCCACTGTAAAATGCGAAATATTTTTCGATGAATCTTCGCTAAATCTCGCTGGAGCAGCGTCACCACTGTGGTGGAAATAGAAAACAAGAAAAAAAACTTAAGTATATAGACGATTAGTTATAATATATAGTTTATAAGGGGCACTAGCCGCAATGGTGCTTACTGCCCTACTGTTAGTCTAGATATGTAATATAAAACGCTGGTCAGTCGCTGCCCTGATGCTTTACTGAAATTCATTAGCAGCGTATGATAGGTACAGCATGGCAAGGCCAGAGACTATGTATCATAAAAAAAACGCTGGGCGGTCACTGTCCTGATGTTATACTGGAAATTCATTAGCAGCGTATGATGGTATAGCATGGCAAGGCCAGAGACTATGTATCATAAAAAAAAAACGCTGGGCGGTCACTGTCCTGATGTTATACTGGAAATTCATTAGCAGCGTATGATGGTATAGCATGGCGAGGCCAGAGACTATGTTATATAAACCGCTGGGCGGTCACTGTCCTGATGCTATACGAACAATTCATTGGCAGCGGATGATAGGTATAGCATGTCGAGGCCAGAGACTATGTAATATAAAACCGCTGGGCGGTAATTGACCTGATGCTATACGGAAAATTCATGGGCACTGGAGGATATAGCATGGCAAGGTCAGAGGCAATGTGATAAAAAATAGGTTGTGGTACACCTGATAAGTCAATGTAGATGATATTTTGGACACTGGCCGCAGTGGTGCCTACTGTCCTGATGTGTAATTATGTCTAATTTAAGATAAGACAGATTCTTTTGTATATACTAGATAAAGACAATATTTTGGACACTGGTCGCAATGGTACCTACTGTCCTGGTGTATTTTAAATTGGACATAAGACAAATTCTTTTGTATATACAGTTAAAGACAATATTTTGGACACTGGTCGCAATGGTACCTACTGTCCTGGTGTATTTTAAATTGGACATAAGACAAATTCTTTTGTATAAACTTGTTAAAGACAATATTTTGGACACTGGTCGTAATGGTACCTACTGTCCTGATGTATCTTAAATTGAACATAAGACAGATTCTCTTGTATATACTTGATAAAGACATTATTTTGGACACTGATCACAGTGGTACCTACTGTCTTGATGTATAATTAATTATGTCTTAATTTAAGATACAAGACTGGCTATTTTGATTAAGATCAGGATGACCAAACGGTTTCTTATTGGATACATTTGTTAAATATTGTATATATTTTACTTTGAATTTTACGACATATACAATTTATTAATAACAACAATTTTGGTCACCTGAGAGTTTCGATTATTACTTCGAGAGCGAAGTAAATATCAGAATGGCCGTGTTAGATTTATTGAATTTAAAACAACTCAATTGATGAATATTTGTGAATTATTAACTACCTACGTCATTTAAAGTATAAAAGCAAATTGAATTATTAAGAAATAATTGTATTTAGAGTATTAATTCGTTTATAAAGTATACTTTAATTCATTTTAGAATTAATCATAAAGTTTGTATGATGTTCTATTTACAAATAACATGTAGATAAAGATTTATGTAAAACTGACTTGTTTGCTCCACTGTATAAAAAGCTAGAAACATCGGTATAGAGATTAGTAACTGTTGCATAGTGATAACGGGCGGAAGTTCTGAAAGTCATACCCTGTAAGCTTTGAAAATACTTGTGAACAGAATATGTGTTGCTACTGGAGTAATTAAGCTAAGTATTATTTGATATTTATACATTTGTGTGTTTATGAATTGTATGTTATGATTTGAGATGTAATAACATAGCAGGAGTTTCTTCCCTACTTCTTCTCCTGTTATTTAGGCTTTCCGAAGTAGGGGGTAAATATTTAAAAGATCGTTGTGGCATTAATTATTAAAAGATATTGCCTTTGATATACATATATTGTTTTATTGCTCTAAGAATATATGGCTATTCATTTTATATATCCTATAAATAGTCTAATCCAATTGTGGAAAATATGATAAATGAAAGTATCCCAAAAGATAATTAAAACACTACGAATATATATTTTTACATTATAGATTATTAAAGAACATAATGATGATATATCATTATATATTTGTTTATATTCAGTTAAATAAAGGCCATCTATAAATATAATCATATACATATGATTTAGATTAATTGTTCATTTAAAGAAAGTTCTTATTTTTCTAACACGCGCGTACCTCAATGCATTTATTATATTTATTTCTATTGCTTAGACATAGCCTGTCAGTCATTTACTCTTGGGGGGTTACATTTACTTACATAAAATAGTACAAAATTGTAAGCTAAAACTAAAGCTATTTGTTTTTTACTTTTACAATTACTTCAAAACCTAATATCCATAACCGAAACTATCCGAAACTAAGGGATAATCCGAAATAATTTCATATCCGTAACCGAATCCGAAACCGATATAAAATTATTCACATATCCGTATCCACATCCAGATCCGAAATTTGAAATCCATAACATCTCTATATCTAAGCAGGCTATCTATAGAAACCTTGGTGTCTTGATTTTCATATAAAAAAGACAGATATATGGGGTTTCTCTTATTTTATGTATCTTTATTTTCTTGTTGTTCCTATGTACTAATATTTTTTCATTTCTTTTATGTTTAGAATAGGTTTAGAATGCGCGCAGGTATAAGTAAATACCTGGGAGCACTCTAAACCTATTGTATTGTTGTACAAAGCTGGGAGGAGCTATCTGAAAAACAGTGTTATACACCGAGTTGGCCCCTCGCTACATATATATTGTTATTTTTAGTGTATCTTTCGTTTAAATGTATTAATAATACTAGCCCTGTATTAAACATTATCCCACTGCTGGGCACGGGCCTCCTCTACTAATGAGAGGGGCTAGGCGTTAGTCCACCACGCTGGCCTAATGCGGGTTGGCAGACTTCTCATACCTTCGAAAAATTCTCAGATATGCAGGTTTCCTCACGATGTTTTCCTTCACCGTTAAAGCAAGCGATAATAAACATTTTTAATACACACATAACTTTAGAAAAGTCAGAGGTGTATGCCACTTGGGTTTCGAACCTACGACTTTCGTCTTGACAGTCCGTACCGCAACCAACTAGGCTATCGCTGCTATTAAATGTATTATTGTTTTTTATATGTATTGTGGCAATTAAATGGTCCTCTCATAATTTAATAATCACTTTCCTTACCTAAAAACCAAGCAGCTATCAGTAACTCCTTGATCCCTTAAGCAGAAAGCCACCTCCGTCTTTAGCTCATAGTCCTCCCTGTCTACGTTCAGGACCGGTACAAAAATGTCATCCTTAAAGACATGTGGGTCTCTGTTAGTTTTTGTACACACCTGATAATCAAATTTTATTTATTAAAATAAACAAATAATAAAAAAGTCTGTGTGCAATTCACACATGGTAGAAATGAAACTTCAACAACTACGAGGGCATATGGTCCCACAGCATCCCAAGCCGAAACAAATATCTGTCTGTCACACAAACATATGTCTCAGTGCAGGAATCGAACCCACAGCCTCTCGTTTCACAGCAGGCTACTCGCCCGCTGCGCCACGGAGGCTGTCAAATTGTGAACCTCAATTAATAATAATATAATAATACAAGCCCCGTATTAAACATTGTCCCACTGCTGGGCACGGGCCTCTACTAATGAGAGGGGTTAGGCCGTAGTCCACCACGCTGGCCTAATGCGGGTTGGCAGACTTCTCATACCTTCGAAAAATTCTCAGATATGCAGGTTTCCTCACGATGTTTTCCTTCACCGTTAAAGCAAGCGATAATTAACATTTTAATACACACATAAGTTTAGAAAAGTTAGAGGTGTATGCCACTTGGGTTTCGAACCTACGACTTTCGTCTTGACAGTCCGTACCGCAACCAACTAGGCTATCGCTGCTTGAACCTCTATTATTTTAGTCTTATAGATCAGCAACGAACGATACCCTGGTTGCAAGTGGACTGTCAAGAAAAAGTCGTCATGGAACCACAGAATGTTTATATAGTCGCTTTAGTAGTTTATTTGATTCGTCTACTTTAAGAGGAATAAGGAAAGAAGAGGAATGGGATCAGGAAATTTCACTTATTGTCCAAAACATAACAGTAAGCTACAATCATTTTCTGTAAGACAGTGGTATTTGTTAACATAGCCTATTATAGCAAGACAAATTATCTACTGAGATGTATGTACCTAGTATAAGGAACATTGTTATATAAAGGATTGCTTATGCTAATAAATAATAGTATGTAACCAGACTTCGTTGAGTTTCAATCCTCCGCCAGAGCCAACCTTTACATGGCGACCCTGCCGAAAGGCGACACCATGCGCGCGCTCATCTGACACGAGTGTTCCGTATAAGGACCGACATTTAAAAACATCAATTGGTATTATACATCTTGGAACTTTTTTTATTCGTTTGCGAACAGTTATTACGACGTGTTTAAAGTACAACACTATATAAAATGGGACAAAAACAGTCCAAAGAAGAAGTTATAATTGCCCAAAACGCGGCTGGAGGCACGAATAATGCCTCAATAGAGGAGCTACGAGCCAACATATCTACTACAAATATTCTAATGGAGGAAGGCGACTATCTTTCCGACGGTGCCAGATCAACCCGGAATTAAAGATCAGCAACGGCAAAGTTTGAGAAGCAGACGTCCCAAGTCCAGTGCAGTGTGGTGTCAACAAATCAAGAGAAAATCGGCATACAATGAGATATAATGGACACTATAGATATACCTATTAATATATTATATTTTACATTATTTGTTATATAAATATTTATATGTGTAATATTTATATGCATCATATTTTTTTATATGTACTTTCAGATCTGAATTTGAATTGAAAACCCAGGTGAGCTAATTCTCATTATTATATTATAATATTTTAAAATGGAATAGTCCTTTATGGCAATAAATTTAAAAAAGTTGTGTGAAGATTTATTAGTAATAAGAAAATACTTAATTAAAATTGGCCCTTCTCGAAGACATGGTAGTATATTAAAAAAGAAGCTTAATGAGGCCAATGTAATTGTTCAACAATATAATAGTTACTTAGATAATATAACTAAAATAAAGAGTTTTGATAGTAACGAAGATATACTAATAGTAAAATATTGTGAAGATTTTAATAAGTTATATAAAGAAATTTCTAAAATGTGTGAATCGGAAACTTCAGATTGTTCAAAAATGGACAAGTTTGACATGAAAGTAGCGTTGAACTTATTACCAGTCATGATTGATGAACAGGAAAATACAGAGCAATTAATTGATGGTATAGAATTTTACAGTACCGGCATCGATAATGAATCTCAAATGCGTTTAATTTCTTTTGTACTCAAAACGAGATTGTCAAAAGCAGCCAAATTAAAATTGGCCAATAAATATAATAATATTTCAGATCTCTTAGACGATATGAAAAAAATGTTATTACCAAAAAAGTCTGCCAGTGCATTGCAAAAGCAACTCTTAGGTTCAAAACAAAATGATTTGTCGATTGATAAATTCGGCAAAACATTAAATGAAATGTTTGTTGACCTTACCATTTCGCAGTCTGAAGGGAACACAGAAAAATATAATGTGTTAAAATCAGTCAACGAAAAACAGGCCATTAGGCAATTTAGTGAGGGATTACGAAATCGTAGGATCGGTACAGTTATTGCAGCTCAGAAATTTGATAATCTGAAAGATGCAATTCAGGCCGCTATTGATGAAGATGTGTCATCACCAAACTCAACTAATGATGTATTGACAATGAGACGTGAGAATAAAAAATACCTAATACACAATTTCAGGCAGCCTCAGTTCCAGACCATCCGAAGAGGTACGTATAATGCTGGTCGTGGGTACGGACGAGGCCCTGGTCGGTGGTCGCAGCCAAACGTCACCCCTGCTGGCATCAAGCAGTTGCCGCAGCAATACAATCCACGAGGGATGACGTCCAGAAATAGACCACAATACCGAGGTAATACGTTTCATAATAAATATAGAGGTCATACGTCATCATTTAGAGGACACATTAGGGTATTAGATAATGATTCACATCCCCAACCAAGTTCCTCAATGCAACAAAATGGATACGAAAATGAGTTTTTTCGTCCCTAAAAATTATAGCATTTTGGCAAATGGTAGTGGTTATTGTGTAGAGTTAATTTATAATCAAAGTTATGTTTCTACTTGGCTCATAGATACAGGCGCATCCATCTCAGCGATAAAACATAAACATGTTCTCAATTTCGACGTTCCAATCTATAAAGAAAACATAACCATAAATGGAATCGGTGGCAAAGTCCAAGCTATTGGATACATTTATTTACATTTCTCAATTGATGGGCAAAGCATTAATCATAAGTTTTATGTATTTGATACCTTACCTTGTAAGTCACATGGAATTCTAGGACAAGACTTTTTAGGAAAGTATAGATCAGTTGTCGATTTTAACAACAAAACTTTATCATTATTGCATAATAATTCTAAACAAACATTTTTAAAGTTAATAGATTCAATGGATTATTTAATATCCTTACCCGCTAGGTCAGAATCAATACATTACATTGAAACTAACTTAACAGAGGAAAGCGTAATATGTTCGAAAGAAATTCAGGAAGGCGTTTTTATTGCGAGTGCATTAGTCAAACCAATTTGTGGTAAAATACCAATTAGAGTATTGAACTCCACGACTAAAGATTTAAGTTTATCTGAGATAAATCTTGATATACATAGTTCGAAAGAATATGATATTTGTAATTTTGGTCATAATGAGAAAAATGCATTACGTGTTAAACAATTATTTTCAAAATTAAATTTGACTCATTTAAACAAAGAAGAAAAGATTAATATAGAAAACTTATGTGCTAAATATTCCGACATTTTTTATTTGGAAGGAGATAAGTTATCAACCACTAATATTTACCAACATGTTATTGAGTTGAAACCAAACACTCAGCCAATATATTCAAAACCGTATAGGTTGCCACATTCTTTGAAAAATGAAATAAAAAATCAGATTGATAATATGATTCAGGAAGGGATTATTGAGCCTTGTCAAAGCGAATGGTCTAGTCCCATCTTATTAGTGCCAAAGAAATCCGATATTAATGGAATCAAACAATGGCGCTTGGTTATTGATTATAGAAAGCTAAATAATTGTATACATGATGACAAATTTCCTCTTCCAAATATTACGGAAATATTAGATTCACTTTCCGGTTGCATGTATTTTTCGCATTTGGATCTTCATCAAGGATATTATAATGTTAATTTAGATCCCAATTGTCGCAAATATACTGCCTTTTGTTCAGGTCAGTATCAAATGACTAGGATGCCTATGGGGCTAAAAACTAGTCCTAGTTCTTTTTCACGCATGATGACTTTAGCAATGACGGGGTTAACATATGAAAAATGTTTGGTATACCAGGATGATTTAGTCTGTTTTAGCCGTGATTTATCGAGTCATGTTAAAAATCTTCAAGATATTTTTGAAAGATTACGTAAAGTCAATTTAAAGTTAAACCCGCAAAAATGTAATTTCTTACAAAAAGAAATATTATATTTAGGTCATATTGTGACACCAGACGGTGTGATACCTGATCCACATAAAATAGAAGCTGTTAAAAATTATCCTGTTCCGACAAAAGTCGAGGATGTTAAACGATTTGTAGCATTCGTTAATTATTATAGGAAATTTATACCGAATTTTGCAACAAAAGCTCATCCGTTAAATAATTTATGTAGGAAAAATATAGTTTTTAAATGGGATGACAAGTGTCAAAAATCTTTTGAATTATTAAAACAGAACTTAATTTCACACCCCATACTACAGTATCCGGACTTTTC
The DNA here is from genome assembly GCA_905220505.1 of Laothoe populi. NCBI lineage: Eukaryota > Metazoa > Arthropoda > Insecta > Lepidoptera > Sphingidae > Laothoe > Laothoe populi. The sequence goes on along the minus strand of HG992174.1, from coordinate 5,202,588 downwards.
TAATAATAATCAATTTATTTTGCAAACTGATGCATCCGGATATGCCATTGGCGCAGTTTTATGTAATGGCGATAGAAAACCTGTGGCATATGCTAGTCGAAGTCTTAATGACGCGGAAAAAAGGTATCCTACCATTGAAAAAGAATTACTAGCGGTTGTCTGGGCAGTAAAACATTTTCGCCCTTATTTATATGGCCGTAAGTTCAAGATTCATACGGATCACAAACCACTTATTTATTTATTTGGTATGCGCGATCCGTCTAGCCGATTAATGAAATTTAGAATTATTTTAGAAGAATACGATTTTACGATTGAATATCTTAAAGGTAAACACAATGTCGTAGCTGACGCTCTTTCTCGGATAAAGATAACGTCAGAAATGTTAAAAGAAATGAACCAAGGGGTAGTAAATGTAATGACGCGAGGTCAAAAAGCTAGGCAAGCACGGGATGCTATTATTTCTCAGAACAATTGGCTTGATCACCCAAAAGTTGTGGAAATATATAGTAAACCGAAGCAGCTTACTGAATTACGTTTTAGTAGCTCAAATGAATTAATACGATATCGTAAATTAAAGGAGATTAAGCTCGAAAGTAAATGCTTATGTTATGTGCCTTCAAAAAATACTATATTTATCAATTTAGCTTCTCGATCACAATTATCGCCAGGCGAATTTGTGAGAGAACTGAATTTATTTTGTGAAGGAATTAATATCGAGGAAATATATTTCATAAAAAATAGTAACAATAATATTTTTATAGAGAAAGTGATAAAAGAGATAAGGAGTATAGATAAATGGTCCGGACCACGATTTTGTATTTTAAGAGATGTTGAGAGAATAAATAATAAAGACGACCAACGTGTAATCCTAAATGATTTCCATCTTTTGCCCACAAGTGGCCACGCGGGCATAAGACGGATGTTAAATAATATTAAAAAATATTATTTTTGGTCAGGTCTTGAAGTTGATGTTACAGAATTTGTAAAACGATGCGATAAATGTCAAAAAGAGAAACATTCGTCACATCATACTAAAGAACCTATGACGATTACCACAACAGCCAATTCGGCATTTGAAAAAATTTACTTAGATATAGTAGGTCCGTTAGAAAAAGATTACAATAATTATATGTACATTTTAACTATACAATGTGAATTAAGTAAGTATATAGAAGCTTATCCATTGTTAACAAAAACTACAAGTGAAGTAGCTAGGAGTTTTGTTAATAATTTTATTCTCAGATACGGTATTCCGAGAGAAATTGCTACAGACCGAGGAACAGAGTTTCTATCATCTACAATGAAAGAGGTTTGTAAACTTTTAAATATTAACCAGTTACAATCTACAGCATATCACCATCAGAGCATCGGCGCCTTGGAAAATTCTCACAAACATTTGGGTAATTTTTTACGAATACATACTGAAAAGCACCCAGAGACATGGAACACATGGCTTCCTTTTTGGTGTTTCTCATATAATACATCTGTACATACTGAAACTAAATTTACACCTTTTGAATTAGTTTTTGGCAAGAAATGTGTATTACCATCGAATCTTACATCAGGTCAAGTAGACCCGTTGTATAACTTCGATAACTATCCATTAGAGTTAAAGTATAGAATACAAACGTCACAAAAAGAGGCACGCGATAATTTAATTGTCAGTAAAATAAAAAGAAAAGCTAAGTATGATCGTAATATTAATCCTGTAGCATACAAGCCAAATGACTTAATTTTAATTAGAAATGAATCCGGCAATAAGTTCCAAAGTATATACTCAGGTCCATTTAAAGTAATCAGAGAATGCTCACCAAATGTAGAAATATTGAAAGATAACAAACCATACATTATACATAAAAACAGGACAAAATTGTATTTTCAGCCTGTTACAGTATAAAAAATAAAAGTTTGTCTATTAATATTAAGTAGATATATTCATATAATACCATGTAAGCAGATATAACATTAATTTTGTATCGTATCTATATTTTTATTAAACTTTGTATTATGTTGTGTATCCTAATGTATTGATAAGAAGTATAAACATATTATATAAAAAAAAAACTTTTATAAACTGTATAAGTAGTTACCTAGAATCATATGTTGTTATAAGTAAAAATAAAATAAATTTCATTCATTTTATTTTTTTTGTTTGCCAGGAAGGTGAGATGTATGTACCTAGTATAAGGAACATTGTTATATAAAGGATTGCTTATGCTAATAAATAATAGTATGTAACCAGACTTCGTTGAGTTTCAATCCTCCGCCAGAGCCAACCTTTACACTACCTTTGGTTCTAGGTTTAGTTCCTAAGTCAAGCAAAAGCAAGGATATGAGTTATATACCACAAAATACTGTAAGATGATCTTACCGACATAAAAAAAACATTATGACATTTATTGTTAAGGACATCATTTGAGAATGATTACACCGATTTGGCTATATCTTTACGTTCATAATAATCTGAATATTGTTTTTAAATAACATAACAGTAGAAAAGTTCTCCAGTAAATTCGAAAATTCTGGTAAATCTACAAGTGCATTATTCTATATGATTTTAGTCTCCTAAGGCGCCAAGAAACATAATCATACATACAAAGCTACATACAAAAATCAGTCACACATACATAGTTTTGACCACTAAGTCAAACATGTATCATAGGCATGAAAGGACTATTCTTGGTGTGGGAATCGAACCCACAACCTTTCGTTTCATAGAGATTCGCCACCTGAACTATAGAGGTTGTCATAGCATAGGAGTAGAACATGATTATAACTCACTTTACATTTAATCTGGTTGTACTGCCAGTCCAGGAATGCTGCATAGACTAAAGCAGACACGGCCGAGTCCAGATCACAGCTCTCATTGCCTAGCACTAGAGTTAATTCATTATAGTCTTTTGTATCCTAGAACAAAATTCAGGCAATATGTTTTATTATATCTCCCAAATGATGACCTGGTAAAGGTCGCAGGAGTCCGCTGGATGCGGGTGGCGCAGGACCGGTCATTGTGGCACTCTTTGGGGGAGGCCTATGTCCAGCAGTGGATGTCCTTCGGCTGACATGATGATGATGATGATGATGTCTCCCAAACAAAGAGAAATAGTATAGATTTAGACTGAGATTATTAGACAGTATCTTGAGAAAAATATCTTGCTGAAGATATTGCATACTATTTTATTTTATTTTATTTATTTATAGGGTCATCAACGTAATGTACACTAACAAAACCGAATACAAAATCGATAATAATTATTAAAGCTAAATGTAATTACAATTACAGATGACCACAGCATGCGAAGTTATGAACAACTTAAGAATTTATTAATTAAATAATTTAAAAAGAAGAAGAATATAAAATGCAATGATAATATAATAATTTAACTACAAAAATAATCAAATAATCAAACCCAAAAATTTATTAATTAAAAAAAAACATAAACAATCAACTTAGAGTATTTAACAATCAATAACATGAAACAGTATTGCAAGTTATAATTCTTAGACAATACACAAAATATAAGTATAATTACAAGTTATAAATTATGATTATCTTTCATTAAACGTTGTTAAATACTTTGTTATCAGAGATTTGAACTGGCCTTGTTTATTGTGGAAGATGTCTATGCTAATAGACATGGCAGGCTACTGTGGTAGGATATTCATATCAGCCTAGAGGACGAACACCGTACACACCGCAAAACCCACCATAGTGGTGTGTCGCGTTCCGGTATCAGCCAGTGTACATCCGGTTTTTGTAGTTTAGCGGCCTTCTGAATACTCTGACACTAGACCCTCGACCGCTTCTTCACCTTCTTGCCCATGGCGTAGTGTGAAGAAGCAGGCCGGCATGATTGTGTTCAGTAGCGACGGATAGATTGTCTCTCGCTACTCGATACTCTAATTGGACGACACTGCGCTTACCATCAGGTAAAACAAAAAAAAAACTACTGAGAAATATATCTCTCGGAAGAATTACTAATCACAATATTTTGTAGTGGAATTGGAAAATTTTGTTTCGTTACCAGTTTATTTATTGTCCTAGCGAGGTATAGGTCCATTTTGCGGTCAATAGAAAATTATTGACTTAGTTTTGATAATTTATTATTGTTCTGTGTCATGTTTATACATATTTCATGATATTTTAGAATACAAAAACAATACAAATATACAAAAACTTACAGTCGAAAATGGAAACTGTGACAGATAGTCGGTCAGTCAGCTGTAGTCTGTCAGTCAGTTGGAAAGGCAAATGTCAAAACCATACAGCCTAATTTTCGATATTTTCACAGCTTACAACGACGAAAAAAAGATTTGGCTCGTTTTGAGGTCTGGCTGAAGTTTTAGCGTCGATTTCTTGATGTTTCTTAGAACTCACTCTGTTTTTTTCTCGAAGCAAATCTAACAAGGTCGATAGACCCGCTCTTAAGATCTAATATTACCTATGCTACTAGCCCTGTATTAAACATAGTCTCACTGCTGGGCATGGGCCTCCTCTAATAATGAGGGGTTATGCCTTAGTCCACCACGCTGGCCTAATGCGGATTGGTAGACTTCACATGCCTTCGAAATTCTTATGAGAATTCTCAGGTATGCAGGTTTCCTCACGATGTTTTCCTTCACCGTTAAAGCAAGCGATAATTAACAAAGTCAGAGGTGTATGCCATTTGGGTTTCGAACTGTTATACCCCTAAACTGTACAGGGTTGTGCTGAACACAGTCACCCTTAAATGCAACCTCATCTCTATTATCTAATATAAATACGGGACGCAAGAGCGCCCGCTTCAGTTCTGTACCATTATTTCTCTCGCGCGGTTTGCCTACAGACCCTATTTTCATTTGTATTTACTATTTCTTTATTTGAATAAAAGTGTGTAATTAAAATAGTTTTTTTTTAAAAACTTATTTCAAAGGGTCGTTATAACATTTGGTGGCAGCGGTGGGATACGAAAATCCCCAGTGTCTATTCGTGAGGTCAAAGTTAAATCCTCAAACCGCGTCGTGCAAACTCACAAACTCTCGTATACATGTGAAGTGACTCTGTATCCTGAAATCTAAGTAAGTTACAATACTTACAAGTGAAGTGACTCTGTATCCTGAAATCTAAGTAAGTTACAATACTTACCAGCGAAGTGACTCTGTATCCTGAAATCTAAGTAAGTTACAATACTTACCAGCGAAGTGACTCTCTGTCCTGAAAAGTTATAATTGTGAAGTGTCGTCGCCGTTGCTGATATTCATCATCATCGAGAAAACTGTCTCCAGTTCACGAAGTAATCATCATCATCAAGGCCAAGCAGCCCTAGTGGAATCTGCCTGCGTAGCGTCGCGCCGCTACATTTCCTGTGTTGCAGACATTGCATAGAAATGCATTCTCCGCTTGGACTCGTCGTCGCTGTTATCGCCTGTGCAACTTTGTAAGTCGTATTCATTGTAAACAAAGTACAGTCACTAAGAAAATTCTAGTTATTTTTATTTAAAATCTCTATATCTTACATAAAATAAATTTTACATCTTAGTGCCTGTAACTTCGTAGCTATTATCGATTTTTTTTTTCCGTGCTGATTCCTTTATAGATTTTATATTTTGTGTGTTTTTATTGTCTCTTGGATATTTTAATTGTTTCGGTATATAATTTGTCTCTTGGTAAAAACCAACTTTTACTCCAAACTCTCTAATATTCACAAACTCATTAAATTAATTTGTATTTCTATTTCTTGAATTTTCTAGTAAATTAATATTATACTAAACCAAAATGTCTAAAGTCACTAAAGAGGAAGGTAAGATTAATGTTCATATGGAAACTCCAATAACCGGCGAAAAAAGCCATTCGCCATCAGTTACCCCACAGGATCCGAAACCTTCAAAACAAAAACAAACACTAGCCAAACCCTTAAATTTAAGTGTTCTATTTAAATTTGTAAAACCATATAATGGTGCTAGGGATACTCTTAACGCTTTTATTACTGACTGTAATAATGTTCACGAACTAGCGACAGAGTTACAGAGACCAATACTTTTCAAATACATTCTATCTCAATTACAAGAAAGGGCCGCTATAGCATGTTCCATAAAAGAATTCAATAATTGGGAACAATTGAAGGAATTCCTGAAAACCCAATTTAGTGAGCGTAAACACTATACACACTTACTCACAGAATTGCAAGAATGCAAACAAAGCCCCTCTGAATCCGTCACCCAATATGGAAACAGGGTGGAATCGTGCCTCTCTCAATTAATGACGGAGATTTCTCTTACTAATACCAAACAAAGAGAAGTCCCCGGCCGTACTGCAGCCATGGAGGATTTAGCCCTCCATCACTTCTTGATTGGGCTAACCCCTAGGATTTCAAACATAGTAAGATGTAAATCCCCTAAAAATCTTAATGATGCAATAAATATAGCTGTTTCTGAGGAGCGCATTCAACAAACCATATATAAGCGTAATCAAATCTCTGAACAGCCTAAATTCAAACAACCTAACTTCACACAACGGCACCCTCAAAAATCATTCACATCGGGACACTTTCAAAAGTCATCCACACCAGGTCATTTCACAAAATCATTCCCACTAGGACAACCATCCTCTTCGCAAGGACAGAATAACTCTCAACGCCCACTTGATAACTCATTCAATGTCCAATGTCGATATTGCAAAAATTTCGGGCACGACATCCGCGAATGTAGAAAGCGCGAATTCAATAACAATCGATTTCGGCAAAATCAGCCACGTATTAATCATCTAACTGAAAATCCCTGCGAAGATGATGGGATTGACGAGGTAGACCACAACGATCAAACCAATAATTTAAACGAGTAAAGGGCTCACGTTGGTACCTCGTGAGACCCAGAAAACGACCTCTAGCATATTCTATAAACTATAACGGTACCTCTTCTACCTCTTCCATATCCTCAAAAGGCCACACGGGTAACCAGCCCCAAATAAGTGCCCAATCTCTTACCAAATCCAAAGACCACACGGGTAATCAGCCCCAAACAAGTGTCGAATCCCTTTCTAAATCCAAGGACCACATGGGTAACCAGCCCCAAGCAAGTGTCCGATCTCTTTCTAAATCCAAGGACCACATGGGTAACCAGCCCCAAGCAAGTGTCCAATCCCTTTCTAAATCCAAGGACCACATGGGTAACCAGCCCCAAACAAGTGTCCGATCTCTTTCTAAATCCAAGGACCACATGGGTAACCAGCCCCAAGCAAGTGTCCAATCCCTTTCTAAATCCAAGGACCACATGGGTAAACAGCCCCAAACAAGTGTCCGATCTCTTTCTAAATCCAAGGACCACATGGGTAACCAGCCCCAAGCAAGTGTCCAATCCCTTTCTAAATCCAAGGACCACATGGGTAAACAGCCCCAAACAAGTGTCCGATCTCTTTCTAAATCCAAGGACCACATGGGTAACCAGCCCCAAGCAAGTGTCCAATCCCTTACTAAATCCAAGGTCCACATGGGTAACCAGCCCCAAACAAGCGTCCGATTTTCTATTTCTTCAAATGAGCACAAGGGTAACCAGCCCCAAATAAGAGTCCGATCATTAATTCCCAAAATCACTATTCCTATTTCCGAATCCAAATCCAAAATTCCTAATGCAAATATATACGAAATAAAAATTGACACAACAAAAAGATCACTACCTCACATAACTCTAAAAACCCCAGTATCAAATAATCCTCTAACATTCCTCATAGATTCAGGTTCGGCAATCTGTCTACTTAAACGATCTTCCATCACAAAACCTCCGACTCTAATTAAAGAAATTATAAAAATAAAAGGCATAGATTCCGGTGATGAATTAACTCCCACTATGGGTCATTTTAAATTAAACATAAAATTTCAACATCTTAATACTATCTCTCATAAATTTCATGTTATGCAAAATGTTAACCTGCCCTATGATGGAATAATAGGCTCTGACTTTCTCACGTCTTTCAGTTGTAACATTGACTACAGCAGAGATCTATTAAAAATAGACTCTATAATGGTTAAGTTAAATTTCATTGATCCTTTCTATGTCATTCCACCTCGTACGGAAACGGTTATCGAATCGACCGTTAGTAACCCTGAAATCAAAGAAGGTTTAGTAGTCGACCAACATATCTCGGATAAAGTATTTATAGCGAATTGTTTAACATCGGTCAAAAACAATAAAAGAATTAATATTACAGTTGTAAATACATCCGAAGTTCCTGTTACCATCAAATCTAACCTCAGATTAAAACTCGAAGAAATTGACGTAAATCCGTATATTGCCTATTCCAAAATTAGCTCTCAGAGAACGCTACAACGCACTACAGAAGTCCTTAATTCACTCAGAGCATCACACCTCAACGAGGAGGAAAAATCCAAACTCCTAGAAACTTGTGCCGAATTTTCCGATATATTCTATATTCCAGGAGACGATCTCTCATTCACTAACGCAATTACACATACAATCCGAACTACATCATCCACTCCTACTCACACCAAATCATACAGATTTCCTGAGTGCCACAAAAGGGAAGTGGAGACCCAAATCAGTAAAATGCTAGATCAAGGAATTATTGAACCCTCAGTCTCACCTTGGTCCTCACCTATATGGGTTGTACCCAAGAAAATAGACGCATCAGGGGAACGAAAATGGCGAGTAGTCATTGACTATAGAAAATTAAACGATATCACTATAGGAGAAGTTTACCCTATTCCACAAATATCGGAAATATTAGACCAATTGGGAAAAAGCCGATACTTTTCCACTCTCGATCTCGCATCAGGTTTTCACCAAGTCCGTATGTCCCCTGATGATGCTGAAAAAACAGCATTTTCCGTGCCACAAGGCCATTTCCAATTTAATCGAATGCCCTTCGGGCTGAAAAATGCCCCTTCCACTTTCCAAAAACTAATGAATACATGTCTATCAGGATTACAAGGTATGCGTTGCTTTGTATACCTCGATGACATTGTTATCTACTCCATCGACCTTCCGAGCCATATCGAAAATCTTACTTCCGTATTTCAAAGGCTAAGATCCTTCAATCTAAAGTTACAGCCAGATAAATGCGAATTCCTCCGCAGAGAAGTCGGATATCTGGGTCACATAATATGTGACGATGGGGTAAGACCCAATCCTGAAAAATTAAAGGCTGTAACCGATTTTCCAACACCAAAATCCCCTAAAGACATTAAATCATTCCTAGGTCTCGTCTCTTATTATAGACGATTTATTCCCGATTTCTCCAAAACTGCCAAAACACTTACCTCACTCCTAAAAAAGGACGTTAAATTCATTTGGCAAAATGAACAACAACTCGCATTCGAGTCCTTAAAAGAAAAATTAGTCACAGCACCCATCCTCATATACCCTGATTTCAATCAATCCTTTATCCTCACGTGCGATGCTTCTAACTATGCCATATCAGCTATCCTATCTCAAGGTCCAATAGGCCAAGACCGACCTATTGCGTTTGCATCTCGCACTCTAAACAATGCCGAATGCAATTATAGTGTCACTGAAAAAGAATGTCTTGCTATAATCTACGGAACAAAAGTTTTCCGCCCTTATTTATATGGTCGTCGTTTTAAAATCATTACAGACCATAAACCACTTCAGTGGTTATTCAATTGCAAAGATCCGGGGTCCAGACTTATTCGTTGGCGATTGAAACTTGAAGAATTCGATTACGAAATCCAGTATAAGAAGGGTAAAATAAACGCCAATGCTGACGCACTCTCACGGTTTCCAGTCAATCCTATTCAATCCGAAGAAAATCCTATACCAAATCCCAGCCGTGATTCAGATGAAGACCTTATGGACCTTTTAGTCTCCCCAGCTTCCTTCAATGCTGATGACATAATGCCTCTTTCTAATAATCCTTTGTCACCTTCCACTGAAGATCTTCCTGAAAGTTTAATATCACCATCATTCAATCCCGACGATCTATTAGCCTTAAATTCTGAAAACATATTAGAAGACGTTTTCCCGCCAATCGACTATAATCCTCCTTCCAATATTCCCGATATCCTGAGAGAAGAAATCGAAAATCAAGAGGTCAATTTACCTCAAGCTACACCCGAACAACCACTCATTCAGAATGAGCCAATCCCAACTTCTCCTGCTAATCCCTGTTCAGATACCATAATCACCCACGATTATCCCGCTTTCCTGAAAATCATTTCAGCCAAAGATAAAACATTTGTTACCAAAATTCAGGAACATAACGAAGATATATACAAATCTAAACATAAAATCATTGTACTACCTACCTCTATTGATCTTGATGAATCCAATCCTTTTATCCATAACGTCTTAGACACTATCCCCAATACTTCTGAAGTCACGGATAAAGAAAGGTCCCTAAACTCATTCATATCATTCACTCATGAAAACAAGACATACTATTTCCTTTTCTTTAAAGTCCATCATTTCGATACATCTTCTTACTCAGACATCTATGAAAGCCTTAAATCACTTAGAAACGAACTAATGTCTAAAACCGATAGAAATTCCACTCTAGACGTCGCAATCACAGAATTCAAAAATCCATTTGACACCCATCAGTTCATTAAAATTTATAACATGCTTCTTTACTTATTCCATAACACAAATATCAATATACATGTATTTAAAGGACACATAATTTATCCAACGCTATCTGAAATCCCGAAAATCCTTAAAGAACATCATGATATCCCAGTTGCTGGTCATCTTGGTAGTAGCCGTATGCTAAAACGGATCCAAGATATTTTCTATTGGAAAAACATGCGTAGTGACGTAGAAACTTATGTAAAAAAATGTCCGCAATGTCAAACTAATAAAGCACTTAGACAGATAAATCGTGCTCCTATGCAAATAACAAGCACGTCCGTGTCAGAGGATATCCCTCGATATCGTTGGGCCATTACCCGAAGCAGGACCTGCTAAATTAAAATATATACTTACTGTACAAGATGATCTAACCAAATTCTCCTCTGCATATCCTATCCGCAGTACTACAGCCGAAGAAACCAGTGAATGCCTTCTCCACTATATTTCAATCTTCGGTATACCCAAAATGATCCTGACGGATCAGGGAACAAATTTTACTGCAGATCTCTTTAAAAAGACATGCGAATTTCTCAAAATAAAGAATCTTTGGTCATCTCCATACCATCCACAAACTCAAGGTGCCCTAGAAAGGAGCCACTCCACTCTGAAGGAGTACCTCAGATCCTTCACTAACGAAGACCAAACAAATTGGCCCCGTTATGTATACACAGCTATGCTTACCTATAACACTACTGTCCATTCCACAACTCGTTTCACACCCTACGAACTAATGTTTGGGTGCAAACCAGTAATTCCAAATTCAATTTATGAAGAATCCTCGGGAGCAACATACCCAGATTATGTCCGTATGCTCCAAAATCGATTAAAACACGCCCGAGAAAAAGCTCTAGATCTTATAAGAGCATCTAAAGAATCCTCTAAAAATTACTACGACTCTCACACTCGTCCGACTAAATATAAAACTGGCGATCTCGTTTATCTTAAAAATCATCTAAGAATGCGTAAAGCACTTTCGCCCCTCTGGAAAGGACCTTATAAAATAATTAAAATAAACGGTAACAATACAGTTACCCTGTTGATCAATCGACGACACGTTACACATCATGTAGATCAACTAAAACCAGCTAACGTCGAAGTATCCCTGTAAATAAAATACTTCATTATTAAATTAAGATTCTATTATTAAAGATCCTTTTATTATTTTATACAAATCTATACATGTTTATAGTAATTAGTCTATACATTAACTTATACAAGTTTATAGAATAAGATGATACTTACTTTAGAATATCCGTATTGACCGATCACTTATTACTTTACAGCTCAGCTCAAGGGCAATCTCATCAAGATTATGTTCAAGCAATCACCTCTAGTGCGGGGCTATATTACGATTACCTAGGAACACTAAAAGTAAATAACGCTATTTTAAAAGTGTTGGTTCCTGTAGACATCTCACATTTTGGTCCACATATTGTAAACATAGAAAATTCTCTTGAAAGCATAAAACAGTTATGCAGTAACACTCAAATTATAGAAATAAATACAGAATGTCGCAACATGCTGCAACCTTTAATAGCACGTTTCCACGATATGAACAAAGAATTCGAATCAATCTCATATTTATCAGACAATAGAGCTAAGCGCAGCGCTTGGTTTGGTGGCGTAGGCACTGTTATGAAACATATTTTCGGCACCCTCGATGAAGACGACGCCCTAAAATATGACGAAGCGATTGAAAATGTACAAATCGATATAAAAGAACTTACCTCTTTAATGAAAGAAAACATTTTGGTTACGACTTCTGTCATGTCACATTATAACAAAACTGTTACAATAATTATAAATAATGAAATAAAATTAAAAGAAAGTATCGACAACCTCTCACTTAACATAAGAAATATTTCTGAAATAACGAATGGACTACATATCCTTACAATTGTAAATGAAGTCTTTGCTCATCTCGAAACCTCAATACTTACCTTATCCTTCCAGTTAGAAGATATAACTAACGCCATTTTATTCAGTAATCAGAATACTTTGCACCCAGCCATTATAACTCCTCAGAAATTATATAGAGAGCTTGCCGATAATTTTAGATACTTACCTAGTAACTCAGAATTACCTGTTCCATTAGATATAAAATCTGTACATTTAATTCTAAGTATAAGCAATATAGTATGTTACTATTTAAATAATAAAATTGTATTCCTACTCCAAATACCTCTTGTTAAGGACGAAAATTATGTATTATTTCACACCCTAGCGTTACCTACACCTTTTAATCCCCAAGAACCTAAATCATTCAGCTTAATAATACCAGATACCAAATACATAGCAATAACCAAGGATAAAACCCGGTATTGCAAAATAGATAGTTTAAATAACTGCAAAACTATATTACCCATGGTATACATCTGTGACATAGCAAATATTTACTCAACAGATGCAAAACCTAGTTGTGAAAGTGACATTATGTCCAAGATAATTAATAAAATCCCTTCCGAATGCCAAATTAAGTTTATTTTTGGAAATATAGAAACTGAAACCTGGAAACCCTTGGAAAATAACAGATGGCTATATGTACAATCCATAGCTAACAAAATTTCCATCGATTGTCAAAATAAACCATTATACGAAAACAACATCTTAGGAACAGGCATACTCACCATTCCTGATGGATGCATTGGGTTTTGCAAAAACACAATACTGATGCCAAAGTATAATGCATTAAATATCACATCCCCTATAAACCATTTACCCAATTCTAACCTAATTAACGATAGTTGTTGTGATTTAGCAATATTTAAAAATGTAACTACTAATGTGTCCCCTATTAACTTACAAAACATCGATTTAGATGAATTTAACTCAAAAAACAAAATTATTATGAATTCCTTATTGGACAAAATAAAAGTAGTGGAAACTAAACCACATATCGTTAAATATGGGACGCATTACATTAGCATAACTACGTTTATCTTTATAATTATTATTTGTTTGTGTTTACATAAAATGTATCACTACTGTAAATCTGAAGGCAAATTCCGATAATCTAAACCCAAAATTGAATTTATTGAACAGTCAAACTCCATAAATATTGAAAATACAAATAACGAGTCTGAAGTGGAAGAAACACCACCTTCCAACTTAAGAATGCATTTCTAAATTATGAACTTTGGTTATTTTTCCTCCAAAGTTCATTCTATGGGGGGAGGTGTTATACCCCTAAACTGTACAGGGTTGTGCTGAACACAGTCACCCTTAAATGCAACCTCATCTCTATTATCTAATATAAATACGGGACGCAAGAGCGCCCGCTTCAGTTCTGTACCATTATTTCTCTCGCGCGGTTTGCCTACAGACCCTATTTTCATTTGTATTTACTATTTCTTTATTTGAATAAAAGTGTGTAATTAAAACAGTTTTTTTTTAAAAACTTATTTCAAAGGGTCGTTATAACAGAACATACGACTTTCGTCTTGACAGTCCGTACCGCAACCAACTAGGCTATCGCTTCTGAATATCATTCATCTCAAATATTCCTTAGACTGTTTTTAAAAACGTTATTTTTTATTGGATAAACCCACTTGGATAACTTTTATACAACTAGCCTTACAAACCAAACTCTAAACAACTATATGATATGAGAATATATGTAAGTAAAAAATGGCGATCGCACTGTCTGTCTCGGTACTCGGTACAGTAATATTATAGGTAAACAATATTCTACTTTTTGATGTGGAACCGCCATTAAAACTTTGACGGTCCAATGAAGACATTTGGGCATCTCAGACTCGCATGGCTTCACTGTAATTATTGTAGTAGTGTTTTTTTTATTGCCTGGATAGGCAGACGAGCAGTCGGGCCACCTGATGGTAAGTAGTCACCGCCGCCCATAGACTTCTGCAATGCCAGGGCACAGCAAAGCTGCTGCCTACCGTACTTAAATGTGTTCCATTAACAATCCTGTTTTACAGAAGTTGCAGTTGCGGGTTTGTGGGAGGGCCAGTCTTATAAGATCCAATATATATTAATAAAAGTGTCTGAATCACGTTGCATTTATTTTTATTCGTTGAATTACCCAATTTTGCCTTACCCTATCATCAAATCTTAATTAACACCCTAGAGTAAAGGCCTATTGACTGCAATTTACACTAAAGTTTATCGCTAACGCTAAACACGTTACCGCAAGCTGATATTTCACGTAGATATTAGACTTAATCCTGACCTGTAAAAAGTGCCCCTAGTGGCCTAATTTAATAAATGAATTGATTAAAATAGGTACTTGTTCTGTGTGTATTAAAAAATACAGACAGTATTGCAAATTTCAAACGCAATTGTTTCATTCGTATCGCACAATTTATTTATTGCAACGGACCATAAAATTGCAAGAAAACGAAACATTATATCAATAACTCTGTTGAAAAGATTATTATTTTATAATGAGATATGTTATTGTCGTGCTTTTCTTTGGTATGTATACATTAAAATCCAATTTCCGTTATTTCATACACGTGTAATATTGAGCCGCCAAAAAATATTTTAGGTATTAAAATTTAAGGTTTTTAATTCTTGTTCCGTTCGAATTATAGATACTATAAATTACAAGAACATTTAGTTTCCAAGACACCAATCGAAGTAAATACCTACCTACTGGTAACCATTACAGGAAATGCAATAATCGACATTACCTCGAACAACTATTCAAATGATATTACTTCTGACATACAAATCTCTAAAAATAATATTATTTCAGTTTTCCAATCATCATGTTCCCAAAAACGTGTACAGACGGGAACAAACCAAAACATAAACAGGAGTTGCCAGGATATAAAATGTCCGCCAGTTGACGAGCCTGTCTGCGCCAGGGTTACCAACGTGAATAATAAAAATAGCAACCCTGTGCACATACTCATGGTTAATATATGCGAAATGGAGTATATGAAGTGCCATCAGGGTACGTTTAAAATTTAGTAAATAAATAAATAGATACACCGAACAGTCACACACATAGTTCTGACCCCACACTAGGTAAAACCTTTTTTTTTTTTTATCCTAGCACGGAAAACTTACCACACTGCACCTGATGGTAAGCGCAGTGCCGTCCACTTAGAGTATCAAGTAGCGAGAAATAATCTATCACTCGCTATTCAACACAATCATGCCGGCCTGCTCCTTCACACTACGCCATGGGCAAGAAGGTGAAGAAGCGCTCTGGGGTCTATTGTCAGAGTACTCAGAAGGCCGCAAAATGGCCAAACATTGTACCCCAACTCTAGACCCCCAAACACCGGATGTACACTGGCTGATCCCGGAACGCGACACTCTTGCGTGTGCCACTATGGCGGGTTTTTCACCCTGTGTACGGTGGTCGCTATATACCTGTATCGTAGGTATCAAGAACTACGAGGGACTATGATCCCACAACACCCAGACCCGAAACAAATTCTTTCTGTCACACAAACATTTGTCTCGGTGCGGGAATTGAACCCACGGCCTCTCGTTTCACAGCTGCGCCACGGCGCCTGTCAATGTAGATTATCTTCCTCGTCCATGATATTAGTAAAATAATTGTGGCGTTGCTAGCCGTATATGAAAGGAAGCATTTGAAAGGGGATTCGGGCTAGTGCGGTGGCTGCGTTATTACATTTTTAGGTGGTGCGAGATCTCAAAATGGCGCCTATATTTTGCAGTTTATTTTCCGTGATTAAAAATAGTATTTATTTATCCTGGCACGGAAAACTGACCACACTGCACCTGATGGTAAGCGCAGTGCCGTCCACTTAGAGTATCAAGTAGCGAGAGACAATCTATACCTCGTTGATCAATACAATCATGCCTGTTGTGTAGCTTCTTCACACTACGCCATGGGTAAGAAGGTGAAGAAGCGGTCGAGGGTCTAGTGTCAGGGTAATTAGAAGGCCGGAACACGGCCAAACATCATATTAAATAGAGATAGCATATTTATAGGTGTACAAGGCAAGCACAGTTGAGTCTGTTGCACTTGACGTAGCAGTCATTGTGCTCATTCATTTGATTTCGACTCCAATGATGGTGCCTGGTGCAGTCCCACCGCTTGCACTATCCTTTTTTTTTGTCGCGGGGAAAGCGTTTTATTACTGCCACCCGCTCCGGGGAGAAGCGGAATAAGAATAAAACGGGTATGCTGGACTAGTCGGTCTTCCGACCCAGCACCCCACTCGCCCGGATGATGGCTATCCGTGCTGCCGCTGGGCCGAGTCCCTACCCCCTATGTACACCCCACCCGACACTAACAGCTAAAACCCCGCGGTGGCCTTCTTCGGCGCTTAAATCTTGCACTAGCCTAGGGACGCCACTGATTTGTGCCTACGGTAATCATACTCATCAGGCGAAAAACAAAGCTGTTCCTAGAGAATCCTAGATCGAGACTTAGGTTTAGTCCAAACTCGGTGATCTGTTCATTTCACCCAACATCTAACTTATACTTTATTTCAAAGGTTTACAGGCCAGCATAGTAGATATGAAAAACTGCGGCCATCAAGACTACCAGACTTTAAATAAATTGATAAAAGATAAAGGCAAGTGTAATTTTGTTATAAATATGATCATGTTTGAATCTGTTAAGAGGTGGGTTTATGCGCAACTATTGCAGCTACGTGGCCATGCTTCGTCGAGCTTTTTATTCCAGACTAGCGGACCCGGAAGACGTCGTCCTGCCCAGAAAAGCAGCGGCACATTAAATACGATATTTTAAAGATCACAATGTTTCGTAAATTTCCCACAAATCCCAGCAAATAAAATTTGGTGATATACCGACAGCAGCGCCACCTACCGGGTCCAATATTGTTTTTAAACCTTCCCTGAACTTCCACAAATATTTTAAAACCAAAATTAGCCAAATCGGTTCAGCCATTCTCGAGTTTTAGCGAGACTAACGAACAGCGATTGATTTTTATATATATAGACTAGCGGACCCGGAAGACGTCGTCCTGCCCAGAAAAGCAGCGGCACATTAAATACGATATTTTAAAGATCACAATGTTTCGTAAATTTCCCACAAATCCCAGCAAATAAAATTTGGTGATATACCGACAGCAGCGCCACCTACCGGGTCCAATATTGTTTTTAAACCTTCCCTGAACTTCCACAAATATTTTAAAACCAAAATTAGCCAAATCGGTTCAGCCATTCTCGAGTTTTAGCGAGACTAACGAACAGCGATTGATTTTTATATATATAGACTAGCGGACCCGGAAGACGTCGTCCTGCCCAGAAAAGCAGCGGCACATTAAATACGATATTTTAAAGATCACAATGTTTCGTAAATTTCCCACAAATCCCAGCAAATAAAATTTGGTGATATACCGACAGCAGCGCCACCTACCGGGTCCAATATTGTTTTTAAACCTTCCCTGAACTTCCACAAATATTTTAAAACCAAAATTAGCCAAATCGGTTCAGCCATTCTCGAGTTTTAGCGAGACTAACGAACAGCGATTGATTTTTATATATATAGATAACGAGTAAGTTGGTATGTTGATAAATAACCTTAATAGCTCCTAAGCACTAAGATTACCAGATAAATCATGGCTGTGTGATTTTTCTGGTATCGCTATCCATCTGTGTGTCCAGTGACGTAGCTATAGCTTTTACATGGGGGGGGTCCGCGGATAAAAGCTAAAAATCTAACCGCTCAAATCATAGTTATTTAGAAATTACTTAAACATAGAATGGGAAAACGCTAGTTAATAAAAAATTGCTACTTGCTATTTGGATTTGGACTTTGGATGGATGAAAATCTGCCGCAGATTTTCATTCATTTTTGTTTTATTGTTTACATAACAACTGTCAAAATATCAAATGTCAAGTGAAGTCAATTATTTTTGGTAAATAACTATTTTAATGTTGCTTATTACCAAGATGCTTAGAGTATTTAACACTGGAGACGCCATTGAGCACTTACCCCGTATGACAAATGTAAGAGCACGGTGCTCATACACGTTCTATAAAACGAGTTGCGCTTCGTGATCCGCCACTAAAAAAGTGACATCACGTGCGAATTGAGCTCCGACAAAATGCGAGCCTGTAGCGGTATTAACATGTAAAAATAGATCTGACACACCAAACTTACAAAAATACAACATTATTTTTCACCTGGACGTATTTTTTTAAAGTAATATTATCCTTGAAAGCAAAAAAACATATAATTTCTAAAAATTATCATCGGGTAATAAATGTTGCCAGGTTAATCTTTTAGCCACAGTAGTGTAAAATTTATTTGCATTCAATATCTTAAACGCAAGTTGTTTTTTTAATATTCATTTTTAACTAATGTTGCCCGCGGCTCCGCCCGCGTGTAGGTCTTGGAGCATTTTAACCTTCTGTATTTTGCTATCCCATAAGAAGCGTGCATTTTTTCGAGTTAAAAGTGGTCTTTGTCATTTTCTGATCCCTAAACTGCCACTATGCAAAAAATCATGTCGATCCTTTGCTCTGTGAAAAACTAAACTATCCCATGGGAACTGTACATTTCTCCGGGATAAAAAGTAGCCTATGTGCTTTTCCAGACTATAATCTATCTCTGTGCCAAATTTTAAGTAGATCCGTCCAGCCGTTGTAGCGTGATTGGATATCAAACAACCATGCATCCATCCAAACATACGCAATTATAATATTAGTAGGATTACTTTATTTATGCTTCTTAATTTATAATTTAAAAATATTAGGAGAGTTGACATATCGACTAAGTTTACAATTTCATAAACTTTATGCCAGTGTAGCATTTTGGGTGGTTTATGTGGTAACACTGTCGTTTATGCAAGACTCAAATAGTGTTGTAGATAAACTTATAAAGGTTATCGATAAAATTACTAATCCATCTGGACTGTCTTCTAAACACATACTTTATATGTAAATAGTTCTAACACACTAGGAATGTCACAAAATATGACAAAACCAGAATAAAGTATTTGTCAAAAAAATGTGATCCTAAAAATGTATCCGGTATATTTAAAAAATACTTAGGTATGAATTTTGGCGCCATTCATTTATTACGTAAGATGATGTAGGGGGGGAGTCGATCATGCCTTATTTTTTCTTACAAGGGGTGGGAGGGAGTCTTAATAGTTCTTACGTAAGATCACACAAATGCGCAAAGTTAGGATTATACTTTGAAAAAGCGCGGGCCATGCCTATAATTTTAAAAACAAGCAACTTAGATTTTTTTATATTTTTTTGTTAACCGGTATGACTTGCCTTTTCACCCGGTTCCGGCTTGACGTCGACTTTTGGGACACCCTGTATTCATGTCGAGATCTCAAGCCCTTTTTATATGCTCTTCATAATAGATAGCCGTTAGCCGGCTACCACACCAAAACAGGCGATAATCGCTCTCAATGACATACAATAATTTCATTCACAGCATTTGCTAATCGCATTCGTTACCAGTAACACTGTATTTCTTGGTTCCGCTTATTTAATTTGAAATTTTATGGAATAACAGAACACTCCATTTTCTTACAAACTGGAAATTGGAAAGGTCGTGTTGTGTACTTTCCGGTGGTATATTTGCTGAAGTATCATCGGAATACCTCAAAACGAGTGAGTAATCATCAAATACATTTTAAAATAATTTGCAACGGCCGTTATTGTTGTGTTGCATGTGCTGACATACCTGAAAAACGCATCTCTACAATTAGTGTTGACAAATAAAATGGAAGTGTCACGGATGATGTCCAAGCAACCAAAAACTGATAACAGCAATACACCTTTACGTCCCATTGACTCACCCGGGAAGTCAAGGAACAATAATGACTCGCTACCTTTTAATGACAATATTACGCATCGAAAAAAGCCACTGTTGATACTAGCGCAATTAGTGGAAGTTCCGGCTTAAACTCTTCCGCGTCAGTTATTACAAAGAAAGACGCTAGGGAAATATTAAGAGAAGAATTCAATGTCATGAAATTGGCTTTAGCACAGGAGCTTAACCAAACCCTTAAGCAGATGGTGAGAACCGAATTTCAATCTCGAAAATCAATTCATAAAACAGGAAATAACTGCTTTGGATAATAATGTTTGTTTCTGAATGAAAATTATGAAACCACAAAATCCGCCATCGCCAAATACCAAGACACACTGGGAGAGCTAAAGAAAGAGAACGTTCAGTTAACATATACGTTACAGGATCTGCAAATCAGGCTTCAGGTTGCTGAGCAGCATAACCGTTCTAACAATCTTGATATAGAGTGTGTCCCCGAGCACAAACAGTAAAACTTGCTATCTATAATTACTCAGCTGTCTAAGGTATCCTGCAACTTGAAAGAATCCGACATTCATCATTGCACTCGTGTGGTAAAAAGTAACAGAGTCGACAAGAGACCTCACTCAATCATTGTTAAATTGGCTACCTCTAGGCTTCGGGATACATTTTAGCGAAAATAATAAATTTTAAAAAGGCAAATCCAAACGACAAGCTCAGTACTGCTCACATAGGCATTGGAGGTAATAAATCGCCGCTTTACATTGTTGAGCACCTTTCACCTAAAAACAAATTACACGCAGCGGCTCGCCAGATCGTCAAAGATAAAGAGTACAAATTCGTGTTGATTAAGCAAGGTCGTGGTTTTTGCAACATTTTTCATTGCTGCTCCGCTCCTATTGGTGATAGTGTGATGTTATATAGCCTATAGCGCTCCTCGATAAATGGGCTATCCAACACTAAAAGATTTTTTCAATTCGAACCAGTAGTTCCTGAGATTAGCCCGTTCAAATAAACAAACAAACTCTTTAGCTTTATATAATAGTATAGATTAAATAAATTAAAGGCGTATTATTTAAAAAAAATCTAAAAAATAAAGTTTTGATATTTGCTTATTTGGCTTGTATTTTTCTCAGTACTCATTACCTTTATTATCTTTACAGTATTTCGATTAAATTAGAAATATTAATTTACACTATTTTTAACTATACCTCTCTACTTCCGTCCCTTTTCACGAAATCACACCCAGAGATTGCAAGAAAGCGATAGAAAAGATGATATACATAAAAAATTATCTTAAAACATTTAATAAATTATAATAGTTTTATTTTATCTATCGATAGATAAGGACAACGCTATCTATACCTCGTGTCGACATTGCTACGCTCTACTGTTTTTACACAGTTGTCAATATATGACACTGTAAATATATTTCACAACAAAATAAATTTGTAACTGTGTGCATAAATTTGCCAGTGTTGTATGAAATGGTGTAGTGTGCGTGCGTAGCGACGTGATTACATTTTGCATTTGTGTGCACATGTTTATTTGTAGTTGTACGAAGCCCCCCACCGACATTGCTGAATTTTTTGTTCAAGATTCGAGCGTAATGCCGTCTCCTTTTGGTTGCCTACTCTAAGCCAAGATGAGATGTTAGAACTCAGGGAGAAAATTAATTCAAATTCGAACTTTTTCAAGTGAATGTAAAGTTAAGCTATTATGGAAATGTCGAGTCCGGTGTTTCTCGAAGGTCTTGATGGTAAGAATATAGGGGGCAATTCTCAAGCACTCGAATCAACTTCGTATACGAAAATAATTCAAATTCGAACTTTTTTCGAGTGAATGTAAAGTTAAGCTATTCTCGAAATGTCGAGTCCGGTGTTTCTCGAAGGTTTTGATTGTCAGTGTACAATGTAAAATGTTCATAAATAAACTATTTTAAAAATAGAATTCGAAATCAAAATATTTGAGCTATTCTGACAATTACCATTCGAACATTTCTCGAAGGTTATCGCTCGAACTGCTTCGACTGGTACAGACCGTCCGAGACGTACATCTCGAATTCGAACCATTCAATATTGTGTCCTAACTTGATGATGATGTCCTCCAAGAAGTATCCTTCGACGGCGAACCTTGCACTTTTGGAATAAGTTTTTTTCGCCAATGTGACTAGCTAGCCCTAATTTTGTTTTAAAAGCCCTGTCACAGGACGTACAGAACAGTTGTCTAGAAGAGTAGCTGTAAGAGTCAACTCAAACTGGCGCAGAGTCGAAACGTCGCGTCACTATTTTTCACCTACAGTGCATGGCGACGCGCGTCGTGTACACTTAGGGCCAACCCTAAGTGTACACAGTTTTAGGTCTTATTTATTGCAGCTCACGCTGGGCGTCAAGGCATTGGATTCATACATGTTTCCTCAAAATGTGCACATGATTTTCGTACTGAGCCACGCCATTCGGTCTAGTGACACGAAAGTTCTTCCCAGCAGGGTACGCCGCAAGATGCTAAGTAACGCTTGATGATATTGTAGTAGGTAGAAAATGACATCCAGGCTTACGCCATTCTTGACCGACTTTGCCTTAAACCACTGAAACCTAATGGCGCCTAAACCATATGGCGTCTTGACAAATTTCATATGAACTGTATCAGGTGAATTCTTCAGATAAAGTGGTAAGATTGTTTCCTTAACATTAATATTTTGCAACGTTTATAGCTAAGCGGCATAGAGTCTATGCTCTTGGAGGTGGTGCGGTAATGTTGGACGTATGAAGGCCTCTAGACACCCAAAGATATTGTTTTATTTTGGTCCTTACTTACTGCGTATATGATGCCATATGCTGATGTGTTTACCCATAAAAAGACTCAATCTCGTGTTTTTATTATGATTGAACTAAAAGTCTTAGAAAGATAAAATACTTGGAAGAGTCCAAAAACATGTCCAAGAACTGGATAGTGGATGCACATTTGATGAGGCCCGAGACACTATGGATATTAAAATACTTATAGATTTTTAGGTCGAAATTCAAATTTTTTAATAAATAGTAAAGACTCGAATTCAAATGGATATGGATGCAACATTCGAAAAAATAACTTCGTAGTTCGAAATTACGTAATAGAGAAGTGATTCGAACTGTAGATTCGAGTATGAAATGATTTTGAATGAAAGGATAATTGCCCTCCAGTTACTTATGGTACATCATATACTATCACACTCATCACTACTAAGTAGTCACTACTTAAGACTCGGTCGTATTTTTTTTAAATAGATGTGCCCTGAAAAAAAGCAGTCTTGTTTTACCAGTTGATTTAAGCGCTACAAAAAGTACACGAAAAAAATTAAACTAGGCTCAAAAGTCGTAGAAAAATCTGTTAATTCCAAATATGCATATAGCTGAACGCTGCAAAAATTGACACTTAAATCAAATAGCCTGCTAACCGTCTATATTATCCGCTATCAATAGTCCGCGATTTTTTATTATGTCGTATGCTAAGGGGGGTGTCCGGACCCCCTGAACCCCCCCCTTATATACGCCCATGTGTGTGTCTGTCTGTCTGTTTATTCGCGGTAAATTAAAAAACTACTGAAGGTTTAATATCTTTAAACAGTTTCTCCCAAAAATAACTTCCACGCGGAGCCGCGGGCAATAACTAGTACGACAATAAATGGCGATTTCTAAACTCGTCTATGCGCATAATCCTAAATTAATAATAAACCAACAGATTCATCTTTATTTGGCTAAACTTACTTATCATTTTTATGATTTGATACTTAAAATGCGATGAAAAACTATGGAAGCTATTTTTCCGACAAAAACACCTTTGAGAATTAATATATAGATATATATAAGAAAAATTAAATATAAACAACCAAATTACATGTTGCAATGGGCGGTCTTATCGATTTACAACCAATTTCAATAAACGATCTTAATCCGAAACTAAAGATCGTTCCGAAAAATGAACCAGTAAGAATTAAGTTTGAATTCCACGCCTATAATGACATAGTTTGATTGGT
Source organism: Laothoe populi (assembly GCA_905220505.1). NCBI lineage: Eukaryota > Metazoa > Arthropoda > Insecta > Lepidoptera > Sphingidae > Laothoe > Laothoe populi. The sequence continues at coordinate 5,178,292 of HG992174.1, read as the reverse complement.
TTATTTTCTGGTTCGATCTAACAATGCAGATTGAGATTGCATATTGAAATTACGATCTTAATCGCTAGTGATATTATAATGTGATGCATGTATAGGTAATGCATAAATCAAAATCTATGCAATTTAACTGTCTATTTCGCAGGTCGAAAGAGGAGTAAAAGAGAAATAGATTCAGGTACGTAAGCTGCATATTTAGTTGGTTCGATTTTTTAACAGACATTTTGATTAAAAATACACACATTGAGTATGTGTGTGAGTCACGCATGTAATCCTCGAAGGGGTAGGCAGAGGTGTAACTAGTACACCCACATTTCGGCGAGCTTAATACAGTCCCATGATGTGATAAGGGCTGAGCCTATCACCATACTGGTCATAATACCAGTCTCCATGCTGATACTGAGTATTTGGTGATAGAAAAACACAATATCACTTTTACCCGACCTGGGAATTAGTATACCATTGCTGTATTTTTGCCATTTAAGTATAAAAAAAATCTATTAATTCTGAGGTGATTCTGAATGTGATTTTAATTGATTCATCAGGCATTGTGAGAATCGATCCAACACCAATTGAAAAAAAGAATATAGCTAGAAGCGACAAAACTCAGGACACCTCTGGAGACATAATAACTCTTGATAACAATGATGAAGACATGACAAATCCACTGCCAGAAGAAATGCCAAATGAATTTCTGGATACATCATATTCTGGTGACACAGACCCCGTAGAGCCAGACGCATCTCCAGAGATCACCAGCGCAAACAATGTACCAGATGCTGCAGAATCTGAAGATGTGCCCGAGCCAAAAAAAAAATTACCAGAAATTGTCATCTTGGAAGAAACTGATAATGATTTGGAACCTAATCAAGTTTCACCCGAAATAGAAGATCTGCCCGAATCTGATGATTTACCAGAAGACGATCTTAGTTTGCCAGAAACTAAGCAAGAACAAGAACCTGGAATCGTTATTCTAGAATCTTCGGCAGCAGAGCCAGAATCAGTATCAAAAGAAAATTCAGGCCGTTTGTCAGATGGATTAGAAAATAATATAAAGTTTACTGACAAATCAATATTCAAAGATAATAATAATAATGCTTTACCTAATGGTACGTATAAGTAAAGTAGCTTTCCATCATTCCGTTTAAAGAAATACTTTCTTATTTTTTTTTCTTGTTTGACACAAACACAAAAAAGTCTTTATATTCTCTCTTCTTTCTTGTTTCTCATTGTAATTCCTAGGCATTCATTAAATTATAAGTTATTTGATGGTTCTGATTTAGGATCATACTGCTGTCCAGATCTGATGCCAAGTATCAAGAACGTTAGTAACAATAATTTAACTGATGAGAGGTCACATTTTATATTGGTAAATCCAATAATTATAAATTACTATATAAATACTATATAAATTCGAAGACTTTACCACACATTCTATCAAACCGCATTAGGCTAGCGTGTGGACTAAGATCTTACCAATTATTAGTAGAAAGTTAATCACTGTTATACTAACGTATAACAGTGATTAACTATGAATACACACGGAACTTCAGAAGTCAGGGATGGGTGCCATTTAGGCTGACTCATACGACTCTCTCTCGACAGTCCGTATCGATTTCAACTGTGCTTGCATATTCATGAGCGTTATTGAAAACCCTTTTCATCTTTCAAGTTTTGATCTATTGCCAATCTTACTTCAATGTCTTGATTGATTGGTTTAGATATTGGAATGTTATTTAGAACATTTTTTTTTGTTCAGACCGTTTCTAACTAGGCTATCGCTACCAAGGTTAGTCGGTAAGGTTGGCATACCTACATATACACCTACTTTTCGCCGAATTTCGATCCCATAATGTGATAGGGGGCTACCCTATCGCCATACCGGGCACAGATTCCAGACTCCGAGCTGATACTGAGAATTTCTAGATAGAAAAGTCCAATATCACTTTGGCAGGTTGGCATACCGTTTGCATATTTTCCAGACTATGATGAATATCAAGCAGACTGCCCTACATTTTGCCCCAGCCGAGACGTGATGGTGTGTGCCAAATGTCAGCACGACATCTATAAGACTTTTATGAGCGTCTGTCACATGAGGATGTTCTCTTGCTGGTTTACAGATGAAAGTAAGTATTTATTGGTTTAAACGTGTTTCAGTCCACATAAATAGGTTTCTATTGGACTAAAACGGCTGTGAAAGTTCTGAAGAGTTGTTTAGTCTTATCTCATTCTCTCACTTCCGCACCAGAACCACACGTGCTGGATTACGGAGCCACAGTTTCATATTGTCTACTACTTCGGTCCGATATAGAATTTTCTGGCAACTGCGCTTAGCATCAGGTGCAATGTGGTCACTTTGCCGTGCCAAGATAAAATAAAAAAAAAAACATAAAATTTTATGCGTTACGTTAAAGAAGAACGGGTAAAAAAATCTTGCGTTGGTATTTTCGAAAATATTACAATATTTAGATTATAATAAATATAAATTGTCCACTTCGATTAAATGGGTGGAAGTGATGTATGAGATAACGCATTTGCTCAAGCCCTTAAAGTAATACTATTTCTTTTTCAGAATTAGAACTAGTGTCCCGGTATCCTTGTGCAATGTCAGCGCCATTTTTATCAACAAAACCGAACACAGACCCTAAGGGAAAAATCAGTCTAGCAGACGACGAAGACAGGATATTAAAGTTCATATATTGCAGAGAGAAAGGAGATCCCAGCTATATAGAAGGGAAGAATAAGTTACTGTTCTCAGAAAATAGTAATGGTATTTATCAGTCCTATACAATACTGCCCCACTGTAGGCACATAGGCCTTCTTTACTAAGGGTCAGGTTTAGTCAACGCTGACCAAAGCGGACCAGTTGCTGGTTTAGTCAACGCGGACCAACGCTTTCATTGAAATAAGTACCTACTGAACTAATTAGGCAAAGATATTAAATTCCATTCAGCCTTGACGTCTGTAACATATATTTTTAAATTAATAATAATACTAGCCTTGTATTAAACATTGTCACACTGCTGGGCACGGGCCTCCTCTACTCCTTTAATGAGAGGGGTTAGGCCTTTAAATCGGTGTGGCGCTGCTTTTCTGGGCAGGACGATCATAGTGGCACACGTAAGTGTGTCGCGTTCCGGTATCAGCCAGTGTACATCCAATTTTTATCGGGGGTCTATAGTTCGGGTACGATCTTTGACTGCGGCCTTCTGAGTACTCAGATACTAGACCCTCAACCGCTTCTTCACCTTCTTGCCCATGGCGTAGTATGAAGCAGGCCGGCATGATTGTGTTGAGTAGCGGGGTATAGATTGTCTCCCGCTACTCGATACTGTAATCGGACGGCACTGCGCTTACCATCAGGTGCATTGTGGTCACTATCGCGTTCCAGGTAGTAAAAATCGATTGATTTGATATCTTATTATTTCAGTTTACCCCAGGTGCGATTTCGATAAAATCACGAAACTTCAATTCCTTAAGGAGTAAAGTTGTGAAACAAGAAAATGTTTTTAGCACTAATAAAACGATATATTTTGATTATAAAAGTTTTTTAATTCATAAAAAGTACACCGACTTCAATAAAAAACAAATTATGCGTCACTATAAAATTTGAGAGTTGGCCTTGATTTTTCTGTGATCACATCATCAGATCTTGACTTGGTGCCAATGGGACCACCTGGGAAGTATACCCCTTCAAACAAAAAAATAATTTCTTGAATCAGTCGTAGGCGTCTTCAAGATTCCGACAAATTGTTAACCTCCTCCTTTTTTTGAAGTCGGTCAAAAATGCGTTTCTTGGATTTAATTAAACATCTACATATAATTCTTCTGTACGTGTTTGTCACCTAACTCCTCCTAAACGGCTGGACCGATTTGGATGAAATTTTGTGTGTATATTTCAATGGTTTCCTGGTTTGTCTGAAAACACTTGTCTCTCGGTACTTGATACTCTGGACTATATTACGCTTATCATCAAGTGTAGTATGGCCACTATATCATAAAAAATTCTCGCCTCTTTTGGCGTTGAAGGAAATATGTTTTGAAAATGGTATATAGAACAAACTCCTATCCATGAATAACATTTATTTACATCTCAAAAATACCCATTCTATTCTCTTTCTTGTTTCAATCAGCCTTTGGTACATCATAATATCTTCCATTAATCTTAACCCTCTTCTCTGGTATTACTTTCTTTTCTTCTTCAAAGCTGATTTCCAGTTCATCATTGAAGTTATACCCGTCTACTTCAGATCCTTCAATATCATCTTCAGGATGGAATGGGTTATTATATGCCCTAGAAAGTCTTGCATCATTCCCAACATTTGAAATAATGTAAATTGAGTTTGTTAGAGAAGTCAGTACTGTAAAATTAAATTAGCCTTTGTAAGTAACGTATTAAGCCTTCCTGTACTTTTGTTAGGGTATTCCGCTATATTGGACCACAGTTCACTCAGGGTCTAATGGCGGATTTAATCTATGCCATGGCCCTATCTACCTATTAAAATATGTTAAGCAAGAGATCAGCAAAGTAAATTATTGAAGATAATAATGTTAAATCTACAAAATTAGGCCGCATTTAGAGAAAATTAATCGTACAACGCTGTGTAGGACTAAAATTATACATGCCGGCTTAGTCTTAGTAATTTCTTGTTTTCGGTAGTTTTTTTATCCTGGCATGGCAAAGTGACCACACTGCACCTGATGGTAAGTGCAGTGCCGTCCAGTTAAAGTATCAAGGTGCGAGAGACAATCTATCCCTCGCTACTCAACACAATCATGCCGGCCTGCAAGTGTTCAACTTAAACTAAAATATATGTTATATTAATATATGTGTTTTCTTCTTCTTCTTTTAAAAAAATTGATGGCTCCACCGTTTTAACAGTGGTTTTGCCTTTGTTCAGTATTATAAGTTGGTATGAATTTCATGTAAACTTTGTAAACATCGGGCCCGATGTTACATAAATGAGTTCTGTTAATTGTCCAGCAGAGGAATTGACGATAGACTTGTCTCTTATCACATGTTACGGAAATAATCTCAGATGCACAAACTATTCTGCTTATCCTCTTAACGATACCAATGCAAAGTTATGTTAGTAAAATATCGCGTTCTAAACGAAGTTAAAAAACAACTTACAGAATAAAGGTAAAATCGTTATCATTTTTCAATTTATGTTTATTGCTTTTCGTTTTAGACGACAAATAAAGTTTGACCGAAGTTTGAATTAAATTAACCGTAGTATTTTGAGGACTAGATGCGAATTTTGTACAAATCATAATACACATTACAATTTCTACAATGTTCATAATATAAACACTCGTTTTTTAAAATATTTGTTTGACGGGAAAAAAAATTATGTGCCTCAGTGGCGCAGCGGTAGAGTAAGCCGGCTGTGAAGCGAGGGCCGCGGGTTTGATCCCTCACTGAGACAAATGTTTGTGTGAAATATTAATATTAAATTGCGGTCTTTTTTTCTAGCACGGTCAACACACTGCACCTGATGGTAAGAGCAGTGCCGTACAATTAGAGTATCAAGTAGCGAGAGAGAATCTGACCCCCGCTACTCAACACAATCATGCCGACCTGCTTCTTCACACTACGTCATGGGCAAGGTGAAGAAGCGGTCGAGTGGATCTGGGTGTTGTGGGACCGTAGTCCCTCGTAGTTGACACACACTATAGCTTTGACCTAGTGTGGGGTCAGGGCTTGTGCGTGACTGTCAGATTTATTTTATAGTTTTGTTATAGAAAATACATGAAAATTAATATATACAAATGCCTAACTACGGTTTGGTTATAAAGTAAGTACTTTAGACTTTGCTGCAGACGCTTTTAAATTTCCAAATTTTTATACAAATAAGGTACCTAGTTGTCACGTTTTTTATTATTTTAATCAAAAAGTTACTTTACCTAAAACCCATTATCAAAATAATTTTATAAATCCAATAAATGATAAGTAAATTAAGAAGCCAGAAGTTAAGTAGTTCAAATCGGGTGGAAGGGGTAATTGTCAACAGAAAACGGATGTACGATATGACGTCACGTCATAACAGTATAGCCGTGCGAGGGAGATAGTGAGATGTTCCTACAAAGCACTAATTTCTGCTCATTCCAATAAAAAGTCATATTTTTTTATTAATATTACGACTCTTTTCGCAAAAGGGTTTCTTAGTAAAAACTATTATTTACCTAATGTTTGCTTAGGCGAAAAACAACGGAATTTTTAACCAGTACTCGTAACCCGAATAGGTTAAAATTTGGTATTCATGCATAAACCTGTTCACAATAATGGTGATGGACCTGATGCTAAGACAGGGCCACCTGCAGACCAACCAACTCCTCAATAGCTTACTGCGGTTATAGTGTTTAGGGCCGTTAAAATTGTCTTGTTACAACTCCGACGCGGCCGTAATAGCTATTCCAAGCGGTGACGTCATTAATTATATCATGCATCCTTCACCTCTCATTGGACAATATGCTAGTTGACTGTTTTTGGGAAACCGTTTTATTTTATTCTTCATAGTCTATATTATTAAAATATTCTCATTAATAAACATAAGTTTTTATGATTTAATTTTTATTTATTTATTTATGCTTTATTGTACACCAGAATACAAATATTAACAGTACATTGCAATAAACTTAAAATAGAATGTACAAACGGCGGTCTTATTGCTAACTGCGATCTCTTCCAGACAACCTTTACATGGATTCGATCTGAAGAGACACAAAAGTAATGGGTGGTTAATTTGCATTTTTATAAACCAACTTTATTTTTCCCACCAAAACGCTACCAACTGTCATGGCCTCTCGTATGACGTGACCGTCTGCAAAACTAATAGACGTTTGGCTCAGCGTCCAATAGATTTATCGTACGGTTTTTGGCTAATTAAAAAAGGGTTAAATTTTCGATACTTTTAGACTAAAATCTATTATAAAAACAAAATTCTATCAAGTTTTCACTTAGTGTCAACTACCCTTTTATCCCTTCCACCAATTTGAACGCAGGTTTTATTTAAATGGTGTTATTAAATTGTATCATTAGGTTTTAGGTAATGAAACAAATTGATTAAAATAAAAAAAATCATCTCAATTCTCAAATGTCTTTTATTAACTAATATAGCGGATTTCTCGTTTTCACTGCTTAATACCTCTTTTATAAGTTGTATAACTCGAATCTATTTTTTGAGAGTTTTGCAATATTGAAATTGTAATCTTTTTTTTTATCGTGGCTCGGCAAAGTGACCACACTGCACCTGATGGTAAGCGCAGTGCCGTCCAGTTATAGTATCAAGTAGCGAGTGATAATCTATCCCTCGCTACTCAATACAATCATGCCGGCCTGCTGTGTAGCTTCTTCACACTACGCCTAAAGGACCCAGGATCATAGGAAGGAGGGAACACGGTAGCTGGCAAACTGTTCCACAGTTTGATGGTGCGGCAAAAGTACGAGTTTGCGAACCTCTTAGTTCGGGCCGGGGTAGTAGACACCACAAAGCTGTGGCTTCGCAATCCAGTACGCGTGGTTCTGGTATGGAAGGGAGAGGATGGGATAAGATCAAACAATTCTTCAGAGCATTCGCCATGATACAGACGGTAGAACACGCTAAGCGAGGAAATATCCAATCAAATAAAATCTAACAAGCTTTTGTAGTGTACTTACTTACTTTACTTGAATTTAAAACCGACGTCCCAGGGAGAGCCAAATGAAGACTTCAAGAAGTTATTGTTGCAAAATTACACACAATTCAGGAATAATCAAAATAATGAATTTATGGTAAACCAATATTGTTTTATATCATACATACATATACACACACGCCTGTAATCCCCGAAGGGGTAGGCAGAGGTGTAACCAGTACACCCACTTTTCGCCGAATTTCGGTCCCATAATGTGATAGGGGGGCGATCCTATCGCCATACCGGGCACAAAGTCCAGACTCCGGGCTAATACTGAGGAATTTCTAGATAGAAAAACCCAATATCACTTTACCCGACCCGGGGATCGAACCCGAGACCTGTGGTTTATATCATTCTGTTTTATGCGGTATGTCGGTACTCTTTTAAATACTTTGTCATTATTTGCTTTAGCAACATAAGCTATTTTTACAGATCACGCCGAAAAAGAAAATCAACCTCAACGACATAAAAAACATATCCTCATGAGGTATTATTGACGATTTGACTGACAAACTGAGTGACAGGGTGATCAGGAGACTGACGCAAACAATAGCAGAGGTAAAGACGGAAGAAGAATCTTTAGAACAGATTGAAATAGTGCTAGATTCCACGAAAAAAATAAAACAACAAATAATAAATGGCAAGGTTTATTAAATACATTTATTTTTTAACAATTCACTGCAGCACGCACGCCTGGCGTGTGATTAAAAGGTTTAATAGGGTAGTTAGGTAGGACAGTAAGCGAAAACCTGATAGAATTTGGTTTTTTATAATAGATTTTGGTCTAAAAATATCAAAAATTAAACCAATTTGTGAATTTATATGTGATTATTTAATATTTTCATGAAAAAATTATGCTAAAATTAACCATTTTGTCACGTGACATGAAACGCCTATCAGTCATGCATGACGTCACCGTTCGAAACATCTATTAAACGCTGAGCCAAACGTCTATTAGTTTTGCGGATGGTGACGTCACACGAGAGGCCATGACAGTAGGTAGCGTTTTGGTGGGAAAAATAAAGTTGGTTTATAAAAATGGAAATTAAATCTTGAAAACTTATGTTTATTAATGATAATATTTTAATAATATAGACCATGCAGAATAATATAAAACGGTTTCCCAAAAACACTCAACACAATGCGGCCGGCACACTTGTAGTAAATCTACACTAATCTACACTACTAGTATAAAGAGGAAAGATTTGTAGTTTTTTATGTTTGTAATGAATAAACTCAAAAACTACTGTGCCGATTTCAAAAATTCTTTCATCATTGGAAAGCTACATTCACCCTGAGTAACATAGGCTATATGGTTTTTGGAAATACCACTGCGGGGGTAAAATTGGGGATGAAAGTTTGTATGAAAATCCGTCAGTATTTAAGTAAAACGCATGAAAATTCGTATTTTGTATTATATACTTTTTTTCCCATACATAACCTCCACGCGAGCGGAGCCGCGAGCAATCTATACTAATATTATAAAGAGAAAAGATTTGTATGTAAGTATGTTTGTAACGAATTGGCTCAAAAAGTACTGGACCGATTTTAAGAGCAAGTTGCAGAGCGTGCTAGTATGTGTTCTCCACACCTGGCATGTTGCAGAGCGTGCTAGTATGTGTTCTCCACACCTGGCATGTTGCAGAGCGTGCTAGTATGTGTCCTCCATACCTGGCATGTTGCAGAGCGTGCTAGTATGTGTTCTCCACACCTGGCATGTTGCAGAGCGTGCTAGTATGTGTCCTCCATACCTGGCATGTTGCAGAGCGTGCTAGTATGTGTCCTCCACACCTGGCATGTTGCAGAGCGTGCTAGTATGTGTCCTCCACACCTGGCATGTTGCAGAGCGTGCTAGTATGTGTTCTCCACACCTGGCATGTTGCAGAGCGTGCTAGTATGTGTCCTCCATACCTGGCATGTTGCAGAGCGTGCTAGTATGTGTCCTCCACACCTGGCATGTTGCAGAGCGTGCTAGTATGTGTCCTCCACACCTGGCATGTTGCAGAGCGTGCTAGTATGTGTCCTCCACACCTGGCATGTTGCAGAGCGTGCTAGTATGTGTCCTCCACACCTGGCATGTTGCAGAGCGTGCTAGTATGTGTTCTCCACACCTGGCATGTTGCAGAGCGTGCTAGTATGTGTTCTCCACACCTGGCATGTTGCAGAGCGTGCTAGTATGTGTCCTCCACACCTGGCATGTTGCAGAGCGTGCTAGTATGTGTTCTCCACACCTGGCATGTTGCAGAGCGTGCTAGTATGTGTCCTCCACACCTGGCATGTTGCAGAGCGTGCTAGTATGTGTCCTCCACACCTGGCATGTTGCAGAGCGTGCTAGTATGTGTCCTCCACACCTGGCATGTTGCAGAGCGTGCTAGTATGTGTTCTCCACACCTGGCATGTTGCAGAGCGTGCTAGTATGTGTCCTCCACACCTGGCATGTTGCAGAGCGTGCTAGTATGTGTCCTCCACACCTGGCATGTTGCAGAGCGTGCTAGTATGTGTTCTCCACACCTGGCATGTTGCAGAGCGTGCTAGTATGTGTCCTCCACACCTGGCATGTTGCAGAGCGTGCTAGTATGTGTCCTCCACACCTGGCATGTTGCAGAGCGTGCTAGTATGTGTTCTCCACACCTGGCATGTTGCAGAGCGTGCTAGTATGTGTCCTCCACACCTGGCATGTTGCAGAGCGTGCTAGTATGTGTCCTCCACACCTGGCATGTTGCAGAGCGTGCTCGTATGTGTCCTCCACACCTGGCATGTTGCAGAGCGTGCTCGTATGTGTCCTCCACACCTGGCATGTTGCAGAGCGTGCTAGTATGTGTCCTCCACACCTGGCATGTTGCAGAGCGTGCTCGTATGTGTCCTCCACACCTGGCATGTTGCAGAGCGTGCTCGTATGTGTCCTCCACACCTGGCATGTTGCAGAGCGTGCTAGTATGTGTCCTCCACACCTGGCATGTTGCAGAGCGTGCTCGTATGTGTCCTCCACACCTGGCATGTTGCAGAGCGTGCTCGTATGTGTCCTCCACACCTGGCATGTTGCAGAGCGTGCTCGTATGTGTCCTCCACACCTGGCATGTTGCAGAGCGTGCTAGTATGTGTCCTCCACACCTGGCATGTTGCAGAGCGTGCTCGTATGTGTCCTCCACACCTGGCATGTTGCAGAGCGTGCTCGTATGTGTCCTCCACACCTGGCATGTTGCAGAGCGTGCTAGTATGTGTCCTCCACACCTGGCATGTTGCAGAGCGTGCTAGTATGTGTCCTCCACACCTGGCATGTTGCAGAGCGTGCTAGTATGTGTCCTCCACACCTGGCATGTTGCAGAGCGTGCTAGTATGTGTCCTCCACACCTGGCATGTTGCAGAGCGTGCTCGTATGTGTCCTCCACACCTGGCATGTTGCAGAGCGTGCTAGTATGTGTCCTCCACACCTGGCATGTTGCAGAGCGTGCTAGTATGTGTCCTCCACACCTGGCATGTTGCAGAGCGTGCTAGTATGTGTCCTCCACACCTGGCGTGTTGCAGCGCATGCTTGTATTTGTTTTACATACCTATCGTGTACCGGCCGCATATACGATGCGTACTTAAAGGTGTGTTTGCAGTAAATGTATTCACAACATTAGCTATTGCCTAACTGATCCATTTGGACCTTATACAAAATCCCGTTGATATTAACAAACTTTTCACCATCTTGCTCAATTATTTCCAAATTGTCCAAACACTCAACAACTTCAGTCACTTTAACAACTTTGTCTTTTTTCTTTTTCTTCGATTTTTTCGCTTTTTTCTTCCTGGGACCTACTTCAGGTTTGTCTAACACTACGTAGTCCCTGAAATCCTCCAGGACCTCCCGCTTTTCGTGGAGATAGTCCCATAACTCTACTGTGATGATGTCTAAGACAGAGTGGTCTAGGAGGCTTAAGTTGAGCTTCATATGAGGGTAGACCCACAAGGTCATTGTGTTCTTGGGGTCTGGGCGGGGAACTTTAATTAGATTCTTGTGTACATTCAACGAATGCTCTTCTAAAAATTCGCCGTGTGAGAATTCCTTACTGCATATTTCGCACTTGTATGGAAGGACCGGACTGTGTGTCTGTGGACAATGAATCTATACTATAATAAACAGTTCAGAATCTATATTACAAGCAACTTGCATGTCAATTAATGAATCGGACCAAAAACAAGCCCGCTGAGTTTGATTTGCTGGATTCTCTCAGGACTGGGTCGAGCCGCGTAGTATCCAGCGGTAATGTAAGCCCGCTGAGTTTGTTTCGCCGGGTCTTCTCAGGCGGGGTCGCGTTTGGATCCGGTGGTAGCTTTTAAAACAAGCGACGTCTCGGAAACACCCATGGTCCATATCAAAATAATAATTCTAAATATCTTATGAATAAGTAATTGCTAGTGTATTGATGATGCTATGTATGTATGTATACATAAGCTGATATGCTTTTCTTAAAAATTCTTTACTTTTTTTAAATGTTCTGACTTGTCATAAGAGCTATGTAATTGCCTACTTGATCAATAAACGATTTCATTTCATTTCATTTCAATTCTTTCTAACTGACTTTAGATAGATAAGATTGTATGTACCACCTTCAGTATATGGTCCCTGCACTCTGAGCACCATCTGAACGTGGCCGCACACAGCGTGCACGAGTACGGGCGCGACGCGTGCACGCGCACCACGTGCGACGCGTACCGCCGCGCGCCCGTCACCTTGCGCACGGGGTAGCACAGGGCGCACTCGTAGTCTCTGTGGTCGCCCGTGAACAGCTCGCCAGGTGCGTTGTGGCGCTTCATGTGATCCTTTATATCTGTCACCTATTATGACAACCAAACAAAAAACTAATATAACTAATTGGCTGGTCGGATTGACATCCATTCCATTCCATTCCATGCAATCCATTAAGCCGACAGTGTAAACAACCTGCAACTGTTTTCAGATGCAGACTTGTTTTTTAACCGGCTTCAAAAAAAGGAGGAGGGTTCTCCCCGATTACTCGAAGACGTCTGGACCGATTCGAGAAATTATTTTTTTGTTTAAAAGGATATACGTCTCAGGTGGTCCCATTGGCACCAAGTCAGGATCTGATGATGGGATCTCAGAAAGATCGAGGGCAAACCTCAAATTTTATACGGACGCATAATTTGTTTTTTATTGAAGTCGGTGTACTTTTTATGAGTTAAAAAACTTTTACTTATAGCATCTAAGTAATAGATTTAAGTTAGTCTGTATTCAATCTTTGAATAAACCAGTTCAATAAATTAATTAGTATTTTTTTCGCCCTCGTATTTTTCTATTACTTGAGTTGAGTACCCTCGTCCTTTTCCACAGACAGTAACCCCCTATGCTTAATGCTGTAAACACTTACCGACTGTCCACATTGCTCGCACAGTTTCGCTTCATTAATAGGACGATATTTCTCATTGGGATGCTCGCGTTTCTGGTGTACCAGATATTGTTTCCCAGAGTACATTATATCATCGCACTGTAACAAGTACAAATAATGGCAAGATCTCTCATTTGCAAAATTAACATTGAAAAACACACACATACACTCACGCCTGTAATCCCCGAAGGGGTAGGCAGAGGTGTAACTAGTGCACCCACTTTTCGCCGAATTTCGGTCCCATAATGTGATAGGGGGCGAGCCTATCGCCATACCGGGCACATTTTCCAGACTCCGGGCTAATACTGAGGCATTTCTAGATAGAAAAACCCAATATCACTTTACCCGACCCGGGGATCGAACCCGAGACCTCAGCACAGCAGTCGTAACGCATGCGCAATTACAACTGCGCCACCGAGGCAGTCATTTAACATTGAAATTTCATAATTTATCACGCAAAAATGATTACTTTAATAAAAAAGGACATAAAGAATATTTTTGCATATTCTCGAAAAATAACGGAAGCTGAAACGATTAAAAATATTTAGTTTCCTAGGTGATCGGGAAGTAACTCAAAAATCACTGGCAAAAGATATCTGTTTTTGGTGTTTTTACACTTTTTTCGGTCTAGCCCCTCAGCCCGCAAACAAAAAAACGAGCGATAAGGAACTCCGTTCCGAAATAATGATCATGTAGGCATATAAATGGCACTTATAAAAGATCAAAACACTATTATAAATGCGAATGTATGGATGGATGTTTGTTACTCAATCACGCTACAACGGCTGGACGGATCTGGTTGAAATTTGGCACAGAGATAGATTATAGTCTGGAATAGCACATAGGCTACTTTGTATCCCAGAAAAATTTACGGTTCCCGCGGGATAGGTTTTTGTTTTTAATAAATGGGAGGATGGGATCAAACAATAGGGTAGTTGACAGCAAGTGAAAACCTGATAGAATTTTGTTTTTTATAATTGACTAGCTTTTGCCCACGGCTACGCCCGCGTGGTGGTTATTTTTGAAAGAAAAGGTATAAAATCCATGGAGACCTCTTAAGCTATTACATCTTCCTCTATTATGCTATCCCGTAGGAACCGTGCATTTTCTGGTATAAAAAGTAGCCCTTTAACGAACACTATGCAAAAAAACATGTGGATCCCTTGCTCTGTCTAAAACAAAACCAAAACTATCCCACGGCAGCCGTACATTTTTCCGGGATTAACGTAGCCTATGTGCTATTCCAGACTATAATCTATCTCTGTGCCAAATTTCAACCAGATCCGTCCAGCCGTTGTAGCCTGATTCAGTAAGAAACATCCATCCATCCAAATATTCGCATTTCTAATATTAGTAGGATTATTGATAAACCCCAGATAAAAGAGTTAATATAAACTTTCATCGCCTATTTTACCTCCTTAGGGGTGGAATTTCCAAAGATCCTGAAATATATATTTTTAACTGAGAGGCAAAATACCAATATTCATGCGTTTAGCCGAGCCGCCGCCTACCGTTGAACCTCGATAGGCAGACGAGCAGACGGGGCACCTGATGGTAAGTAGTCACCGCCGCCCATAGACTTCTGCAATGCCAGGGCACAGCAGAGCCGCTGCCTACCGTTGAACCTCGATAGGCAGACGAGCAGACGGGCCACCTGATGGTAAGTAGTCACCGCCGCCCATAGACTTCTGCAATGCCAGGGCACAGCAGAGCCGCTGCCTACCATTGAACCTCGATAGGCAGACGAGCAGACGGGCCACCTGATGGTAAGTAGTCACCGCCGCCCATAGACTTCTGCAATGCCAGGGCACAGCAGAGCCGCTGCCTACCATTGAACCTCGATAGGCAGACGAGCAGACGGGCCACCTGATGGTAAGTAGTCACCGCCGCCCATAGACTTCTGCAATGCCAGGGCACAGCAGAGCCGCCGCCTACCGTTGAACCTCGATAGGCAGACGAGCAGACGGGGCACCTGATGGTAAGTAGTCACCGCCGCCCATAGACTTCTGCAATGCCAGGGCACAGCAGAGCCGCTGCCTACCGTTGAACCTCGATAGGCAGACGAGCAGACGGGCCACCTGATGGTAAGTAGTCACCGCCGCCCATAGACTTCTGCAATGCCAGGGCACAGCAGAGCCGCTGCCTACCATTGAACCTCGATAGGCAGACGAGCAGACGGGCCACCTGATGGTAAGTAGTCACCGCCGCCCATAGACTTCTGCAATGCCAGGGCACAGCAGAGCCGCTGCCTACCATTGAACCTCGATAGGCAGACGAGCAGACGGGCCACCTGATGGTAAGTAGTCACCGCCGCCCATAGACTTCTGCAATGCCAGGGCACAGCAGAGCCGCTGCCTACCGTTGAACCTCGATAGACAGACGAGCCACCTGATGGTAAGTAGTCACCGCCGCCCATAAACTTCTGCAATGCCAGGGCACAGCAGAGCCGCTGCCTACCGTTACTGTAGCGGCTCTAGGCTGTTAGTCACTCAAATAATATCCAAAATAACTCACATAAGGACATTTGACCGGATACTTGTTCAGTTTCTTGCACGATGTGTGGTTATGCGTTTTTAATTCCTCGGGTGTGTTGAAAACTTTCTTGCACGGAATGCACACATTTCTGAAACAATAAAAGTTTTTAATTCATAAAACGAACACCGGCTTCAATAAAAAACAAATTATGCGTCACTATAAAATTTGAAGGTTTCCCTCGATTTTTCTGAGATCCCATCATCAGATCCTGACTTGGTGCCAATGGGACCACCTGGGAAGTATATCCTTTTTAACAAAAAAAGAATTTCTCGAATCTGTCCAGGCGTCTTCGAGTAATCGGGGAACATACATAAAAAGATTCCGACGAATTGAGAACCTCCTTTTTTGAGGTCGGTTAAAAAACTTACTCAAAACTCTTCACCCCTTCATGTTGATGATTGATCGCGTGCATTTTATACGCATTCAAGGAAACAAACTGGAAGTCGCAGGGCCGGCAGAAATATTCTTCGTTCACTGTCAAAGGATTGTTCACACTCTGGAACAAGATAAATTAAGTGATTTTGGCGCGAATACGATGGCACGATATTTTGATGGGGTGGCGCTTCGTAACGTAACGCGTTACGGCGCCACTCTGCCTGGCTTCATTATTAATTTCTATTTCTGTCGTTCCATAATCTCTGTGCTATATTTTTTTGAAGTGAAACTTCTTTAGAATCGTTATTATTTGATTTGAGTGGGATCGAGTGGGTAAAATATATTTTATAATTAATAAAATATTTTATTGATAAATAACCTTTCCTCACATTATCATATAATATACATAAAGTTAAAGTAATAACTAATCACTTCTGTGGAGCGTCCAGAGACGCTTTTTTTTGTTTTAGCCAGTCACATATCAATGGCATGCCGGCAAACTAAATACTGGCATCACTCTCCGTTCTTACATGCTATTTTTAACTTTAATGTTATGGAAATAAAATTGATTTTGGACAGACTCTACTTATTACCTTTTCGAACTTGGTGTCCTTGTTATTCGAGAGTGGTTAATAAATACACCCAAGAGCAGGACGGCATGATTGTGTTGAATGGCGAGATATAGACTCTCGCTACTTGATACTCTATACTAGGGTTGCCAATCCCGAAATACAAATTAAAAACAGGACGCATCTTTTGCGAGCCGAGACGCATCCCCATCCAGGACACTCCAGGACCCTCTAAACACAGGACGGTTGGCAACTCTAGTCTATACTAATACTCTCTGCTGGTGGCAGGATATTCATACCCTAGTGGATAGCACCGTACACTGGGTGTAACACCCGCCATACACATACGTACATAGTAGCGCAGGCAAGTGTTGCGCGCTCCTGGGTCAGCCAGTGTACATACGGTTTTATTGGGGGTCTAGTGTTGGGGTACGATGCTCTGAGTACTGTGACACTAGATTTTCGACCGCTTCTTCACCTTTTTGCCCATGGCGTAGATTACCAAGTTTTATGCTAGTCTATATTTTATACTGTTTGTATACTGGCACGGCAAAGTGACCAGACTGCACCTGATAGTAAGCGCAGTGCCGTAATTAGAGTATGAAATAGCGAGAGACAATCTATCCCTCGCTACTCAAATAATCATGCCGGCCTGCTTGTTCACACTACGCCATGGGCAAGAGGGTACTCAGAGCATCGTACCCCAACTAGACCCGGACACAAACCGGACGTACTCTGGCTGATCCCGGAACGCAACACACTTGCGTGTGCCACTATGGCGGGTTTTACACCCTGTGTATGGTGGCCGCTATCCGGGCGGATATGAATATCCTACCACCTACCACACTTCCTAGTGGATAGCACCATATACAGGGTGTTACACCCGCCATACACATAGTGGCACACGCAAGGGTGTCGCTCCGGGATCAGCCAGTGTACATGCCGTGATGTGGAGTACTCTGACACTAGACCCTCGACCGCTTCTTCATGCCCATGGCGTAGTGTGAAGAAACTACACAGCAGTCCGGCATGATTGTGTTGAGTAGCGAGGGATAGTCTCTCGCTACTTGATAATATTTGGACGGCACTGTCACCATCAAGTGCAGTGTGATCACTATGCCATGTCATGTGTATATCCTCCCAGCAGTTGTTCCACTCACTATGGTCTCGTGCATGGTGACCTGGTGCTGGTACAGCAACTCCTCGCTGGTGTGGGAGACCCCGCACAGGTTGCAGTGGTACGTGTGGGTCTTGGTATAATGCTCGTTGTGCCGATGGGTTCTCAACTCACGCTCCGTTCTGTGAATAATAACTCTGTTAATATGTGAAGGTTTTTAGCAAACAAACAAACCACTCTGTGGAACCAGCTATCGCCGGCGGTCTTTCCGAACCGTTACGACCTGGGAACCTTCAAGGAGAGAGCATATTGTTTCCTGAAAGGCAACGCATTAGCACTCTGGTGTTGCAGATGTTCATGGGCGGCGGTGATCACTATATGAGGTGAGCCTCCTGCCCGTTTGCCCCCTTTTTCATAAAAAAAAACAATTAACTGGTATTTTTATATTAACCAGCCATGTATCATTGGCTTGCCAGGAAGCGGACAAATACTAGCAAAACTCGATTACATGCGATTTTTAACTTTAATATAATGGAAATAAAATTAATTTTGGCTTGTATTTACGCATTACTCTCCTATTACTCCTACTTATTACCTTTAACACCGGTATCTATATATATATATGACTGTGTGCTGTGGTCAGATGGCAGAGGTCATGACGTCATCATAGGCCATGTCTATGAGGGTTATTTGTCCCTCTTTGCTCTTCAGATAAGGTAGAATGCTCATCGTACGATAGTTCAGTAGAAATAACACATCATCAATTTTTGGTTTATTAAGCTACCACCAGTTCGGAATGCAGTCATCCAATAGGAAAGATGCGAAAGCGGATAAAACTTAAACTAATTAGAGTGCGTTCCATTTCTATTTTCTATTATATGAGTCGTTTAGAACCAAAGTCGGCAAAGTACGTAGTTGAAAAAATAAAAAATATATATGGAATGGAAATTAAAATCTGCATCGACTATTCCACACACATACACTTACGTCTGTAATCCCCGAAGGGGTAGGCAGAGGTGTAACCAGTACACACACTTTTCGACGATTTTCGGTCCCATAATGTGATGTGATACCGGGCACAGATTCCAGACTCCGGGCTAATACTGAGTATTTCTGAATAGAGAAACCCAATATCAATTTACCCGACCTGGGAATCGAACCTGAGACCTCAGCACAGCAGTCATAACCCATGTGTAACTGGGTTGGCCAAGTATAAGCATATCTTACCTCAGTTGTTTATCGCAGAATTCACAAAGGTACTGCATAGGCTCATGCGTGCCCAAATGGTGCTCAGCTTCTTGACTGGAAACAAAACATTTTTAAACAGCCGTGATGCAGTGGGTTAATGGCTGAGAAAGGAGAATGACTAGGAATATATGGACCACGGTACAAGTTTGAGTCAATTCCAAAGTTTTTTTTTATAGCATAGTCCGACAAACTAGCCAGTGGGTCACCTGATGTTAAGTGATCTCCACCGCCCATGAACATCCAAAATACCGAAAGTGTCATGTATGCGCTGTCGGTCTTGAAGAACAGGAATAGGGATTAGGGAAGGGAAGGGGGAATCTGGGCCTCCGGATATCTCACTTACCATACGAAACGCGACAGTGAACTGTCACTTTACGTTGGTTTTCTGTGAGATAGTGGTACTACCCCGGTCGAGCCGGCCCATTCATGCTGTAGACAAATATGTCTACAGCGTGGCTCTACCACTATCAAAGTTGTTTTAAATAGTCTATAAAGTATCAAAATACTATCTAAAGTTTACATTTGAGGAATTGAAACGCGGGTTTCCATGTTTTTTGTGTAATAATAATATTTTTGTGTAAACTGTAGGTATATAAAGATTTAAACGTAAGACTAGGCAACATGGTCGATTGACTATAGCCTGTCCTTTGGACGAATAAAAAAACTGTAGGTATCATTACATCAATGAAAACTGGTAGTCATTTTTAATCAATAATATGTCTGATTAAGTTTTAAAAGAAATCCCCTATACAACACAGACATTCTGTTTGCCAGACGACTTCAAAAATAAAGAAATTCAATTAAATATTATTTTTATCTTGAGGCGCGAGAAAAAACAGTACCAAGAATGGGCATTGCCCTTTCCGTTCGATTCCCACGCAGAGTCAAATGTTTGTGTGACAGCTGTTTGCTGGTGGTGGGATATTCATATGGTAGTAGATAGCTCGCACCATACACAGGGTGTAAAACCCTCCATACACATACGAGTAGTGGCACACGCAAGTGTGGCGCGCTCCGGGGTCAGCCAGTGTACATCCGGTTTTTGTCGGGGGTCTAGAGTTGGGGTACGATGTCCTGAGTACTCTGACACTAGACCCTCGACCGCTTTTTCACCTTGCCCATGGCGTAGTGTGAAGAAGCAGGCCGGCATGATTGTGTTGAGTAGCGGGGTTAGATTGTATCTTGCTACTCGATACTCTAATTGGACGGCACTGCGCTTACCATCAGGTGCAGTGTGGTCACTTACAATAACGGTAGGCAGCGGCTCTGCTGTGCCCTGGCATTGCAGAAGTCTATGGGCGGCGGTGACTACTTACCATCAGGTGGCCCGTCTGCTCGTCTGTCTATCGAGGTTCAACGGTAGGCAGCGGCTCTGCTGTGCCCTGGCATTGCAGAAGTCTATGGGCGGCGGTGACTACTTACCATCAGGTGGCCCGTCTGCTCGTCTGTCTATCGAGGTTCAACGGTAGGCAGCGGCTCTGCTGTGCCCTGGCATTGCAGAAGTCTATGGGCGGCGGTGACTACTTACCATCAGGTGGCCCGTCTGCTCGGCTGTCTATCGAGGTTCAACGGTAGGCAGCGGCTCTGCTGTGCCCTGGCATTGCAGAAGTCTATGGGCGGCGGTGACTACTTACCATCAGGTGGCCCGTATGCTCGTCTGCCTATCGAGGCTCTAAAAAAAAAACTTTACCAGGATATAAAAACATACTCACATATTATAAGCTATAGTAGGACACTTCTTACACTGGTAAGTGTATAGATGCATGATTTGCATATGGTAGTTCAGTGAGGTAGCCACTTTATAGTATATGCCGCATATATCACACTGCAACACACTCTTTATGTCCACGTTTTTCTGGAAATAAAACAACGGGGCATTATTGTTCTAGTCACAAATGAAGATCTAGCTGACTTGTGTGAATACTTCGCATAGTCAGTTATGTAATCTGTCTTCTTCTGTATATATAAAAGAAGAAACTGACTGACTGACTGATCGATCAACGCACAGCCTAAACGGCTGGGGTTAGAGACTTGAAATTTTGACAGTAGGTACCTTTTATCACGTAGGCATCCACTAAGGAAGGGTTTTTGGAAATACCACCCCTAAGGGGGTAAAATAGGGGATGAAAGTTTGTATGAAACTCCGTCATTTTTGAAGTTAAATTCATGAAAATTTGTATTTGGCATTTTAGTTAAAAATAAAAAAATATATGTTTCAGGATTTTTGGAAATTCCGCCCCTAAGAGGGTAAAATAGGGAATGAAAGTTTGTATGAAAATCCGTCATTTTTAAGTTAAACGCATTAATATTGGTATTTTGTATTGTATACTTTTTCTCCCAAACATGACCTCCACGCGGGCGGAGCCGCGAGCAACAGCTAGTATAATATAGTAGAAATAACTAAATGTTAAACAGCAGCGATAGCCTAGTTCGTTGCGGTATGGATTGTTAAGAAAGTCGTATGTTCGACACCCAAATTATTAAATATATTATTAAAATATTGACTGCCTCGGTGGCGCAGTTGTAATTGCGCATGCGTTACGATTGCTGTGCTGAGGTCTCGGGTTCGATCCCCGGGTTGGGTAAAGTGATATTGTGTTTTTCTACCCAGAAATACTCAGTATTAACCCGGAGTCTGGAATGGCACCCGGTGTGGCGATAGGCTCGCCCCCTATCACATTATGGGACCGAAATTCGGCGATAAGTGGGTGTACTGGTTACACTTCTGCCTACCCCTTCGGGGATTACAGGCGTGAGTGTATATGTATGTATGTATGTATTAAAATATTATCATTAATAAACATAACACATGAGTTTTGAAGATTTATTTAGCATTTTTATAATCCAACTTTAATTATGAACAAAACGCTACCAACTGTCATGGCCTCTCGTGTGACGTGACCATTCGCAAAACTAATAGACGTTTGGCTCAGCGTTTTAGATGTTTCGACCGGTGACGTCATGCATGACATTTTTACATATTTGTTTCTTGAAAATATTAAACAATCACATATAAATTAACAAATTGGTTTAATTTTCGATATTTTAGACTAAAATCTATTATACAAAAACAAATTATGCGTCACTATAAAATTTGAGGGTTGCCCTTGATTTTCCTGAGATCCCATCATCAGATCCTGACTTGGTGCCAATGGGACCACCTGGGAAGTATACCCTTTTAAACAAAAAAAGAATTTCTCAAATCGGTCCAGGCTTCAAGTAATCGGGGAACATACATAAAAAAAGATTCCGACGAATTGTTAACCTCGTCCTTTTTTGAAGGTGGTTAAAAATAAAATTCTATCAGGTTTCCGCTAACTGTCAACTACCCTATTGTCTCGGATTCGAACCCACGGCCTGTCGTTTTACTGGGTCTATTCAATGTAAATACTCACCGGATAAGCATGTTTATAGATGTGAGCATATAACAAATTTGGGTACACAAAGTTCATCCCACACTCCGTGCATTCATGCTCCGATGTGGGCAGGAACCTTTTCATTGTCATTTCTTTCTGGGTGCACGGTGTCAGATCAAAATAGTCTTTGATCTTCAGCATCCTGGAGGTGGTTTCTTTGGCCTCCTCCTCTCTAGGATGATTCTCTTTATGGTGGGCTATTATTGAATTTCTGAAAAAAGTTTTGGAGGCATTATGAGAGTGAAATTTAATTAAATAATAAATACACCAGAGCAGTGATAGCCTAGTTGGTTGCGGTACGGACTGTCAAGACGAAAGTCGTATGTTCGAAACACAAATGGTATACATCTCTGACTTTTCTAAAGTTATGTGTGTATTAAATGTTAATTATCGCTTGCTTTAACGGTGAAGGGAGACATCGTGAGGAAACCTGAATACCTGAGAATTCTCATAAGAATTTCGAAGGTATGTGAAGTCAACCAACCGACATTAGGTCAGCTTGGTGGACTAAGGCCTGACCCCAGTAAAGGAGGCCCAGCAGTGGGAAAATTTTAAAACAGGGCTAATGTTACATAGGAGTTATATTTACTTTTCATCTGAAGATCCTAGGTACAGGAAATTCTAAACACACACTAAACCAAATTTTTTTGTGTTTCCAAAGCGAGAGGGGCCGGGTTTAATCTGTATATATAAAAGAAGAAGCTGACTGACTGACTGACTGACTGACTGACTGACTGATCGATCAACGCACAGACTAAACGGCTGGGGTTAGAGACTTGAAATTTTGACAGTAGGTACCTTTTATTACGTAGGCATCCACTAAGGAAGGGTTTTTGGAAATACCACCCCTAAGGGGGTAAAATAGGGGATGATAGTTTGTATAAAAATCCGTCATTTCTGAAGTTAAAGGCATGAAAATTGGTATTTGGTCTTTCAGTTAAAAATAAAAAATGTACGTTTCAGGATTTTTGGAAATTCCACCCCTAACGGGGTAAAATAGGGGAAGAAAGTTTGTATGAAAATCCGTCATTTTTGAAGTTAAACGCATGAAAATTGGTATTTTGTAAGATATACTTTTTTTCCCAAACATGACCTCCACGCGGGCGGAGCCACGAGCAATTATATATATGTACTTACAAAGTATGCAAGGGCGGTGCGTCACATCTCTTACATTTATATTCATACAGGTGTGCCACAGAGTTATGTGATGCCAAATGGTCCTCCTTTTGAAATTTCACTTTACACACTTTGCATATAAAAGAATATTTTTTCTGAAAATCATAAAAAAAAAAATATCGTTGATTATTTTTTACTTTATCCTGGCAAAACGACCACTCTGCACCTGATGGTAAGCGCAGTGCCGTCCTATTAGAGTATCGAGTAGCGAGAGACAATCTATCCCCGCTACTCAATACAATCATGCCGGCCTACCAACACTATGCCATGGGCAAGAAGGTGAAGAAGCGGTCGAGGGTCTAGTGTCAGAATACTCAGAACATTGTACCCCAACTCTAGACCCCCAACAAAAACGTGATGTACACTGGCTGATCCTGGAACGTGACACACTTGTGTGTGCCACCATGTCGAGTTTTACACCCTGTGTACGGTGGTCGCTATCCGGGCGGATATGAATATCCTACCACCAGCAAAATCATGAATGAATGAAATGAATAGATGGCGCATTTGTAATTACACGATACGACTGCTGTGCTGAGATCTAGGGATTCCCGGGTCGGGTAAAAGTCATATTGGATTTTCTATCACAAAATACGATATCAGCCTGGAGTATTTGTGCCCGGTGTGGTGATAGGCTCAATATCACATCATTGGACAGTAATAAGATTGGTGAAATGTGGCTGTTCTGGTCTGATCTACCCCTCCGGGAATTACAGGCGTGAGTGTTATGTATGTAAAGCGGGAACAGCTGACTGTCTCCCTCGCACAAGTGCACTCTAATAGCCATTCCGAGCAGTGACGTCACACATCATATCGTGCTTCCTTTTCTGTCATTTGACAACTACCCTTCCTAGACTTTCATTCTAGGACTAACTGGACGGCACTGCGCTTACCATCAGGTGCAGTGTGGTCACTGCCCAGGATAAATAAATATTACTTACACATTTATTATGAGTTTCAATGTGTTTCAGTAAATTCTCCATATTATCCAATATCATGATACACAGAGCGCATTTGTACTTGGCACTCTTGAACGGCTCTTCCTCCATTCTGAACTGGAAGGCTTCCTTCTGCTCCTGCAAGGTCAACACCCTGATCCTGGTTTCTGCTAGAATAGAACAGCATTCGATCACCTTCTTCGACAGCATCGGTTTCTTCTTCTTCCTGAATATTTTCCCTTCTATCGTATTGTTGGCGTCATCGCTGTCGCTCTGATCGGTGACATTTTCTTTAGGAGGATCTTCTGGAAATGGCTCCTCGATATCCATAGGCTCTGGTTCGTCTATGATTGTGTCTTCTATGTCTATGTTTTCTATTTGGGCTATTTCTGTGTCTGGGTCTGGGGTACTGAAATATTTATATTTATAATTCTACTGTACGTGTGTATGTGACTGAACTCCTCCTAAACGGCTGGGCCGATTTGAATGATTTTTGAAGTTATACTTCTTATGGCGCGATGGAGAAAAATTATGAGAGTGAATTTTTACGATGCGATGACATCGTGAAGTTAGGCATCGTGGTTCTAGGTGGCATGAAAATCGATATGTACTATGTTCAAGTTGTATATTCTAGTATTTTTATATTTAGAACACGTGTTTCGTAACAGTAATATTTTTCCTGAGTACCAGGCTAGCAGAAATGTAAGGATACCGTTTGATACCGTTTTTATACAACTGATATAATAGTGACTTCCTTAAGAGCTAGAAGCTTCGGAATTTAAATTCGGAATATAGATATGGCCAGTACGTTATGGTATTATGAAAGACCGAATTAATATATTAACTGTGCCGTCTGAATACATCTATCAAAATATCATGTACGTTCGTAAAAATATAAGTAATTTCTATAAAAATTGTGATATTCACAACATTAATACAAGAAACAGAAACAAACTAACAGTACCCTCCTTTAGAGTAGTAAGATCTAAAAAGTCTTTTATAGGTAACTGTGTTAAATTTTATAACAAAATCCCCAATAATGTAATTGATTTGCCCAATAAAATGTTTAAGACTCATATTAAACGTGTTCTTATGGACAGGGGCTATTATAATGTTCAACAATATCTAGAGGATAGGGATGTCTGGCATTCGGTTCCTTCCTGCACACTGCGACCTGGTGCCCTGTAGCTTACACCATGTTAGTGTATACAAATAGTAAAACAAAATTAAATAAAAACTAAATTTATAAAATATTAATAACTGACATGTTGTAATATTATATACACTTAAAAAATAAAAATAATAAACTAATATGACGACCGATCGCGTATAAAATAAAATAGTAAATTGGCAATGTAATTTGTGACAGGTCATCTACTAGAAATAATGAATCGGACCAAAAACAAGCCCGCTGAGTTTGATTTGCTGGATTCTCTCAGGACTGGGTCGCGCCGCGTAGTATCCAGCGGTAATGTAAGCCCGCTGAGTTTGTTTCGCCGGGTCTTCTCAGGCGGGGTCGCGTTTGGATCCGGTGGTAGCTTTTAAAACAAGCGACGTCTCGGAAATACCCATGGTCCATATCAAACCCTTTTAAATATATATATAACGGCGCGCGATATTATAAAAATAATAGAAATTAGTTAATTTCGAGAGTTATCATTAAGTTTGTTATTTCTTTAATCATTGGTAAATTATTGTGTTATTTCTTAGTGATTAATCGTTTTATTTTCGACTAAGATAATTTTAATTAAGAGCGGGTAACACCGAATGGGGTTGCGTGTGTCATGGCGTGGGAACGACATGTCAACACTCACTGATTGACAGCGATCACACGTATTGTTTACGTGCAAATCCATTAGCTCTGTATCACCTATTTTTATAATTGTATAAGTAATCTAATTGTGTCTGTAATTAAAATAGTACAAGAACCAACGCTGCAGTCTACTTATTTTAACAGTTCCTGAAAGCTGACGCCCACTATGGATTTCTCTGTTGACGAGTTCACAACAGACGCAGCAGCCCGGCCTCCCGACGCCCCGAGATCAGAAGTTGGATTACCAGAGACTTTTCAGGAACTTCAAACAGGTCAGAGTATTGCACCTAAGCTAAATAGTGAATCCGAACGTTAGAAAACGTTGTTTGAATTGCAACAACGTAGCATGATGGAATTAATTCGTACTATAAAGGAAACAAAGACGGTTGATACAAAGTTGGCTTTCCCCGAATTCAATCCTGATTCTCGAGACGCTGATGCCAAGTCATGGTGCAATACTGTAGATTTATGCATGCAAGAAAAGCAATTAGCTAGTAGTACTCTGATTATCGCTATGAGCAAAGCACTTAAAGGCGCTGCAGCTACGTGGTTGGCTCAAAATAGTTTCGCTGGTATAACCTGGCCTCAGTTAAAAGATTTATTTCTTGCTCGATTCGACTATGTCGAGACCCCAGCTGCCACATTATGTAGACTCTTTAGTGAAAGCCCAAAAGACGGAGAGTGCATGTCATCCTATGCTAGTCGATTCCTGAGTACATTAATGAACCAATGGCATGCTTTATCCACCGAACAAATTGCAATTGCTGTAACTCTGGCTCACGCAGTGAAAATTGAACCACGGCTGCAAAGACTAGCATACACTGAAAAAATTGATACTAGAGTGAAATTACAACAAGAATTAATGGCGTTAACCTATCGAAAAAGAGGACCTCCTATGGCAGAAAAGTCTAATACTTACAGTGACGCTAAGAAATCGCGATTGGAACCTAAGAAATGTTACAATTGTGGCCGATTAGGTCACATAGCTAATGAATGCCTCTCAAAAGACTCTCGTAATACCAGCACTAATTTTAAACCTCAGTTTTCAGCAATTAACAAACAAGAGGCCAAGGACAGCAGTGTACTGAATAAAACCCCGTCGCCTACATGTTACTACTGCAGCGAGCCAGGTCATATTGCCACCCGCTGCCCGAAAAGGAGCACCAAAATTAGCAGCGGCAACATAGAGCATCGAGTGAATACCTGCACTATAAAGCCACCCACTGACCACCTCACAATTGAATCCGGTGAGAAAATTTCATTTTGTTTTGATTCCGGTGCCGAGTGCTCTCTAGTGAAAGAAAGTTGGGCAAATAGGCTCCCCGGTAAGTGTTATTATACCTTAGTGACATTAATAGGTATAGGTCAATCTAACGTTAAATGTAATGTCCAAATATTGACAACTGTAACTATACAGGGATACTCAATGCAGTTGTTATTACATGTTGTGCCAGACTATTGTATTTCTGATTCAATTATGATTGGAAGAGACTTGCTATCAATGGGATTTTCGGTAGAAGTTTGTGAGAGCCAACTTGTTTTGAGGAAAACTAAAATAGTTTTAGCTTGTGATGTAGGCGGGAAAATTTGTAATTTCTATAATATCAATACTGATATTCCCACTGAATATAAACAGCAATTAGTTACATTGCTCGAGAGTAGCTCGAATTATTTTGTAGAAGGCACGCCAACGAGTAGAGTAACGACAGGGCAATTAGAGATCCGATTAGCTGATCCAAACCGCACGGTGCAACGGCGGCCTTATCGTCTAAGCCCCGAAGAGAAAGAAACTGTGCGCGCTAAAATCAAAGAACTTCTCAAAGCTTCTATCATTCGGGAGAGTTGCTCACCCTTTGCGTCGCCAATATTACTGGTTAAAAAGAAAGACGGAACTGATCGTCTTTGCGTTGATTACCGAGAATTAAATAGCAATACAGTACCCGACCGCTACCCACTGCCACTAATTTCTGACCAGATAGGACGTTTGGTGGGGGCAAATTACTTTACGTCACTTGATATGGCTAGTGGCTATCACCAAATACCAGTTCAAGAAGAGTCTATAGAGCGTACAGCTTTTGTAACGCCGGACGGGCAGTTTGAATACTTGACCATGCCGTTTGGTCTTCGAAATGCCCATTCCGTGTACCAACGTGCCATAAACAAGGCCCTTGGACCCTTAACGGAGTCGTTTGCCGTAGTCTATATTGATGACGTAATCATTCCTTCGAGCTCTATTGCGGAAGGCTTAGATCGCTTGCATCATGTTCTGGAAGCTTTGGCAAATGCTGGTTTTTCATTGAACATTAATAAGTGTGCTTTCCTTAAAACTGAGATTGAATTCCTAGGGTACCACGTGTCCGCTGGTAAAATAAGACCAAATCCACGTAAAATCAGAGCTTTGATAGAGCTTCCACCGCCTGAGACGGTAACACAATTACGGCAATTTATAGGGTTGGCTTCTTACTTTAGACAGTTTATACAAAGCTTCTCACAGAAAACTGCCCCTCTTTATCGACTCACATCTGGTAAAGGAAAAATTAGTTGGACACCAGCACTTGAAGTTATTAGACAAGAAATCATTGCTGTACTGACAGACAAACCAGTTTTGACTATATTTGATCCTACTAAACACATAGAGTTGCACACTGACGCTAGCGCTGAAGGTTATGGCGCTATATTAATGCAGAAATATGAATGTAAACTACACGTAATTGAATACTTCAGCCGTCGAACCTCTAGCGCTGAGTCCAAGTATCACTCTTACGAGTTAGAGACGCTCGCAGTCGTTAATGCTGTAAAGCATTTTCGACATTATTTGCATGGGCAAAAATTTAAAATAGTAACTGACTGCAATGCAGTCAAAGCGTCTAAGTCAAAAGTAGATCTGACTGCGCGAGTGCATAGATGGTGGTGTTTTCTACAAACTTTTGAGTTTGATATTGAACACCGTCAAGGTAAAAATATGGGGCATGTTGATTTCCTGTCGCGAAATCCCTTACCCTTGACTGATATCCAACGACCGGTCCCAAAAGTAGAGCAAAAGCGCGTCAATTTGACTGAAATCTCTGATATGTGGTTACAGGCCGAGCAGGAAAAGGATAGCGAAATCAATTCTATAATAGTGAAGCTTCGGGATAATGAAATTAATCATGACCTTGCCAGGACCTACGAAATTAGACGAGGGGTTCTGTATAGAAAGATAGAGCGTAACAACAGAAGTGTTTGGTTACCTATAGTACCAAAAGCGTTTCAGTGGTCAATTATAAATCACATTCATGAAAGCATAATGCATTTAGGATGGGAAAAAACATTAGAAAAAGCGTATTGTCACTATTGGTTTCCTAACATGAATAAATATGTCAGGAAATTTGTCGAAAATTGCATCACATGTAGAGTATCCAAATCCCATTCAGGGAAAGTTCAAGCAGAATTACACCCAATACCAAAAGTAACAATACCTTGGCATACCATTCATATAGACGTAACGGGAAAGCTTAGTGGCAAGCGGGACTCTAAGGAGTACGTGTTTGTGTCAATAGATGCTTTTACGAAATACGTACTTCTGCATCATACTATGAATATTGACGCTAATAGTGCAATAAAAGCGTTGCAGTCAAGCGTGTCATTGTTTGGGGCCCCTACGCGTGTTATTGCGGACCAAGGTAGATGTTTTGCAGGGAAAGAGTTTAAGGAGTTTTGTGCTGCACATAATATTAGTCTACATCTCATCGCTACCGGCTCTAGTCGCGCTAACGGTCAGGTAGAACGAATAATGTCCACACTAAAGAATATGCTTACGGCAGTGGAAACAAGTAACTATAAATCATGGCAAGTTGCATTACCAGAAGTGCAGCTAGCTATTAATTGTACAATGAGCCGAACAACTAAAGCAAGTCCCCTTGAACTACTAATAAGTAAGGTTGCTAGACCGTTACAACTTATGACGTTAAATACAGACGAGAAAAATTTAGACTTAGATTCCGTAAGAGAGCGCGCGGCACAGGAAATAAAGATAAACGCCATTATAGAAAAAACTAGATTTGACAAAAGTAAAGCAAAAGTAATTTTAAAGTAGGTGACTATGTGTTATTAGAAAATCATGAACGCAATAAAACAAAACTAGAACCAAAATTTAAAGGACCGTATCAGGTGTCTGAGGTGCTTGATGGTGACAGGTATTTATTGAAAGCATTGAACTCTAATCGGACGTATAAATATGCACATGATCGCCTACAACCTATGCCAGAGTGCTACATTCCATTGGAATTGAATGAAGGGTTGGAAACACCCACAAACAGCGTAGAATCAGAATGTGCCGATAACGGCGCAGGTAAGTTGTGCAGCTTTATTAACTTGTTTAGTGTAAAAACTCAATAGCTTGCCAAGAGGTTAAATAAATAAATAACACCCAACAGTCACACGCATGGCCCCGGCCCCACACTGGGATGCGGGTCTTGCGTTGTGGTGTCAGTGACTACGGGAGACTTTCGGTCTCACAACACCCGGACCCCGGACGCAAATATCTGTCTGTCATACAAACATTTGTCCCGGTGTGGGGGTCGAACCGCGGCCTCTCGTTTCGCGGCCGGATGCTCGGAGCCTCCGTCTAAACAAATATAAAAATAACTATGTGTGACAAACTGACAAGAGCCTGTGTGGCACCAGCCTGTGTGGCACCAGCCTGTGTGGCACCAACCTGTGTGGCACCAGCCTGTGTGGCACCAGCCTGTGTGGCACCAGCCTGTGTGGCACCAGCCTGTGTGGCACCAGCCTGTGCGGCACAAGACTGTGGCAATAGCCTCTGTGGTAATCAGGTAATTTTGTTGTGTGATCCGATAAACATGGTCGTTCTCTGTGTGTGTGTGATATTATTGAGCATGACTCAGTTAAGAAATCGGAGTGTCATAATATAGTGTAATTGTACAACCATCCTATAATGCTATTCATTCTAAGACATTAAATCTATACTGTAGGTACTTTTTTATGGAAATAAATTATTATTATTATTATTACTTATTATTATTATGGTGGTTGAATTAAAACGGTCAGAATGACCGAACGTTATGTTGTCTATTTGAAGTCTTTGGTGTTTGTCCACAGGTGAGGAGGTAAACCACACACTCGAGGACGTGTGAAGATGCAGGACGGCCGTAACGGCGCGCGATATTATAAAAATAATAGAAATTAGTTAATTTCGAGAGTTATCATTAAGTTTGTTATTTCTTTAATCATTGGTAAATTATTGTGTTATTTCTTAGTGATTAATCGTTTTATTTTCGACTAAGATAATTTTAATTAAGAGCGGGTAACACCGAATGGGGTTGCGTGTGTCATGGCGTGGGAACGACATGTCAACACTCACTGATTGACAGCGATCACACGTATTGTTTACGTGCAAATCCATTAGCTCTGTATCACCTATTTTTATAATTGTATAAGTAATCTAATTGTGTCTGTAATTAAAATAGTACAAGAACCAACGCTGCAGTCTACTTATTTTAACAGTTCCTGAAAGCTGACGCCCACTATGGATTTCTCTGTTGACGAGTTCACAACAGACGCAGCAGCCCGGCCTCCCGACGCCCCGAGATATATATTTGACTAGTATTTCCTTGAATAATATTAATTAATAATATAAAAATAAAAATTCATTAATAATAAATAAATAATAATAATTTTAAATACCTTATGAATAATTAATTGCTAGTATTGATGATGCTATGTATGTATGTATACATAAGCTGATATGCTTTTCTTAAAAATTCTTTACTTTTTTCAAATGTTCTGACTTGTCATAAGAGCTATGTAATTGCCTACTTGATCAATAAACGATTTCATTTCATTTCATTTCAATTAGTACTATACAGTAATATTATTTAGGTCTTTCATGATACTGTAAAAAGTACTGGCCATTAAAATATTTTGTTGTTATTCTTTTTTCACTTTATGTACCAGGCTCCCATGAAATGTAAGGAGATTTGCCACTCGTGTCCGGAAGGAAATTAAAAATAAATAAAGGAGGGAGTAAAATCATTTTTTTTTTTATCACGCGCGTACATAAGTACACACATAACTTTTTTTTTGTATGCGTTTGGGTGGCGCCCTGGATGGTTTAGATTCACAAATCAGCCCGGCAGATGGCACTGCAGTCGGTGTGGTGCTGCTTTTACGGGCACTAGTAATAATATATAATAGTATCAACCCTGTATTAGACACTGTCCTACTGGACACGGGCCTCCTCTACTATTGAGGGGGGTTAGGCCTTAGTCCACCACGCAACAATAGTGTGACAAAAAATTTAAATTTGACGTTAGATTAGAGCCGCTTGATACATCCAGTAATCCTATGCACGTTGACAGACGTCTCGCGTTTTTAATTGGACATCGGTAATAGGGTAGTTTCCTGTGTTTAATTTTGTACATTATTCTATAATCAATCGAATATAATACGCTAAAGAAACTCTTTTGCGAAAACAGAATCTAAAATTGCTTGAAAAATAAGCTCACAATATTTATTTTAAATATTGGTAGGAGCAAATACTCACAGGCATAAGCGAAAATGGTTGCGTATTGGGAACATATCGCTATCTCCCTCGCACAACGGCACAGTAATGGGGATTCTGAGAACCGTGACGTCACGGTACATATCATGTATCCTTTTACTGTCATTTGACAACTACCCCTTCCAGCAGATTTTTAATGGCGTCTAATTTACTTATTTTTGTTCGGATTCATAAAATTCTTTCAATAGGTTTTAGGTAATGTAAATCTATACTAATATTATCTTGAAATATCTTGTATGTATGTTTGTAACGAATTGGCTCAAAAAGTACTGGACCGATTTTAAAAATTCTTTCACCTTTTGAATGCTACATTATCACTGACTAATATAAGCCAACTCCTTGGATTGTATACTTCTGCTTCCAAAAATAACCTCCACGCGGGTGGAGCTGCGAGCAACAGCTAGTATTTGATAAAATTAATAAAAAATATTATAAAAGCAGCGATAGCCTAGTTGGTTGCGGTACGGACTGTCAAGACGAAAGTCGTAGGTTCGAAACCCAAGTGGCATACACCTCTGACTTTTCTAAAGTTATGTGTGTATTAAAATGTTAATTATCGCTTGCTTTAACGGTGAAGGAAAACATCGTGAGGAAACCTGCATATCTGAGAGTTTTTCGAAGGTATGAGAAGTCTGCCAACCCGTATTAGGCCAGCGTGGTGGACTAAGGCATAACCCCTCTCATTAGCAGAGGAGGCCCGTGCCCAGCAGTGGGACAATGTTTAATACAGGGCTAGTATTATTATTAATAAAAAATATTGAGTCAACTACCCTATTGTCTGGTGTTGTTAATTGTGAGTTTGCTGTATTTATTTAAAAATTCTGTACCTTATAGTCAGTGCTGGCTCTATATCAATATGGAATACCGTCGACCTGGTGTTAATGTCTTGTTTGACCAAATCCACCGTGATCTTCCCAGGTTCGTCTAGTGTTGCGATCAATGTCTCGACATCCGGTTCTAACGTATCCATAGTAAAGTATGAGGTATTTCGCCATTTATTATAGCTGTACGGATATTGTAAGTTGGTTTTCTTCCTGTTCAGCGTCAGAATGTTATTTTGTGTTAACTGAAAAAATATATAGACATGAATAAAAAAAAGAAAGAAGAAGAATTCGTATTTTCGCACCATCAAGCTGTGGAACAGTTTGCCAGCTACCGTGTTCCCTCCTTCCTATGATCCTGGCTCCTTTACAAGTAGTGTGAAGAAGCTACCCAGCAGGCATGATTGTGTTGAGTAGCCAGGGATAGATAGTCTCTCGCTACTTGATACTCTATGTGGATGGCAGTGCGCTTACCATCAGGTGCAGTGTAATCACTTTGCCTCGCCAGAATAAAAAAAAAGACACTGAAAAATATCCAGGTTATCTAATAATACTATTGACAAAGCTGTATGGACTTGAACTCTTTCCCTTCACATTATAAATGAAAATAAAAATTCCATAGATAAACATCATGCCGAGTAGTCGACTGTGAAACGAAAGGCTGCGAGCTCAATGCCCGCACTGAGACCAATATTTATATGATTTTTTAGTTTAAAAGGTAACGAGTTTTTATGTTGTCTCGATTTGTGCGATCAGATGCACTTGCAGATCACTTTTCTGTGACCACACTGCACCCGATGTTAAGTGCGGTCCAGTTAGTATACAGAATCAAGTCAACAGAATCATGCCTGCTTCTTCACACTACGCCAAGGGCAAGAAGGTGAAGAAGCGGTCGAGGGTCTAGTGTCAGAGTACTCAGACGGTCGCAAAACGGGCAAACATTGTACCTGAACTCTAGACCCCCGACAAAAACCGGATGTACACTGGCTGATCCCAGAACGCGACATGCGTGTGCCACTATGGCGGGTTTTACACCCTGTGTACGGTAGTCGCTATCCGGGCGTTATTTTGACACGGAAATGGTAACGGTAATCGGTAAGATCTGAAAGTAATACCAACTTGATTATCCACTGATATAATTTCCTTCATCACATAAAAAGCTCTTCTGCACCGCCTACGGAATGATAGAATTTTTTTCATATGGACATGACATTCCACGCAGAAATACGTCGGCAGGCCATCGATGGAATTAATCTAAAAACATACATTATAATACATATATATACACTCACGCCCGTAATCATTGAAACGGTAGGCAGAGGTGTAAACAGTACACCCACTTTTCGCCGAATTTCGGTCCCATAATGAGAGGGGGCGAGCCTATCGTCATACCGGGCACAATTCCAGGCTGATACTGAGTATTTCTAAATAGAAAAACCCAATATTATTTACTCGACCCGGGGATCGAACCCGAGACCTCAGCACAGCAGCCGTATCACTGAAACTGTGCCACTGAGAAAGTCTACAATAAAATATTATTGTAAATAAAAATGTTATACATTATTAAGATTTCATATTTTCTACTCTACCGTCAGTTCGGAATGGAGTATGGATAAAGAATGGGCAAGACTAGCATTCATAAATTACCTAAACAAAATAGCTAAATCCACTATTAAAATTTGATCTTTCCTTTGGCGTTACCAACAGAAAAGGGTTTTGAATAGGCCCCCAGATCACACTTTCTGAAATGTGGGTACTTTAAAAATACCTCTCCTTCTTTTTTTAATTTGGACTCCACCATTTCATCGGTGATTTGCCAATATCAAGTATCAGACTTCCTTACGTTACGGCCCGACGCGACCTACACTATACACACAGATACATAAATAATTGTTAAAAACCGATAAACTAAAGCTAACAGTGAACATTGATGTATGGAACTAAAAAATTTAAAATACGTAAAAAAAATATATTGAAAGTTATTCTTATTAAAAATACCTCAAGACCAGTAACAGCAGCATACAGCTTCTTCGTCATGTCAGACATTTTCTCCAGTCTGCCCTTGGTGGAGAGACATCCTCTGCAAGCTCGAATGTCGAACATCTTGAATGGCCTGTGTCATTAAAAATATATTTTACTAGCTGTTGCTCGGGGCTCCACCTGCGTGGAGGTTATGTATGGGAGAAAAAGTATATAATACAAAATACGAATTTTCATGCGTTTAACTTAAATAATGACGGGGGTCCGGACACCTCCCTTAGCATACATTATAAAAAATCGCGGAATATTGATAGGATTGAATAAGCTATTTGATTTAAGTGTAAATTTTTGTGATATTGAGCTATATGCATATACGACTGTTGAGCCTAGTTTAAATTTTTTCGTGTACTTTTTAGCGCTTTAATCAGTTGATTAAAGCGCTAAAAATGAGCCTTGTTTTACCAGTTGGTAAAACAAAGCTATTTTTGTTTTTCAGGGCACATTTATTTATAAAAATACGAACAAGTCTTAAGTAGTTGCATATGATGTACCATAAGTACCTGAGTTCTAACATCTCATCTTGGTAATAAGCCACAGTACCTATTTTTTATTAACTAGCGTTTTCCCATTCTATGTTTAAGTAATTTCTAAATAACTATGATTAGAGTGGTTAGATTTTTAGCTTTTACCCGCGGACCCCCAACATGTAAAAGCTATTGCTACATCACTGCCCACGATACATGACCTAGTGTGGGGTCAGGACTATGTGTGTACTGGGTGTATTTATTTAATTATATTATAGATTTTTACTATTAATAAATTTCTACTAAATAGGAACCAACTTTGAAAAATTACCTACAAATTCAGCTTGCAGCTTCTCAAATTCGTACCAACATCTCTTCTGTTTAGCCTGTAGCAGATAAAGATAATGTAGTTTCTATCAGTAAAAGAATTTTCAGAATGAATTAGTAGTTCCAGAGACTCTTAAATGGTAGGCAGTGACTCTGCTGTGCCCTAGCCTTGCAGAAGTCTATGGGCGACGGTGACTACTTACCATCAAGTGGCCCGTCTATTCGTCTCACGTCTGCCTATCCAGGCACTAAAAAAAAACTACTCCCTACATCTATTTAAAAGCTTTACCTCTTTTTAATAAGAGCATAGACTTTAACGTTATTTATTACTTAAGTTCTAATAAAATGATATTTGGGGACCTGTCCACAACACAAGATCTAAGGTTTTGATTAATAATTGTAAAGGAATTAAATTATCAAAATTTGAAACTGATATTACATATTTTTGAACGGTTTCTACGTTTAATTTCTTGGTTAATAATCCAAGAAGTTATATCGTATTATTAAGTTGATATGCAACGCAGAAATATTAACGTAAGATTGTCAAAAATATTTCTTTACCTTCATACATACAACCAATTCTAAATATTTTCAAATTTAATGTCAAAAACACGAGAACTTGCACGAAAAATTATTGTAAAAGCTCAAAATAATATGGCGTCGAGTTTCTACTACAACGTTTCCAGGTGGCGTCCTGTCCTACATGCATTGCATGACGTCTATTATATGGACAGGATATTTGATCCGCGAAAGTGTGCCTATTTGATTTTCGCCATATTGGCGCTGATAGCAGTGCAGTCGAGCAGTGAGCGTCCGTGGAACTAACGATAGAGTTGAGACACGAAGGATGATATATCGATAATGATACACAACAGTCGATAGTTTACAAATCTTAAAAATAATAAAAACATCGCCTTAGCAAAACATATTTTAATCTACTATATTATGTTTAAAACGCTTAATATAATATTAAACCCACCGGAAAATATTGTTGGCACACTGCCCTTTATTTAACTGGGTCCGTGAAACATGTCTAATAAAACAATCTTCCATAAAATGTTTAGAATATAAATAGCTATTTATGTTTGGAAACAAATTTTTCAACATTTATGTTTCTCAGCCATAGTTTTTGTATCACCGAGTCAGTTGGAAACCTATAATGGAAATTTTATAATGTAATTTTATGATTTGAAATGAATATTTCCTATTCCTTAGACAGAATATATCGATATGTATTGTCGAAATTAAACTTGGGCAACCCTACCTAGATATAATTTATATATAAATTTGCTATTACAAAACAAATTAACATAAAAATATGTCTTATTAGAGTTATTTTTTGCTTACAAATTATAATTTCATCTTTAAAATGACTAGTTACAATATACATAGCTAAAACCTAACTTTTTAAATGTTACTCCACTTCCCGTTTGGTAACGGGTCATACAATAAACACAAACTCTCATGGTTTATTAACAAAAACCACACACAAATAATTCTTCAAATTCAGGTCTTCAACGCAATAATCAGTTAACAGCCACTGACAAGACAGACGCACTCGAAACAATAAAACGGCCATATATATATATGTTAGGAATGTTGATAAAATATCGATATTATGATTTAGAAATATCGATATTTATTACTAATATTTTTTTGGACGATATATCGATATTTTGATATTGAAATATAGATATCGGAGATAGATATTTATACTCCTAAATTATTGAAACTACTACATCATCGTCAACTTAATCTACGGTACTTTATTTACACTATAATATGTGTTTCCTCTTTCCCTATTTAATTTAGTTGCTTAGTATAGTATTCACTTAAATTTTTATAATAAATATAGTGGATTATAAACTGTGTAGCTAAATAATTTTGTAGCTCATTACCATTGTGATTGTCTTTACACACTTTATATTAGCTACAATTGTATCTAATTAGACTAAGTATATATGTAACGGAATCTTTCAACGCAATGTTCACCACCTTCAAGACATCCGATTTACTTGAATATTTACACACGTATCAAGGACCTATGATCTATAGGTTCACCAAGATAATAAAAAATATAAGGTATCATTTTAGATCATATTTTTTTATGGGGTCTTAATTTGCAATCGAATATTTTATTATAACTAGGTTTGATGCTGTTTTGGGACTATAAATTATATTTAAAAAATAGCACGCTTTAATAGCTAGCCGAACTAAAAAGTAGAAAATAATATTAAGTTCATGGCAAAAAATCAAATTTAAAAAAACTAAAAAAAATCACGTTTTACGGTGTCGTCAAATATGATTCCAAGATCTTTGAATCTAATAAATTCATTGTCGCCCCGATTCACGAAGAAAGGATGTATGGCGTCAGGACCAGACCCTTAGACGAGTTAAAATTTTTAATAAAAATATCGATTTTTTTTCGGATATATCAAAACTCCGATATTGATATATTTTAAAATATCTATATATCAAACTCCAA
This sequence comes from Laothoe populi, assembly GCA_905220505.1. NCBI lineage: Eukaryota > Metazoa > Arthropoda > Insecta > Lepidoptera > Sphingidae > Laothoe > Laothoe populi. The sequence goes on along the minus strand of HG992174.1, from coordinate 5,139,342 downwards.
TATTGATATATTTAAAAATATCGATATATCGGAAATCTGATATTTTAAAAAATATCAACATCCCTATTATATGTCAAATTTAGTTTCAAATACACTCGAGAGGGGCGCTTCAAATAAGTCAAGAAAATAGCTGTCATTTTGTATTAGATATCCTGTCCATATAATAGACGTCAGTGCATGGTGTTCTCGGCGCTTGTATTCCGTTTTTAGAGCATCTGTTTAGTAATCTGTGGTTTTGAGTTACGCACAGTAACAGAGTAAAAATCAATGACGAAAAGAAGGACGTGAAGAATATATATATATATATCAGACATGGCTTTGACCTTTTAAATTGTGACTATTTCAGACATGGCTTTGACTTTTTGAATTGTGCCTATTTTTTTTATTTTTTATTGGGGGAACACCCCCTTCTGCTCCCTCTGATATTATTTCAGAGAATTGTAAACACCTTATGATTTGCCATACTTTTAAAGATAATGTTAAATGAAAAAACGACTAAGGTGATATATCAAAAATAAAAATTTACTGAATTTAAAAATCTCTAAAAACATAACATTTTCATCCGATAAACACGACACTGTAAAATCCCTTATGTGTATTAAGCAGTCCGACAATCATACGACTCTTTACATCGATACACATAAGTTCGTTAAATATTATACATTTATACATTTAGTCCTAATATACCACGTCTTCTTCGCTAATCACAGTAAAAACACATTCCTTGGCGACTAAGTTCATATAATATCATATTATATTGCATGGTCGCCCTTTTCTATTTATTCCTTTCAATACATCTACGTGCTATATTCCTACAGTATTCTAAAAAATTACATTTTATATCACCGGTCTTCAGTATATCACTCAGGTTTTCCCTACACATTTTAACGTTGCATTCAATTTCATGCGCTGATACAGATATACTGGACATTCGGTCAACACGTGAACTACATCTTCCGTGGCCGATGGGTCACAGATGCACGAGGGGCTCTCCTTGTACCTGAAGCGATTCAAGTACTCAGAGAATCCCCCGTGCCCCGTGAACACCTGCGTGAGGACCGGGTCCACCGGCATATTCCTGATTAGTCTATATGCTTCCCTTGCATCTGGGAAAAACAGCTTCGTTACCGATGCTGTTTCTCCAGCCCTGTAGCGCTCATTCCACTCGTCAATCGACTCCTGACGGATATATCGCTTGACGAATGAAATGGGGCATCGGTCGTAGTCGCTTCCGCTTGAGCGTAGTGGCTGCAGCCACCTTTGCGTGTTCGTCTGCGCGCTCATTCCCCACACACCCCACGTGCGCCTTCACCCAAAAGAGTTTAATGGTTTTTACGCACGTTACGGCCTCACATAATAAATTATTAATGCAAAAAGCAATGGGATGGAGGGAAACTCCGCTCGCGACCGATTCAAGCGCGGCTCTCGAGTCACAAAAGATGCTGTATTGGCGTTTATCGTGCCTCAGGGCCATTTGCACCGCCTTTTGCAGAGCCAACAATTCCGCCTGGTAAACGGTGCAGAACGATTCCAGCTTGAGTTTGGTGGCTTTCGTCTCGGCATCGCCGTCCCATAAGGACACCGATGCTCCGACTTGGCCACCAATCTTCCTGCCGTCTGTGAACACCTTGACGGTGTTTGCAGTCTGTTGGTTCAGTTCTGCATCGTTTACCACGCATTCGAATTTCAATGCTCTGCGTCCAGCTGGATGTCTTAAGTTGGCAAAAGGCACAGGACCCTCCACATCCGGGTCCTTAACGAATTGTGACTATTTCAGACATGGCTTCGGCCTTTAAAATGTAAAAATCGGACATGGCTTACCCCTTTTAAATGGATAAATACTACAGACATGGCTTTGGCCTTTTGTATAATTAAAACCAGAGAAGAAGAAGACTTTCAATTTTAGCCCAGATTTGGAAAAAATAACGACAGACAAGGCTGTATGGTGGAGAACCATTGCCTTCTCTTTTATGTCAAAAATAGAGAATAAATTTTTTTTTATTGTTAAACAAAAACATCTTATATCGTATTTGTTTATAAATAACAACAATTACCAGTTATGTACTACAAAAAATGATGACACAACCATTTTAGTGTTCTAGAAAACTTATGTAATAAGTACAAAGATAATCTTTAAAGTCAAAATAACCTAAAATGAGCTCGATTCAAGAGAGATTGCAACTGAAAAGAGTGCCTTTAGACGCGTGGAATATACGAGAACAACTATGCCTAGCCTCGGCGGTGGTCAGGAGCGGGGATCAGAACTGGATGTCGGTCTCGCGCGCTTTAAAAACTATCGGGGAACCAAATAGACCACCTGATTGGTATTCACAAAAGAGGTATGTTTTTAAACCAATTTGCTGCGTTAGACGTAGAAGCATATCGACGGTTGGCAGGCTATTTGATTTTTGTGTAATTTTTTGCGATATTGAGTTATACATATTCGAATTAGCAAATTTTCTGCATCTTTTGAGCATAGTTTAATTTTTTTTGTGCACTTTTTTGGCGCTCAAATCAACTGGTGAAACAGGTCTCATTTTTTGAGGGCACATTTATTTTATAAATAATGCTCATAAATGCATGAAGATAAATCATAAAGATGCAGTACATGCTTACACAAGTTATATATTAATTCAATAAAACCCTCACAATAGTTATTTTATAGAATCTTTTTCCAAAGGATAAAAAAACAAATCTATCTCTTGCAACTTTCTAATTTTGCTTAAATCGTGTAACCTGCCAACTGTTGTTAAAGTAAATCGTAGGTCTCTTATGATGTAGTTGTAATTTTTCTGTATTATGGCTCGTTTTGCTAAAGTTTTGGAGAGATGATTTTGTTTGAAAAATAACCAAATAATATTCCTGCACCAAAACAAATGTTTATTATATAACAGACAGATATTTTTTTTGGGTATTTGTGGAATAAGCAGGGGTATAAGCAGCGATAGCCTAGTTGGTTGCGGTACGGACTGCCAAGACGAAAGCCGTAGGTTCGAAACCCAAGTGGCATACACCTCTGACTTTTCTAAAGTTATGTGTGTATTAAAATGTTAATTATCGCTTGCTTTAACGGTGAAGGAAAACATCGCGAGGAAACCTGCATATCTGAGAATTTTTCGTATGAGAAGTCTGCCAACCCGCATTAGGCTAGCGTGGTGGACTAAGGCCTAACCCCTCTCATTAGTAGAGGAGGCCCATGCCCAGCAGTGGGACAGTGTTTAATACAGGGCTAGTATTATTATTATCATTATTATTTGTGGAACTGTAGTCCCTCGTAGTTTTTGATTCGGGTTTGACCTAGTGTGGGGTTAGGACTATTTGTGTGACTGTTGGGTGTTATTTATTATTTATTAACATTGCTGATGTATAAATATTATAAGAATGAATGTAAATGAAACCAAATGAAATATTTCACAAAACCAGTGAAACACTAGGATATGGCTTTCTGTTGCCTCACAATTTGCTGGTGGTAGGATATTCATATCTGCCCGGATAGCGACCACCGTACACAGGATGAAAAACCCGCCATAGTGGCACACGCAAGTGTATCGCGTTCCGGGATCAGCCAGTGTACATCCGGTTTTTTAGGGGTTTAGAGTTGGGGTACAATGTTGGCCATTTTGCGGCCTTCTAAGTACTCTGACAATAGACCCTCGACCGCTTCTTGCCCATGGCGTAGTGTAATAAGCAGGCCGGCATGATTGTGTTGAGTAGCGGGAGATAGATCGTCTCTCGCTACTCGATACTCTAATTGGACCGTACTGCGCTTACCATCAGGTGAAGTGCGGTCACTTTGCCGAGCTAGGATAAAAAAAAAAAAAGTATTTCCTAACGTTCCAGCTGTGCAGCCCAATACGGAGCATTGTTAGAACACGTAGAAACACCTAAGCGCAAAAAACGAAGCTCTGAAGGTGGTGTGGAGACGCCCCAAGAGAGCATACTGAAACGGTTGACCCAGGAGCGAGTTGTGGAAATACAAAAGACGGTCGCTGAGCTGAACCAGCAGTATGATTCATTGAAGGTAATTTACTTCTTGTTAAGGAGTAGGCAGAGGTATAACCAGTACACTTTTCGCCGAATTTATTACAGTCCTATAATATGATAGGGGCGAGCTTGTGATTGGCTGATACTGAGAAATAGAATATTTCTATATAGAAAATCTCAATGTCACTTTACCAAACCCGGGGGACACAAGACCTCAGCGCAGCTGTTGTAATTGTGCATGACTGCTGTGCTGAGGTCTTGGGAAAAACAAATTTGTAGAATTATTTTTATTTGACAGCCACCATGGCGCAGTTGGCAAGTAGCTGGCTGTAGTTTCACAGAGGCCGGGGTTTCGATTCCCACACCGGGACAAATGTTTGTGTGACAGACAGATATTTGTGTCCGGGGTTTGGGTGTTGTGAGACTGTGCATCTCGTAGTCCCTGATACCCACAACACAATCGTGTCTTAGTGTGATCCGGGCTATGTATGTGACTGTTGGGTGTTATTATAGACGGAAATAGCCGAAGCGCGAAACCCGAACACCTCGGAAGAGCGACTGCGTGAGATATTCAACAACATCGAAGCGGCTAAACGCGCGAAGGAGCGTGAAAACGCACGCCGCGCCGCCTGGCTTAAGGAACGCGAAGAGAAGAGATCGCGGGCTGACCGTGCGTGGAGACCTGGCACGCAGCCTGGCACGCCGCCTTCGCCAGGTGAGAGTCCACATTTTTAATAATTTTTTTTTGAAGTGGAACTTCTTTAGATTCGTTGTGATTTGAAAATCGATGAAACGAAAAAGCGACAGTAAAAACAGATAAATCTATAGGACTAAGCCTAAGAGAGAATGAGAGCCTACGAGAGAGCAGGATCGAATGGGGTCGAGTGGGATCGAGTGGGATGGGGTGGGATCTAGTGGAATCGAATCGGTTACTGTTATTGACGTAGTTCTTCAATAGTTTTGAAATATTTTAGTAGTTAGTACTTAGTATGTGTGTGAATACGCGTGTATGTGCCTGCGTATTACAAAGCTTACTCGTAGGTAACTTTTCTTAAGTTTCACTTCTGCCGTGTGTGAATTGCACACACACTTCTTTTTTTATTGTCTCGATAGACAGACGAGCAGACAGGCCACCTGGTGGTAAGTAGTCACCGCCGCCCATAGACTTCTGCAATGCCAGGGCACAGTAAAGCCGCTGCCTACCGTTGAACCTCGATAGACAGACGAGCAGACGGGCCACCTGATGGTAAGTAGTCACCGCCGCCCATAGACTTCTGCAATACCAGGGCACAGCAGAGCCGCTGCCTACCGTTCAACCTCGATAGACAGACGAGCAGACAGGCCACCTGATGGTAAGTAGTCACCGCCGCCCATAGACTTCTGCAATACCAGGGCACAGCAGAGCCGCTGCCTACCGTTCAACCTCGATAGACAGACGAGCAGACAGGCCACCTGGTGGTAAGTAGTCACCGCCGCCCATAGACTTCTGCAATGCCAGGGCACAGTAAAGCCGCTGCCTACCGTTGAACCTCGATAGACAGACGAGCAGACGGGCCACCTGATGGTAAGTAGTCACCGCCGCCCATAGACTTCTGCAATGCCAGGGCACAGCAGAGCCGCTGCCTACCGTAAACATATATTTTTATATTGACATACATACATATACTCACGCCTGTAATCCCCGAAGAGGAGGCAGAGGTGTAACCACCTGTATACCCACTTACCGAATTTCTGGCCCATAATGTAATAGGGGGTAGCCTATCGCAATACCGGGCACAGATTCCAGACTCCGGGCTAATACTGAGAATTTGTAGATAGAAAAACCCAATATCTCTTTACCCGACCCGGGGATCGAACCCGAGACCTCAGCACATCAGTCATAACGTTTAGTCAATTAGTTTTATATGGTTTATTTATCTACATGGAGTTTTAATTAGTACCACCTTTTTGCAACATTCTGTAGGTATATCGTTAAAAATATTTGTTCAGTGTCTCCTGCACCTGCTCTTCCACCATCGTCCCCACTCTTGACGTCACTGCTGAAGTCATCTCCGGTGGTGACCACACCGCAGCACATCTCACACCCAGCCAATGTTGTCGGTAAGTACATTCCACGTCAAAACCTTTATAATTGACCACATTAATTACTAGACCTATCCTGCAGAAAAAGTTTGTAGGTAAAAAATAATCTCTTTGGTATTTTCTTGTCCGAATAAAAAAAAAACTTTGAAAGTTAACAATTTTTTTTCGTCATATGAATATAATTTCTTTTAGTGTATGAGTTCCAAAATCTGACAAAATAAAATGAAACATTTTCGAGATACATATACACATTCACTCACGTCTGTAATTCGCGAAGGGGGTAGGCAGAGGCTAAACCAGTACACCCACTTTTCGCCGAATGTATTACGGTCCCATAATGTGAATGGGGATCGTATCGTTTTTGAGATACGTATATTTAAATTATATCAAATATATGTTGTATATCGTCCACCAAGAAATGATTTTACAGCAGAGACAAAAAAAAATTTTTTGGTTGTTAATTAATTCGCTAAGTGTATGACATGCTTATCTGTATATATAAAAGAAGAAACTGACTGACTGACTGACTGACTGACTGACTGATTGACTGACTGATCGATCAACGCACAGCCGAAACGGCTGGGGTTAGAGACTTGAAATTTTGACAGTAGGTACCTTTTATGACGTAGGCATCCACTAAGGAAGGGTTTTTGGAAATACCACCCCTAAGGGGGTAAAATAGGGGATGATAGTTTGTATGAAAATCCGTCATTTTTGCAGTTAAACGCATGAAATTTGGTATTTGGCCTTACAGTTAAAAATTAAAAACACATATTTCAGGGTTTTTGGAAATTCCACCCCGAAGGGGGTAAAATAGGGGAAGAAAGTTTGTATGAAAATCTGTCATTTTTGCAGTTAAACGCATGAAATTTAGTATTTGGCCTTACAGTTAAAAATTAAAAACACATATTTCAGGGTTTTTGGAAATTCCACCCCTAAGGGGGTTAAATAGGGTAAGAAAGTTTGTATGAAAATCCTTCATTTTTAAAGTTAAATGCATGAAAATCGGTATTTTGTAGTGCATACTTTTTGTCTCAAACATTACCTCCACGCGGGCGGAGCCGCGAGCAACAGCTAGTAATGATATAACGCTATTAAGATCTATATAATAACAGGCAAACAGTCCCGGAAACAGATGCGTTCGGATACAGGATCTCGATCATTTTAACAAAAAAAATTTTTTTTTTGACATGGAACGTATTGCAGTGTCACTGACGATATTCTCTTTATTTTTGCAATACTTTATAAATACTTACTACTACAATACTTTTAGAAATTTTTTGCGAAACCCTCTGTAAACAAGCGGACTTTCATTTCAAACCTGCCTATTTGGGAAACTGGGTAAATTAAATTCCTCTATAAGTGATAAAACATCCTAGGTCCCTCGAGATCCCAGATATACAGGTTTCACTGTATTATAATAGGCTATTTGATTTGTTTTTGGGAAACCGTTTTATTTTATTCTTCATGGTCGTTATTATTTAAACATTATCATTAATAAACATAAAACATAAGTTTTCAAGATTTAATTTGCATTTTTATAAACCAACTTTATTTTTCCCACCAAAACGCAGCTGTCATGGCCTCTCGTGTGACGTCACCATCCGCAAAACTAATAGACGTTTGGCTCAGCGTTTAAAATATGCATGGAACGATGACGTCATGCATGACTGCTGGGTGTTTCATGTCACTTGATTAAATGCTTTATTTTTACATATTTGTTTCTTGAAAATTTTAAGTAATCATTAATTAACAAATTGGTTTAATTTTCGATATTTTTTAGACTAAAATTTATTATAGAAAACAAAATTCTATTAGGTTTTCACTTACTGTCAACTATCCTATTGTATTTACATATCATTGCTTAAGTATATCAGTAGAAACGTTTTATCTAGTCAATATTGTTCTACATTAAATAAATTTCGACTTCATTACTTGGAATCTAGTCTATGGTCCAACAGAGACAGTGTCGCCGTCAGTGACAGCGCCTACGTTGTCTATGCTCCTGGAGAAGTCTGCGGTGTCGACGTGCTCACAACACGAGAGCAAGCACGCGGCCATAGAGCACATAAAGAGTCAACTGCAGCAAATTGAACATCAACTCAATGGTACGTTTTTTTGGGCTATTAGTCTTTTGAGCCGGATTAAAAACTATAATATATTTTCACTGCTAGCGTTTTGCACAATTTTTTAAAAATATTATTAATAGAAATAATCTGTTACCCATACTAGTAGGTCAATTCGCGTAATTAAAAATGATTTTATAATCTTATATATATATTTTTTCTGTACGTGTGTTTGTCACCTATCTCTGTATCGATTTGGATGAAATTTTGTGTGAATATTTTAATGGGTTCCTGGATGATGGTTTCTTATGTTTACGCGAATATTATACATTGAAATAAAACGAATTTTACGGATTATATCGCGGTTTATTTTACTTTTTTAACCCGACATTTCGAAGGCTTTACAGCCTTCATGGTCACGGGGGAGACTGAGTTGTATGTCGTCAAGCAAGTATAGTGCAATGTTAAAAAAAATGTCAACTATATGGAGGGTAGAAACATTGCACTATAAAAGGTTATAAAAGTAAAATAAACCGCAATAGAATCCGTAAATTTCGTTTTATTTCAATGGGTTCCTGGATTGTTTGAAAACACAATTGGACCCGGCAGATGGCGCTGCAGTCGGTGTGGCGCTGCTTTTACGGGCAGGATGACGTCTGCCGGGCCCGCTAGTATTAATATATAATTTTTAATCAACTCTGCCTGTCCCTTAGCGAATACTCCCCCGCCACTGGTCCCGTCCACAGCTGCCCCTGCAGTGGATATAGACGATATAGAGATCAAAGCGGAGGATGTCTATGCCTTCAGAGACATAGACATACATATACCGCCTGTAGCGCTGCATAAGGGGACGACCAGGTAAATAGATGGAGTGTTTTGTTTTTTTGTAATTTTACTTTCAGAGTTTGGATTTAAGAGTATCGATATTTTTTTATCGTTTGCGGCTCTAGACACTGATCCTTTAAGCCGGTTTGACGTTTGCTTCGACTTTTGACGCCGCCGGTTTGACGTCTTTATGTATTTCCCTTAATGATGTGAATATGTACGTAAATAAATAGGGTTTGAAAAGGTATGCTTTATATCATTCTATGTATGGGATTGTACAGAAAGAATTTGATATTTTCGTTAGGGTTGCAGAAAAAATTTCATCCAAGAGAGACGATGAAGATATATCAACTGGACCGGATGAGAATTTGGAATCAACAAATGATCAGATCGCTGAAGAGATGGCCAATACTGTGGTAAGTATGTGAAGTGTAGGCGCGTTGGTTTTTTAATAATCAATATCGATTTGTTTGTATGCATGCTTCCTCACGATGTTTTCCTTCACCGTTTAAGCAGCGATAATTAACATTGAATACACACGTAACTTTATAAAAGTCAGAGGTGTATGCCATTTGGGTTTCGAACATATGACTTTCGTCTTGACAGTCCGTACAACCAACTAGGCTATAGCTGTTTATTCACATTAACTTTATAATATTCCTTTTTCATTTACAGGACGACTCTATTCCTGTGCAAGTTGATCAGGAAGAAATAAGGGAAGAAAATGACAGTGTATGTATATTATAACCGTAAATGTTTGAGTGATAAACATTTGACCTTATAGATCGCGTCAATAGGGTATATGACACGGTTTTCTTTATTAATATAATCAACAAGTTACATTACCTAAAACCTATTATCGAAAGAATTTTATGAATCCGCGCCAAAAATAGTAAATTAAAAAAAGTAAATCTGCTAGAAGGGTGACTTGTCAAATGACAGTAAATGGAAGCATGATGTAAGCCGTGACGTCACAGAATGGCCATTACTGTGCCGTTGTGCGAGGGAGATAGTGATATGTTTATTGTGACCTCAATTTTCAAGCAATTTTGATTCTGTTTTCGCAAAAGGTTTACTTTTGCGTATTATATTCGGTTGCATATCGAGTAATGTACAAAATTAAACACCGTAAACTACCATATTTAAATACAGGAAACTACCATATTAAAACACAGGAATCTACCATATTTAAATACAAGAAACTACCATATTTAAACACAGGAAACTACCATATTTTAACACAGGAAACTACCATATTTTAACACAGGAAACTACCATATTTAAATACAGGAAACTACCATATTTAAATACAAGACACTACCATATTTAAACACAGGAAACTACCCTAGTTTAACACAGGAAACTACCATATTTTAACACAGGAAACTACCATATCTAAATACAGGAAACTACCATATTAAAACACAGGAATCTACCATATTTAAATACAAGAAACTACCATATTTAAACACAGGAAACTACCCTATTTTAACACAGGAAACTACCATATTTAAATACAGGAAACTACCATATTTAAACACTGGAAACTACCATATTTAAATACAAGACACTACCATATTTAAACACAGGAAACTACCCTAGTTTAACACAGGAAACTACCATATTTTAACACAGGAAACTTCCATATTAAAACACAGGAATCTACCATATTTATATACAAGAAACTACCATATTTAAACACAGGAAACTACCCTATTTTAACACAGGAAACTACCATTTTTAAATACAAGACACTACCATATTTAAACACAGAACACTACCATATTTAAGAAACCATTAAGGCTATGTATTCTTCACAGGCATCCGAAGACCCGGTAATCGAACCGGTGGAGTCCGAAGAACCGTCACATCCGTCCCCACCGGTGCCGGTTACGACGGAACTGACACCGGAAACGGAAGTCCGGATCGCCTTCCCGGAGGTCAAGTTTCCCACTACGGAGATAAAGATCATACATCCAGAGGATCAGAAGGTTAGTGTAAATTGTTTGGTATTTTAGGTGCTGGGATAATTCAGGAGATTAAATAAAAAAATACTTTTTGAACGCATAAAATGTATACCGAGTGTCCAAGAAAATGGCGCAGCTGCTTATATACATTATAGTATAACGGGAATGCATCTTGAAGGATAAAGTGTACAGCTGAAAGTTCATGACCTGACATAATTTAAAGGGAAGTCTATTAAAATTTCGTTGCTGGTGAAGAAAGTTTTCATGGATTTTTTCATTAACGATTTAATCTACGACGAAATTAAAAAATATGTGAACCTTAAAATTACTTACTTTAACCATTCTAACTGGTTTTATGCGGAATAGTTGAGATAATAATTGAAACTTTAATCTGTTATAACTCCGAAACAGATATGGTTTTTTCAAAAATGATTTTTTTGTTCATCATCATCATCATCATCATCATCAGCCGGTGTCAGTCCACTGTTGGACGTAGGCCTCTCCCAATTTTTTTGTTAGCATATTAATATTATGCCCTTGCATCCAGGGAAGCAGGTGCGCCATTTTCTTGGGCACCCGGTATATTTGTCTTTGGGTTTAGTTTCAATTAATATCTGTCGGTTTATTAAAATATTTTTCATATCGTCTTTTTACTGATTCGAATCAAATGTATTGCTAGATGATCGATCATTGAAATAAATAGAACGCAATAATCAAAATCGATGTTACTACCTTCTATAACAATCGATTAAAGATCGATAGAAGATTAATCGGTTTCGTCACAGTCGATCGTGATAATAATTACGTCAGAAATACCTGAGGATGTGTTGTTCATTTTGAGTTGTCATTGTTTGGTGTTTCAGGTACTAGGTTCGAATCATGAGTTGAAAAAAAATTACATATTTGCAACGTATAACCGATTCTCGAAAAAAATTTAACTCAATATCGATAATCAATAACAATCGATTAAAAATCGTTTTTTTAGATAGGTTTAAATTAATATCAAACATAAAATGCAGTTAAGAAAACAAAATGCTATTAATTACAGGTGAAAGAGGATGTAAAAGAGCCAGAGCCACTTCCGGCGGAACCTGAACCGCAACCGGAAGAGGAAGTGAACGTGGAGGAGGTGCCACCGCCTGTTATAAAGGAGGAAATGTGAGTTATATGTCTGTTTGTCTCAAGTGCGAATCTATAAACGGAATTGTGGAACAAACATGCCAACAATCAAATTTGAACCTTATTGTCTGGAAAATAAAGTGGTGTGAAGATAATATCATTTTAGATTTTTTTTATCCTGGCATGTGTATGATATTTTTTGTTAAGGTCGAGTCATTAGTGTTTTTTTATATTATTTGTCCGTCTGCTGAGTCTCACTTTGCTTCATAAATGTCTCATTTGAATCTCAGTGAACCGCCACCCGAAGAAGAAACACCATTACCAGATGTGACGATAAAACAGGAACCGGAAGTTGAGGAGAAACCTGTCGAGGAAATGATACCGCTGGAGGACATCCCTCTTCCACCAGAGCCTGAGGAAAGCCAGGAGGCAGGTGAGATAGGGTGACAATACGAAATGAGTGGATATTTTTCAATGTTGGTGACAGCCTACATGGCGCAGTAGGCGAGTAGCCGGCTGTGAAATGAGAGGCCGTGGGTTCAACTCCCACACCGGGACAAATGTTTGTGTGACAGACAGATATTAGTGTCCGGGGTCTGGGTGTTGTGAGAGGGTGCGTCTCTCTAGGTCCCTGATACCCACAACACAAGACTCGTGTCTTAGTGTGGGGTCGGGGCTATGTGTGTGACTGTTGGGTGTTATTTATGTTGGTGATGAAGTATAACACGTTAAGATTTCCAGTTCTTAGAGTCAATACGATCAATAGGGTGACCATACTTTAAAAATAAGTGGATATTTTGAATGTAAGATTGGTGATTATGACACGTACTAAGACTAAAGTTCTTAACGTTAATAAACAAATATAGGGTGACCATACTTTTAGAAACGACTGGATATTTTTCAATGCAATATTAGAAATTATGAAACGTACACAAGAATTAATGTTCTTAACGCCAATAACCAACCAAACGGTGACCATACTTTTAGGAATCGATGGGTATTTTTCATTATGGCACGATATATGTAAATGTATTGCTATAATTAAAAATCTTCAGATCCCCCATTACCCCCTGAGCCGGAACCGGAACCGCCTCAAGAAGAAGCCGCAGAAGAACCCACGCCAGAACAGACGGAACCGGAAGAAGAACAGCAAGCGAGCTTTGTAGACGTGGTTGATGTGAAGATTGAAGATGAACTGAAGAGAGATGAAGATGCTGAGGTAAGAGATATATTTAAAGAGATATTCAAAATATAGCACAGAGATTATGGAACGACAGAAATAGAAAGTAATAAAGAAGCCAGACAGAATGGCGCCGTAGCGCGTTACGTTACGAGGCGGTTTACCCTTCCATAAGGAGTTATCACTTCGAAAGTACTAGTTTTTGGTGTAGTCGAGTAATTATTAAGGATTTTACATACGTACATATACACTCACGCCTGTAATCCCTGAAAGTGTAAACAAAGATGTAACCAGCACACCCACTTTTCGCAGAATTCCTATCCTATTCCTAGCCTATCGCCATTCCAGACTTTGAGCTAATACTAAGAATTTGTAGACAAAAAACCCAATATCACCTTACCCGACCCGGGGATCGAACCCAAGACCGCAGCAGAGCACTCGTAACGCATGCGCAATTACAACTGCGCCACCGAGGCAGTCTAATTTTAGAGAGTAGATAGCGATAGGCTCGCCCCCTATCACATTAAGGGACCGAAATTCGGCGAAAAGTGGATGTACTGCTTACACCTCTGTCTACCCCTTCGGGGATTGCAGGTGTGTGTATCAGTATGAGTAAAATAAAACCGGCTTTTTGCAGGACTCAATACCTCTGAAGCATATGTTGAAGGACGAAATAGCGCTGCAAATAAAAGAGGAGCGTCTTCCAGAGGACGCACACACGGAAACCGATGACGATACACCCATGGAGGTAATACTGCAGGGTCAGGGTCTGATACCTGTAGGCTAACTCTTGAAATCAATTCCAATCTCGAACTCGATACAGTTTCAATTCCAATCTAGAAGATATAGGAACTCGTAACTCACTCAATTAAATGAAATCGAATATTTTAGAACTAGCGATGGTAAATACTCTATTTTATTTAGGTACTAAACATTTCGGCGTATTCAGTTAAATCGTGCGCTGGTGTTGCGTTCAAGAGTGAATTTTTAAATTGGAATCGAGTGTCAAGAGTAACTCTGCTGATGCTTGGGGTGTCGATAATGATATTTGGGGAATTGGTTTTGGTCGGGGGTCTAGAGTTGGGGTACGATGTTCAGAATACTCTGACATTAGACCCTCGACCGCTTCTTCATCTTGCCCATGGCGAAGTGTGAAGAAGCAGGCATGATTGTGTTGAGTAGCGGGGGATAGATCGTCTCTCGCTACTCGATACTCTAATCGGACGGCACTGCGCTTACCATCAGCTGCAGTGTGGTCACTTTGTCGTGCCAGGATAAAAAAAAATGTTATTTGAAAAAAGTTAAAACATTTGATTGTAATATTATTATTGTGTTGTTTTTTCCAGTTAAGTCGCGAAGAAGAAAAAGATGGTAAGAAGAGACGTGACTATTCAAGGAAGAAGAAGTCAGATTCTAGAAGTACGTATATATTCATACGTGAAGAGAAAAGTTTGTACCACTTTTTAAGTATACCGCCTACCCCCTGTGAGATTTGGTGTAATTATCTGTATATATAAAAGAAGAAGCTGACTGACTGACTGACTGATCGATCAACGCACAGCCAAAACGGCTGGGGTTAGAGACTTGAAATTTTGACAGTAGGTACCTTTTATGACGTAGGCATCCACTAAGGAAGGGTTTTTGGAAATACCACCCCTAAGGGGGTAAAATAGGGGATGATAGTTTGTATGAAAATCCGTCATTTTTGAAGTTAAGTTTATGAAAATTAGTATTTGGCCTTTTATTCAAAAATAAAAAATACATATTTCAGGGTTTTTGGAAATTCCACCCCTAAGGGGGTTAAATAGGGTAAGAAAGTTTGTATGAAAATCCTTCACTTTGAAGTTAAATGCATGAAAATTGGTATATTGTAGTGTATACTTTTTCTCCCAAACATAACATCCACGCGGGCGGAGCCGCGAGCAACAGCTAGTAGTGTATATACAGAATGCAGTAAGGAATAAAACACTCATTGTCAGTGATACTAATGTCAAACACAGCACACTAACGTATTTGTAAAGGCTTGTAGCTAACGTAATAAAAAACAAGAAAAAAAGATAAACGCTTTAAATTATAGGGAATAGGGAAGCCCGGACTTCTATTTATTATTCCTTCAACTACAAATTACCTTGGGGACGAATTAATATTGATTTTATCCAATTAGAGTATTTTTCAAGGGACCGGGAAAAAAATCAAATCATCGAGAGATTCCAATTAATTAGTGTCAAATTATCGAAAGTCGACTCTTTGACAACAGATCCGTAAGAAATGTTCACTTAAAAATGTAAGTAATTAGGGAATTTCAACTCATCATTGATCACACTGTTAGTTTTATTGGAAAATATCTCATCGTAAACTCCATGCCTGTCTGTAACGTACCTCCACAGCGTGTTCAGGGTCTGAGAGCGCAGCCGAGGCGAGCGCCCCGGAGTCTCCGAGTGCGAGCGACGCGGATAGACAGCACCGACTGTGGAAAAAGTCGGTCATGCTAGTGTACAGCCGGTGAGTGAAGTTTAAAGTGATGTGTGCAAATTTCTAGCGAAGGGATTTAGATAATGGGCTGAAACTCAAGGGGCAAAGTTTCAAGTTGTGCTGTAAATACTTAAATAAATAAAACAAAACTAACAAGTGGTAAAACTTAAGAGACAATTATTTATTTAAGGGGTGAACCATACGAATAAAGAATTAAACTTAAGGCAAAGGGCAATCGTTCTAGTTAAGGGGTAAAAACTCAAGGAGTGAATGACACAATGATATCTAAAACCAAAGGGAAGGGGGCGATTGAAGTGAAGATTTAGGGGGTATAAACAATGACTATGAGGCAAAGTACCAGATAAGGGCCAAAGTTAAGGGGTGAACAAAACAAATAACACAAAACCCAATATAAAGGCCAGTTACAATTTAAGGGGACCAAAACCTAAATGGTATACAATACCAATATTTTTTCAGATTATGCGCCCACAAGTACGCCTCGCTGTTCCTGAGACCCATCAGTGATGAAGAGGCGCCAGGGTACAGCATCGTGGTCAAACGACCCATGGACCTCTCCACCATCAGGAGGAACATAGACAACGGGGTCATCAGGTAATCATATTGTTTGGGTAGTTCCCATTTATTACAAATACGGGTAGATTTATGTAATAAAAGAGTAATTTGCTGGTGGTAGGATATTCGTATCCGCCCGGATAGCGGCCACCGTACACAGGGTGTAAAACCCGCCATAGTGGCACACGCAAGTGTGTCGCGTTCCGGTATCAGCCAGTGTATACATCCGGTTTTTGTCGGGGGTCTAGAGTTGGGGTACGATGTTCTGAGTACTCTGACACTAGACCCTCGACCGCTTCTTCACCTTGCCCATGGCGTATTGCGAAGAAGCAAGCCGACATGATAGTGTTGAGTAGCGGGAGATAAATTTTCTCTAACTACTCAATACTGTAATTGGACGGCACTGCGCTTACCATCAGGTGCCGTGTGGTCACTTTGCTGTGTCAGGATAAAGTGTTTTTTTTAATCGTCAGGACGACAGCCGAGTTCCAGCGAGACGTGTTGTTGATGTTGTCCAACGCTCTGATGTACAACAGTAGCGAGCACAGCGTCTACACCATGGCGAAGGAGATGCACGAGGAGGTAAATATATACCATTTAAAACCCTTTAAACCATTTATTAATCCAACACACACAAATACAGAAACGAAAAATTATATCTAATGTACATTATTTGACGATTAAAAAAAATATATATATATTATCACAAACGCACTGCCTGAATGTAGGTTTGTGTTATTTACGGTCCATGTAAATGGTACACTCACGCCTGTAATGCCCGAAGGGGTAGACAGAGCTGTAGTACATCCACCTTTCGCCGAATTACGGTCCCATAATGTGATAGGGGGCGAGCCTATCGCTATACCGGGTTCATCCAGACTCCGGGCTGATACTGAGTATTTTTAAATAGAAAAACCCAATATCACTTCATCCGACCCGGGGATCCAACCCGAGACCTCAGCACAACAGCCGTAACGCCAACCGAAGCGCCACTGAGGCAATCGTTTAAATGTCTTAATTTTTGAATTACAAGGAATAAACTTTGGGAACCTTTTAAGAAAAGTTTTGTTTCTCCGTTTTGGTCCTTTACATATAAATAATAATAAATAATACTAGCCCTGTATTAAACATTGTCCCACTGCTGGGCACGGGCCTCCTCTATTAATGAGAGGGGTTAGGCCGTAGTCCTACATATAAACCCGTCGATAATTCGTGTTGTAGTGACTCATCTATCTATTATGTATTTAAGCTATTTATTATGTACCTCGTCATATTGTACTCAGTAATATATATTGTAATAACGAACTTCGATTACGTTTACATGATTTTATATAAGACTAGCGGACCGTGCAGACGTCGTCCTGCCCGTAAAAGCAGCGCCATCTGCCGGGCTGGTTTGTGAATCTAAACCATCCAGGGCGCCACCCAAACGCATACAAAAAAAACATTCAAATCGGTCCAGCCGTTTAGGAGGAGTTCAGTGACATACACACGTACAGTAGAATTATATATATAAAGATACGTATACGCTTACATACATAATAGATTTTTTTTTTATTTACTTATTTAAAACATATAAGATATACATCAGCGTAGTTTCACAAAAACCTTATTTAGGTTTGTCTGGATACTGAGACACACCAAGCTAGTATATGAAAATCTAAAAAGTAAAATTAAAGTAACGTAATCAGCGTATACTTACTTACTCATCGATTATGCAGGTATTAACTGCAGGTTGTAGAAACATTTGAGGGTAGACAAATAATGTTCCACAATGATGGGCCACTATAATGTTGTTATTGTTTATGACGGTACTATTGGGCGTGTGACTATAGTGTGTGTGTGTGTCCTAGGCGCAGTGTCAGCTCGGTATGTTGCTAGCGGCGCAGGCGCACGCGGGGCTGTGCTCGGCGCCGCGCCCCCCCGCACGACGCAAGCGGCGCCGGGCGGACGACCCCGCGCACCACTCCAAGAGACAACATCACTGAACACACAACAAAACACACAACACAGCACACGACACAACACACAATACAACACACCACAACTCACTACTACAACACACAACAACAACACACAACAACAACACAACACAGCACACGACACAACACACAATACAACACAACACAACTCACTACTACAACACACAACAACAACACAACACAGCACACGACACAACACACAATACAACACAACACAACTCACTACTACAACACACAACAACAACACAACACAGCACACGACACAACACACAATACAACACAACACAACTCACTACTACAACACACAACAACAACACAACACAGCACACGACACAACACACAACAACTCACTACTACAACACACAACAACAACACAACACACGACACAACAACAACACACAACACAACACACTATATACAACCTCCTCCTCCTTACATCGCTCTCCTCATTGCTTGAGTGACCTCCTCCATGAATCACTTTCTCCAGAATGATGTTCTTCCATATGTCACGATTCCCGCCAACTACTTACAACACACTACTCAAAAAGTTTTTTAATAAAAAGTACACCGACTTGAATAAAAAAAAAGTATGAGCCTATAAAATTTGAAGGTTTCCCTCGATTTTTCTGGGTTCCCATCATATATTGACTTGGTGCCAATGGGACCACCTGGGAAGTATACCGTTTTAAACAAAAATCCAGCGAATCTGTCCAGGCGTCTTCGAGTAATCGGGGAACATACATAAAAAAAAGATTCCGACGAATTGAGAACCTCCTCCTTTTTTTGAAGTCGGTTCAAAATGGCCACACTGCACCTGATGGTAAGCGCAGTGCCGAGTATCGAGTAGAGAGAGACTATTCCTACTCAACAAAATCATGCCTGCTGGGTAGCTTCTTCACACTTCGCCAGGACCCAGAATCATAGGGAGGAACACGGTAGCTGGCAAACTGTTCCACAGCTTGATGGTGCGGCAAAAAATACGAATTTGCGAACCTCTTGGTTCAGGCCGGAGTAGACACCACGAAGCTGTGGCTCCGCAAGCTTATACAATCATGCCGGTCTGCTTCTTCACACTGCGCCATGGGCATGATGAAGAAGCGGTCGAGGGTCTAGTGTCAGGGTACTCAGAATATCAACAACTCTAGACCCCCGACACAAACCGGATGTACACTGGCTGATCCTGGAACGCGTCTTGCGTGTGCCACTACGGCGGGTTTTACACCCTGTGTACGGTGCGAGCTATCCACTAGGATATAAATATACTTGTGAAAAATATATGTCTGTTGTAGAAAGAAATCTTGGTGTCTAACACCTGATCTCACCAACAGTCACCCAATTTTAGTTGCCACTTAAGAGTACATCTTCCTTTGAAGACCAGTTTTTGGACGTTAAAAGTCATATAATTTAAGGTCAATGAAATGCAAATACAAGCAGAAAAAAATGTGAACTAAAATATCAATTTTCAATGCAGTTACGATACTACGGTTTTCATATTTTTAAACTAATTTGAATAATGTTAAATATATTTAGGAGCCATCTATAAATTACGTCACCGGCTCAGTAATGGGGTCGACGGTGTTAGACATTGTGTGACAAGGGGTTGGAGTGGTCCTAATTTTCGTGACGTCACAATAAAATGGAAATGAAACTTCTTTCGGAACTACTATTAATAGTAGATTTCTAGATGAAATATTACAAAAATTATGTGACGTCACACTAGAGGGGAGTCTTACAATAGCGACCAGCTGTGATAAGGATGAGGGAAAAAATCATGGAATTCGTATGACGTAATTTATAGATGACTCCTGAGCGAGTTTTGTTTAAAACAATTGTTTTTCAGCTAAATTATGTAATTGATTCTCCACTGATAAAGGCAAATACCCAAATGTTAGAATAGAAATAATTATAAAATATTGTAGTGTATGTATTATTAATTGTAATGAAATCAATAAAATAGATAAGACTGATTTATGTTTTTTTTATTACCTCAGCCTTTAAGCCTTATTAATGAGTGAATACACACATAGTTCTGACCCCACACTAGGTAAAACCTTATCGTGGCTATCAAGAACTACGAGGGACTACGGTCCCACAACACCCAGACCCGAAAAAATAAACAAATATTTGTTTATTTTTTCAAATTTCACTACGTCTTTATACAGGGGGTGTTGCAAAAGGAGGGTACTAATTAAATCATCTTGTATAGATATATCTTTTGAACACCTGTATATCGATTTATGAATAGAGCGCCATAAACGCACATCCTGAAAGTAGCTTAGTGGGTTACTGAAGCTATTTCACTCATTTTTTAAATAGGTAAAAACAGACATCTTAAATCCACGCAATAAGGCATTACTAAATACAACAGTAAACTAAATAAGTTATCAAATGAACTTTATATAGAGGGAAATAAAGATTTTGACAAATATGTGAGCAATGCTCGAGTTCATCACAACATATTTTCAGTGTATGTATAAAGATTGTAACTTTGTTTTAACTCGGCAGCCCGGGGGTGTGCGTTATTGGGTCATGCTATAGAACCCAACTAAATATTACTTATATGCACCAACAAAGTTTTATAAGGTAATGTCGCTAATAGTCGCGAACTGTGAACAGGCTGCAAACTATTAAATTTTGGTGTGAGGGTAGTTTCTTTTTAACTTGAGTAAGTACTGTATGTAGTCATTCCTATTTTCATATCGCTAATTTTTATAAAGTAACTCTGATTTCCTGAGGCCAAAAACCAATCCCTATTCATATAATTTAGACGGTAATGCTGTGATTCATCTGGTATTATGATGGGCGATCCGGATAACAAGTCAGATGGTCCATTAGCTTATTAAAATATTAACTTAAAAATATTTGGTGTGGCGACGACATAGTCACGAAGTATAGGCACGTTTTTCGTCGGATGTGTTATGAGGGTAGAATGAGAAATAAAACACAAATATCGACTATTACAATATACACTTTACTTACGTTTACAACCTTCAGCGACAGACATAGAACCGCCAAAACTATTACTGTAATACGAATAAACACTAGCCGGTGACACTGGCGCATGCTCGCGATATTTACACGACTATTCTGTCAATCAACTATTCTGACAATCAACTATTCAGTTAATCGATTATGCAATTAATCGACTGTTTAATTCTGTCAGACACATATCAATCGATCAACTATTTTATAAATCGACTTTTGTCTGTCCACTATTCGGTCATAATTTCTGTCTAGCGACTATTCCATCAATCGACTAAGTCGATTAATCTATATTGTAACGCAATTATAAATCTTACTGTACGTCACTTTCGAAGTATTCTAATAATAAAGTATAAATAGGGTAAAGGTAGTAATTATATTAGTAGAAGTTTATGATGTTATTTGAGAGACCCAGCTACCAGAGAACGGATGGAAAGTCATAGTTTGTATTGTTATATCAACTGGTATTTTTCTCTGAATTTCGAGAATTAAGGCTTTTTTACACAGCAAGTAGCATTCACTAACCTTGATTTTTCCATCATCCCTTCATCGACAGAATAGTCGTGCAATACGGCTGTTTTATAAATCTCAATACTATACAAGTCAATCCAGTGAGATCACATTCCAGAACCTTCGCTGAATTCTAATTTCGAAATGTCAGTTCCGAAATCCGCCGCTCGCTCGAACGGCGCCAGTGTCACCGACAAAATACGTGGGCTTATGTTTAAAGTAATTTTATGAACTTGCTTTTTATTTCAATAATACAATTTGCTAACGTCAGTCCGTTTCGTTACAGAGCGATCGCTTAGTAACAGTCACAATTTGAGCTTATATCCGTCCCTTTTCCACTCAATGCGAGTGAAAGAGATGCAACTAGTCAATATTTCTCCATCCTTGTTTTTAGTCACAATTATAGCTTTTATATCCCTTTTCATCTCTTTTGAAGAGAAAGGGACATAAATAGTCAATATTTTTAATAGATTTTTGTCATTATTCAGAGTTTGTGTCATAATTTAATACATATGTTTTTCCAACACAATCAGAGTGAAAGGAATATAGCATAAAAGATTTTTACAGTCACTAAATTAGTTGGCCTATCCTTCTTACTCCCATAAGGAGTGAAAGAGACATCGAATTCCTTTTGTCAGATTGAACATTAGTCACCTTTAGTCTTATATACGCTATATTTTTCTATGGGAGTGAAAAGGACAGAACATGTCCATATTTAGTACATTTTGCGTGATTACGTCACTTTTATATACAGTCTATCTCTTTTCATACAATAATGAGTGAATGAGATAGTACTAGTCGAGGATTGGTATACATAAACTTCTTGTCACAATATGAGCTTATACTACAGTCCTTTTCCTTCGTTGTGGGGTAGACAGAGACAGCAAGAAGTGATGTTATAAATGGCTACAGTATTACGATTACAGATATACGCGAAAATATTCGTCTAAAAACGTCTAGTCGTTCGTAAATACGAACTTGCGATCTCGAACGTTTTATATAGATGTGCTACACAAATGATGAATTTTTCTTTAGAGTTATTTTGAGTGGCTCAGTATTGAGTAATTTTCCCTTTTGAGTTTCAAAAATCGGATTTTATATTCGTAAAAAGTAAATCATCAAAGCAAATAACTGTAACTATAGTATTGTGCATCTTTATAACACATACATCCTAATTAATAATATACTACGTGTAACAGGAATAAAAAAGCAGCGATAGCCTAGTTGGTTGTGGTACGGACTGTCAAGACGAAAGTCGTAGGTTCGAAACCCAAGTGGCATACACCTCTGACTTTTCTAAAGTTATGTGTGTATTAAAATGTTAATTATCGCTTGCTTTAACGGTGAAGGAAAACATCGTGAGGAAACCTGCATATCTGAGAGTTTTTCGAAGGTATGAGAAGTCTGCCAACCTGCATTAGGCCAGCGTGGTGGACTAAGGCCTAACCCCTCTCATTAGTAGAGGAGGCCCGTGCCCAGTAGTGGGACAATGTTTAATACAGGGCTAGTATTATTATTTATTTTTTATTATTATAACAGGAATAACGCACATCCTCAGACAACCCAATTTTGATTGTGTTGAGTAACGGGGGATAGACTGTCTCTCGCTACTTGATACTCTATTTGGACGGCACTGCGCTTACCATCAGGTGCGGTGTGGTCACTATGCCGCGCCAAAATAAAAAAAATATGTTTTTTATGAAATTAGTTGTAGTAATTTTCGAAATAAAGTTCGTAATTTTAATTATTTGATTTTTTAAAGTGTTCATTTATTATCGCATCGAGTTATATTTCAGTTTCGTTAGTCTTGAACGTTAAATTAAAGGTGACTATTATTTACCTGAAAGTTTATTATTATTATTGGAAAAAAATCGTCTATTTAAAAATTTATGATAGGGCCCACGCTGTAGACATACTTGTGTACAGCATGAATGGGCCGGCTCGACCGGGGTAGTACCACTGTTTCATAGAAAACCAACGTAAAGTGACAGTTTACTGTCGCGTTTCGTATGGTAATTGAGATATCCGGAGGCCCAGATTCCCCCTTCCCTTCCCTAATCCCTATTCTTGTTCTTTAAGGCCGACAGCGCATACATGATACTTTCGGTTTGTGGATGTTCATGGGCGGTGGAGATCACTTAACATCAGGTCACCCACTGGCTCGTTTGTCGGACTATACTATGTCCGTTATAGACTTTGTATATTGTATATTTATATAGTATGTGTGGTTGGGTCCCACTTAAAAGATGAGTTTTAGATTCGATAGGTGGCGCTGTTGTCGAGATCTGAATTTTTGATTGTCAACGGAAATTCGGATACAGAGAACGTTTATGGCAGGACGTCTGTCCGGGACCACTAGTATCCATAATTAAACTTTTAAAAACATCTCCATAATATTTTATTCTGTGTTTGTATTTATGTCCCGGGGTCACAGACAGATATTTGTGTCCGGGGTCTGGGTGTTGTGAGACCGAAAGTCTCTCGTAGTCCCCGATTCCCACAACACAAGACTCGTATCTTAGTGTGGGGTCGGGGCTATGTGTGCGACTGTTGGGTGTTATATATTATTTTATTTACATAACTTATAGGAAAATAGGTAGGTCATTTATTTACAGTAGGATAAGATTTTTTATTAATTAGCAATAATATAACACCATAAATCGCTGTCTCTTTCGTTCTACATGAACGAAAGAGACAGCTTACTAAAATATTTTTGTGATCTTAGACAATATACACACACATATACTCATGCCTGTAATCCCCGTAGGGGTAGGCAGAGGTGTAACCAGTACACCCACTTTTCGCCGTATTTCGGTCCCATAATGTCATAGCGCGAGCCTATCGCCATACCGGGCACAGGTTCCAGACTCCGGGCTGATACTGAGTTTCTAGATAGAAAAACCCAATATCACTTTACCCGACCCGGAGATCGAACCCGAGACCTCAGCACAGCACTCGCAACGCATACACAATTACAACTGCGCCACCGAGGCATTCAAGAGACGATATATTTAGATAAATATGTTTATATGCTATCCCTTACTATATCTTGACGTGTGAAAAAGGATATTTTAAAAATCCGTTTTGGGCAGTGACTGGACACCGGTGTCCGGATGATCTGTGAGTGGTTAAAACACTTGAATGCTCACGACTTCAACAAATGTATAAATTATTAAAAACTTCCCTTTTAAAGATAATGCATCAAGCTTTTCTCACTGGCGTAAATTTTGTTGTGTAAATAATAAATAAATAAATAACACCCAACAGTCACACACATAGCCCCCCACACTAAGATACGAATCTTGTGTTGTGGGTATCAGGGACCTAGAGAGACGCACCCTCTCACAACACCCAGACCCCGGACACTAATATCTGTCTGTCACACAAACATTTGTCTCGGTGTGGGAATCGAACCCACGGCCTCTCGTTCCACAGTCGGCTACTCGCCAACTGCGCCACGGAGGTTGTCAACGTGTATATAATTTACTCTTGTACCATAGACAAAATTATCTTCTATCCACCTGTAAAATGTGGTATAAAATTAAGAGGTAAGCGATCGCGAGGCTAGCTGTCTCTTTCTACCACAGACATACAGACATGGCACTGTCGCTTTTAAAGTAATGTTATAATTTTCAGTCCACTATCTATGGTACTGCCAAAACTGTTTCCTTTTATCATATACACTAATTACAGGAAAAGGACTGTAGAACAAATTTAAATCTTACGTGCATTAACTTAGGGTTCATATTTCATTGACACTCCAAATTGGTTTTGACTTTCCCAACAATGAAATATGAACGTTAATTCTATTATAAGATTCAAGTCAGATTGTCGTTCTGTTTGTACAAATTTAAATCTTATTTCAATAACGTTAGAGTTCATATTTCAATGAGTTCAATTGTTTTGACATTCACATTGAAATATGAACTTCAATTACAATAAGATTCAAAACACTTTGTCGATATAAAATTTCAATCTTATTACTATAACATTAGCGTTCATTTTTCGTTAACATCTTCTGTTTTCAGTTTTATGAAAAATGAGCGTTAATTCTATTACAATAAGATTCAAAACACTTCGTCAATATAAAATTTAAATCTTTTTTAATAATATTAGCGTTCAATGTTTCTTTGACGTTTCGACATGCACAATGTAATATGAACATTAAATCTATTGTAATAAGATTCAAAACACTTTGTAAGTATAAAATTTAAGTCTTATTCAAAACAACGTTCATACTTCATTGACAAGCTCAAAGTTTTATGAAATATGAACGTTAATTATTTGCAATAAGATCCAAAACACTTTGCCGGTATAAAATTTAAATCCTATTTCTAAAATCAGCGTTCATATTCGACATTTACAATGAAATATGTACTTTATTACATTAAGATAAGATTCAAAACAGTTTGAACAGTTACTTATGATTCTGCCTCAACGCCGCTGCTATGTCTCTCACGTCCAGTTGCACCTTGGGCTTGTGTTGAGGGGGTTCGAAGTAAAATTCAAACCGTTTGAAGGATTCTATCTCTCTCTCTCCCGCTTCGAGGGTGGACAGATTTGTTATGGTCCGATCTGGCAAGAAGACACTGGATTCTGTGAAAAGAATTAATGAATTTAATAGTGGATAGTTCTTGATTTTTTTTTATTCTGTAAAGTGACCACACTGCACCTGATGGTAAGTGCAGTGCCGTCCAATTAGAGCATCGAGTAGCGAGAGACACCCTATCCCCCGCTAATCAATCATGCCCGCCTGCTTCTTCACACTAAACCATGGGACAAGGTGAAGTAGCGGTCGAGGGTCTAGTGTCAGAGTATTCAGAGACATCGTACCCCAACTCTAGACCCCCGACAAAAACCGTATGTACACTGGCTGATCACGGAATGCGACACTTGCGTAGGCCACTATGGTGGGTTTTACACCCTGTGTACGGTGGTTGCTATCCCGGTGGATATGAATATCCTACCACCACTATACCACAATTTGACACTAGTTAATTTGAAAGTCTTCCCGGTCCATTGAAAAATACACGATAAATTGAATAAAATCAATATTAAATGTCCCCTGGGTGATTTGAAGTTGAAGGAACAGAAACTTGCCCTTGATCTTCCCTACTCTCTATAATTTAAAGCCATGCAAAGACCTGCCCTTTGTTTACATAACTTATTTTCAGAATGAACATTTGTGAATAATACAATTGTACTTGATTTCATTCCTCCCTCCCTCTTGGTTATTATTTTTTTATCCTAACATGGTAAAGTGACCACACTGTACCTGATGGTAAGCGCAGTGCCATCCAGTATCAAGTAGCGAGAAAAAATCTATCCTCCGCTACTCAACACAATCATGCCTGCTTCTTCACACTACGCCATGGGGCAAGGTGAAGAAGCGGTCGAGGGGTACAGGGTCGATTTAGGCTCCTGTTATGTAACACCTGGTATTTATAAATTTTTCTCTGGTCTCTTGACCAAATTACGGAGAGTCTGTTTTTGAAATAAAAAAAGACGCTTAAAGTGTATTAAGAGAAAAATAAGCTTACAAAATTGAATGTCAATAAGGGCGAATATCGGCTGTGTTGGTACGGACACCGGTGTCCGTAAGGGGTCGTTCATAAAATACGTACGCACTTATTGGGTCTGTTGTCGCTTACTGTGACAAAAGAGGGCCAGGGGGTCTAAGGAAACGTGACTTTGAGGTCATCAAACAATTTTGCAAATGTGAAAAACATTTGTATAATCCTTGTTTGTTCGTTATTACAGATTTTTATTGATTTATTAACCTTTTATTGTTGCAATCCTACTAATATTATAAAAAAGCGAATGATTGGATGGATAGATGATGGTTGGTTGGATGTTAGTTACTCAATCTTGCTACAACGGCTGGACGGATCTGGTTGAAATTTGGCACAGAGATAGATTATAATCTGGATTTGCTGGTGGTAGGATATTCATATCCGCCCGGATAGCGACCACCGTACACAGGGCGAAAAACCCGCCATGTAGCCGCGGGCAACATGTAGTATATATTTTAAAACATAGAAATTTGTGTATAATTGTTTTATATCAATATATCCATTGCTAATATCAATGTAATGGTTCTATCATTTGTGATGCAATATTGATTGGTCACAGATAATGTGACATAGCGTGACGAAGGGGCGTGACGTATGTTATGAACGCCCCCTTAGGCGTATAACCGGCATAAAGGCAAAATGGGATTAAATAAAGAATAACACTACAATAAATATAATAAATGAATACATTTAACAGTCAGCATACAATAAAATCTGAAAAAATATGTGATATTTATATTTTTCCACATGCATACGAATTCACGACTGTAAACCCCGAAAGGTTAGGCAAAGGTGTAACCAGTATACTCATAATTTCGCCGAGCTTATTAGTGTCGATGTCTTATTATTTCTTATTACATTAGTATTTCATGTTAAAAAAAAACAATATCATTTGACCCTACCCGGGGACTTCAGTCATCAATATTATGAGATTTTAAATAATAAAAAAACAGGCTTAAAGGCAAAATAAAGACTTAAGAAGAAGTACTGTACTAAATAGAATAAAGAAATACACTAAACACAGAAATAGGCCTGACACCAAACTTTTTTTATCCTGACACGATAGTGACCACACTGCACCTGATGATGGGCGACCGTCCAGTTAGAGTATCAAGTAGCGAGAGACAACGCTACTCGACACAATATAATCACAGCTGAGTAGCTTCTACCGGATACATTTCGGCGAGTTTGCCTTGGAATTACACAATTTAATTCCCCCAACCCCTTTCTATCATCAGACGACAAGCGACTCGGCGAAGCGTCATCGATAAATGGTTGATATTCCACCAGCGCGCACGAAGCGTTTTGCTAGTACATTTATCATGCGCACCGCTAGAGAGTGGAACTCTTTTTCCGGAGTCTATATTTCCCGAAAATTATAATCTGGGTATCTTTAAGTCAAGAGTGAATAGGTATCTTCTAGGCAAGCGTGCTCCACCGTAGACCACATCATCACTTACCATCAGGCGAGATAGTGGTCAAACGCGAGCCTATTAAGGTAAAAAATAACAAGTTTTTTTAAATTTATTTTTGCTCAACTACTTCATTGCGGATACACGTTAAGTGTATTTTATTAAAGATCAAAACCATCTTACTGTAAATTAAAGCTGGTTTATAATAGTATTATATTTGATTTTATTTCATTTTTACCGGACCAAGGCGACGAACCCGAGACCTCAGCACAACAGTACCCGCGTACGCAATTACCACTGTGGCAGACTAGTTCACATCAAATGTAAATTCGTTTTCAGTGATAACTCTTGGGGAGCTATGAGTGTAAAAGTCCAAGGTCCAATTTGAGCGTAATGTTTCTCATGCAAAGTTTCTGACGCAAAAGACAATTAGCCAGAGACGAAAAAAAGCTAATGCGTTTGCAAAAAAAATAACGTTGTGGCCAGTACGTTAAGGTAATATGAACACCAAAATAATATTTGTCTATACGTTTTACAGTGACCCTTATTAGTAGTAAGTGCAACTAACATATATTTAAAAATGGAACGTTTGCATGCGTCATTTACGAACCAAGATACTAAAGTGCGTACTATGGCTACAAGTTGCTGTAACACAACTTGTAGCCATAGTAAAAGAAAATAAGATAAGTAATGAAGTTTTCAACATTCACAACGTAAAATATTTTATTTATACAAAGTAACTAAAGTGGCTGCTAATATGGCTACAAGTTGCTGTGGCGTAGCACAACTTGTAGCCATATTAAATGTAGAAAAATATATGTAGCTATTAGGCTACAAATATTATTGCGAGTAGCTATTTACTATCAAAGAACCTGGATATCGTAACATTGATTGGTTTTCAAAATTATAAAGAAAGAAAACATTATAGTGTGTGCCTTGACTATGACACCACGGTAATGTTAGATATGTGCCTTCACGTTATATGCCTACGTGATCAATAAAGATTTTTATTTTTTAAGTCTTCAATAAAGGAGGAGTATGTTCCCCGATTACTCGATGACGCCTGGACCGATTCCAGAAATTCTTTTTTTGTTTAAAAGGGTATACTTCCCAGGTGGTCCTTTTGGCACCAAGCCAGAATCTGATAATGGGATCTCAGAAAAATCGAAGGCAACCGTCAAATTTTAAAGTGACACAAAATTTGTGTTTTATTGAAGTCGGTCTACTATTATGAATTAAAAACTTTTTTATTTGCTAACATTACCGTGATGACACTTGCACTACTCCTCGCAGCTAACGGTGTACACCTATTAATTCTTTCGTTGATACATACTACATAGCTAACAAGTATTGTAGTACATAGGAAAACACGAAAGCAGAGGAGATTTGTAAGATGACTTTCAAAAAGACTTATTTTTTTTTATTCCGTAATTGCGATTCTATTTTTAACATGATCATTAATATATTTGTTCAATTTGTTTTTTAGTGTGAAGCGTGTGAGAACAGCCTCTGTGACACAACCGATCGTTCGATATGTGATAATTAAAAAACACTATAAAGACTGCAGTTTAGACTCAAAATATTTCCCATCTAAATCGATTTGAATAACATCTAAGTAAGAAACAAGTCTTTTTGAAAACTCTCACAGTAAGTGCGCGCATCTGAGACATTCAAAGCGTGGTTGTGTGATTGCGTCGGTGCTAGAGTGCGCCCCTCACCATGTCGGTGGTTCCTGGCGCCGACGGGTCCGTAGTTGTCTCGGTGGGCGGAGGGCGGAGTTCCCCCCGAGCCGGACGATAGAGAGGAGCCCGTCGGGGTGCTGCGCGCTGACACGCCGCCTGCCGAGTGCGGACACTACCTCATCTCTAGCCACTTATAGTGCGCAAAGTGTCAGAACCACGCGTACTGGCTTGCGGAGCCACAGCTTCGTGGTGTCTACTACAGTACTACCCCCACACCCGACACCCATCACACTCATCCCATCCTCTCCCTTCCACACCAGTACCACGCGTACTGGCGTCCCACGGTGGTCCCGTTCGAGAAAAAATCGGACATAGGGAATTTAAAAAATTAAAGTCGTAATTTTATAAAACTGAATATGCCGATCGATTCGTATATAAAATAGTAACTAAAATGATTTTTGCGTTTTTTAAGATTGGATTTATAGTTTATGAGTAAATCGAATAAAACTGATTTTCTTGTATGGAAAGCCACATAAAAATATGAATAACTCGTCATTTTCGCCCATTTTCGTTCTGAAACTTTTACAGTAGTAACTTGTCATTATATGCCACATTTTCTTCAAAGATACATGGTGCTACTTTTTTGCACTTTTTGAGATAGGATGAAAAGTAGATTAATTTTAAAAAGTCGGGTCTAGATCAATATTAAGTGGATTTTATGGGACTTAAATGGGTTTTAAATTTACTAATAATAATTCAACTAAGAATACATACTCTATTTTGGAATTTTCGCACTTTACATGTACGGAAATACCAAATAACTCAAAAATCAACAAACATGAAATATTTCTTCAAGTAATATTGATTACCACTGTAGTCGCAATCATAAAACTCGTGTCCTCACCTACCTATTTAGTGATTAAAAGGTACTACCTGGTAAGAATTATCCGTCTATTTTAGGAGTAACTCGAATAAAACTAGTTTTATTGTATGGAAAGCTACATAAAAATAGTAATAACTCGTCATTTTCGTCCATTTTCGTTCTGAAACTTTTACAGTAGTAACTTATCATTATTTGCCACATTTTCTTCAAAGATACATGGTGCTACTTTATTGCACTTTTTGAGATATGATGACAAGTAGATTAATTTTAAAAAGTCGGGTCTAGATCAATATTAAGTGGATTTTATGGGACTTAAATGGGTTTTAAATTTACTAATAATAATTCAACTAAGAATACATACTCTATTTTGGAATTTTCGCACTTTACATGTACGGAAATACCAAATAACTCAAAAATCAACAAACATGAAATATTTCTTCAAGTAATATTGATTACCACTGTAGTCGCAATCATAAAACTCGTGTCCTCACCTACCTATTTAGTGATTAAAAGGTACTACCTGGTAAGAATTATCCGTCTATTTTAGGAGTAACTCGAATAAAACTAGTTTTATTGTATGGAAAGCTACATAAAAATAGTAATAACTTGTCATTTTCGTCCATTTTCGTTCTGAAACTTTTACAGTAGTAACTTATCATTATTTGCCACATTTTCTTCAAAGATACATGGTGCTACTTTTTTGCACTTATTGAGATATGATGAAAAGTAGATTAATTTTAAAAAGTCGGGTCTAGATCAATATTAAGTGGATTTTATGGGACTTAAATGGGTTTCAAATTCACTAATAATAATTAAACTTAAGAATACGTACTCTATTTTGGAATTTTCGCACTTTACATGTACGGAAATACCAAATAACTCAAAAATCAACAAACATGAAATATTTCTTCAAGTAATATTGATTACCACTGTAGTCGCAATCATAAAACTCGTGTCCTCACCTACCTATTTAGTGATTAAAAGGTACTACCTGGTAAGAATTATCCGTCTATTTTAGGAGTAACTCGAATAAAACTAGTTTTATTGTATGGAAAGCTACATAAAAATAGTAATAACTCGTCATTTTCGTCCATTTTCGTTCTGAAACTTTTACAGTAGTAACTTATCATTATTTGCCACATTTTCTTCAAAGATACATGGAGCTACTTTTTTGCACTTTTTGAGATATGATGAAAAGTAGATAAATTTTAAAAAGTCGGGTCTAGATCAATATGAAATGGATTTTGTAGGACTTAAATGGGTTTCAAATTCACTAATAATAATTAAACTTAAGAATAAATACTCTATTTTGGAATTTTCTCACTTTACATGTACGGAAATGCCAAATAACTCAAAAATCAACAAAAATGAAATAATTCAAGTAATATTGATGACCACTGTAGTCGCAATCATAAAACTCGTGTCCTCACCTACCTACTTAGTGATTAAAAGGTACTACCTGGTAAGAATTATCCGTCTATTTTAGGAATACATCGAATAAAACTGTTTTTCTTGTATGGAAAGCTACATAAAAATTGAAGAAATATTTCATGTTTGTTGATTTTTGAGTTATTTGGTATTTCCGAACATGTAAAGTGCGAAAATTCCAAAATAGAGTATGTATTCTTAGTTGAATTATTATTAGTAAATTTAAAACCCATTTAAGTCCCATAAGCAGCGATAGCCTAGTTGGTACGGACTGCCAAGACGAAAGTCGTATGTTCGAAACCCAAGTGGCATACACCTCTGACTTTTCTTAAGTTATGTGTGTATTAAATGTTAATTATCGCTTGCTTTAACGGTGAAGGAAAACATCGTGAGGAAACCTGCATACCTGAGAATTCTTATATGAATTTCAAAGGTATGTGAAGTCTACCAATCCGCATTAGGCCAGCGTGGTAGACTAAGGCCTAACCCCTCTCATTAGTAGAGGAGGCCCGTGCCCAGCTGTGGGACAATGTTTAATACAGGGCTAGTATTAAGTCCCATAAAATCCACTTAATATTGATCTAGACCCGACTTTTTAAAATTAATCTACTTTTCATCATATCTCAAAAAGTGCAAAAAAGTAGCACCATGTATCTTTGAAGAAAATGTGGCATATAATGACAAGTTACTACTGTAAAAGTTTCAGAACGAAAATGGGCGAAAATGACGAGTTATTCATATTTTTATGTGGCTTTCCATACAAGAAAATCAGTTTTATTCGATTTACTCATAAACTATAAGTCCAATCTTAAAAAACGCAAAAATCATTTTAGTTACTATTTTATATACGAATCGATCGGCATATTCAGTTTTATAAAATTACGACTTTAATTTTTTAAATTCCCTATGTCCGATTTTTTCTCGAACGGGACCACCGTGCGTCCGGAGCCACAGCTTCGTGGTGTCTACTGCAATACTACCCCCACACCCGACACCCATCACACTCATCCCATCCTCTCCCTTCCACACCAGTACCACGCGTACTGGCTTGCGGAGCCACAGCTTCGTGGTGTCTACTACAGTACTACCCCCACACCCGACACACTCATCCCATCCTCTCCCTTCCACACCAGAACCACGCGTACTGGCTTGCGGAGCCACAGCTTCGTGGTGTCTACTACAGTACTACCCCCACACCCGACACACTCATCCCATCCTCTCCCTTCCACACCAGTACCACGCGTACTGGCGTCCGGAGCCACAGCTTCGTGGTGTCTACTGCAATACTACCCCCACACCCGACACCCATCCCATCCTCTCCCTTCCACACCAGAACCACGCGCACTAGCTTGCGGAGCCACAGCTTCGTGGTGTCTACTAACCCAGCTCGTACCAAAGGTTCACAAATTAGTATCTTTGCCACACTATCAACAGTTTGCCAGCTGCCGTGCTCCCTCCATCCTATGATCCTGGCTCCTAGCGTAGTGAAGACTCAGCAGACCAGTGTGACCAGTAATAAGGGATATTTACCGCTACTTGATACTCTAAAACTGCGCATACCAGGTGCCAGCATCAGGTGCAGTGTAGTCACTTGGCCGTGCCAGACAATACTAACTCAAATATGGCTTCGTACGAAACGTTGTATCAATAGAATTCTATAACGTCCAAATACTAAAATGCTAATCAAGTGTCCGACCGTTTAACAGCTACTGACAAATAAAAGGATTGCAAATGAGTTCTATATAACCAAAGTCGGCAAAGTAGACCGGACTTATATTATGGTAATTTAAAAAAAAGCTGATAACTCTTGTTTCATTGGAAAGAAAATTTTGCTGAATATTTTATATTAATCTGAAGTGATATTTAATTAAATCAATGACAACGTCATGGCCACATTTTTGATTGTGACTTCACAAGATGACTTCATGAGAAATAGGATTGTTGACTTGACAGACGCTTCTGATTGGTTGATAGTGAAGGATTGCCGACTTTGGTTCTAAAGCAACTTTTGTTTTAGAAGGGATTATAGCAGTATAATTATAAAATATTGCTATGCAGATTTTAATTTCCTATATTGCCAAATATTTTTTTCACTTTTGCCCAACTACCTACTTTACCGACTTTGGTTCTATTGAAATAGTGTATTAAAAACCTACTGATGGTTAGTGCAACGCATTTGTATAGGTACCAAAGTTAGGTGTGAACCTAGCCGTTGTCAAGGTTTAGTGCCAACTGTCACAGACAAAATAAAAGTACATTGCACGAACTTATCTTTATTTATTAAACTAGCTGTTGCCTGCGGCTCCGCCCGCGTGGTAGTTATCTTATACTGTTTATAAAATCATTTCATCTTACAGCTACTCTTAGCATAATACAGATATTCGTACAAACATGTATAACTTAATTTAATGCACCGATTTAAATGGAATAGACTAAATGTTACCTCGAGATACACTCTATGATTTTATTATTGATTCTTTTGTCGTAAAACAGTACTTTGGACGTGATGCCTTGTGCAATACAATTGTTTTGGGTTCTATATCGATAATATAACACGTTACAATCTTAAATATTTAATGTACAGACAAAGTACCTTTTCAGTAAACAATAAACAATATAAAACTTTAAAGTGTTACTAAAATACTATGGGGATTTGTTTGTTTTTACTGTATAGTACTCTGTACTAAACCCTTATACTCTGAATAAGGGATTAAACGCTGCAATGGGATAAGGGGTGAACGATAGATCCTTGTTCTAAAATACTATGGGGATTTGTTTGTTTTTACTGTACAGTAGTCTGTACTAAACCCTTATACTCTGAATAAGGGACTAAACGCTGCAATGGGATAAGGGGTGAACGATAGATCCTTGTTCTAAAATACTATGGGGATTTGTTTGTTTTACTGTGTACTTCTGTACTAAACCCTTATACTCTGAATAAGGGACTAAACGCTGCAATGGGATAAGGGGTGAACGATAGATCCTTGTTCTAAAATACTATGGGGATTTGTTTGTTTTACTAAAACAATGTTAAGGTTCAAGACCTCTACTATGCTTAATAGGGGATTTAACTGATATAAATTGGGTAAGGGATTCATGACGGGATCTTGTTTTAACCTAGTATGGATATTTCTTTATTTATCGACCTAATTAATAAAGCAAGTGTAGCGATTTTACGTACCCAAAAATTAAAGACTACAAAAAAACTCTTGGTAAAATCATGAGCACGCTTACTCTGTTTTAGTCTATATACTTGACATTACCGCATTGAAACGTCAACTGAACACACGAAAACCACATTACCATGCGTTGAACTATTGCAAAACTCTTCATCATCATCATCATCAGCCTATCGCAGTCCACTGCTGGACATAGGCCTCCCCCAAGATTCGCCATTGAACCCGATCTTCGGTTCTATGCATCCAATGTCTACCTGCAGCCTTGCGCAGATCGTCGCTCCATCTAGCAGGAGGGCGTCCCACACTCCGTTTACCTGTACGCGGTCTCCACTCAAGAACCTTACTACCCCAGCGGTCATCGGTTCTACGACAAATGTGACCGGCCCATTGCCACTTCAGCTTGCTAAGTCTTTGGGCTATGTCGACGACTTTGGTTTTCGCGCGAATAGCCTCATTCCTTATTCGGTCTCTCAGCGAAATTCCGAGCATAGCCCTCTCCATGCTACGCTGAGCGACTTTAAGCTGATGGACCAGTCGCACTGTGAGTGTCCACGTTTCGGCTCCGTTTTAAAACTCTTCAGAAGTGATAAAATCCATACTAATACTATAAATACGAAAGTAACTCTGTTTGTTTGTTAGCTCTTCACGACTAAACGGCTGAACGGATTGCAATGAAATTTGGTAAGGGAATAGATTATATCCTGGAGAAGGACATAGGCTATCTTTTTTCTCAAAAAACAACATTGAAAGGGGTCAAATAGGAGTTCAAAATTTGTATGGGAAATCCATAATTCCTCGACTTAGGGATCTGTAAATTCATATTTAGGCTTTTGGTAGGAAATAAAGAAATACGTGTTTCAACGTTTTTGAAAAATCACCCTGAAAGGGACAAAGTGAGGTTAAACTTATTAGGTATTCTTTAGACGCAATCTCAAGATTCAGGCACAACACCTAAGAGGCTGGACAATCGCTACAGGTGCCTCAGTGCAGAGGACAGTTCCTTGGATTGTATACTTCTGCTCCCTAAAATAACCTCTACGCGGGCGGAGCCGCGAGCAACAGCTAGTAATATATAATTAAAACCTAACGGCACATAAATTAATTATTTAAACATACTCAATAAATATAACATTTAATGTCAAACACATTACATACATACATAAATCATAATATCATATCTATAAATTATAGTTTTCTGCAATCCTCCATTTGAACTTTAACTATGTGAAATCTGCCGCAATATGTTTAAAATCTGATGAAAGAATACTGTCAAATGTAAGAAAGGGATGCACGATGATTTAATGACGTCACACGTTAAAATGTCCATTACACTGCAGACGAGCGAGGGATACAGTCAGATATTCCCGACACGCACACTTTTACTCATAATATTATTTAAAATATTAATTTCAGCCTCATTCTTGAATACATTTTGAGTCTATTGTTTCAAAAGGGT
Organism: Laothoe populi; assembly: GCA_905220505.1. Lineage (NCBI taxonomy): Eukaryota > Metazoa > Arthropoda > Insecta > Lepidoptera > Sphingidae > Laothoe > Laothoe populi. The sequence continues at coordinate 5,101,987 of HG992174.1, read as the reverse complement.
TTCAGGGTATCATTCTCTTAATTTCAATTGTTTTTCTTCCTTTTATTATTTTTTGCTTACAATAAAACTGTATAAAATTACACACAGGAAACACGAGCACATAGGAAAATCTTTTTTATAAAAAGTTTTTAATAAGTTCTTGTAAATTTTTGTGTTATTTTAAATAGTAAACCTTGTATGTCCGGTATGGAGTATTAAGCTGCAGTGAGTGGAGATCTACTGACCGGTGTTGTGCGGTGGGTGGGGGTGCATGGTGTCAGGCCACGCGTGTCTGAACATCGACTCCTCGGTTGGATGCTGCGGCTCCTAGGATACATAAATACATAAGTAAACAACACCCGACAGTCACACACATAGCCCCGACCCCACACTAAGATACGAGTCTTGTGTTGTGGGTATCAGGGACCTAGAGAGACGCACCCTCTCACAACACCCACACCCCGAACACAAATATATGTCTGTCACACAAACATTTGTCCCGGTGTGGGAATCGAACCCACGGCCTCTCGTTTCACAGCCGGCTACTCGCCAGCTGCGCCACGGAGGCTGTGAAATAACAGTGACCATCGAACAACAGTCAAGACAAACGAAATTGAAACATAAATCCAGGTGATAAGGTATTTTTGAATACAACAGTAAATTATAAACAAGTCCTATCGTTGAAATAAAACGAATTTTACGGATTATATCGCGGTTTATTTTACTTTTTTAACCCGACGTTTCTTAAGCTTGCAGCCTTCGTGGTCACGGGGGAGACTGAGTTGTATGTCGTCACCAAAGTATAGTGCAATATTTCTACCCTCCATATAGTTGATATAATTCTTTTTGTTGTAGTCCGATCTACGCAGAAGGAGCTCACAGTATCATGAGGTCTGGCACCTGGTCTTTTGGGTTCCGATTTAATTAAATTTATAATTGGATCCCAGGCCGGTGCTAGCTTCCAACCATCTTCTCTATTGAACTTTGGATGTTTTTTAATTTCAATAGCCTCGCGAATCATCCTAGGTAGGAATCGGTGTTCTTTGGCAAGGATTTGTGGTTTGTCGAATCGAAGATAATGTTTGGAGCCTTTTTCTGAATGTTCAGCAACTGCAGACTTCTAAGTCTGCAGTTAGGCAGTCAGTGGACTACAACAAAATAAAAAAAATTATATCAACTATATGGAGGGTAGAAACATTGCACTATACTTGCGTGACGACATACAACTCAGTCCACCCGTGACCATGAAGGCTGTAAAGCCTTCGAAACGTCGGGTTAAAAAAGTAAAATAAATCACAAGTTCTATCATATTGTAGAATTCTATTTACAAAAAAAGTACTTGGCTATTCTAAATATAAATTATTTAATGCCAATAATGGTCAACTAGATCAAAACCGAATTAATTCAAAACCCTGGGGGAAAAAATGGCTGGAATGTGATGTGATGTTGTATTGTGTTTAATAAGTGAATAAATTGTTTCTGACATGGCGTAGGCCTTTAAATTGTGACTATTACAGACATGGCTTAGGCCTCTTGAATTTTGTTTATTTCGGACATGGCTCCGTCCTTTAGAATGAGAAAAATATCGGACATGGCTTCCCCCTTTTGAATGGATGAAGACTGCAGACATGGCTTCGGACTTCTGTATAAGTTAAAACCAGAGAAAAAGAAGACTTTAATTCTAGCCCAGATTTGGAAAAAATAACGACAGACATGGCTGCATGGTGGAGAACCTTTGCCTTCTCTTTTATAGAGTAAATAAATAAAAAAAAACAAATCCCTGGTGCCTAACATTAGAAAAAAAAGAACACTCAAAAAAGGAACACCCTACCTGATCCTTGTAGAACTTCGATTCTGTAACATGATGTATCGTAACTTCATTATTCAACTTGGATCCAACGCGGAGCCTTTGAAAATACGGCAATTGATCTCCATTGGCCATATGGTTGGGTCCAACATCGTCCACTTTACCAACATTGGCTCCAACATCACTCTTATCACTAAACAGCGCGTTTCTGAACACATTTCTATCCTGAAGTCCGAATGGGGTGTACAACCCCCCACTGAAGTCATTCTCCTCCCTTTTCAAGGGTGTCCCTATAGGTTCTGGACGCTGGATCGGGTTCGCGAACAGAGATGAATCATTGGACTCAAAACTCCTCGCTTCAGTTGGTTTGGTTCCAATAGGATTCGGAGACACCACAGGCTTTGGACTGGAATTGTCGACAAAATACTCTGGAGTCAGGAAGGACCTTTGCTGGGTGTCCTCTGGGGTCTTGAACAGGGAGTAACCCTCATCATTCTTCTGTGTAAACGAGGCCAGATTCAAAATCCTGCTCTGATAATCATCATGTTTTGGGGAAGCCCGCTGTTCCACGAAATTATTCGGCGCGTTCTGGTAATTCGGGTTTACATAGTTGTATTGCTGGTTGAACGGGTTGACTGGGTGGGGGGTTTGGTTCCTTATCCCCATGAGGCTTTGCTGATGCATTATCGACATCAGTGGGTTCCGGATCGTATACATTCCATTGGACGTAGGAGTTATTGTTGCTTGGCAAGCGGTCGGTGGCATCGGTATAGGGTCTGGTAATCTGATCTGCTCCTTCTTCGGGGCTGGATTGTTTGTAATCTGTACTGGTGGTAGGTTGGGGTGGAACATCGGGTTGCGCAGGGTGACCATTTTGGTTCCGTCCGGTTTGGGGTCAGCCGGTGGTTCGCTGGCCGCTTTTTTGGCTTTCTTTTTGGATTTTTTCGATTTCGCAGGCTGAGGTGCTGGCGGGTCCGGAATGATTATTGTCTTCGGCTGTTCTGCTGATGAGAGAAATAAATTATACGCATTGTGTCTCAGTAGGCTATTACTGCATAGGGTCCTGTAGTAGAGGAATATGAATTTGAATCTCGTGAGGATTGACTACCTTAAATATAAAGATTTTGCAGCAAAAATAAGCTTTGTAATGGTGTTTGAATCATTAACCAGTCATATATACAACACAAATACACACTCGCCGTTCTTACATGAGATTTTTGACTTTAATATTATGGAAATAAAATTGATTTTGGCTTGTATTTACTCCCTACATATTACCTTTTTCCGAACACCGGTATCCTTTTGAGACATGAGAGGTTAAATTTGATGAAGAATTATGGAAGTTATGGTGTACCGATAAAAAACACCTTTGAGAAATAATATATAGAGGTATATGTCTCTGTAGTCACCTGGCTGCGCTGTGCTGAACATCATCATGGAGGGGTCCGCGTTGATGACGGGCGGAGGTCTGGCCACCGGAGTCGGGGTCGCTGGAAGCTGGTTGCACTTCCACAGCGGCTGCAACCACGGTACATCATGATAAATATATATATAGCAGCGATAGCCTAGCTGGTTGCGGTACGGACTGTCAAGACGAAAGTCGTATGTTCGGAACCCAAATGGCACACACCTCTGACTTTTAAAAGTAACTTGTCTACTCATTGTTAATTATCGCTTGCTTTAACGGTGAAGGCAAACATCGTGAGGAAACCTGCATATCTGAGAATTCTTATACGAATTTCGAAGGTATGTGAAGTCTACCAACCCGCATTAGGCCAGGGTGGTTGACTAAGGCCTAACCCCTCTCTTTAATAAACATTGTCAGACTACTGGTCTACTGGTGAGTATGTAAGGGGAAGCCTGAAAGTAGCACCAATTGTAGAAAATATAAGGAGTGCTAGGTGAGCTTGGTATGGGCATGTGATGAGGAGGGATGAAAGGCATGTGACAAGACTAGTTGTCAATATGAATGTGGATGGACGAAAGAGTCGTGGGAGACCTAAAAGAGGTGGATGGATAGCGTGAATGAGGACATGCGCGTGAAATGAGTGAATGCAGATTTGACGCATGATAGGGCTGCGTGGAGAGTTTAAACCAATTGTGCCGACCCCACTTAGTGTGGGATAAGGGCAGGTAGATGATGTCCGACTACTGGTCACAGGCCTCCTCTATAAATGAGAGGGGTTAGGCCTTAGTCCACCACGCTGGCCTAATGCGGATTGGTAGACTTCACATACCTTCGAAATTCGTATGAGAATTCTCAGGTACGCAGATTTTCTCAAGATGTTTCAAAGTCTTGACTTGACTCGCGTAACCGTCACTCTCAGATTACTTCATTTTTGACATAAGCACGCCTATGTAATTCTATAATTATTGACAAGCAATCATAAACAAAAAAGTTACTACTTCATTGACGCTGTTTATAAAGAACACGGTAATTCCAAAGTATTAAGTTTTCACTTCTGTCGGTAGTCACCATGACTGCATTTTTTTTTTGGCGTTTTAATTATGTGTCATATTTTCTCTACATATTGATATTTTTATCCTGGCACGGCATTGTGATCACACTATACGTGATGGTAATCGCAGTGCCGTCCTATTAGAGTATCAAGTAGCGAGAGACAATTTTCCCCCGCTACTCAACACAATCATGCCGGCCTGCTTCTTCACACTACGCCATGGGCAAGAAGGTGAAGAAGCGGTCGAGGGTCATGAGTCAGAGTACTCAGAACACCGTTCCCCAACTCTAGACCCCCGACACAAACCGGATGTACACTGGCTGATCCCGGAACGCGACACACTTGCGTGTGCCAATATGGCGGGTTTTACACCCTGTGTACAGTGCGAGCTATCTGGGCGGCTATAAAATTAGTATTTATTCTAATTTTCTAAAATTTTTGAACATTCTCAATCACAAGCGATATACACTGATACACTGTTAGTAATTATTGAATAACTCACCACAGATTTGATTGCAGTCGGTTCTTTCTTCTCTGTAGGTTGGACACGGGTCAGAGTTATGCCAGGAGGGAGTTTCAGATCCGCAACCTGATGATGATGGAAACTATTAATATTGATGTGTCAAATGTAATGCGGTCGACTGTTGGCGTCGCCATGTCCAGCGTCGCCACGCTATATGATAATGATAATAACACCCAACCGTCACACTCATAGCCCCGACCCCACACTAAGATACGGGTCTTGTGTTGTGGGTATCAGGGACCTAGAGAGACGCATCCTCTCACAACACACAGACCCCGGACTCTAATATCTGTCTGTCACACAAACATTTGTCCCAGTGTGGGAATCGAACCCACGGCCTCTCGTTTCACAGCCGGCTACAAGCCCGAAGTCCCTTCGGGGACTACAGGCGTGAGTGTAAAGTTAACAATTTGGACTCCTAGAAATCTTATTCTACAAAACACAACATCAAGTTTCACGACATTTTTCAGATGGTGGTAACAGCCCGGTCGAGCCGAGGACAGTACATTGCCGGAAGCACTATGGTCAACTACAGACATGGTTTGGCCTTTTGACATAAAAACCAGAGAAGAAAATACTTAAAATTTTAGCCCAGATTTGAAAGTGACTACATACAAGGCTGCATGGCGGAAAACCTTTGCCTTCTCTTTCATATAAATTATTTATAAAAAGAACACCGACTTCAATAAAAAAAACAAATTATGCATCACTATAAAATAAGAGGGTTGTCCTCGATTTTTCTGAGATCCCATCATCAGATCCTGACTTGGTGCCAATGGGACCACCTGGGAAGTCCAGGTCCAGGCGTCTTCGAGTAATCGGGGAACATACATAACAAAAGATTTCGACGAATTGAGAACCTCCACCTTTTTTTGAAGTCGGTTAAAAAGAGAGAATGAAACAGTTAAAAAGCACTACGGTCAAATGTACTGTCGGTATTGACTTATGGGTTTTCTTCGTGATCGTTTACCATCAGGAGAAACAATAGGCTATTGGACTGCGGTTTGATATTGAATAACATAAATATTTCTTAAACCATAGACAAGTTTGATCTATTTAACCTCTCAGCACGGCGCGAGAGCCGGCTACCGCACCAAAGGCACGCATTAAAGGCGTATTTAAGGTAATGGCCGTAGACGGTTTGTTTACATTAAGTGTTTTGTTTCTTGTTGGTATGTGCGGGCGTACGTTTCGGCCGAAACTAGAACAGATACCGAAGATTCGTTTTCGGTTTCGGTAGAAATTCATGTTTCGGTCAGACACTAGTCTTCATGGTTGAATATGCTCGTGGCATAGCGTGGCAGCCATTTTGCCAAAATCTAAAAATCTAACAACGCCACCTATTAGGTCGAAAATTTTCTTTCTTCTTTCTCATTTACACAACCTTTAAATATTTTAATAATTAAATCTTCCTCATGCATCACTCCGTTTATTTGTGAAAATCCGTTCAGCAGTTTTAGCTTTTATCGCATCCAGACAGACAGACTTTTTTTTTTGAATGTCATAGGGGACGCAGATCCACAAAGGATAAAAGCAGAGGGTATTTATGCTGAAGCGAAAAAGAGAGTTAAGAAAGTAGTTGATAGAAAGAAAGAAAGTAAGAAAGAAACGCTTGACAAAAAGCTTTCTGGTGATTTCAAAGCAAATATCAAACTGTTGTGGAAACAGGTACGGTTGGCTAGGGGATCATCAGGGGCGTCAAAGTTAGGCGTGATTAGGAGTGAGGATGGTAGAATGTTGACCAAATCAAATCAAATCGTTTTTATTGTGGTACATAGGATTCAATGGTGTTATATTTTAAAATTTGTACAGCTATGTCCCGCCATATTGGCATACAATATTTGTCACACATTTATTTACACAAAATAGAAAAATAAAACATTTTAAATTTTTATATCATTAAAATAATCATTTAAATCATAATAACATTTCTCATTTAAAAACTGAAACAATTTATTCTTATAATTATTAATATTATTCAATTGGGTAATAAGTCTTGGTAAATTATTATATATTTTAGGAATTAAATAAAACAAACTTTTATGTAGTAGTGCAGTTTTGTGGAGCACATTTGTCATTTTGTCATTACGTCTGTTTCGGTTACTAAATTTAAAAAGATGTTTATTTACTTTAGCAAAAACGGCACATTCATAAACAAACATGCAGGGAAGTGGTAGTATTTTTAATTCTTTAAAATGTGGGAGACAAGAGTCAGTCGATTCAATGTTCACCATTGACCGAATGCATCGTTTCTGATCAATTGATCAATCAATTTTTGACTTCACACTTTGATTTTCATTGATCAATGAAAGAGAAGTCTTGCATCGCTGGAAAGTTTATTTTAAAAATCTTTTTGAGCATGGCGATGAGAGCGTAGCTAATATACAGGATGCTATAGACTCGGCTCATTCAAAAGGCGATGCAGACAAGGTGATTACGGAAGATGAAATAATGAATGCGTTGAATTATATGAAGATAGGCAAGGCTGCAGGGTATGACAGGGTTACTGTTGAAATGTTGAGAAGCGGCAAAAGTATAGTGGCAAAATTGTTGTGGCTACTTTTTAATATGTGTTGGAGTAATGGTCGAGTGCCAGAGGACTGGTGTAGAGCCGTCATTGTTCCACTTTATAAAGGCAAAGGGTCACAGCAAGAATGCAAAAACTATCGAGGCATAAGTCTTCTCAGCGTTGTCGGTAAATTGTATGCAAAGATATTGATCACACGAGTGATGAATGAAAGTGAAGAAAAAATATGGGATGTACAAGCAGGATTTAGAAGAGGAATGGGTTGCACTGATCAAGTCTTTTCCATAAGGTGCATTGTAGAAAAACACTTAGCTAAGTCTAAAAAGGTGTACTGTGCCTTCGTAGACTTGGAAAAGGCTTATGATCGTGTGCCGAGGGATGAACTATGGTCAACACTGTCACTGACATATGGGATTGAGAGCCGCCTAGTGAGTGCTTTGAGGTCTTTTTACAAGGACTCAAAAGCCTGTATACGGGTAAATGGAGCGCACTCAGACTGGTTTAACATCTCTAGAGGTGTTAGGCAGGGATGTGTTGCGTCTCCATGGCTCTTTAATCTTTATATGGACAGCTGTTTGACAGTTTTGTAAGATATGGAATGTGGACTGGGAATGAATGAGTTGCATGTCAAGTGTCTTCTCTACGCCGATGACCAGGTATTGCTTGCGTCATCGGTGGGGGAGCTACAAGACATGTTAAATGTAGTGAATGAGTCATTTAAAGAGAAGGGAATGAAAATAAATGGAAGTAAGACGAAAGTTATGGTGATAGAAAGAGAGGAAGACGCTACCGAGTGTAGCATAACTATAGATGGTGAGAGAGTGGAACAAGTGAGAGAGTTTGTGTATTTGGGAAGCGTGATAACGAGAGATGGGAAATATGAGGGGGATATTGAAAGGAGAGTGATGGCAGGTAATAAAGTGAATGGTGCCTTGCGCGCGATAATGAGCAGCCAGGCGGTGTCACAAAAGGCGCGAATGGCTGTTCATAATGGTGTGCTGGTACCGACACTTATGTATGGAAGTGAAAGTTGGGTGTGGCAGAAGAAGCATGAAAGTCGTGTAAATGCGGTGGAGATGCGTTCCCTACGGAGTATGTGTGGAGTCACCCTTGCTGATCGTATGAGGAATAGCGAGATAAGAGATCGTTGTGAGTTGAAGAATGATGTGGTGACTAAGATAGAAAGAGGTATGCTGAGATGGTTTGGCCATATGGAGAGGATGGATGAAAGGCGATTTACGAAAGGTATTTATCGTGCGAATGTGACTGGAAGAGTGGGTAGAGGGCGCCCGAGGAGAACTTATTCCAATCAAATTAACGATATTCTCCTAAAAGGGCAAATCAGGAGTACCTCCAACCGCCGAAAATGTATGAGAAGATGTATGAATGTGGAAGAGGCGATAGAAGTGTGTCAGGATCGTAGCTTGTGGCAGTCAATAGTCTCTGCCTACCCCCATGGGATACGGGCGTGAGTGTATATGTATGTACAGACAGACGTGGCGAGGTAACAAAAGAAAAAAAAATACCACCGAAATCAAAATGCGTAGATAATTTAGACAAATTTCAATTTATTGCAAGACAGAGATATATACTGACAAATGACGTCACTTATATGTGCGCACTGATACTCTGTTTGCGTGAGAGGGACAGAGCGACCCTATTTAAACCGAATCAAACACTTTAACTTTTTTGTAAATGGCTGGTTCCTACTTGATAGTGTTAGTTAAGACTGCCTCGGTGGAGCCAGTGAACCAGTAAGAATTAAGTCATTCATTTTCATTCATTCAGGCATTCAGTCAGTACAAATGACATAGTTTGATTGATTTATTTTCTGGTTTTATCGGAAAATGGCTGCCTCGGTGGCGCAGTTGTAATCGCACACGCGTTACGACTGCTGTGATGAGTTCTCTTCGATCCCCGGGTAGGGAAAAGTAATATTGGTTTTTCTATCTAGCAATTCTCAGTATTAGCCCGGAGTCTGGAATTGTGCCCGGTATGGCGATAGGCTCGCCCCCTATCACATTATGGGACCGAAATAAATTTGGAGTGTATATTAGTTAAACCTCTACCCCTTAGGCCCTAAGGCTTAGGGGATTGCAGGCGTGAGTGTATATGTACGTATGAATGTCAGGTTTTCAGATAGGCTAATGAGAGACTATCCCGCCCACACACCCGCCATTGTAACTCCTGTTTAGCCAGGAGCAACAGTGGCACGCATTTTTTCGACACCGAGTAATGAAACTCGGCGAGTCTCTGGGAATGCTTAATTATTTTTTTTATTCTGGCAAAGTGACCACACTGCACCTGGTATGCATATGGTAAGCGCAGTGCCGTCCAGATAGAGTATCAAGTAGCGAGAGACAGTCTATCCCCCGCTACTCAACACAATCATGCCGGCCTGCTGTTTAGCTTCTTCACATTACGCCTAAAGGACCCAGGATCATAGGAAGGAGTTCATAATTACTGTCTTGTATCCCGCAACGAAATTAAACAAATAGAAATATAGGGAGGTGTTGGAAATATAGATAGGCTGATGCAAATTTTATTTACCTAAAATGGCTGCCACGAGTTGCCTCGAGCAATAGTTTAATATACAGTCCAATACCCCATTGTCCATTGTTCCACCACCGGTTTAGTATTAAATGGTTACCTGTACCCCGCAGCTGAGCTGTTCCATGATGCTGCAGGATGCTGGCTTCTCGGAATCCGTGGTGCACTGGTTCTGGAACAAACAATTTATAATTAATATGGAATGACATCAACACTGTGTTCAGTATAAAGACACGGGGCCCGTCGGGGTTCCTGGCCCCATCCTCACAAGGGCCATGAAAGACAATTTTTAACCGACTTAAAAAAATTAGGAGTTTTTTTTATGTATGTTCCCCGATTACTCGAAGACGCCTGGACCGATTCGAGAAATTCTTTTTATGTTTAAAAGGGTATACTTCCCAGGTGGTCCCATTGGCACCAAGTCAGGATGTGATGATGGGATCTCAGAAAAACCAAGCATAACCCACAAATTTTATAGGGACGCATAATTTGTTTTTCATTGAAATCAGTGTACTTTTAAGATTTAGAAATTAACTAGCTAAACCCGGCCCCGCTTCGCTTAGGCTCAATCTTATATTCATTATTAGAAGTGTAAATAAACAATTGTCAGAGAATAACAATGGTAACCATTGCGACTAAATTAAAAAAAAAAATTTATTTCCCTTTCCCGATGAAACTTCGGGATACAAAGTGAGTACAAACACTCTTCGGTAAAAATGCAACGACTTGTCAAATTTTCAAGTCAAACCATCGACTAGTTATGAGTTTTGTACATAAACATACGGAAGCAAAATTTTTATACATTTTTTTTTATTGTGTATAACACCCAACAGTCACACACATAGCCCCGACCCCACACTAAGATACGAGTCTTGTGTTGTGGGTATCAGGGACCTAGAGAGACGCACCCTCTCACAACACACAGACCCTGGACACTAATATCTGTGTCACACAAACATTTGTCCCGGTGTGGGAATCGAACCCACGGCCTCTCGTTTCACAGCCGGCTACTCGCCAACTGCGCCACGGAGGCTGTCGTATATACATATTGCTGTTAACATTCCACCCACCTTCTTGCTAACTATCTCTATGGTGGTGTCAGGTGTGATGTTGATAACTTGAGGCTTCTGTTGTTCCTTCTTCTTGTCTTTCTTGTTGTTCTGTTGTTGCGGTTGTTGCTTGACCGGTTTCGTAGGTGTTGGCGCTAAAAAGACAGAAATATAATTAAACTAGATGTTGCTCGCGACGTCACCCGCGTGGTAGTTATCATTAAAAGAAAAGGTATAAAATCCATGGAGACATCTTAAGCTATTACATCTTTCTATATATTTTTTTTTATCCTGGCAAGGCAAAGTGACCGCACTGTACCTGATGGTAAGCGCAGTGCGGTCCAAATAGTGTACTGAGTAGCGAGGGACGATCTATCCCCGCTACTCAACACACACATGCCGGCCTGCTTCTTCACACTACGCCATGGGCAAGAAGGTGAAGAAGGGGTCGAGGGTCTAGTGTCAGACTACTAAGAAGGCCGTAAAATAGCCATTTTACCCCAACTCCAGACCCCCGACAAAAACCGGATGTACACTGGCTGATCCCGGAACGCGACACACTTGCGTGTGCCACTATGGCGGGTTTTTCGCCCTGTGTACGGTGCGAGCTATCTGGGCGGATATGAATATCCTACCACCAGCATGCTATCCCAGAATTAACGTGCATTTTCCGGGATAAAAAATATAGGTATGTCATTCTCAGACCCCTCAACTAACACTATGCAAAAAATCATGTCGATCTCTTGCTCTGTGTAAAACAAAAACGAAACTATCCCACGGGAACTGTAAATTTTTTCGGTATATAGTAGCATATGTGCTATTCCAGACTATAATCTATCTCTGTGCCAAATTTCAACCAGATCCGTCCAGCCGTTGCAGCGTGATTGAGTAACAAACATCCATCCATCCAAACATTCGCATTTATAATAGTAGTAAGAAGTAAGATAATGACAGTGACGTAGGATGACGTACCCAAGAAGTGTCTAGGAACAAACAAACCTTGCATTTATAACCGACTTCAAAAAAGAAGGAGGTTAACAATTCGTCGGAATCTTTTTTTTTGTATGTTACCCGATTACTCGAAGACGCCTGGACCGATTCGAGAAATCCTTTTTTTTTTAAAAAGGGTATACTTAACAGGTGGTCCCATTGGCACCAAGTCAGGATCTGATAATGGGATCACAGAAAAATCAAGGGCAACCCTCAAATTTTATAGTGACACATAATTTGTTTTTTATTGAAGTCCGTGTACTTTTTACGAATTAAAAAACTTTTACTTATATTACCTAGAAGTCACTAGAAATGAAACGGTATGAAATCTCCTTACATTTCTGCTAGCCTGGTACTCAGGGCAACTTCAGAGGTGTTACTTTTGTGTCACGCGCATTTTAAAATGTCAATCTCATCATTTTTTCATAACGCGCCTAAAGAAGTATAACTTCAAAACATATTATTGTATACATAACATACCTACGTATGGTGAAAAAACTGTCACTTTGAATTGAAAAAGCTGCTTTTTTGGAACGCGAAACACAAACTACATAAATTAGGCCATTTGTTTACAGTTATTTGCTGGTTGGATATTCATATCCTAGTGGATAGCTCGCATCGTACACAGGGTGTAAAACCCGCCATAGTGGCACACGCAAGTGTGTCGTGTTCCGGGATCAGCCAGTGTACATCAGGTTTGTGTCGGGGGTCTAGAGTTGGGGTACGATTTTCTGAGTACTCTAACACTAGACCCTCGACCGCTTCTTCACCTTGCCCCATGGCGTAGTGTGAAGAAACAGGCCGGCATGATTGTGTTGAGGAGCGGGGAATAGATGGTCTCTCGCTACTCGATACTCTAATTGGACGGCACGGCACTTACCATCGGTGCAGTGCGGTCACTTTGCCGCTTCAGGATTAAAAAAATCTATCTGAACGCCCAACTAACAGTTGCATAAAAATACACCCAACAGTCACACACCTCGTTCAGACCCCACACTATCTGTCATACAAACACTTGTCTCGAAAAAGTAATGCAAAGTAATGTAATGAATGAAATCTAGTGTTATTTTATCTAATGCAATGTAATATAATGTAAGGTAAATTTGTAATCTAATAGTGTAATCTAAGGTAATAATAACGTAATGGTATTCATACGACTGCCTCGGTGGCGCAGTTGTAATTGCGCATGCGTTTACGACCGCTATGCTGAGGTCTCGGGTTCGATCCCCGGGTCGGGTAAAGTGTTGTTGGGTTTTTCTATCCAGAAATTCCCAGTATTAGCCCGGAGTCTGGAATCTGTGCCCGGTATGGCGATAGGCTCGCCCCCTATCACATCATGGGACCGAAATTTGGCGAAAAGTGGGTGTACTAGTTACACCTCTGCCCACCCCTTCGGGGATTACAGGTGTGAGTGTATATGTATGTATGTATGTATGGTATTCATACCATTCATATTTATAGCACTTGCGCTGCTTACCTACCTTTGACAGGGGCAAAGGTAGGCCAGTGAGAATGCGTTCCCTAGATTCATACGGCAATTTTTTTTTAATGTTTATGTCAATATATTAGATATTATGTATTTATTGTAATAGGTATATGTATTAGTGAAAAAAAGGTCTCCTGACCATTCAGGAGAATATTATACACTTAAAAAAAAAAAACACTTGTGTCGATGCAAGATTCGAACCCACGATCTCTCGTTTCATAGTTGATTTCCCGTCCATGACACCACGGAGGCTATCAAGTTCTATATTTACAATATTCTAAAAATCCACTAACCACTCTTCTCCTGTTTAGTGTCTTTTTTCTTCTCAACAACTTTCTCTTGTTTCTTCTCTTTTTTATCTTCCTTCTTCTTAACCTCCTTTTTAACCGGCTCCGGTTTCTTATCCGGCTTCTTGGGCACTTCCGTTTTCGGTGGTTCCGCTTTTTTGGGTTCAGTCTTCTTCGGTTTCGCTTCTAGTTGCTGTTGTTTCTTCTTTTCTTCTTCTTCGGCCTGAAAGGAAGATGTATCAGTAAGTTTTAAAATTTAACTATTGTTTTCATATAAGGTGCTTATACTGCAAGGTTATATGAATTTATTTTTATTGATGTTATACTTCTGTTCCGTATATTATGTTAGCACAAGCCTAAATCGTTCATTCCATATCTTTTCTGATGTTTGAAATCATGTTGTCTGTCACATAATTCACCGGAACGTATACAATGCAGAAAGGTGCTGCCACCTATAACTTAACACACTCTCTTCCATTTTTGAACGTCGTAACGTACGATCTAGCGAGTGCGCGCGCGCTGCTAAAATCTAGAAAATTGACTTTCTTTGGAAATACGAGATTGGTATTCGTGTCTGGTGCAAACCCGAAGATAGCGAGACAGGCAACCAGCAACCTATATCGCCACCACGGGGTACCCCAGAAGACCGGCAGTTCTGCTGTATCAGGTGAGTGGCAGACAAAATCATACAGTCCACTTAAAATCACAAAATCAAAGCGGGTTACGACCAACAGGTCGATTTCCCCAACAACTTCTTTAGGTGCGTTATGAAAAAATTATGAAAGTGAATTTTTAAGATGCGCGCGCATACCGTCACACAAAAGTAACACTCTGAAGTTGCCCGCTAAACCACTCATTAAGTCTTGAAAAATAGCTACCAACAAAATAGAAATAGAACCTTTAAGTTACTAGTAAGTTATATTCATTAGTGATTTAAATTGAATATTATTTACTATCCGTAAATATTAGTGATAAAAATTGTGCTTATATACTTTTCAAGTACTCCGATATAATTGAGGTTAACTATCCGTATGTATTATTTATTGATATAAATTAAAGTATTAATAATATTTGCATGCAGTTAAAAACTATTTTTTAATGATGCCAAAGAAGTATAACTTCTCACGCGCGTATATAAGTACACGCACCCAGTGCGTAGTTGTAATTGCGGATGGGTTACGACTGTTGTGCTGAGGTCTCGGGTTCGATCCCCGGGTCGGATTGGGTTTTTCTATGTAGAAATTCTCAGCCCGGAGTCTGGAATTTGTGCTTGGTATGGCGATAGGCTCGCCCCCTATCACATTATGGGACCGAAATTCGGCGAAAAGTGGATGTACTGGTTACACTCTAGGCAGCTACGGGGATTATAGGCGTGAGTGTATGTTTGTGTACAAACATTATGTATCGTCGCGGGAATCGAACCCACGGCCTCTCGTCACAGCCGTTATTTGTCGTCATACTGACCTGCAACTTGGCTGATAGCTTCCGTTGCTTCTTAGACAAGGTCTTCGATTCGACGGCAGCGTCGGTTATCTTCGACTGTGGCTCCTTTGGTTTCTGCTCCGGTTTTGGTTGCTCTTTTGGTTTTTTCTACAATAAAAACATCCTTTATATACAAATGGAAATCACGGCTTCTTCTTAGTAGTTTCGCTGATGGAAGAATATTCATATCCTAGGGATAGCTCACACCTTACACAGGGTGTCAAACCCGCCATACACATACGAGTAGTGGCACACGCAAGTGTGGCGCGCTCCAGGGTCAGCCAGTTGGGGGTCTAGGGTTGGGGTACGATGTTCTGAATACTCTGACACTAGACCCTCGACCACTTCTTCACCTATCCCATGGCGTAGTGTGAAAAACCACTACGGAGCACTACGCAGTCGGCATGATTGTGTTGAGTAGCGAGGATTGTCTCTCGCTACTTGATGCTTTAATTGGACGGCACTGCGCTTACCATCAGTTGCTGTGCGGTCACTAATTAAGTTACGAATGTATACCTCTGGAGTACAGGTTTTATATACTATAGTCTTCCGTTTGCCCACTATCTCGCCTGATGGTAAGTGATGATGTGGTCTACGGTGGAGCACGCTTGCCTAGAAGATACCTATTCTGATTTTGACTTAAAGATACCCGGGTTATATAGACTCCGTACTCCATATAGTTTGATACCGATTTTATAGAACACACTGTGACTGTCTCGGTGGCGCAGTTGTAATTGCGCATGCGTTACGACTGCTGTGCTGAGGTCTCCTCGATCCCCGGGTCGGGTAAAGTGATATTGGGTTTTTCTATCTAGAAATTCTCAGTATTAGCCCGGAGATCTGTGCCCGGTATGGCGATAGGCTCGCCTCCTATCACATTATGGGACCGAAATTTAGCAAAAAGTGGGTGTACTGGTTACACCTCTGCCTACCCCTTCGGGGATTACAGGCGTGAGTGTATATGTATGTATGTATGTATGTATATAGACTCCATACTCCGTATAATTTAATACCGATTTTTTGGCACACCCTGTACTCACCTTTTCCTTGGTAGCTCCTTTGGCTAGCTGGTTGATGTGCGCTATCGCCTGCTCCCAGGTTTGCTTGCGTTGATTGTCCGTTGCTTTTGTTGTAGCGGACGGCGCCGATTCGCAAGCGTTCATCACTGTTGATTAAAATTATGTAATTAATATAAAAAAACAATATTAACCTATATATATAAATATATTTCTATTTAGAAATACTCAGTATCAGCCCGGAGTCTGGAATTGTAACCGGTATGGCGATAGGCTCGCCCCCTATCACATTATGGGACCGTAATAAATTCGGCGAAATGCGGATGTACTGGTTACACCTCTGCCTACTTCTTCAGGCATTACAGGCTTATATGTATGTATACAGTGTCATTTCGACATTGCGTTACCAAATGAATCCACCTGTTCGTTGTGACCTCTGCTAACACCGTGCAGAATATTATTCATGAATAATAAATAGTTTCGCCAAAAATGATGATCATGATATTCGATGTCAAGACATTTATTTTAATTGAATACAAAAAATACATTTCAAAATCTAAACCAGCGTAAAATAAAAATACCGTTTCTTATGTTTTCTATTCTTAGTTCAAATATACATATATATATTTTTTAATACTTTAGTTTCGAAGAAAACACCGAAAAATGCTTATATTCCTGGTCATTCTCCTTTACAGCCAGTACAGATACTTACAGTTGATGTTGTGTTGCCCGGTGGGTAGAGAGATGGTGACCGCTCCGTCGCCGGCGACCCTTCGCACCATCACCATGTTACCACCACCTGGAGGGTGGACAAGGATACATCTCAAGTCGAAACACACCTCAAGTCTATTACATAGTAATAAATATAATACTAGATGTTGCCCGCTGCTCCGCCCGCGTGGAGGTTATTTTTGGAAGGAAAGGTATACAATCCATGGAGGCATCTTAAGCTATTACACCTTTCTATATTTAGCTATCCCATAGGAAGCGTGCATTTTTCCGGGATAAAAATAGCAACCACTATGCCACTATGCAAGAAATCATGTTCGATCCCTTGCTCTGTGAAAAACTTAACTATCCCACGGGAACTGTAAATTTTTGCAGGATCAAAAGTAGCCTATGTGCTATTCTAGTCTATACGCTACCTCTGTGCCAAATTTCAACCAGATCCATCAAGCTGTTGCAGCACAGCGCGGTTTCAGAGGAATTTCCTCCCGCGAACACTCCGAATGTGGAATGAGCTCCCTGCCAAGGTTTTCGAAGGGGACTACAGTATGGGGTTCTTCAAGAAGGGAGTAAATAGGTTTTTGAAGGGTCGGCAACGCGCATGTGATACTCCTGGTGTTGCAGGCGTCCATAGGCTACGGTAACCGCTTACCATCAGGCGGGCCGTAAGCTTGTTTGCCACCAACGTGGTATAAAAAAAAAAGCGTGATGGAGTAACAAACATCCATCCATGCATCCAAATATACACGTTTATAATATTAGTAGGATTGAAGTAAATTAATATTCACTCACTCATAAACGCCTCCGCTTTCTGTTTCTCCATTTTCTGTTTCTCGAACTCGATCAGTTGCAACTGTCGTTGCCGTTGCATCTGTTGTTGCACCTGTTGTTGCTGCATCTGTTGTTGTAACTGTTGCTGTTGCATTTGTTGCTGTTGCATTTGCTGCTGTTGCATTTGCTGCTGTTGCATTTGCTGCTGTTGCATTTGCTGCTGTTGTAGTTGCTGCTGTTGTAGTTGCTGCTGTTGCAATTGTTGTTGTATTTGCTGTTGCTTGGCTAGTAGTGTTGCTTTATCTAACTGTAATATAAAACAATAGGTTAGGTTAGTTTTTAGCTTAGCGTATTTCAAAGGATATTAGCGGTATTCCGACCTTATTTTCGTCCAATGATGTTTTTTTATCCTGGCACGGCAAAGTGACCACACTGCTCCTGATGGTAGTCCAGTGCCGTCCAGTTAGAGTATCAAGTAGCGAGAGACAATCTATCCCTCGTTACTCAAAACTATCTATGATAGGTGACTAGCGACACATCGGCATTGTTAACAATCACGAGCAACACATCGATGGCCCACACGTAAACTATCGAAATTGAAAAAAATACATTTTCGTTTTATTGCACTAATGGCAAGTAGAGATAAAGATTTATTATTCCATATAATAATATTGTACCAATTTTGATACCATCAAATGTTTTTCTTTTGAACAGAATTGATAGTGCATAAATTAAACGTATTAAAATATCCAAACTTCAATGTTTTTTTTTCTTCAATTTCGATAGTTTACCGAATTATCAAATAGATGTAGTTGACTCGATTTCTTTAATTAATTTAATCAACAAGTTACATTAGCTTAAACCTATCATAAAAATAATTTCATGAATCCGAACAAAAATTAGTAAATTAGACACCATTCAAATCTACTGGAAGGGGTAATTGTCAAATGACAGTAAAAGGATGATCATGTCCTATAGATTTATGTGTTTGTCTCTTTTTACTGTCGCTTTTTCCGTTTCATCGCGTTTCAAATCACAACGATTCTAAAGAAGTATCACTTAAAAAAAAAGTTGCGTGTACAGATGGCTCAACTCACGTGCGCCTGCGCAGGAGTCCTATCCGACTTGCCCTGCATCGCCCTGGCCTCTGCCAGCTGCTGCTCGCAATCCTCCAGCCTCTTCATACACTCCTCCACTTGTCTTTCGGCTGCTTGCATTTCCTGTAACAATTAAATCCACTGTTTAGAAGCTATGAATGGCGAGCGAGTCAAGCGACCGCGACGCGTCCATTAAGATCCATCCAATCACGCCTGTAATCCCCGAAGGCGTAGGCAGAGGTGATGTTTTTTTTTTAGTGACTCGGTAGGCAGACTAGCATAGTGACCGCATTGCACCTAATGGGAAGCGCAGTGCCGTCCAGTAAGAGTATCGAGTAGCGAGAGACAGTCTATCCCTCGCTACTCAACACAATCATGCCGGCCTGCTGTGTAGCTTCTTCACACTACGCAATGATTTTCTTTTTTAATGCCCTGACTTGTCATAAGAGCTATGTAATTGCCTACATGATCAATAAACGATATCATTTTATTTTATTTTTAACCGACTTCAAAAATGGAGAAGGTTCTCAATTCGTCTAAATCTTTTTTATGTATGTTCCCCGATTACTCGAAGACGCCTGGACCGATTCGAGAAATTCTTTTTTTGTTTAAAAGGGTATACTTCCCAGGTGGTCCCATTGGCACCAAGTCAGGATCTGATGATGGGATTTCAGAAAAATCGAGGGCAACCCTTAAATTTTATAGGGACGCGTAATTTGTTTTTATTGAAGTCGGTGTACTTTTTATGAAATAAACTTTTTGTATTATGTGGCTATGTAGTTATATCTTTATATATATAATTCTACTGTACATGTGTATGTCACTGAACTCCTCCTAAACGGCTGGACTGATTTAAATAATAAAAAAAAAATACTAGACCTGTATTAAACATTGTCCCAATGCTGGGCACGGGCCTCCTCTCCTAATGAGAGGGGTTAGGTTAGGCCTTAGTCCACCACGCTGGCCTAATGCGGGTTGGTAGACTGCACATACCTTCGGAATTCTTATGATAACTCTCAGGTATGCTGGACTGATTTGAATGATTTTTTTGTATGCGTTTGGGTGGCGCCCTGGATGGTTTGGATTCACAAATCAGCCCGGCAGATGGCGCTGCAGTCGGTGTGGCGCTGCTTGCCCGGGCAGGACGACGTCTGCACGGTCCGCTAGTGCAGTTATAAACTGTATATATACCTTGGCCGTGGTGTTCATGAGGGTAGTCAGCTCCCCGAGTTGTTCCGCCACGAGCTGCACCTTGGCCTGTTGCGTCGGGTTCAACTTCTGCTTCTTGCCTGTACACAAGTTATATTGACTTTATTACATGCATAAGCCACGCATGACCAGTACATCTACATTACACCCAACTAATTACCGTCCCATGTGAACCTCGCCATATCAATAATTCCACACCCCATGATGATAACGAATATTTTTATAATAGAAAAACCTAATATCAATCTTAGCTGGCCAGGGAATCGAACCCGAGACCTCAGCGTACGCAATTACAACTGCTCCACCGAGTATTAGTTATAAAATAATAATAATAATACTAGCCCTGTATTAAACATTGTCCCACTGCTGGGCACGGGCCTCCTCTACTAATGAGAGGGGTTAGGCCTTAGTCCACCACGCTGGCCTAACGCGAGTTGGTAGACTTCACATACCGTCGAAATTCTTAGAGAATTCTCAGGTATGCAGGTTTCCTCACGATGTTTTCCTTCACCGTTAAAGCAAGCGATAATTAACATTTAATACACACATAACTATAGAAAAGTCAGAGGTGTATGCCACTTGGGTTTCGAACCTACGACTTTCGTCTTGGCAGTCCGCACTGCAACCAACTAGGCTATCGCTGCTATATTATTTGTATTAGTTAATATAAATAAATAAATACACCCAATAGTCACACACACACACTAATACACAAATTCGGCGAAAGGTGGGTGTACTTGTAGAGGAACGGGTGGTAGTGTTCCTCTAGCGAAGGGGGGTACCTCCAGTCAGGCAGGTGTCATGCCCGACCCTCCAACCGTTGATATTTGGAGCTTGTATATATCCAATGTGTCGCTCAAATTCAAGAACCGCGATTCAGTCTGGCATCATTGCTATCTCGTCGGTGTGAGGCGCTTGTGTGCCGCCACATACTGGTTACACCTCTGTCTACGCCTTTGGGGATTACAGGTGTGAATGTATATGTATAGGTAGTCGCACACCGACCGTGTGTGACGAGGCGAGTCGGTCGATTGCTGGTTGGTAAGTGAGTTAGTTGGTCGGTCGGTCGATGAATGAATAAATAACATCCAACAGTCACACACATAGCCCCGACCCCACACTAAGATAAGAGTCTTGTGTTGTGGGTATCAGGGACCTAGAGAGACGCACCCTCTCACAACACCCAGACCCCGGACACTACTGTCTGTCAGTCACACACACATTTTTCCCGGTTGGTAATCGAACCCACGGCCTCTCGTTTCACAGCCTACTGCGCCACGGAGGCTGTCAGTTGGTTGTTTGTTAGTCAGTTGTTTGGTTGATGTTTGGTGGGTGGGTCAGATCA
This sequence comes from Laothoe populi, assembly GCA_905220505.1. NCBI lineage: Eukaryota > Metazoa > Arthropoda > Insecta > Lepidoptera > Sphingidae > Laothoe > Laothoe populi. Next base: position 5,080,684 of record HG992174.1, on the reverse strand, counting down.
GTCGGTTGGTTGTTGGTCGATTGGTTGGTCAATCGGATGGTTGGTCAGTTGGTCGATCGGTCAATTGATTGGTTGGTTGATCGGTTTGTTAGTTGGTATTTGTTAGTCAGTTAGTTAGTTGGTCGGTCGGTCGTCCGTTTGGATATTGGTGGGTGTCGGTCGATCGGTTGATTAGTTGGTGGTTAGTGGATCGGTCGGTCGATTCATTGTTCAATTGGTCAGTTTGTCGATTGGTCAGTTAGTTGATCAGAGAGACTATCCCGCCCACACACCCGCCATTGTAACTCCTGTTTAGCCAGGATCAACAATGGCACGCATTTTTTGACACCGAGTAATGAAACTCGGCGAGTCTCTGGGAATGCTTAATAACTGTCTTTTATCCAAAAGACAGTTATTAAAGTTAGTTGATCAGTCGGTTGGTTGATCAGTTGGTTGGTTGATCGCTCGATTGATCGGTTGGTAGATCAGTCGGTAGTCCGTCCACTCACCCCTCCTGTCCGCCGTCCTCCTGGCGGGTCGTGTCGCCCGCGCCTCCCGCAGCCTTCTGTCTGCGGCGTGGTGCGCGGCCCGCAGCGCCTCCGCCTCGAGCCGCGCCCTCGACAGGCACGCGCGTAGTCGACTCGCCTCCTCCGACAGGCGGGCCTCCGTCTGACAGAAGCATATCATTAACGATACAGTATAAAGGTACACAATACACACTACAGCTGGGTCGATGACGGTTTCTGTGTTAACGAAATGTAACCGTTTCCTAGAAACGGTCAACTAATTGGAAAACCAGTTGACGTTTTATGGTTTGCAGAAACGTGCACAGATCTATACGTTAATTTCCCGTTTCGATGTCGATCCCTTGATCTGTAGAAAACCAAAAAATAAACCCGCGGGAACCCGGTCATTTTTCCGGGATAAAATCATTTCCTCTTTCCTAGCATTTTATTTGGAATGATCTAACTGTAAATTTTTAAATGATAGGTCAAGCCGTTTTTGAGTTAAATCCAGACATACAGACAGACGAAAATTTAAAAATTTGTAGAATTGGGATTCAGTCAATTACTTAAAGTTGTCTGGCAGAGATCGCTCTTAGCGATAAGACCGCCTTTTGTAACGTTGTATAGTTTTAAGGTTTCTTGTTTTTTCTTTTTTTTTTATTCTGGCGCGGCAAAGTGACCACACTGCATCTGATGGTAAGCGCAGTGCCGTCCAGATAGAGTATCAAGTAGCAAGGACAGTCTATCCCTCGCTACTCAACACAATCATGCCGGCCTGTTAAGTAAGTTCTTATGTTGGTGTGCAATCTATTAGTCAAATGTACAGACAGACGCTACAGATTTATATATTAGTATATATAAATCCAACATACCCGTTTCGCCTTCTGTCGTTGTTTCTTGGCCCGTTTCTTGGACCGGTCGACGTGTCGCGCGGGCCCCTCGATGTACTGCAGCAGGGCGTCCAGGTCCCGAGGGTCTTCGCCACGGGCGCAGCCGCCGCGCCACCAGGAACCGCCGCTTCTGTACACCATACACAACAAATTTATAAATAGATGGATTAAGACTATACATTAAATATCTGCTGGTGGTAGGATATTCATATCCACCCGGATAGCAATCACCGTACACAGGGTGAAAAACCCGCCATAGTGGCACACGCAAGTGTGTCGCGTTCCGGGATCAGCCAGTGTACATCCGGTTTTTTGGGGGTCTAGAGTTGGGGTACAATGTTTGGCCATTTTGCGGCCTTCTGAGAACTCTGACCATAGACCCTCGACAGCTTCTTCACTTCTTCTTCTTCTTCTTCTTGCCCATGGCGTAGTGTGAAGAACCAGCAGCCGGCATGATTGTGTTGAGTAGCGGGGGATAGATCGTCTCTCGCTACTCGATACACTAATTGGACGGCACTGCGCTTACCATCAAGTACAGTGTGGTCACATTGCCGTGCAGGGCTAAAAAAATGTTTTTGACTATAAAATACATTCCCAACAAAATCAAACTATTTCCGTGTCAATCAAAATTGGTTCAGCAGTTTATCTGTCAAACAGACATGGCAAAACTTTCCGTACTTTATTGCAGATTCGATTCTCTAAGTGACGCTACAGTCAATTATTATTTGCAGTATAACTAAACGCACCTGACAGATGTCACTAGACACTGTCAGGTTGGTCGGCATTGTGTGCAAACACGGCGACGTAGAATAAGTTGGCTTGGCTATAATTGTATTTTAGGAATAAGAAAAGAAAGTAATAAAGACATAAAACAGTACTGTTAGGATACTTTTTGCTAGGTATTGCTAAATGGCGTCATTTGACAGCAGGCTATAAATGTCGTCGCATTCCCCGTTTACTTTTCGGGCAGATTTTAGGCAGTAAGATAGTCCGTAAGTGGTCGTCGGCGCATTTTGCAGTAAGTCGTTCAATATTTGGCTATATTTGTGGTGACTCGTTTTTTACTAAGTTTCGTGCTGATTTTACTATAATTGTTTTCTTTGTGAACAAAGCTTGTTTGCTATCTTAAGTTTAAATAAAATTGTTATATTGAAGTAAATTGTTTTTAGCAGTAAGATTGATGTTATTTTTTTATTAAATTCCTCTTCTGGTTCTAAAAGTACATTATTGAGCTATTTTCACTTACCCGGAACATCCTGAACTAGTGGAGAAGACACTGGTGTCCCGACTAGAGAGCGACACGGTGCTGCGTTGCTGTTGCGCTCTACTCTGTCGCTGTTGTTGCGCCGCCTGTTGTTGCTGTTGCTGCTGTTGTAACTGGAGAATATAAAAACAGTCACACTAATAGTCCACACTAGGTCAAAACTAACGTGGATATTGACTACGAGGGACTACACACAACTCGAAACAAATATCTGTCTGTCACGCAATTGTCTCGGTGCGGGAATCGAACCCACGATCACCCGTTTCACAACCGGCTGCTCGCCCGCTGCACCACGGAAGCTGTCAGAATGGCAGCAAATATCATAGTCCTGACCACTTTGCTGGTGGTAGGATATTCATATCCACCCGGATAGCTCGCACCGTACACAGGGTGTAAAACCCGCCATAGTGGCACACGCAAGTGTGTAGCGTTCCAGAATCAGCCAGTGTACATCCGATTTTTGTCGGGGGTCTAGAGTTGGGGTACGATGTTATAAGTACTCTGACATTAGACCCTCGACCGCTTCTTCACCTTACCCATGGCGTAGTGTGAAGAAGTAGGCCAGCATGATTGTGTTGAGTAGCGGGGGATAGATTGTCTCTCGGTACTCGATATTCTAATTGAACGGTACTGCGCTTATAAGTACAGTGTGGTCATTTTCCGTGTCAGGATAAAAACATAAATAAAACTATCATGGGTATCAACTAAGAACTACGAACACACACCACCCAGACCCGAAGCAAATATCTGTGGGAATCGAACCCACGGTCTCTCGTTTCGTCGTATCAAAACAACACACCTGTTGCTGCTGTTGTCTTATCTGCTGTTGTTGTTGCGGCGTCAGCGTCGGCTTGTTGTGTATGGGCAGGTCGTATATCGGCTCGGGCTTCTTCTGTTGCAACTGTTGTTGGTATTGCGCTTGTTGCTGTTGTTTCATTTGCTGTAATCGAATCTGCTCCATCGCGTTCGGATTCACCTTCCCCTCAGCCTTTAGAGTCGGTGTTGCGTTCACTTGTACAGGCACAGTACGTTGCAGAACCTGAAATAACTTAGATGTTTAATTTCTAAAAGCTTTTCTGGACTTTTCTTGTGAATAGCAAGCTTGTGTGTCACTTGATGATAAATGATCACCAAGAATTCTAGACTTGGATTTTTGGGAAATACTCGGGATAAAAAAAAAGTTGCTCGTTAATAATAATAATACTAGCCCTGTATTAAACATTGCCCCACTGCTGGGCACGGGCCTCTACTAATGAGAGGGGTCAGGCCTTAGTCCACCACGCTGGCCTAATGCGGGTTGGCAGACTTCTCATACCTTCGAAAAATTCTCAGATATGCAGGTTTCCTCACGATGTTTTCCTTCACCGTTAAAGCAAGCGATAATTAACATTTTAATACACACATAACTTTAGAAAAGTCAGAGGTGTATGCCACTTGGGTTTCGAACCTACGACTTTCGTCTTGGCAGTCCGTATCGCAACCAACTAGGCTATCGCTGCTAGTTAATACTTCAATATTTCTGTGATACAGTGGTATTATATCCGTTGACTTTCAGACATTTATAGCAGCCATCCTTATTTGATTTCCTTTTAAAAAAAACCTAAATGCATCAAAATTCAATTCCTACATGTCTGTAATCCCCAAAGAGGTAGGCAGAGGTGTGACCAAGTACACCCACCTTTCGCCGAATTTCGGTCCCATAATGTGATAGGGGGCGAGCCTTTCGCCATACCGGGCACAGGTTCCAGACTCCTGGCTAATACTGAGAATTTCTAGATAGATTAACCCAATATCACTTTACCCGACCCGGGGATCGAGGAGACCTCAGCACAGCAGTAACACATGCGCAATTACAACTGCGCCACCGAGGCAATCGAGGTGCATAATCATAATCAGGGATGTTATGTAGCTCCGTAACCGTAACCGAAACTATCGGATATACGAAATAAAATTCTATCCGTAACCGTGACCGAATCTGATATAAAAGTTTCAAATAATTTCGGATTTCCTAATTGAGACACGTTAGGACTGGTTTTTGTTTTTGCCTGGCCGAACCGACACACGAACCGCGCGCGTATCTCAATGCATTTATTATATTTAGTTCTATTGCTTAGACATAGCCTGTCAGTCATTTACTCTTGTGGGATTACATTTACTTACATAAAATAGTACCAAATGAAATACTAAAAATAAAACAATTTGTTTTTTACTTTTACAATTTCTTCAATCCATAACAGAAACTATCCGAAACTGACGGATAATCGGAAATAATTTCATATCCGTAACCGTATCAGAAACCGATATAATATTATGTTGCCCGTTTGACGTCCAAAGTCCTTTTATGAGAGAGTACATCCGTTTTCTTTCCTTACACAGCCGCTAGATTTGACTCGTTTCCGCCCGCTATACGCCTTGATCGCCCTCTAGGTACCTTAACTCAAACTATAATAATGACAGAAGCCGCCATCTTTTGCTTCATTGTTGCAAAGTTTTTCAAACTGTGCACACCGTTGGATAAAATTATTATAGTGCGGTAATTTTTCTTAAAATTTTCGAGACTAAAGTAGAAAATTTACTTAGTAATATTTAAAAGTGATTAGTTTCCGTCCGTTTTGTTATTGGAGTTATGCAAGAAATATCAACAAGAAAACGGTCGAAATATGTTTTCGCCAAATGCGGGCCGTAGCAACAGCGTGCCAGACCGCGGCACCGTACGACTTGCAGTAAGATAACAAGGAATAAAGGTTTGAATTGTCTCAGCACCTGGTAAGTCAGCTTAACAACATTATAATAATAATTTTTCTGTTACCGTCACTACCAAATCTAATTTGATCACGCGACTATTTTTCTTACGTACGATATAAGATTTTCATCAAGCATCCACCTTCAGGAGGAATTGATATATTTGCCAATATGAGCGTTTTAAAGAAAGTCCTGTTCTTGACTTGTCACAATATGCAAAGATTCAATTCTTCTGATTGGAAAAGGTGCTCTTTATCCAGTACCAGAATATACTCCAGTCACAGGCAAATTCTGCAATAAACTTTTTAGCCAGCCTGGGCTAGTTTATAAATTTGGGTAAATCGATCACTGCCCCGACGAGATGATAGAATATCTGAGTATCAATTGGGGCACAGGAAACAACAGAATCCTTGCCGCAAGATACAAGATACACCAGAGCCTTCAACAGCAGGTTCAACGCCTCTTAGGGTACCTAAATGATGCAATCTTCATCACCCTCTGGGGAAGGTTGCTTTTCCATTCTTTGCAGCGTCAGAACCTCTACCACAAGAAGAAAAACCAGAGCCTGCCTACACGCCCCGCTGCCGGCAATTAGGCCCTCTAGCAGGCCAACGCCCTTAAGGGTACCTAAATTATGCGACCTTCATCACCCTCCGGGGAAGGTTGCTTTGCCATTCTCTGCAGCGTCAGAGCCTCTACCACAAGTCATAAGATACACCAGAGCCTGCCAACACGTCCCGCTGCCGGCAATTAGGCCCTCAAGCAGACTCAACGCCTCTTAGGGTACCTAAATTATGCGACCTTCATCACCCTCCGGGGAAGGTTGCATTGCCATTTTCTGCAGCGTCAGCAATTTGAAAAATACCACGCGAGCCTTCTGTATATTTCGGAATAGTCCTTGATAGATCTCAAATGGTGGCTAGAAAACATTGCTCTAGAGTCTGATACATACATATAGATGCTTCCTATGACATCTATTATGACAGATGCTTCGCATAGACAATGGGGCCATTTAGTAAATTACAAAACCAGTCAGATTTATTTATATAAGAAGTGTAGTAAAAGAGCAACTTCAAATTTAGCACGGTGATTGCTACAACATCAAGAAGCAGCAGCTCTCGCACACACACCAGTGATTCTTTAATGAGCGAAAACAGATCAGCAGAACAGATCATAAACATCTCCTACTGAAGTTGCTGTTGAAGGACTAACCGGCTCTGATGGACAAGCTCAATATTGTACTCATCTCTCACTACTTTCCGGGACTGTACAATACGGAAGCCGGCAAACTCTCACGCACGGGCTCCGAGTGGCACCTTATAAACAAGGCTACGTCAAAGTTTTTGAAACGATGGGAACACCAAGTAGCGACCTGTTCTTCGTACCAACATCGCATAACACTTATCGAACGCCTATTATCACAGGTCAGCTCCCTGATTCCCATCAATAAAGTAAATTTCGGTTGAGATCATGCTGGAGACCATAAGTCTTATGTCTCAATTGTGATTAAACAGTCACATTCGGGCTGTCAAAATAATCTAACTTCTTATTACCGAATCTCTGACAGTGAGATAAGTGCTTAGCAAATTTGTTTTCATTAAATAAATTGCCGTAGAATTCTTATGCATTTTTCAACAATAGCGTCAGTGTGTAAAACTATTACAGATGTAAAAGTTTGAAGTAATTTTATTATAAAACGTATTACTAACAATTAGCTAATTCACGTTGCCTAAGTCATAACCAATATGAGGCTAAAGTTGGTTAAAAATTATTTTTTTTATAAAAAAAAATACTTACTGAAAATTATATTTCAATATATACGGCATTGATTTTATTAGAATCAGACCGCAGGATACTTGGTTTAGCCTTGTTGCATTGTTATCCTGATAATCATCATTATCAATATTCATCAGATTATCAATATCATTACATTACATTTTATTAATCCTGTTTTTGGATCAAAGGCAATCATTTGAATACCAACATTCTGGGTTGAAATTTATGAGTGATGTAGATTTATAGATATCCAGATGAGAACACTAGGCCAAAGTAGCTACTTTGGCTTAGGACGATAGTAAATACAACTAAAGATATATGAGGTTCTATCAAAGTTTGTCTAAAGTTCCAGTTCGGACAGCCATGCCAAATATTAATGTCGATTTCGTACTTATTACGATTATTAGTTGTGGCTGGAATATATGCATTACCTGGTAACAGTAGAGCAGCCGTTTCAACCTTTAACTGGGCACAAATTATCCTAATACTGAAATCCTTACCAACGCCAATTGGAAGTAGGCATGTATCTTTAGGAAATTCTATCTGAAACTAATTTCATTTCAGAAAATTCTTTCTAAATAACTTTTATCTATCTGAATAAATATCTATCGTTGTAATATGTAATTACTTATGAAAATAATTATGTGAATTCAATTGTGGCACATATATTATTACGCTTTCTATTCTCACATTGTTGCATTTAAATGTCATAAGCCGCCAGGAGATAACAAACACGTCTCTCATAAAAGGACTTTGGACGTCAAACGGACAACATAATATAAAAATTTTACCTTCCAATAAAATTTGTATTATGTTTCCTCAGACGTCCAAAGTCCAGGTAAGCTCTTCCTGGGCTTAATTAATATCATTATGAACCAAACAATGAGCAAAAGATGGCGGCTTCTGTCATTATTATAGTTTGAGTTAAGGTACCTAGAGGGCGATCAAGGCGTATAGCGGGCGGAAACGAGTCAAATCTAGCGGCTGTGTAAGGAAAGAAAACGGATGTACTCTCTCATAAAAGGACTTTGGACGTCTGAGGAAACATAATACAAATTTTATTGGAAGGTAAAATTTTTATATTATTCACATATCCGAATCCACATCCAGATCCGAAATTTCAAATCCATAACATCTCTAATTATAATCATCAACATATCGACTCACCTTCGGCTTGCTGTCAGGTTGTTTATCAGTGACGGCCATCTTGGACATCTTGTCAGCGAGCGCCCGTTGTTGCGCGTCCATGTTTTGTTGCGCGCGTTTCTGTTGGGTCTGCGCTGAGGTCAGGTTCGGTGGGAGGGTTTTCGGTAGGGCCTGTAAGGGTTTTTTGATATGATGATACAGGCTGTTCTGTAACAGTAAAGTATGTACAGGGTGTATAGTTTTTCTTTTTATCCTGGCACGGCAAAGTGACCACACTGCACCTGGTGGTAAGTGCAGTGCCGTCCAGTTAGAGTATCAAGTAGCGAGAGACAATCTATGCCCTGCAACTCAACACAATCATGCTGGCTTGCTTCTTCACACTACGCCATGGGTAAGAAGGTGAAGAAGCGGTCGAGGGTCTCAGAGTACTCAGAAAGCCATGTCCACCCGAATAACGACCACCGTACACAGGGTGTAAAACCAGCCATAGTGGCACACGCAAGTGTGTCGCGTTCCGGGATCAGCCAGTGTACATCTGGTTTTTGTCGGGGGTCTAGAGTTGGGGTACGAAGTTTGGCTGTTTTGCGGCCTGTTTCTTGCTCATGGCGTAGTGTCTCTTGCTACTCGATACACTAATTGGACGGTACTGCGCTTACCATCAGGTGCAGTACGGTCACTATGCCGTGCCAGGATAAAAAAAATAGACACCTTGAATGGGTGGATGGATGAAACATGACTATGATAACAAATATGACTGACCGGCGGTTTGGGCGCGACCTGAGGCGGTTTGGTGACCTTCTGGTGCTGCGGCGTCTCCGTCGCTTGCGTCTGGACACTCACTTGCTTCTTCTCAGGACATTCCGCCTCACCCTGTATACAAAAACATTGTATGTGTCATTTAACATTTAACAACAGAAGACGAACGCAGTTTGGATTATTTTCTGTTTTTAACCGACTTCAAAAAAAGGATGTTCCCCAATCACTCGAAGACGCCTGGACCGATTCGGGAAATTCTTTTTTGTTTAAAAGGGTATACTTCCCAGATGGTCCCATTGGCACCAAGTCAGGATCCTATGATGTGATCTTAGAAAAATCGAGGGCAACCCTCAAATTTTATAGGGACAAATAATTTGTTATTTATTGAAGTCGGTGTACTTTTTATGAATTCTGATATTGGTTATTGTTGTTAGTGGCACACGAGACCACCCTGCGACAGTGAAGGCCGTAAAATTTTCAAATCGTCTGGATCCGGATCTTGCAGGCCGGCATGATTGTGTTGAGTAGCGAGGGATAGACTGTCTCTTGCTACTTGATACTCTATCTGGACGGCACTGCGCTTACCATCAGGTGCACTGTGGTCACTTTGCCGCGCCGGAATAAAAAAAAAATCTAAAAGTAAAAATGAATCGGGACAAAATCCGTAAAACTTGTTTTATCAACTCATTCGTGCTATAGACAGTGGTACGAACGAGTCGAAATCGAACCGGCTCATCATGCCTACATCGTGGTTTAATTCATACTAATACTATAAATGCGAAAGTAACTCTGTTTGTTTGTTTGTTACCTTTTCACAACTAAACGGCTGACCAGATTGTGATGAAATTTGGCAAGGAGCTAGGATATATCCTTGAGAAGGACATAGGCTATATTTTTCTCTCAAAAAAACAACCTTGAAAGGGGTCAAATAGGAGTTCAAAATTTGTATGGGAAATCCATAATTCCCTGAGCAAGGGATCTGGAAATTTATATTTAGGCTTTTGGTAGGAAATAAAGAAATACGTGTTTTACATTTTTTTTCAAAATCATCCCTAAGGAGGTAAAATAGGGGATAAAAGTTTGTATGGAAATCCTTCATTTTTTAAGTTAAATGCTTGAATATTCGTATTTTGCATAATATAGTTTTTCTCCCAAACATGACCTCCACGCGGGCCGAGCCACGAGCATACAGACATATACACTCACGCCTATAATCCCGGAAGGGGTAGGCAGAGGTGTAACCAGTACACCCACTTTTCGCCGAATTTTGGTCCCATAATGTGATAGGGGGCGAGCCTATCGCCATACCGGGCACCGGTTCCAGACTCCGGGCTAATACTGAGGAATTTCTAGATAGAAAAACCCAATATCACTTTACCCGACCCGGGGATCGAACCCGAGACCTCAGCACAGCAATTGTAACGCATGCGCAATTACAACTGCGCCACCAAGGCAGTCGCGCCTTGGTGGCGCCGCGAGCAACAGCTAGTAAACCTTTATTTTTATAGACACGTAATGATAAACAATGATGAGGTACTTACATTGGAAGATTTGCATTGCAGTTTCTTCTTGTTTAAAATCGAACGCAACCGTTCCCTAGTTTCGTTGAAATTTCGTGGCACAGGCGTAGTTAACGGTGGCTGAAATATGCACAACAAATCATTTTAATTATTTTCATAGCTGCTTTTTAGCCTGGCAAAGTGACCACACTGCATCTGATGGTAAGCGCAGTACCGTCCAATTAGAGTATCGAGTAGCGAGAGACAATCTATCCCCCGCTACTCAACACAATCATGCCGGCCTGCTTCTTCACACTACGCCTACTACGTAGCAGGCGTAGTGCCTGCAGTGCAGTAAATGGGAGAAGTAAGGAGCGACCGCTGCGGACCTTGTACTTGGTGACAAAATAATTTTACATATGTCAATAAGATAGTTTCCTGTGTTTAATTTTCTACATTATTTGATATGCAACCAAATATAATACGCGAAAGAAAACCTTTTGCGAAAACAGAATCAAAATGCTTGAAAATTGAGGTCACAATATTTTAAATTTTGGTATTAGCAAATGTGTGCGTAGTGGGAACATCTCACTATCTCCCTCGCACAACGGCACAGTAATGGCCATTCTGAGAAGTGACGTCACGGCTCATATCATGCATCATTTTACTGTCATTTGACAACTACCCCTTCCAGCAGATTTGAATGGCGTCTAGTTTACTTATTTTTGTTCGGATTCATAAAATTATTTCGATACTATTTTAGGTAATGTAACTTGTTGATTAAATTAATAAAAAAAATGGTATCAACTACCGTCGAAGCGGACCCGGGGAGATTTTGGTTTCACCATTGCACGTGATACAAGCGAACCCTCTCGGGAGAATAATGGTACGTAGTTTTACCACTTACCGCATGTCCAAACACAGTACAATAGCAGCAAGTGCAGGGTTGGTCAGCACCGCCCTCCCCCGCGCACGAACCGGACCCCGAACCCGCACCGGTGTGACCCACTGGAACGAACGGAAAGCCTTGGAATCACATTCTACAGACACATAGTCCTGACCACACAGTAGTAAGTCTAGTGTCGAATTGACAGCCACTGTGGTGCAGCGGTGCAATAACTGTGGGTTCGATTCCCGCACCGAGACAAATGTTTGTGTGACAGACAGATACGTGTTTCGGGTCTGGGTGTTATGGGTCCGTAGTCCCTCGTAGTTCTTGATACCCGCGATACAGGTTTTACCTAGTGTGGGGTCAGAACTATGTGTGACTGTTGGATGTACCTATTATTCCCGCACCGAGATAAATTTTTGTGTAACAGACAGATACTTCGGGTCTGGACGTTGTGGGACCGTAGTCCCTCGTAGTTCTAACAGGTTTGTGTGTATGACTGTTTGGTGTATTTATTTATTACAAACTTTTGCCCGCGTAGAAGTTATTTTTGAAAGAAAAGGTATATAAACCATAGTCATCTTAATCTATTACATCTTTCTATAATTTGCTATCCCATAGGAACCGTAAATTTTTCCGGGATAAATATATATCGTGATATAATCTATTTCTGTGTCAAATTTCAACCAGATCCGTCCAGCCGCTGTAGTGTGATTGAGTAACAAACATCCATCCATCCAAACATTCGCATTTATAATATTACTAAGAACTAGCAAGCCCGGCAGACGTCGTCCTGCCAAGAAAAGCAGCGCCTCATTAAATCTTTGGAATTTCTCCCACAAATCCCAGCAAATAAAATGGTGACATACCGACAGCTACGCCACCTACCGGGTCCAATTGTGTTTTTAAACCTTCCCTGAACTTACACAAATATGTCAAGATCAAAATTATCCAATACGGTCCAGCCATTCTCGAGTTTTAGCGAGATAAACGAACAGCAATTGATTTTTATATATAAGATACTACGAGTAGTATGAACATCGTGTACATTTTAACCAGTCATCAGGACATATCAGACAGTATCATACTCGCCCTTATTGACGTGCGTAACAAGCGTATTTATAACGTTATTTAATAATAAAATAATACTAGCCCTGTATTAAACATTGTCCCACTGCTGGGCACGGGCCTCCTCTACTAATGAGAGGGCTTAGGCCTTAGTCCACCACGCTGGCCTAATGCGGGTTGGTAGACTTCACATACCTTCGAAATTCTTATAAGAATTCTCAGGTATGCAGGTTTCCTCACGATGTTTTCCTTCACCGTTAAAGCAAGCGATAATTAACATTTAATACACACGTAACTTTAGAAAAGTCAAAGGTGTATGCCACTTGGGTTTCGAACCTACGACTTTCGTCTTGGCAGTCCGTACCGCAACCAACTAGGCTATCGCTGCTAGGCTATTTATAACGTTAATACTATGAAAATAAAGTTGATTTTGGCTTGTATTTTACTCACTACTAAGAAGATTAATATTAATACGCACCTTTACATACATGCTGTTGATGTGACGCGTTCTCGCAGGCCTTAGGCGGTGGTTTAGCGACCTTAGCCGGCGGCTTAGCTACCTTCACCTCCTTCTTCTCCAACACCTTCTTCCCGTCATCACAACACTTCACTATATCACCTAGACACACGGACGAATCGTCCTTACAGTTGCTACATATACAATCGCTGGTCCATTTACAATCAGTTTTTGGTGTATCACACGCCTCGCTCTCCGATTTAGTCTGCCTCATCATGTTCTTGAAAGCCACTGCGTTTAGGGTCTGTTTCGCGTTCCTTAACGCCTGCGCTGAGTATTTAGCAAGTTCTTCTGGGTTTTGCGAACCTATAACTGACATTGGGGTTTTTTCTTTATCCTCCTCGTCACATTTTAACGATTCTTCGATATCTTCGTCGAGGAGTTTAGCATCGATACTGGAGCATATCGATATGACGTGTTTTTTGTACGATTCAGGGACGGGTAAGCCTTGAGTGATATACGATTTTATCGTGTAAAAGCTGTCGAGTAAGGTTTTCTCGCCTTTCGATGTTAATATCGCTTCGCATTTAGCCAGTAGGGCATCGTTTTTACATTTCTTATCGTCGTCTTCTTTTGGTTTTTCTTTCTTATCTTCCTTCTTAACCGGTTTGGGAGGTTCAGCTTTCTTCACAGGCCTGACGTTTGCCTTGCCTATGATCTTGCTAAGACCCTTAGCTGCTAGAATTTCCGCTTCACTCGCATTCGTCTGAGTGCTTTTAGCAGGAGCCGAGATCTTAGCAAACGCTTCTTTAAGCTTAATCTCAAGCTGTTCTTGTTTATAAAGCATCACTAACCACTCGTCGCCTGTCAAAGCTTTTTTCGGTAAAGTTTCCATGTATAGCCGATTCATTTCCCGTAATCTATCGATAAAATAATCTTTCTTCTTATCGTTTGATAGTGATGTGAACTCTGGTACGTTTTCGCTCTTCTTCATCGGTAGTCCGGTTAATTCTAGAATCACTTTTGACGCTATATCCGGGTCGATCAATATCCATGCTGCTAACTGCTGGGATTCAGAACACCGTTTTATAACATCCATATATTTGAATTTAAGACTTTTCACAGCTGTTTTTTTGTCTTGAGACATTTTGGATAGTTTCATTATTAGTAAATCGAAGGTATTTCCAGCTGAAGTACTCAATAATTTTGTTATTTGTTTGAGAGATTCTTTCGACGCCGGACAATCACTATCGGAATCTTTGCTAAGGTCAGAATTCTTTCGCATCTCATCTATCTTTTCTATAATTATATCGCTGTCGTTGATACATTGTTTTGCTGCCAAATCTTGTATATAACTATAGAATTTGTCCAACATAGTTTCTATCTCATTCTCGAGTAATTCTATGGGTATGCTTTTGAACTTAGTGGCAACGTATTGCTTCCACGCATTGAACCTTGATTTGACTAGCTCCCGCAACTCTTCCATACTAAATGCATCTTTCACTGAATTATCAAATAGCGTCGATGCTTCCGTATACATTTCCGAATTGATATATTTCTTTGGAAGCGAGAATAAATCTCGACCTTCCTCTAAACATTTAGCTAGTTCTGGGCTTTTATTTTGTTTTACGTATTCAAAGACTTTATTGATAACTACTTGCGCTGATATGGAGAATAGTAGATCTTTAAAATCATCTCTATTGTTACCTTTACCTTTCATTAAAGCTTGGATATTATCCTCCTTAAGTAAGTCATTAAGATCTTTGCTATCAAGTTCTAATGTCATGCTGACGTCATCATTGTTCTTAATCTTACGGTTAGCTTTACGCTTAGTTGTATTCTTAGTAACTTTTATACTATCCCTAGATTTATTTAGTTTTAATTCTCTAATTTGTTTCAAAGTTTCGGGAGTCAACTGTGCTTCGTTATTGACGTCGGGTAGACTACTCATGATGGACGCAAATTCGGGCAGTTCAAAAGACGCGTTCGCAAATTCGGACAGTTTCGACGCAATTTCGGGCATATTGGCTAATATTTGTGGCATATTCTCGACCAATTCCGCTAATTTCGTGTTCGCTGCTATATCTACTGAATCGTCATTCATTTTATCTAAAAACTCGGCTGAATTTTTGTCCAGACTCATCATGACTTCACATATCTGTTCTAGCGATAGAGGACCATCTTGAGAATCATTTTCTTTCTCTTTCCCTTCTTTATCTTTAATACTGTTATACGAATTTATAATGTTCTGACACTCTTCCATAGCCTTCTTTATTTCGAGACCAAAAGTGACATATTTATAGATGTTAGGGTCTTTAGCTTCCTCATTTTCTAAGTCTTTCTCACTCTCCTCTTTGACTAAGAGAGGAGTCCTTCGTGCGTTGAGTGGGACATTCAAATCTGGTGCAACTTGTTGAAATTCCATTTGATTATCATCCTTATCGTTCCTTTTTAGAAATTTATTGACCGCTAGTAATCTCTGACTTGGTTTTGTGGTGTACACTGGCATAGGCTCTGATGTGGTAGGCGACATTTCCTGTAAGGGCGGACTGACAGATTCTGGATACTTTTCGGGAAATTCTTGCCCATCGGGACTGTTCAGGGCAAAGTTGGCAAACTTGGCGAGACACTCCTTCATCTCTTTACACAAATCACCATCTTTTTCCCCCACTATAGTCTCAGTTTCACTGACATTATCCTCGCGTTCTAACGGAAAAGCTTCTGGCGGATCTGCCTCTTTAAGTCTTTCTTCTTCGTTCTTGATATCTTCTGTTAGTAGTTCTGTAGTTTGAGCCGGCGCTTTGTGTTTAAGCATTTGCAGTATTTTGTGTGGTTTGCTGATAGATGGCGACACAGGTTTGAGTTTTCGTTTGGGCGCGGTGGCAAGCCTGGGCACTTTAGGACTCGCTGTGCGTCTTTTGCGTCTAGGTAAGTCTTCTATTAGTGTTACGTTGCTTTCTGGCAGACTAGAAGAATAGAGAACCATGTTTAGATAGATATAAGTTAAATAGATATAAGTGTAATTATTGTAAACTGCCTGGGTGGCGCGATTCTAATTTCGCATGCGTTACGACTGCTGTGCTGAAGCCTCGAGTTTGATCTCCGGGTCTGGTAAAGTGATATTTCTATTTAGAAATACTCAGTATCAGCTCAGTATGCTAGCGATAGGCTCACCCCTATGACATTATGGGACCGTAATAAATTCGGCGAAAGTGGGTGTCCTGGTTACACCTCTGTCTACACTGCCTATTACAGGCGTGAGTGTATGTGTATGTATGTAATTATAGTTAAAAAAGAAATGCGTATAGGCCTGCAAACGGGCAAGTGCGTTGCCTGGCAGTAAGTGATAATTCCAACCCTCAAACAACTGTATTACAAGAAGAATCATGGGTGCAAGAGAGAAACAAGTATAGGGTTATCAGGACTCGGATAGGGGTATTGAACCCCCAGAAACCTTACATACTTCATATAACGGTAGGCAGCGGCTTTGCTGTGCCCTGGCATTGCAGAAGTCTATGGGCGGCGGTGACTACTTACCATCAGGTGGCCCGTCTGCTCGTCTGCCTATCAAGGCACTAAAAAAAAAAAAAATCTGTAACGATTGTTTGAACTCTGTCGTCTCGGCCCAGTCATGCTGACACAGCTCTGCCACAGCTCTGCCACTGATAAAGATCAATTCATTCCTATCATGTTAAAAAGTCTTACCTCTCCCGCTCTTGCCGCAGCTGGTCTTCGAGCCACATCCTCAGTCGATGGTAATATAGCTGTTGGTCCCGCATGTGCATCACCTTGCGACGAACCTGCCGACAAACAGACGGTCATCTTTAATATTTTTTACTCCTTATATATGTTTTTGACCATTGGGGCTGCTTTCGGGCTGAGGCCGGTCCGGATGGTGTTTCCCGGCCGGTCCCTGCCCGAGAGCAGTTAATGGTTAGGGAGGGGAGGATGGGAGTGTGTTGTCCACTGTTTAACTGCCCCAGTTAAGGCCGTGCTTTGTGTAAGCCGGTCCCGACTAAGGAGTTGCACAACCTTGGTTGTAACCTGGGATAACCATGAGGCGGTCAATCCGGCATAAGGGCAGCAGCTCTTCACTTAGACTTTAGCTTGTTTTTGTGTTACTTTATTTATTTCTTATCCAGGCACGGCAAAACTGAAAACTGCACCTGATAAACGCAGTGCTGTCATGTTAGAATATCAAGTTACTCGACACAATCATGTCATGCTGTGTAGCTTCTTCACACTACGCCTAAAGGAGCCAGGATCATAGGAAGGAGGGAGTACGGTACCTGGCAAACTGTTCCACAGCATGATGGTGGAACAAAGATATCTCAGTACTCACCTCCTTGAACCGCTGCAGATGGTACTCTGGACAGAGCGCGCGACAGGGCTGGTGCTGGGGCGCGGGCGGGGGCGAGCCGGGGGGAGGGGGCGCCGGGGCACGACCCCCCACCAGCTGCATGCACACCTGACAACAAAACATCTGCTATTACTTCACGCTCACTAAGTGGTCTACTGGGTTTGTGCCACTGTCTCCATGAAAAGCAACGTACATTATAATACACCCAACAGTCACACACATAGTCCTGACCCCACACTAGGTCAAACCTTTATCAACTATGAAGGACTACGGTGCCACAAAGCCAGACCCGAAACAAATATCTGTCTGTCACACAAACATTTGTCGCGGTGTAGGAATCGAACCCACGGTCTCTAGTTTCATAGCCGGGTACTAGTCCGTTGCGCCATGGAAGCTGTCAATAGAATGACTATATACAACATGTACATAACAAACTCTGAAATTAGTTAGTTCAGAATGGGCTTCTGAAAAGTTTTTTTTTATAAGTATTTTTTTTATATAAAACTATTTTTTACGGATTCTATCGCGGATTCCTACCTAGGATGATACGCGAGGCTATTGAAATTAGAAAACATCCAAATTTCAATAAAGAATATGGAAGCTAGCACCAGCCTGGGATCCAATTATACATTTAATGAAATCAGAACCCAAAAGACCAGCTGCCAGACCTCAAGACACTGTGAGCTCCTTCTGCGTAAATCGGACTACTATAAATAAAAATTAAAAAACAACTATATGGAGATATACTTGCGTGACGACATACAACTCAGTCCGCCCCGTGACCATGAAGGCTGTAAAGTCTTCGAAACACACACACACATACACTCACGCCTGAAATCCCTGAAGGGGTAGGCAGAGGTGTAACTAGTACACCCACTTTTCGCCAAATTTCGGTCCCATGATGTGATAGGGGGTGAGCCTATCGCCATACCAGGCACAATTCCAGACTCCGGGCTAATACTGGGAATTTCTAGATAGAAAAACCCAGCATCACTTTACCCGACCCGGGGATCGAACCCGAGACCTCAGCATAGCAGTCGACGCATGCGCAATTACAACTGCGCCACCGAGGCAGTCTTCGAAACGTCGTGATAAATAAAAGTTAAATAATAGAATCCGAAAAAATTAGTTTTATTTCAATGTATAACATTCGCGTAAACATAAGAAACCATTATAAGTATTGCCTAACACATCATAACTGTTACATTAACCTTACCGTAGACAATTTCTTCTGCTTCCTATACACTTGTAACTGCCTCCGGTGAACTTCCGGTAGTCTTCTATACATCGCCATAAGTTTCCTGTCCACTTCAGACAAGCCCATGTCGACGCGTTTCCTATGAAAATAAAAAAATGCTTCAGATTCCTGTCAAATTTCGCGTGCTGTAATTGCTTGGTGATTGTGATACAGATATAAAATTTGATGTAAATTGAACTTGATTTGTTAAAGAAACCAGTCATGGAATAGGAATCATATTTTGAATTTTGTACATTATTTGCTATAAGTCTTAAAGAACCAAAGACGGCAAAGTAGGTAGTTGGGCAAAAATGAGATAAATATATGGCAATATAGGAAATTAAAATTTGCATCACTATTCCGATGTTTTAACGGCTAAAAACCCTTTTAAAATAAAAAAACAAAAGTTGCTTTATAACCAAAGTCGGCAATCTTTCACTATCAACCAATCAGAAGCGTCTGTCAAGTCAACAATCACACTTCTCATAAACTCAATGACCAATCAAAAACGAGAAACTTGACAGTACAGTGGTAAAGCCAGCGCGGCCACGCGGCGGGATTGGGTGGGAGCGAGATAAAAGAAAGATAGACGAAGTAATAATATATGTAAAGTCCGTATTCATTTATGTAACTATGTAAATATAATATAATATATTAAGGTGTATGTATGTGTATATTCTAATAGTTTGTATGTCTTGGTATAGTATTATGGTTATATTATAGTATTAGTAAGTGTAGTATTATGGTTTGAATGGGTCTTTGTAATGCAGCTGATTTAGCTGGTTGACGTCCGTACGACACTTAAGGTGACCACTGAACACCAGCGCTGTGTTGTGGTATGTACTATGTACGTGCCGCAGCACAGCTATACGCTGAGTGGTCACATACCTGTCACAGCTGCGACAAGCAAGTGCCATTAGCATTAGTTTTATCTGTATATATAAAAGAAGAAGCTGACTGACTGACTGACTGATCGATCAACGCACAGCCTAAACGGCTGAGGTTAGAGACTTGAAATTTTGACAGTAGGTACCTTTTATCACGTAGGCATCCACTAAGGAAGGGTTTTTGGAAATACCACCCCTAAGGGGGTAAAATAGGGGAACAAAGTTTGTATGAAAATCCGTCATTTTTGCAGTTAAACGCATGAAATTTGGTATTTGGCCTTACAGTTAAACATTAAAAACACATATTTCAGGGTTTTTGGAAATACCACCCCTAAGGGGGTAAAATAGGGGAACAAAGTTTGTATGAAAATCCGTCATTTTTGCAGTTAAACGCATGAAATTTGGTATTTGGCCTTACAGTTAAACATTAAAAACACATATTTCAGGGTTTTTGGAAATTCCACCCCTAAGGGGGTAAAATAGGGTAAGAAAGTTTGTATGAAAATCCTTCATTTTTGAAGTTAAATGCATGAAAATTGGTATTTTGTAGTGTATACTTTTTGTCTCAAACATGACCTCCACGCGGGCGGAGCCGCGAGCAACAGCTAGTTTATAATAAAATTGTTAATTGTCTTGTGGTATGTGCGTGTTGTCAGCTGTACTAATAAATAGTTTCTTTAAAGGCGTCCATCTTAACTTTATTTGATGGCTTGCGTACCATAATTATAGTGGTAGAGCCACGCTGTAGACATATTTGTCTACAGCATGAATGGACCGGCTCGACCAGGGTAGTACCACTGTCTCACAGAAAACCAACGTAAAGTGACAGTTTACTCTCACTTTACGTTGTTTCGTATGGTAAGTGAGATATCCGGAGGCCCAGATTCCCCCTTCCCTTCCCTAATCCCTATTCCTGTCCTTTAAGGCCGACAGCGCATACGTGATACTTTCGGTATTGTGGATGTTCATGGGCGGTGGAGATCACTTAACATCAGGTGTGCCACTGGCTCGTTTGTCGGACTATGGTATAAAAAAAATCAAGTGCAGTGTGGTCACTTTACCAGAAAAAATCCGATAGCTTCAGTTATAACATCCTTACAACTGACCTGGCATCATGGTCGTTGCGACCGGGCGGCGCCGGCCACTCGTCACAATGCTTCAGAACTCTGTCCATCAGCCTCTCTATGGACGCTTTAACAAAAATAATATATTAATCACGCAGGCACATAAAAGGCACTTACGAACAAAACACAGATGGAAATTCACCATCCGGAAAAAATAATGATGTTTAACATCATGGGAACTTAGATACCACCATCAAGGGCTGGTAGGCAAGGAAGGATACAACGAGGACGGGACTGGAACAGGAGAAGAGGAAGACTAAAAAATGGAAGGAAAGAATCGCGGTCTTCGGTAAAGGGTGTGACTGGAGATGATGATCACGGCGCAGGAATGGGAGGGGAGAAGTTGAAAGGAAACTGGACGGATTTGCTGGTTGTAGGATATTCATATCCGCCCGGATAGCGACCACCGCACACAGGGTGTAAAATCAGGTGCAGTGTGGTCACTTTGCCGTGCCTGCATAAAAAAAAAGCAAAGTAATCCCTAGTCTAGCTAACCTACCTATGGACCGCATGAGGTGTCGTACGGTTCGACAGAGCTCCCCCGGTGCCGCCTCGCCTTCAGAGCCCCCGGACTCGACAGCTGCTGCGGCGGCCAGGAGTAGTTCTGATGCAGAGTCTAGAGATGATGATGTGGAGAGACCGAGGGATGCTGTACCGGAGTTCGCATCCGAGTCGGTCACGGTTAGAAATGAGCCTAGAACAAACAATAATTAAATAAGTAACACCCAACAGTCACACACTAAGATACGAGTCTTGTGTTGTGGATATCAGGGACCTAGAGAGACGCACCCTCTCACAACAACCAGACCCTTATATCTGTCTAGTCACACAAATGTTTCTCTCGGTGCGGGCATCGAACCCATGGCCTCTCATATCACAGCCAGCTAGTCGCCAACTGCACCACGGAGGCTGACAAATACACCAAACATACTTACATATACACTCACGCTTGTAATCCCTTTTCGCTGAATTTATTACGGTCCCATAATGTGATAGGGGGAGCCTATTCCACACTTCGGGCTGATACTGAGCATTTTATGATAGAAAACACCCATATCACTTTACCCCACCCGGGGATCGAACCCGAGCCTTCAGTCGTAACTGCGTGCGCAATTACAACTGCGGCCCCGAGGTAGTGTAAAAAAATCATATCCTACAGTAATCCTACATTCCCATCAACATCGACACGTGATTAATATCGATTAATTTTTAATAAGTTACTGTAGTTCGCAGTAAAAATAAATAAAATTAAAACGGTCCAAGTTATTAAAAAAAAAGATTGAAATATTTACTTCCGGTTTATAACTAGAAAAAAATTCAAATTTAGAATCCGAGTCCAAAATCAAAAAGAACAGTAAGTTTTCTATAAAAACTACTACATTTATTATTTCATTATAATTTATTTCAATATGAAAATAAAATTCCAAAAAACCTTCCCGCAATCAGATGAAATCTTTAGAATCCCATATCTTAAGAACTAAACCTCAAATAAAAAAAATTATGTGTACACGTTCATATGACCTAGAAGTATAAGTATGTCTAATATGAATAATGTTTAGAAGTGGTAGAGCCACGCTGTAGACATATTTGTCTACAGCATGAATGGGCCGGCTCGACCGGGGTAGTACCACTGTCTCACAGAAAACCAACGTAAAGTGACAGTTTACTGTCGCGTTTCTTATGGTAAGTGAGATATCGGCAGGCCCAGATTCCCCCTTCCCTTCCCTAATCCCTATTCCTGTCCTATAACCCCGACAGCGCATACATGACACTTTCGGTATTGTGGATGTTCATGGGCGGTGGAGATCACTTAACATCAGGTGATCCACTGCCTCGTTTGTCGGACTATGCTATAAAAAAATGAACGAATTTCAGAACCTCACTTTTTTTTCGTTGTCCGCTTCACGTGAAATGCCCCATATGTTAAATGAGTGCTTTATTGCGACTAAATTGTTTTAAATCATACGATACAAGATGTGCAACGCTGACTCATGAATCGCAAGAAATTATCCGTATATAGTTCGCGACAGGTCGACATGGCAATCGGGGTATGAGGTGATGTGCGGGGGAGGGGTCACCCCGCATACCCGCACATCACCCGCGCCGTCTTAGTCGTAGCGCTGCACGACGCACGAGTTCCTCAAAACAAATAAAAAGTTTTAAAAGAAGAAAAAAATATATTTTAAACAATAAATAAAAATTTTTTTAAAAGGACGAAGCCTTTTCGGACCAGAAATAATAGCTGAAAAATTAAGCATTCAAAAAAGTATCAATTAATTACAAATAAATATAAATTTATTTGATCAGAACAAAAAATAACAAGAACAACAACAGCAACATAAATAAGTTACTTTTTTTCAGTGTCATTTAAAAGAACTGTAATGTTTGTGCAGTTCGTAAATGTAATATTCAAATTCATGGCGTTTTTAGATGAAACCTGCTCTAAAATTTCGGATCTTTCATTTTCTTGATGCATCAATTTTATCTAAATTTGCGTGTGCCAAGAATAATTTGAGTGCGACAAGTAAACTTGTCGCACTCGTCGGCAAACGGTTCTTTTTCAAACGTAACAGCGAGCGTCAAGATACTACTTTTCCCGCATGAGTAATACAAAATATTTTACTTATAATAAACCTTATTTAATCAATTTTAGCATTATTTTCTTGCATTGCAATAAAATAAATATCGATATAAACTACCTGCTACATTTGGCACATCACTAGAAAATTGCCATGTCGACCTGTCGCGAACTATAGTTCCAGCAATCGGACATTCTCATCAACATCGATGTCATCCATATCGATACTCACTGTCATCGAGGTCGTTGTTGGGATTGGAGTCGCTGTTCTCGTTGGCGGAGTCCCTGTCGTTCGCCGGTTGACCCTCGACGCTGTCTGGCGGTCTGGGGAGAATATCATCATCATCATCAAGGTTTTTTTTTAATGATGTTATTATATGAATAAGAGAACTAATTGTTCTTATGTGTTTTGGGTTTATTTTTGTACATAATTCAGTTTGTTGACTTTTATTTTCTTTCTTTAGTTTTGTTTTCACATCTTTGATTTGCATAAATATAACAATAGCTCTAAATGTCATTCTATATTATACATACATATAGTTTTGGTCTCTCTGTAATCTGTATATATAAAAGAAGAAACTGACTGACTGATCGATCAATGCACATCCTAGACGGCTGGGGTTAGAGACTTGAAATTTTGACAGTAGGTACCTTTTATCACGTAGGCATCCACTAAGGAAGGGTTTTTGGATATACCATCCCTAAGGGGGTAAAATATGGGATGAAAGTTTGTATGAAAATCCGTCATTTTTGAGGTTAAATTCATGAAAATTAGTATTTGGCCTTTTAGTTAAGAATAAAAAATATATGTTTCAGGATTTTTGGAAATTCCGCCTCTAAGGGGGTAAAATAGGGGATGAAAGATTGTATGAAAATCCGTCATTTTTTATGTTAAACGCATGAGTATTTTGTATTGTATACTTTTTCTCCCAAACATGACCTCCACGCGGGCGGAGCCGCGAGCAACAGCTAGTAATTTATATAGAGACAATGGTGTGGGTTGTACAATTATTTAGATTGATTTAACTGTGCTAATTGTAAAACACATTGTATAATTGTTTATTACATACATATACACTTACGCCTGTAATCCCCGAATGGGTAGGCAGAGGTGTAACTTGTACACCCACTTTTCGCCGAATTTATTTCGGTCCCATAATGTGATAGGGAGCGAGCCTATCGCCATACTGGGCACAAATTCCAAATTCCGGGCTAATACTGAGAATTTCTGGATAGAAAAACCCAATATCACTTTACCCGACCCGGGGATCGAAGACGTCAGCACAGCAGTAGTAACGCATGCGCAATTACAACTGCGCCACCGAGGCAGTCTAGCCCTGTATTAAACATTTTCCCACTGCTGGACACGGGCCTCCTCAACTAATTAGAGGGGTTAGGCCTTAGTCCACTGGCCTTAGTCCACTTAGTCTGTCAACTGTTTATTGTTCTAAATAAATTAATAAAAAAAAACTCACTTTGCCCCGGTGCCGCTGCCTTGTTGTAACTCTCCGCCTGTGGTCTGCGGCTGGACCTCACTAGATGCCTGTAAAATACATACAACATGTAATAACACATGTAACTAGTACAATGAGCCAAAGGCCGGCAACGCATTTGCAAGCCCTCTGGTGTTGCAGATGTTCATGGGTGACGGTGATCACTTTCCATCAGGTGAGCCTCCTGCCCGTTTGCCCCCTTTTTCCATAAAAAAAAGCTACTGAATCGACTTCACCCATTTTTAACCGAATTCAAAAAAGAGGTTCTCAATTCGTCGGTATATTTTTTTATGTATGTTCCCCGATTACCCGAAGACGCCTGGACCGATTCGAAAATTATTTTCTTGTTTAAAAGGGTATACTTCCCAGATGGTCCCATTGGCACCAAGTCGGGATCTGATGATGGGATCTCAGAAAAGTCGAGGGAAGCCCTAAAATTTTATACATACATACGCATATACGCTCACGCCTGTAATCCCCGAAGGGGTAGGCAGAGGTGTAACCAGTACACCCACTTTTCGCCGAATTTCGGTCCCATAATGTGATAGGGGGCGAGCCTATCGCCATACCGGGCACAAATTCCAGACTCCGGGCTAATACTGAGGAATTTCTAGATAGAAAAACCCAATATCACTTTACCCGACCCGGGGATCGAACCCGAGACCTCAGCACAGCAGTCGTAACGCATGCGCAATTACCACTGCGCTAAAATTTTATAGGGACGCATAATCTGTTTTTATTAAAGTCGGTGTACTTTTCGAGGCATAATGGTTTTTTTCTAATTGGTAATGGTTCTTAACCAGTCATGTATCATTCAGACGTATGCGCATAAAGCCGGAGATCAGGTTCAATGGCGAGCCTTGGGGGAGGCCTATGTCCAGCAGTGGACTGCGATAGGCTGATGATGATGATGAGTATGGGAGTCTAAGGGTGGTACGTACTTTTTCAACATCCAGTACCGGCTCACCACTGCCCCCGTTCACGTTGAACTCATTGACCGCCTGCATCATGCCGAAAAACGATATCTTGTTGGCCAGACTGGAACAAACATATTGATAAATACAAAACAGTCACACTTAGTCCTGCCTCCACACTAGGTCCTGTATCTATCACACCAAAATTATACTTTAAACATATATTTTATCCTGGCACGGCAAAGTGACCACACTGTACCTGATGGTGAGCGCAGTAACGTTCAGTTAAAGTATCAAGTAGCGAGAGACAATCTATCCCTCGCTACTCAACACAATCATGCCGGCCTGCTTCTTCACACTACGCCACAGGCAGGGAGAGGGTCTACTGTCAGAGTACTCAGAAGGCCGCATAACGGCCAAACATCGTATCGTAAAACCAGATATACACTGGCTAATCCCGGAACGCGACACACTTGCGTGTGCCACTGTGGTGGGTTTTACACCCTGTGTACGGTGGTCGCTATCCGGGCGGATATGAATATCCTACCATCAGCAACTAGTTGAAGTAAAATCTGATTTGAACCCATACCTGAGCAGTTGTTTCCTCTGTTGTGCGCAGAGCGTGCGCGGCGTGAGACAGTCGCAGCGGTGCTTGTACCCCGACCACGCGCTCACTGGAACAATAACACCATCGTTTATCCGGCTCGAAGGACCAATTGGCTCGAAGGACTAAATGTCTGGCTAAGGACCAAATGTCTGGTTCGAAGGACCAAATATCGGCCTCGAAGGACTCAATGTCTAGCTCGAAGGGCCTAATGTCTAGCTCGAAGGACCTAATGTCTGGCTCGAAGGACCAATAATCTGGTTCGAAGGAGCAAATTTCTGCTTCGAAGGACCAAATTTCTGCTTCGAAGGACCAAATGGTTCAAAGGATCATTCGTATTTCCCAAACGATTAACCGCCGTTCTATCAGTAGCAGACACGTCAACTGCGGCGCACACGCCTGGTGTGTTTTTAATTGTACGTGGTATACGCGGCCTCACACGCTAGGCGTGTTTAATGCTACGCGAATGCGAGTGCGGGACACAACTGGCGTGTTGCGAAAAATGTTTTACTGTATTATTTCTGGCCGCAGTCAATGGGTTCACGCCTTATACCTTTCACGTATCGTTCGGACACCGGTGTCCCGTCAATAACTAGCAATAATCGGCCTTCTTAACGTGCATATTAAGCGATGTTTAACATTAATACTATGGAAATAAAGTTGATTTTGGCTTGCATATTACTCGCTACTTAATACCTTTTTCGAACACTGGTGTCCTTGTGATGGTTGAGAGATTAAGGATAATTTAAGGCAGCTCTTTGAGTGAAACAGTAAATACGTATTCTTCATAATAAACCAACATTCACTTTTAATGCAAGCAGGATATTTTCAAATCTATACTTCTACACTATTATATAAAGCTGAACGGGCTAATCTCAGGAACTACTGGTTCGAATTGAAGAAATCTTTTAGTGTTGGATAGCCCTTTTATCGAGGAGCGCTATAGGCTATATAACATCACGCTATGACCAATAGGAGCGGAGCAGCAATGAAAAATGTTGCAAAAACGGGGAAAATTGATTCCTTTTGAGAGCTTTCGTTGCGTACACTGCGTTAACGGTTAAAGTTACATAACAATCATGTACGACGAAATTGTTCCTCTTAAAAAGTTCTAAAAACAAAGTCCGCGATAGCATATGTCTATCTATTTCGGTTGGCTCACTATAACTTTTTTAATGGTTATCGAATTTGTTCTGAAACAATGCATTATTTGGAAAGGGGTTTTTATAAACATGGTATTAATCCTTATCCAAATAAATACTTTATTCATCACAACTATTTAATTTTGAACAAAGTTGCCCTTTACGTCATTTGATTTCAATGAATATCTTAGGAGATATTACAGTTTTAAAATATCTCCGCAGCAAAATTAATATTGTTGTTTGTATGTCTCTTTCTTACCCTTTCATGACTAAACGGGTGAACGAATCCTAATGAAATTCAGTAGAGGGATAGATTATATCCTAGGGAAGGACATAGGGTATCTTTTGTCTCAAAAAATTATCTTGAAAGGGGTGAAATAGAGGTTAAAAGTTTGTATGGGCAATCCGTAATACTTCAACTTAGGGATCTGAAAATTCATATTTAGGCTTTTGGTAAGTAGGTAGGGTAGGGCGAAGTGAGGAGTTAACTTATAAGGTATTCTTTAAATGTAATCTCAAGCTTCAGGCACAACACTTTTTTTTGTCGCGGGGAAAGCATTTTATTAATGCCGTCCGCTTCGGGGGGAAGCGGAATGAGAATAAAACTGTTATGCTGGACTAGCCGGTCTTACGACCCAGCACCGCCTCGCCCGGATGATGGCTATCCGGGCTGCGGCTGGGCCGAGTCCCTACTACTTATGTACACCCAACCGGACACTACCAGCTAAAACCCCGCGGTGGCCTTCTTCGAAACTTACGGAGTGATCCCGGGGTATTATAAGGAGTGCTAGAAGCTTAAGTTAGGAGTTGTGCCTGTCTAGCCATCTAGACAGTCACAACACCTGAGATTCAGGACGATCG
The DNA here is from genome assembly GCA_905220505.1 of Laothoe populi. NCBI lineage: Eukaryota > Metazoa > Arthropoda > Insecta > Lepidoptera > Sphingidae > Laothoe > Laothoe populi. Next base: position 5,052,512 of record HG992174.1, on the reverse strand, counting down.
CTATAGGTGTCTCAGTGCTGAAGACAACTCCTTGCATTAAAAATTCTGTACGATGGTTCATTAATGACGTATCACTAGAACGTGGTAGTTTAAGAATGGCAGTTTGGTAGAACGGTAGTTTAGTAGAATGGTAGTTTATAGTAGTAATAGTAGTTTGGTAGAATGGTAGTTTAGTAGAATAGTACACACAGTCGTGCGGCGTGGTCCTCAGCGCCATGTCCCTTAGCCGGTCGGCGGTAGGCGCGCGCTGGTGCGGCGCGAGGTACCGCTGCAGCTTGGCGCGCGCGGCCGGCACCCACCCCCACCGCGGTGACGCACACTCCTCGGGACCACTCAGCGGGACCATGTCCACCTGCAACAAACAGACATTCAAATATAACAATTACAATTTTGCAACAAGGTTTGACCTAGTGTGGGACCAGGACTATTTTTATATATATAATTCTACTGTACGTGTGTATGTCACTGAACTCCTCCTAAACGGCTGGACCGATTTGAGTGATTTTTTTTGTATGCGTTTGGGTGGCGCCTTGGATGGTTTAGATTCACAAATCAGCCCGGCAGATGGCGCTGCAGTCGGTGTGGCGCTGCTTTTACGGGCAGGATGACGTCTGCACGGTCCGATAGTGTATTATATAATTTGTCTTGCATGAAACATATTTCTTTCTTCCTTGAAAGTTTTTAACTTTCATACATTTAGGATTTCACTTCATATAGTAGGTATAGCACATTTTCAATTTTAAATCTAAACCCGTACCTTGAAGGTGATTGTTGACGCAGCTTTGAAATTTTCCAAGATCTTACAAAACCTCTCGACAGCATATCTGCAATAAAAAATCAATATGACGTAACAGATCTTTTAAATGCGAAGAAGCTAAACACGGTATGATTGTGTTGTGTAGCGAGGGATAGATTGTCTTTTTCGTACTGGACGTGCTATCCGACAGGTGGAGTGTGGTCATAAGAGGCCAAGAGGTTCGCAAATTCGTATTTTTTCCCCACCATCAAGATGTGAAACAGTTGCTGGCCTGGCTCCTTTATACGTAGTGTGAAGCCTCAGCAGATATATTTCTTTTATGTATTTAATTCCCAACAGCTTTTGAACAAACAAGGTTTTCATCCCGACACCTAAACTAGGCATCAGCCTGTATTGCTTGCTGGTGGTAGGATATTCATATCCGCCCGGATAGCGACCACCGTACACAGGGTGAAAAGCCCGCCATAGTGGCACACGCAAGTGTGTCGCGTTCCAGGATCAGCCAGTGTACATCCGGTTTTTTGGGGGTCTAGAGTTGGGGTACAATGTTGGCCATTTTGCGGCCCTCTGAGTACTCTGACAATAGACCCTCGACAGCTTCTTGACCTTCTTGCCCATGGCGTAGTGTGAAGGAGCAGGCCCGCATGATTGTGTTGAGTGGCGGGGGATAGATCGTCTCTCGCTACTCGATACTCTAATTGGACCGTACTGCGCTTACCATCAGGTGAAGTGCAATCACTTTGCCGTGCTAGGATAATATATATATATATATATATATATATATATATATATATATATATATATATATTGTTTTACTAAGCAAATTACAATACACCTTGCCTTGACCGGCTTTTTAAGAACTGGAAGCATAAACAATTCTCTTCCATAGACTTAAATGTTATACAGTGACAAAGCTACTCACTGCATCTCCATCGGCTTGTCGTACTGCCTGCACAGACATATCTTGGTGACGATCTGTTCTGTGATGTCTCCCTCGAGGGCCAGTCGACGCAACTGATTGTGGATTATTGATGCCGCTGTCAACAAACATTATATTAATCTCCGCACTGATTCCATGATAGTAAATTTATGAAATAATATTTAAAGATCCCTTAAATAATTAATGCTTGTCAAATAATTGCACTGATTACATCGTGGTCCATAAATTTATTGAATAAATGTTCAATGTAGTTGCTAGATGGCCAAGATGTGCTTGTCAAACAATTATGAGCATTTAGAATGACGACTAACTAATTTAAGGAAGGTCTACGTGCAATAGTTATTTATTTATTGGGGATATTTGTCTGTATAAATATTTGTGTGGGAGAAATGAGGCATACTGTAGTGTATTGCAGTGTATTTTGGTGTATTGTACTGTACTGTATAGTGGTGTATTGTATTGTAGTGTGTTTTGGTGTATTTTAGTGTATTGTAGTGTAGTGTATTGCACTATACTGTATGTAGGGTATTGTATTGTATTATACTGTAATATATTTTGGTGTATTTTATTGCAGTGTATTGTATTGTAGTTTATGTCAGTGTATTGTACTATACTGTATTGTAGTTTATGTCAGTGTATTGTACTATACTGTATTGTAGGGTATTGTAGTGTAGTGTATTTTAGTGCATAGTATTGTATTGTAGTGTATTGTATATAGCTGTAGTAGATGGTGGTTGTGTGACCGACCGTTGTTGTGTTCGAGCAGCCTGCGCAGCCGGTGCAGGTCCCAGTGGTGGTGGTCGGTGGTGACGCTGGTGACGCTAGTGACGCTGGTGCCGAGTCGTAGAGCACGCATCGCGCCCGCCGCCGCGCCCGCTGAACTACGACCTGAACACGCACAAATTATTAATATCACACATTTATTTATTACTAATTTTGTCGCGGTTTATTTTAATTTTTACAACGAAAACATTACAACCGGCATGGTCATGACCAGACATTAGGGGAGTTGACTCGGTTTTTTTTTATTAATTTAATCAACAATTTACAGTACCTAAAACCTATTATCGAAACAATTTTATGAATCCGAACAAAAATAAGTAAATGAGACGCCATTAAAATCTGCTGGAAGGGGTAATTGTCAAATTACAGTAAAACGATACATGATATGTACCGTGACGTCACGGTACTCAGAATCCCCATTACTGTGCCGTTGTGCGAGGGAGATAGCGATATGTTCCCAATACACAATATTTTCGCTCATGCCTGTGAGTATTTGCTCATTCCAATATTGTGACCTCATTATTCTAGCAATTTTGATTCAGTTTTCGCAAAAGAGTTTATTTTGCGTATTATATTCGATTGCATATCGAATTATGTACAAAATTAAGTACAGGAAACTACCCTATTCTTATTATCACCTATGTTTATAGAAGAAAAAACGCACATAAATACCAATTTTTAACCGACTTCAAAAAAGGAGGAGGTTAACAATTCGTCGGAATCTTTTTTTTTTATGTATGTTACCCGATTACTCGAAGACGCCTGGACCGATTCGAGAAATTCTTTTTTTGTTTAAAAGGGTATACTTCCCAGGTGGTCCCATTGGCACCAAGTCAGGATCTGATGATGGCATCTCAGAAAAATCAAGGGAAACCCTCAAATTTAATAGTGACGCATAATTTGTATTGAAGTCGGTGTACTTTTTAATAAAATATGATTTAATATAATTTTGATCAACATTCAGTCGCTGCAGCCGTAAACCAAAAACCGCTATAACGTATATACATAATGTTATATTACCATGCGCCAGTGCCCACACCACGTCCCTGATGAAGACGGCCAGCGCTACCGAGTTGTTCGCGAGGCAGAGACACAGCCGGCAGTGGCATCCGAACCGGGCGCGGTACACCCAGTCCTCACCGACGCGGTCCACGCTCCTGTGGGATAAGAGTCAGTAACGTCAGTGGTATCATGCAAGTGTCACCGGCATTTTTTTTATAGCATATTCCGACAAACGAGCCAGTGGGTCACCTGATGTTAGTGATCTCCACCGCCCATAAACAACAATACCGAAAGTATCATGTATGCGCTGTCGGCCTTAAAGGACAGGAATAGGGATTAGGGAAGCGAAGGGGGAATCTGGGCCTCCGGATATCTCACTTACCATACGAAACGCGACAGTAAACTGTCACTTTACGTTGGTTTTCTGTGAGACAGTGGTACTACCCCGGTCGAGCCGGCCCATTCATGCTGTAGACAAATGTTCTACAGCGTGGCTGTACCACTTCTAAAATCGTTCTCATAATCATGATAAGTATCATTATTGTTTTCAATGTCCCCCTAAATGTTCATCATTATTCGTACTCACTTCCTTCGTGCGCTCAACTTCTCTCTTTTGAACAATCGACAACACATCACGAGTTACACAAGATACTATTAAACATTTTGCTTTGCCATCAAATATGTGTTTTGATGTTTGATGCTACATACTAATAAGACATACATACATACATATACACTCACGCCTATAATCCCCGAAGGGGTAGGCAGAGGTGTAACCAGTACACCCACTTTTCGCCGAATTTCGGTCCCATAATGTGATAGGGGGCGAGCCTATCGCCATACCGGGCACAGGTTCCAGACTCCGGGCTAATACTGAGAATTTCTAGATAGAAAAACCCAATATCACTTTACCCGACCCGGGGATCGAACCAGAGACCTCAGCACAGCGGTTGTAACGCATGCGCAATTACAACTGCGCCACCAAGGCAGTACTAATAAGACACATATCTTTAATTGTATTTATAAATTTCTATTACTTATATTTCACCATTAATAGTCCATTAAAGTTATTTTTTATCCTGAAAATTACATTATTGATGGTAACCACACTGCAGTACACATACAGGGGATGTATTAATGATAGATGGTAACCACACTGCAGTCAAAGCACGGACATTGTCATACGCATATTTCTTACCATTGGTAGTCCATAAAAGTTATTTTTTATCCTGAAAATTACGTTATTGATGGTAACCACCCTGCAGTCCAAGTACGGATATCGTCATACTCACATGTTAGTCCCGATTAGGGTGTACATGAGTGCAGATATCTCGCACCAGGAGTGGTACACCCCCAGCAGCCACTCCGGCACCGGTGTGAACTGGGTCTCGTCTGTCTCGCACGCTAGACGTTCCGCTTCTGGGAATCGAAGAGGTATATTTATTAAATAAATGACACATCAACTGTTAATAGACCAAACATGCTCAATTTGCTGGTGGTAGGATACGCCCGGATAAATACCATCGTACACAGGGTGTAAAACCCGCCATAGTGGTACACGCAAGTGTCGCGTTCCGGGATCAGCCAGTGTTTTTTTTAGTGCCTCGATAGGCAGACGAGCAGACGGGCCACCTGATGGTAAGTAGTCACCGCCGCCCATAGCCTTCTGCAATACCAGGGCACAGCAAAGCCGCTGCCTACCGTTAAACATTACCACAGTGTACATCCGGTTGGGATCTAGAGTTGGAGTACAATGTTTCTGAGTACTCTGACACCAGACCCTCGACCTCTTCTTCACCTTCTTGCCCATGGCGTAGATTAGATTGTCTCTCGCTACTTGATGATTGCTTGATTGAGTGCAGTGTGGTCACTTTACACCGGGATAAACACTTAGAGAACCATAGGAGGAATGTGATATAAAGTAAATCTCACCGCAGACGTAATGCAGAAGTGCTGCCTCCTCTTCAGGCGTGACCGGGGGCTCCTCATAAGGGAACATGTCAGCTGCCAACCTGATCAAACTGAATCATTAGTATAACAAATAATAAATAACACCCAACAGTCACACATAGAGCCCCGACCCCACACTAAGATACGAGTCTTGTGTTGTGGGTATCAGGGACCTAGAGAGACGCACCCTCTCACAACACCAGACCCCAGACACAAATATCTGTCTGTCACACAAACATTTGTCTCAGTGAGGGAATCGAACCCACGGCCTCTCGTTCACAGTTTCATAGTACTCACGTGTCGTTCTGTTGGTCCGGCTGCTCCTCTGCCAGGGGGAGGCTCTCGCGGGCGCTTTCCTCAGCAGACGCCAGCAACTGCAAAAAAATCTTATACAGGGTGTGCAGAGAATATGGTATACTCGTGTGACTAATACAGGATGTGTACAACAAGTGGTACAAAAAACAAAGTTGTAGTTAATACATAAATAATTGACAGGATATGGTACAGAGTGGAGTTAACCAGTAATGACTCATAAGATTGCCGGCGGTGCGTTCAAATACTGGCCACTTTCGCCGTTCTTACATGCTATTTTTAACTTTAATGTTATGGAAATAAAAATGATTTTGGCTTGTATTTTACTCCCTACTTTTTTTTATATCCTTATAGACACGAGTGATTAACCATCCACGCATCATTTGGACACCGGTGTCCTATCGAGGCACTAAAAAAACAGTTTTAAATACCTGCAAGATATCCTCATGTCTGATGAGGAACCGGTCGTCCCGCGGCGCGTCTGCACTCAGCAACGGCAACAAGAACTGACCCAGAGCTGGGGCTTCGGCCTGACAAGGTAAACATATTCATAAGAAGGGAGTAAATATACAGGGTGTCCCTGGAAGTATGGATCAAATCGAATAAGGGCATGGGCAAGGTAATTTCCAAATATTTAACCTAGAGAATGATGGTGCAATTTTTTACGGTTCAAAAGTTATGACCAAATTTTGTATTTTTAATCAATTTGCAGTACTCAAAAAAAAAACATATAAAAGAAACTATCAGAGCTATGAATGTAATCTTTTTTTTCAGGGCGTTGTACAAGAGTGGGCCTTTCCTGTCGTAATACTTTTACGCAGCTGATACCACCCCGTATAATAATAATAACACCAACAGTCACACAAATAGCCCCGACCCCACACTAAGATACGAGTCTTGTATCGTGGGTATTAGGGACCTAGAGAGACGCACCCTCTCAGAACACAAACATCTGACATACAAACATCTGACATCCAGGTGTGGGAATCGAACCCACGGCCTCTCGTTTCACTGCTGGCTGCTCGCCAACTGCGCCACGGAGGCTGTCAAATAGGTTTCCGAAAGGTCGGCAACGCGCAAGTGATGCTCCTTGTGTTGCAAGCGTCCATACGCTACGGTAACTACTTACCATCAAGTAGCCCGTCTCCTAGTCTGCCAATCGACTCACAAAAAAAAAAAAGAATATATTTGAATCACTCACGGTGCCCTCATGCTGGTAGGATTCACAGTCCACATCGACCACGGCTGCTGTCTCCTTCAACGATGAACTGTCAGATGATCCCGCTGTAAAAATAAACACTACATCAGTTTATATCACTGTATTCAGTGGGGTAGTGTAAGGGGCGGTCCATCTCGTGCACTTATAAGGGGCAATATTTTCCAAATATGTACATGTCATTTGAACTAAAAAGTTGAACCATTGTTAACTAATTTATTCATGCTAACAAGTTTTTAATATCTACAATAGAGTAGTTGACACTATTTTTTTTTATTTACCAACAACTTACAGTACTTAAAACCTATTATCGAAAGAATACTATTATGTGAAGTCTACCAACCCGCGTTAGGCCAGCGTGGTGGACTAAGTACTAACCCCTGTCATTAGAGGAGGCCCGTGCTCAGCAGTGGGACAATGTTTAATACAGGGCTAGTATTATATATTATACTAGCGTTCACGGCAGACGTCGTTTCAATCGGTCCAGCCGTTTAGGGGGAGTTCAGTGACATACACACGTACTGTAGAATCTTAAATTAATTCTACAGTACGTGTGTATGTCACGATTTGAATGTTTTTTTTTGTATGCGTTTGGGTGGCGCCCTGGATGGTTTAGATTCACAAATCAGCCCGGCAGATGGCGCTGCAGTCGGTGTGGCGCTGCTTTTACGGGCAGGATGACGTCTGCCGGGACCGCTATTATATTATATTATACTTACAGGCGTCGTCGAGTTCGGTCCACTGATCGTCGGAGTCAGAGTCGGCGCCGACGTCTGATGCGTCGGAGGGAGCCGCCGCGGCGCGACTCCGAGCACCGGCCGCGCCCGCGCCACGACGCCGCAGCGACTGTGCCACACGTATATGAGATATTACATACTATAGTTCGCGACAGGTCGACATGGCAATCGGGGTATAAGGTGCGGCGCGGGGGAGGGGTCACCCCGCATACCCGCACATCGCCCGCGCCGTCTTAGTCGTAGCGCTGCACGAGCACGAGTTCGCATCGACCGCGTTTATCGATATCGATCTCGCTCACATTGTTCTTCGTCGTTGTGTATTTAAATGACTTCGGTCGCTTCCTCGTCACGTGTAAGAACAAAAAACCAATAATTAATTCTTAATCACGAGAACTAATCTGAAAAGTATTAGAAAATTATGACATTAAACGGAAAGACAATTGTTATACTTACCCTGTCAATCAGACATTGGATATGGCTGCGTTTTACACCGGCTTTTTAGAACTTTGCCCAGAATACAATGCGAATCGAAATTAGCAGAAGCCAATAAACAATTAAAATCGCCCATAATTTATATTGACTGTGATGAATAAAATATTATACGATATTTTACTTATAACAAACCTTATTTAATTAATTTTAGTCTTATTTTCTCGCATTGCTATAAAATAAATACCGATATAAACTACCTGCTACATTTTGCCACATCACTAGAAAATTGCCATGTCGAGCTGTCGCGTACTATACAAACAAGCGATCGAGCCCGGCCACAGCTTCGTGGTATCCACTACCCCGGCCCGAACCAAGAGCAGAGCAAATTCGTATTTTTGTCGCACCATCAAGCTGTGGAACAGTTTGCCAGCTACCGTGTTCCCTCCTTCCTATGATCCTGGGTCCTTTAGGTGTAGTGTGAAGAAGCTAAACAGCAGGCCGGCATGATTGTGTTGAGTGGCGAGGGATATTTTGTCTCTCGCTACTTGATACTCTTAACTGGACGTCGCGTCACTGCGCTTACATCAGGTGCAGTGTGGCCACATTACCATGCCAGGATAGAAAAAACCTCAACAATGCTTTTTTAAATTTGCAATTTGAGTTTTCTATTGCTTGCGCGTAGGGCTATATCTCATAGAATGGTGCACCTGTTTACAGTATAGAATTGAATTACACTCACACATGGAACACCCATGGTGATCCGTGAGGCACACGACAAAGTTGCATGATTGATATTAAACATAACGTAATATATAAATATGACGTGGGTATTAACACCCAGACCCGAAACAAATATCTGTCTGTCACACATTTGTCTCGGTTCGGGAATCGAATCACGGCCTTTCGTTTCACAGCTCGCCCGCTGTGCCACGGAGGCTGTCGTATGAATGAACGTCTGAATGTAGGCAGCTTTTTATCTATATAAACATAATAAACAATATTGTCACTAATGTGATATACTGCTTGTTTTTTTTAGAAAATATTTCTTTATGCTCAATTGTCTTGGAACGCAAAAAATTCAACAAAATTATATTTGGTATACTTACCATCAATTGCAATAAAGTCCATACTGTCATTCATTGATACAATTTCATTTTTTAATTACAGGATGTTACAAAAAAGTGGTATCAAATTTAAACCAATCAACTAAATGGCATACCTCCTTCCCCTTGGCGATGGGGCGACGCCGGTGCGTGCGCTTCGGCCTCTGCGGGTGCTGCCGTTGTTTGCCGCCGCGTCCTCCCGACCAGGACGAAGACGATGACCCACTCCCGGAGCCGCGGTGGCCCATCTGTAGCAGACATATCGGTGGTTAATTACGAACATATGGGAAGGCACATATATTTATTGTTTTAGGGGCCGATCATAAAATACGTTCGCACTTATGTGGGGGAGGGGATGTCGCTTACTGTGACAAGGGGGAGTCTAAGGGTTTTTTTTAATTAAACTAGCTGTTGCTCGCGGCTCCGCCCGCATGGAGGTCATGTTTGGGAGAAAAAGTATACAATACAAAATATATAATTTCATGCGTGAAAAATGAAGGATTTTCATACAAACTATCATCCCCTATTTTACCCCCTTAGGGGTGGTATTTCCAAAAACCCTTCCTTAGTGGATGCCTACGTCATAAAAGGTACCTCCTGTAAAAATTTCAAGTCTCTAACTCCAGCCGTTTTGGCTGTGCGTTGATCTATCAGTCAGTCAGTTTCTTCTCTTATATATACAGATTAAATGAGACATTCATGCTCAGCAATGATCTCTACCATCAGTATTAAGCCCCTAATATACACAGTGACTTTCTAAGTAACGGCTCAAGAGTAACTGTGCATATTAGGGCACGAAAGCGCTGGCACAGAGGATGCAGAGTGAGTAGATGAAGATAAGTGAAAGGTAGTTTCTATAATCAAGAAGAAGATATTGCAATACCGATTATTATAGATAAACTATTAATTATAACTATGGGTCGCAGAAAACGTATCGTGACGAAAGGGAGATAGGGGATCTAAAAAGAAAAAAATTGCGTGACGTATTCTATGAACTGCCCCTTACGCCTATTAAATCTAAAAAAAGAAAATTATTTATTCTGCAAGTAAGTTCTTTGCATATTACTTTAACATATCACTTTTACAACTCCCTCGATTGTATACTTCTTCTCCCGTAAATAACCTATATAATCCTATATATGCTGGCTTAATCCTATAGTATTTATGAATTTGTCTTTAGGTCGTGATGCATTTTCATTTCATTGAGTTTCAAATCATAACTATTCTAAAGAAGATTCATATCAAAACCAATAAGCCATTATATTAATGATAGCTGTTGCTCGCGGCTCCGCCCGCGTGGACGTCATGTTTGGGAGAAAAGTATACAGTACAAAGAAAAAATTTTCAAACCTTCAGCTTCAAAATTAACGGATTTTCATACAAACTTCCCTATTTTACCCCCTTAGGGGAGGTATTTCCAAAAACCATATAGCCTATGTTACTCAGGGTGAATGTAGCTTCCCAATGGTGAAAGAATTTTTGAAATCGGCACAGTAGTTTTTGAGTTTATTCATTACAAACATACACACAAAAATACAAATCTTTCCTCTTTATAATAGTAGTATAGATAAAAATTTACTAAGTTTGACCCTCATTTTGAAGCTTTATTGACAAACAACAATGTCAAGAATTATCTCTGAATAATGCACTAGGGATTTAGTATTAAATGCGTCATATTATGTCGTGAACATAATATGTGTTCATTATAAAGATATGCTATCAATACAATTCTAATAGGAATCTCTTAATTAGAGCTATAATATAAAGTTTTGAATACATTAATATCAAGAATTGATGAAAGACAATTGGCTTATTTAATAAAGCAAACTGTTACAAAAACAAATGCAAACTGTTTGACAGCCTCAGTGGCGCAGTGGGTGAATAGGCGGCTGTGGAACGGAAGGACGCTTGTTCGATCCCCACATTGAGCAGAATGTTTGTGTGACTCTAATATTTATTTATACACTTCATACACAATGTATATAGGCGAACTTAATGTCAAAGGCATTCTCTCCCAGTCAACCTTAAGGTGATGCAGAGATGAACAAGGTAGGTTTATAAAAATATACAGGAAGAAGTTAAACAAAAAAAAAAATTTTTTGATTTTGTTTTTGGGTCTGGGTGTTGGAGACCAAAAGTCTCTTGTAGTTCCTGATTTTAGTGACTTGTATTTTAGTGACTAGTATTTTAGTGACTTGTATTTTAGTGACTTGTATTTTAGTGACTTGTATTTTAGTGACTTGTATTTTAGTGACTTGTATTTTAGTGACTTGTATTTTAGTGACTTGTATTTTAGTGACTTGTATTTTAGTGAAGTGTCAGGCCGGTGTGTGTGTGTATAGGGTTTTATTTATACTGCATATTACTATGTATTAAATAATAACTGATACCTAACTCTTCTGATTAGTAGGGGAAGCCCCTGCCCAGCAGTAAGACAATGTTTAATACAGGGCTAGTATTATTATTACTATTAAATCATTTTTTGCATATGCAGCATATTTTAAAAAACACCCAATTCCAGTGTCACTGAGATATTAATGACAATTAATGTTTGTATTTTTAATTAAAAACTAGAGAATAGCTGGAAGGATTTTACTATATTTTGATTTGCTTCGGGTCTGGGTGTTGTGGGACCGTAATCCCTCATAGTTCTTGACACCCATGATACAGGTTTTACGTAGTGTGGGGGGTCAGAACTATGTGTGATATCTGTTGTGTGTATTTATTTAAAAATAAAACATAAAACATACCAAACAAAAAAATAATTACATGATGATTTTTAATCAAGTTTGACAGGTCATTATATTATTATTTTTTATTTTACCTATATAATTATTATTTTTTGCATGACATGATTAATAAATAAAAAGCAAATGTAACATTTTATGGAGAATGTTTTTGTTTTTCAAGTCAGATCTAGACCCACTTTTACCTGGCTGATTAAATTAATTTCTAAATGATTTATTAGCTTGTATTTATTATTATTTGATTAATTTCTAAGTTTTTTAATCAGGCAATTGTCCTACAACTAACATTGGGTACAATGTGCAATACAATACCATTATAGAGTTTTCAAGACATGTGATTATTCAATCATATTATTATACACACATATGTTAGTAAAAAAAATGCAAACTGATAATGACCAAAACAGATTATTATTCATTGGTACGTACAAACCCAACTGTAAACAATAAACATATGATCAACTATTGTCTTTTATAGTTACCAACTGTACAATTGTACAGCCTAAATCATGCCAGACAGCAAAAATGTACAATCTTGAATTACATTGAATTAAAACGAAATTTACGGATTCTATCATGGTTAATTTTACTTTTTTAACCTGACGTTTCGCGTAAAAATAAGAAACCATTATGTAAACTTTAATTACATACTTAAAGATATTTTACTATTATTCCTGTGTTTTATGTATTATTTATATTTATTTGTGTATTTATATTTATTTTATTTTATTTATTTATTTGGCCACCAACAATTGCTTACACTAGAACACACAATAACAACATACATAAATCTCTGTGTAAGTGTAGCAACCGCTTAAAGGTAGGCACCACATACTCCAGTTTGAGCAGCAAACATAACATTAATTAAAACTTAACTAAAAAAAAAAGGCAATGATAAAATAAAGAAACAACACCAAAAAGAGCAAAAAAAAATAGGAAATAAAAAAAAATAATAACAAAACTAAAAACTTTACGTAACACAACTAATAGGATAGGGATCATAATAGGACAGGATATATTTAAATATTAAAGAGTAAAATAAGTGGTATCAATATTATACAATAAACAAGAAAATCAATAAAAGCAAAATGGGAACACATGTTATGCATCCCAAATCAATTCCCCATCATTTAGGCAAGTATAAATTGACCTGGACAGCTTGGCTAGAGAATCCACGTGTATATCAATATTATCGCTACAGCTGTTAATAATTTTGGCAAATCTGGCGTGAGGCGAATTAGCACCCAGTACTGTTCTTCTTAGAGGTGGGCAAAGTGGTGTGATTGGCTTTCGAGGTCTCCTTTATGTGTGTATATACATACAATGATATAAAGATAAATTAAAAATATAATTTTATTAGGGCTCACTGTTGAATTAATTCTGTGTATTCCACTTTAATTGGTATCCCAAGTTACAGGCCAAGCCTAATTTGTAGTCCTCTGGAAATTAGTTTTATGTTTGATTAATATAATTGCTTTTTTGGTGTTAACCAGTGTCAAAACTAATTGTAAACAAAACTATTTTACTTCAAATAAAGGATTATTTTTAAATCTGTCTGACAACTAAGGTGCAGGGCAATGCAATACAATCCATAATGTTTTCATATAATCTTTAGGCCCTCCTAAACATTTCATAGCTGTTATAGCTTAGTTAAGTGAAGTATGAACTGGAAGGTGAAAATTGTAGTGTTACATATTTATATTGGTAATTATTGGTTGACTTAACAGTGAAAACATTGTGAGGAAACCAGCATACCTGAAAATTCCCATAAGAATTTGAAAGGTATGTGAGAACTCTACCAAACCGCATTAGGCCTGTGTAGAGGGCATTTTTTTAGTTGCAGTACAGCAAATTTTATTACTAGTTTAAAGGAATATTTTATTACATAGGTACATTATTATTTATTAAAAGATAACTGCAATATTAAAAAGCTTGAAACACATGTGTATGCAGTTACAGAGCTACTTTTTACAAATACGTTTTATTTTTTAAATAATGTTTTTTTTTATTCTTTATTAATAGGGTAAAAATTAAAAAAAATACTGTAGTGTATCCTAGGCTAAAAGAATTAAAGAGACTACAAATTCGTTTTGATAAGGCAAATTCAGGATTAGCTAATACACTCTGAATAAGTCCAACATCCAAAATATTTAGACCAAGTTTTCTAAACCTCTCTTTCATTTTTGTTCTTTGCACATTCCAACAGCAAATGATGCACATCTTCAATTTTTGTTATTGAAACAAAATCAAATATTCATTGAATCCAGGAAATGTAAGAAAAATGTTTAATGTTTCATTTAGATTCAGTCAATTTCTTTACTCTACCGCTAGTTCATAATGCAGTTTCGCTAGAGAAGAACAGGCAAGAAACTATAAGAACGGGCAAGAAACTCTAAGAAGAACAGGCAAGAAACTCTAAGAAGAACAGGCAAGAAACTATAAGAACTGGCAAGAAACTCTAAGAAGAACAGGCAAGAAACTCTAAGAAGAATGAGAAGAATTTATACTATGCTAACTCGATTTCTAGGTAAATTTGTTTTTATGTCAAGTTGCTTAAAATTTTGTTATTTATATGTAATAAAAAAATGTGAAGAAATATACGAAGTTATAAACATATGTGGTGTTGATTTGTTATATTATTATTCACCCATTATTTCTTTATACTCTCATTTGATCTAAGCAAAGTATGTCTCAAATCGACAGAAATATCACAGACTTTGTTCAAGTTAAAAAATATGTTTAGTCATTGCGGTTTATAATTATTTAAAAACATTGAAAATGAATAAATTTTATAAGTCTATAAGTCTTGACCTCAGAGTAAGGTACAATTATGTTAGATGGTGAGCAAAGGGCCTTTGGAGATATTGTTGGTCTCACAACACCAAAACAGACCCAAAGTAAACATTTCCATAGTAGCACATTTTAATACTGTTCAAATATCAATATTTAGATAACTGGTTCTGTCAATACAATGGACCAGAGACAACATCCTCACTTTGTCCTAATAACAATATGACAAACTGGTTTTCATAAAAAAAATAAAAACCAAAAATTTAATTCAACTTCAGTGTGAGAAGTGGGGTCATCGGCCGTGATCAAATTTTAAAAATCTACGTAAATATGGTCTTGGATCTTACCGCGATCTCGTAGAGCGAGGGGAAGTCCTGCTGCGGCTCGTCAGCCAGCCCCGCCAGGAGTCCCAGCTCAGCACTGAGATCGGCAAGCTCTGCACCGATCCGGTCCGCCCGATCGGCGTCTCCCAACTCATCTTTGAGGATGTCACCGATCTCGTCAGACACTGCAGCTACCGCGGAGGCCACCGCTGCTGACGCCATCTCCTCCAAGGGCATGTCCTTCAGACCCTCGGTGACGCCGGCCAGCATCTCCGTCTCCGATGTGCCAGAGCCACTTCGTGCCACACATTTCTCCATAGAAAACATCATATGCCAACCGATAAACACAATAATAAAGACGAACGGAACATCTAGAGTCTATGTAGATTGTTTTCGATCACACGATCGCGTTCAATACGTTTAATATAAAACGAGAAACCATTTTTTCTTTCGCACAGATATGTCCCGAACTTTTTGACAATACCAATATGGCGACGGTATTTTTAGGTATATTGTGACCAGTTGAGGACGGATAACGTAACAATATTAACTGTGGTAACATCAGTTTAACCCTGCCAAAATGCAATAAAAGTACAAAAAGTAAACTTTTTTCCTTAGAAGCAACAATTATTAGTATAGTACCTATATGTAAACATCAATCAACATCAAGTATATACTTATTAAGTGGATTTAAAATACGATTTTTATTATAACAGACGTACTCGCCTCGTAAAAAATTATAATACATATATTATTCAATTTATTCGGAATTACTGTATTTTAGTCGTTAAAATTTACTTTACTAAGAATGTCAAATCAACGTAAAATAATAATGTATGATTGGTTTATGATGATAGAACAACCTTCAACATGAATGCCAAAAAGTCATGGAATATTTTCGATTTGTAAACTGAACGCAGAGTTAATTAAACCAAATTTATTTAATTTGGCAACAAATTGACCTGGGTTGACAATTGACTTTGACACTTGATAAATTGACAAGACCCGATTCTGCGCGAGCCGGGTCTTCTCGTATAATAATCGTTTAAATGATGAAAAACCACGATGCAGGTAAAATGCCGCAGTGCGTTCACCCGGGAAACGTGCTCACGGCATGTGAAACGTAGAATTACCGCCCGGTTAACACAAACCTTGTGATTATTGCCTTATTTATAACACGTTTTGTGCGCCACCGATTTAATTCTAAATAAAAAGTTGACTGTTCGCTTTTGTAGTTTTATAATTAATTATGGCTGTGCAGAATAAAGTGTTGTACGCGTTTCGCGGTTGGATAGCGTTTGTAGCGTTCATGGACATGGGAACTGCTGGAAGGTCTTATATTGAGAGAAGGTCGTTTTTGAACCCTAATGGTGACAACGAGCAGTTGGACGGTAATTTGTTTGAAACAAAGTATAAACTGACTAAAAGAGCATGAAATATTCATCAATATATATTTTTTTGTATTCTAAATATTAAATAAACCAATATTTTTATTTATTTGATATGGAGGCCTGATTTGCCAATTGTACAAAATACTCCATGACACCACTCTGCTTTTTATCATGAGAGTAAATTGTGAGTCTTATAATCGCCAGTAATTTCACAGGTTTCTATTCATACTACCACTTAGTTCCTGGATCATTTACCAGTTGAAATTTTAAAGTAATTTAACACAAATTTGTTATGTTTCTTGTTTTATGTAATTCACATAAAGCCATAGACTGGTTGTAGCACTCGCAGTGTTATAAATGAGATTGCTACATGGTTCCCCCTATTGCTGTCCATGTGAAAAAATAAAGAATAAAAAGAAGAGAAATCAAAATAAAAATGATATTTTTTTTAATAATTTTTTTTTTATTTATTTACTCTATAAAAGAGAAGGCAAAGGTTCTCCACCATGCAGCCATGTCTGTCGTTATTTTTTCCAAATCTGGGCTAGAATTAAAGTCTTCTTCTTCTCTGGTTTTAACTTATACAAAAGGCCGAAGCCATGTCTGCAGTCTTCATCCATTCAAAAGGGGGAAGCCATGTCAGATATTTTTCTCATTCTAAAGGCAGGAGCCATGTGTGAAATAAACACAATTCAAGAGGCCTAAGCCATGTCTGTAATAGTCACAATTTAAAGGCCTAAGCCATGTCTGAAATATTTTTTTCACTTATTAATCACTTCTACTTCTACTACTTCTTCTTGCTTTAATGGCCTCTGCGGAGGAACAACTCCACAATATTAAAATTTTGGCACTTGAACCACATCCTTTTTTTAAATAAAAGAGAAAGCAAAGGTTCTCCACCATGCAGCCTTGTTTGTCGTTATTTTTTCCAAATCTGGGCTGATATTAAAAGTCTTCTTCTTCTGTGGTTTTTATAAGGTCAAAGCCATGTCTGAAATAATCACAAAAACATAACTTCACATTCCCGTCAATTTCTGAAGTTCTGAACCACATCCTTTTAGCCAAACTGTATAGTTTTTTTTATAGCCAAGGATAATGTCCTTCTGCCAAAAAATTTAGTGTTCGGGTCCAGTGTTGCCATTTTAGCAACTCACTAAATTTAGGGAATTTCAGACTTTTTGTGGACTAGTTGCTGCCACCATAAAAAGTGACAATATACATCTTAGATGAGCAAGTTTATTTCTAGCTACCTGGAAGGTTGCCCAACCATACTCCCAGTGCCAGCCCTAGCCAATGCTGGAATTCAAATATAATTGTCTTATATGTTATTTTAATTATCTTATATAGTCATACTAAAGGTCCCATGAACTTCCTTCAATACTGATTGATGCCTAGATTGTTTAAAATAAATCTGCTGGCCATTGAGGAATCATCATTTTCAGTCAGGTTTATATATACATAGAAGTCGGCCTATATAATTCCATCGTAATACAGTAATAAAAAACTGTTACCAAGTAATTACTTTCAATAAATTAAATTACTGCCTTGGTGCCACAGTTGCATGTGCATATGTTATGACTGTTGTGCTGAGGTCTGGTTTTCAATCCCTGGGTTGGGTAAAGATTAGTATTTTTAAATAAAAAAAAAACAAATTTCAGTCGGAGTCTGGAATTGTGTTATGGGGTTAGGCTCACCCCCTATCACATTATGGGACCGTAATAAATTCGGTGAAAAGTGGGTGTACTGGTTACACCTCTGCCTACCACTTCGATAATTACAGGTGTGAGTGTATATGTGTAAAACCAGTCACGTCCCAATGGGAACGCTGGTGCTCCTCAACACTGGCAACACACTCGCCGTTCTTACATACTATTTTCAACTTTAATGTTATGTTAATAAAATTGATTTTTGCTTCTATTTACTCCGTACTACTTTACTTTTTTAATATCCTTCGGTACTCCAGTGGTTAAAGTTTATTCAAGCAGGGAAGTTTGGAGTGGTTGAATTAAGACTCAGAGATTATAGCCATTCAGTTTGTAGACTTAACTATTACTAATAGACTATTATGAATTATTTATATAACCATGATTGCACATGTTCCAGGTGACTACACAATATCTCGAATGCTGGGCATGTATTCAGTGTTGAAAGCACTTGCTCTGATACACTGTACATTATACATACATTATAGACCGTAAGTAATTTGTTTATAAGTTTTCATACAAGTTGTTTAAGATTGAAATTTATATCGCGGTTTATTTTACTTTTTTTCATCCGACCCGATCTTCATGGTCACGGGGCAGACAGTTGTATGTCGTCACGAAAGTATAGTGCAATGTTTCTACCCTCCATATAGTTGATATTAAATTTTTATTTTGTTGTAGTCCGATCTACGCAGATTTACGAAACCATTATTTTGTTTAAGATTTTTTTTGTGATATCATCTGTTGCACAGTGTGCAAGTAGCCAGCTAATGTGATGAGTGAGATATAGACAGCAATTATCTCACGTAAATATGTCGAAATTTGAGAAATTACGTCGCAATTACATATTCCTAGAGAAAAATACCACAATGAAGTAAAAACTATTATCTCTGCTTTTGAAATGGTAGGCAGCGGCTTTGCTGTGCCCTGGCATTGCAGAAGTCTATGGGCGGGGGTGACTACTTACCATCAGGTGGCCTGTCTGCTCGTCTGTCTATCGAGGCACTAAAAAAAACGAATCGAGTCTTACGAGCAGCTATGATAGCGTCAATAAACTTAACACAGAAGTCAATATCAACAAATTTGTCGACAAAATGTTCTCATACGCTTATGCAAGGGTGGAAGGAGGCCTAGCATGTAAGTCGTGAGAAAAATTTATCAACTTGTTTTTCGAATAATTGACCTGACCCTTTCTGGTTATCCTACTATGTCTTTCTGAGTGAAAAAGTAGATTTTGTATGTTTCTTGAAGTCTCTTCTAACGGTGAAACCTGCATCGAAATACGTTCAGCTATTTTTAACTGTAATGTTTTATTATCGATGTGGAAATGGTTAACCATTGGTTCTGTGGCGAAAGCTTCTGCGCGACAATCAACATGTTAAAAAATCTGCTTCAAAGGAGGCCGCTTCGGCCCCTAAATTCGGGGACTTTTTAAGATTTGCATGGACAGATAATTTTTAATCGAACATCAAAATACTAACTACAATATGCTTTTTTATGACAGCCTCCGTTTCGCAGCGGGCGAGTAGCCGGCTGTGAAACGAGAGGCCGTGGGTTCGATTCCCGCACGAGACAAATATTTGTGTGACAGACGGATATTTGTTTCCGGTCTGGGTGTTGTGGGACCGTAATTCTTGATACCCACGATACAGGTTTTACCTAGTGTGGGGTCAGAACTATTTGTGTGACTGTTGGATGTATTTATATTTACGTGAATGTATACATTCGAACAAAACTAATTTGACGGATTTTATCACAGTACATTTTCAAACTCGGTCCTTATGACCATGCAAGCTGTAAAGCCTTCGAAACATCGCTATTAAAAAGTAAAAACAAACCGGGATAAAATCCGCAAAAAATAGTTTCATTTGAACTATAATATGTTTAGTAAATCGAGTTGTCTGCTTGCAAACCGAGAGCCTCATTTAGTTTCCCCGCCCTGAACCCGACGATTTTAGTCCACCAATGCTTCTACAATAAACTAGATAGTAACTAACACTCACTTTTATTTCAGCGTGGTGTCCATGGGCTACTGGTCCCTTATGTTGACCATAATTCTATACTTCTCTGAAGCTTTCTATTTTCACTCGACCAATTTGAATTTCTACGTAGTATTCCCCTGCGTTTTGAATAGTAAGTATTTTCTTATCACAAGTTTTTTTTTGACTGCCTCGGTGGCGCAGTTGTAATTGCGCATGCGTTACGACTGCTGTGCTGAGGTCTCGGGTTCGATCCCCGGGTCGGGTAAAGTGATATTGGGTTTTTCTATCTAGAAATTCCTCAGTATTAGCCCGGAGTCTGGAAAATGTGCCCGGTATGGCGATAGGCTCGCCCCCTATCACATTATGGGACCCATATTCGGCGAAAAGTGGGTGTACTAGTTATACCTCTGCCTACCCCTTCGGGGATTACAGGCATGAGTGTATGTGTGTTCTTTTTACAAGCTGGAAATGGTTTCTTTTGCTTCGGCCCGAACCGAGAGCAGAGCAAATTATCTCTGCTGCACCATCAAGCTGTGAAACAGTTTGCCAGCTACTGTGTTCTCTTTTTTTATTCTGCCATGGCAAAGTGACCACTGCACCTGATGGTAAGCGCAGGGCGGTCCAATTAGAGTATTGAGTAGCAAGAGTTGACTATCCCTTGCGACTCAACACAATCATGCCGGCCTGCTTACCTACTTCCCACTACGCCTAAAGGAGCCATGATCATAGAAAGCAGGGAACACGATAGCAAAAATATAAATTTGTGAACCTCTTGTCTCGGGTCGGGGTAGTAAATACCACGAAGCTGTGAGTCCGCAAGCCAGCTCGCGGGTTCTGTTCTGTACGCGTAGTTTATTAATATTTTTATTCTTGTTACAGTTATAACTCTACTAGGTCTTATATACCTACCTGCAAAGTTGAAGCTTTTCGGCCAGGTACCGGGTGTTTCCGGCATGGACCGGGAAGTTGAGGACGAAAATATGCAAATATTGAGAACAATGGGTAATTTTAGGAGGAGAAAACCTGGCAACACTAAGAATAAACATGTCTGATTATTGTTGCCATTTTACAGTTTTAAGTTATGTTGTGAGTTTTTGTAGATAGTATGGCCAATATTGGAATATTTGTTGGAGTATTGGAACAAATGCTTGTGTAAAATTGTTGTATTTGACACAGAGTAAATATTATTTGGTAATTTATTTAAGAATATCTAAAAACAGCTAGCTGCCTTTAACTTTGGCTACCTTGAAAGAAAACTTTTTTGGTATCTTTCTTTAAAATTGCCTTATTTACAATGGTGTTTTTTTATATAATTAAATTGACTTTTTAATTTAATAACTTGCTCTTATTTTATAAGAATATATGACATAACTTGCTATTTATGCAACATTTCGTTCCAATATTGGTAGCATTTAATCCAATGTTTATAGCCAACATACCTTGGTTCCTGTTCACAAAACCTCAGCTTTACACACCCTGTAGATTATAGTGAGAATATATATTTTTATTATTTATTATTATGTTTTTTATAATATTTTTCATACAATATCCGCCTATAAATGACAATGTATTGTTTCTATGTTCATATTTTTTTTTTATTTTATATTATATCTCAAAGTTGTTTTTTTGTCGGTAACTTCCATAATTCTTTATCATATTTAATCGCTGAATTTTAAAGCTTATGTTTGCCGCTAATAATGAAAAGTAATAATGTTTTAAAATTATAGGTTTTGCCAAATAAAATTAAAAATTTACAGTGCCATCTATTGACAGTATAATTAACTAATTTGTTGTATTGTTAATTTAGGATTGCGCGCATAGATTTTAGCGCCATCTATTGTGCAAGACTAATTTTGTTACTACTTTGTAGATTAAAATATTTATAATAAACTAGCGGACCGTGCAGACGTCGTCCGGCCCGGAAAAGTAGCACCACACCGACTACAGCGCCACCTACCGGGTCCAAGTGTAAATCTAAACCACACAGGGCGCCATCCAAACGCATACAAAAAAAACATTCAAATCAGTCCAGCCGTTTAGGAGGAGTTCAGTGACATACACACGTACAGTAGAATTATATGTATAGATATGTTTACATTTCTACTTTATTATATTACGTTAGTGACCACTATCGGGCGAAGTATTAACGCGGTTCTAGTATTATTTATTATCAAACTAAGTTCTTGCGCCATTTCATAACCCTTCCAGTCACATTCGCATTCAAGATAATCTTCGTAAATTGCTTTTTATCAAATAGGTAGTTGACAGTAAGTGAAAACCTGATAGAATTTTGTTTTTAATGATAGATTGTAGTCTAAAAATATCGAAAATTAAACCAATATGTTATATGTGATTTAATATTTTCAAGAAACAAATATGCAAAAATAAAGCATTTTGTCACGTGAAATTAAACACTCATCAGTCATGCATGACGTCACCGTTCGAAACATCTAAAACGCTGAGCCAAACGACTATTAGTGTAGCGAATGGTCACGTCACACGAGAGGCCATGACAGTTGGTAGCGTTTTGGTGGGAAAAATATAATTGGTTTATAAAAATGCATATTAAATCTTGAAAACTTATGTTTTATGTTTATTAATGATGACATTTTAATAATATGGACCATGAAGAGTAAAATATAACGATTTCCCAAAAACAGTCAACTAGCCAATTGTATTTAAAAACCTTTGTTTCGTTTATTACTAGCAAAGATGTACATTTTCTAATATATTTATATAAGTACAGAAGGACCATTCAAGCAGTAACCAGTGCCATATCAGAGTAGTTACATTTGAAAATAAAACACACTTTTAATAAATATTGTTTTATTTCATATCCTAATACATTATTGGACGGTATTGTAATATGTTGCAAAAAGGTGGTATAATTAAAAAGAATGATAACTTAAAGATATAATTGAATAAAAAAATAATTTGAGTAACTGGAATTTGAAATTTGTATGATATTACTTTTATGTTCCAAGACCACAGATAAATTAATGAAATATTTTGGCAGTAACTAAATATTTTTAATTTTCAGTTAATCTATTAGGCCCACTTGCGCGATCATGGGTTAACGTATTTAACTCGGTGTTAACAGCTAACACAGGGTTAAATAAATAATTTGTCTTGCGCCATCAACATTTTCGAGCAAACCTTCTAAATATTTTACCCACCGATTTGGGAAGGCTAAGTCGCTAACCCTGCGGTTAGTCTTTTTGTTGGTAGGTATTGTGTAATCTATTTTGTAGTTTTTAGTTAAAATATCACTACAATGATCATGAATTGTTATTCTCTGACGATGAAGATGAAGTCATTGAATATATAAGCTCAAATTTTTATGACAAAAGGGTTACAAAACGGTCGGAATATTATAATGCTATAATGCACATAAAGGGGCAATGTTTGAATTTTTCAACTATTTACATAAAAGCATATTATCATTTATCGTGAAATAGGGAGCACATAACCGAGGTTTCTTCTTCATTACACTGACTTTCTGAATTCCACAAATAAATAAAACACCACAAACACACAAATACGCATCTCTATATAGTGTGCTGTAGTGTAAAAGAGACAGAAATATTGTTTCGTTTTTATGTACATATATTCATTCATCCTTGGACGGAGTACAACAGATGTGCATCGACATTTCAGTGTTCCCAGCTAAAATAAAAGAAATGTCAGGTTAGCTAACCCAGCGTCAGTTTTTAGTGGTGCAAGGTGAAATGAGAGTTAACATTTTAACATTCTAACCTGGGTTAATAAACTCTAAATTTATTTATTTAACCCTAATTTGCGTGCAAGTGGGCCTTAATACTTTATTTGGAGGTTTAACTCACTGTACAAAGATATTCACGCTAAAAATACACAAAAATCTATTATTTTTAAATTATCATTTTTTGACATTACCTTCTTTTTGTTTTATTCTCTTTTTTTATATAAAAGAGAAGGCAAAGGTTCTCTACCATGCAGCCTTGTCGTTATTTTTCCCAAATCTGGGCTAAAATCGAAAGTCTTCTTCTTCTCTGGTTTTTATAAGTCAAAAGGCCAAAGCCATGTCTGTAGTTTTTGTCCATTTGAAAGGAGAAAGCCATGTCCGATATTTTTCCATTCTTAGGGCCAAAGCCATGTCTAAAATAGTCACAATTTAAAAGGCCAAAGCCATGTCTATTCACTTAGGGGATCCCGCCTTCTCTCTTTGACATTACCAATAAGCTACTGATCACCAACTATACGTTATGACAAATACCACCATTTTGCAACAAATCATAATATGCTAAATAAATTCTGGAATGTTATTGAATACCTTTTAAATGTTACAATATTTGAAAAAGAAGGAAAAGAGCTTTGCGGTGCATTGCGACATATTGGGTTCATAAATAAATAACTGGTCAACATTACTTTCTTGTAATATACACTGTAAACAAGCAGTAGACTTGAACACCTTGACTATTCTGAAAAAAAAAGACAAAATCTTTATGGTTCATTCAGCTTTTTTTATGTCACGTCATCGCGTATGGACGGCCTTATTTTATAAACGATTTGGAGACATTTTAGCTAGAAAAAAGAATTTTAATAGGATTTACCTTAACAACTCATTCCCACTAATAAAATGGTAGGTATATTTTCAAGTATTTTAAACAATATGTTACATGATCTAAATCTTTGAAAAAATATATTTATTCTCTCAAAAATAACTACATAAAAGTAACTACTAACATTTGATCAGATAAACTTACAAAGCTGCAAGTTACTTTCATAAAAGGTTCCTCACTTCATTCTTGCACCAGGGATGAGCTATATTTATGAATATCGATATGTATATTAATAGCTTAATATCGATATTTACTAGTTGCGATTATCAATATTTAAATATAGATATTTTTACTGTAATATCGACATTTTACCAATATCGATGAATATCGCTCATCCCTATCCCGCGCCCAGTAGGATCGAGACACAAGGCGTACTCACGAATAGGGATGAGCTATATTAATGAAATATAGATATTGATATCAATAGCCTAATATCGATATTTACTAGTTCTGATTGTTGATATTTTTTATGGTATTATAAATGGTGCCATATCTTACCAGTATCGATAAATATCGCTCAGTCCTTCTTACACTCCTATAATATTGGCAGTTTCAAAACTCTTAACGGCCAAATACTCAAACACTACTCAACTGGCTGACCGTCTAACGGCTATTTATTTTGTACTACACCATACAATTATGACAAATCAGAGGGTCTCAAACGTTTAACAAGATCTTTAACATTGAAATAAAACGAATTTTACGGATACGGGCAGACCTCAAGACATTGTGAGCACTTTCTGCGTAGATCGGACTACAACAAATAAAAATGAAATATCAACTATATGGAGGGTAGAAACATTGCACTATACTTTCGTGACGACATACAACTCAGTCCACCCGTGACCATGAAGGCTGTAAAGTCTTCGAAACGTCGGGTTAAAAAAGTAAAATAAACCGCGATATAATCCGTAAAATTCGTTTTATTTCAATGTATAATATCCGCGTAAATATAAGAAACCAAGATCTTTAACACTTCAGCGTTTAAATATTAAGGAGAAAGTGTCCAAGTGGTCAAGTCTACACCTTGTATAGTCTCAAGAGGAATCAATAGTAATCAGGAACAGGGGCACAGGATATCTTCACGAAGTCCTCGTAGCGGACTATACCATTGTTTGTCACGTTCGCTTCACGGAATATGTTGTCCACCTGAAAAATATTTCAGGTATGGTATCTTAGTTTAACCGCCCCTAATAATTTATTTAGCCCAGTTGGTTGCGGTACGGACTGTCAAGACGAAAGTCGTATGTTCGAAACCCAAATGGCATACACAGTTACGTGTGTATTCAATGTTAATTATCGCTTGCTTTGACGGTGAAGGAAAACATCGTGAGGAAACCTGCATACCTGAGAATTCTTATAAGAATTTCGAAGGTATGTGAAGAATACCAACCCGCATTAGTCGAGCGTGGTGGACTAAGGCCTAACCCCTCTCATTAGTAGAAGAGGCCCGTGCCCAACAGTGGGACAATGTTTAATACAGGGCTAGTATTATTATTATATATATTATAATGATAATATTTTAAGTAGGTAGAGCCACGCTGTAGACATATTTGTCTACAGCATGAATGGGTCGGTTCGACTGGGGTAGTACCACTGTCTCACAGAAAACCAACGTAAAGTGACAGTTTACTGTCGCGTTTCGTATGGTAAGTGAGATAACCGGAGGCGCAGATTCCCCCTTCCCTTCCCTAATCCCTATTCCTGTCCTTTAAGGCTGACAGCGCATACATGATACTTTCGGTATTGTGGATGTTCATGGGCGGTGGAGATCAGTTAACATCAGGTGACCCACGGGCTCGTGTGTCGGACTATGCTATAAAAAAAAATTAAATATACCATGAAGAATAAAATGAAAAGGTTTCCCAAAAACAGTCGACTAAACCATTAATGATATTTAGATAATTTGTTACCTCTCTGGCAGACAACCCTTCCCCCCAATTCTGGAGTAGGTTGCGTAGTTGCCTCGCCGGTATAACTCCGCTCTTATCAGTATCAGCTGCTTTAAACGCGTTCACGACCTAAAATTACGAGATTAAGATTATAGAACTAAACTGTCTCGGTGGCGCAGTTGTAATTGTGCATGTGTTACGACTGCTGTGCTGAGGTCTCCTCGATCCCCGGGTCGGATAAAGTGATATTGGGTTTTTCTATCTAGAAATTCTCAGTATTAGCCCGGAGTCTGGAATCTGTTCCCGGTATGGCGATAGGCTCGCCCCCTATCACATTATGGGACCGAAATTCGGCGAAAAGTAGGTGTACTGGTTACACCTCTGCCTAGCCCTTGATGGATTACAGGCGTGAGTGTATACGTATAGAACCAAAGTCGGCAAAGTAGGGCTTAACTTGTTTTTTGGCAAATCAAAAAAAATTGATTACTTTTGTTTAAGTCGAAATTTTGCTGAATATTTTATTTTAATCTTAGGAGGCATTTAATCAATGACAACAATGTTAAAACATTAATCTTAACAGTGAAAAATGTTATTAAATTTTCTAGATTGCCGAGTTTGATCCCAACTGAGGTAAGATGGCCGCCTTTGCTACTTTACTGTCAAGTTTCTCGTTTTTGATTGGTCATTGACTTCATGAGAAGTAAAATTGTTGACTTCTGATTGGTTGATAGTGAAAGATTGCCGACGTTGGTTCTAAAGCAACTTTTGTTTTGTGTTTTTAAAATTTTATCTGTGATGTGAACACTCTGTTATTGGTTGCAACTCTGGTGACGTCACACGCAAGTAAACATAGTTTCTTCGAGTGATTTTAGTACGCGTTTTTTGTTTTCTGGGAGATAAATTCTATTGTTGATCTATTTTTGAAGCAGTTTTATGATAATTGTTGATATGTTTTATCATAAAACTTAGCTTTGCTTATCATTATTAGCTTGTTTACTTGCATGTGACGTCACACGTGTCATATGATCAGCGCCATTACAGAAATAGCGTTTTTGCCGCGGTTTTGGAGATTTAAACTTTAACATTGATTTTTATTAAAAATACAGTAGATTTCCCGGAAATATCAATATAGTGTGCTTATTATGTAATAAATAATAGTTTCAAATCATTTTCGAAAACTTGTCAAATAGCCTATTGTTTACTAACCTCCGTAGGAAGGTTTTCAGCACGAGAATGTATGTGCATGACTTCCAAAAAGTCAGCAAAAGACATCTTGCCACCTTTTCCTTTCAGATAACCTGGAATTATAATTTAATTCATAACACTTATGTGACTTTTTTATTTCTTAGCCATGACCAACAAAGAGATTATTCTTTCCTCAAATAGACCCTCTAAGCAGAAAAGATCCAACTGACGTTTTCATACTTTTGAGTAAATGCAGTTTAAAGTATGACAGTGAATTTAAAATGAGTAGTATACAGTAAGTAATAGAAAATGAGTTGGGTAAGTTGGACAAGTTTTTTTTAGGTAAATGTCATCAAACTGACGGGATGTTTTGTGCACATAATGAAATGAAATGAAATCGTTTATTGATCAAGTAGGCAATTACATAGCTCTTATGACAAGTTAGAACATTTAAAAAAAGTAAAGAATTTTTAAGAAAAGCATATCAGCTTATGTATACATACATACATAGCATCATCAATTAATTATTCATAAGGTATTTAAAATTATTATTATTTATTTATTATTAATTAATTTTTATTTTTATATTATTAATTAATATTATTCAAGGAAATACTAGTCAAATATAAAATGTTACATATTGTATATATATATATATATTTAAATGGGTTTGATATGGACCATGGGTATTTCCGAGACATCGCTTGTTTTAAAAGCTACCACCGGATCATATGAAACTTAATTAGGATATTATGGCTATGTATTTAACTTGATTTTATAACAATGTTGTTTGGGTATTTTCTGCTTAGCTTTTTTTCGGATGGAGGTTTTTTTTACCCAAATGTGTGTAAGTGACCACCTGATGCACAGTGCCGTCCAGTTAGAGTATCAAGTAGCGAGAGACAATAATAGCAATGCTTTATTTCCCTGGTATTGTAGGTATCATAACAAACTTCACCTGATTCCCCTTTTTATTTTACATGGCAAATCCATTACAGATTTTAAAATCAGAGGTGTATTATTGGTACAGAATTTCGACTTTCATGGCCCGTAAGTCCCTGGTGGGCTTAGTCAATCACTGATGGCCTGTTCCATCATATAAAATTAAGTTTAAATCGAAAATAAAATGTACTTACTCTTTCTACTCTATTAATACAAAACTGGTCTTACCTGATAATCCCAGTTAGGTAAATAAATAAACATTACATACCTGTCAATTCCTGTATAGTAGGACTCATGCCCAAAGACCTCATTACAACAGTCAGCTCATCCAGTGATGTGATCTGACCTGACCGCGCAAAGAGGTAGAAGCATTCACGGAATTCTAAAATTAAAATTTGAAATTATATACTTCAAAAATTCGCTATTGGTTTTTAATGCAATGCAATAAATGTTTACGAAATGAAATTTAAGCTTTCACTCATTATTTAAAGTGAAAAGTTCCGTTAGTTCCTGTCCCACTTTTATCTGTGACATCACTTTCAATAATGTAAGAATATAAAGTATATTTATCAATTAGACATGATTTTATCAACATGTTTCAGGTGTTGAGTCATAAAATACCTTCAAAATGAAAGTTTCTGTACTTACCATCGATATCTTGTTCCTTGAAATAACGAGCCTGAAATAGCAAAATAATGGAATTAAATACTTGAAGGCATGTTCATGTCGATAAATAATGAAATATTTATTACCATTTCGTCAAAGTAATTAAATAAAATAAATATAAAATGGACTTTTACGAGCTACGAACAACAACAATACGAAAAACGTCAAAACTAAATGGCATTATCTTAAATCATAGATATTTTTATTACTTTCTCTTACGTAAGGCTAGGCAGTATGATCAAAAGACTTTAGTCAGTTGTTTGGAATAAAAAAACTTTTTAAAAAGCCTTGTCTTCCAGTATTTTTTAAAATCCCGGCTCTAGTTGATAAATTACTGAGTCTAGCCATGATATAAGACTAAAGCCTCATATCATGGCTGTAGTTTTCTCCGTTCGAAAGGCCGGAGACACGGTTATGTATATAAAACACATTTGTGACTATGATAAACGGGCAAAATAATGTATATTCCACGCCAGAAATAGTCAGAAGTATAAAAAAATACTCTATGACCAAAATGGACGACCAATCACCTGACAGCTGTGAAGGACTATTTTTCCATGGTGAAATTAACTAAAATTGTGTAAATTATTACATAAAACGTTTTACAATACCATATACGCGTAGACAATCAGTGCTGTTTGTGTTTATTTTAAGTATATTGTTATGTATGGCGGGCATCTGTTCACGTAAGTTGAGATACCTTGAAAATGCTAGATCAATATTATTTCCTGCTATTTTTTGCATAACACCTTGTACTTAACCTTGAAGAAGGGTTAGAGATATTCTGGGACCTGTCAAACCCATGTAAAGCGGGTAGAAGACTGTAGTGTTAGCTTACTAAAAGTTAATGTCTTGGTTTTATATATTATTGTACGTTTTACTGATAATTTTAATGATTATTTGCAAAATAAGTAACAAACTTTACAGAGATTGTTGTCCTTTAAAACAGAATATTAAATGGTTATTTGGTTTAACTGTAATACTGTATTTCGAAGAGTATTGTAATGTTTTTGGAACTATTTAGTAGATCAACGACGTCTGACAAGCTCCGTTTGAAATTAGAGAATGGAGTATTCAATTGTTATATATGACATGAAAAATATTTGGGAGACAGGCGTCGTCGTTGTACTACGAAGTAAATTGGTCGGAATAAAAATATGTAATAAAGATATACTACATATAGCCACTGAGTTTTGAATATATAAGAACAGCTTTCAGTTCAGAAGCGGGATACGCCAAGGAATTTGTTAATTAGTACTACCTTGGTGTCACCACACGCCCATAATAAAGGTAACCATGTTAGCTTTTATTACGTTTTGTTTTTTTTTCTTTCACCTTTACATATTTTGAAAGTCTTTTAGCATAATCAATCTATAAAAAATAAATTTTCTGGGTATGTACAATTTTAGTGTTATCACGTTTTTAGACTATTTATTATATACGTATAATATAATAAATATTAAATAATGTGAATACCGACATTACAACAACAAAATGGTAAATATTTAAGTCTTAGCACTGGCTAATGTACAGTTTACATTGTTAAGTCACATATATTACACGATGAATACTAACATACCTGAACACGAGGATATTTACGACTACATAAGTGTTATAATTATGTTTATGGTCCAAAGTTTATATATAGTAATGAAGAGTCTACAATATATTAATGATTATAAGTTGTATAATCGTGTATATAAAGTTTTTTTTTTATTATTAGGGATAATTTAAAAAAAATCGTGAAGAGGTTACTAACTGATAAAGTAATACTTTCGAGCATTAATTAAGAAAATATATAATGAAGAAATGTTATTAATTTGGATCGTTTAGTTGAAGGTAACACTTGTTTGAAATAGATACTCGCTCTCAAAACTGTTTCAGGTTATTAGAAAGCATATACTGATTGAAGATGTGGAGTGATCGATCCCGAGTTTCAAAAGGGAGCTATCGCAGTATTGTGTTGGGAGGACCACCGAGACGCAGTCGATCTCGGACACGTCCTCGAGACCGGCAGAGTCGTCGATTGACACCACCGCGTAACACCAATGGCTGTACACCAGAGCGCCGCGGATATAGAAGGTCATCTTCCAGGTTTCAAATACAGGCAAGAAGCGGAAGTAGTCAGTCAGTCGTGACACCTTTGCCCCAATTACGGACGCCGTATTCCGCAGATGAATTTAAATCGATAGAAAGAATAACAGAATATAAACGTGATTGTAGGCAGAGAAGCCACAGATTGCAGACTCCTCGTGGAGAAAATGCTTCTAGATCACGCAGTCCAATCCGTTTTAACGGTACGGGAGCTAAATCTGTAACTCCTCTGCCTCCGCCTGTTGATTCTATTAATTTTGAAATACTAAAATGTATAAAAGATTCTTTGCAGACTATCACGGCTCTAAATCCTCAGATCAAAGAAAAGTTTTCAAATAATAATGTAGTTCCAGAGTTTGATCCTAAAGCAAAAAAATCAAACTATTGATTTTTGGTTAAATAAAGTTAAAGAATGCTCTGAGATTTACGCTTGGGATAGTAAACAGACTGCTCATTACGCTCTTCCGAAACTAGTAGGTACTGCAAAAAAGTGGTACGAAGGCCAACCATCGGTATTACTTACTTGGAATGAATGGGTTGAAAAATTAAAGTTAGCCTTTCCATCACAAGAGAACTATGGTCGTTTGCTTACAGAAATGATATCTAAAAGAGCAAAATTTGGTGATGATTTAGAGGAGTATTATTTTGATAAAATAGTAGCTTTGAATCGATGTGGTATAGTAGGAAGGAACGCTGTTGACTGCATTGTGTACGGGATAGATGATAGGTCAGTTCGGAACGGAGCTGAGGCAGTAGGTTTTGAGAATACGGATAAATTACTAGGGTATCTGAAGAGCGTCAAACACGAGCGATCAGACAAATTTACCAACAAAAACGTACGCCCTGTAACTGAAACTTTTCGTAAAACAGTTAAAAGTGATTTGGGTAGAATTTTAAAGTGTTTTAACTGTCACGAAATAGGTCATTTGGTGTCAGGATGTAAGAAGCCAATAATTAAGTGTCAAAGATGCAAGCGCGTCGGACATGATGACTCCGCATGCAGTAGAGATGTTAGGGTGGATAAAGCTGAAGTTAAAACATTATGACTACATGAAAATAAAGATGACTTTAGAGCTGATGACAAATTTATCAAGTTTGTATATGTTAACAATGTAAGGCTAATGGGTTATGTGGACTTTGGTAGCCAATGTACTCTGATGAAAGAATCCATCTTGAACGACATAGTACCATGTAGAGGGTGGCAAGTAGATAATTTACCGTCTCTCAAGGGTTTTGGTAATACTTACGTTAGACCGTTAGGCAAAACTACGGTTACATTAATGATTGATAATGCTAAAATGGAGGTTGAAGTAGTTGTTGTTCCTGATAATTATCTAAAACATGACATACTTATTGGACAGAACGCTACTGAGCAGTCACACATATGGGCTTTTAAAACTCATAAAGACTTATTGATCACTGACAAACGCATGAAACATAGTACACGATTGGTTTTAAAATCCTTAAGAACTGTAATGACGGAAGGTTCTGTGTCTGTAATGGTATATACTGATACAAAATTTAGCGGAGTAGCTGTTGTTGAAAATGGACATCGCTTAAATTACAGTGTGGAAGAAGGTACTTATAATATTAAAAATAGTATCGGTTATTTAACTATCATAAATAAAAACAATATTTTAATGCAATTTAGAAAGGGACAGGTATTAGCTCGTGCCTGGGTTTTCCAACAACTAGGAATATCTATAAAATACGACATTATAAGGGAGTCTCAGTCACCATACGCGAGTCCCATACTGCTAGTTAAAAAGAAAACTGGGGACAAACGCCTTTGTATAGATTATCGTGCTTTAAATAGAAAGACAATAAAGCAACACTATCCACTCCCCCGTATTGAAGATCAGATTGATCGACTAGCTGGAAATAATTATTTTTGTGCTTTGGATTTAGCGTCTGGTTATTATCAGATTCCCCTTGCTGAAGAAAGCAAACACAAAAGCGCGTTTGTAACGCCCGATGGACAATTTGAATTTAACAGAATGCCCTTTGGGCTGGCGAATGCACCAGCAGTTTTTCAGCGGGCTATTAACTTAGTTCTGGGTAACTTGCGTTTTGATAGTGCTTTGGCTTATATGGACGATATTTTAGTACCAAGTAAGTCGTTTGAAGAGGGTATTAACAAATTAGAGGTCATTTTGCAGAAATTTAGATATGCAGGGTTAACTTTAAAACTACAAAAATGTTTTTTTTTTCAAAATCACGTAGATTACTTAGGTTTCGAAATCTCTAAAGAGGGTGTAAGACCAGGAATTAAGAAAATAGAATGTGTTAAAAACTTTCCCAAACCCAAAGACGTACACAATGTTCGACAATTTATTGGGCTTGCGAGTTTTTTTCGGCGTTTTATTAAGGGTTTCGGAGAGACAGCCCGACCACTTACAAAGCTGCTTAAGAAAAACTCTGTCTGGGTTTGGTCACAATCTCAAGATGAAGCGTTCAATAAATTAAAAGATGCCCTCATTTCGAGACCTGTACTAGCGTTATATGATCCTAAATTGGAGACACAAATACACACTGATGCTAGTAAACATGGCATAGGGAGTATTTTGCTTCAAAAACAATTTAATGGAATTTTTAAACCTGTAGCATATTACAGTAGACAGACTTCGCCTGAAGAGTCTCACTTTTCATCTTACGAGTTGGAAACCCTTGCTGTGATTGCCGCGTTAGTAAAGTTTAGATCATATGTCCTTGGGCTAAACTTCACCGTTGTGACAGACTGTAATTCACTTAGAGCTACGTTTTTGAAACGAGACATGATACCAAGAGTAGCACGGTGGTGGAGTTTGATCCAGGAGTACGATTGTGACGTGGTATATAAATCTGGCAAAGGCATGATTCACGTCGACGCGTTGAGTAGAAATCCATCTCTAGATAATGCAGGAGTTGTCCAGGCTATTGAATCTCTTGAAATTATGACAATAACAGATGATTGGTTGACGACGGTACAGTCAGGAGACTCTGAAATACAGCGTATTAAGAAAATACTTTCTAACAAGGAATTTGATGAATTAGTAGAAATACGTAAGAATTTTAAGCTTAGACGCGAGCGCGTATACAGAGTCACAGATAATGGATTAAAATGGGTGGTACCAAAAGGTTGTAGATGGCAGATACTTCAGAAAAATCACGATGAAATAGGACATTTTGCAGTAGATAAAACATTAGATAAAATTAGACAACATTATTGGTTTCCTCGTATGCGAAAATTGGTTCAGAAATATGTTAATGCCTGTTTAGAGTGTGCACATAATAAATTACCAGCAGGAAAAAAGCAAGGATTTTTGAATCCTATACCTAAAGAAACTACACCTTTTCACACCATTCATGTTGACCATGTGGGCCCGTTTGTTAGGTCAAAAAGAAGAAATTGTTATATTTTAGTTATTATAGAGTCATTTACAAAATTTATTGTTTTAAAGGCGGTTAAAAATACCAAAACCAGTTCTACAATCACAGTACTTAGAGATTATTTTGGAACGTTTGGTTTACCAAAACGGTTAATTAGCGACAGGGGTACGTCATTTACAAGTTCAAAGTTCAAGAGTTTTCTTTGTGAGATAGGAGTCTATCACGTAAAAAATGCAGTTGCCTCGCCTAGAGCTAATGGTCAAGTTGAACGGTATAACCGGACTATTTTAGATTCTTTAGCTTCACAAAACCATGGTAAAGATGAAAGACTTTGGGACGATCAACTATTAAAAGTGCAATGGGGATTGAATAACACAGTTAATAAGGGTACTGGAAAAACCCCGTCCGAGGTTCTGTTCGGTTTGAGGCTTACTGGAATTAGCGAGGGTAACTTGGTTTCGGAAATAGATGCAGATATAGTTCAGGATTTTTCTAATGACGGCCAAATTAATGTTGATTCGGATAGATTGCACAAAATCCGGGCTGAAGTGGATAAATGTACAAAAGAAACTCAGCAAAAACAAAAGAGTAGATTTGATAAAAAAAGAAAAACACCTATAGAGTTTAAAGTTGGGGACCTAGTTAGAGTTGAAAGAACGGCACATACTTTAGGGAAAAGTAGAAAGCTATTACCAAAATGTTCAGGACCATTTAGAATTACAAAAGTTTTAGATCACGACAGGTATGAAGTTATAGATACTCCCATCACTAAAAAAGGGACGTCAAAATATAAAGGTGTATTCTCCGTTGACAAAATACATCCTTGGCTTTGTTTCAATCATAACGACAGTGATTCGTCTAGTAGCGGAAGTGCTCATGAGTAGCTGATTATAAATAAAGTTATTATTGTTAATACTTTCATTAGCAAATTTCTTTAGCAAAATTATTGTGCTAAAGTAAAGTAGTTATATATTGATGGATCTGAAATTTTATGCAATGTATTAGCATGTTCAGAAGTAAATGTTTTATGTTTTTAATTATGTTATATGCAGAAGGTATAATTGTTTTACTGAAGAATACAATATATGTTGAAATGAATTATTATGTGTATATCAATAAGAAGTGCAACGTGCACATACATTTATACAGAATTGCTATGAACATTCATTGCCTCGAAGTGCAACGTGCACATACATTTATAATGAATTGCTATGAGCGTTCATTGCCTTGAAGTGCAACGTGCACATACATTTATAATGAATTGCTATGAGCGTTCATTGACTTAAAGTGCAACGTGCACATACATTTATAATGAATTGCTATGAGCGTTCATTATCTCGAAGTGCAAAGTGCACATACATTTATAATGAATTGCTGTGAGCGTTCATTGACTTAAAGTGCAACGTGCACATACATTTATAATGAATTGCTATGAGCGTTCATTACCTCGAAGTGCAAAGTGCACATACATTTATAATGAATTGCTATGAGCGTTCATTACCTCGAAGTGCAAAGTGCACATACATTTATAATGAATTGCTATGAGCGTTTATTACCTTAAAGTGCAAAGTGCACCATCATAAGTAATAAATATCAAATAATATATATATTATAAGAATTGTGTGTGTAGCACTATGAGCCATAGTACCCAATAACGCAGTTATTTGTATCGTATTTCTAAGGTTATTTTCGGTTGGTTTTTTTTTTAGAATAGATAAATTAAATATTGTGTACTTTTTTTCCAATATCTATCGAAATGTATGTATTTTAGTGTCCGCGAGGTCGCGAACTCCGATCAGGATGGACGAATTGTTAGCTTACTAAAAGTTAATGTCTTGGTTTTATATATTATTGTACGTTTTACTGATAATTTTAATGATTATTTGCAAAATAAGTAACAAACTTTACAGAGATTGTTGTCCTTTAAAACAGAATATTAAATGGTTATTTGGTTTAACTGTAATACTGTATTTCGAAGAGTATTGTAATGTTTTTGGAACTATTTAGTAGATCAACGACGTCTGACAAGCTCCGTTTGAAATTAGAGAATGGAGTATTCAATTGTTATATATGACATGAAAAATATTTGGGAGACAGGCGTCGTCGTTGTACTACGAAGTAAATTGGTCGGAATAAAAATATGTAATAAAGATATACTACATATAGCCACTGAGTTTTGAATATATAAGAACAGCTTTCAGTAGAAGGTCATTTTACAGCAAATTGTAGTCATCAATTCAATAATTGTGTCTAATATTGATTTCTTTAGAGATTAGTTTTTAATGTTAGACACTTATAAAAATGTAACATTTTTATATCATTAAATAACTTTAATAAGTAAATAAATAATATATCTGCAGTATACAAATTACCAGTTATAATTACCATTTATGTAAACAATGAGCCCATTCGCCTTCCCAAAGATATTATACATATTTCTTCATAATATTTTTCCTTCGTTCCTCCGCATAGTCCATTGAAACAAGAAGAAGAATATTTTTCCTTTTTAAGAATTACTTTGACAAAAAAGAACTTTATATAATTCCTGAACAATGACTGATGTAAAACTCATTCTATCATCTCTTGAGATATCTTGATCTTTGGATGGAAAATGCTTTTCAGTCTAATCAATGGTGGACTTACAAAAAATGCTATTTTGTTCCTGGTATCATTATATTTGGTAGCATTAAAACTGTTTTTTTTTCTATAGCCTATTTTATGTCCCACTGCTGGGCAAAGGCCTCCCTCTTCCTCTTCCACTCCTCTCTGTCATCAGCCATATTGCGCCATTGCTTACAAAAAGAATCCAGGTCGTCCCTCCATCGCATTCTTGGCCTTCCACGTCTTCGCTGACCGTTGTGTGGTATCCAGTCAGTAGCGACTTTCGCCCACCTGTCTGGGTGTATTCTACAGATGTGGCCGGCCCAGTCCCATTATTACTTTTAACATGGTAAATCCGAGTACTGGATTTACCATGTTAAAAGTAACAAACTTTCATAGCATCTCTCGTAAAGTTTTGTTAATGCTATTTGGACCTTCTACATAGGACCCATCAAATGATCCTCCTTCTTCTTGTTTCAATGGACTTTGCGGAGGAACGATTCAACAATTTTACCAATGTCATGTAACACAATTAACAAATGTTCGGATTGAAGTAAATTACACAAACTATGGACACTAGTAAAGATAGTAAAATTGTGTTGAGTCTGTTATTTGAAAACCATGATGATTTGAAGAATAGAATTATGAATCAAATTATCCAGTTGTTTGCAGCTTGCCATAATAATTCTTGGCAATATTAAATACCAGTCCTTGTTTACTTGGTCTATATTGGCCTATATTATGGTTAGGAAAACACGTAATTTGTGCAAATATGTTTTTTTATATATATATTAATGGCTCCGTCGTTAAGCGATGGTTTTGCCAATGTCAAGGTAGGAAGAGACATGGTTTGATGATTAAGAAAAATTAAATTATCTATTTATTTATAGGGTCATCAACGTAATGTACACTAAGAAAACCGAATACAAAATCGATAATGCAATAAGCTAAATGTAATTACAATTACAGATGACCACAGCACGCGAAGTTATGAACAACTTAAGAATTTATTAATTAAATAATTTAAAAAGAAGAAGAATATAAAATACAATAATAATATAATAATTTAACTACAAAAATAATCAATAAATAATCAAATAATCAAACCTATATAATTTAGTAATAGTCAATTAAAAAAAAAACATAAACAATCAATAACAGTATTGCAAGTTAGAATTCTTAGACTATACACAAAATATCCTATTGAGGCACTAAAAAAAATATATAAGTATAATTACAAGTTATAAGTTATCTGACAATTAACCGGTGTTTGTAGAGATTATATCTCATATGCTTGAAGATACTGAATAGTACAAAACAGCAAATTAGTTAAGTAGACATAAAATTATAACAAATTGAATTAAAAAAAAACAGGTATACATATCATAAAGTAAATATGTTTTAATCAAAATGTAGGTGATGCTGTTAGTTATTTACTAACTACCCACTTGAGTTGTACTTCAACTTAAAAAGTGTCAAATGAGCAAGTATGTACCAAAATAATACACAACAGGCCTCCAAATTAAATGTATTTGCAATCAATTTGCTACCAATTGTTATCTTTGTTGAATTGATTGATTGATACTTACAAGGTCATCGTAGATGCGGAAAGACTGTATAAAAATATTCATTTAAAGGGTACACATTGTATATTATTTTCTTGAATCGTCATGAGTGCTTTATTGTTTCAGTTATGTTTGTATGTTTATTTAGGTTAAAAAGTGTAATTGAATTTCGAACCAGTTCTCTTAGCTTCAACAGGTTGAAATTTGGTATTCACGCATAAACCTGATGACAATGCAATAATAATATAAGTAAGAAAGTCAAGAGTGAATAGGTATCTTCTAGGCAAGCTCCACCGTAGACCACATCATCACTTACCATCAGGCGAGGTAGTGTTCAAACGCAACCCTATTGAAGTAAAAAAAAATAGAAAAAAATTTGCAATGACACTTCGCTCAGGTCTTTTATATTTCTATATTTAGAAAAGGCAATGACATTACCATGACACAATTTTTTTGTGTTGAGTCCATTGACCGTATTTGGTTGGTAATTGATATTGCTGTGTTTTTCCTTAATTTTCTTATAAATGATACATATGTCTTTAAAATTTATAGAAACAAAGATATATTTCAACTTGATATGTTATTATTTCTTAAAATTTATAGTGATTTTTATCCCGTACAAAAAAATACATACATACATATAATAATAATAACCCCCCCGAGGGATCACCTTGTCGTGGTGGGGGGGCTTACGGGTACCGGGTACTGACTTTTAAAATGGTCCTAACATCTTACCACTTACATTATGCACCTACCTAACCAACGATCCCAAAAACCCACTTAGTGGAGAACCATAATGGAAGAAAAGTTAAATAGATATAGTTTGCGGCCGCTGCCCGGGGGTCGCCGGGGCGCATCTGGAGCCGACGCTGGGTGCCACAGTATGCGAACCGTTGGCGACGGGGGACTGAACAGGCGGGTTCCCCTCGACAAATATACTACAGCCGACTCATCATCTTCACCCTCATCTATCTCACTTTCAGATCATTCACTTTTCTCTAACATACCATCATCATCCTCAACTCACAGTTTATTCCGATCACCTCATTTGTCACCATCTTCCAATTCATCCAGTTCAGCAAGGTCAGCAACTGTTGTGCAGGAGGCATTTGCCGCTGATCCTGCACCCACTGCTGGCCCTTCAAGTGCGCGAAAAAAGTGGTCCGAAGAAATGAATCGCTTCATATGGCGCACATACTTGATAATTACTAAGTGTGAGACAACTGAACTAAATAATTACCTACAACCATTACAACAACAATTTAACATTATATACCCCGAAATGCAAGCAACACGGCAACGTATAGGTGATCAAAGGAGAGCCATTCTAGAAAGAAAACTACTGTCACAAGATGTACTAGATGAAATACGTAGTGAAGTAAGACAACACATTCAAACACACACTCATTCAAAAGACAACCAATCATTCTTAAATTCACACCACTCTGCACTCTCATCACACATACCGTCAACAAATACTAGAATGAAATGGTCGAATGATATTAACGACGAAATTGTGATTTGCTATTTTGAAGCTACAGAGCTAGAGACGAATAAAACTGCCTATAGAAAAAAACTACATAAACTTTTTATAGATAAGCACCCTAATTTTTCACATCTTACAGAACAGAGAATAGCAGATCAGCGAAGATTAATATTTCATAATAAGTTACTAGCGAATAGAATTAGTGAATTAAAAAAACAGGTAGAATTGAAACTCAATAAATCGAAAATATCGGCTCAAACTTATACAGAGCACACACCCCCTACAGTAAATACTCTACATGAACCACTTCTCACATCAACAAGGGTTTCAATAGACTTGACACCCACACAAAACGACTTACAAACTGACACATTATCATTCATACAAATTAACGCAGAAACTACTAACAGGCTATCCTATTTACAGAGCAATAAAATAGATTTTGAGAAAATCGAAACCGACTTCAATGATACAATAAACCGATTTATCGACACAGATCCAGAAGAAAGGCCCTATATTCCCAAACAAAAGTCTTCGCGTAAATTCTCACAAATAATTCAATATTTTAATAATATAATCCTTCCAAAACACCTAAGAGATAATATAGACTTCATGTCTCTGCATACAATCATATATGCAGCAGCATTCACAGCAGCTGCCTCGAATGGCACAAGGTTTAATTTTGAGAAAAACGCCTTAAACAGAGGTAACAAAAAGCCAAACTGGCAAAGACGGATTGAATATAGAGTACAGAAATATAGGTTAGAAATAGGAAGATTAACGCAATACATAGCAGGAAATAGGACACAAAGAATCATGAAAACTGTAGAAGAAATTAAAATCAAATATAAAAACCACTCACAGCATGAAGAACCAAAC
Organism: Laothoe populi; assembly: GCA_905220505.1. Taxonomy (NCBI): domain Eukaryota; kingdom Metazoa; phylum Arthropoda; class Insecta; order Lepidoptera; family Sphingidae; genus Laothoe; species Laothoe populi. The sequence continues at coordinate 5,011,067 of HG992174.1, read as the reverse complement.
ACAGAACCAGAACAGTTTCTAGACACTTTAAAACAGAAATTAAATGCCGCCTCAACTAGATTACAAAGATACCTTACTTGCACAAAACGAAAAAAACAAAATTCTACTTTTGAAAATAACGAAAAACTATTTTACAGAACTTTAGGTAAAAACAACACATCAGATTCCTTGCAATACCCTTCACCACAACATTTACATAAATTCTGGGCAAATATATGGGAAAATCCCGTACAACATAATGTAAACGCGGATTGGTTAAACAAAGTACCTGCTACTACACATATAGAAGAAATGACTTTCGAAAATTTCAGTTTAGAAACATTAATCAAAGTAATAAATCGCACACACAACTGGAAAGCACCCGGAACCGATAATATACAAAATTATTGGTTGAAAAAATTTACATGCACTCACCCATTCATTCACAACCACATCACTCAATTCATACAATCACCGCATACAGTACCGGCATTTATCACCAATGGGATTACGTATATGTTATCAAAGGGTTCAGATCAAACAAATCCAGCTAATTATAGGCCTATCACTTGTCTCCAAACAATTTACAAAATCATAACAGGATGTATCACTGAAGTTATATACCAACATTTTGATAAACAAAGTATTTTAGTAGAACAACAGAAAGGATGTAAAAGAAACAGCCAAGGTTGCAAAGAACAACTAACTATAGATTCAGTTATCATGAAACAAGCACAAACGAAAAATAGAAATATTCACACAATGTATGTTGATTACAAAAAAGCATTTGATTCAGTACCTCACAGCTGGTTGATTCATGTTTTAGCACACTATAAAATACATCCAAAAATAATTACATTCCTAGAAGCAACTATAAGTCAATGGACAACAAAATTAAAGCTAAATCAGCATAACAAATCTACAATTACAGACCCAATTAAAATAAAACGAGGCATATTTCAAGGAGATGCGCTTAGCCCATTGTGGTTTTGCATAGCACTCAACCCCTTGTCGGAATTACTAAATAACACAGGTATAGGATTTAAATTAAAACACAATAGCACACATCACGTTATCTCACATTTGATGTATATGGATGACATTAAAATCTATGGAACTAATAGTACTGAACTTAGTAAGCTAGCAGACATCACACAATCATTTTCTACAGATATACATATGCAGTTTGGAGTCGATAAATGCAAAATTCAATCTTTTAATCGAGGTAAAATACAAGAAAACACATACACTCTTGACACAGGCGAACAAATAGAGCCCATGAACGAACTTAGTACGTATAAATATTTAGGTTTCCATCAATCTAAGCAAATACTCCAAAAACGAGCCAAATTAGAAATTACACAAAAATTCAAACTAAGACTGAACCAAATTCTAAGATCTCAGTTAAATTCTCGCAATACGGTTAAGGCCATAAACACCTACGCTGTCCCAACTCTTACTTACTCTTTTGGTATAATAAGCTGGTCCCAATCAGATTTGATGAAACTGCAGAGAACAATTAACACACATCTGACGTCCTACAGAAAGCATCACCCCAAATCATGCACACAACGACTCACATTGTCACGCAAAATAGGCGGTAGAGGGTTGATTAACATACGCAACCTACACAACAACCTTATTACTAAACTACGTCACTATTTTCACAGTAAATCTGAACATACACAGCTCCATAACTACATAGTTAATATAGATAATAAATTAACGCCATTAAACTTACATGACAGAAACCCTCAACGATACCAACACATCACCACGATACAACAGAAAATAGATTTATGGTCTCAAAAATCGTTACACGGAAGACACCTAGCCGACCTCAGCCAAACACACGTCGACAAGGAAGCGTCGAACGAATGGCTGCGGCGTGGAGAGCTCTTCCCAGAGACGGAGGCCTTTATGTCCGCTATTCAAGATCAAGTAATAAACACTCGAAATTATCAAAAGCACATCATACGTATCTCTAACCTACCTACTGATCAGTGTCGACGTTGCTACAGTGGTTCAGAAACTATACAACACATAACCGGCCCTTGTAAATCGATTGCACAAACCGATTATAAGCACCGCCATGATCAAGTTGCATCCATCATTCACCAACACCTAGCATTCAAACATTCACTCATCACACAAAAATCTCCTTACTACAAATATAAACCTACTACAGTATTAGAATCCGCGCATTACAAACTATACTGGGACCGAACAATTATCACAGATAAAACTATACACTACAATAGGCCCGATATCTTACTCTATGATAAAAACAATAGTACCATATACTTAATAGATATAGCTATACCTAACACTCACAATCTTGCATCAACATACACCGAAAAAATAGCCAAATATACGGATTTATTAATAGAGCTCAAAAACCAATGGCGAGTACACTCAGTTAAAACAATTCCTATAATCTTATCTTCTACAGGCGTAATACCTCACACACTACACACCAGTCTACAATCTCTCGGCATGCATAGGCTCTCGTACACACTTCTCCAGAAAGCCACAATCCTTAACACCTGCAGAATTGTTAGAAAATTCCTATCAACAGATCTTACCAGCTAAAAGTATTATGTCTCACCTTCTTCCCAAAAACAAATATCCCCATTTCTTGCTTGGCACAAAAGCCCGCAGAAAATGGTCTAACCCCATTACCATGGGAGAAAAATACCCATATAAATAAAAATAATAATAATAACTTTATTTCTCCCCACAATATCCAATAATTATTTACAATTTCAATTTTCAGTTTTTGACAATGATACACAATTTAGGTAAGTTATATTGTGGGAGACTGGTGCCTAAGTTAGGCTCGTGGCCTGTGTTTCAGGACACCAGGTTCCCACCCCTTTACATTTTCATTTCATAATTATGTTTTAATGCGCGCTGACAGAATGACGACATTTCATGGTGTTTATTAGTTAATATCTAGGGTAATTATGCGAGACGAATGTTAGTAGATGTGTAGTATAGGTGAATATGTGAGTGTGTGGGTGTGTGAGAGTGTGTGATTGTGTGTTTAGGTTTTTGTAAGGATATTTTCAGTTTCATTGTAGTTCAATTTTAGTAGCCAATCAGTTAGCCTCTTTTTGCAATTTTTCTTTGTAAGACTAAAGATATTTAACATCTTATGAGTTTTATTATATAAGTAGCCACCTAGGTAGCAAAAGAAACGTTTTGCAAAAATAGTTTTGTGCCTTAGACGATGGCGCTCCACTGGATCATATCGTCTTTTCCCCCTAGACAACGTTGGATTATAGACCAAGAGAGTATGCTGTTTCAACAGAACATGCAATATGAACAGTTGGCGCACTGTTAGGACTTTATTATCTTTGTATAACTGTTCAGTGGGGTAGAGATACGGTCGAAAAGACGACACTTTAAGTATAGCTCTTTGGGTTCTTTCAATTTCGATTAGGGTACTTTTCGGAGCTCCATCCCAAGAGGTGATGCAGTAGCATATTATAGACTGAGCAAGGGCATAGTACACAGATTTCATTATATTTTTATCGACTACAAGTCTCAGCGTTTTGAAAACATATATTAGTTTCCGTAGTCTGTTACTAATACATATACACTATATACATATACATATATACTAATATATACATATACACTCACGCCCGTATCCCATGGGGGTAGGCAGAGACTATTGAGTGCCACAAACTACGATCCTGACACGCTTCTTTCGCCTCTTCCACATTCATACATTTACGACGGTTGGAGGTAGTTCTGATTTGCCCTTTTAGGAGAAGATTGTTTATCTGATTCGTAATCGTTCTCCTTGGTCGCCCTCTACCCACTCTTCCAGTCACATTCGCACAATAAATAGCTTTCGTAAATCGCCTTTCATCCATCCTCTCCATGTGGTCCATCTCCATCCTCTCTCTCCTCTCACAAAAAAAATCTAATGATTTAATGATGATGCAAATTGTCTGGGATAAAAACTTTAGAAAGTAGATGGTAATCCATCTACTTTCTAAAGTTTTGTACATTATTTGATAACATATTCAATAAATAAAGGTATTAATATTTGTGTTTTTCAAAATGTGAAATCTGGTAGATATTTTATCATAGATTTCGTCAATTTATTTTATTTATTACACACAAAACCGGTCACAATCGGTTACAAATAGTATACAAAATTGTTTTAAAGTTTTTTAACATAATTAAAAAAAAAGAAACATTAACATTATTTTATATTTTATAAAATATATTAACGAATGGTAGGCAGCGGCTCTGCTGTGCTCTGGCATTGCAGAAGTCTATGGGCGGCGGTGACTACTTACCATCAGGTGGCCCGTCTGCCCGTCTGCTCGTCTGCCTATCCAGGCACTAAAAAAAAAAATATTCATACATTTCAATGTTACTAAAAAAGTAAGAGTTGAACCTGAAGACTGGACTGCAAGTTTTTTTATAGATCATTTAATGCTGATAATGGACTAATGATTATCTATCAAAAAAGAGGTTGTATGTAGAATGCAGGCGAAATATACAATAATCTATTTTCACATTAAATCAATAGCGATAGGCTCGCCCCCTATCATATTATGGGACCGAAATTCAGCGAAAAGTGGGTGTACTAGTTACACCTCTGCCTACCCCTTCGGGGATTACAGGCGTGAGTGTATGTGTGTGTGTAAAATTAATATTAAGAGCTCAAATTTTGTCAGAAATATGTTTATAGCATATGTAACGAGATTTTCACATTTTGAAAAATCTAAAATATAGTACTGAATTGAAACACCCTAATATTCAACATATATTTTTTATATAGCTATTGGTAAGACAGACTACAGGAATTTTAATCATTTCTATTGTTGTGCTCACTCTTTTTGACCGACTTCAAAATAGGAGGAGGTTCTCAATTCGTCGGAATCTTTTTTTTATGTATGTTAATCAATTACTCGGACCCCTGGACCGATTCGTGAAATTCTTTTTTTGTTTAAAAGGGTATACTTCCCAGGGTGTCCCATTGGCACCAAGTCCGGATCTCAGAAATATCGAGGGCTACCCTTAAATTTTTGCTGGTGGCACGATATTCATATCGTTTTGATGAATGCTGTGTATGTCTTTAAGTGATATTTATAACTGTTCTTGTGCTGAATTAAATAATAATAATTCAATGTAATTTAGGAATGTTCTTGATGTACCTTATTAGTTACTAGCTGTTGCTTGCGGCTCCGCCCGCGTGGAGGTCATGTTTGGGAGAAAAAGTATACAATACAAAATACCAATATTCATGCGTTTAACTTAAAAATGACGGATTTTCATACAAAATTTCATTCCCTATTTTACCCCCTTAGGGGTGGAATTTCCAAAAATCCTGAAACAAATATTTTTTATTTTTAACTAAAATGTCAAATACTAATTTTCATGAATTTAACTTCAAAAATGACGGATTTTCATACAAACTTTCATCCCCTATTTTACCCCCTTAGGGGTGGTATTTCCTAAAACCCTTCCTTAGTGGATGCCTACGTGATAAAAGGTACCTACTGTCAAAATTTCAAGTCTCTAACCCCAGCCGTTTAGGCTGTGCGTTGATCGAGCAGTCAGTCAGTTTCTTCTTTTATATATACAGATTTGCGCTACGAATGACTTTAAAGGACTAGTAAAGTAGGCGCACGAATGTAGTCACAATCTATGGCATTTGTAAATATTTGCTCATATCACAGCCTAGTAAAATTGTTATCTATCGTGTGATATCAATGATTATTAATATATACTGCGAACACTAGTCAAGAGCCGTTGATTAATTACATTGTAGTACAGATAAGAACGATAAATTATTCACATTGTGGTAGGGCTATACCTAGTCAGGTCATAAATTCTGTCACATGTTTAATATAAAATAATTGAAACAAGTTTATTCATTATGTAACCATTTATATACCAAAATGAACTTAACAAAACATAGATTCTTATGACACTACAGTTTATTCAAAATGACCTCCGCGATTTTGAATACAGGCCTTCAATCTGCGCGGCCAGTTGTCTATCGCAGCACGAACGAGGTCCATGTCAATATCGGCGGCTGCCTTAATCAAGGATGTCTTGAGTGACTCCAAATTGGGATGAGGCTTTGAGCACGCCTTTTCCTCCAAGTGTTGCCATATCTTGTAATCTAACGGATTCAAATCTGGACTGGAGGAGGGCCAGTCTTCGTGCCGGATGAAGTCGATTTCACGCGCCGCCAGCCAGTCTTGTGTGCTCTTCGCTCTATGAGCTGGCGCCGAATCTTGTTGGAATACCCAGTGCCTGTTATTGAACATGGTATGAGAAACAGGTTCCACAAGGTTCGTCAGGACTGTATTTTGATACACAACTGCATTCGTTTTTACACCTTTCTCACAAAAATGTACCTCTGTTAAGCCCCAATAAGAAACTCCCAACCATACCATGAGCGAGGATGGAAAATGACCTCGTTGGACACGCGGAATACGGTTGCTCGCTTCTTCACTACTGTGTGCGTACACCTTATCATTTTGTTTGTTGTAGCTCTCTTCTACGGTAAAAATTTTTTCATCTGAAAAAAGAATTTCCCGATATTTTTTTCCCGCGTACCGCTTCAACAAAGCGTGGCATCTCTTCAGTCTCAGGTCCATTAGACGAGCATTCAAACGATTTCCTGTTTTTCTTCGATATGCCCGAAGCCCTAAGTCTTCATTTATCACCCTTTTCACCGTGGTTCTGCTTAACCCCATCTGAAGGGCCAACAGTTTCTACTTACGTTTGGGATTTCTTTGAATTCGCGCCTTCACAGCTTTTATCACTGCTGGAGTCCTAACAGACCGAGGGCGACCACTTCTTGACCTGTCATCTACATTAGAGTCTTCATTGTATCGTTTGATGGTACGATAAACGAATCTTTTGGTTATATTCAAATTTTTCAGTATGTCAAAAATTTTAATTGGCGCGTAACCGCAACGATGCAACGCAATTACTGCAACACGGTCTTCTTTAAGCGTCCACTACATATTTAAAAATGAGTAAAATTCTAAAATTTTTATTTTCATGAACAATTTGAAATTCGAATTCAATAAACTTTTTTGTGGCCAGCATTCTAAAATAAAAGTTTTTACTGTGTGACAATACTTATGACCTGACTGTGTATTATATACGGGTTATCTAAATAGTGACCTAGGGATCCGTTCCTTAAACAATGTGTAATTTACCATTCTGACACAGCGATCTATATGTACTACGTACTAGATGCGGCGACCAGAACAAACATTATGTTCCACCGAGTTGAGGTGTATACTCCGCACCGACGTTAATTTGCTTCATGCCACCTAAGTATGCACACCATATTGCATCTTTCAGTGTCGAGTTAATTTTAGTTATTTGTAGCGACATTCCCGAACAAATCTGCCTTAAATTGATTTACAGTGAAACTGTTAATAGTATATAAGGTAAATAACATAATTTCATAACGTTTAGAACGTAATATCAATAAATATTAATTAATTTCAATTTTTAATACGGGAAGTCTATATTTCAAAACAAAATTCTTTATATAGTTTGTCCCGTTTAGCGCGCGGAAAGTCCCGTCCGAGAGACAGTGACGGGAGTTATAACTTCCAAATTCTTAGTAAAATGATAGATGGCATTAGTGGGCGGACAAGGTTTTCGGAACATCTTTTTTCTTCGACAGTTCGTGTCTATAGAATATAAGTCAATGTTCTGACACAACACACATGGGTTTTTGAGTGCGCAGCGTATGAATATGCCAGGTGTGTATTAAATATCTATACAAACATAGGGCGGTAAGTTTTGCTGGTGGTAGGATATTCATATCCGCCCGGATAGCGACCACCGTACACAGGGTGTAACCCGCCATAGCGGCACACACATGTGTGACGCGTTCCGAGATCAGCCAGCGTACATCCGGTTTTTGTCGGAGTTGGGGTACGATGTTTGGCCATTTTGCGGCCTTCTGAGTACTATGACACTAGACCCTCGACCGCTTCTTCACCTTCTTGCCCATGGCGTAGTGTGAAGGAGTAGGCCGGCATGATTGTGTTGAGTAGCGGGGGATTGATCGTCTTTCGCAACTCCATGATCTAATTGGATGGCACTGCGCTTACCATCAGTGCAGTGTCACTTTGCCAGTGCCAGGTTGAAAAAAAACAACATGAGAGGGCCGGATGGCTGGCAAGGTACCACTGTATGGCATATAATTGATAAAAGTGATAGCTAATGTGTTTTGTTTAGCCACAGTGTTTGCTGTAGTTCTAAAGACCTAATTTCGACCAATCTGCATTGACAATAAAAATCGCCAGAGCATTTCCAATTTATCTGGCATTGTAGGAATACAAAATAAACTAATATACTTAGTAAATGCGCACCCTGGAAGTATTTTGTCGTGAATGGGCTATTGAATCGATTTCACTCATTTTTACAATAGGTATTATTTCCTCAAATATAATGAGAATGATTCATTGTTAATTATCGCTTGCTTTAACGGTGAAGGAAAACATCGTGAGGAAACCTGCATACCTGAGAATTACCGTACGAATTTCAATGGTATGTGAAGTCTACCCACATGCATTAGGCCATCCATTAGGAGAGGAGGCCCGTGCCCAACGGTGGGACAATGTTTAATACAGGGCTTGTATTATTATTTATATAATGAGAATAAGTAAATAATAGTTATCCTTTATAAAACCGTTAAATAAACGAAATTGAAACACAATTCCTGGTAATAAGACCTTTTTTTAAATGTAGCAGCAAACAAAATCTGCTATCAAATAAAATGAACTTTGGCGAGGCTCTGGCTGTGAGTCTCGACATAGCCAATGCGTTTGATAGGGTCTGGCATCGTGGCCTTCTCTCCAAGCTCCCGGCATACGGTCTGCCCGACAACCTGTGCAAGTGGATTTCCGGCTTTCTGCATGAGAGTAGAATGCGTGTCCTCATTGATGGACACGCTTCGCAGTAAATGCCGGAGTACCACGAGGTTCTGTGATTTCGCCCACCTTGTTTCTTCTGCATATCAATGATATGTTGTCGCTTGGCAACATTCATTGCTATGCAGACGACAGCACGGTTCATGGGCGTTATAGCAGCAAGCCGCCTGGTTGCGGGGCGGATACTGAGAGGAGACGCGAGGATCTTGTTGAGCTCAACCAGACCTTAGATCTCATCTCATCATGGGGTACCAGGAATCGGGTTTAGTTTAATGCCAAGAAAACCCAGGTGTGCGCGTTCTCGAGCAAGAAGTCTCCGTTTTCTCCCATCCCCGTTCTTCAGGGTGTTCCACTCGCAATGCGGAATGATCTTAGTGTCCTAGGTATGGATATCCGCTGCGATCTTAATCAAAGGAGTCACATCGAGGCGTAATATCCGCCACTTCACGCAGGGTCGGAATCCTGAACAGGGTGCGGCGGTTTTTCACGCCTGGTCAGCTCTACCGCTTATATAAGCGCAGGTGCGGCCGGGAATGGAATACTGCTCACACCTCTGGGACGGTTCCACAAGGTACCTTCTCGATGCCTTGGATGAGTTGCAGCGGCGGGCCATCCGCATTGTGAATGATGCAGACGTGAGTAACAGCCTGGAGCCGCTACAGCTGCGTAGGGATATTTCCGCGCTTAGCGTGTTCTACCGTCTGTATCATGGCGAATGCTCTGAAGAATTGTTTGATCTTATCCCATCCTCTCCCTTCCATACCAGAACCACGCGTACTGGATTGCGGAGCCACAGCTTCGTGGTATCTACTACCCCGGCCCGAACAAAGAGGTTCGCAAACTCGTATTTTTGCCGCACCATCAAGCTGTGGAACAGTTTGCCAGCTACCGTGTTCTCTCCTTCCTATGATCCTGGGTCCTTTAGGCGTAATGTGAAGAAGCTACACAGCAGGCCGGTATGATTGTGTTGAGTAGCGGGGGATAGACTTTCTCTCGCTACTTGATACTCTATCTGGACTGCACTGCGCTTACCATCAGGCGCAGTGTGGTCACTTTGCCGCGCCATAATAAAAAAAAATATTTCCAGGGGAATAAAGTTTAAAGTACGGGAGCAATACATAAGTAGATGACAGTCATCAGTGTTTGTGTTAGTGTAACTTTATGTTTCTATTCTCTTATACAATACTAGATGTTGCTCGCGGCCCCGCCCGCGTGGATGTTATTTTTGTGAGAAAAGGTGTACAATCCAGAAACCTGTAAATTCATCAGTGTTTCTCTACAATATTATACATGTATCATACATATAAACCTTCCTCTTGAATCACTCTATCTATTAAAAAAGCGCTTCAAAATCCATTGCGTAGTTTTGAAGATTTAAGCATACATAGGGACGGACAGCGACAGCGACTTTGTTTTATACTATGTAGTGAAGTGGTCGATATCTTAGTGTATATTTTTGAAAAGTCCAAATATTTCCCTCAACTTTGAATCATAGTTTATTATAAAAATAAGGTCGCTTTTTCCTTACAGCTTCAGCGGAAATACTGAAGACACATTTTGAACAAAGAAAACCATGGAAGAGCCTATAAGAGTGAAAATAAATTCGACCCATTACAAAGTGGCTTAGTCAATACCTTTGACTCTAAACAAGAAAACAATAGCTAAATCATAGATTTAACTAGTGTCGTTATTAATAGATGATTTATTTTTATGTTAATTATTTAAAAATAACCGTTATTCCAATTGTATAAAATACAAATCAATGTAAACATAGTTACCAAAGAGTATAATTTTATGTAAATAGAGAATAGTGCATAAATGCTTTTAAGTTTATGGAAAACACCAGTAGACAATATAGAACGTGACGTGAAAGAGGACAAAATGGCCGCTACCATGGTTGAAACACCGCCACCACAGCTGATCACGAACATAGAATGGAGTATGATGGATAAGAGCAAATTCTTCCCTCTATACACATTTAGCAGCTTTACAGGTGAGTCTCAGTTAGCGCGATTTCGAATTATGCGGATTCGTTATACGCGATTGAACTTGTATACATGTCTTTCTAATAGAACATTCTTAACTATCAGACCTCTCATATATTTCTTTGCAATATTGATGATGCATTCCAAATAAAACTATTATACTTGCATAATTAAAACATGTATCGAATGTAATCAAATCGAATATAACAGGATAAATCAATATATTGAACTCTCAAATACCCATGCATAATTTCATTTCATTGTATCATATTACATCATCGCATAACATATAACGAAACCACAAATATTACGAATCCGTGTATGACGTTACAGCATATATCGAATACCCACACAAAACCGCGTATAAAGAAACCGCGTATATTGAGTCGGCACGAACAAATCCGCGTATAACGAAACCTTACTTCACAGTACGATGCGCATTATATCCGCTGACATTGATCAAGACACAGATTCAAGTGCAACGAAAGAAAGAAGCCTACAGTGGCGTGGTGGACGCAATAACGAAGATATACAGGAACGAAGGTGTCTCCGGACTTTATAGAGGCTTCTGGCTTTCAAGCGTAAGTTTTTTCCTGACAGCGTTTTTTTTTAATAAATAACACCCATCAGTCACACACATAGCCCCGACCCCACACTAAGATACGAGTCTTGTGTTGTGGGTATCAGGGACCTAGAGAGACGCACCCTCTCACAACACCCAGACCCCGGACACTAATATCTGTCTGTCACACAAACATTTGTCCCGGTGTGGGAATCGAACCCACGGCCTCTCGTTTCTGCTGGCTACTCGCCTACTGCGCCACGGAGGCTGTTAATTGATTATGCTATGAGTCGTTCAACCATTCAACTATCATCTGAACATATTTGGCCTCACCAAACAACAAACATTAGGCAGCGGCTCTGCTGTGCCCTGGCATTGCAGAAGTCTATGGGCGGCGGTGACTACTTACCGTCAGGTGGCCCGCCTGCTCGTCTGTCTATCGAGGTTCAACGGTAGGCAGCGGCTCTGCTGTGCCCTGGCATTGCAGAAGTCTGTAAGCGGCGGTGACTACTTACCATCAGGTGGGCCGTCTGCTCGTCTGTCTATCGAGGTTCAACAGTAGGCAGCGGCTCTGCTGTGCCCTTTTTTTTGTTGTCGCGGGGAAAGCGTTTTATTACTGCCGCCCGCTCCGGAGGGAAGCGGAATAAGAATAAAACGGGTATGCTGGACTAGCCGGTCATACAACCCAACATGCCCTCGCACGGATGATGGCTATCCGTGCTGCCGCTGGGCCGAGTCCCTAACCCCTATATACAACCCACCCGACACTACTAGCTAAAACCCCGCGGTGGCCTTCTTCGGCGCTTACGGAGCGATCCCGGGGTATTCTAAGGAGTGCTAGAATTGCAGCCGGAATCGCGATGCTGCGTACCAGCTCATCTCCATGGGAGGCTAAGGAGCCCCCGCGCACCGAACAACGACAGCGAACGTGGCCTTACCACCCGCGCTGCCGTCCATCTCGGGGTCGCACGATGCTCCAAATTTGGAGTGCATCGATACGGGCTGACAGCCCTCCGCTGCGCGCCCGCGACCCCCGATGGCCCCTATTAGTTGCCTCGTACGACAGGCAGGGGTTACCGTGGTGGAATTCAAACGCCCCCATTCCACAGGGCGGGTCTGCTGTGCCCTGGCATTGCAGAAGTCTATGGGCGGCGGTGACTACTTACCATCAGGTGGCCCGTCTGCTCGTCTGTCTATCGAGGTTCAACGGTAGGCAGCGGCTCTGCTGTGCCCTGGCATTGCAGAAGTCTATGGGCGGCGGTGACTACTTACCATCAGGTGGCCCGTCTGCTCGTCTGTCTATCGAGGTTCAACGGTAGTCAGCGGCTCTGCTGTGCCCTGGCATTGCAGAAGTCTATAAGCGGCGGTGACTACTTACCATCAGGTGGCCCGTCTGCTCGTCTGTCTATCGAGGTTCAACGGTAGTCAGCGGCTCTGCTGTGCCCTGGCATTGTAGAAGTCTATAAGCGGCGGTGACTACTTACCATCAGGTGGCCCGTCTGCTCGTCTGTCTATCGAGGTTCAACGGTAGGCAGCGGCTCTGCTGTGCCCTGGCATTGCAGAAGTCTATGGGCGGCGGTGACTACTTACCATCAGGTGGCCCGTCTGCTCGTCTGTCTATCGAGGTTCAACGGTAGGCAGCGGCTCTGCTGTGCCCTGGCATTGCAGAAGTCTATGGGCGGCGGTGACTACTTACCATCAGGTGGCCCGTCTGCTCGTCTGTCTATCGAGGTTCAACGGTAGTCAGCGGCTCTGCTGTGCCCTGGCATTGCAGAAGTCTATAAGCGGCGGTGACTACTTACCATCAGGTGGCCCGTCTGCTCGTCTGTCTATCGAGGTTCAACGGTAGTCAGCGGCTCTGCTGTGCCCTGGCATTGCAGAAGTCTATAAGCGGCGGTGACTACTTACCATCAGGTGGCCCGTCTGCTCGTCTGTCTATCGAGGTTCAACGGTAGGCAGCGGCTCTGCTGTGCCCTGGCATTGCAGAAGTCTATGGGCGGCGGTGACTACTTACCATCAGGTGGCCCGTCTGCTCGACTGTCTATCGAGGTTCAACGGTAGGCAGCGGCTCTGCTGTGCCCTGGCATTGCAGAAGTCTATGGGCGGCGGTGACTACTTACCATCAGGTGGCCCGTCTGCTCGTCTGTCTATCGAGGTTCAACGGTAGTCAGCGGCTCTGCTGTGCCCTGGCATTGCAGAAGTCTATAAGCGGCGGTGACTACTTACCATCAGGTGGCCCGTCTGCTCGTCTGTCTATCGAGGTTCAACGGTAGTCAGCGGCTCTGCTGTGCCCTGGCATTGCAGAAGTCTATAAGCGGCGGTGACTACTTACCATCAGGTGGCCCGTCTGCTCGTCTGTCTATCGAGGTTCAACGGTAGGCAGCGGCTCTGCTGTGCCCTGGCATTGCAGAAGTCTATGGGCGGCGGTGACTACTTACCATCAGGTGGCCCGTCTGCTCGACTGTCTATCGAGGTTCAACGGTAGGCAGCGGCTCTGCTGTGCCCTGGCATTGCAGAAGTCTATGGGCGGCGGTGACTACTTACCATCAGGTGGCCCGTCTGCTCGACTGTCTATCGAGGTTCAACGGTAGGCAGCGGCTCTGCTGTGCCCTGGCATTGCAGAAGTCTATAAGCGGCGGTGACTACTTACCATCAGGTGGCCCGTCTGCTCGTCTGTCTATCGAGGTTCAACGGTAGGCAGCGGCTCTGCTGTGCCCTGGCATTGCAGAAGTCTATGGGCGGCGGTGACTACTTACCATCAGGTGGCCCGTCTGCTCGACTGTCTATCGAGGTTCAACGGTAGGCAGCGGCTCTGCTGTGCCCTGGCATTGCAGAAGTCTATGGGCGGCGGTGACTACTTACCATCAGGTGGCCCGTCTGCTCGACTGTCTATCGAGGTTCAACGGTAGGCAGCGGCTCTGCTGTGCCCTGGCATTGCAGAAGTCTATAAGCGGCGGTGACTACTTACCATCAGGTGGCCCGTCTGCTCGTCTGTCTATCGAGGTTCAACGGTAGGCAGCGGCTCTGCTGTGCCCTGGCATTGCAGAAGTCTATGGGCGGCGGTGACTACTTACCATCAGGTGGCCCGTCTGCTCGACTGTCTATCGAGGTTCAACGGTAGGCAGCGGCTCTGCTGTGCCCTGGCATTGCAGAAGTCTATGGGCGGCGGTGACTACTTACCATCAGGTGGCCCGTCTGCTCGACTGTCTATCGAGGTTCAACGGTAGGCAGCGGCTCTGCTGTGCCCTAACATTGCAGAAGTCTATGTGCGGCGGTGACTACTTACCATCAGGTGGCCCGTCTCGGCCCATTTTTAATTATGATTTTTTTCTCGCAGTTTCAAATAATATCGGGCGTGTTCTACATTTCAACTTACGAAGGTGTACGATACGAGCTCGGCAAATACGATGTCGACCCTAAATGGAAGGTTAGTACCTCACCATAAATAATAGATGGCGCTTATAGACAGTTGCGAAACGCGAGTTGCATTACACCATAGACATACAGAATGGACAGCCATATCCTTACAAAATTTACCATTTAATTTATTTTATTTTAATTTATTTTCGAGATAAAAGTAGCCTATGCACTATTCCAGATTATAATCTATATCTGTGGTAAATTTCAACCAGATCCGTCCGTGATTGAGTAACAAACATCCATCCGAACATTCGCATTTATAATATTATAGTACGATAGTTAGAAGTTACGGCTGAGTTTCTGGTGCTTCTTCTACGCCCAGTGGACATTTCCGAAGCACCGCTAGATAAACTTAATCCTGACCTGTAAAAAGTGCCCCTAATGGCCTAATTTACTAAAATAAATCATTTGTAAGATTGTTTCGTGCCGCAGTCAACATCTTAACTGCGATATTTTCTTAACTGTTTTATATTTTCCAGTCATTTGTAGGCGGCGGTTGTGCATCGATTGTAGGACAGACAATAATAGTACCATTCGACGTGCTGAGCCAACATCTGATGGTCTTAGGACTTGTGAAAGGAAGGGCAGGAGGCAGCAAGAACCCCGTGAGTATATGTATACTGGCTTGCAGAGCCACAGCTTCGTGGTGTCTACTACCCCGGCCCGAACCAAGAGCAGAGCAAATTCGTATTTTTGCCGCACCATCAAGCTGTGGAACAGTTTGCCAGCTACCGTGTTCCCTCCTTCCTATGATCCTGGGTCCTGGCATAGTGTGAAGAAGCTAAACAGCAGGCCGGCATAATTGTGTTGAGTAGCGGAGGACTGATGTCTCACGCCGACCAGGAAAAAAAAACTTACAGAGGCTGGCTAACCAGCGAGGGTGTTTCCTGGCCCTGTTTTATTATTTTGACAACCGGCTGGATGTGGGTTCGATTCCCGCAGTCACGAGTGTTTGTATCACATAGGTATATCTGTTTCGGGTCTGGTTGTTGAAATATTCCAATGTGATTACGCCTTTTTCTATATATTTAATTATACTATTAAAACCTTGCACCAGAATATCTGTTTGGTATAAAAAAAAAAATTTTTTTTTTTTATACCATAGTCCGACAAACGAGCCAGTGGGTCACCTGATGTTAAGTGATCTCCACCGCCCATGAACATCCACAATACCGAAAGTATCATGTTTGCGTTGTCGGCCTTAAAGGACAGGAATAGGGATTAGGGAAGGGAAGTGGGAATCTGGGCCTCCGGATATCTCACTTACCATACGAAACGCGACAGTAAACTGTCACTTTACGTTGGTTTTCTGTGAGACAGTGGTACTACCCCGGTCGAGCCAGCCCATTCATGCTGTAGACAAATATGTCTACAGCATGGCTCTACCACTTTAAAATGATAGAATGAAATGATAATAAATAAAAGATGGTACACTGGTATTTGTCGAATATACGAAAATATATTTATGTTTCAGAGTATAAACCCCCTAGGGTTAGATCTAGAGAAGCGCATGTCCAAAGCGGCGCTAGCTAAAGAGGTGGCTGTGAGAGTGTACCGACTGCACGGCGTGTTGGGCTACTACCGTGGGTATACGGCTTCGCTTGCCGCGTACGTACCCAACTCGGCGCTGTGGTGGGCTCTGTACACCACTTATCAAGGTTAGTACTATTGTATTAGGGAATGTACACATACTACGTGATCCATTATTTACAATTTTTTAGCCCCTTAGTTCAGGAGTTCCACAGGGCTCGATTCTTGGACTCTTTCTCTAATATTAATTACATGACATGACATGACATGACATGACATGACATGACATGACATGACATGACATGACAGGACATAACATAACACCCAACAGACACACACAGCCTCCATCCCACACTAAGATACGAGTCTTGTGTTGTGGGCATCAGGGACCTAGAGAGACGCACCCTCTCACAACACCCAGACCCCGGACACTAATATCTGTCTGTCACACAAACATTTGTCCCGTGTGGGAATCGAACCCACGGCCTCTCGTTTCACAGCCGGCTACTCTCCTACTGCACCACGGATGCTGTCATGACTTATCTTATTGCATAAGGGATAATTAAGGTAGCGTTGTTTGCAGATTATACTTCTTTAATATTTAAAGTAATACATAATTCTGTTCTGTTCAGGTTTTACCTAGTGTGGGGTCAGAAGTATGTGTGTGACTGTTGGGTGTATATATTTATTTATTGTCAGTCATTGTTGTCTTCAATGCCCTTTAATCACTCGTGTCTATAGAAATATATAAAAAAGTAGGGAGTAAAATACAAGCGAAAATCATTTTTATTTCCATAATATTAAAGTTGAAAATAGCATGTAAGAACGGCGAAAGTGGCCAGTGTTTGAACGCACCGCCGCACCGCCGGCATGCTTATGAGGCATGACTGGTTAAACCTGTTAAATTCATGAACACCGCAACTTAATGACTATAAAGAGCTCATAAAACGGAATACATTTATTGCAAATATTTTCACATAAAATAACATTGACATTTCTAAATTCAAATATCTCTCCACCGAGGCTCCATAAACAAATAATTGCCAGTACCGTTTAAGTATAAATACTGTTTGGATAAATTCAAGTCTGGCGACAACTAGATTTATGCAACCTCAGCCCACATCTCTCCTCTCCTCTCCTCCCCTCCACTCCTCTCCGCCCCTCAACTCCCTCTCCTCTCCTCTCCGCCCCTCAACTCCCTCTCCTCTGCACTGCTTCCGCCTCAGCTCTCCTCTGGCCTCTCCTCAGCTCTCTTTCCAATTGCTTGTCCCAAATATTGCGCGTTACAGATATATTGATGGGAATGGTGTTTGTTGACAGACGAACTGCTCAAAATAACTCCATCATGGGTGTCGTACTTGCTGATCCAGTGCGTCGCGGGGACCCTGGGCGGGTTCACCACCACCATCCTCACCAACCCGCTGGACATAGTACGCGCCAGACTACAGGTATACAATGAATACGGTAGTTTCCTGTGTTTCATTTTATACATTATTCAATACTAGATGTTGCCCGCTGCTCTGCCCGCGTGTAGGTAATCTTTGGAAGAAAAATACAATCCATGGAGGCATCTTAAGCTATTACATCTTTCTATCCTTATTTTTTTCTTGCAATTAAAATAGCCTATATTAATCAGTGATGATGTAGCATTCAAATGGTGAAAGAATTTTTAAAATTTCTCCAGTACTTTTTGAATCAATTCGTTACAAACATACATACATACAAATCTTTGCTCTTTATAATATTATTATTATTAGTATAGATGCAACCGAATGTAATACGCAAAAGAACCCTTTGTGAAAACATAATCAAAATTGCTTGAAAAATTAGCTCACAATATTTATTTTAAATATTGGTATGAGAAAACACGGGTGTGCAGTGGGAACATATCACTATCTCCCTCGCACAACGGCAAAGTAATGGGGATTCTGAGAACCGTGACGTCACGGTACATATCATGTATCCTGCAACTGTCATTGACAATTACCCCTTCCAGCAGATTTGAATGGCGTCTAATTTACTTATTTTTGTTCGGATTCATAAAATTCTTTCGATTAAGATTTTAGGTAATGTAACTTGTCAATTAAATTAATTAAAAAAAACGAGCGATCTATAGGGTAGTTGACTCACTCCTGTAATCCCCAAAGGGGTAGGCAGATGTGTAACCAGTACACCTACTTTTCGCCGAATTTCGTCCTATAATGTGAAATGGGGCGAGCCTATCGCTATACCGGGCACAGATTCCAGACTCTGGGCTAATACTGAGAATTTCTAAAAAAACAATGTCACTTTACCGGGGATCGAACCCGAGATCTCAGGAGAGCAATAGTACTGTAATGGTTTCTTATATTTACACGAATATTATACATTGAAATAAAACGTAATTTTACGGATTCTATCGCGGTTTATTTTATGGAGGGTAGAAACATTGCACTATACTTTTGTGCCGACATACAACTCAGTCTCCCCCGTGACCACGAAGGCTGTAAAGCCTTCGAAACGTCGGGTTAAAAAAGTAAAATAAACCGCGATATAATCCGTAAAATTTCGTTTTATTTCAAGTCTGTACTGTTACAATAATTTTGTTTCACTGTAAATTGTCCAGGTGGAAGGTGTAGGCACAATGAAACAAGTATTCAAACAGCTGTGGGCGGAGGAAGGTCTGACAGGTTTGTACGCCAAGGGTCTGTCAGCCCGGCTGGTGCAGTCTGCATGCTTCTCGTTCAGCATCATCCTGGGGTACGAGACCATCAAGCGGGTGGCCGTTAGTGATGAGTTCCGCCCGAGGGTGCGTTGGTGAAATAAATAATGATGATGAGTGAGGTGTTTTATTTATGCTTTTAGCCAGGTGGTTTTAAGCCCATCAGGTGCAGTGTGGTCATTTTGGCGCGCCAGAATAAAAAAGCCAGGTCCATATTAGACATTCGCCCTTATTCCCCCTTCCCTTATCCCTATTCCTGTCCTTCAAAGCCGACAGCGCATACATGATACTTTTGGTATTGTGGATGTTCATGGGCGGTGGAGATCACTTAACATCAGGTGACCCACTGGCTTGTCTGTCGGACCGAAATTCGGAGAAAAGTGGGTGTACTGGTTACACCTCTGCCTTTTTTTTTTTTTGTCACGGGGAAAGCGTTTTATTACTGCCGCCGGCTCCGGAGGGAAGCGGAATAAGAATAAAACGGGTATGCTGGACTAGCCAGTCTTACGACCCAGCATCCCCCTCGCACGGATGATGGCTATCCGTGCTGCCGCTGGGCCGAGTCCCTAACCCCTATGTACACCCCACCCGACACTACCAGCTAAAACCCCGCGGTGGCCTTCTTCGGCGCTTGCGGAGCGATTCCGGGGTATTCTAAGGAGTGCTAGAATTGCAGCCGGAATCGCCCCTGCGCGGTGCTGCATAGCAGCCCATCTCCATGGAGGGCTAAGGAGCCCCCGCGCACCGAACAACGACAGCGAACGAGGGAGGCCTTACCACCCGCGCTGCCGTCCATCTCGGGGTCGCACGATGCCCCGAATTTGGGAGTGCATCGATACGGGCTGACAGCCCTCCGCTGCGCGCCCGCGACCCCCGACGGCCCCAATTAGTCGCCTCGTACGACAGACAGGGGTTACCGTGGTGAAATTCTCAAAACGCCCCCATTCCACAGGGCGGGAGACGCCGGTCAGTCGTCCACCCGGCGTCTCCTACGTCTTCTCTGGCGGCGGGAGGGATCATATCGTTCCCGATCCCTCTCGGCACTCTCCTTCTGCGAGATGACGCTCTCACAGAAGTGGGCCACCGCACGCCAGGACCTCCGGCTGGCGACCATGGACGACACCACGGCCGGCAGCGAGAGGTCTCCTCCGACGACTGCTCTGAGAGCGCTGCGCTCTTCGTCCCAGGCTGGGCACTCCTCCAACGTATGTTGGGCCGTGTCTTCGCGGCAGTTGCCACAGTGGTGGCACACGGGGGACACCTCCTTTCCGATCCGGTTACACCTCTGCCTACCCCTTCGGGGATTACAGGCGTGAGTGTAAAAAACAAACACATTATACTGAATTGTTTTATTAAAAAAAAAGTTTTGTAACAAAATTGTTCGTTAACAGCTAACCTATAACTTATACTAAACATATGTGATCTAAAAATAAACACTGGAATGTGCTGAAAATCATCTGAGATTCAAATGTAGCGGTCTCAGGTTTGGCACAATCACCATCATCATTAATTGAACATTTTTACTACTGCCTTACAATAATATACAAGCCTTTTGGCGCTACACGCTAGACGTGTTTCACTATGCATACGCAAGGCGTAGTTAACTACTACACTACCAACACACTTGGCATGTGCGTAGTGCCAGCGGAAAGGGTACATCCATTGATTACGTGAGGCTCTTAGGGGAGGTCGAGTAGTGTATAATAAACACCTAACAGTCACACACATAGCCCCGACCCCACACTAAGATACGAATCTTGTGTTGTGGGTATCAGGGACTAACAGACGCACGGTCTCACAACACACAGACCCCAGACACAAATATCTGTCACAGAAACATTTGTCCCAGTGTGGGAATCGAACCCACGGCCTCTTGTTTCACAGCCGGCTACTCGCCTACTGCGCCATGGAGGCTGTCAAAATAATAAATATATAATTCTAATGCAATCAAGCACAGATTAACTATTACATTAGAAATATGCATTTCATAAAATCTCTCGTGAGATAAGGGGGGGGGGGGGGTGGTCGAGCAAAATTTCAAGACATCTCTTTAATAGGAGGGGGTCAAAATGGCCAAACTTGCCTCACGTAATTAATGGATGACCCCAAATAAGTGGCTCTGCATCTGTGTATAGATTATAAAACACGCCTGGCGTGTACCAGTCGCATATGTGTATTGAAAATATATGTGTGTTGCTACTAAAAATAAATAAGTTTCACCAGTCTACATATTAAAATGGCGTACGTCGAATGTATAGAATATATGAAGAGAGGATATAGGAAGAGATGAACAGGCACTTTGTACAATAAATATTTTTGCATAATTTTGATTGCAACGTGTTATATTATAGATATAGAATCCAAAACAATTATATTTGAAATTATTGACTGTCTGTCTGTTAAGGCATTACGTACAAATTACTGTATTACGACAAAACAAACGACAGTAAAATCATACGAGTGTATCTCGAGGTAACATTTAGTCTATTTCATTTAAATCGGTGCATTCAATCAAAAGTTATACCTGTTGAACGAATATCTGTATTATGCAGAGTAGTTGTGAGAGATGAAATGATTTTATAAATAGTATAAGATCCATGCGGACGAAGCTATAATTAAATAAAACGATATAACCGGTTTTCTTCAGTTTTTTGTAACCATTTAAAGCTGGGCTAAAACATAAGCAGATCTGTGCATGATACATTTACTAGATTTTTTTTTATTCTAGCACGGCAAAGTGACCGTAGGTACTTCACCTGATGGTAAGCGCAGTACGGTCCAATTAGAGTATCGATTAGCGAGAGACGATCTATCCCCCGCTACTCAACACAATCATGCCGGCCTGCTCCTTCACAATACACCATGGGCAAGAAGGTGAAGAAGCGGTCGAGGGTCTATTGTCAGAGTACTCAGAAGGCCGCAAAATGGCCAAAAATTGTACCCCAACTCTAGACCCCCAAATAATAATAAATAGCACTAAAACACTTAAACATTATACATTACCAAACACTCAACTTTCAACATTAAATCTATTTGAGAATGTACAGTGTAGTGAACTGTACATTACTATTAAGTTGTAAGTTAAGTAAGTGTGAGTGTGCTGGTGAGAGAAAACTCTTCTCGTATGGTTGAAAAGTTTATTGGTTAAGTACAGTATAATATAAAGTGACTCTCACATAGGTACGTTCGATTGTAAGTTAAAATGCACACTGTCGGTTTAATTATCGCGACAGAATATGATCGACCGATTTGCGTAATCAGCTAAAAAATGTTATACTAAGTGTACGTAAACCGTACAGAGAATTTTTACTTTTTGATGCGAGTCACAGGTTCTATCCGCCGTATCTTTAATAAAAAAATCTGTACGTGTGTAACTAACTCCTCCCAAACAGGTGGACCAATTTGGATGAAATTTTATGCGTATATTTCAAAGAGTTCCTGGGTGGTTTGAAACCATAATTGGACCCGTTAGGTGGCGCTGAAGTAGGATTCTAGATTATCAGCTTTTGTAGCGTTCAACCAATCGCTATGAAAATTGATAATATGGAAAATATTATCACGCTGTCCACTTTAAATTAATGTATTTTTTGTCAGGAAAACGTGCCAGGTTCTGCTAGACTGATTTTCTTAAAAAAATGGTGATTCCGGTGGGTATCGCCGTGATCTGTTTCCAGGTATTTTTAATTTTTAGGTCAGAACAACGTCTACTGGGCCTGCCAGTTTTTTTATAATAAAAAAAAGTTATTCGTCAATAACTATTTGAGTTCGGCCTAGATCTCTCGGTAGAATGTACTGTGGCATATTGTAACTTATTTCCTTTACAAAGGCCGTATAACTGAGAATAGGCTATTTGACAACATTGAAAATACACTGCAAATTGTGGTCATCCTGTTAGACAATAGCTTAAAAAACCATATTTCACTTAATTTTAAACAAAATAATGTATATTATTTGCAAATTAAACGAAATAAAGTACAACATTTTTAAACATTTAAAACTTAGCTTTGCTTACTATTATTAGCTTGTTTACTTGCATGTGACGTCACACGTGTCATATGATCAGCGCCATTACAGAAATAGCGTTTTTGCCGCGGTTTTGGAGATTTAAACTTTAACATTGATTTTTATTAAAAATACAGTAGAATTCCTGGAAATATCAATATAGTGTGCTTATTATGTAATAAATAATAGTTTTAAATCATTTTCGAAAATTAGTCAAATAGCCTATTAAGTACAATGTTCCTTGGTCCGGAAAATGACGGATATCGAGACACAAAAAATAGTAATGAATTGGCTTAAAATTACATTAATATAGCCAAAAATATTTGTACATCGTGACCTTATGACCCTTATGTGACTACTTCATTCGCTTAACCTCTCATGTATCACAAGGACACCGGCGTTAAAAGGTAATAAGTAGTGAGTAAAATACAAGCCAAAATCAACTTTATCTCCATAGTATTAACGTTACTAATACGCACGTCAATAGGGGCGAGTAGGTATTGCCAGTATGGCGTAAAATATGTCCAGATGATATTAGCTTAAACATATCCAGGATTTCGTCATTAAACACGATTTTAGGCTGTATGATTACTTTACAGGAAAATTTTACATCTGTTGTCTGAACATCGCCGTTATTTCTTCGATGGTTTTGTTTTTAGTCTCAGGAACCTTGAAGTATATGAACAAAATGAAAATGAACTGTAGAACTGCGAATATCACGAAGACGTAAGACCCGAGGGCGAGCTGGAAACAAAACAATCATTATAAATCGAAATATAAAAACACAAATCCATACTAATACTATAAATGCCAAAGTAACTCTGTTTGTTTGTTTGTTTGTTACCTCTTCACGACTAAACGGCTGAACGGATTGTAATGAAATTTGGTAAGAGAATAGATTATATCCTGGAGAAGGACATAGGATATCTTTTTTTCTCAAAAAACAACCTTGAAAGGTGTCAAATAGGAGTTCAAAATTTGTATGGGAAATCCATAATTCCTAGATTTAGGGATCTGTAAATTCATATTTAGGCTTTTGGTAGGAAATACAGAAATACATGTTTCAACGTTTTTGAAAAATCATCCCTAAAAAGGGCAAAGTGAGGTTAAACTTATGGGTATTCTTTAGATGCAATCTCAAGATTCAGGCACAACACCTGAGAGGCTGAACAATCGCTACAGGTGCCTCAGTGCAGAAGACAACTCCTTGGATTGTATACTTCTGCTCCCGAATATAACCTCCACGCAGGCGGAGCCGCGAGCAACAGCTAATACAATTATATGCTTTCAATTGATATTTTTTTCAAAAACAAAGATATCACCTGCACTTTTAAACCACGAATTTACTTAGCCTGAGAAACTACAATCCACCGTGTTCAAGACACCTTTGCTATGCGTAGACTTCTCTTTACATGATTGGTCACTTTTTGGCGCTAAATTCAAACGCGCCAATCACATTCCTAAATCAAGAGCAAAGAGTTCAGTGAAGTATCTTTCTGTATATATAAAAGAAGAAACTGACTGACTGACTGACTGACTAACTGACTGACTGACTGATCGATCAACGCACAGCCAAAACGGCTTAGGTTAGAGACTTGAAATTTTGACAGTAGGTACCTTTTATGACGTAGGCATCCACTAAGGAAGGGTTTTTGGAAATACCACCCCTAAGGGGGTAAAATAGGGGATAATAGTTTGTATGAAAATCCGTCATTTTTGAAGTTAAGTTTATGAAAATTAGTATTTGGCCTTTTAGTCAAAAATAAAAAATATATATTTCAGGATTGTTGGAAATTCCACCCCGAAGGGGGTAAAATAGGGGAAGAAAGTTTGTATGAAAATTTGTCATTTTTGCAGTTAAACGCATGAAATTTGGTATTTGGCCTTACAGTTAAAAATTAAAAACACATATTTCAGGGTTTTTGGAAATTCCACCCCTAAGGGGGTTAAATAGGGGTTAATCCTTAATTTTTGAAGTTAAATGCATGAAAATTGGTATTTTGTAGTGCATACTTTTTGTCTCAAACATGACCCTCACGCGGGCGGAGCCGCGAGCAACAGCTAGTCTTGAATAAGAATCGAAATGACGAACGGAGGGCAGTGCCGAGCTGTTTCTTATAATTCAGATTTTGAGTGGTATTATCATTCACAGGCTACATTCATCAAGAAGGGAGGAAGCGGTCGAGGGTCTAGTGTCAGAGTACTCAAAAACATCGTACCTTAACTCTAGACCCCCGACAAAAACCGGATTTACACTGGCTGATCCCGGAACGCGACACACTTGCGTATGCCACTATGGCGGGTGTTACACCCTGTGTACGATACGAGCTATCAATCTATATGAATGTCCTACCACCATGATGGTGTTTTTTTTCAAATTTGATAGTAAGGCCAAGTCACCCTTAGCTGAGAACCAGTGATTGCGAAAAAGTAGAGTTAAGTAGTTTATAGTGGTAGAGCCACGCTGTAGACATATTTGTCTACAGCATGAATGGGCCGGCTCGACCGGGGTAGTACCACTGTCTCACAGAAAACCAACGTAAAGTGACAGTTTACTGTCGCGTTTCGTATGGTAAGTGAGATATCCGGAGGCCCAGATTCCCCCTTCCCTTCCCTAATCCCTATTCCTGTCCTTTAAGGCCGACAGCGCATACATGATACTTTCGGTATTGTGGATGTTCATGGGCGGTGGAGATCACTTAACATCAGGTGACCCACATGCTCGATTGTCGGACTATACAATAATAAAAAAAAAGTACTTACTGAAAGTGGCAGATAACTAAGTCCAACGATGAAGTTTGCCGTCCAGTTGACGGTCACCGCTACGGCGGACGCCGCTGGACGGGAAGACTGGTTGAATAACTCTGGAAACCGATAGATATTATTAGGGCCGGCGTTAGAGATGGGCGTAGTTAGGTGACAGCCTTAAAAATGAAGGAGCGTTTATACGCCACATATGATTATTATATGCTAGTTGACTGTTTTTAGGAAACCTTTTTATTTTATTCTTCATGGTCTATATTACATTCATACATATACACTCACACCTATAATCCCCGAAGGGGTAGGCAGAGGTGTAACCAGTACACCCACTTTTCGCCGAATTTCGGTTCCATAATGTGATAGGGGGCGAGCCTATCGCCATACCGGGCACAGGTTCCAGACTCCGGGCTAATACTGAGAATTTCTAGATAGAAAAACCCAATATCACTTTACCCGACCCGGGATCGAACCCGAGACCTCAGCACAGCGCTTGTAACGCATGCGCAATTACAACTGCGCCACCAAGGCAGTCATGGTCTATATTATTAAAATAATATAATTAATAAACATAAAACATAAGTTTCAAGATTTAATTTGCATTTTTATAAACCAACTTTATTTTTCCCACCAAAACGGCATCAACTGTCATGGCGTCTCGTCAGGAAGTTCTATCAGGTTTTCACTTACTGTCACCTATCCTATTATAGATATCCTCATTTATGGAGAAAATTTTAGCTCGTGATAATCCTGAGACCGATTACCAAAGTGTCTTCAAGAGCATGTGAGACACATGGTTGATATTTTATAATCTTTAGCATACTAACATAATAATTACATACTAGATTATGTTACACATGTCATTATAATTATTAAAATACAATGTAATTAATCAGATCATAAGCATGCATGACATTTAATAGTAGTGATATTTTAATGCTACATTACATGAATTAAAATTTAATAATAATATATGAAGTTAATAATAATAAAAAAAAAATAGCATCTCATTAAAAAAAACGTTACATTTTTTATTAATTAATTTCATGAAACATTATGTCAAAATAATACAAAAATAATTTATGAGAGCTGTGATAAGTTGTAAAGTTAAAGTATAATAGGCTATTTGACAACATTGAAAATTCACTGCAAATTGTGGTCATCCTGTTAGACAATAGCTTAAAAAATCATATTTTAAATATATTAATGTATATTTTTTGCAAATTAAATGAAAAAAAATACAACTTTTATAAAAAAAATTATCTGTGATGTGAACACTCTGTGATTGGTTGCATCTCTGGTGACGTCACACGCAAGTAAACATAGTTTCTTCGAGTGATTTTAGTTCGCGTTTTATGTTTTCTGGGTGATAAATTCTATTGCTGATCTATTTTTGAAGCAGTTTTATGATAATTGTTGATAAAACAGCGGTTTGGAGATTTAAACTTTAAGATGGATTTTTATTAAAAATACAGTAGATTTCCTGGAAATATCAATATAGTGTGCTTATTATGTAATAAATAATAGTTTTAAATCATTTTCGAAAATTAGACAAATAGCCTATTATAATTTGTCATTATTTAGATTTGGTAGGTGAGCAAGGAGCGCTTGTATGAATCGTATGCGTGTCAAAATATATTTTGTTGCAGATAATAAAAATTAATAAAATAACTAACAAAAATATTCTGTTTAAATGAGGATATCTATAATCTTCACATGTAATCATGGACGCCAAAAGGAGCAAGAGAGCATCTTAAAAATATAATTGGCGAATTAATGCTATACTGACCTGTGACCAGGAACCATGGTATGGACCCTGGGCCTACTGCGAACATCACCACGAAGAGTATCACCAGAGCTATGCACAGGTACGACACCCATACGTGGTTAGTCTGGAAAAAAACACTCTATTACCATACGGTCCCTGGAAGTACCAGTGACCTTGTGTAATTATAACACCTAACAATCACACATGGCCTCCGTGACAGCAGGAGCTACTCGCGCAGTTGGCGAGCAGTCGGCTGTGAAACGAGAGGCCGTGGGTTCGATTCCCACACCGGGACAAATGTTTGTGTGACAGACAGATATTTGTGTGTTATGTGTGAGATGTTGATGTGTCTGGGGTCTGGGTGTATTGAGACCGTAGTCCCAGATACCCCCTGTGACTGTTGGGTGTTTTATTTATTTATATTTATAACCCCGATCCCACACTAAGATACGAGTCTTGTGTCATGGGCGGTGGGTATCAGGGACCTAGAGAGTCGCACCCTCACACAACACACAGACCAGACACAAATATAATAACCTTGGGGCCTAAATAGCCCCTAAATGGTGCAGAAAGCAAGGGGAAAACACTGCACTAATTGAAGAAAACCAATAGACAAATTATTTATATTCAGGATCCTCATTAGTGAGGGAAGCAGCGATAGCCTAGTTGGTTGCGGTACGGACTGTCAAGACGAAAGTCGTAGGTTCGAAACCCAAGTGGCATACACCTCTAACTTTTCTAAAGTTATGTGTGTATTAAAATGTTAATTATCGCTTGCTTTAACGGTGAAGGAAAACATCGTGAGGAAACCTGCATATCTGAGAATTTTTCGAAGGTATGAAAAGTCTGCCAACCCGCATTAGGCCAGCGTGGTGGACTAAGGCCTAACCCCTCTCATTAGTAGAGGAGGCCCGTGCCCAGCAGTGGGACAATGTTTAATACAGGGCTTGTATTATATATATTAGTGAGGGAACGACAAAGAAGACCATACAATCGGGAAACCGTTATTGTAAATATTAGTTAAATAAGAGTCGTATAAAACTAAAGCCGGCAAAGTAGGACCGACTTATATTATGGCAATATAAAAAAAGCGATAACTTTTACGTAGTTGAAAGACAATTATGCTGAATATTTTACTTTAATCGGAGGAGATATTTAAAGTAATTAATGACTTCAACAATGATAAAAATTAAGCTTAACGGTGCTAAATCTTATTAATTTTTAAAATTGCCGAGTTTGGTTATGTGTTTACAACAATAGGATAGTTGACTTTTTTTTTATTAATTTAATCAACAAGTTACATTACCTAAAACCTATTATCGAAAGAATTTTATGAATCCGAACAAAAATAAGTAAATTAGACACCACTCAAATCTGCTGGAAGGGGTAGTTGTCAAATAACAGTACAAGGACGCATATCTGATACCGTGACGTCACGGTACTATGAATCGCCTGTACTGTACCGTTGTGCGAGGGAGATAGCGATATGTTCCCAATACGACACCGTTTTCGCTTATGTCTGAGTATTTGCTCATACCAATATTTAAAATAAATATTGTGGCCTCATTTTTCAAGCTATTTGGATTCTGTTTTCGCAAAAGAGTTTCTTTTGCGTATTATATTCGATTGCGTAGAAAATAATGGACAAAATTAAACACAGGAAACTACCCTATTGCCGTGTTTGGACCAAATTACGAGTAAGATGGCCGCCTTTGCTACTGTACTCCTGCCTAGTTTGCCCTTTTCTGATTGTCTCTGACTTCATGAGAAATAGTGTTGTTGACTTGACAGACGATTCTCATTGGTTGATAGCATGATTGCTGACTATGGTTCTGAGGTTTGGACGATTTATTTATTTAAGATGCATAACAGATTACAATCATTACAGTTAACAATATTAGAATTAAGAAATCTATATTATTTTATTTGGAAAACAAACAGTTTCATCTATATTTTTTTTTTTTTTTTTATGGAAAAAGGGGGCAAACGGGCAAGAGGCTCACCTGATGGAAAGTGATCACCGCCGCCCATGAACATCTGCAACACCAAAGGGCTTGCAAATGCGTTGCCGGCCTTTCAGGAAAGAATATGCTCTCTTCTTGAAGGTTCCCAGGTCGTAACGGTTCGGAAAGACCGCCGGCGACAGCTGGTTCCACAGAGTGGTTGTGCGTGGCAGAAAATGCCGTAAAAATCGCGCTGTTGTGGAACGCTGGACATCGAGATGGTGCGGATGGAATTTTATGTTTTGGCGCGATGTCCGATGGTGAAATTCAGCGGCCGGGATCAATCCAAACAATTCCTCGGAACATTCCCCATGATAAATGCGGTAGAAGATGCAGAGTGATCCAACATCTCTACGCAGAGCCAATGGATCAAGCCGATCGGAAAGAGCTTGATCGTCGATAACCCGAGCTGCCCTACGTTGAATGCGGTCAAATGGAAGTAGCTGGTACTGGGGGGCTCCCGCCCAGAGATGAGAACAGTACTCCATGTGGGGCCGAATTTGCGCCTTATAGAGATTTAGGCGTTGACCCGACGTGAAGTACCGTCTCGCCTTATTGAGCACACCAAGCTTCTTTGAGGCCAATTTGGCCTTTCCTTCCAATTGACCGCGGAACTGGACGTTGCTCGAAATGTCGACGCCAAGTATTCCGATACTGGGTTTGGCAGACAGGGGAGTGTTCTCTAAATGAGGAGTCACGACAAATGGTGACTTTTTAGCGGTTAACGCGCAGACTTGTGTCTTTTTGGGGTTGAATTGGACTAAGTTTAGTCGACCCCAGTCCGAGACTTTGGTTAACAAGGACTCGACTTCAGACACAAGTTTGTTCCGGCTCTCGTCGACGTATTCCCGAGAAATATTAGCACGGCCAGTGTACAGTACATCTACAGTGCTATCGTCTGCATAGCAATGAATGTTGCTGATTTGCAGCATGTCATTTATATGCAGAAGAAACAGAGTAGGAGACAGTACACAGCCTTGTGGAACACCAGCATTGACAAATTTAGGATCAGAGCATGCACCGTCGACGACGACCTTGATGCTCCGATCTGCCAAAAAACTGGTGATCCAGTTGCATAATTTCTCGGGAAGCCCATAGGAAGGTAGCTTCGAAAGAAGCGCCTTGTGCCATACCCGATCAAAGGCCTTCGCTATGTCCAGGCTGGCTGCAAGCGCCTCCCCCTTGGTCTCAACTGCTTTTGCCCATCTATGAGTTAGGTAGACTAGAAGATCACCGGCTGAGCGACCCCGACGAAAGCCGTACTGGCGGTCGCTAATCAGCCGGTGCTCCTCCAGGTACCGCAGGAGCTGGCAGTTAATAACGGACTCCATTATCTTGGAGAACAAGGAGGTGATGGCTATAGGCCTGTAATTGGACGGGTCCGAGCGGTTGCCTTTTTTAGGGATCGGGTGCACTAAAGCGGCCTTCCAGGATTTCGGGACTACGCCTAATGTATAGGAGTGCCGGAAAAGACGCGTTAAAACCGGTGCCAACTCCGGAGCACATGTCTGCAACACGATCGGAGGGATGCCATCGGGCCCACTCGACTTATGAATGTCCAAGGACAGGAGTGCTTTGCGAACTGCACTTTGCCGGAACTTAACCTCCGGCATCGTTGCATCGCACCGCGGGATTGTCGGCGGTGAATTTCCTCGGTCATCCAAAGTCGAGTTGGACGCGAAGAGAGAGCCCAGAAGATCGGCTTTCACCTTCGCGGCATGAGCCAGCGAGTCATCCTCCGTGTGCAGGGGTGGAAAAGATGGCTGACAAAAATTTCCTAAGACAGCCTTGGCGAGAGACCAAAACGCACGTGTTCCCGACGGGAGACGTGCCAGTCTCTCGCCAATTCTGCCAATGTGCTCCGACTTCGCCTTAGCAATGGCGCTTTTGAAGGACCTAGAGGCAAAGTTAAACTCCTTTTTAAATGCGCCGGTATTTACATCGCTAGACGCCGACGCGTCAGCCCAGGCTTGGTAGCATTCCCGCTTTCGGCGTAATGCCGTCTTGCAGGAGCGACCAAACCAAGGCTGGGATTTGCCTCCGATGGGCACTGCAGAGAACGGAATAAAGAGTTCCATACCCTGAAGTACCACATCAGTGATAGAGTCAGCAACGACGTCAGGATCATCCGGCGAGAAGCAAATCTGCCCCCATGGGTAGGACGCAAAGAATGACCGCATTCCGTCCCAATCCGCTGACCTATAGTGCCACACGCGGCGGCAGCCCGCAAAGCGAGGCCGTGTTGAGTGCGTGACTGGCACTGTACTCCGGACAAGACAGTGGTCCGACGAACCAAGAGGAGGATCGACGGATACCAGGTAGCCTTCCGGATGAGAGGTCAGCAGAAGGTCCAACAGGGAAGGTGTATGATCCTCCACATCTGGGATTCGCGTTGGCGAGGTGACCAGTTGTGTCAAATCATATGCTAATGCGAAATCGTGAACAGATCTCCCCGCATGATCGGTGGTGCGTGATCTAAGCCATTCGGCGTGGTGGGCGTTAAAGTCACCGAGAATCACGATCTCTGCGGATGGGATCTGCTGCAGCACGGAGTCTGTAGCCATTTGCATGTGCTCAACAAGTCGGTCAGTTTCGGCATTACCGCTATGGGACCTATACAGGCATGCGTAGATTCGCGGATGGTCGTCGCAGTCTATGCGTAGCCAGAGGTTGGATAGGTCCCGCCCTTCAAGGCTGCCGAGGCGACGAGAGCAGATATCCTCTCTAATGTAGACGCACACCCCAGCCCGCGGTACAAAGGAATGTTCCAGTTTGTACCCCGGGTAGGAGAGGAAAGAGGTGTCAGCCGGAGAAGATATCTGCGTCTCGGTAAGGAATAGCAAGGCCGGCTTCGCCGTCTCAAGATGGAAGTGGACGGCGTTCAAGTTGGAATTCAGCCCCCTTATGTTACAAAAATCCACAGCAAGCGTGGAAGGGGTGGCCTTATGTTGCCTGCTCCGTTTGCCTCGTACACGTGCAAAATTGCCCCCCCCAGAATACGGAGGGCAGCCTGGGCATCCACACACAGGTGGTGTACGATCTGGGCGTGGACGTCCAGAGAGGGATTCTCCACCGCGATGTACGCTGGTGGTACCCTCCTGGGGTAGATCAACCAAATCTCGCACTGCCATGTTATTTAGTGGTGTGGGGGAGGGATGGGGAGTGGGCCTCCGGGACTCTCACAGACCAAACGAAACGCGACAGCATAGCTGCCACTTGACGCCGGTTTTCTGTGAGAGAGTGGTTCTTCCCCGGGCGTGCCGGCCCATTCGGCTGCTACCCGAAAGTGCGCAGCATGGCACTACCACTAGTTGGGTTGACTGATTGCACTGGTGGAATAATCTCTGTCACAAGATTATCCCACCAGCGGGCGATGGGGTCGTCACGTCCCGACGCCGGGTATATATACAATACTTAAGTTTAAGACTAACCATTTATATGTTTTCGCATGTAGGTAACTTATTACTCGTTTTAATATAAATTAAAAATCAAACTAAAAGAATACAAAAAATAAATAACAATTCTACCATTTAGTGAACCGATTCAAACCAGTGTTTAGACAATGTGCGCTTGAGAGTCAATGCCTTTGAGTTAAACAGATCGAGTTCATGACGCCTAACCAGATTATTGAAGGAGTTGGCAGATCTTATGAAAAAAACTAGGACTAGATAGTAATCCAAAACATGCATCCTTACAAGTTATAATATTAATGTGCGAACTAAGATACTAAGTTTAATAACAAGAATAAATAAAAACAGGGATATCTATCTGAACAAAAAAAAATGGAATAAAAAAAAATGCCATATTTGGTTCTAAAGCAACTTTTGTCTTGTGTTTTAGAAGGGTTTATAGCCGTTTTCTATACTAATATTATAAAGAGGAAAGATTTGTATGTATGTTTGTAACGAATTGGCTCAAAAAGTACTGGAGCGATTTTAAAAATTCTTTCACCATTTGAATGCTACATTCTTACTGATTAATATAGGCTAGACAACTCCTTGGATTGTATACTTCTGCTCCCGAAAATAACCCTCCACGCGGGTGAAGGCGCGAGCAACAGCTAGTCTGTATATATAAAAGAAGAAACTGACTGACTGACTGACTGACTGATCGATCAACGCACAGCCAAAACGGCTGGGGTTAGAGACTTGACATTTTGACAGTAGGTACCTTTTATGACGTAGGCATCCACTAGGGAAGGGTTTTTTGAAATACCTTCCACCTATAAGGGGGTAAAATAGGGGATGATAATTTGTATGAAAATCCGTCATTTTTGAAGTTAAACGCATGAAATTTGGTATTTGGCCTTACAGTTAAAAATTAAAAACACATATTTCAGGGATTTTGGAAATTCCACCCCTAAATGTTAATTATAAAACATTACAATAGTCGACGCAGATTTGATATATTTTTTAATTTTCGCCCAACTACCTACTTTGCCAACTTTTGTTCTATACGACTCATATAAAAGGTGTTGCAAAAAAGTGGTACTAATAATCGACGTGTAAACTCGGCAATATTTTATCATATTTATCCTGGTGCGGCAAAGTGAACACACTGCAGCTGATGGTAAGCGCAGTGCCGTCCAGTTAGAGTATCGAGTAGCGAGAGTCAATCTATCCCCCACTACTCAACACAATCATGCCGGCCTGCTTCTTCTCACTACGCCATGGGCAAGAAGGTGAAGAAGCGGTCGAGGGTCTAGTGTCAGAGTACTCAGATCGTACCCCAACTCTAGACCTCCGACTTAAACCGGATGTGCACTGGCTGACCCCAAAACGCGCCACACTTGCGTGTGCGTCTATGGCGGGTTTTACACCCTGTGTAAGGTGCGAGCTATCCGGGCGGATATGAATATCCTACAACCAGCCTTAATCTTCCTTAATACTCACAAACAACAGCGCCACGGTTATCGCCACAGTGCAGACGAACATCCCAAGGAATCCTATGAGGAGTAGCGTCTTCCTGCCAGCGATCTCCACCAGGAGTAAGCTGATTACCGTCATCACAACATTCATTGCACCCATACCTAAAAATTAAGAACTGAATTAAATAGGTGTAGCGGACTTATTCCACCACTCCTTAAGTGTCGCTGGCGGGTAACCAATGAAAAGCCAAAACTTGCTGACTAATAGTGGACTGTATTTATTGAATGTTGTTATCACAATGATCTCCGACGGACTACAAACTAATTACATTTTGCCCCATCTTATAAGGGGCTCGCAATATGTGAGCGCTCACCGGGTGCGAGACTGTACCGTCTAGCGGTCGGCCAATCAGAGAGCGGCGCTCCCTGGGCCTCCCGCCGACCAATCACAACGCGTTATTTTACATCGCACCCGGTGACGCCCACTTACAACTAACAATCTGCGGCGTAGCTTCACACGCTCGAAGGCTGGCTCACTCGGCGTCTGCCGGCGCTTCGATGATGTCCGCAACAGTCTCCCCCCTAGTGCCTGCTCCATCAGGCGCTCCAAATTCAGCGAAGGACGTCGTCGCTGGCGCTGGCACGATGACGACGAGGCGAGATGTCGGTCTTCGTAATATTCCTCCCTTGGTCCGCACGTCTGCCATCCTCGTCCGTCCATCCGGTCCTACGCATGGTTTTACCAAATCTCCTAGTGGCAGTCCCTGGGGCTTGGCTCCTCTCATCTTACACCACTGGCAAAGGTGCACCACTTTCTTAACGGAGTTCCGCAGTGAGATGATCCAGTACCTTTGTCTCATCTCACTCATCACCGTGGCATGATTTCCGTGGTGGAACTTCTCGTGATACCGGCGTATCAGGAGGCGAGCTATTGTGCTCTTGCCATCCAATATGACCGGTCTCGTTTGCAGATCACTGTCGCCTATCTTCCGTATTCTGCTATTCAGCCGCAAGACTCCTTTGTCGTCAATGGCAATGTCTAGCCGTTTCAACCTGCTTCTCGATCCCAGAGGTGCCTTCTTCTCGATGCGATTGATGTCATCGCTAAACGTTTCTCTTTGACTCGCTCGTAAGAGAGCCAACTTAGCTCTTTCTAAGTATTCAGCGTCGATAGGCAGCCAATTCTTGGTGTCTTTGACACCTTCGATTCTCCTTTTCCTGCAGAGATCCAAAAACATGAACACTCTCGCTGTTGAGCGGAGTAGACGCAGCCATGAAGAGAATCTGTGCGGGTCTGGTGTTCCCCGAGCATCTTCTTCAATCGTTGCGGTGACCCTTTCTCTGGTTTCTTCATCTGTGGCGGTTACCTCAAAACGGTTCTTCGGCCACTCTTCCTCGGGTCGACGTAAGAATTCCGGCCCGACGAACCATCGGCTCTCGCTCCCGAAGTCCTTTGTTTCTCGGGTGGCGTCATCAGCCGGGTTCTCCTTAGTTGGCACCCATCTCCAATCTTCAGGGCGTGAAAGCTCCTCTAGCTCGGCGAGGCGGTGAGCGACGAACGCTTTGAACCTGCGTGGGTCGGATTTTATCCATTGCAGGACTGTGCTGGAGTCTGACCAGAAAACCTTTCTCTTGATGTCCAGGTCCGTTTCACACGTTATGGTGGCGGCGAGTCTCCCGCCTAGCAAGGCCGCTTGCAACTCCAAGCGCGGGATTGAAATACTCTTCACTGGCGTAACCCGGGCCTTTCCCGCTATTAACGCCAGTTTAATCTCTCCAGCAGACGTCTCTGATCGCCAGTAGCATGCCGCTGCGTACGCCGTTTCGCTGGCGTCCACGAAAACATGGAGTTCCCCTACTCGATGTTGCGGAGCTAGGCATCTTGCCACTCGTAATTCGCTGAGAGATTCGACCTTCTTCACGTAGTCGTGCCATTCCTCCCCATGTTCCGGTTTAACTTCGTCGTCCCAATCAGTTCCTGCTCGCCATATATTCTGGATCAACTTCTTTCCCTGTATTAATACTGGGGCGATAAGTCCCAGTGGGTCGAATGTTGACATCACCGCGCTGGTGACCTCTCTTTTGGTCGGTGTCCGGGATCCTGAAATGATCTCGGCGGGCGTATTTCGCAATCTCACGTCGAAAGCCAGCGCGTCCTCTGTTGTGCTCCATCTGAGCCCGAGCGTTCTTTCTTCCTGACTGACCAGCGTAGTCTCGTCCGGCGAATCCTTGGCTTCTGCAACATCCTGCAATATTTCCGGACGATTGCTGGCCCACTGGCGTAGTTCGAATCCTGCACTTCGATGGATCTGTTGCACTTGGATCGTCACCTTTCGAGCTTCTTCTGGATCCCAAAAGCTTTGGTAATCGTCCATATAATGGTTCCGGACGATGGCTTCCTTTGCCTCGGGATATTTTTCTTTGTGTTTCTCGGCATTCAGATTTTTCACAAAGATTGCTGTAGCGGGAGATGATGCGGCCCCGAAGATTACTGACGTCATTCTATACTCTCGGGGTTTCGCTTCCCTGTCCTCACCTCTCCACAAATATCGCAGGCAATCTCGATCTTCCTTCCTTATCTTTATTTGCAGGAACATTTCTTTAATGTCTGCTGCCACTGCTATGGGGCCCTTGGCGAAAGCGTAGCAATACTCCAAAAAGAGGCTGGAGTAGATCAGGTCCTGGAAGCAGTGCGTCGTTCAAGCTCTTGCCTTGAAACTTGGCGGCAGCGTCGAACACAATCCTCATTTTCCCTTTCGCGGGATGCACTACTGCGAAATGAGGAATGTAAAATGTACGGCCCGGGGCGCACGAGGTTGGAGCTTCTTCGGCGTAGCCATGGTCCACCAAGTGTTGGAGTTGCCTTGCGTATTCTTTCCCTTGTTCCTTATTTCTGTCGAGCTTCTTCTCAACTCCCGTCAGTCGGTTGAGCGCTTGAGCATAATTATACGGCAAGGTCTCGTTGTCCGTTTTCCATAACAGCCCCGTTTCGTATCTTCCGTCGATCCTTTGTGCCGTAGTTTGGCTCAATAGCGTCTGGGCCCTCTCGTCGACGTCATTACTTGGCCGCCGTTGTTGTATCCCGATGGATTCAAGCTCGAAATGCTTTCTCACCATGTCTTCCAAACTGTTGTCCGCGGGCAGACAATAATTGACGGTGTGTACCGAAGCGACTCCTTCGTCACTGCGGCCGTGTAGCACCCATCCGAGGCTGGTGAGTGAAGCAACAGGTTCGCTCTGTTTGCCCTTCACTATTTTTCTCGAGACTATTAAGTCCCAATTGTCCTGACCTATGAGCAGCGATGGTCTTTCCCGGTCGTACAGAAGCTCTTTCACCTTTCCCTTTAGGTGCTTGCACTTCTCGATGACGTCTCGACGAATGCACTGTGGTGACAACAGAAGTGATTCCACTGTTCGCACGTTCCTGAGTTGACGCCTGTCCTGTCGATGCGCGCCTTTGATTCTCAAGTCCATCCTTTGAGAATCCTTCTTCTCGACGACCTTTCCACCGACGGTCTCCAGAATGAGCGTTTCGGCCTTCCCGGTGGCTCCGATGCGAGTGGCCACATTAGCGTCCAGCAAAGTGACGGTTGACCCTTCGTCCAGTAGTGCCAAAATGCGAACTGAACCCTTGGGGCCGAAAATGTCGACTGGCACCATCTTCAGGTACGCCCTGGATCCGCTTGTCACCGTGAACACGGGCTTCGTGACTACATCTTCCGTGACCGCGGATGGCTCTGCTTGCTCCTTTTTCTCTTCGCGCTCGGCGTGCAACATCACATGATGCGGACGTTTGCATCTTTTGCAGGCTTGCCCCCTGCAGTTCATCCTGGTGTGCCGCTGTCGTAGGCACTTGAAGCACAGTTCTTTCTTTTTGGCGAGTTGCCATCTTTCCTCGACGCTTGCCTCTCTGAGCCTCTTGCACTCGGTGATCCAATGATCGTCATTGCAGTTGAGACAGTGTCGTCTTTGAGCTTCTGTCGTTGTTGCGACAACGTGCTCCTCTTCTTCGTATGTTGCGTGGACCGGTTGTCGGGATGTCGTCGGCCTTCTTTTGATTGTCTCGACAACCGCGAATGCTCCACACAAATCGGCTTCTGTGTCTAAGAATTTCTTGATTTTAAGCAGCTCTGGTTCCTCAGGGGTACGCGCATTGTAATCGTACCACCTGTACTTCAATATAGCCGTCATCTTTTCAACGATGCGTCGGCTTATTTCCGGTGAGTACAAATATTGTGGCTTGTTCAAAGCCTGTATAGTATTCACCGTGTTGCTGATCCGACTTGCGAAGATACATAACTCCTTGGGGGTGTCGCTCAGTCGTGGAAGCTCCTTAATTTTTTCCACTTCTGCAAGCACCAATTGTTCCGGTCGTCCAAACCGCCTTTCCAGTGCGTCGATCACTTCGCAAGGATCCGATGCTGCGAACAACAAACTCCTAACGGCTTTCTTGGCGTTTCCTTTAATCGCCTTTCGTAGGCGAGCCATGTTCTGAACCTCGTTGAACGTCGTTGCGCTGTCGTGATACGCTCTCTTGAACGGTAGCCACTCTTCTTGTGTTCAATTGAAATCGGGCAGGTCCCATGTTTTCTGCGGTACAAACGAGTTGGTCCATGGTGTCGATCTTGAGGCGGTAATGATCGCGTCAGCCAGTTCCTTAATGTCGTTCTTCTGAGGCGGCTCCGGTTGTTTCTGTTCCTCAATATAAGTGGTAGCGCGCTCCACCCATTGTTCTACGTGTGTAGACTTCTCAGCCTCGAACTCTTCTTCTATTTCATCCTCTGAGTCGCATTGAACGAGCTCGAGTTCCGTTTGCGCAAGTGCGGCTGCCATTTGCGCTACTTCCATTTGCTTCTTCAGCAGTTCACGGCGTGCCTCCAGTTCAAACCTCTTGCTGGACTTATTGGATCTCGGCGCGTGCGGCACAAGTGTTTCCGAAGAAACAAACGGTGGAACTTCCCTTTTTCCTCCAGTTTTCTTCGGGTTCTGTGCCATAGTGCTGCTTTTAATCGGAGCGATGACTGTGGCGCTGCTGAGCTGAGCTCGACTCTCAGGCTCCGTTATATGGTCGTTGCGTGGAGGCGCAGTAGGTGCTCGTGGTGTGGGAATCAGTGGGGCTTGCACGTCGTGTCTCCTTTGTCCCGTACTAGCGGCTACGGCTGTACGCGTCGATCTGCCTGAACGGGTTACTACCGTTGAGGGGTTAATTGATCGAGGCGCACTAGACTCGAGAGTGCGTGAGGTCCCCGCTGAAGCAGCCGTCCCCGTTGTTCCCGACGTGACGGTGCTCGACTCCACTGGCGTCTCCATCGACCAATCGGTGGTAGCCGTCCTTGACGAATCTTCCTTATTCGAAGACTTGCTTGGAGATCTTGAACGTACGATCGGCATGTCGATTTCTTGCTTTTCTTGTACAGTTCTTCCCGATCCGGCTCGAAGGACCAGAAATTGTAGCGGACTTATTCCACCACTCCTTAAGTGTCGCTGGCGGGTAACCAATGAAAAGCCAAAACTTGCTGACTAATAGTGGACTGTATTTATTGAATGTTGTTATCACAATGATCTCCGACGGACTACCAACTAATTACATTTTGCCCCATCTTATAAGGGGCTCGCAATATGTGAGCGCTCACCGGGTGCGAGACTGTACCGTCTAGCGGTCGGCCAATCAGAGAGCGGCGCTCCCTGGGCCTCCCGCTGACCAATCACAACGCGTTATTTTACATCGCACCCGGTGACGCCCACTTACAATTATCTATCTGCGGCGTAGCTTCACACGCTCGAAGGCTGGCTCACTCGGCGTCTGCCGGCGCTTCGATGATGTCCGCAACAATAGGGTAGTTGACTCAATTGTTTTTATTAATTTAATCAACAAGTTACATAACCTAAAACCTATTATCGAAAGAATTTTATGAATCCGAACAAAAATAAGTAAATTAAACGCCATTCAAATCTGCTGGAAGGTGTAATTGGCAAATGACAGTAAAATGATGTATGATATGTACCGTGACGTCACGGTTCTCAGAACAGCCATTACTGTGCCGTTGTGCGAGGGAGACAGCCATATGTTCCCAATACGCAACCAATTTCGGTCATGCCTTTGAATATTTGCTCATACCAATATTAAAATAAATATTATGACCTCATTTTTTAAGCAATTTTGATTCTGTTTTCGCAAAAGTGTTTCTTTAGCGTATTATATTCGGTTGCATATAGAATAATGTACAAAATTAAACACAAGAAACTATCCTATTGTCTCATCACCGGGCACAAGCCGCCTCTACTAAGGTAAGGCAGTTAAATCAAAGTTACCTATATATAAATAATTAAATATTTTACTTACATACGTATATACTCACGCCTGTAATCTCCGAAGGGGTAGGCAGTACACTTACATTTCGCAGAATTTATTACGGTCCCATAATGTGATAGGGGGCTAACCTATCGCCATACCGCGCTCATCCAGACTCCGGGCTAATACTAAGGAATTTCTAGATCGAAAAACCCAATATCACTTTACCCGACCCGGGGATCGAACCCGAGACCTTAGCACAGCAGTCGTAACGCATGCGCAATAACAACTGCGCCACGGAGGAGTCATAATATTAGTAGGATTATGTAACACTTTATCTTAGAAACTGCTCTAACGAATGGAATGAAAATTAAACTAAAGATTTGCTTTTCGAGTTTGTCTAAAAGTCTTCTGCAATAAAATAAATGAGACAAAAAACTGGGTCGCTCGATACTCACCTAAAGTAGCGTACTGGGATTGCTTGTCGTTCAAATTAGCCTCATGGAACATGTGCGTGGAGAAGAATATGACCACATTGATGCCGGAGAACTGTTGGGCGACCATCACAATGATAGCGATCAGCAACGGTTGTCTCAACTGCCTCTTCACTAGCAACTCGCGCAGGGTGATCTTTTTGCTAACTTTGTTCTTTTCTGCTTCCTGAAATAACATCAACTCTATATACCAGATTTTTTGATGTGTAACATCTTTACAATTTCTGGGAGTGATTTCGTGAAACGGGACGGAAGTGTGTAACAGGAAGTGGGGAAGCGCGCGCTACTTTTGAAGTGAAAACTTCTATAAGCGCGCTGGGCATTTTTTTGTCGGTATTGAATGAATTGAGTTATTACCGTAGTGACCGTTTATTTATAATTTATAATATTATGGCATAGCAGCGATAGCCTAGTTGGTTGCAGTACAGACTGACAAGACGAAAGTTGTATGTTCCAAACCCAAGTGGCATACACCTCTGACTTTTCTAAAGTTATGTGTGTATTTAATGTTAATTATCGCTTGCTTTAACGGTGAATGAAAACATCGTGAGGAAACCTGCATACCTGAGAATTCTCATAAGAATTTCGAGGGTATGTTAAATCTGCCAACCCGCATTAGGCCAGCGTGGCGGACTAAGGCCTAACCCCCCTCGTTAGTAGAGGAGGCCCGTGCCCAGCAGTGGGACAATGTTTAATACAGGGCTAGTATTATTATTATATGGCATCGGGAGCAAATGCTTTCATTTTTATTCTTTGTTATTCTGTGAATATGTAACTTGGTACAGAAAATATTGAAATATAATAAATTTTAAATATTGATATAATTTGTGCGGGATTTGAACATCCTGTATGATAATCGTATCAGAAACGATGGTATCGCGAATCCAACGCACCGGTGTTGTTTTTTTTTTAGTTTCTTTTTATGAATGTTTAACCTCTCATGTCATACAGGGGTTCCGGTGTTCGGAAAAGGCGATAAGTAGTGAGTAGAATACAAGCTAAAATCATTTTTAATTCCGTAACACTAACGTTAAAAATCGCTTAATACGCACGTAAAGAAGGACCATTATATTATACACTGTATATTGTAAATTTAAAACTATAAACTATAACTGTAAACTTTTCCTGGAAGAATGTCTAGATAAAAAATACCTGATGCATCTCTTCCATTTCTCCGTGGACTGTGGCGTCACCTCGCAACCAGTTCAGAGCTGAAACAAGGTAATGATGTAGTAATGTGATCACTGAAGACGCTGTATCCATAATGTTGGTGTATACAGAGTTTTTCCGTATAGAAAGTTTTTTAGTTGTCGATTGTAATTGATAGAACGTAACAATATAATTTATTTAGGTATTTTTGAAGTGATAACTTCTTATGGGAGGGTAAACCGCTTCGTAACGAAAAGCGTTATGGCGCCACTCTGTCTGGCTTCTTTATTAATTTCTATTTCTGTCGTTCCATAATCTCTGTGCTATATTTTTTTGAAGTGAAACTTCTTTAGAATTCATTGTGATTTCATTTGAGTGGGATCGAGTGGATAAAATATATTTTATAATCAATATAAGATTTTATTAATATATAACGTTTCCTCACATTATCTTAATAATATACATAAAGTTTAAGTAATAACCTAAGCTTTTCTCCAGTTAAACAATTTCAATATTAAATAGTTCAACTTAGATTAGTTTAAGTTATCACTTCTGTCAACTGTCCCGAGACGCTTTTTTTTTTAAATTATCTATGATATCCAATTTAAAGTTAAATAAAACAGACATGAAGCTGACAAAGTTTTATCAAAATGAGTAAACGCGCGTCGTCACCGCGCTGGTGCTCGGTACAACGTGTGATCATTGAACCGAGCATCAGCTGATGTTTTTACTTCGTTATATAACTTAGTTAGAAAAATTATAATTTAAATTGTGTTTCATTTTTTCGTTACATTGTGTTAGAAAAATTATAATATAAATGATTATTTTAATGAATAATCGGTGTATTTATCTATTTAGCATGATGTTGCTAAAAATAATAAAAAACATTATATGATATTTGCTACGTTACGTTAGAAAAAATATGATTTAAGTGAATATTTTAATGAATAACCGGTGTATTCGATCAAGCATGATGTTGCTAAACATGAAGAAAATAAATTTCATGATATTTTAATGATATTGT
The DNA here is from genome assembly GCA_905220505.1 of Laothoe populi. NCBI lineage: Eukaryota > Metazoa > Arthropoda > Insecta > Lepidoptera > Sphingidae > Laothoe > Laothoe populi. The sequence goes on along the minus strand of HG992174.1, from coordinate 4,967,592 downwards.
GTTTATAATCACTCCGTCGAAGTACTTACAGAGCACCAACAGGTAAAAGCAGAATAATATAATTGCGTGACAGTAAAATAATCTCCACATCTGATGTCATTAGACAATCAATAACTTAGTATTTATAAGAAAATCATAAGAATAGCAAAACGTATCATATGTTGGTAACTAAACTAATTAATTAAATTTGTTAATCAAGCCATTTTTTAACCACTGCGATTTTTTTTTATCCTAGCACGGCAAAGTGACCGCACTTCACCTGATGGTAAGCGCAGTACGGTCCAATTAGAGTATCGAGTAGCGAGAGACGATCTATCCCCCGCTACTCAACGCAATCATGCCGGCCTGCTTCTCACACTACGCTATGGGCAAGAAGGTGAAGAAGTAGTCGAGGGTCTATTGTCAGAGTATTCAGAAGGCCGCAAAATGGCCAAACATTGTACCCCAACTCTAGACCCCCAAAAAACCGGATGTACACTGGCTGATCCCGGAACGCGACACACTTGCATGTGCCACTATATTCTAACAACATATATTAAAGTTTCCGCAGTGCTTAAAAAATACTCTGTATGTGATTTAAATATTGCCTGAATGTCCAATACAAAAAGTGGCTGTGGAGGTAAGTATTCCACGATATTTCATTTTCCGTAAGACAGTGGTATTACCCCGGTCGATCCGGCTGATTACCACTACTCACATTGTTTTATTTTTTTACTTAAATTACTTGCACAGTGTTGGCAAGATACAGAAAAATGGTGGGAATGTGATGTGACGTTTTATCTGTATATATAAAAGAAGAAACTGACTGACTGACTGACTGACTGACTGACTGACTGACTGATCGATCAACGCACAGCCTAAATGGCTGGGGTTAGAGACTTGAAATTTTGACAGTAGGTACCTTTTATGACGTAGGCATCCACTAAGGAAGGGTTTTTGGATATACCACCCCTAAAGGGGTAAAATAGGGGATGAAAGTTTGTATGAAAATCCGTCATTTTTTAAGTTAAATTTATGAAAATTAGTATTAGGCATTTTAGTTAAAAATATAAAATATATGTTTCAGGATTTTTGGAAATTCCGCCTCTAAGGGGGTAAAATAAGGAATGAAAGTTTGTATGAAAATCCGTCATTTTTAAGTTAAACGCATGAATATTGGTATTTTGTATTGTATACTTTTTCTCCCAAACATGACCTCTACGCGGGCGGAGCCGCGAGCAACAGCTAGTTTGTGAATATTAAGTGAATTAATTATTTCAGGCTTTGGCCTTTTAAATTGTGACTATTTCAGACATGGCTTTGGCCTTTTGAATTGTGACTATTTTAGACATGGCTCCAGCCTTTAGAATGGAAGTATATCGGACATGACTTTCCCCTTTTAAATGAATAAAAACTACAGACATGGCTCAGGCCTTTTGTATATGTTAAAACCGAGAAGAAGACCTTAAATTTTTGCCCAGATTTGGAACAAATAACGACAGACAAGGCTGCTTGGTGGAGAACCTTTGCCTTCTCTTTTATTTGAAAAGAGAGAATGAAATAAAAAAAAATGTTGGAAAATTCTTTCTTCCAGACTCACCTCTTTGCGCATGCAGTTCCCTTCCCTTATTAAGAAGCAGAAATTTCGGCGACTCCGGACATAAAGGTAGCGTCATAGACTGTATGACAGCCGGTATCGCTGTGACAGCTAACAACCAAGGCCATCCCTCAGCGGTGCCCAAAATCGACCCCAGCCCAAGGATTTGGGAAAGTAGAATCGTCATGGTAATCACCAGTTGGTAAACCGTACCGATCTGAAAAGAAACATGTTTGAATTAAACCCCACAGTCAATTAAAAATACCAGGCTTGTATAGTGTAGTGGCACACGCAAGTGTGTCGTGTTCCGAGACCAGCCAGTGTACATCCGCTTTTTGTCGGAGGTCTAGAGTTAGGGTACGATGTTTGGCCGTCTTGCGGCCTTCTAGTACTCAGACACTAGACCCTCGACCGCTTCTTCACCTTCTTGCCCATAGCGTAGTGTGAAGAAGCTACACAGCAGGCCGACATGATGTTGAGTAGCGGGGGATACATGGTCTCTCGCTAGTCGATACTCTAATTGGACGGCACTGTGCTTGCCATCGGATGCAATGTGGTCAATTTGCCGTGCCAGTTTAAAAAAAAAACAACTTTACCAGAAAGATTCACCATTCTTTATGTCATATATACTGGGCGACTATTTTTACCGTCTTGAAAAAAATAGGGCGTGATAGGTAAATGGAGTAGAAGCCTCAGGCTTAGTTACTTTATTTTTATTTTTACCGACATAGACTGAAATTAAACTACTAATATACACTCCTAATTTATAATCTGTTTTACATATTAAAAAATTTAAAAGAAGTAATTTAATTAAATCACAATCGTAAACATTGTCACCTTAATAACACGCGATAAATTAGTAGGAATGATTACGTAACAAATAACATAAAAACTATTTTCAAGGACACTCGCACTCACCGGCCGTCGCAAGCGCTGGATCCCCGCTCCCTTCCACCCGGTCGACCGCCGCCCTTGTGAGTTGCGCTAATTATTTAGTTGCATTCTATTAGGCACATTGTGACGACGCGTGATCTGTTCGCATTGTTTACGTACCGTGCCGTCTCTCACTGTGATATCGTATTACGTAATACGTATACCATAAACATGTATGAATACAATAACGTTAAGTAGTCAGTCAGTTCAGTGGCAAGTGGATTAGTTTAACATGTAACAATAACTACAGCATGTAAGGAGGTCCTAAGCCCTTAAAAGTATGAAGGTAAGATCGAAATAATCTCTCGAATTATTACTATTATCGCGTCGTGTAGGGTGTATTTCTTTTATGGATTTTATTAGACTTTCGGAACTTTCGTAATCGAAATGCTAGTACACAAATACTGTTGCCTATAGATTCTATTGCACTTACACAACACGCCATATTATTATCAAGACGGTAAAAAAACCACCCAGTATATATACCACTTTTCTAGAACATCATGTATAAAATAAATAACTCACCGAACCCCGTAGAGCGACCGGTGATATTTCAGACAGATATAATGGAGCCAAGCCAGCGTTCAAACCACTATTCACGCCTATGATTAACCTAAAAATGAAAGCTTAGTTAAGGCCTACCCAAAAAACAGATAGAATAAATGTCTTCATTTGCAATCTGGGCGTCAAAATGAATAACAAAAGACGAAATATTTTTAAAATCTCGAATACCTCGTAAACCGTTACACTTTTACTGAACATAACATCTGTTTATCTGAACCGGCACAATGGACTCTACCCGCAGGTACCTACCTTAATATCCATTCATTACGTCACATCCTGTATATATAACATATATACAGCGCTTGTACGCGTCGCCACGCCAACAGTCGGTCTGACCCGCCACATTAGATGTTTATCATAAAAAAAGTGTGTGTGCAATTCAAACACGGCATAAGTGAAACTTACATTACGTCGAATTATGTCGCCCGCCTGCAAACTATGGAAGCCGAACCGTGAGTAATGATATATGTTCTATGCAATTGAGTATTCGAATAATCAATTAAACGTCGTTAAAGCATTGAAACAATCAAGACAGTGGTTACTTAATTAATATCGACCCCACTCGATCCCACTCGAATATATTCTGTCTCATTCTCTCGTAGGCTTAGTCCTATAGATCTAAGTGTTTGTCTCTTTTTACTGTCACTTTTTCCGTTTCATCAAGTTTCAAATTACAGCGATGCTAAATAAGTTTCACTTCAAAAACAAATACTAACCTGCCTACAATGAAAAGTTCTGCAGATTTGGCGGCCTTCGCTGAGCACTGTAGAGCAGTCGCCACGAGCACCAAGAAGTTATTTAATAGTAAACCTCCTTTTCTGCCGAATCTGAAATGAGTATCATTTTAAGGCCTCCGTAGATGAGGCTGTCAAACGAGACTGGGATTTCGATCCGCAGCGAGATCATTTTTTTTATCCTGGCACGGCAAAGTGAACACTCTGCACCTGTAAGCGCAGTGCTGTCCAATCAGAGTACAGAGTAGCGAGAGACAATCTATCCCCCGCTACTCAACACAATCATGCCAGTCTGCTTCTTCACTACGCCATGGGCTCTTGCAGGTGGAGAAGCGGTCGAGGGTCTAGTTTCCGAGTACTCGGAAGGTCGCAAAACGGCCAAACATCTTACCCCAACTCTAGACACCCGACAAAAAGCCGATGTACACTGGTTGATCCCGGAACGCGACACACTTGCGTGTGCCACTATGGCAGTTTCACACCTTATGTCCGGTGGCCGCTATCCGGGCGGATATGAATATCCTACAACCAGCAAAACTCTTGATGCGACTATCATAATACTTTAAAATAATAACCACCCCTGTATTAGACACTGTCCCACTACTAGGCACTTTCTCTACTGAGGTGTTAGGGGTTAGGAAATCATCATTTGGAATTCTCAGGCATGCAGTTTCCTCACGATATTTATCAAGTAAGCAATAATTAACACACGTAACGTGGAAATTAGAGGTATCTTTATCTAATGAATTAGCAACTTTCATCTGGGTAATTTATACCTTACTTTCTATAAGCCTGGGTCCTTTAGGCGTAGTGTTAAGAAGGTACTCAACAAGCCGGCATGATTGTGTTGAGTAGCGAGGGATAGACTGTCTCTCGCTATTTGATACTCTAACTGGACGTCACTGCGCTTACAGGTGCAGAGTGGTCACTTTGCCGTGCCAGGATAAAAAAAATACAACTTGTAACCGCGCCATCTATCGGATCTAAAACTATCCTATGTTATAAGTTGGACCAAACCAACATACATACATTGACAGCCTCCTTGGCGCAGTTGGCGAGTAGCCGGCTGTGAAACGAGAGGCCGTGGGTTCGATTCCCACACCGGGACAAATGTTTGTGTGACAGACAGATATTAGTGTCCGGGGTGTGTGTGGTGTGAGAGGGTTCGTCTCTCTAGGTCCCTGATACCCACAACACAAGACTCGTATCTTAGTGTAGGGTCGGGGCTATGAGTGTGACTGTTGGGTGTTATTTATTTATACACAAATCATTGAAATAGGTTGAATGGTTTCAAATTACAATAGGCAGAAACAATTTTTGTGCTTTATTTAGATTAAATAGTCATACCTATCAGCCACGATTCCTGTGATGACTCCTCCAATCATCCCCCCCACGCAGTATATCGCAACAGCTATGGACCATACCGTGGTCACCTTGGGGTCTTCCTTCGCTGGTAATGACGAGTTGGTACCAGAGAGTGCCTCAGTCTGGAGCCATTCTGACATCACCTGCAAAATATTGAACAGTGATTGATTACTAAGGATGTTATGTAACAAACTATCGGATATCCGAAATAATTTAATATCCGTAACTGTAGTCCCAAAAATGTTTCGAATATTTTCGGATAGGAACGGATTTGAACGAGACGCTTATTTACGTGTGGGACTTGGGTAATGCAGTATTGACAGTAGGTACTAGGTAAGTTTCTGGCGTGTTTCTTTTGGAGGTCCCGGAATCCTTCTGTAGTGTTGATGGAGACAACCATGGGGTTTTTAGCCGGTAAAAATCCGGCATACCCCGTCGCTAAGACGGGAATCCAAGAGGATTTTCCCCATGGAAAAAAAAGGGTACTAGGTAAATATTAGTAGTACTACTTATACTCCGGGAGGTAGTGTCAAAATTTCATGGGTCATTTCAGCATAAGGTACCTTTATTGAATATGGTAGATTTTACTTAATAAACAAAGAATAAAATTGTCAGCTGACGCGACTCTGTGGCGTTTGGGCGTGGCAGATCGAAAAACTCTTAAGAAAAACTTATTTTTGTAGTCATTTCAGCAAAGCTGAAACTTCGTAGATTATTTATTTATATTATTTCTGTCATGATAAAATGTGTCAGCTGCACGGGATAGGTGGAAAACTTTGTCAGTTTCCCATGTTAAAATGTATGAAAAATAAGGAAAATCGGGTGATTTCAGCAAAGCTGAAAATCATTTGTAAAATAGTTTACGACCTAAATATTGTATTTATAAGTGTCAGCTGGTATTAAAATGTGGCAAAACCTGTTAGCTACCATTTCAAAGCGCAGCGTAGCGTTCAGGCCCGCGCGGTCCAATACATAATGTAACATCGCAGCTAACATATTTTTCCACTTTTTATTGGCAGCTGACAAATCGTTTCGTATTCTTCATATAATAAACTGGGGGTGTTATCATTTACATAGTTGCTGATATCACATTACTAACTAAATGTGGTTGAAATTGAATGCAGGAGTAAAACGGCACGAAACATGATATTATAATGTTACAAATAATGGATAACAGTATCTTTTATAATTTGAAAATGTATCTTATATGAAAATATGATTTCAAGCAGCAAAGACTATGTTTTCTAATGATACACAGCTGCCAATGAAGTATTTGTAACATATGATATCAAGCACTCCACGATCTTTTACAATCAAATTAAACGAACACGCAAGATGGCAACACTGAGCGGAGCATTGGCTCAGTTTCTTGAGTATTCCCCAAACGAACAGTCATAAACGAAAATAATTTAAGGAAGTGTTGTATTATACGAAAATGACGAAGCCTTATTGTAATTTTTGTTTACAAAGTAAGCCAAAGTTGATGGCACTCTCAGAAATTACTTTTAAAAAGTCTAAAATAGTTTTAGCAATTCGCGAGAAAATCAATTTATCCTTGAAAGATGTCGTATTACCATCAGCAACATTAACTAGCAACCATTTGTATCATCGCTCGTGCTACCAGCGTTTTACAGCATTGCCACAAAAATATAGATCATCTCTAGAATCATCAAATATTTCAACGTCATCCACAGAAAATTCAGAAGCTAAGTAATTATAGTTTGCCAATAAATTACAAAATATTTTCAGAAGTATGTTTTGTAGAATATCAAAGTAAAAATTACGCACGTTTATGATATGTTATTTAAATTCATTCAACATTTAATTAATTTTTTTTTCTAACAACAATAATAGCAAAGTATTATTGTAGAAAGGACCCGGGTATGTCCGAAAACTACGACCAAGACCACCGGGGGATGGGCAGCAGCATCCCTGGAGTTCGGTGGAGACACTGCGATCGCCAACCCGCATGCCAAGCGTGGCGATTACGGCATTCACCCCCCATGCAGTACACACATGAACCACGGCCCCGAGTTTCCGGCGACCCCCAGTGCCCCGGTTATGGTAGCGGCCGGGGTACTAGCGGGGTCAGGGGTGCGAAGAATCTCCGGCAAAGATCCGGCTACCACCACCGACGACTCCTGGCCCTGGCAACATATAACACGCGTACACTGCGGACCGACGAAAAGTTAACTGAACTGGAGGAAGGATTGAGCAAGTTGCGTTGGGATATCATAGGGTTATCTGAAGTCCGAAGAGAGGGGGAGGACACGATTACCCTGAAGTCCGGCAACTTGCTTTATTTCCGGGAGGGCGACCAACAGTCCCAGGGAGGTGTCGGGTTCATCGTCCACAAGTCCCTCGTAAATAACGTAGTGAAAATCGAGAGTGTGTCGGCCAGGGTGGCGTACCTTATACTCAGAGTATCCAAGAGGTACTCGTTGAAGGTCATACAGGTATACGCGCCGACTTCGGCACACTCCGACGACGAGGTGGAGGCTATGTATGAGGATATATCGAAGGCAATGCATAGCTACAAAACCTACTTCACCGTTGTTATGGGGGATTTCAACGCGAAACTGGGCAAGAGAGACGGCGAAGAGCTGAGAGTGGGGCAATTTGGAGTGGGAAGTCGGAACCACCGGGGCCAACTACTGGCTGGCTTCTTGGAGAAGGAGGGACTCTACATGATGAACTCCTTCTTCAAGAAAAGCGAGCACCGAAAGTGGACCTGGATGAGTCCCGACGGCGCAACTAAAAACGAGATTGACTTCATCATGTCGACGAAGAGGCAAATATTCAATGATGTCTCTGTGATCAATACGGTGAAAACCGGAAGTGATCACCGTCTGGTAAGAGGCACATTGAATATTTGTGTCAAGCTAGAGCGCTCTCGATTGATGAAGTCTACGCTCCGTCCAGCAGCAGCCCAAATCCAAAACCCCGAGAGCTTTCAGCTGGAACTCCAAAACCGTTTTGATGGCCTAGGTGGCGATGTGGACGAATTCAACGACGGGTTTGTGGAAGCTGTTCATAGTACTGGGTCTAAGTTCTTCAAGGCCCAAAGGAACAACAGAACCAAGAGGCTCTCTAGCTCCACTCAGAGACTCATCGAGGAAAGGAGTAAAATGATTCTACAGTCTTCAACAGATGCGACACTATACCGACAGCTCAACAAACAGATCTCTAAGTCCCTTACCCGTGATCTGCGCCAATTCAATACGAATCGTATTGAAGAGGCCATCGAGCAGAATAAGGGCTCTAAAGTTTTCACAAGAGATCTGTCTATTGGGCAGAGCCAGCTCGCCAAATTAAAAACTGCGGATGGTAGAATTGTTTCATCCAAACCTGAGGTTCTGAGTGAGATAGAGTGCTTTTATGGACAGCTATACACGTCAACTAGCAGACCCGAAGTTGGTCTGGCGGAAGATCCTAGAGCTAGACTGACCCGACATTATACCGAAGACATCCCGGACATCAGCCTGTGCGAGATTAGAATGGCTCTTAAACAGCTCAAAAACAACAAGGCACCCGGTGAAGACGGAGTCACAGCTGAACTCCTGAAGGCGGGTGGTAAACCGGTCCTTATGGCCCTTCAGAAGTTGTTCGACTCCGTCTTACTGGAAGGGAGAACGCCAAAGGCATGGAACAGAAGTGTGGTGGTCCTGTTCTTCAAAAAGGGTGATAACACCCTACTGAAGAACTACCGACCCATCTCACTTTTGAGCCATGTTTATAAGCTGTTTTCAAGAGTCATTACGAATCGTCTCGCACGCAGGCTAGATGACTTCCAGCCTCCCGAACAAGCCGGTTTCCGAAGAGGCTTTAGTACCGTAGACCACATTCATACGCTCCGACAGGTTATACAGAAGACTGAGGAGTATAACCTGCCCCTCTGCTTGGCGTTTGTGGACTACGAGAAAGCCTTCGATTCGATCGAGACCTGGGCTGTACTACAATCTCTCCAGCGGTGCCAAGTGGACTACCGCTATATCGAAGTGCTGAAGTGTTTGTACGAGAACGCCACTATGTCTGTCCGACTCCAGGGCCGGAATTCGAAACCTATTCCGTTGCAGCGGGGAGTAAGGCAGGGAGATGTTATTTCTCCTAAACTATTTACCGCTGCACTGGAGGATGTTTTCAAGACTCTGGACTGGAGAAGGCTTGGCATCAACATAAATGGCGAGTACATCACTCACCTTCGGTTTGCTGACGATATAGTAGTCTTGGCTGAGAACATGGAGGACTTGAGTACGATGCTCGATGACCTCAGTAAAGCTTCAAAGCGAGTTGGTCTAAGGATGAACATGGATAAGACGAAGATCATGTCAAATGCCCGTGTAGTACCAACTCCCATAAAAAACGGAGACTTTACACTCGAAGTTGTAGACGATTATATATACCTAGGACAGACTATCCAGTTAGGTAGGTCCAACTTCGAGAAAGAGGTTAATCGTCGAATCCGACTCGGTTGGGCAGCGTTCGGGAAGCTACGGCACATCTTTTCGTCCAATATTCCGCAATGTCTCAAGACGAAAGTCTTGACCAGTGTGTGTTGCCAGTGATGACATACGGAACTGAAACGTGGTCCCTTACTATGGGCCTCATAAGAAGGCTCAAAGTCACCCAAAGGGCAATGGAGAGGGCTATGTTGGGAGTCTCTCTGCGTGATCGCATCAGAAATGAGGCCATCCGCAGAAGAACCAAAGTAACCGATATAGCCCTCCGAATCGCTAAACTTAAGTGGCAGTGGGCGGGGCACATTGCGCGTAGAACCGATGGCCGTTGGGGCGGAAAGGTTCTGGAATGGCGACCACGTACCGGAAGGCGCAGCGTGGGTAGACCCCCCACAAGGTGGACTGATGACCTGGTAAAGGTCGCGGGAGTCCGCTGGATGCGGGTGGCGCAGGACCGGTCATTGTGGCACTCTTTGGGGGAGGCCTATGTCCAGCAGTGGACGTCCTCCGGCTGACATGATGATGATGATGATGATGATTGTAGAAAGTTTAAAATAAGGTTTTATTATATAAATGTATAGTAAAGCTATTTTTTGTTTTTATTTTACGGTAATATGAAAGCTATAAAATATCATTTTTAAAGTGTGGATTGAAGCCTCGTTTCATACATTTGCATGAAGCAAAACATTATAATTACAACTGTATTTTTTAGAAAAATATATTGTTGTTCGAAAGATTTTCATATATATTTTTTTATTTTTAAATTGCACAAATACATATTTTATTTAAATATTTTCTCGGAATTCTTTTTATACATTTATCGACTATTTTTCATCAGCTGGACCATATCAGTGACTTTTATTTTATTTAAATTACTTTAACAAGCAGTGATAGCCTAGTTGGTTGCGGTACAGACTGTGAATACAAAAGTCTTATGTTCGAAACCCTCTAAACCTAAACACCTCTGACTTTTCTAAACTTATGTGTGTATTAAAATGTTAATTATCGCTTCCTTTAACGGTGAAGGAAAACATCGTTAGGAATTCTGGCATACCTGAGAATTCTCATACGAGTTTCGAAAGCTGCGAAGATACATTGTTCATTGGACCGCGCGGGCCTGAACGCTACGCTGCGCTTTGAAATGGTAGCTAACAGGTTTTGCCACATTTTAATACCAGCTGACACTTATAAATACAATATTTAGGTCGTAAACTATTTTACAAATGATTTTCAGCTTTGCTGAAATCACCCGATTTTCCTTATTTTTCATAAATTTTAACATGGGAAACTGACAAAGTTTTCCACCTATTCCGTGCAGCTGACACATTTTTTCATGACATAAATAATATAAATAAATAATCTACGAAGTATCAGCTTTGCTGAAATGACTACAAAAATAAGTTTTTCTTAAGAGTTTTCCGATCTGCCACACCCAAACGCCACAGAGTTGGGTCAGCTACAATTTTTTTCTTTGTTTATAAAGCAAAAACTATCATCTAAAATTAAAATAAATTGTGCTGAAATGGTCCGGGTAAATTTGACATTACCCCCCGGACCATTAGGTACTGACTAAAACTTGTTGAATCAGGCTCTGAAAGGAAACGATCTACATATCAATCAACTAAATTACAGCATTTTTTAAAGACTATTAATTTTTTTTTATCCTGGCACGGCAATGTCACTACACTGCACCTGATGGTAAGCGCAGTACCGTCCAGTTAGAGTATCAAGAAGCGAGAATATACATATAAAAATCTATAGGGTGTTTGTAACAATTTGCTTAGAAACTATTATTAGTAGGCACGATTTATTGAGCAGTATGAAGCTGAATCCATCTCCGCAGCATCGGAGACTCCCACTTATCTGCAATCACACCCAGGATAGTGTTGGTGCGGTCGCGGACACGCGCCATTAGGGAAGCGCACCATTTTTTTTATAGTATAGTCCGATAAACGAGCCAGTGGGTCACCTGATGTTAAGTGATCTCCACCGCCCATGAACATCCACAATACTGAAAGTATCATGTATGCGCTGTCGGCCTTAAAGGACAGGAATAGGGATTAGGGAAGGGAAGGGGGAATCAGGGCCTCCGGATATCTCACTTACCATACGAAACACGACAGTAAACTGTCACTTTACGTTGGTTTTCTGGGAGACAGTGGTACTTCCCCGGTCGAGCCGGCCCATTCATGCTGTAGACAAATATGTCTTCAGCGTGGCTCTACCACTTCCATTTTCTAATAATAGCGGATTTTTAGGGAAGGTAATGAGAAAAGTTGCCCGAAACATTCGGGAAAAATAAAATAGTATTTTTCTATGGGATGTCTGTCTCCTGCAAGCAAAAGGTCATTAAAAGAGTAGTTACCGTTTGCGGAGCATTCAGCACTCCCGTGTTGTAGCCATGTTGAAAAGCAGACCAGCAACCCGATGATATTATGGCGAACGCCAGTCGGAGGTTCATTCCCTGTTAAAGAAATGTACATAAATAAATACACCCAAAAACACACATAATTCTACCTTCCCTGTATTAGACACTGTCCTACTGCAAGGCAAAAGCCTCGTGTGGGTTGGAAAACTTCACTTTGAAATAGGGTAGTTGACACGTTTTTTTATTGTTTTAATCAACAAGTTACATTACCTAAAACATATTATCGAAATAATTTTATGAATCCGAACAAAAATAAGTATATTAGACACCAATAAGAAGAAGTGAAGAGAAGTGGAAGAGCCACGCTGTAGACATATTTGTCTACAGCATGAATGGGCCCGACCGGGGTAGTACCACTGTCTCACAGAAAACCAACGTAAAGTGTCAGTTTACTGTCGCGTTTCGTATGGTAAGTGAGATATCCGGAGGCCCGAATTCCCCCTTCCCTTCCCTAATCCCTATTCCTGTCCTTTAAGGCCGATAGCGCATACATGATACTTTCGGAGTTGTGGATGTTCATGGGCGGTGGAGATCACTTAACATCAGGTGACCCACTGGCTCGTTTGTTGGACCATGTTATAAAAAAATCAAATCTGCTGAAAGGGGTGAAATGAGAGTAAAAGGATGCATGATATGAGCCATTACGTCACCTCCCGGTATCGCCATTAGTTGTGGGAGGGAGATAGTGATATGTCCCCACTACGCAACCATTTATGCTCATACCAATATTTAAAATAAATATTGTGAACTCATTTTTCAAGCAATTTAGGTTCTGTTTTCGCAAAAGGGATTCTTATGCGTATTATATTCGGTTGCATATTTTTTTTTATCCTGGCACGGCATAGTGACCGCACTGTACCTGATGGTAAGCACAGTGCGGTCCAAATAGAGTACTGAGTAGCGAGAGACGATCTATCCCCGCTACTCAACACACTCATTTCGGCCTGCTTCTTCACACTACGCCATGAGCAAGAAGGTGAAGAAGGGGTCGAGGGTCTAGTGTCAGAGTACTAAGAAGGCCGCAAAATGGCCATTATACCCCAACTCCAGACCCCCGACAAAAACCGGATGTACACTGGCTGATCCCGGAACGCGACACACTTGCGAGTGCCACTATGGCGGGTTTTTCGCCATGTGTACGGTGGTCGCTATCCGGGCGGATATGAATATCCTACCACCAGACACATCGAAATATGTAATAGCATATCGAATAATGTACAAAATTAAACACAGGAAACTACCCTCTATTCTAAAAAAGATCTTGTCTTTAAAATCTCCATATATTTTGGACTGTAAAGTATGGACCCAAATGATCAGACATGACTAATCAATTAAGACTGTCAAATATTATCTAATGACAAATTTTATCGCGAAAGTAAACATGTCTGAGTGAAATGTTTTTCTGACGCATGTCGTATTTTACGCAGTGATAAAACTACTGAAATAACAATATAATCCCACTGATTTAGGATGTGTCCTTCCTTGTACCATAGACAGAGAATGGACAGAGCGCTCTATATCCAGCTATTAAGTGAATACAGGCAGCAACATGTGAGAGAAATAAAGCGAACTTTTTTTTCCTGGCACGGCAAATTGACACCTGTTGGTAAGTGCAGTGCCGTCCAGTTAGAGTATCAGCCGAGAAAACTATCCCTCGCTTCTCAACACGATCATGCCGGCCTGCTGTTTAGCTTCTTCACACTACGCTTAAAGGAGCTAGGATCATGGGAGGGAACACGGTGGCTGGCAAACTGTTCCACAGCTTGATAGTGCGGCTAAATAACCAATTTGCGAACCTCTTGTTTCAAGCCGGGGTAGTAGACACCACGTAGCTGTGGCTCCGTAAGCCGGTACGCGGGGTTCTAGCGAGGATGGGCCGAGGAGAGAGATGCAAGAAACTTGCGGCTAGCAGTTGTCTTTTTCTAGAATTTTGATTGGTCCACTTCACAGACTTACAGGAGCGTAAAGAAATAGGTAGTGGCCGCACAGTCGCTTTGTCTCTTTCTACAAAGTGGTCAATTTTGTGAGGATACTGCTCTGTCCATTCACTATATCTATGGCTTCTACATATATGACGCACGAGAGGTGTGAAAACGTGTAACGATGATATGAGTCTTACCCAAGTATATATGTACTGAATTCAACAATATTCTAGCCATGATATAAGTCAGTGACGTCATATTATACCATATTATAAATACACTCTCTGCTGACTGCCTTGGTGGCGCAGTTGTAATTACGGGGTATGACTGCTGCGTTGATGTCTCGGGTACGATTCTGGGGTCTGGTTTACTTATCACGAAAAACTCAGCATTAGCCCGGAGTTTGGGACTTTGTATGATATGGCGACAGGCTCGCGTTTCACATCATGGGACGGTAATCAGCTCAGCGAAAAAGTGGGTGTACTGCTTGCAACCAGTGAAGGGGTAGGTGGAGGTTCCCTTGTACCTAATCTTCTAAAGCAGAATCTTACGATATATAATTTTAGACCCCACCTTTACTCCGATGTCATAGCGCCATTTTTAAGAATCATATAATAAACTAGTACCTAATTACCCAATTTACAAGACATAAATATATTGAAGTAAATTAAATAAAACATGAAATATGTACACAGCTTATAAATGTGGTGTCTTGTTACGATTACTGAGAGACGTGTGACGCAAAACGACACACCCATCTAGCCAGTCACGCATCAATATCTCGCCGGCGCGCCAAAAATACTAGGAACACTCGCCGCTCCCACATGCAAATGAACTTTAATGTAATGAAAATAAAATTGATTTTGGCATGTATTTTACAGGCTCTACTTATTACCTTTTCCGAACACAGGTGATTCGAGATGCTAGCAGCTGATCGACAAAAGACGCTATATCTGTCCACGGACAATATTACATACATACATATACAGTCACGCCTATAATCCCCGAAAGGGTAGGCAGAGGTGTAACCAGTACACCCACTTTTCGCCGCATTTCGGTCCCATAATGTGATAGGGGGCGAGCCTATCGCCATATCGGGCACAGGTTCCAGACTCCGGGCTAATACTGAGAATTTCTAGATAGAAAAACCCAATATCACTTTACCCGACCCGGGGATCGAACCCGAGACCTCAGCACAGCGGTTGTAACGCATGCGCAATTACAACTGCGCCACCAAGGCAGACTTGGCATTGGCATTGTCCACGGACAATATTACTTTTAATTATTCCGCGTGGAAAATCCATCTTACGGATACCTTCTCAACCTCGGGGGAGGAGAGATGGTTATGCCATACTCACTGACCTATGGTATTTTGTATTACTTTCACGACCTATTTGTATTAACGGTAGGCAGCGGCTTTGCTGGGGTGCGAAGTCAGGAAACCTCCACGTGGTGCACCCTGGGCAACGTCGGTCACGTTGACCGACGGCCGATATCCTGACAAAAGGTGGTTGATGGTTGTCGCTTGCTGCGGTGGCCTTCAATCAGAAGTCTGTGCTCATCTATCGAGCTACTCCCGGGTTCTGTCTCGGGGGTGTCGACGGGTTCGGTGTGCGCTCACCCCGCCGCCGAGCGGGCAGTAGGGGGGAAGTTCTCTCTTGCTGCAACCGTCGTATATCGTAATCCGGTCAAAGGAGGTCTGTGGTCATGTCTCGCGCTCCGACCAGACCGAGGGTCTTGGCTTTACCGCCTGGGCCGCGAGGGAGAAATCCTCTATAAAAAGTTACCCCGAATCCCAAGCGGCGGCGCACCGCGAGGGGATGCATGGCCGATGGGTAGTTCGGTCGCTAGTGCGAACCCCGGCGGGAACGTGCTGGACCCCGTGCAGTATATGCTTACCCAGCTACAGGGGGCTCTGGCTGGGTGGACCGAATATTTCCCCCATACTCGTGGGAACAACAATGATGTACTCAAATAAAACAAAAAACAAAAATGACGTTGTGGAGAACGATTCGATCTCTGGGGACGCTGGCGATCCCGGGAAGACGAATAAAGCTGGACCTAAGTCCAAAAAAGCTACTGCTGGGGCCACTTCGGCTCCCGAGGCCGGGACCAGTGGAGTAGTGACACGCTCAAAGAGGGCGCTAATAGCTCGTCAACAGGACGAGCTTACAAGCGATAGTGATGTCGAACCCGCATCCAAAGTATTGGCCGTGTCGGATAGCCCAACTGCGGTGTCTGATGCAGACACTACACCGATGGAGACGTCAGCACTATCGGCTGACGATCTGGACTGGCGTCTGCGGATATCGGCGATAATTCGGGACGTCACTCATAGGTCCCGGGGCCTCAATAGTACCGAGCAACGAAGGCTAAACCTCGCTCCCAAGGAGTTGCACGTGAGGGCCGAGGAGTCTGCCTCCGTAGAGGTAGCTAGGTTAGAAGCCGAGAAGGCGACAATGGCGCAGGAGATCGCACTTCTCAAGGCCTCCCTGGCTACCCAAGAGAAGGTGATGGGAGAGATGCTAGCGACTGTCCAATCACTTGGACAGTCACAGCCGGCGACCCAATCGGGGGCCACCTCATGTGAAGGCGACCGCTTCAAACAATTCGAGCGCCGCCTATTAAACATTTTTGACACGCGCTTGGAGGCAATCTACTTGAGGCTACCCCCGGAGCCCATCTTGCGGCCCTCCCTGGCTGCTGACAAGACCAAAGTTGCGCAGGCGCTGGTAGCTGTCGCTGGGCCTTCAAATGCCCAGCCTGTTGTCGTCGGTCCACCAGCCACTCTGAAGGGCAAGGGGAAGGGCAAGGGTAAAAGCAACACCCAGCCCGCCCCTAGTGACGCTCCCCGACCCATGCCTGTTTTTATGGACGGGTCGACAGTAGCGTCAACATCCACCGCGTCTCAACTTCCCCTCCAGCATAATTCCCGCAGAGGGGGCAAGAAGAACAAAAGAGGTCGCGGCGCTTCTGTAGCACAGCCGTCCACAGAGCCCCGCCCACTGCCACCCGCCCCTGCGACCATGGCAGAAGGGTGGAATGTGGTGGCGAAGAAGGGTAGGCGGGATCCCCAGCCCTTGCTGAGTGGTGCGGCTGCTGCTCCGACGCAGCGGCCCCAGCCGCAGCAGCGCCGGCCAGAGCCGCGTATACGCGTGCCCCGAAAGGCGGCCGTCACATTGACGGTGTCGCTTGCGGGGTTAGCAAGAGGCGTAACCTATGCGCAAGTCTTGCGGACGGTCCAGAGCAAGGTGGACCTGGGCGGCCTCGGCATTGCCGAGACAAGAGCGCGCCTTATGGCGACGGGCGGGTACCTATACGAGGTACCCGGCCCGGAATCGGAGGCGAGGGCTAACTCCCTTGCAGTTAAAATGAGGGATGTGTTTCGCGGGACGGAGCTCGAGGAAGACGTCAAGATCTCTCGCCCCGTCAAGACTGCGGAACTGCGCGTCTCTGGATTGGACGCATCGGCTGACCCAGAGATGGTTGCAACGGCCCTCGCAAAGGCTGGGGACTCCGATGTCGCAGATTTTAAGGTTGGGGAGATCCGCCCCGACCGGTCGGGCCTTGGTACGGCATGGGTGCGGTGTCCTGCCAGGGTCGCCGACAAAATATTGAAGTCGGGCCGAGTTCTGATCGGCTGGGTGGCGGCGCGTGTACAGCTCCTTGAGCCCAGGCCCATGCGGTGCTACCGTTGTCTGCACAGAGGACATGTGCGGATGCGGTGCACCGATGAGTGTGACCGTAGCGAACTATGCTATCGCTGCGGCATTGTGGGCCACAAGGCCAAGGGGTGCTCCGCGGAGCCGCACTGCGTAGTTTGCGCAGGTGTCGGTAAACCCGCTGAGCACCAGGTGGGCGCCAAGGCATGCGTCGCCTCCTCTCGCCCTCGCCGCGCTAATCGTGGTCGGGGGTCGGAGGTTGTGACCCAGCCGACAGCGGGCACCAGTAGAGAGCAGATGGAGATCGCCCATTAATATGGCGCAACGTTTCCTCCAGGCGAACATAAATCACTGCGCCAGGGCCCAGGACCTGCTAATCCAGAGCATGGCGCAGTGGTCGATACAAGTGGCTGTGGTCGCCGAGCCTTATTTTGTTCCCCCCAGGGAAGACTGGGCAGGGGACCTTAACGGTTTGGTGGCCGTCATCACTCGGGGCGCCGCCGGCTCCCCGCCCTTCGAAAAAGTAGCGAAGGGGTCGGGATGTGTGGCGGTTCTGTTGGGGGGGGTCTGGATTGTGGGTGTGTATTTCTCCCCCAATAGATCCCTGGCCGAGTTCGAGCACTTTCTCACTCGGCTGGGGGCCCTGGTGGTGCAAGGCAGTCAGCCTCGCCCCGTTCTCGTTGCCGGCGACTTCAACGCCAAGTCTCTGGCTTGGGGTTCGTCGGTCACCACCAGGCGTGGCGAGGCCCTGGAGGAATGGGCGATCTCGGCCAACCTGGCCGTCGTGAATCGCGGGTCGGTTAACACGTGCGTGCGGCATAATGGCGGATCGGTGGTGGACGTCACGTTCGCCACCCCGGCTATTGCCCGCCGTGTCCGTGACTGGAGAGTTCTGGTGGATGAGGAGACGTTGTCGGATCACCGATATATTCGGTTCGACGTCGCCTTGTCCCCTAACCCCCAGTCCAGTGGAGGACCGACTGGCCCGCGGTCGGACGGCCCGCGTTGGTCGGTAAAACGCCTCGATGTTGAGGCCCTGAAGGAGGCCGCACTGGCCCAGGCGTGGCTCCCTGCACCGGAGGCACCGATGCAGGTCGAGCAGGAGGCGTCTTGGTTTGGGGCAGCGATGTCGCGCGTCTGTGACGCGGCCATGCCCCGAGTCCGACGTCTTCCCGAAAAGCGCCAGGTGTACTGGTGGTCGGCGGAACTTACGCGGTTACGTGTCTCCGCCGTTGCCGCCCTTCGTCGTCTCGCCAGACACCGTCGTCGTCGGATCCGTCTTCCCGGCGACGAGGACCAGGAGCGGCTGCTTCACGGCCTCCACAGGGAGGCTAAGAGAGCGCTGCGCGTGGCAATAACAAGGGCAAAGTCTGCAGCTCAGGAGGAGTTCCGGGGAACTCTCGATAACGACCCTTGGGGGCGTCCATATCGCGTGGCGATGAGACGGTATCGCCCCTGGGCGCCCCCACTGACTCAGAGTCTCCGGGGCGATCTAGTTGAAGAGGTCGTCGCAGCTTTGTTCCCTGTCACTGTGAATGTCACTCCCCCAGCGATGGCGTCACATACGTCGACGCCATCGTCGTTAAGTTCGGCAAGGGTTGTTTCGGAGGTTTCGCCCGAAGAATTTCGGGCGGTGGTGCTTCGGCTACGGGGCAAGAAGACGGCCCCGGGTCTCGACGGTATCCCCGGACGTGCATGGGTGTTAGCCGTCGAGCATCTGGGTACTAGGCTCCGTGGCCTATTCTCCGCGTGTCTGGAGCAGGGCCGTTTTCCGTCTCAGTGGAAAACTGGGAAATTGGTCCTGCTCAAGAAGGAGGGGCGGCCCGCAGAGTCGCCATCGGCCTACCGGCCCATCGTGTTGCTCGATGAGGTCTGCAAGCTCTTCGAGCGTATTGTTCACGCTCGCCTCGTCGAGCATCTTGAAGGGGTCGGGCCGGACCTGGCACAGTGCCAGTACGGGTTCCGGCAAGGCCGATCGACAGTACACGCGATTTTGCGGGTCAAGGCACAAGCGGAGAATGCAGTGGCTCGGGGTGAAGTGGTGGTGGCGGTGTCTCTAGACATCGCCAATGCGTTTAATACCTTACCCTGGGCCTGCATAATGGAAGCACTGCGGTACCATGTGGTGCCATCGTATCTTCGGCGCCTGGTGCACTCGTATCTCTCAGAGAGATACATAGTGTATCCGGGCGCCAACGGTTGGCACCGAAGAGCAATGGCCTGCGGTGTTCCACAGGGCTCAGTCTTGGGCCCTCTCTTGTGGAACATCGGCTACGATTGGGTGCTCCGTGGCACCAACCCCCGAGGTGTCGCTGTCGTCTGTTACGCGGACGACACACTAGTGACAGCGTCGGCCAGGTCTTTCCAGGAGGCCACCCTGCTCGCCTCGTTCGCAACCGAACAGGTGGTGGGCAGGATTCGGCGACTGGGCCTTAAGGTGGCCCTCAACAAAACCGAGGCCCTTTGTTTTCACAGGCCTCGGATACGGCCACCTTTTGGGTCCCACATAAGTGTGGAGGGGGTGCGGATTCCCATCGGCTGTAAAATGAAGTATTTGGGATTGATTCTGGACAGCCGGTGGGTTTTCCGTGCCCATTTCAAGGAGTTGTCGCCGAAATTGGTGCTGGCGGCAGGCGCACTCGGACGCCTGCTGCCGAACCTGGAGGGACCTAATAGCCCTTGCCGAAGTCTATACGCTGGAGTCGTGCGGTCAATGGCCCTGTACGGATGTCCCGTATGGGCCGAGTCCCTGAACGCCCGCTGCGTCGCCCTGCTGCGCAAACCGCAGCGTTTGGTGGCGCAGCGAATAGTTAGGGGCTACCGCACGGTCTCCCACGAGGCGGCCTGCGTATTGGCCGGCACACTCCCTTGGGAGTTGGACGCCAAACTCCTCTCGTCAGCGTTCCTCTGGCGGGAGGAGGCGTCCAGCCGCCGTCAGGAGAGACTGGCCCCGAGGGAGATTGCGGCCCGGTTTCGCAGAACCGCCGTAGAGGAGTGGCAAACCAGGCTGGAGAGCCCGACTGCGGGCTTGAGGACTGTCGCAGCAGTGCGTCCTGTCCTAAAGAGATGGTTAGACAGGCGCCACGGGGCGCCTACGTTCCGACTGACACAGGTATTAACGGACCATGGGTGTTTCGGGTCGTTCCTGTGTCGGATCGGAAAGGAGGTGTCCGCCGTGTGCCACCACTGTGGCAACTGCCGCGAGGACACGGCCCAACATACGTTGGAGGAGTGCCCAGCCTGGGACGAACAGCGCAGCGCTCTCAGAGCAGTCGTCGGAGGAGACCTCTCGCTGCCGGCCGTGGTGTCGTCCATGGTCACCAGCCGGAGGTCCTGGCGTGCGGTGGCCAACTTCTGCGAGAGCGTCATCTCGCAGAAGGAGAGTGCCGAGAGGGATCGGGAACGAAATGATCCCTCCCGCCGCCAGAGAAGACGTAGGAGGCGCCGGGTGGACGACTGACTGGCGTCTCCCGCCCTGTGGAATGGGGGCGTTTTGAGAATTTCACCACGGTAACCCCTGCCTGTCGTACGAGGCGACTAATTGGGGCCATCGGGGGTCGCGGGCGCGCAGCGGAGGGCTGTCAGCCTGTATCGATGCACTCCCAAATGAGGGGCATCGTGCGACCCCGAGATGGACGGCAGCGCATGTGGTAAGGCCTCGTTCGCTGTCGTTGTTCGGTGCGCGGGGGCTCCTTAGCCCTCCATGGAGATGGGCTGCTACGCAGCACCGCGCAGGGGCGATTCCGGCTGCAATTCTAGCACTCCTTAGAATACCCCGGAATCGCTCCGCAAGCGCCGAAGAAGGCCACCGCGGGGTTTTAGCTGGTAGTGTCGGGTGGGGTGTACATAGGGGTTAGGGACTCGGCCCAGTGGCAGCGCGGATAGCCATCATCCATGCGAGGGGGATGCTGGGTCGTAAGACCGACTAGTCCAGCATACCCGTTTTATTCTTAATCCTCTTCCCTCCGGAGCGGGCGGCAGTAATAAAACGCTTTCCCCGCGACAACAAAAAAAAAAAAAAAAAAGGCAGCGGCTTTGCTGTGTGCATTGCAGAAGTCTATGGGCGGCGGTGACTACTTACCATCAGGTGGCCCGTCTGCTCGTCTGTCTATCGAGGTTCAACGGTAGGCAGCGGCTCTGCTGTGCCTTGGCATTGCAGAAGTCTATGGGCGGCGGTGACTACTTACCATCAGGTGGCCCGTCTGCTCGTCTGTCTATTGAGGTTCAACGGTAGGCAGCGGCTCAGCTGTGCCCTGGCATTGCAGAAGTCTATGGGCGGCGGTGACTACTTACCATCAGGTGGCCCGTCTGCTCGTCTGTCTATCGAGGTTCAACGGTAGGCAGCGGCTTTGCTGTGTGCATTGCAGAAGTCTATGGGCGGCGGTGACTACTTACCATCAGGTGGCCCGTCTGCTCGTCTGTCTATCGAGGTTCAACGGTAGGCAGCGGCTTTGCTGTGTGCATTGCAGAAGTCTATGGGCGGCGGTGACTACTTACCATCAGGTGGCCCGTCTGCTCGTCTGTCTATCGAGGTTCAACGGTAGGCAGCGGCTCTGCTGTGCCTTGGCATTGCAGAAGTCTATGGGCGGCGGTGACTACTTACCATCAGGTGGCCCGTCTGCTCGTCTGTCTATTGAGGTTCAACGGTAGGCAGCGGCTCAGCTGTGCCCTGGCATTGCAGAAGTCTATGGGCGGCGGTGACTACTTACCATCAGGTGGCCCGTCTGCTCGTCTGTCTATCGAGGTTCAACGGTAGGCAGCGGCTTTGCTGTGTGCATTGCAGAAGTCTATGGGCGGCGGTGACTACTTACCATCAGGTGGCCCGTCTGCTCGTCTGTCTATCGAGGTTCAACGGTAGGCAGCGGCTTTGCTGTGTGCATTGCAGAAGTCTATGGGCGGCGGTGACTACTTACCATCAGGTGGCCCGTCTGCTCGTCTGAAATTCACTACAAAAAAACGCAAATAATGTGCAAGTTTGAACATAAGAAACTATCTTATTAAAGTCTGTGTACCATTGGAGACTTTCCAACTTGGGTTTGCTTTCTGTAGCATATTTGCAGCGCATGCGCAATAGCATTGAATTGCAATTCACAGCTCAATGCACATGTAACACGGCCATCTGACACATACATACGTCAAAAGAAAATGTAACCTAGAGATAAAACAAAAAGCATAGATTTGACAGCCTCCTCGGGGTCTGGGTGTTGTGAGACCGTGCGTCTCTCGTAGTCCCTGATACCCACAACACAAGACTCGTATCTCAATGAGGGGTCGGGGTTATGTTTCTTTTTTTTCTTTGTAGATGAAATTCCATATAAAGCAAAGGCACCTTTATATGAAATTTCGGAAAAATTTAATTACCTTTGTTTTAGAAAGAGCATTTGACATAAATAAGTAAAACAGTAGGATATAAATAATGTCAAAGATTATACAATATGTAACAAAAACCCTGTTGGGTCTTTCAGGACCGTATATGTATACGTATAGACATAACAAAAAGAAAGACAACATTTTGCAAAATCAAACTAAGAATATAGTTTTCAAAATAGCCATCCATAAATATGATCGTAGAAAAATAATGCAACTGAACAAAATGTTATTTACACCTACGTTTCTAACTAATGCCGAATCGGTACAAATGGCGCGGCTGGTTCAAAGGGTGCCGACAGTGGCGCGTGCGCTGACGACCTACCTAACCCTTGTACGCGGTCAAGGTCGCTCCCGCCTCAGTCGTTCGCGCAAATTACTTTGGGACGGACTTATCTATTACATTACGAAATTAGGTAACGGTTGTGTGTGATTTGCTTAGTGTGCGAAGCGTACGATCCAACATTGTAAACCGACGCGACGTCACAAATACCTAGAGATACAAGGCGGGCATGTTGAACACCATCTTCCAGGTGGTCAAGTGGACATTATTATTAATTAGTGTCAGTGCTTTGACAAATAAAAAAAAATAGTCCGGTAATCGTTCATCACATTGATAAACAGCTGAGTGATATTACGTCATTACGTGTAATATGAACCTTGTGAACCCGCGCGGGTTCACAAGGTTCACGCGGCGCGCGCCGCGTTTGATGATGTACCGCCGTCGCGCCTTGCTATCTTGCTCTGACTTCGCATCACCGTTGCTTGCAGAGGTAACAAATCCAAGTACATATTTTACAATCAAATAAATTAATAAAATTTTATTAAAAATATTTTTATCGGTATAATTTACGTATCAGCTTGGGTTTGAATTCTTTTTCTCATATCAGAATTAAAATTCCCAACAGGGTTTTTGTTACATATTGTATATAAAGATTTTTATTATTTGTGGGAATGTCAAGATTTACCCGTGCCCGAGAATGCGTAAAATCCAAGACAAAAGCCTAGTCACCGACATCTCAGTTGCTAAGGCAGTGCGTTCTATTCTCTCAGATACTTCACGGCAAAAAACTAGAGACGATATGTAAACAAGTATCTTTCTAAAAATATTCAAACCTTACGCCTTGACAATTTGATCGATTGATGCATCAAAATATTATGTAACACGGTAGAAAAACAGATATAACTTTATATGAAGCTATAAGGTTTAGCATGAGGTTCAGTTAGTTTCGCCTCGGTCGTACAGATTTATTTAAACATCATTACCTACGTGAAACAATTATTTAAGTTTTCACTTTTTTTATCCTGGCACGTAAAGTTACCACACTGCACCTGATGGTAAGCGCAGTGCCGTCCAATTAAAGTATCGAGTAGCGAGAGATATTTTATCCCCCGCAACTCAACACCATCATGCTGGCCTGCTTCTTCACACTACGCCATGGGCAAGAAGGTGAAGAAGCGGTCGAGGGTCTAGTGTCAGAGTATTCCGAAGACCGCAAAACGGCCAAAGATCGTACCCCAACTCTAGACCCCCGATAAAAACCGTATGTACAGTGGCTGATCCCGGAACGCGACACACTTGCGTGTGCCACTATGGCGGGTTTTACACCCTGTGTACGGTGGTCGCTATCCGGGCGGATATGAATATCCTTCCACCAGCAACGCAAGCTACATAATAGTTCAGTCCTTTATAAAGAGTCTTGTTTTTATTTCTTACACACATACACTCACGCCTGTAATCCCCGAAGGGGTAGGCAGAGGTGTAACGAGTAAACCCACTATTCGCCGAATTTCGGTCCCATAATGTGATAGGGGGCGAGCCTATCGCCATACCGGGCACAAATTCCAGACTCCGGGCTAATACTGAGGAATTTCTAGATAGAAAAACCCAATATCAATTTACCCGACCCGGGGATCGAACCCGAGACCTCAGCACAGCAGTCGTAACGCATGCGCAATTACAACTGCGCCACCGAGGCAGTTTTATTTCTTAGTAGCATTTTAATTACAGAGTGCATGGGGCAAACGTTCTTTTTTCAAATGTCCGACAAAACTCACAATAAGCCTAATTGTATCCCCTTTGGAGCCTACCATAACCAAAAAAATATTTTTAATTTCTTTTTTGTGCACACGTCCAGCTTTTATATAAATAAAAATTAAACCGCCTTCAAAAAAACCCAGACACAACTAAAAAGCAAAAAATAATTGGTTACATTTAAATCAATTAGTTATATGCAATTTAAATCAATTATTTTTGGAGTCGGTGCCGGTGTTGTTTTCTTTACTTTTAGATTTATAAAAACCAAGTCTGGATCTATTTTATATTTTTTTGTATGCCTGATTATTCTGTTTTTTCCATGTTTTGGCTGGCACCGACTCCAAATAATTGATTTAAATTGCATATAACTAATTGATTTAAATGTAACCAATTATTTTTTGCTTTTTAGTTGTGTCTGGGTTTTTTTGAAGGCGGTTTAATTTTTATTTAAAAAGTAATAATTTATTTTTTGCTTTTTAGTGGTAAATTATATAAAATTGGTTAAAAGCTGCTGAAGATATTAGAATTTACGTGTATTTTAATTTTATCACCCCCCTCCCTCACCCCCACCCCTTTTACCCTCTCTCACTGAAACTTAACTTTTATAATGAACGTAATGCAAAAAGAACCACTGGAATACTACTTAATTTTAAGGAGTTACCCTCTCCAGCTCCGAAGATATTCATCAGATCTTCACCATATTTTTATGGGACCAAATGACAAGCACCAGCTTTCAATCAAAGAAAGAATGGTCGAAATCGGTTCACACAGTACAGAGAAACGAGGTAACAAACATAAAAAAAAAAAAAGCAACATACAGTCGAATTGAGAACCTCCTCCTTTTTTTGAAGTCGGTTAAAAAGGTATGTCAGTTTCATTTAGTTCGCTGCGCATTCGTGATTGAAATGTTTTGTACGTTGACTTCAAGAATGCAGACAAAAAATGCTTAGAGTGGCGAGACTAGTTTTATAGAAAACGCTCGCTCAAATGCACGGGAGCAATGACCTTAAAAGGTTGACTTTCGGGTTCGTTTTTAAGGATTAAGGGATATTATGTAGTTAACTATTTCGGAGGTTTTTGTACAACGAACACCAAAAAATTATACTACTACAATATCTAAAAGAAATATTTATTTTTATGTCGTACTATTATTTTATATACATATGTTTTTTTTATCCTGGCAAAGCGGCAAAGTGACCACACTGCCCCTGATGGTAAACGCAGTGCCGTCAAAGTAGCAAGAGACGATATATCGCTACTCAACACAATCATGCCGGCCTGCTTTTTCACGCTACACCATGGACAAGAAGGTGAAGAAGCGGTCGAGGGTCTAGTGTTAGAGTACTCAGATGGCCGCAAAACGGCCAAAAATCATATCCCAACTCTAGACCGGACAAAAACCGGATATATGGTGTATATATTATATTTCGGGGAGGATTTTCTATAAACACTTCTCTTCACTGCCTCGGTGGCGCAGTTGTAATTGCGTATGCGTTACGACTGCTGCTGTGCTGCGGTCTCGGGTTCGATCCCCGGGATGGGTAACGTGATATTGGGTTTTTCTATCTTGAAATTCTCAGTATTAGCCCGGAGTCTAGAAACTATGCCCGGTATGGCGATAGGCTCGCCCCCTATCACATTAAGGGACCGAAATTCGACGAAAAGTGGGTGTACTGGCTACACCTCTGCCTACCCCTTCGGGGATTACAGGCGTGAGTGTATGTGTACTTCTCTTTATCGCCGGCTTTGGATTCGCGTGATTTATATTGACTGTATATATTTTAATACCTTTTTGGAATTCCTTTTGAATGCGTATTTAAGTGCGGCTCGTGAAAAATTTTGAAAATCGTCTCGACTATCATGAAGCTTGGCCTTCCATGACATTTAGCCTCGTGGCCTTTATTGTAGGCAATAATGAGTACTGCAGCAGTAAAAAGCAGCGATAGCCTAGTTGGTTGCAGTATGGACTGTCAAGAAGTATCGTATGTTCGAAACCAAGTGGCATACACCTCTGACTTCTCTAAAGTTACGTGTGTATTTTTTGTCAATTATCGCTTGCTTTAACGGTGAAGGAAAACATCGTGAGGAAGCCCGCATACCTGAGAATTTCGACGGTGTGTGAATTCTACCAACCCACATTAGGCTAGCGTGGTGGACCAAGGCCTAACTCCTCATTGAGTAGAGGAGGCCGTGCCCAGCAGTGGTGCAATCCTACTAATATTATAAATGCGAATGTTTAGATCTGGTTGAAATTGGGCACAGAAATAGTTTTTTTTTTTTTCTGGCGCGGCAAAGTGACCACACTGCACCTGATGGTAAGCGCAGTGCCGTCCAGATAGAGTATCAAGTAGCAAGAGACAGTCTATCCCTCGCTACTCAACACAATCATGCCGGCCTGAAATATTTTAGTCTGGTAGATTATAGTCTGGAATCGTTTAGTTTTTCACAGAGCAAGGGATCGACATGATTTTTTGCATAGTGGCAGTTTAGGGATCAGAAAATTACATGGGCCACTTTTTATCCCGGAAAAATTCACGCTTCCCATGGGATAGCAAAATATAGAAAGGTGTAATAGCTTAAGATGCCTCCATGGATTGTATACCTTTTCTTCCGAAAATAAACTCAACGCGGGCGGAGCCGCGGGCAACATCTAGTGCTTAATACAGGGCTATTATTTATAATGAGTATTGCAAACATGTATTACAATATTTTATAGCCTGAAGGTGTTAAG
Source organism: Laothoe populi (assembly GCA_905220505.1). NCBI lineage: Eukaryota > Metazoa > Arthropoda > Insecta > Lepidoptera > Sphingidae > Laothoe > Laothoe populi. Next base: position 4,939,815 of record HG992174.1, on the reverse strand, counting down.
AACTACGGTACTTTGTTTCACCGACCTTCATTTATTTACTAAATCGATTTTGTTCAGATTCAAGATAAAAAAAGTGTGTGTGCAATTCACACACGGTAGAAGTTAAACTTCAGAAAAGTTACCTACGAGTAAGCTTTGTAATACGCAGGCACATACACGCGTATTCACTCACATACTGAGTACTAACTACTAAAATATATCAAAAACCCGATCCACTCGATCCCACTCTCTCGTAGGCTCTCATTCTCTCCTAGGCTTTGTCCTTTAGTTTTATGGATTTGTCTCTTTTTAACCGACTTCAAAAAAGGAGGAGGTTAACATTTCGTCGGAATCTTTTATTTTTATGTATGTTACCCGATTACTCGAAGACGCCTGGACCGATTCGAGAAATTCTTTTTTTGTTTCAAACGGTATACTTTCCATGTGGTCCCATTGGCACCAAGTCAGGATCTGATGATGTGATCTTATAAAAATCGAGGGCAACCCTCAAATTTTAAAGGGACTCATGATTTGTTTTTTATTGAAGTCGGTGTACTTTTTATGAATAAAAAACTTTTATTACTGTCGCTTTTTCGTTTCGAGTTTCAAATCACAACGATTCTATAGAAGTTTCACTTCAAAAAGTGTTTTTATATTTGCACCCGTCACTAGTTTACAGTCGAAAGTAAAGGTCAAGAGCTGAGACGGATTAGGTGTAAAGATGCACCTTTTGGGGCCCATTGACCCCTAGTATAGTAACTTATGAATAATGTCTAGTGAAGTTTTTTTAATGCCTGAATAGGCAGATGAGCAGACGGGCCACCACGGGTAAGTAGTCACCGCCGCCCATAGACTTCTGCCAGGGCACAGCAAAGCCGCTGCCTACCGTTTATGTTTATTGCTTTCTAAGACCGTGCTATAGTTTTCACATCGGGTCGGGTTTAGTTATTTTGTATAACTTTATGCCAAAGTAAAGACGGACCTGTAAACTTTGTAAACGCTCTTCAACTCATACTATATTTATTGAGGAAGGTGGATACAACAAGATGTCAAACTTGTTCTAGACCTAGATAGTTTCCACCAGTTACCAAATTTTACAGATACTATTTATTATAAATCGTTCGCAGGAATAAATTGTTAAAATAACAGCTACACACCTTTTAAAGCATTTTTGTGGTACATGGCCCCCTTCAACGTACACTTAATCCGTCCCTGCTTTACTTATGTATACTGGTGACATAACATGTTTTTTTGTCTGCGCGCATATGGCCCGCGACCTTGAGGGTCTGGTTCCGTTCTTTTTGGGTAATTTATATTGCATGTGGACTTTACGTAACTCAGTCAAACATTGGAAGTTATTTTTGAAGTAAAAACATTGAGGCTATTTGGTAGACTGTTGGGTGTATTTATTTAATGTTTTTGACAGCCTCCGTGGCGCAGCGGGCGCGCACTCGGCTGTGAAACGAGAGGCCGTGGGTTCGATTCCCACACCAAGACAAATGTTTGTGTAAAAGACAGATATTTGTTTCGGGTCTGGGTGTTGTGGTGTGGTAGTCCCTCGTAGTTCTTGATACCCACAATACAGGTTTGACCTACTGTGGGGTCAGAACTATGTGTGTGACTTTTGGGTGTATTCATTATTCATTTAATGATTTTGTATGCTAGCTGTATGTTTATGGAATAAAAAAATTGAACCCTCTTTCGTCACGGCAGTATATGACACTTCTAACTAAGCTATCGCTTATAAGATCTATAAGCAATATTATCATCTACCATTCAAAATTGCCGTCACAGTGAAAGCAAGCGATAATTAACAATGAATACACACGTAACTCCGAAATTTAAATATAAAAAAAAAACTTGACATCACATCATGACATTTTTTTTTACTGCCTGGATAGACAGACGAGCAGACGGGACACCTTATGGTAAGTATACACCGCCGTCCATAGACTTCTGCAATGCCAGGGCACAGCAAAGCCGCTGCCTACCGTTACAATGTACAATGTCTTATCATTGCAGTTTTTAGAGTAATATTCGATTTAAAATTATTTGTGCTGAAGGTCGTGAGTTCGATTCCTGGGTCAAGTGATATAGGGTTTTTCTATCACTAAATAATCAGTATCAGCCCGGAGTATGGAATCGTTCCCGTATGACAATAGACTCGCCCCCTATTACATCATGGGGCATAAGCTCGGCGAAATGTGTGTACTGGTTACACCTCTGCCTACCCCTTCAAGGGATTAATGAGTGCGTATGTAAATTACTTGCAAATAACCTTCCAAGTTTAATTGTTTATGAACGGTTATCTGCATACATTATCATTCTTGCCTATTGTTTGAACGGTGCAAGCCATTTGCAAGTCAATGGTTGGCAGGCAAACAAACCGTTATTGGAGCGAATCCAATATAAAGGGGGTTTTATAGAGTTTATAAACATTTTTGTTTTTTTTTTGTACTTTTTTTATATACACATGTGACCTTGAAAATTCTGATGGTAGGATATTCATATACGCTCGGATAGCGACCACCGTACACAGGGTGTAAAACCCGCCACAGTGGCACACGCAAATATGCCGCGTTCCGGGATCAGTTAGAGTGTGATGTTTGGCCGTTTTGCGGCATCATTCCATCCCATTTCCCCATGGCGTAGTGTGAAGAAGCTAGACAGCTGATCGGCCGCGGCATGATTGTGTTGAGTAGCGAGGGATAGATTGTCATGCTCTTACCATCAGGTGCAGTGTGGTCACTTTGCCGCGCCAGAATAAAAAAAGAAAGGACAGGTATCATGCCATTCGAACTAGTTACATATACTGTCATTTTATCATTTCGGGAAATTAACTATGTTTATACTAGCCCTGTATTAAACATTGTCCCACTGCTGGGCACGGGCCTCCTCTACTAATGAGAGGGGTTAGGCCTTAGTCCAACACGCTGGCCTAATGCGGGTTGGTAGACTTCACATACCTTCGAAATTCTTATAAGAATTCTCAGATATGCAGGTTTCCTCACGATGTTTTCCTTCACCGTTAAAGCAAGCGATAATTAACATTTAATACAGACATAACTTTAGAAAAGTCAGAGGTGTATGCCACTTGGGTTTCGAACATACGAATTTCGTCTTGGCAGTCTGTGGGGAGTGTTGATGACTATCCCACATTAAGCAGTAGCCACAGGTGGGCAAGCAAGCGTATAGCGGAAGCGATGATTAAAGTGATTACTTATAGCAATAAAAATAATGCACGTTTACTATGAATAATACTTGTATTAGCCAGATAAGAGTTACAAAGGTAATAGGTAAGCGCGAGTGTTGCAGAAGGCAAGATCCAGTGGAATGTCTCTTGAGTTGTCCCGACGACCGCAGCGCCGGCGCAGCGAGCCTGAGCCGAGGTGGGGTGGTGCTGGCCAATCACGACGTGTCCTTGAGTGCCAGCAGCGTAAGTAGAGCCGAATGAAGCCGAGCAGGCACGAAGCATGTCGACGACCTTGAGCGTCGACGAATGACAGCGCAGCACCGCACGCCGACCCTTGCCGAGCTGAAACGAACAGGCGCGACTCGCGTCGCGGTAACTGATTGGAGCGCCGATTAATAACGGCACGGCGATGTGCGCCGACAGTCACCGAACAAACCCGATATGCAGCGACGGGTCGCGGCACCGACGTATCACAGCCCAGCATCGTGTGCCGACCTTCGCCGAACAGACACGATGTGCAACGACGGATCGCAGCACTGACGTATCACGTCGCGGCGCCATGAGTGTACGCCGAAGTCGCACGATGTGCGCCGACCATCTCCGAGCGGCGAATTCCACGGCATGAATCATAGAGTGGTGCGCATGCACAACTCAACCGCAGCAAGATGAATAGCGGGGATCCGCTACATATTCCCCCCGGCCAGACCGTAACTACGGTCGATAATAATCAGGCAGCTTGACGCGGCGGCCGCTTCTTGAAATCCGATCTTGAGTGGTTTGTGATGTAGTAGGCGCTGGAACATTTACCTCGCGCGTCATGTAAGCTGGTTTAAGTCTGTCAACAGAAACGTTAACTAATTTACCTTTAATTTCTAAGGTGAAAAATTTTTCTTGACGCTTAACAACTTTGTAGGGACCAGCGTAAGGTGGTTCCAGTGAAGAACGCACGTGATCTTGGCGAAGGAATACATGGGATGAAGTATGTAGGTCGCTGGGTATATAAAATGGTGATGCACTTGTGTGCCATGCCGTCTGCTTAGGTGTGAGCTGGTTCATATAAGACTTCAAGCGGGTCGAATACTCGGTCATGTCTGAGGTACTGACATTGTCTTTTGGAGACAAAAATTGACCAGGCAAGCGTAAAGGTTCTCCATAGACGAGTTCAGCAGGAGTAGCCTGTAGATCTTCTTTCCAAGAACTGCGTATGCCAAGCAGAATCAATGGTAGAGATTCAGTCCACTGTGAAGAAGAATGGCACATAATAGCTGATTTCAGCTGTCGGTGGAATCGCTCAATAATTCCATTTGCAGCTGGATGATAGGCAGTAGTCCGGAAATGATGAGCGCCAATCAAGGCGGTAAGAGCCTTGAAAAGGTGACACTCAAACTGGCGACCACGATCTGTTGTCACGCGTGCAGGACATCCAAATCTGGCTATCCAGCCAGACACGAGAGCAGCAGCGCAGGACTCTGCTGAAATGTTCTGCAGTGGAAATGCTTCTGGCCATCTCGTAAACCTGTCAATGACTGTGAGGCAGTACCTGTACTGAGATGAAGTAGTTAGTGGCCCTACGATGTCGAGATGTATATGCGAAAATCTCGAAGAGGGTACGTGATAAGTAGAAAGAGGAGAAATAGTATGTCGAGTAACTTTCGTTTTTTGGCATTGCAAGCATTGTTTAGCCCACTCTCTACAGTTTTTTCGTATTCCTGGCCAGACAAACCTTTCAGTGACCAGTCGTACTGTAGCTGACCTTCCAGGATGGTGGAGATTGTGCAACATGTCGAAAACCTGTTTCCTGAATTTTTCAGTAACGTAGGGACGCGGTCGTTGCACTGAGACGTCGCAGTAAACGGGAACATTGCTGTCCAGAGGTGAGATCTTTTGTAGCTTTAGCGTCGAGCCGTGTAGAAGCAAGTCTTGCAGCTCCGGATCGTCGGCCTGAGATTGTGCAAGATCTTTATAGTCTACAGGAATCGTTACCTCATCAACGCGGGAAAGTGCGTCTGCGACTTGGTTGTCTTCTCCAGGTATGTATTGTAGGTCTGTCGTAAACTGGGCTATGTAGTCGAGATGTCGAAATTGTCGTGGTGTAAATGACTCCCTGTTTCTAGTAAATGCGTAGATGAGCGGCTTATGATCGGTAAATACAGTAAAATTCCGCGCTTCTACCATATGTCGGAAGTATTTTATTGCCTCGTATACAGCAAGTAACTCTCGGTCGTAAGGACTATACTTCCTCTGAGATGTGCTTAGTTTGTGCGAGTAGAATGCAAGTGGTTGCCAACTATCCTTTACTCGTTGTTGTAGTACAGCTCCAATGGCAGAGTCGGAAGCATCTGTCACTATTGCAAGGACTGCAGAGGGATCTGGATGAGCCAGAAGAGTTGCTTGCGCTAGAGAATCCTTACAACTCTCAAAAGCTTGTAATAAATCAGAGGTTACCTCTATAGGTTGCGAACTTTTTATATTCGTTCCTGCCAGCAAATCGTTGAGGGGTGCTTGTAGTTGAGCAGCATGGGGTACAAATCGGCGATAAAAATTTATCATACCCAAAAATCGTCGAAGCTCCTTTACTGTTTTCGGAACAGGAAACTCTTTGATGGCAGCAACCTTCACGTCCAGGGGTTTGGTCCCAGCAGCTGAAATCAGGTAACCAAGAAATTTTACTTCTGATTGCCCTAGGACGCATTTGGCAGGATTTATTAAAATTCCGTAATGCTTGAGGCGCTCAAATAATTGACGTAAGTGAATTTGATGCTGCTCCGGAGATTTTGAAAAAATTAGAACGTCATCGATGTACCCGAAGCAAAAATCTAGACCTAGTAAAACTTCGTCAATGAACCTTTGAAAGGTCTGTGCAGCATTTCTTAAACCGAAGGTCATGTATCGGAATTCAAATAAACCAAACGGAGTAGAAATGGCAGTTTTTGGTATGTCGTCAGGGTTCATCGGTATTTGGTTGTAAGCCTTTACTAAGTCAATGACGGAAAACACAGAGCATCCTGAGACCTGGTGGGAAAAATCGTGGATATGGCGAATAGGATACTTGTCGGGTATAGTCCTAGCGTTAAGCGCTCTGTAGTCGCCGCATGGTCTCCATCCACTATCCTTTTTCTTCACCAGATGCAACGCGGAAGACCAAGGACTCTCTGAACGTCTAGCTATACCTGAGCTTAACATATCCTCGAATTCCTTCTTGGCTACTTGTAGCCGTGCTGGATCTAAGCGTCGAGGCTTGCAGGAAACTGGAGGTCCTGGAGTAGTTCTGAGGTAGTGAACAGTATTATGCTTAATTTCGGAATGTATACCTGCAGGTCTTGTGATCTCGGGGTATTCGCGCAAGAGGTCATGGAACTCAGTCTCACCAGTAACAGCTTTGATAGATGCGATGTCTTCTGCTGATTGCGAACTGATGGCGGCTACTGAAAGTGTCGTAATTCCGTCAATTAATCGCTGGTTTCTGCAATCCACAAGTAAGTTATAATGACTAAGAAAGTCAACTCCAATTATGGGTTTGGAAACTTCGGCTATGGTGAAATTCCAGGTAAAGACACGCCTGAGCCCTAGATTCAGGTGGAACTTTATTGGTCCATACGTATGTATTACAGTGTTGTTGGCAGCTACTAAGTCATAGCTAGTTCTTGCGCAGGGCGTCTTAACTGCTGACCGTGGAAAAACACACAAGTCTGAGCCAGTGTCCACAAGGAACTGCGTTTTGGATACTCGATCAACAACGTAGAGACGGCCTGTTAGTGAGGGGCAGTCGTTGGCCGCTACTTGCGACCGCCCTGAGAGTTTACCGACTCGTTGAAGCTACATGGCTGCCTACATTTATTTGCTTTCAAGCCGTAGGTATAATGATAAAAACAATGCGGATGGTCAGGAGGTGGCTGCTTGGGTCTGGATCTGCTACGTGAATGATGGTACTTCCTGGGCTTAGAAGGAGAACGAGTTCGTCCTCTTTGGTTATGCAAGGTGGCGAGTAAAGCGACTTGTCGTGTGAGTTCGCTTACTTGCTTAGCTAAATCAGCATAACGCGCGGCTTCCAACGACGATGTACTGGCTACCTGAGGAACTGAAGGTGCAATTTCATGAATCTTGTCAGCTAGTTCAGCAAGTTTATCTAAAGGCAACTCCATATGCGGGGCTATTACAGATTGTACACTCTGCGGTAAACGGCTAGACCATATAGTGGTTAAAAATTCGGATGGACAAGACGGACCAGCCAATCCAGATAAGTGACGCAAAAACTGAGATGGTTTGCGATCACCAAGCTCCTCATGCATTAACAGCTGCCTCACCCGCTTCTCTCGGGATGCTGAGAGCCGTTTTATAAGTTCAGATTTGAGTTTATCATATTTACCCGTCGAAGGAGGGTTTGCAATCAAATCTTTGATCTCGGTGGCGTAACGTGGTTCTAATTGAGCCATAGTATAGTAAAATTTGGTCTCGTCATTAGTAATCTTGGACAGAATGAATTGACCTTCCATCTGTGCGAACCATAGTGCGGGTTCTTCGGGCCAGAATGGAGGTACACGTACTCCTACACGTAGTATCGCCTCTTGGCACTCGTGTACAGTAATCGGCTCGCACATTTTCCAAATAAAAAAAATAACCGCTTACCTCCGAGTAAGGTTATAAGGTCAAAGTCCACTAACGATACCACGATGATTTGGCTGATCGCGTCGGTAGAATTGATGTGGAAGTTGACCACGTCGGCAGATCTTGACCACGTCGCTAGATTTTGATCACGTCGGTAGATGATGGATTACGCCGGTTGCGTGTTCAAATCACGTCGGGGTCACCAATTTAATGTGGGGAGTGTTGATGACTATCCCACATTAAGCAGTAGCCACAGGTGGGCAAGCAAGCGTATAGCGGAAGCGATGATTAAAGTGATTACTTATAGCAATAAAAATAATGCACGTTTACTATGAATAATACTTGTATTAGCCAGATAAGAGTTACAAAGGTAATAGGTAAGCGCGAGTGTTGCAGAAGGCAAGATCCAGTGGAATGTCTCTTGAGTTGTCCCGACGACCGCAGCGCCGGCGCAGCGAGCCTGAGCCGAGGTGGGGTGGTGCTGGCCAATCACGACGTGTCCTTGAGTGCCAGCAGCGTAAGTAGAGCCGAATGAAGCCGAGCAGGCACGAAGCATGTCGACGACCTTGAGCGTCGACGAATGACAGCGCAGCACCGCACGCCGACCCTTGCCGAGCTGAAACGAACAGGCGCGACTCGCGTCGCGGTAACTGATTGGAGCGCCGATTAATAACGGCACGGCGATGTGCGCCGACAGTCACCGAACAAACCCGATATGCAGCGACGGGTCGCGGCACCGACGTATCACAGCCCAGCATCGTGTGCCGACCTTCGCCGAACAGACACGATGTGCAACGACGGATCGCAGCACTGACGTATCACGTCGCGGCGCCATGAGTGTACGCCGAAGTCGCACGATGTGCGCCGACCATCTCCGAGCGGCGAATTCCACGGCATGAATCATAGAGTGGTGCGCATGCACAACTCAACCGCAGCAAGATGAATAGCGGGGATCCGCTACAAGTCCGTACTGCAACCAACTAGGCTATCGCTGCTATTAACTATGTTACCATAGATAAATCAATATTCGATAAATATTGGGTTAGTTTCGACTTATTATTTACACTATTTCTAATTATAGTAACCAAACAATTAAATGCCTCCGTGGCGCAGTTGGCGAGTAGCCGGCTGTGAAACGAGAGGCCGTGGGTTCGATTCCCACACCGGGACAAATGTTTGTGTGACAGACAGATATTTGCATCTGGGGTCTGAGTGTTGTGAGAGGGTGCGTCTCTCTAGGTCCCTGATACCCACAACACAAGACTCGTATCTTAGTGTGGGGTCGGGGCTATGTGTGTGACTGTTGGGTATAATTAAAAACAAAGAAATGGCTCATCTTCAGCTGACCGGAACCGTAGTTCCAAGCAGCGCTGGTTCACCTACTCTTGACTTCCTATGGTGTGCGGGAGATATTGTCCAACCGAGCGTCATAAAAGAAATTTCTAGAAATAAGGAAATATGAAAAAAAATTTTTTTTTATATTTTTGCATTTTCTCAAAATTGACGGCAAGCTGAATCTTTTTTTTTTTAGTGCCTCGATAGGCAGCGGAGCAGACGGCCACCTGATGGTAAGTAGTCACCGCCGCCCATAGACTTCTGCAATACCAGGGCACAGCAAAGCCGCTGCCTACCAATTGAAAATGTTTTAGTTTCCTAGGTAATCGGGAAGTGCCTCAAAAATTACTGCCTAAAGATGTCAATACTTTACAATACGTAAATACTTTAATTAGCCCTATAGCAGCGATAGCCTAGTTGGTTCCGGTACGGACTGTCAAGACAAAAGTCGTATGTTCGAAACCCAAGTGGCATACACCTCTGACTTTTCTAAAGTTACGTGTGTATTCTGCTTTTACGGTAAAGGAAAACATCCTGAGGAAACCCGCATACCTGAGAATTCTCTTACGAATTTCAAATGTATGTGATGTCTACCAACCCACATTAGGCCAGCGTGGACTAAGACCTAACTCCTCTGATTAGTAGAGGAAGCCCGTGCCCAGCAGTGGGACAATGTTTAATATAGGGTTAGTATTATTATTATTATATTTGACTAGATGTTGCCTGCTGATCCGACCGCGTGGAGGTTATTTTTGGAAGAAAAGGTATACAATCCATGGAGGCATCTTAAGCTATTACACCTTTCTATATTTTGCTACACCATAGGAAGCGTGCATTTTTCCGGGATAAAAAGTAGCCTATGTCATTTTCTGATCCCTAAACTGCCACAATGCAAGAAATCATGTCGACCCCTTGCTCTGTGAAAAACTAAAATATCCCACGGGAATTGTAAATTTTTCCGGGATAAAAAGTAGCCTATGTGCTATTCCAGACTATAATCTATCTCCGTGCCAAATTTCAACGAGATCCGTCCAGCCGTTGTAGCGTGATTGAGTAACAAACAACCAGACATTCGCATTTATAATATTAGTATGAATGTATGTTTATTTCTCATTAGCTTGTTAAACAGTAGCGCTCCAAAAACGTCACATTATTTGAACATTGAATGAAAGTTTGCAATCTTATTGTAATATTTACTTTAACTGAACGACGTCATTGGTCTAGTCGGAGTGTACTGAGGCGGAAATGAGGTCCTGGGTCCATGACACGGAATAGTGAATTCGATAGGTACAAATTTTGTTTCAGCGAAACGATGGCCAAAGACAACACCTTTTTCCCTCCAAGGCACCAGTTTCTTCCAAATTTTGCCAATACAGCGGTGAATAGTTTTAGGGACAGTGGGTCTTCACTGTTTCATTCCTCTTTTTAACCGACTTCAAAAAAAGGAGGAGGTTCTCAATTCGTCGGAATCTTCTTTTATGTATGTTCCCCGATTACTTGAAGACGCCTGTAGGCCTACTCTTGAAATCAATTCCAATCTCGAACTCGATACAGTTTCAATTCCAATCTAGAAGATACTGGAACTCGTAACTCACTCAACTAAATGTAATTAATAGAATATTTACGAACTAGCGATAGTAAATACTCTATTTCATTTGGTTACTAAAAATTCCGCCATATTCAGTTAAATCGTGCGCTGGTGTTGCGTTCAAGAGTGCCAATTGTACAGTTTTCGAACCCAATCCCAATTTTAAATTGGAATCGAGTGTCAAGAGTAACCCCTCTGGACCGATTCGAGATTTTTTTGTGTTTTAATCGAAGTATATCAACTTCCCAGGTGTACGTTATTCCTGTATGAGGTATATTTACTTACTAGTTACACGGAATTACTAGAGTTGCGTAAAATGTATTGATAAGCACAAGTCTAGTAAGTAGATCCTTTGCCACAACAGTGAGAGAATCAGAACAATCAGAGAGAATCAGGTCATTACTGATAACAGCTGTTTTCCCTATAATAATAAGCACCCATACTGTAATACTATAAATGCGAGAGTAACTCTAGGAGTTCAAAATTTGTATGGGGAATGCAATTCCTAATTACTCGACTTAGGGATCTGGTAATTCATATTTAGGCTTTTGGTAGGAAATAAAGTAATACGTGTTTCAACGTTTTTGAAAAATCATCCCTAAAAGGGGCAAAGTGAGGTTAAACTTATTCACGCACAACACCTGAGAGGCTGGATAATCGCTACAGGTGCCTCAGTGCAGAGGACAACTCCTTAGATTTTATACTTCGGCTCCCGAAAATAACCTCCACGCGGGCGGAGCCGCGAGCAACAGCTAGTTGAGCTATAAAATACATAACTATGATTTTATGCCTACGATCTAATTTATCTATTAACTAGCTGTGCCTGTTGCCCGCGGCTCCACTCGCGTGAATTGGGAGAAAAGGTATACCATCCATGGAGGCATCTAAAGCTTTAACTTTTTCTATATCAGTGCGCACGAAGCGTTTTTCTAGTACATTTATCATGCGCACCGCTAGAGAGTGGAACTCTTTGCCGGTGTCTATATTTCCCGAAAGTTATAACCTGGGTATCTTTAAGTCAAGAGTGAATAGGTATCTTCTAGGCAAGCGTGCTCCACCTTAGACCACATCATCACTTACCATCAGGCGAGATAGTGGTCAAACGCAAGCTTATTTATAGTAAAAAAAAAACTGCCTAGTAGTTTTATAAAGAACCTCATATTTTCTGGGATAAAATATATCCTATGTCTTAATCCAGCTAATAAACTATGTGTGTGCCAACTTTCACCCAAATCCGTGATTGAGTAACAAACATCGAAACATACAATCTTTCACATTTACAGTATTTTTTTTATCCCGGCACGGCAAAGTAACGACACTGCACCTGATGCTAAGCGCAGTGCGGTCCAATCTGTCCCCCGCTACTAAATACAGTTATGCCGGCCTGCTTCTTCACACTACGCCATGGGCAAGGAGGTGAAGAAGCGGGCGAGGGTTTAGTGTCAGAGTACTCAGAACATCGTGCCCCAACTCTAGACCCCCGACAAAACCTGCCTACCCCTTCGGGGATTACAGGCGTGAGTGTATATGTATGTACTAAAGATATATAACGATAGGCAGCGACTTTGCTGTGCCCTGGCATTGCTGAAGTATATGGGCGGTGACTACTTACCGTCAGGTGGCATGTCTGTTCGTCTGCCTATCCAGGCACTAAAAAAATATATATATCATTTCCATCATCGGACTACAAGAGACTCGGCGAAGCGTCATCGCTTTATTACGCTTAGTGCGGTAGCGACTTTCCATGTGTCCCAACACTTAATATTGCTCTTCGTTGTTCGAAAAGAGCAACGCTAGAGTTACTTGCCCGTTCTTCTCTAGCGAAAATTCATTCCGAACTGGCGGTAGAGTGATATTTGACTGAATCTACAGCATTTCATGGAAGCAATATTTGATTTTAACCGTATTTGGTAAAACATTTATTTTTCTCTATATAAAGTACTAGTTGTTAAATGTTGCCCGCGGCTCCGCCCGCGTGGAGGTCATGTTTGGGAGAAAAAGTATACAATACAAAATACCAATATTCATGCGTTTAACTTAAAAATGACGGATTTTCATACAAACTATCATCCCCTATTTTACCCCCTTAGGGGTGGTATTTCCAAAAACCCTTCCTTAGTGGATGCCTACGTGATAAAAGGTACCTACTGTCAAAATTTCAAGTCTCTAACCCCAGCCGTTTTGTCTGTGCGTTGATCGATCAGTCAGTCAGTCAGTCAGTCAGTCAGTCAGTCAGTCAGTCAGTTTCTTCTTTTATATATACAGATAAATTCCTTTGATTGCTCTATGATAGTTTTTTTGTTTCGTTTTTCACAATTTCGCCTATTGTTTTCAATGGAAGCTGGGGGTCTTTTGTAATCATAGGGCGCTGGGCAACACAAAAAGCCCTTAAGTAGATCCGCCCCAGGTCCTGAGAAAACAGGACGGTTGGTAACTCTTGACTGCGAGGAACTACGGCCGTACCCTGGAAACCAATGTTTATCAACAAGATATCAGGTTTCACAGCTGGGCACCGTTAATCTAAATGTTAATTTCGTCATACGTAAAAATAAACAGGATAATAGTGTGTAGAAGTTGTACTTTGCCCGGATACACCATACAATAAACAGATGCATTCATGTCAATGATTCTTATCATAAAATTTAAACAACGAGACATTGCAAACTTTTTTCAAGGACAATCGGATAACATTGTAAAGTGGAATACTGGCTTCCGGTACAACTGACAGGGCATTTTTTCTTTTGTTTATTGTTAAATGCAAATAAATAAAATTTAAGTGTCTGTAATGTCAAAAGCATTTTACGAAATGCATATGAAAGTATATACGGTACTTATAAAAATGTGTTTATCTGTTTGTTCCGGCTAATCTCCGAAACGGTTGGACCGATTTTGACGGGACTTTTACTGGTAGTTAGCTGATGTTATAAGGAGTGACCTAGGATAAGCCCGGCCTCGAAGGCTGTAAAGATGTCCAAATTTCCGGACCAAAAAAGTAAAATAAACCTAGATATAATGCACAAAATTTGTTTTACTTTAACGTGTAATATTCGCGTAAACATACGAAACTATCATGTATTTTTTACATGATATAAATCCTCTTATGTTTTCGTCTTGATTAAAAACCCCATGATTGCCTCCATGTTAATGACGGAAGAGTTCCGGGACGTCAAAACGGAACACGCGATTTTGGTCTAGGTGATGAATGAACATGTAATTTTAAACCTATTTATATAAGCACACACGTCGGGTGTCTGTGACTGATATTTTTCTTTATGAGTAAATAGCAAACTAATGGCTATTTGACTGTTTTCGGGAAACCATTTTATTTTATTCTTCATGGTCTATATTATTAAAATATAATTATTAATAAACATATGTTTTCAAGGTTTAATTTGCGTTTTTGTAAACCAACTTTATTTTTCCCACCAAAACGCTACCAACTGTCATGGCCTCTCGTGTGACGTGACCATCCGCAAAACTATAGACGTTTGGTTCAGCGTTAGATGTTTCGAACGGTGACGTCATGCATGACTGATTTGTGGTTCATGTCACGTGACATAATGCTTTATTTTTACATATTTGTTTCTTAAAAATATTAAATAAACACATATAAATTAACAAATTGGTTCATTTTCGATATTTTAGACTAAATTTATTACAAAGAACAAATATCTATCAGGTTTTCACTTACTGTCAACTACCCTATTGCGTAATTATATATTAAAATACAGACCACTCTAGCTAACGACAAGGAATTCGATATTTAAATTACCAATGCATTGGTGTTTTAATATTCATAGACAAGGAACTTGTTTTGAAGACACACCTCACTAAATGGATAACCACTAGGTACTCAGTTTTTTATATCATAGTCCGGACAAACGAGCCAGTGGGTCACCTGATGTTAAGTGATCTCCACCGCCCATGAACATCCGCAATACCGAAAGTATCACGTATGCGCTGTCGGCCTTAAACGACAGGAATAGGGATTAGGGAAGGGAAGGGGGAATCTGGGCCTCCGGATATCTCACTTACCATACGAAACGCGACAGTGAACTGTCACTTTACGTTAGTTTTCTGTGAGACAGTGGTACTACCCCGGTCGAGGCGGCCCATTCATGCTGTAGACAAATATGTCTACATCGTGACTCTACCACTTTTGTGGCAAAGTGACTATTCCGTCTATAATTAACAACGTAATTCGAATATAATATAGACCGTCGCGGTCGAATAATTTCGGAAAAGCCATAAGTTTGATTTTTAAAATTAATATAATCGAAAAGGGTAACTTTCCATTGATTATTAAATGAGTCGTCCGCTCTGTCTGTCTTCGAAGGCCAATAAAATTAAAAATAATGAGTAGAGGCTATTGAATCGCAAAAAAGAAAGTAATTCATAATGTTATCATGAAATAGCATAAACACTTTAAAATTAAGTCGTAATATTGTCTCTGTTTGTGCACTTAGTTCTGTTAAACCACGCAACAGATTTAGAAGGTCTCATCACGATGTTTACTTTCATTAGCAAGCGATTATTAACAATGGATATACACATGCTGGTGGTAGGATATTCATATCCGCCCGGATAGCAACCACCGTACACAGGGTGAAAAACCCGCCATAGTTGCACACGCCAGTGTGTCGCGTTCCGGGATCAGCCAGTGTACATCCGGTTTTTTGGGGGTCTAGAGTTGGGGTACAATGTTTGGCCATTTTGCGGCCTTCTGAGTATTCTGACAATAGACCCTCGACCGCTTCTTCATCTTCTTGCCCATGGCGTAGTGTGAAGGAGCAGGCCGGCATGATTGTGTTGAGTAGCGGGGGATAGATCGTCTCTCGCTACTCGATACTCTAATTAGACCGTACTGCGCTTACCATCAGGTGAAGTGCGGTCACTTTGCCGTGCTAGGATAAAAAAAAACGTAACTTTAGAAAAGTCAGAGGTGTCTATTGGGCTGGTTTCGAGCATAGACTTTCATCTCGACAGTCCAAGACTACCAACAAGGCTATCGCTGCTTTTCTTTCCAATATATCAATATATTTTTATATATTTCTCAAAACTGATATTTAATAGCATGATTTAGAATTGTTTCACGTTATGTTCAAACGAAAAGAAATTGAATAAATCTTTATTTTTTTTCGAATTGTCTCTGCCCGTGACCATGAAGGTTGTAACGTTTTTGAAACGTCGGAACTAATAAAAAGTACACCGACTTCAATAAAAAACAAATTATGCGTCTCTATAAAATTTGAGGGTTGCCCTTGATTTGTCTGAGATCCCATCATCAGATCCTGACTTGGTGCCAATGGGACCACCTGGGAAGTATACCCTTTTAAACAAAAAAAGAATTTCTCGAATCGGTCCAGGCGTCTTCGAGTTATCAGGTAACATACATAGAAATAAAAGATTCCGACGAATTGTTAACCTCCTCCTTTTTTGAAGTCGGTTAAAAAGTAAAATAACCGCAATAAAACCCGTAAAAAACTTTTCATTTCAATAAATATATTACACTAATTTATTTTAAATAATTCAATAAGTATATTTTATCAATTAATAGATTGAGAACAAAACTGGCCTTTACAGTAACAATACAAAGTGATTCCTCACTAAAGTTAATCCATGATGTCATGGTGTTCATCTCTTTTAAGAATCAATAAATGACCTATGCTAAAGTGTATGAATCAGTAATGCCAACGTGAACAACACCATATTTGTATATTTTTGTAACGTACAAAAACACGTGGTGAACTAAGGCCAGACGGTTTGATTCCATTTTTAAATTTATGACGCAATGTCCTGTCCAAAACCGGTTAAACGACTCCGCCCGTCTAGTGCCAGTACTGGCTGCATAGTTCCCGAAGAGGCGATCCGTCGAACAAATTTCGAAACGGGGTTATAAAGAACATCAATAACTAGGCAGTAGGAATTTATTTTAACTTAAAAATGACGTATGCGTATTGTATAAAAATCAAGTGAATTTAATTAGCAAAGACGCTATTTAGAAGGCAATTTAAAAAATCGTGAAAAAAATATGATAATTTCTTCATTGATACAATTTCGATGCTCGGTTCGTACAAATGTTACGCAAATAATAATTTAAGACTAGTATGACCTAAATCCTTGATAATTTCAGATTATAATTCAAGTCCGAACATTTAATTAAAAATGCAATATATTTTTATTTCTTTACAGTACAGTTAAATAATTTATGACATCTTGCTATGAGATCTAATGCGTTTGTATATAATAAATCTATGGTGTGTAAATAGAGACTGGCTGAAAGTTCCTGTCACTTTTTTTTGTATGGGATGACATCTAACTGCCACAAAAATCAAAATTAGAATACTTATATTGGCAAGCTCACACACACAGCTAAATAAAGTGATTTATCGACCATATCACTAATCAGCTATTGTTCTTAATTTTCTATACCATATCATGCTTGTAGTTACACTACCCCATTGCTGAGCACAGACCTTCTCTACTAATGAGAGGTGCTTTAATCCACACGCTGACCTAATTCGGATTGGCAGACAAAGATACCTTTGATTGAACTATGAAGAATTCTTAGTAGATTTCTTCACGATGCTTTTACTGACCGTTAAAGCGAGCAATATCGAAAAATCAGAAGTCTAATTCTCGGCTTTCGTCTCGAAAATCCGTACCAATACTCCGTTGCATATTAGACAGCCAAGTTTCTTAAATTATATTATTGGCCCAATTATCAAAATACGAAACTTCATTTCGGAAAAAAATTCAAGATAGAGAACAAACTGTTTGTTTATTTTTTAACCGACTTCAAAAAAGGAGGAGGTTAACAATTAGTCGGAACTTTTTTTTTTATGTATGTTACCCGATTACTCGAAGACGCCTGGACCGATTCGAGAAATTCTTTTTTTGTTTAAAAGGGTATACTTCCCAGGTGGTCCCATTGACACCAAGTCAGGATCTGATGATTGGATCTCAGAAAAATGAAGGGAAACCCTCAAATTTTATAGTGACGCATAATTTGTTTGTTATTGAAGTCGGTGTACTTTTTATGAATTAAATAAACTTTTACTTATATATATCCTACTAGGAAGTGGATACACGTATTTTTATTATACAGAAATACGCAATATTGTGTTATTTCGCGGGACATAAGAACTACTCCGTTCGATTATTTGAAGAAATGTGGATTTTTTGAAGTTACGAATTTTGATAATTAGGCCTACTATATACTTTTTTTTTACTATATACTTTTTCAGCAGGCCGGCATGATTGTGTTGAGTAGCGGGGGATAGACTGTCTCTCGCTACTTAATACTCTATCTGGACGGCACTGCGCTTACCATCAGGCGCAGTGTGGTCACTTCGCCGCGCCAGAATAAAAAAAAATACTTTTTCTTAATTACTTAGCATAGTAATATATTTATACGGTAGAGCAAGGCTGTAACTTGTTTCGTGTGTATTACACATAGGACAACAAGACAGATTGTTTAGACTTTAGAGCAAGTAGTATATATATAGTATCTGAGGCTATCAACTACCATCAAAATGTTATCTGTCCTCTATTTACTATTTTCCAAGGACATGTCCTGGTTTTTAGAGTGTCCTGGGGCGTCCTGGGTTTTTAAAGCGCCCTGATAAGGTTCTGTATTTTAAAATTAGCATACCACTTTTGCTTTTTTGGGGGGTGCGTCTCGGCTCGCATAAGATGCCTCTGGTTTTTAAACTGAATTGTCCTGGTTTTTCTAACGCCAAAAACTAACAGGGTTGGCAACCCTAATTTATACTAACTCATGGCCCAACACTGGTTGGTACACTTAAAAAAATCTTATTTTAAAATCAACGTTCTATTTTCAAAAACGTGTTTAGAAGAGCCGAATAAACATGTTTGTTCAAAGTACACCTTATCCAACTCTAACCCCAATGCTCACTCAGGTGTGAACGCATACTGAGTTGTATTAAAAGCTTACAATTAGAAAAACATTTAAAAATAAGTATTAGATGTATTTTGTTTTGTCATGGAAGGCCCTGACCAAGGTCACCTTTACGTATTTTTTTTTTATCAACGTGTAATAGAGGCAAATTATAACTTCGTTATCTGTATATATAAAAGAAGAAACTGACTGACTGACTGACTGATTTTTGGAAATTCCGCCCCTAAGGGGGTAAAATAGGGAATGAAAGTTTGTATGAAAATCCGTCATTTTTAAGTTAAACGCATGAATATTGGTATTTTGTATTGTATACTTTTTCTCCCAAACATGACCTCCACGCGGGCGGAGCCGCGAGCAACAGCTACTGTAATATAAACCTACTGTATTATTTTTAATTATAAGTAATAAAAGGGCAGTTAGTACCTAACACTCCTATTTTGTGGTGTTAACTTAAAAAAAATGTAGTAAACTACGCTTAAATGCGGGCCTGCATGTTGTTTTTTTATAGGAACGCTACTGGCGCGTAAACTTCACATCTTGTCGCTAACGGATAAATTATTATTTCCAGTTTCCAGAATGCACGTAAGTAAACTAAGACAACCTCCTAGGGGAGAACTTCATAATATATCCCCTACATCCATAGATTAAATTGGAAAAGAATATAATTTCAAAATAAAATAACAACTAAAATAAAAGCCTTCGACAGTACAGAAATGTGATATTCTTATCACGTACATAAACTAGATCCATTCATTCGTGTCCTTATTTACGTTCAACGGTAATATAACTGCATCAATAAAAACAATTATTATACGTACATTACATAAAGAAAATAGGAAACATCTGTTTATTATCGATTTAATTATTTTAAAAAGGCATAAGCCGTATAATTCTATTTCATTGCACAATTATAAGAAAAAAAATTAAAAAGATGTGACTGTATTTTTTTTTAATTTGTAAGGAAGTATTTCGGTGTTGGTCCGTATCTTAAATTAAATAAATTATTATTAGAGCCGTTGATTGTGCAGTTAGCATTACTAAACCTGGAAAGGTTTACTCAGGTCATTACCACGCAGTGGCGGTGAAAGTACTGGTTCATTGGCACATACAATGTTCACATTTTATTTCTACAAAACGTATACTATACTATTTACTTACCGACATCCTGGTTTATATCCTAAATATTGCAATTGGCACACCAAATCTTCTATCTTTTTTTGCAAGCACAAAATTAATTTCGTTTTTATTTTTAATTAAATTACACTTTCTTTATGGTTTTCTATAGTGTCATTTTTTGTGTATTATATTTTTAAAAACAGAACACGAAAAGACGCGCGTGCACACCTACAAGGCGTTCGAATTTCGAATGAAGTGACGTGAGACGACGCGATTCAAACGGCGCGGTGCGGCGGCGCTGGCGCTATGGGCGGTTGTGTGACGTCACGCGTGTAATCGATTATTTTAACAAATATATCAAGCAACAAGGCTGATTTTAAAGCGCTTTATTGAAGGCTGTACGTCGCGCAAAATTACTTCAAGTTACAAGAAATTCGTGAGAAGTTTGCTGACCTAATCGCCATGAAGGCTGACATGACATGAAGGCGTTATAGTCTTCGAAACGTCGGGACTACAAAAGTAAAATAAACTGCGATAAAATCCGCAAACTTAGTTTTATTTCAATGGCTA
The DNA here is from genome assembly GCA_905220505.1 of Laothoe populi. NCBI lineage: Eukaryota > Metazoa > Arthropoda > Insecta > Lepidoptera > Sphingidae > Laothoe > Laothoe populi. The sequence continues at coordinate 4,919,508 of HG992174.1, read as the reverse complement.
ATATTCGAACAAAGATGAGAAAAAATCAATACCATATTAATGTCTGACACTGACATGGCGAAAAGCCCATTATTAGTCACATAGGACGGAAAGAAACTTGGACTCTAACCGCTATATTTACCTCTTTAGGTGTGGGTAATATACTTAAAGGTTTGTCGTGATCCGATAGCCTAGTTGGAAGTGTCACCGACTGCCATGACGAAGGTCCTAGGTTCGAAACTAGGGTCAAATAACACACACCTCAGACTTACGACATACTTGTGACATCTCGTGTGTATTTGTCGCTTAAAACTTTTTTTTAGTGCCTGGGTAGGCAGACGAGCAGACAGGCCACCTGTTGGTATGTAGTCGGGGGTCTACAGTTGGGGTAAGATGTTTGGCCGTTTTGCGTCCTTGAGTTTTTTGACACTAGACCTTCGACCACTTCTTCACCTTCTTGCGCATGGCGTAGTGTGAAGGAGCAGGCCGGCATGATTGTGTTGAGTAGCGGGGGATAGATTGTCTCTCGCTACTCGATACTCTAATTGGACGGCACTGCGCTTACCTGATGGTAAGGTATGGTATGGTAAGGTGCAGTGCGGTCACTTCGCCGTGCAAGGATAAAAAAAAAAAAAAAAACCTGGTGATATCTCTAGTGTGCCATTTAACTGTTTATATATTAGTAGATAAGGAACATATAGTACTGCATTATAATAAAGTTAGTATAAACAAAAGCGTTTACTGGCGTCACTTCTCAGAATAAATATCTTTGTTCATTGTTTATCAAGTCTGAAGGCGGAATTGGAACTTGAACCGTCTCAACTTGCTGAGTCAATATAAGATTAAAGGACGGTTTCGTGTAATTCATTATTAAATACTAGTTGTTGCTCGCGGCTCCGCCCGCGTGGAGGTCATGTTTGGGAGAAAAAGTATACAATACAAAATACCAATATTCATGCGTTTAACTTAAAAATGACGGATTTTCATACAAACTTTCTTACCCTATTTTACCCCCTTAGGGGCGGAATTTCCAAAAATCCTGAAACATATATTTTTTATTTTTAACTAAAATGCCAAATACTAATTTTCATGAGTTTAACTTCACAAATGACGGATTTGCATACAAACTTTCATCCCCTATTTTACCCCCTTAGGGGTGGTATTACCAAAAACCCTTCCTTAGTGGATGCCTACGTGATAAAAGGTACCTACTGTTAAAATTTCAAGTCTCTAACCCCAGCCGTTTAGGCTGTTCGTTGATCGATCAGTCAGTCAGTCAGTTTCTTCTTTTATATATACAGATAAATAAATAACATCCAACAGTCACACAAATAGCCCCGATCCCACACTAAGACACGAGTTTTGTGTTGTGGGTATCAGGGACCTAGAGAGACGCACGATCTCACAACACCCAGACCCCGGACACAAATGTCTGTCACACAAACATTTGTCCCGGTGTAGGAATCGAACCCACGGCCTCTCGTTTTACAGCCCAAAGCAATGGCCAATGGCATCGCAAGCTCTGCTACCCTTTACTAGCTGCTCTATGCCACGCACGGTTTATCCCTGGCTACATGAAAACTAGATGTTGCCCGCCGCTCCGCCCGCGTGGAGGATATTTTTGGAACGAAAGGTATACAATCCATAGAGGCATCTAAAGCTATTACACCTTTCTATATTTTCCTATCCCATAGGAAGCGTGCATTTTTCCGGGATAAAAGTAGTCTGTGTCATTTTCTGAGCCCTAACTACCATGCAAAAAACATATCGATCCCTTGCTCTGTGAAAAACTAAACTATCCCACGGGAACTCTAGCCTAGCTATTCCAGATTATAATCTATCTCTGTGCCAAATTTCAACCAGATCCATCCAGTCGTTGTAGCGTGATTGAATAACAAACATCCATCCATCCATTCATCCAAACTTTTGCATTTATAAGTAGTAAGCTAATACTCACTAGCAGACAAGAAAACTAATTCCAACCGATTACAACTTTAGTTACACTTATAAGCAAATAAATAACTCAAACACGACATTTCTCACTTCGGCCAACACGATCAAATAATGATTTTGTGTGATTTCTTGTTATCCATAGTAGGTATGTATTTGTCGGAATATTTAGCGGTTGTTAGTATTTGTAATGGAAAAAAACGTGATGTCAAATTTTGCTAGCCAATGCAAAAAAGTGGAGGGTCCAATGTTACGTATATATTTTTGAAGTGATAACTTCTTATGGGAGAGTAAACAGCGTAGCGTTACGTGTATATACTTGGACACTCTGTCTGGCTTCTTTATTAATTTCTATTTCTGTCGTTCCATAATCTCTGTGCTATATTTTTTTGAAGTGAAACTTCTTTAGAATCGTTGTGATTTGATTTGAGTGGGATCGAGTGAGATCGAGTGGGAGCGAGTGGAATCGAGTGGGTAAAATATATTTTATAACCAAAAAAAGATTTTAATAATAAATAACCTTTCCTCACATTATCATATTAATATACATAAAGTTTAAGTAATAACCTGAGCTTTTCTCAAGTTAAACAATTTCAATATTATATGTATAGTTCAACAGTTTAGATTAGTTTAAGTTATAACTTCTGTCGAGCATCCCGAGACGCACACGTTTTTTTTATTTGACTCATCTCATCTGCAATAAAACGCAGTTTCGTTTTTAATTTTTTCGTACTTTGCAAGACGTTTGGAAGACATTTTAATATTTTAAAATTCATTTATAAAGTGCCAGTGGTCTCGGGCAGACGTTGTCCTGCCATAAACTACCTTCTCTGTGAACGGAATTTTCGTTGAAAAAATAAGAAGTTGAGACCTCGACCACAGCGCCACCTATCGGATCTAAAGCTATCCTATTTTGCAAGTTGGACTCAACATACACAAAATTTCATTGAAATCGGTTGAGTGGTTTCGGAGTACATCTTGTCAGTTTTGTATTATATAGCTGTTGCCCGTAGCTCCGCCCGCGTGGAACATAATGCACTGATTTGTGGTCTAAAACCATCTTTGCATTATTGCCTTTCTAATTAAACCGGTTTGGGGAACATCGGTTGGATGGTTTTAAAGTCTATCGAACATAGGTTGAAACATTTTTGTGTTTTATACATACCTACATTATAGAATCATTAGAATAGATAGATGGTAATTGTTTTTAAACAGAATTCAAAAAAGGAGGTTCGGTAACAAGAGAGTTAAAAATGTGTTTGTCAAATAATAAATAGTGTGAGTAACTTCTTTAGAGGTGTTAAATACTCTAAGGTAACTTCAGATATAGAATAGTATGAATTATGGTAATTATTTCAAAATCTTTTTATTTATACTGTCACGGCAAAGTGACCACACTGCACCTGATGGTAAGCGCAATGCCGTCCAATTGTAGTCGCGAAAGACAACCTATCCCCCGCTACTCAACACAATTATGCCGGCCTGCTTCTTCACACTACAGCATGTGTAAGAAGGTGAAGAAGCGGTCAAAAGTCTATTGTCAGAGTACTCAGAAGGCCGCAAAACGGCCAAAAATCCTACCCCAACTCTAGACCCCCAACAAAAACCGGATGTACACAGGCTGATCCCGGAATGCGACACACTTGCGTGTGCCACTATGGCGGGTTTTACACCCTGTGTACGGTGGTCGCTATCCGGGCGGATATGAATATCCTACCACCATTTGTAAGCCTCTCAACAAAATTAAGTGGCAATAGAAGCAAATGTACCATATTTTCAAGTTTCCCTGAATAGTACCTATTAGTAATTTTACAAAGTTTCTTTGATTTTTAGCATGAAGACATGTATTTAGCTTAGTGGTCGCTGAAGAGATAAATAACTGAATATCATGTTTACAAATCGATAGTCAAATAATTTGTCGTTGGCTTTATGATCAAGCAGTGTGATGCCTTAAAGAAAGAAATAAATCTGATTTCCACTCATAGCTTTAGCACTTTTGGGCGGGAATGTGATGTGATGTTGTATTGTGATTAATAAGTGAAAAAAATATTTCAGACATGGCTTAGGCCTTTAAATTGTGACTATTACAGACATGGCTTCAGCCTTTAAATTGTGACTATTATAGACATGGCTTAGGCCCCTTGAATTGTGTTTATTTCAGACATGGCTCCGGCCTTTAGAATGAGAAAAATATCGGACATAGCTTCCCCCTTTTGATTGGATGAAGACTGCAGACATGGCTTCGGCCTTTTGTATAAGTTAAAACCAGAGAAGAAGAAGACTTTAATTCTAGCCCAGATTTGGAGAAAATAACGACAGACATGGCTGCATGGTGGAAAACCTTTGCCTTCTCTTTTATAGAGTAAATAGATAAATAAAAAAAAAATGCATATTATTTATTATAGGAAGACTAGGCAGTATGGTTTAAAGACTATAGCCTACACTCTAGCGCGTAAATAAATCATATTGTTAAAGACATTTTAATAATAAGTAGATTATCATTAATATACTTTTAATTAATTAATTAATTATAAAGTAGCACGTAAAAGCGCTTCAGTCGCTTAATTTACTGCAATTGGAGGTGTGTTGGGGCTCGTCCTGACGTCACACATTATCCAATATACATTGACCTATCGCTAACATTTATTACACAGAAATTGCATATAAAACAGTGGATATAATGAGCGTGCAGGGGTTAAGATTTTCTGGTTAGCCGTGACCTTGAAATTACTTACGGTACACTGTCCGTCCGTTGTGTGTACAGCAAGACTGCCAGATTGTATAATTGGATACAAAATGTGTATAATTTTGTTAACTTATGTAATTTTATAGTAAAAGTAGTCCGACAAACGAGCCAGTGGGTCACCTGGTGTTGAGTGATCTCCACCGCCCATGAACATCCACAATACCGAAAGTATCATGTATGCGTTGTCGGGCTTAAAGGACAGGAATAGGGATTAGGGAAGGGAAGGGGGAATCTGGGCCTCCGGTTATCTCACTTACCATACAAAACGCGACAGTAAACTGTCACTTTACGTTGGTTTTCTGTGAGACAGTGGTACTACCCCGGTCGAGCCGGCCCATTCATGCTGTAGACAAATATGTCTACAGCGTGGCTCTACCACTTCACCATTAGTATGTATATCAGATTGCCTTGTATAATTGGATACAAAGAATACAAAAATTAAAGTGCAAAGTAAGCATGGTTTTTGCCTTTTTAGAAACACACGGATGATGCAGACGTGACCAACAGCCTGGAGCTGCTATAGCTTGGAAGGGATATGTTTTTTTTTATCCTGGCACGGCATAGTGACCGCACTGTACCTGATGGTAAGCGCAGTGCGGTCCAAATAGAGTACTGAGTAGCGAGAGACGATCTATCCCCGCTACTCAACACACTCATGCCGTCCTGCTTCTTCACACTACGCCATGAGCAAGAAGGTGAAGAAGGGGTGGAGGGTCTAGTGTCAGAGTACTAAGAAGGCCGCAAAATGGCCATTGTACCCCAACTCCAGACCCCCGACAAAATTATTAAAAAAAAAAATTATTTAAAAAAATAAACAAATATTTCCTCGCTTAGCGTGTTCTACCGTCTGTATCATGGCGAATGCTCTGAAGAATTGTTTGATCTTATCCCATCCTCTCCCTTCCATACCAGAACCACGCGTACTGGCTTGCGGAGCCACAGCTTCGTGGTGTCTACTACCCCGGCCCGAACCAAGAGGTTCGCAAATTAGTATTTTTGCCGCACCATCAAGCTGTGGAACAGTTTGCCAGCTACCGTGTTCCCTCCTTCCTATGATCCTGGGTCCTTTAGGCGTAGGGTGAAGAAGCTAAACAGCAGGCCGGCAAGATTGTGTTGAGTAGCGAGGGATAGACTGTCTCTCGCTACTTGATACTCTATCTGGACGGCACTGCGCTTACCATCAATATAATAATACTAATAATAATAATACTTGCCCTGTATTAAACATTGTCCCACTGTTGGGCACGGGCCTCCTCTACTAATGAGAGGGGTTAGGCTTTAGTCCACCACGCTGGCCTAATGCGGGTTGGCAGACTTCTCATACCTTCGAAAAATTCTCTAATAAGCAGGTTTCCTCACGATGTTTTCCTTCACCGTTAAAGCAAGCGATAATTAACATTTTAATACACACATAACTTAAGAAAATTCAGAGGTGTATGCCACTTGGGTTTCGAACCTACGACTTTCGTCTTGGCAGTCCGTACCGCAACCAACTAGGCTATCGCTGCTGCAACTAGGCTAGAGAAAAAAAAATTGCGTAAATTTTCACGATGCATGCGCACAGCGACAAGAAACGAACACCATTAAGTTAGTCGTTAAACCTCCACAGGTAAAGTATGAAGTGATATCATTATTCAAGATATATGTATATATATTATAACTCCATTCGTTTACTGTTGCATTTAGAGACGTTATCACGAGGATTTATGTTTCAATTTCATTTTTGATTATGTTACGATAGTGACTGTTAAAATCAAAATCAAATATTTATTGAATCCATGAAATGTTATACATCATTTAGATTCAGTCAATTTTTTACTCTACCGCGAGTTCGGAATGCAGTTTCGCTAGAGAAGAACGGGCAAGAAACTCTAGCGTTGCTCTTTTCACACCGGTTAACAATAATTGGTCATACAATTAGTAAACGATTTCAGTTTAATTACATTAGATTAGAGCAGCTCAATATATGTTAAGTTGCCTTATTGCAATATTGTGAATAAAAAATCATTACCAGACCTAGTGCCGCACATGACCATCGTGTTGTCATGTACTTACTCTTTATGTACTTGGTTATGTATATGGCGGTTTATTTATTCCGGAAAAGAATTCTGTAGCGTGGATTTTAGTAGAATTAATATATTACTATACTATAGCAGCGATAGCCTAATATGATTGCGGTACGGACTGTCAAGACGAAAGTCGTAGGTTCGAAACCCAAGTGGCATACACCTCTGACTTTTCTAAAGTTATGTGTGTATTAAAATGTAATCATCGCTTGCTTTAACGGTGAAGGAGAACATCGGGAGGAAACCTGCATATCTGAGAATTTTTCGAAGGTATGAGAAGTCTGCCAACCCGCATTAGGCCAGCGTGGTGGACTAAGGCCTAACCCCTCTCATTAGTAGAGGAGGCCCGTGCCCAGCAGTGGGACAATGTTTAATACAGGGCTAGTATTATTATAATATATTACTGCATTATTACGACTTATTTTCATACGTTTATGCATTTTTTAAAACAAATGTGCACTGAAAATAGCCCTGTTATTATATTATTACAATAACCAGTCATGACTCATAAGCTCGCCGGCGGCGCGTCAACACTAGTAACACACGCCGTTCTTCCAAGCTATTTTGAACTTTAATGCTATGGAAATAAACGCTTGTATTGTACTACCTACTTTTTTTTAATATCCTTCTAGACACGAGTGAATAAACTGACATACAAATTTGAAATTTATTTATTTATTTATTGAGAAGAATAGTTACAGCTAATAAATAAAACAAAACAAGTAACAAAATAATAAACTAACAAAATAAGAGATTTTACACAGACAAACTTTTAATATTCACAAAATCACACCACTTATATAAGCGTTCCCTCCATCTCTCTCTTCTACCTTTTTCCCTGTGTTCTTTACCCTCCGGTCGTTGGCTCTCTTATCCTCTACTCTCCTCTCATCCCCTCTCATCTAATTTACTCTCCTCTCCTCTCATGTCGTCTCCTCTCCTCTCATGTCGTCTCCTCTCCTCTCGTGTCCGCTCCAAGTTACAGTTTCGTGTATATAAGGAGAAAGACTCGTGTTCTTTCAAGGACACCGGACGTTTAGAGCTTTTGTATGTTCACGACTCTACTGTAGTGTGGATAGAACGAATGTGTTTCCTCAGATTTGCATTATTGGAGAATAGCTGAAACATTAACGACATGGCAATCACAAGTATAAAATATTTACGTTAGAAGCTCCTACATCAAATAACAAGAGGGATAGTCTTTCGCACCTTGATACTCTAACTTGGGTTGCCAACCCCGAAATTGAAATACCAGGATTTTTAGTTTTTGAAGTAAGAAAAACCAGGACAATTCAATTTAAAAACATGACGCATCATTTTGCGAGCTGAGGCGCCAAAACCAGGACATGTCCTAGGAAAACAGGACGGTTGGCAACTCTACTCGAACTGGACAGTACTGCGTTTATAATCAGGTGCAGTGTGGTCACTGTGTCGTGACAGGATAAAAAGTATAAAATTGGTTTAATTTGATTAATCCAAACTGACAGTTCGTTGGTTTTAATTTGATAAAGGTTTTAAAATATTTGTATAGTAAGTTTTATACGCAATTAAAAAAAATTCTAATTCATAAAAAGTACACTGACTTCAATAAAAAAACAAATTACGCGTCCCTATAAAATTTGAGGGTTGCCCTCGATTTTTCTGAGATCCCATCATCAGATCCTGACTTGGTGCCAATGGGGCCACACCTGGGAAGGAACAAAAAAAGAATTTCTCAAATCGGTCCAGGAGTCTTCGAGTAATCGGGGAACATACATAAAAAAAAAGATTCCGACGAATTGAAAACCATCTCCTTTTCTTAAAGTCGGTTAAAAATAAAAGTACCTTCAAGCAATGTGCACAGCGGTGTTCAGTTAGATGTGCAGCAGACACGTGCTTATGCAAAAGTTTCTCCGTCGCAAATTTCTTTAAACATTGTTCACATGGAAACCTATGGGCGAAAATATATACCAAAATATATCTTGTTTTCTCTTTGCACGACTACTCACGAATATGGGTAAAATTTAAAAGATTCTGGATGTATATTTCAAGGCCTAACCCTTTTCAACAGTGGGGGTCTGAGCCCAGCATTGGGACAATAATCCACTATTATCTGTATATATAAAAGAAAGAGACTGACTGATATATCAACGCACAGCCTAAACGGCTGGGGTTAGAGACTTGAAATTTTGACAGTAGGTACCTTTTATGACGTAGGCATCCACTAAGGAGGGGTTTTTGGAAATACCCCCTTAGGGGTGGTAAATAGGGGATCAAATTTTGTATGAAAATCTGTAATTTTTGAAGTTATTAGATTGGCGCTTTATAAAGCGCAAGTCCGGCCCCACGTGGAGTACTGTTCTCATCTCTGGGCAGGGGCCCCGAAATACTTGCTAGACCCACCCACTTGACTCTTTACAGAGGCGGGCCGTTCGAATTGTCGGGGATCCTGATATCACGGATAGCCTGGAACCGTTGGGACTGCGGAGAGACTTCGGGTCACTCTGCTTGTTTTATCGGTTGTTCCACGGGGAGTGCTCCGAGGAACTGTTTAAAATGGTGCCTACATCACCATTTTATCATCGCACCATCCGACACCGCAACAGAGTTCATCCCTACCACCTGGAAACGATTCCGTCTAGCACGGTTCGTTTTCAGCGTTCATTCTTACCACGTACGTGCAAGCTCTGGAATGAACTCCCTGCAGCGGTGTTCCCTGAGCGCTATGACATGTCCTTCTTTAAACGAGGCTTAAGAAGAGTAGTCCTTAAACGGTAGACAGCGGCTCTGCTGTGCTCTGGCATTGCAGAAGTCTATGGGCGGCGGTGACTACTTACCATCAGGTGGCCCGTCTGCTCGTCTGCCTATCCAGGCACCAAAAAAAAAAAGTTAATCGCATGGAAATTGGTATTTTGTATTGTATACTTTTTCTCCCAAGCATGACCCCCACGCGGGCGGAGCCACGAGCAACAGCTAGTTACTATGTAAGTGAAATGCTGTACAGAAATCTGTCTGCCAACTCAAACGGGTTTCTCTAACAAAAAATAGACGATAACATGCTGATTCATCCCTTCTCCACCACTCGTCTCGTCCCCCTCCTCTCCGCTCGTATCGTCCCCTCTCGTCTCCACTCGTATCATCTCCGCTCGTATCGTCCTCTCGTATTCAGCAATATCGTCTCCTCTCGTCTTTACTCGTATCTTCCTCTCTCGTCTTCGCTTGTCTCGTACCCTCTCTCCGACCGTTCATGTTTTTTCCACTCCACTCTTTTTGCCGCCTCTCGTCACATCGCTACGATAATTCATCATCTCTCCACTCCATTCGTCTCGTCCCCTCTCCTCTCCGCTCTTCCCAGTTTTAACAATTATCTAATTAGTAATTAGTTCGTTTACGGTAGGCAGCGGCTTTGCTGTGCCCTGGCATTGCAGAAGTCTATGGGCGGCGGTGACTACTTACCATCAGGTGGCCCGTCTGCTCGTCTGCCTATCAAGGCACTAAAAAAAAAAATTGTTAACCATTTTGCTTTCAATAAATCTAAATATTTAAAAAGGTGTTTAGTATCACGTGACCTTTATATCCTGTAAGTTATTATAGACCCGGATGCCAAATCTTAATAGGGTAGTTGACTCGATTTTTTTTATTAATTTAATCAACATGTTACATTACCTAAAACCTATTATCGAAAGAATTTTATGAATCCGAACAAAAATAAGTAAATTAGACACCACTCAAATCTGCTGGAAGGGGTAGTTTTCAAATAACAGTACAAGATGCATATCTGATACCGTGACGTCACGGTACCATGAATCGCCTGTACTGTACCGTTGTGCGAGGGAGATAGCGATATGTTCCCAATACGCCATCGTTTTCGCTTATGCCTGTGAGTATTTGCTCACACCAATATTTAAAATAAATATTGTGACCTCATTTTTCAAGCAATTTGGATTCTGTTTTCGCAAAAGATTTTCTTTTGCGTATTATATTCGATTGCGTAGAGAATAATGTACAAAATTAAACACAGGAAACTACCCTATTGTCGTAAGATGCATGCTTACAAGAAAAACTTACTTTCCGCCATCAGCATGTCTAGAAGCTTCCACAAAATGCCTCTTCAAACTCTTCTCAGTCTTGTAATACTTGTTACATTCAACACAATAATGATTTTTATTTTCACTATGTACTTTGGAGTCGGCCCGCAGATTTGAGCCCGTGGTAAACGTACGTAGGCAAATCTCGCATGAGAAGGGTTTGAGGCCTGTATGGGACCTGTGATATATGGCATCTTAATTAATGTCTACACAAGAACAATACTAATGTAAGCTCTTTATGTGATTGGTCAATTATAGCACTAAATTTAAACGGGCCAATCACATACGCGTATTTTTCCAGAGACGTGATTGGTCCGTTTAAATTTAACGCCAAAAACTGACTCGACAACTTTAAGAGCTTAGTTAAGTATTGTTAAATACGGATGTATACCTAAAATAACATGAGGAAATACTGCTGTCCATTTACTGGTGGTAGGATATTCATATCCACCCGGATAGCGACCACCGTAAACAGGGTATAAAACCCGCCATAGTGGCATACGCAAGTGTCGCGTTCCGGGATCAGCCAGTGTGCATCCTGTTTTTGTCGGTGGTCTACAGTTGGGGTATTTGGCCTTTTGCGGCCTTCTGAGTACTCTAACACTAGACCTTCGACCGCTTCTTCACCTTCTTGCCCATGGCGTAGTGTGAAGAAGCAGGCATTGTGTTGAATAGCGGGGGATAGATTGTTTCCCGCTACTTGATACTCTAACTGGGCATACTTACCATCAGGTGCAGTGTGGTCGCCGTGCCAGGATAAAAAAAAGGCATGAGTTTATCGAAAAAAACTTTTTACAAACGCAGTCTTACCTTATATGTACGGTAAGTCGTTGTTTGGTATGAAATTCTTTATTGCAGTGGTCACATGCATATTTCTTGTTATTTAGATGAACATTTTTCGTGTGAACTTTTAAAGAATGTTGGTCCCTGAAAAAGGCGGTTATATCAACATTTTTAGGGGTTTACTGGCTCGATGGCGTAAATGTACAACTACTGTGCTAAGGTCTCGGGTTCGATCCCCGGGTCGGGTAAAGTGATATTGGGTTTTTGTATTTAGAAATGCTCAGTATTAATCGGTGCGGGAATCGAACCCACGACCTCTCGTTTGACTGCCTCGATGGCATAAATATAATTGCGTATGCTGTGATAAGGTCTCGGGTTCGATCCCCGGGTCGGGTAAAGTGGCATTGGATTTTGTATCCAGAAATGCTCAGTAATAATCGGTGCGGGAATCGAACCCACGACCTCTCGTTTCACAGCCGGTTACTCACCCGCTGCGCCATAATGTCTATTTAGGAACTTAATAATTACTGTAGTGTAATGTTGGATAAAGGCATTATACATTGCATGACCATTGCCTGCCTGATTATTAATAAATAAATCTTATAATTTAATTAGGAATCAATTTTTGCAGTTATATTATCATGTTATTAAAAACCATGTATTTATAATTAAAGTACCTATGATCCTATAAAAAGAAATTAGAATGATTTAATAAAATTCTCACCCAAAAATCTTCTTACACACCCCACAAATAGCAGGCACGCCGTTGGTCCCACATTTGAATCTATGCGCCACACCGTGGGACCAACGCTTGAACTTGGTCCCACATAATCGACATTTGAATCTGCGCTTGTGAGCTAGCATGTGTTGTGATAAAACCTCCGTGGATTTAAATCTTAATTGACATACATTGCAAATGAGGTCACCAGAATCCTGAGTAGAAATATATATTAAAATAATAAATAAAAACACCCAACAGTCACACATAGTCCTGACCCCACACTAGGTAAACCTGTATTGTAGGTACCAACTATGAAGGACTACACACAATACAGACCCGAAACGAATATCTGTCTGTCACACAAAAAATTGTCTCATTGCGGCATTCGAACCCACGGCCTCCTTGTGAAATTAGAGGTAAGACGATTGACATATTTTTATCATTTTATTAAGTAAAATGTTAACTGTAACACATTATCAAAAGAATGTTATAAAACTTGATTGATCCCGGCAACCGCACCACCTCGATGTCCAGCGTTCCACAACAGCGCGATTTTTACGGCATTTTCTGCCACGCACAACCACTCTGTGGAACCAGCTATCGCCGGCGGTCTTTCCGAGCTGTTACGACCTGGGAACCTTCAAGAAGAGAGCATATTCTTTCCCGAAAGACCGGCAAGGCATTTGCAAGCCCTCTGGTGTTGCAGATATTCATGGGCGTGATCACTTTCCATAAGGTGGGCCTCCTGACCGTTTGCCCCCTTTCTTCATAAAAAAAACTGCTAATAAATATAATTGCTAGATGCCATTCAAATATGGTGGAGGGATTTTTTTAAATAACAGGATACATATACTCGATAAGATCTATTATTAGTAGATGAGGTCCGTGCCCAGCAGTGGGACATTGGACATGCTACTTATCTATACCTATATATTAAAATTAATCGCTGTTCGTTAGTCTCACTAAAACTCAAAAATGGCTTGACCAATTTAGATGAAATTTTATGTGTATATTTCAATGGGTTCCTGGATGGTTTGAAAACACAATTGGACCCGGTACGTGGTACTACTGTGGGTATGTCACCAAATTTAATTTTCTGGTATTTGTGGGAGAAATGCCAAAGATTGTGATCTTTAAAATATCATATTTAATGTGACGCTGCTTTTCCGGGCACGGAATGAAGTCTGCCGAGCCTGCTAGTATAAAATAATAATTGAATTGCGGTGATTGTTAGGTGGTATTATTTATTTTTCATCTAATTTTGCCTAAATTTTGAATTTTACTGCACTACAATCACTACTCTTTTTACAGAGTTATTTTTTTATTGACAAAAGATACAGACACCCTACAAATTTATTTAAGTTAGTATTTGTTTTTTGTGATTCATAATTCATCCAGAAATATTTCTATTAAAAAAAAAAACAAAGTTATCTAGTATTATAATATTTACCACATCAGCATGGTGGAAAACCTTTGCCTTCTCTTTTATATAAAAATGAGAGAATGAAACAAAAAAAATTACCATGTCATGTCTTTTTTTATGTTCATTACAATCATCTTCAAACATAAAGCTGATGCCACAGTGATCACATTTAAAATTCCATTGCATGTATTTTTCTGATCTTTTTTTATCTTCTATTTCCTTCTTTTGCTCATCAAAATTCAAAAAGAGAACATCAAAATTCATCTCTTCCAATTTGTCTTTTTTTAACTTTTCCCTTTTAATATTCAATGTGTTATGTTCTTTTTTCAAATTTGATTTGTCCATTGATTCGATTGTATTTTTGTTTTCTTTTTTTATTATGCACCTTTCTTTTGGCTGTATGTTAATGTGTGGGTTATGATGGATAGATAGATTATTATTTATCAAGTGTACTCTTTCAGTCTGAAAATTAACATAATAATTATTTGATAGCATATTTCTAGAATATTCACAGCTTTGCAGTGACACAATCTGTTTTTCTATTTTATTTTTTAATCAGTCATGTATCATTAGCTTGCCGGCTATACGACAAATACTGGCAACACTCGCCATTCTTACATGCGATTTTTTACTTTAATATTATGGAAATAAAATAGTTTTTGGCTTGTATTTACTCCCTACTTATTACCTTTTTATGAACACCAGTATCCTTTTGCCACATGAGAGGTTATAATAATAATACTAATAATAATACTAGCCCTGTATTAAACATTGTCTCACTGCTGGGCACGGGCCTCCTCTACTAATGAGAGGGGTTAGGCCTTAGTCCACCACGCTGGCCTAATGCGGGTTGGCAGACTTCTCATACCTTTGAAAAATTCTCAGGTATGCAGGTTTCCTCACGATGTTTTCCTTCACCGTTAAAGCAAGCGATAATTAACATTTTAATACACACATAACTTTAGAAAAGTCAGAGGTGTATGCCACTTGGGTTTCGAACCTACGACTTTCGTCTTGGCAGTCCGTACCGCAACCAACTAGGCTATCGCTGCTATATGAGAGATTAAATTGAAATATTTCATTTGATAGTTACCTTACTTCCATCTGGTAACATTCTGGCATATTTGGCAATACTCAACAGACCTTTAATTTTTTTCATAACACCACTACACCAGACACAAAGCCATAATTTAAAGTTGTTCTCCTGAAATACAATAACATAGTTTCATTACCTGAGTACCTGGCAACTCAATAATGTAAGGGTACTTTAGATTTTTATGGAATTATTGAGGGTCACTTACGAAATATTTGTGGGTAGATTGTATAGGTTGTGGACTCGGTGGGGAAGATTTGTTATAAAAAGGAAAGCCTCAACGCTCGCGAGACAGTCTATACAAAATTACCGAAAGTGTAACTCGGTTTTAATCAGTGTGCGTACATTCGTTTTCAGTGTAGTTTGTGTTTAATCGATGATGGCTAATAATAGGGTAGTAGACGCCATTTTTTTATTACATATTTTAATCAATCATTTAGATTACCATTAGGTAGTAGGTATTAACCTATATAGAATTTTATGAGTTCGAACATAAATAAGTAAATTAGATGCCATTCATATCAGCTGGAAGGGGTAAATGTCAAATGACAGTAAAATGATGCATGATATGAGCTGTGATGTTACCTCTCAGAATGGCTATTACTGTGCTGTTGTGGGAGGGAGATAGTGATATGTTCCCAATACGCACCCATTTTTGCTCATACCAATATTTAAAATAAAATACTCAATGTTTTGAAAACTGAGGTTACAACTCTCAATATTGTGAGTTGTATGTAACCTCACTTTTCTAAACATTTTGATTCTGTTTTCACAAAAGGGTTTCTTTTTGATTTGATTTTTATCAAATAATGAACATAATTTAACACAGGAAACTACCCCATTGCCACAGGCACAAATTTTAATCTGGGCAACTGGTGGGATTTTTCTTAGCTTACACAGGCAATAGATCGAGCCGAAACAGCCAGCTCTAATTCATAGCTGATGACTTCGCTCAAAATATTCAAAATGATTGAATTATTGGTTAAGAATATTAAATCTCCTGGAGGTGGCGGATATCAACATTTAACTCAACTTCTTGCTTCGTCACCTCCTTGCCCCATGGTATAGTGTGAAGAAGCTATACAGCAGGCCGGCATGACTGTGTTGAGTAGCGAGGGATAGATTGTCTCAAACTCAATGAAAACTTCTAAGAGTGGTTTAAAATAGTTTATAACTTATGTAAAAACTTTACATAGAATTATTGGAATAATATACTCACAGTAACCTCGAATAATTTACTAAACACATCGATATATTGAGAAGCATCCACTATAATGCATTTATCATTGTTTCTTAAACATATTCTACATACATTTTCATTATATTCTGGCATAATTATTTGAGAAACGACGATTGCTATATTAGACACGATAATTTGTAATTTCTTTGTTTATTTGTTTACAAACAAAAAACATTTTTTTTTTCGGAAAAAAGGACATGCTAAAGTCTTTTGACCATACTGCCTACAGCAATATGTTAAAAAATAATTTAATTTATCAATAGACATTTAGTGTTCCTTTTTCAAGTGGTATTTGTACACTTTTTAGAGTTAATTATTTTAAAATTAGTTAATATTTACAATTTATAGAGCATATAAGTCTTAGAAAGACTGCCTCGGTGGCGCAGTTGTAATTGCGCATGCGTTACGACAGCTGTGCTGAGGTCTCGGGTTCGATCCCCGGGTCGGGTAAATTGATATTGGGTTTTTCTATCTAGAAATTCCTCAGTATTAGCCCGGAGTCTGGAATTTGTGCCCGGTATGGCGATAGGCTCGCCCCCTATCACATTATGGGACCGAAATTCGACGAAAAGTGGGTGTACTGGTTACACCTCTGCCTACCCCTTCGGGGATTACAGGCGTGAGTGTATATGTGTGTACAAGTCTTAGAAAAATCAACAAAAACGATAGTCTGTTGTACAAACCAAAGCATGCCTAGCATACGGCATGACCAGGGTTCCCACCTCAGGGCTTTTAGCCCCAAATTTATGGTGAAAATATGTTTAGTGTAGTAGGGATATTTTTGGAGCCATAAAAAAATCATTTATTACTGTTTGACTGATCAAAAACAACATAAAAAGGCAAAAGTCTACGGTACTATACAAGTTCTTAGACAAAGTATAATGATATAAAAATATATCATTAGAGAGTGTAAATCCAACATAATACTCTATGGGCACGCCCACCATCCACGCCATGCAGCAGGTACAACAACACTCCACATCTCCTGTTATTATTACGTTCATTCAAATGAAATCTCAGTTGTAATTTATTTACCTTAGTAAATCAGGAAACTCATTTAAGCAATACCGTATTATAGGTACACTGTATACACTACACAGTTCAGGGCTTTTTCCGGATTTTTTCGGTTATTTAGGGATATTTCATCTTGACTTTAGGGCTATTCCTTTTAGGAGTTGGTAATCCTGGGCATGTGGCAGTGGCAAGCTGTGAAATGCTAATAGTGATATATCAAAGCAATATTCAGTTTGCTGGAAAGAACGAGGATCAAGTGAAACTTACGTGAAAAAGACATTCGGTTCAGCCCGCGCAACTATAAATTTTGATAGACCCTTGGGCACTATAATATTGTATTGGAAACAGTGAAATGCATCTAACTAAATATTGCTTATTGTGTGTACTGAAATGATCCAGAGCGAAAAATTCTGTGTAAAGTGATGCCTACAAACTTATAGCATTTTTTATTTTTTTGGTGAGGGTGTGAATATTCTTCGTGCACAACAGCTGAGGAGTTATATAAACGGTTTTTGAGTTCAGTAACTACTACCAGCGCCATCTAGTACAAGTTTTTGTAAAAATCTCGGGAACAAGCTACACTAGTTGGACTATCGTACGGGGGAAAGTGCTTCGCCATCTAGCGGAATCCGTAAAAGCAAATTACAATTAATTGATACGAGTGCAGCAAGTTGCCTGCGGGCAAGCTATAAATATTAACGAGAGGGCGCTACATACACCATAACAAACATGGAAGAAATAAAGAAGTTATTGGAAAATATGCAACAAGAAATAAAACAATCTAAATCTGAAATGTTAGAAATGAAAGAGGATTTAAAGGCAACTATTATAAATACTTTAAATGAAAAATTTACAAATTTAGAGACGAAGCAAAATCATCTGGAAACTAAAATTCAACAACAAAGTACAACGATAAGTAACTTGGACAGGCAAATGCGACGGAAAAACCTAATTATGTTTGGCGTAGAGGAAAAAGAAAAATCATACCATGAGTTAGAGAAGACCATAATAGACCTAATAAATGCGCACTTTAAACTTCAGTATAGTAACCTTAGTATAGAATATGTCACAAGAATCGGAAAAAAGAAGGATACAAGTAGACCAATAAAAATTACTTTCAGTACAATGGGATTAAAAATCAATATATTAAAAAATAAAAAACTTCTGGAACAAACGCCATACTATTTAAAGGAAGACTACCCATTGGAGATCCTGAATAAGCGAAGGGAGTTACAAGACCAACTACGAAAAGAACACCAAATAGGCAACAAGGCCTACATTAGATATGACAAACTGATAATAATAAAGGATAATCAACAACAAGCTCCTCGTAGTCACTCAAATAAAAGAAACTTGTCCGAATCACCGGAGATACTGCATACAAAAGAAAAATCAAATAATCAGGAGAAAAAACAATCAAATAAAAAGAATAAGTTATCAAACATGAATGACTTTATTATACATAAACCAAAGCCTAATTACAATCCCGGTGTCAACGCTCAAAATAAACCTGAAAATAACACACTAAGCAACTCAGAATGACAACTACAAATGGCCCCTCCGACTCTACATCTCCCACTACGGAAGGTCACCGCGGGAGAGTTCGACCAAAACCCTCCAGACAACCTTACAAGTAACAAACACACTAAAAATGATTTATTACACGTAGCAACATATAACGTGAGAACTCTATCAACCAATTACCGTTTAATGGAGCTGACGGACTCTTTGAAAAACACAAAATATGACGTAATTGGCATTTCGGAGGTCCGGCGTGTCGGCACATCAATACAGGAACACAACAACTTCATATTTTGCTATACAGGGGAAACTCGTGGATTATATGGTGTGGGTTTCATCGTTAAAAAATATCTCAAAAGAAACATCGTGAGTTTTAGTGGTTTAACGGAACGAATAGCTCTTCTGAAACTAAATATAAATGGATATCAACTAGATATTATACAGGTCTATGCACCCACAGAGTCTGCAAACGACGATGAGGTGGAATACTTCTATAATACTATTCACGAAACTTTAAGAAACTCTGGTAAGAACATAATAGTCATGGGTGACTTTAACTCAAAAATAAGGCAACCTAGACCTGAAGAGCGCTTGATAATGAAAAGCTACGGTTACGGCGTGAGAAATGGCAGAGGCGAGCGCCTGATAGACTTCGCAAACGAAAACAGATTGAGTATAATGAACACCTTCTTGAAAAAACCTAAAAACCAAAGATGGACCTGGAAATCCCCAGACGGAATTACAAAGAATGAAATTGACTACATACTAACAAATCTGGATAAAAATGTTCTAAATGTGCAAGTGCTGAATATTAATTTTCCCACCGATCATAGACTTATAAAGGTATCTCTTCTACTGCGGGATATAAAGATAAGCCGTACAAAATACACAAAACATTTAAGAAATTCACTAAAGCACGATACAGAAATATCATCATATAAACTATCTCTAGAAAAACATAAAGACGAACTACAATTCCAAGATGATGTCACCATACAAGCTAACTACAACAAAATCATCAGAGGCATAGAAAATTGTCTCCATAATGCCGAACAACACGTCACCAAGCCTTGTGTACTATCAGTAGATACCAGAAAACTCATGGATCGGAGAAAACAACTGCATGAAATTAAACCTAAAACACGAACACAGAAAAATGAATTAAAAGCTTTATATAAACGCATAAGTAAGAACATAAAAAGGGACTACATGATCCATCGATCGAAAACTATTGAAAAACATATAAGTACTACTTGCAGCGTTAAAAAAGCATACAAAGAGCTAAATACCCATAAGATATGGATAAAAGAACTAAAAGAGACAGATAAACTATCGCATGACAGGTCCGATATTATCAAAACTGCTACAAACTTCTACAAAAAACTGTATAATTGTCAAGCGCTAAACAATACGAATGAAATTCGCATCACCAGCATTCAACAACCTAAAGAAGATTTCTCAGATGTGGAGAAGATAGACGAAATCGAAATTTTAAAAGAAATAAAAAGATTGAAAGCGAAAAAATGTCCAGGCCCTGATGGAATTACTAATGAGGCAATAAAAGAAGGTTGTAATTATCTTACGCGCCCTTTGGCACGGCTCTTTAACTCTATATTAGATTCAGGTACCACACCTCTTCAATGGTCAGAGTCGAACATGATCGTGCTCTACAAAAAAGGCGATCCAGCAGATATAGGCAACTATCGCCCTATCAGTTTACTGCCCACACTCTACAAACTTTTTTCATCAATAATCGCAAAAAGGCTCAGTAGGAGTATAGACGAACACCAACCGATAGAGCAAGCTGGTTTTAGACGTGGATACTCTACGATGGACCATATCCACGCGATTGAACAAATAATTGAGAAATACAGTGAGTACCAGAGACCACTCTATGTTGTGTTTATCGATTATCAGAAAGCCTTCGACACAATCCAGCACTCTTCCATATGGACAGCTTTAAATTCACAACACGTTGAACACAAGTATATAGAAGTTATAAAGTATATTTACAACAACTGCAGCAGTAGAGTGAAACTTGAGACGACAGGACCACCGATACTCATAAAGAGAGGTGTAAGGCAAGGAGACCCACTGTCACCAAAAATTTTTATAGCAGTACTAGAGATGGTCATCAGTAAACTCAATTGGGTCAGAATAGGGTTAAACATTAACGGTACATTTATCAGCCATCTAAGATTCGCTGACGATATCATTCTACTATCCGAAAGTGCAAGAGAGATAGAATCAATGATACTCTCACTGAAATCTGAGAGCTACAAAGTGGGATTGGAAATGAATTTAAACAAAACCAAAATGATGACTAACAGCAAAAAATACCCCCTGTATCTTGATCAAAAACCATTGGAATACGTGAATAGTTATATATACCTAGGCAAACGAATTTCCTTCGGTAAACAAAGTAACGAACTAGAAGTGGAAAGAAGAATTTCAGGCGCATGGAAAAAATTCTGGAGTTTAGAAGAAATGCTAAAAGGAACTATGCCCATAAATTTAAAGAAGAAAATTCTGGACACCTGCGTGCTCCCCTCTATTACCTACGGATGTCAAACTTGGAAATACACACTACGAGTGAAAAACAAAATTAGATCCTGCCAACGAGGTATGGAGAGAAGCATCACAAATGTGAGAAAAATACAAAAAATCCCACACGATACTATACGGGAAAGGACAAAAGTTATAGATGCACTAGAATTCTCACAGAAATTGAAATGGCGATGGGCAGGCCATATAGCCAGGATTGATGACAACCGTTGGACTTCTAGATTGACGTTATGGCAGGGCCCTTCGGGTATTAGAAAGAGAGGGAGACCAGTATCTCGTTGGGAAGACGATATAATAAAAATAGCAGGTTTAAACTGGAAAACAATGGCCAGAGATAGAGAGAAGTGGAAAAGTCTGGAGGAGGCCTTCACCCTCACATAAGAGGGGTTCTTGCATGCCTGCATGATAATTAACTGATAATAATAATAAAGGTATTTATTGCCAAAATTGCTATTTTTGTATAATTACTATTAAATTACATTACAATTTTTAACTAATGCAACAGGAATTACAAAATCATAGTCTTAATGATTATATTTAATATTTTATTGGATAATAATAGTAATTTAAATTATCTTCTATAAACATCCTTTTTAAAATATTATTTTGTAATTTATAAATGTAATCATAATATTTTTAATCATATTTTAGTGAATAATGTATCTAATTATAATCGATATTTAATACTAAGCTCAATTTTACATTATTGTGATAACTACTTAACTTACTTAAATACGCAAGAAATAAAAGTCTTTTTTATTTTTATTTTTTTTTATTTTTATTTTATTAATCCTGGGCATGACCTTCAAATGAAGCTTTAAGGACTAGTATCCATGGACATGAATAAATAAAAAAAAAACATTCAAATGACATAACAACACTGACGTATATTATATGGACAGGATATTTGATCCGCGAAAGTGTGCCTTCTTGATTTTCGCCATATTGGCGCTGATAGCAGTGCAGTCGAGCAGTGAGCGTCCGCGGAACTAACGATAGAGTTGAGACACGAAGGATGATATATCGACAATGATACACAACAGTCGATGGTTTACAAATCTTAAAAATAATAAAAACATCGCCTTAGCAAAACATATTTTAATCTACTATATTATGTTTAAAACGCTTAATATAATATTAAACCCACCGGAAAATATTGTGGGCACACTGCCCTTTATTTAACTGGGTCCGTGAAACATGTCTAATAAAACAATCTTCCATAAAATGTTTAGAACATAAATAGCTATTTAGGTTTGGAAACAAATTTTCAACATTCATGTTTCTCAGCCATAGTTTTTGTATCACCGAGTCAGTTGGAAACCTATAATGGAAATTTTATAATGTAATTTTATGATTTGAAATGAATATTTCCTATTCCTTAGACAGAATATATCGATATGTATTGTCGAAATTAAACTTGGGCAACCCTACCTAGATATAATTTATATATAAATTTGCTATTACAAAACAAATTAACATAAAAAATGTCTTATTAGAGTTATTTTTTGCTTACAAATTATAATTTCATCTTTAAAATGACTAGTTACAATATACATAGCTAAAACATGATGCAAGTTTACTAACTTGTGAAATGTTACTCCACTTCCCGTTTGGTAACGGGTCATACAAAAAACACAAACTCTCATGGTTTATTAACAAAAACCACACACAAATAATTCTTCAAATTCAGGTCTTCAACGCAATAATCAGTTAAAAGCCACTGTCAAGACAGACGCACTCGAAACAATAAAACGGCCATATATATATATATGTTAGGAATGTTGATAAAATATCGATATATCGAAATATCGATATTTATTACTAATATTTTTTTGGACGATGTATCGATATTTTGATATTGAAATATAGATATCGGAGATAGATATTTATACTCGTAAATTATTGAAACTACTACATCATCGTCAACTTAATCTACAGTACTTTAGTTACACTATAATATGTGTTTCCTCTTTCCCTATTTAATTTAGTTGCTTAGTATAGTATTCACTTAAATTTTTATAATAAATATAGTGGATTATAAACTGTGTAGCCAAATAATTTTGTAGCTCATTACCATTATGATTGTCTTTACACGCTTTATATTAGCTACAATTGTATCTAAGTAGACTAAGTATATATGTAACGGAATCTTTCAACGCAATGTTCACCACCTTCAAGACATCCGATTTACTTGAATATTTACAAACGTATCAAGGACCTATGATCTATAGGTTCACCAAGATAATAAAAAATATAAGGTATCATTTTAGATCATATTTTTAATGGGGTCTTAATTTACAATCGAATATTTTATTATAACTAGGTTTGATGCTGTTTTGGGACTATAAATTATATTTAAAAAATAGCACGCTTTAATAGCTAGCTGAACTAAAAAGTAGAAAATAATATTAAGTTCATGGCAAAAAATTATAATTTAAGAAAACTAAAAATATCACGTTTTAAGGTGTCGTCAAATATGATTCCAAGATCTTTGAATCTAATAAATTCATTGGCGCCCCGATTCACGAAGAAAGGATGTATGGCGTCAGGACCAGACCCTTAGACAAGTCAAAATTTTTAATAAAAATATCGATATTTTTTTCGGATATATCAAACTCCGATATTGATATATTTAAAAATATCGATATATCAAACTCCGATATTGATATATTTAAAAATATCGATATATCGGAAATCCGATATTTTAAAAATATCAACATCCCTATTATATGTCAAATTTAGTTTCAAATACACTCGAGAGGGGCGCTTCAAATAAGTCAAGATAATAGCTGTCATTTTGTATTAGAAATCCTGTCCATATAATATACGTCAGTGCATAACAATAAAAAAAGTCAACAATTGGTGTAAAGATATATTATTTTTCTTAGTTTTTTCGTCAAATACCAAATAAATGGATCCACAACAAAATATATGTACAACATGCTTAAGTACCGATCGAATTTTAACACCTTTGTTGGAAATATCTTCAGTAGTAGTATTACAAGTTCTTAAATTAAATGAGGTTAGTTGAGTTGTAAACAATTATATTATTTGTAAACAACAGACTTCTAGAAGACATGCTGTGCAGTATTGACAGCCTCCGTGGCTCAGTAGGCAAGTAGTCGCCTGTGAAACGAGAGGCCGTGGGTTTGATTCCCACACTGGCAAAAATATTTATACGACAGACATATATTTGTGTCCGGGCTCTGGGTGTTGTGAGACCGTGCGTCTCTCGTAGTCCCCGATACCCATAACACAAGACTTGTATCTTAGTGTAGGATTGGGGCTATGTTTGTGACTGTTGGGTATTATTTATTATTAGGACCCTGGGACCATGACAAATTACGAAAGAGTAGGCCATCACCATAATTAATAACAAACAAAATTTTTAATTTGCGCCGACGTCCATTCTATAGTATTGAAATGAAATCCTTTATCCTACCTGATCTTAGTAGAAAAAGCACTGATGGCCTAGTTAGGAGGTATAATGGCGAGCTGAAAGTCGCAGTTTCGAAACCAGCCCAAGCATACACATTTTTAAGGATATAAAATAGTCACTGACACTGTTCGATGAAAAAAGACGGTACCCTATCGGCAAGAAGCTAAAGAAGCGGTCGAGGGTCTAGTGTCAGAGTACTCAGAACGCAAAACAGCCAAACATCATTCCCCAACTCTAGACCCCCAACAAAAACCAGATGTACACTGGCTGATCCTGGAACGCCATAAACATACATGTGCCACCATGGTGGGTTTTACACCCTGTGTACAGAGATCGCTATTAGGTCGGATATGAATATCCTAACGACTTGTATGTCTATAAAAATATTTTTATTATATGAATATGTTTTATTTTTCAGTTAATTAGGCCTGGGTTTATATGTTGGGAGTGCGTCACCATAATAAACAAGTTTTTTGAATTTATAACCCGTTGTGAAAAAGCTGAGAAGTCTCTAAACAGTCTTAAAAAGGTAAGATATGATGTAATATTAGTATTGACAATATTAGTATTAGTAGTTGACAGCCTCCGTGGCGCAGTAGGCCAGTAGCCGGCTGTGAAACGAGAGGCCGTGGGTTCGATTCCCGCACCGGGACAAAGGTTTGTGTAACAGACAGATATTTGTGTCCTCGGTCTGGGTGTTGTGAGAGGGTGCGTCTCTCTAGGTCCCTGATACCCACAACACAAGATTCGTATCTTAGTGTGGAATCGGGGCTATGTGTGTGACTGTTGGGTGTTATTTATTATTATTATACTAGTGTGCCCGGCAGATGTTGTCCTGTCCTGAATATTTAAGGACCATATTTCAGGGCCCCCTACCGGGTCCAATTGTGTGTTCAAACCATCTAGGAACCCATTGAAATATACACACAAAATTTCATCCAAATCAGTCCAGCCGTTTAGGAAGAGTTGGTGACAAACACACATATAGAAGAATGACATGTAGTTAGGCACTGCAAATAGTTCGTTAGCATTTATAATTAATAAGCCAATGGGCTTCAGTCACAAAATGAATGATTCCATAGAATTTTCCAAATGCTGTTACTCAGATAACATGAGACAGAGATTTTTTTGATGTTTGCCACAATTGTGGTATAAAAAAAAGAGGTTTACGGGATTTTCAACTTTATTGATATGTTGCTAATCACCAATTCTATGCACAGTGCTTTCATTAGTACCCCCCATTTGCAACATCTGTATATTATTTATTTATTTATTTATTTATTTAAATGGATCGCCAGTGGGTGGTACATATTATATTATAATTAAACAAAACAAATTTTTTTACCATGCTACCCAGTTACAGGCAACCACAGCTAACACAAGTAGTATTGTAGTTGTATTAAGATAACATCAGTGAATTATATAGACATATATACAACATTATTTTTAGTATACTACAAAGCCGAAAGTAGTTTGTTGAGAACCAGTAGCACAATCCATTGCACTACTTTTTAACGTGTTATATTGGTATCCCACAAACATATAAAAATTTTCGTCGACCTTATTTATTACTTAATAAAAACCTACATAATACTTTGGCGGGAAATAGCAGCACGCGGCGCGCGTATGCCCATGTATCGTTCAAGAAACGGGATAAATTATGTTTGCATGTCACCGCGTGAGTTTTCCTTATTATTATTATGTCATATTTATGTGATCTTTTATACCAAAATCTAATTTGGCTGTTTCGGCTTTATGGTATACAAAAACTAATCTTGTATAACTAAAAATGTTAAAAAAAACATAATATATATTTCGTCTTGGCCTAAGAGTTGGCTGAAGTTCAAATGACATTGATTGGACCTTCAGGAGGGTTACTCTTGATACTCGATTCCAATTTAAAATTGGAATTGAGTTCGAAAACTATACGATTGGCACTCTTGAACGCAACACTAGCGCACGATTTGACTGAATACGGCGGATTTTTTTGTAACTAAATGAAATATTTACGATCGCTAGTTCGTATTCTATTTCATTTCAGTAAGTTAGAGTTCCAATATCTTCTAGATTGGAATTGAAACTGTATCGAGTTCGAGATTGGAATTGATTTCAAGAGTAGTAGGATGCATCATCCTCAGATGGACTCTTGGGTTCTAAATTATCTGGTTGCACCATATGTTCCCTAGCCTCCTCCCATTCCTCAATATCTTCCTTTTCCTTTTCCTTTTCAGAAGCTACATACCCAGCATCAGCTGACACCGACTGATGGTCAACCTTTGAATTAATGCTCAAAGTGGTAGAAATCTCTGGTGACCTAATTATTGGGGGTTATGAGAAGATTGTATATAGGGTTGAGAACAAGCCAAGATCGAAATGTTTTATCAGTTATTGTTTTTTAGTTGTTATACTTTCTGATTTGGTCTATATGCGTTATGCATGAAATGTGAAGTTTTTAAAATATATATTTAACATTGTATTTCCGATGTTTTTAGTTATATTCCCACATTCAACCATTTAGCTTTATGAGCAGAAAACCCGCCCGCGTTGAGGTTATTTTTGGAAGAAAAGGTATGCAATATATGGACATCTTAAGCTATTACATTTTTCTATGTTTTAGTATCCCATAGGAACTGTAAATTATTTTGGTATAAAAAGTGACCCTTGTCATTTTCTGATCCCTAAACTGACACTATGCAAATAATCATGTCGATCCCTTGCTCTGTGAAAAACTAAGTTATCCCACGGGAACTGTATATTTTTCCGGGATAAAAATTTGCCGGCATTTGTGCTACTCCAGACTATAATCTATCTCTGTGCCAATTTTCAACCAGATCAGTCCAGCTGTTGTAGCGCGATGGAGTAACAAACATCCATCCATCCAAACTTTTTTTTATTTATAATATTAGTAGGATTAAGCCAAGTATTGCCTGTGAGGTGAGACAAAAAACCAGCACATCCATTTTCAGTTAAAAAAAAAAAACAATATAGAATTAAAAAAAAATTATAATAATTTAAAAATTAATTAATAGAATTTTTTATTTTTCAATTTTATATAGTCCTAGAGTTTCTAAAAAATCTGCCATTCTTGCTTTTTGTAATCGAAGATGTTAAAATATCCAATACAATTAGACATTGATTATTGTATTTAATACACACAGGTCCTCGTCGCCAATTAATTTGAATTTATAAATGAAATGTGAACATTAAAAAAAATTTGCGCGGGAAACTGTTTTAATACTGTTTCTTAATTACCACCACAGGCAGAAAGAGGTGTAACAGTACACCCACATTTCGTGGAGCTTATTACTATGTCATGTGAAAGAGAGACTGCCGCTATACCGGGCACAATTGACAACATTTCAAAATCTAAACTAGCGTAAAATAAAAATACAGTTTCTCAGGTTTTCTATTCTTAGTTCAAATATATATTTTTTAATACTTTAGTTTCGAAGAAAAAAATTAAAAACCGAAAAATGCTTGATGACGTCATACATACGGTTGAATGAAATAGTTTCTTGGTTCACTTTACTATTTATTTTAAAAACCAATACATTGACATTTGTTAAATGTCAATGTCACAATATGTCAATAATTCGCCAATCAAAAGACAGAAGTTTTAGTTGTGCCAACTCACATCTGTCACTTGTCAGTTTTTTTTTGCAAAGCAAAGGAGCAAAGGTCATTACGTCTTGAGCCGTATATATGACGTCATTTGGTGCTTGCGACGATTTAGAATAAAACAAAATTCTAAGTGAAAATCATGAATGAAAATATCTGAATATTGAAAAAAGAAAAAATATGGGTCTCATTATTTTAGTTCAAGTTTCATATAGTATACAAATTGGAGTATGTTAGAAAAATTAAATGTTGTCAATTCCGGACTCCGGGCTGATACTGAGTATTTCGTGATAGAGAATCCTCCCGGACCCGGTGATCGAACCTAAGACCTGAGAACAGCAATCGTACCGTATTCAATTACAACTGCGCCACAGATACAGTTGTTTTTTATGGCCATTAAATCCACAGTGTGACAAATTATACGTTTTTTTCAGCAACTACAACCACTCTCAACCCTTGGACGAACAACAAAATCATTCTGTGATTATCATTTCAGCTATAATGATCCACTGAATGACTGTGATTTAGACAATAAAACGGAAATAAATGAGATCAAAAATGAACCAGAAGACTTTAAATATGAAAATAACATTTATGTGGAGAATATTAAAACTATACATCCTCCTGGCATAGAGAAAGTAGACATAAATGTGGCGGAAGACACAGACAACAATGTAATACGTTTATCCAAAAGAAGAGCAAGAAAACATTATGTTTCTGACATAAACAAAGAAGAAATAGATGCAGAAGAAGACATTTCAGATATAGACAATAAAACAACTTTGGAGCATATAAAAACAAAGCCAACCAGTAATGTTCCAGATATAACAAAAGAAGAAATAGATGGGGCAGACATTGTATCAACAGAACAAGAAACAGACACAGAGACAAACATTGAAAGACAAGAACAAGGAAAGAATAATAAAAATAGGAAATTGGATAACAAATCTCATAATGAAGTTATGGAGAAGTTTGACTTTGTAGTGTTTACAGAAGAGGATGTTGTAAAACTCAGAGAAGAGAAAAGAAATCATCCAAATTACAAGAAGATACCTTTTAAATGTGACTCTTGTGTATTGGGTTTTACTAAAGAGACGTTTTATGTACAACATGTAAAAAAGAAACATGATGAGGTATATAATTTTCATTTTATATTGGAAATTGAGGAAATAGAGAAAAAACTTATGTGATAATTTTATGTTGGCAATACTAAGTAAAAATTTCTTAGATTTTTTTTTGTCGGGGGTCTAGAGTTGGGTTACGATGTTTGGCCGTTTTGCGGCCTTCTGAATACTCTGACACTAGACCCTCGACTCCTTCTTCACCTTCCTGCCCATGGCGTTGTGTGAAGAAGCTGGCCGGCATGATTGTATTGAGTAGCGGGGGAATAATTGTCTCTCGCCACTCTATACTCTAATTGGACGGCACTGCGCTTACCATCAGGTGCAGTGTGGTCACTTTGCCATGGCAGGATAAAATAAGTTTACCAGATGTTAGGAATGCTATAATCTTTCCCCTTCATGTTGGCTATACTAAGTACTAAACGTTTTTCAGAGTATAGGCAAAACCCTTTGTCCTGTATGTGATACGCGATTCTCAACTCTACGAGCGATGGAGCGACATAAGAGCAAGCATTATACTTGCTACCGGTGTCGACTGTGCAAGTACGATACATTGGAGTTGTGGTCAGCACTGAATCATTGTCGCATGAAACATCCGCGAGATACCGCTAATAATATACACTGCGCGCAATGCCGTCAAGTGTGCAGGTAATACCGATATTTGACATGCAATACGATAACGATACGATATGACATGCAATACGATACCGATACGATATGACATGCAATACGATAACGATACGATATGACATGCAATAGCAGCGATAGCCTAGTTGGTTGCGGTACAGACTGTCAAGACGAAAGTCGTAGGTTCGAAACCCACGTGGCATACACCTCTGACTTTTCTAAAGTTATGTGTGTATTAAAATGTTAATTATCGCTTGCTTTAACGGTGAAGGAAAACATCGTGAGGGAACCTGCATATCTGAGAGTTTTTCGAAGGTATGAGAAGTCTGCCAACCCGCATTAGGCCAGCGTGGTGGACTAAGGCCTAACCCCTCTCATTAGTAGACGAGGCCCGTGCCCAGCAGTGGGACAACGTTTAATACAGGGCTAGTATTATGACATGCAATACGATACCGATACGATATGACATGCAATACGATACGATACGATTCGATATGACGTGCAATACGATACCGATACGATATGACATGCAATACGATACGATACGATTCGATATGACGTGCAATACGACCCAATATAATTTTAATCGTAATTCGCTGGTGGTAGGATATTCATATCCGCCCGGATAGCGACCACTGTACACAGGGTGAAAATCCGCCATAGTGGCACTCACAAGTGTGTCGCGTTCCGGGATCAGCCAGTGTACATTCTGTTTTTGTCGGGGGTCTTAAGTTGGGGTACGATGTTTGGCCGTTACGCGGCTTTCTAAGTACTCTGACACTAGACCCTCGCCCGCTTCTTCACCTTCTTGGCCATGGCGTAGTGTGAAGAGGCAGGCCGGCATGATTGTGTTGAGTAGGGGATAACAGGGCTGGGAAAGGAGAAAAGACAATTTTAAAGTTATATGAATTGTACCAGCCTGCATTAGGCCAGCATGATGCACTAAGGCCTTGCTTTAGAGGAGGTTCGTGCCCAGTAATAGCAGGATTAATCTACTTATGTTATAAAGAAGAAAGATTTGATCATTTGTTTGTAATTGTTAAACTCAATTTCACCTGTGGAAAGTTACATTATTGAGTATCATGAGGTATTTTATATTAAAAATTCCGGAACATATTATCCCGTGGGATAGGAGGCACAAAGGTATTTTTAGGAGGCACAAAGATAATTTGTTTTAATTTTTAAAGATATTTTTTAAATTATTTTTGTTTCAGAACGCCAGAAGATTTAGCTGAACATGTGAAAAAAGAGCACTCAGTGTGTTGTAAAGAATGTGGTGTGAAATTTAAAGGTAAACACTCACTTAGGAGTCATAGGAGGTAAGTGCTCAAATATGCTTTTTAACCGACTTCAAAAATAGGAGGAGGTTCTCAATTAGTCGGAATATTTTTTTTATGTATGTTCCCCGATCACTAGACGCCTGGACCGATTCGAGGAATTCTTTTTTTGTTTAAAAGGATATACTTCCCAGGTGGTCCCATTGGCACCAAGTCAGGGTCTGATGATGGGACAATTTTTATAGGGACGCATAGTGTGTTTATTGAAGTCGCTGTACTTTTTGAGGATATCATAATAGTTTTTCATAGAACACCCTTCCTTTCCAGAAGAATACACGCAGTAATAAGAAGTTTTCAGTGTGACCTGTGCAAAAAAACTTTCACGAAGAAATCCCGTCTGGAATCCCACATGGTAACACATAACTCCACCATAGCTAAGAAACTAGCGTTCTGCGCCATATGTAATGTGCAATACAAGAACCTTTACATATATAGAAGCCATTTGCGGAATAGCACGAACCATTCAGAGAGATTGTGAGTATGTGTAGCAATCTTTATCTTTATATGGCTTGCAGGACCTCTATCGCAAGAAGACAAACGCGTAGTATAAGCGCCAAATTATACAACGATTTAAACGAAAAAGATAAATATCGTTTCAGATAGAAAGAGGTATGCTGAGATGGTTTGGCCATATGGAAAGGATGGATGAAAGGCGATTTACGAAAGGTATTTATCGTGCGAATGTGACTGGAAGAGTGGGTAGAGGGCGCCCAAGGAGAACTTATTCCAATCAAATAAACGATCTTCTCCTAAAAGGGCAAATCAGAAGTACCTCCAACCGTCGAAAATGTATGAGAAGATGTATGAATGTGGAAGAGGCGAAAGAAGTGTGTCAGGATCGTAGCTTGTGGCAGTCAATAGTCTCTGCCTACCCCCATGGGATACGGGCGTGAGTGTATATGTATGTATATCGTTTCACTAAGTAGATGTGAAGTTAAAGTGGAAGTTACCAACTGGCTTCAACAACTTGATTACCAAAAAACCGAAGACCTTCTTACTTATCTAACATAAATCTCACTAATTTACCAACACACATACCCACACAAATACACACACACACACACTCACACACAGACACACCCCCACCCAATGACTCAAACATATCACAAATATACAAGATTAGTTTTTGTATACCATAAAGCCGAAACACCCAAATTAGATTTTGGCATAAACGATCAGATAAATATGTCATATAATAATAATAACGAAAACTCACGCGGTGACATGCAAAAATAATTTATCCCGTTTCTTGAACGATGGATGCCTATGCGCGCGCCGCCGCTGCTGTTTATTAAAAATGTCCACCCCTTTCCCTAATACACAAGCGGGCCCGTTTACGCATATTGCACCGCATTTTTCTTAAGTAATAAACAAGGTGACCAGGTTGACGAACATTTTTATATGTTTTTGGGATACCAATATAACACGTCAAAAATTAGTCCCATGGATTGTGCTACTGATTCTCAACAAACTACTATCGGCTTTGTAGTATACTAAAAATAATGTTGTATAATCAAGAGCATTGAATTACCAAAATAAAGCATAAAAAGCGAACTTAAGTAAAAATAGTATTGTTTACCTTTGGAGCAACTGGACACTGTCTCCCAAGATACAGGCATTATTTACATTATTTACATAATAAATATTAAAAACTGTGTCTAATACCAAATGTTTATGTAATTTACGTGTCAATAAACTTTTTATTTTAATTTGATGGGATAATAGGTCAAGCTAAAAATTAGCGCTGTAATAAATGCTGCAGCATTAAGCTTAATCCTTTTTGGTTTTTCGTTGTAAAGTGCATTTTCTTTTGTCATGTTTTTTTTACTGAAAAGCCAAATAAACTCTTTCTTTCAATGGCTTGTGCATTTCACGAAGATGCACGAACTTTGAATTTAGAACTGTGGTGCATATTATTCCTATTACACTATACTTTGCATTGTAACTATAATTTTGCTGGTGGTAGGTTTTGTTGGGGGTCTAGAGTTGGGGTAGAATTTTAGGCCGTGTTGCCCATGGCGTAGTGTGAAGAAGCAGGCCGGCATGATTGTAGTGAGTAGCGAGGGATAAATTGTTTCTCGCTACTTGGTACTCTAAATGGACGGCACTGTGCTTACCATCAGGTGCAGTGTGGTCCTTTGCCGTGCCAGGGTAAAAAGAAAACAAAAATAAACCTGATAGGATGACGATTAAAACACAAAAACCATTTATAATTTCTTTAATACTGTATTGAATGATTACACTCATATTTACTTGCGCTTGACACTCTTATGCACAAGTCTCGCGTGGTTGTATAGCGCAGGTCGCTGCCTAAAGGTGTCGCCACAGTCTTCGCACATGTACGTACGCTGTTCGGAATGAGTCAACTTGTGTGCCCGCAGCGTTGATACAGTCTGTGGGACAAATCTGGCTTGAAGGACCAAATTAATAATACTGGCCCTGTATTACACATTGTCACACTGCTGGGCACGGGCCTCCTCTACTAATGAGAGAGCCTTAGTCCACCACGCTGGCCTAATGCGGGTTGGTAGACTTCACATACCTTCGAAATTGTATGAGAATCCTCAGATATGCAGGTTTCCTCACGATGTTTTCTTTCGTTAAAGCAAGCGATATGTGCTTACTTGTGCGCTGGCATCTTCTTCAGACTTGTGCTTCGGATCACTGTGAATGATATATGTAGGTTTATACTGTACTAGCTGTTGCTCGCGGCTCCGCCCGCGTGGAGGTCATGTTTGGGAAAAAAGTATACCTTACAAAATACCAATTTTCATGCGTTTAACTTCAAAAATGACGGATTTTCATACAAACTTGGAATTTTCAAAAATCCTGAAACATATATTTTTTATTTTTAACTGAAAGGCCAAATACCAATTTTTATATCTTTAACTTTACGGAGTTTCATACAAACTTTCTTCCCCTATTTTACCCCCTTAGGGGTGCAATTTCCAAAAATCCTGAAAGATGTATTTTTTATTTTTAACTAAAAGACCAAATACCAATTTTCATGCCTTTAACTTCAGAAATGACGGATTTTCATACAAACTATCATCCCTTATTTTACCCCCTTAGGGGTGGTATTTCCAAAAACCCTTCCTTAGTGGATGCCTACGTGATAAAAGGTACCTACTGTCAAAATTTCAAGTCTCTAACCCCAGCCGTTTAGGCTGTGCGTTGATCGATCAGTCAGTCAGTCAGTCAGTTTCTTCTTTTATATATACAGATTTGTCATTTTCGACTTTTTGTCGACATTCAGAGCAAATGTCAATCTATACTATAATAAAGCTGAAGAGGTACTTTGTCTATACATAAAATATTTTGCAAAATTTTTATTGTAACGTGTTAAATTATCGATATAGAACCCAAAACAATTGTTGTAGAATATCTGTCTGTCTGTCAAGGCACCACGTCCAAATCATAAAAAGTAAAATATAGAATAAAATCATAAAATCATATATAAAATCATAGAGTGTATCTCGAGGTAACATTTAGTCTTGGTTTCATTTAAATCGGTGCATTCAATCAAACGTTATACCTGTTTGAACGAATATCTGTATTATGCAAAGAGTAGATTTGAGAGATGAATTCATTTTATAAACAGAAGATACCTTCCAAGCGGGCGATGCCGCAGGCAACAGCTAGTTTAAAATCATACAATTGGCAATGTAATTTAAAATAAACAACGTTTTATTCGGACGAATATGGATGTTTTTATATGTAATATTTTCAGGTACCCCTGCCCGGAATGTAATAAGAAGTTCTCATCGAAATTTTATCGGACGCAACATTACAATTTCTATCATCTGCAGAAATCTTCTTATAAGTGTGATATTTGCAATAAAGTAAGTATAAGATATGGTTCCTGCATTTGACTATGACGCTTGCACATCTTGTCATACAAGTAGTACTCTGACACTAGACCCTCGATTGCTTCTTCACCTTCTTACCCATGGCGTAGTGTGAAGAAGCAGGCCAATGATTGTGTTGAATATCGAGGGATGGATTGTCTCTCGCTACTTGATACTCTAATTGGACAACACTGTGCTTACCATCAGATGCAGTGTGGGCACTTTATAATAGTATATAATAGGGACTATATAATAGGGACAGTGCACAAGTAAAAGGCGTCGGAATTAAAAGTGCGTGCGTCTTCGTGTAATGCGCAAGATTTAGTTATAATTTTGTGTTCTAACGCCATTTTGTAGCTTAATTTATTTATCTTTTTATTTTTTAATCTGTCGACTATCTTCTGGCCATATTTGGCCGCGCAAAAACTGACAATACACGCCGTCATTGCCGTGCGTATTAAGCGTATTTGTAAGGTTAATATTATAGAAATAAAGTTGATTTTCGCTTGTATTTTACTCACCGCTTATTACCTTTTTCCGAACACCGGTGTCATTGATGCTTGAGAGGTTAAATTTATATTGGCCGAATTTAAGATTCTAGATGTGGCGATAATATCACATCATGGGACAGAAATAGCTCGGGGAACTGTGGTTGTACTAGCTACATATCTGCCTTTGTTTCCCGCGGGGAAAATGCATCTTACGGATACCTTCTGGACCTCGGGGGAGGAGGGAGGGTTATGCCGGACTCGCCGACCTTCCGACCCATTTCATCAGAGGGCCCTGAATCGGGGCCCTAACAATTTTCCTAAGTCGGACTAAAAACCCCGCGGTAGCCTTCTGCAGCGCATGTCACGGGTCAAGGGGAATCCTGAATATACTCTGCATTGCTGCCGGAACGATCCCTGCGCGGTAGGAGTGAGCGCTGAATCAACAAACCGTTTTTCTACTGTTAACGAGTCAACCGTTGTCTCTTTACCGCAAAACTAGTTGAATTTATCATCCTGTTTCATTCAACGTGGTTGAATCAACGACAGACGCGAACAAAACGGGACATTAACGTATAGATCTGTGGACGTTTCTGCAAACCAGTTAAAAACGTTGACTGTTTATAGGAAATGGTTTCATTTCGTTAACGCAAAATCCGTCAACGACCCACCTCTACTGCGCGGTGCCTTTACGGCCCAACGCTTCTAAGCTACATATCTGCCTATGACTTTAGGGTTTAATCTTAAGATATTTCTTTTTATATGTATTGTCAACAGCTGTTCATATCGGACTGGCGGTTAAGGAACCACAAACAGACAAAACACGGAATGAATCGGCCGCGAGACCATCCTTGCAATGTTTGCGGGAAGAAATTCTTTGTAAGTATTACAAGTCACAAGAAAAATGTAAGGGATTTGAATGGTAACACTTAAATCCCCTAAATCGATGTTCATAGAACCCTTCCAATAGGGTAGTTTCCAGTGTTTATTACATTATTCGATATTCAACCGAATATAATATGCAAAAGAAACTCTTTTGCGAAAACAGAATTGCTTGAAAATTGAGATAACAATATTTATTTGATATATTGGTTTGAGCAAAAATGGTTGCGTAATACATATCACTATCTCCCTCGCACAACGGCACAGTAATGACCATTCTGAGAACCGTGACGTCACGGGACATATGTATCCTTTTACTGTCATTTGACAATTACTCCTTCCAGTAGATTTGAATGGAGTCTAATTTTATTTTTGTTCGGATTCATAAAATTCTTTCGATAATAGGTTTTAGGTAATGTAGTTTGTTGAATAATAAAAAAAAACAAGTCAGCTACCCTATTCGCAAAGCCGAGTTGGTTGCGGTACGGACTGTCAAGACGAAAGTCGTATGTTCGAAACCCAAATGGTATACCTCTTAACTTTTCTAAAGTTACGTGTGTATTAAATGTTAATTATCGCTTGATTTAATGAAAGAAAACATCGTGAGGAAACCTGCATACTTGAGAATTCTCATAGAATTTCGAAGGTATGTGAAGTCTACCAACCCGCGTTAGGCCAGCGTGGTGGACTAAGGCCTAACCACATTAGTAGAAGAGGCCCGTGAGCAGTGAGACAATGTTTAATACAGGGCTAGTATTATTATTAAAATAAAAAATAAAAAAAGCCTTACATTTCCCAAGTTTTACAATAAGTAAATATTAGTAATTATTAAATAGGGAAAAAAATGTGTTAGTTTTTTGAGGGAACTGAGGAAGGCCTCCTCCAGAGAGTGCCATTTTTCTCGGTCTTTCGCTATTTCTAACCATCTCGTCTTCCCAACGTGTGTGTGGTCTTCCTCGCTTCCTTCTACCCATCGGCCCCATCCAGGTAGTTAATTTGTTGGCCCATATTGTCTTGTAGTCTTGCCACATGGCCTGCCCATTTCCACTTTAGTCTAAGTACGTGTGAAATATTATATAGTGTGTATTGTTATACCCTATTATAATATTTTGGTCCTTCAAGCCAGATTTGTTCCGCAGACTGTATCAACGCTGCGGGCACACCAGTTGACTCATTCCGAACAGCGTACGTACATGTGCGAAGACTGTGGCGACACCTTCAGGCAGCGACCTGCGCTATACAACCACGCGAGACTTGTACATAAGAGTGTCAAGCGCAAGTAATTATGTGTGTCATCATTCAATACAGTATTAAAGAAATGATAAATGGTTTTTGTGTTTTAATCGTCATCCTATCAGGTTTTTTTTTGTTTTCTTTTTACCCTGGCACGGCTAAGTGACCACACTGCACCTGATGGTAAGCGCAGTGCGGTCCAATTAGAGTATCAAGTAGCGAGAGACAATCTATCCCCCTAACACATTCAGACAACGACCTGCGCTATACAACCACGCGAGACTTGTGCATAAGAGTGTCAAACGCAAGTAATTATGTGTGTCATCATTCAATACAGTATTAAAGAAATGATAAATGGTTTTTGTGTTTTAATCGTCATCCTATCAGGTTTTTTTTTGTTTTCTTTTTACCCTGGCACGGCTAAGTGACCACACTGCACCTGATGGTAAGCGCAGTGCGGTCCAATTAGAGTATCAAGTAGCGAGAGACAATCTATCCCCCTAACACATTCAGACAACGACCTGCGCTATACAACCACGCGAGACTTGTGCATAAGAGTGTCAAGCGCAAGTAATTATGTGTGTCATCATTCAATACAGTATTAAAGAAATGATAAATGGTTTTTGTGTTTTAATCGTCATCCTATCAGGTTTTTTTTTGTTTTCTTTTTACCCTGGCACGGCTAAGTGACCACACTGCACCTGATGGTAAGCGCAGTGCGGTCCAATTAGAGTATCAAGTAGCGAGAGACAATCTATCCCCCTAACACATTCAGACAACGACCTGCGCTATACAACCACGCGAGACTTGTGCATAAGAGTGTCAAGCTCAAGTAATG
Source organism: Laothoe populi (assembly GCA_905220505.1). Taxonomy (NCBI): domain Eukaryota; kingdom Metazoa; phylum Arthropoda; class Insecta; order Lepidoptera; family Sphingidae; genus Laothoe; species Laothoe populi. Next base: position 4,880,909 of record HG992174.1, on the reverse strand, counting down.
ATGTCAAGAGTGAATAGGTATCTTCTAGACAAGCGTGCTCCACCGTAGACCACATCATCACTTACCATCAGGCGAGGTAGTGGTCAAACGCAAGATATTTATAGTAAAAAAAAATCATTCAATACAGTATTAAAGAAATTATAAATGGTTTTTGTGTTTTAATCGTCATCCTATCAGGGGCGTAGTTTTTTTATCCTGGCAAAGTGACCACACTGCACCTGACGGTAAGCGCAGAGCGGTCCAATTAGAGTATCGAGAGACGATCTATCCCCCGCTACTCAACACACTGCCGGCCTGCTTCTTCACACTACGAACTCAGAACTCTAGGCCCCCGACAAGAACGCGACACACTTGCGTGTGCCACTATGGCGGGTTTTACACCCTGTGTACGGTGGTCGCTAACCGGGCGGATATGAATATCCTACCACCAGCTACCGCTTTATCAGCCGTATCAATGATATGGGGCCCCCGGGCTACAGAGGCCGCTAACGTATGTAAACAAAAATTCGTAAAATATCCACAATCTCACTTAAGCGACACCACTTAAGACCCTTATTTACAGGAAATATAGTAAACTAGCTTTTGCTCGCGACTTCGCCCGCGTGGTAGTTACTTTTGAAACAAAAGGTATAAATCCATGGAGACATTTTAAGTATCTTTTTATATATTGCTATCCCATAGGAACCGTGCATTTTTCCGGGATAAAAAGTAGGCCATGTGCTATAATCTATCTCTGTGCTAAACAACCAGATTACAAACATCCATCTGTCCAAACATTCACATTTATAATATTAGTATGATGATTATTTTAACAGTTTATTCTAATACGTCCGCGCGCCACAAATGCTGGCAACACTAGCCGTTCTTACATGCAATTTTCAACTTTAATGTTATGGAAAGAAAATTGATTTAGCCTTCTATTTACTCCGTACTACCTTACCTTTTTAATATTCTTTTGATACGCGAGTGAATAAGTTCTCACTTATAATATTAGTAGGATTTTATGGAAGCAAGGCCAAACAGGAGCTACATTGTTTATTCTCTAAAAGGTATAAATTAAAAACAATACAATATCAACTTTTTATTGTCCGTTAACTCATCGCCTTCTGTCGCCCATGAACGTTCTTCACATGTATCTTCATGGCATATGGTTGTATGAAACGCCTGTCACAATGTGGACACTGGTGCGGACGCTCCCCAGAATGGGTCCTCATGTGATTGATAAGAGTCTTATTAGCCTGATTGAAGAAATAAATTTATATTACTTATAAGAGAATAACATTATAGAAGGTGTATAAAACATTGTCGAACTGTCAGCACGGGCCTCCCAATACGAGATTAGGGTAGGCATGGCGATCTAACATCGATTAATCGAAGAATCGATTTATTGTAGCAATAAAATAAAATAAAAAAACCATAATTAGTACTGAATCAATCCAGTAAATCGATATATTACCCTAGAAAAACTAAATTAGATTTTTTCTGTTTTGATAAGAACCAAAACTATTTATAATTAGTTGAATGTACTATCCAAACACATGTCATATTAATATATCCCTTTGTCTTTTACATACAATCTCCTTTAGTATGTGTTTCGTTAAGTCTCTTATAATCCATATTGTTATATTTTCATTCTTTCACAATAACGTGACCACACTGCACCTGATGGTGGCAGACCGTCCAGGAGTATCAAGTTGTGACAGTGTGTTCTGGTGTGGAAGGGAGAGGATGGGATGAGTGTGACGGGTGTCGGGTGTGGGGGTAGTACTGTAGTAGACACCACGAAGCTGTGGCTCCGCAAGCCAGTACGCGTGGTTCTGGTGTGGAAGGGAGAGGATGGGATGAGTGAGACAGGTGTCGAGTGTGGGGGTAGTACTGTAGTAGACACCACGAAGCTGTGGCTCCGCAAGCCAGTACGCGTGGTTCTGGTGTGGAAGGGAGAGGATGGGATGAGTGTGACGGGTGTCGAGTGTGGGGGTAGTACTGTAGTAGACACCACGAAGCTGTGGCTCCGCAAGCCAGTACGCGTGGTTCTGGTGTGGAAGGGAGAGGATGGGATGAGTGTGATGGGTGTCGGGTGTGGGGGTAGTACTGTAGTAGACACCACGAAGCTGTGGCTCCGCAAGCCAGTACGCGTGGTTCTGGTGTGGAAGGGAGAGGATGGGATGAGTGTGATGGGTGTCGGGTGTGGGGGTAGTACTGTAGTAGACACCACGAAGCTGTGGCTCCGCAAGCCAGTACGCGTGGTTCTGGTGTGGAAGTGAGAGGATGGGATGAGTGTGACGGGTGTCGGGTGTGGGGGTAGTACTGTAGTAGACACCACGAAGCTGTGGCTCCGCAAGCCAGTACGCGTGGTTCTGGTGTGGAAGGGAGAGGATGGGATGAGTGTGATGGGTGTCGGGTGTGGGGGTAGTACTGTAGTAGACACCACGAAGCTGTGGCTCCGCAAGCCAGTACGCGTGGTTCTGGTGTGGAAGGGAGAGGATGGGATGAGTGTGACGGGTGTCGGGTGTGGGGGTAGTACTGTAGTAGACACCACGAAGCTGTGGCTCCGCAAGCCAGTACGCGTGGTTCTGGTGTGGAAGGGAGAGGATGGGATGAGTGTGATGGGTGTCGGGTGTGGGGGTAGTACTGTAGTAGACACCACGAAGCTGTGGCTCCGCAAGCCAGTACGCGTGGTTCTGGTGTGGAAGGGAGAGGATGGGATGAGTGTGATGGGTGTCGGGTGTGGGGGTAGTACTGTAGTAGACACCACGAAGCTGTGGCTCCGCAAGCCAGTACGCGTGGTTCTGGTGTGGAAGTGAGAGGATGGGATGAGTGTGACGGGTGTCGGGTGTGGGGGTAGTACTGTAGTAGACACCACGAAGCTGTGGCTCCGCAAGCCAGTACGCGTGGTTCTGGTGTGGAAGGGAGAGGATGGGATGAGTGTGATGGGTGTCGGGTGTGGGGGTATTACTGTAGTAGACACCACGAAGCTGTGGCTCCGCAAGCCAGTACGCGTGGTTCTGGTGTGGAAGTGAGAGGATGGGATGAGTGTGACGGGTGTCGGGTGTGGGGGTAGTACTGTAGTAGACACCACGAAGCTGTGGCTCCGCAAGCCAGTACGCGTGGTTCTGGTGTGGAAGGGAGAGGATGGGATGAGTGTGATGGGTGTCGGGTGTGGGGGTAGTACTGTAGTAGACACCACGAAGCTGTGGCTCCGCAAGCCAGTACGCGTGGTTCTGGTGTGGAAGTGAGAGGATGGGATCAGTGTGACGGGTGTCGGGTGTGGGGGTAGTACTGCAGTAGACACCACGAAGCTGTGGCTCCGCAAGCCAGTACGCGTGGTTCTGGTGTGGAAGGGAGAGGATGGGATGAGTGTGACGGGTGTCGAGTGTGGGGGTAGTACTGTAGTAGACACCACGAAGCTGTGGCTCCGCAAGCCAGTACGCGTGGTTCTGGTGTGGAAGGGAGAGGATGGGATGAGTGTGATGGGTGTCGGGTGTGGGGGTAGTACTGTAGTAGACACCACGAAGCTGTGGCTCCGCAAGCCAGTACGCGTGGTTCTGGTGTGGAAGGGAGAGGATGGGATGAGTGTGATGGGTGTCGGGTGTGGGGGTAGTACTGTAGTAGACACCACGAAGCTGTGGCTCCGCAAGCCAGTACGCGTGGTTCTGGTGTGGAAGTGAGAGGATGGGATGAGTGTGACGGGTGTCGGGTGTGGGGGTAGTACTGTAGTAGACACCACGAAGCTGTGGCTCCGCAAGCCAGTACGCGTGGTTCTGGTGTGGAAGGGAGAGGATGGGATGAGTGTGATGGGTGTCGGGTGTGGGGGTAGTACTGTAGTAGACACCACGAAGCTGTGGCTCCGCAAGCCAGTACGCGTGGTTCTGGTGTGGAAGGGAGAGGATGGGATGAGTGTGATGGGTGTCGGGTGTGGGGGTAGTACTGTAGTAGACACCACGAAGCTGTGGCTCCGCAAGCCAGTACGCGTGGTTCTGGTGTGGAAGGGAGAGGATGGGATGAGTGTGATGGGTGTCGGGTGTGGGGGTAGTACTGTAGTAGACACCACGAAGCTGTGGCTCCGCAAGCCAGTACGCGTGGTTCTGGTGTGGAAGGGAGAGGATGGGATGAGTGTGATGGGTGTCGGGTGTGGGGGTAGTACTGTAGTAGACACCACGAAGCTGTGGCTCCGCAAGCCAGTACGCGTGGTTCTGGTGTGGAAGGGAGAGGATGGGATGAGTGTGACGGGTGTCGGGTGTGGGGGTAGTACTGTAGTAGACACCACGAAGCTGTGGCTCCGCAAGCCAGTACGCGTGGTTCTGGTGTGGAAGGGAGAGGATGGGATGAGTGTGATGGGTGTCGGGTGTGGGGGTATTACTGTAGTAGACACCACGAAGCTGTGGCTCCGCAAGCCAGTACGCGTGGTTCTGGTGTGGAAGTGAGAGGATGGGATGAGTGTGACGGGTGTCGGGTGTGGGGGTAGTACTGTAGTAGACACCACGAAGCTGTGGCTCCGCAAGCCAGTACGCGTGGTTCTGGTGTGGAAGGGAGAGGATGGGATGAGTGTGAGGGGTGTCGGGCGTGGGGGTAGTACTGTAGTAGACACCACGAAGCTGTGGCTCCGCAAGCCAGTACGCGTGGTTCTGGTGTGGAAGTGAGAGGATGGGATCAGTGTGACGGGTGTCGGGTGTGGGGGTAGTACTGCAGTAGACACCACGAAGCTGTGGCTCCGCAAGCCAGTACGCGTGGTTCTGGTGTGGAAGGGAGAGGATGGGATGAGTGTGATGGGTGTCGGGTGTGGGGGTAGTACTGTAGTAGACACCACGAAGCTGTGGCTCCGCAAGCCAGTACGCGTGGTTCTGGTGTGGAAGTGAGAGGATGGGATCAGTGTGACGGGTGTCGGGTGTGGGGGTAGTACTGCAGTAGACACCACGAAGCTGTGGCTCCGCAAGCCAGTACGCGTGGTTCTGGTGTGGAAGGGAGAGGATGGGAATACATAATGGTGTTATATACTTACGTTAAATCCTCTTCCACACTCTGTGCATATTTTATTTTTCTCTCTGGTAGCACCTTCATGTTTGTACATCATATGCGCTTTGTATTTCGTCCTGTTCAGGAAATACTGGGAAATAAATTATAATATTAATTAAACCGGCAGAGTAACTGATGACAGTGTTCTTCTAGTGAAGGGGAGCATCTTCAGTCAAGCAAGTTTTTTGCCTACCGTCCATATTCAGAGCTCTTATATATTAAGCGTCGCGCAAACTTTGCTTCCGCGATTCAGGATTATTTAAATTCCGCCAATCTCTTACTCTACCGCCAGTAATGCAGTTTCGCTAGAGATGTGCAAGAAACCCCAGTATTGCTCTTTTCAAAAGTGTTTATATTTGTATGGAATAACTATTATGCTATTTTTTAATTTGTTTTAATGGAGGTAAGGTCAGCGAAGCCCTTATCCAGTACCCATATGATAAAATAACTAAAGCTAGAATCCGACACTAAAAATAAATAATAAATAACACCCAACAGTCACACACATAGCTCCGACCCCACACTAAGATACGAACTAAGATACTAAGAGGCGCACGGTCTCACAACACACAGACCCCGGACGCAAATATATCTGTCTGTCACACAAACATTTGTCCCGGTGTGGGAATCGAACCCACGGGCTCTCGTTTCACAGCCGGCTACTCACCAACTGCGCCACGGAGGCTGTCAAATAAACTTAAAATATACTTTATATAAAATACACATAAATATTACGACCAGTTTTTCGCATGTGTGTATACAATAACATGCAGTTAACGTGACACGCCTCGTTACGAGTTTGTCATCATCATCTACCTGTCCCTATCCCACACTAAGTGGGTTCGGCACAAATGGTTTTAATTCTCCACGTAGCCCTATTATCTGCCACTCTTTTCATGCTCATGTTCTCATTCGTGCAATCCATCCATCTCTTAATATCTCCCGCGACTCTTTCGTCCATCCACCATTCATATTAACAACCAGTCTTGCTACATGCCTCTCATCCCTCATCACATGCCCATACCAAGCTAGTCTAGCACTCCTCACTTTTTCTATGATTGGTGCCTTTTCTATGACTTTCAGGCTTCCCCTTACATACTCATTACCTTACGTTACTAGTTTGTAAGGACATAATGTCCCTGAACGTAACTTGAGAATTTTCGTAACATACCCTTATGAGATAAAGAATCAACTCACCGTATCACACGGAGAGCAGTAAAAGTTCGTTTGCTTCATATGAACATATTTGTAATGGTTCATCATAGTACGTCTTCCGGAGTACACATTCGGGCATTCGGGGCACGGCACTTTCCTTTTTCTGGAACAAAAAGGAGACTATAATGTTTTATTTCCGGCCTGGGTGTTAGTCACCCGTTCGTTTTGATAATCCTGATTCCGAATTCGGTATCTTAATGTGGAATCTGTATATATAAAAGAAGAAACTGACTGACTGACTGACTGATCGATCAACGCACAGCCAAAATGGCTGAGGTTAGAGACTTGAAATTTTGACAGTAGGTACCTTTTATGACGTAGGCATCCACTAAGGAAGGGTTTTTGGAAATACCACCCCTAAGAGGGTAAATTAGGGGATGATTTGTATCAGTAGAATAGATAGAATCAGTCATTTTTGAAGTAAAACGCATGAAAGTTAGTATTTCGCGTTTTTTTTTATTTTTATTCGGGCGCGGCAAAGTGATCACACTGCACCTGATGGTAAGCCTTTGAGTAAAAAATAAAAAATATATATTACAGGATTTTTGGAAATTCCACCCCTAAGGGGGTAAAATAGGGGAAGAAAGTTTGTATGAAAATCCGTCATGTTTGAAGTTAAACGCATGAAATTTGTATACTTTTGCTCCAGATATGACCTCCACGCGGGCGGAGCCGCGAGCAACAGCTAGTCAATACTCGTAACTCGTCGGAACTCGTATCTTATTCTCTATTCATTTTATGATGATATGGCTGAAGGTTGTAAAAATTTGATATTGGACACTTTTAGAGATAAGGTGTGATAAAAAACCGTATATTCATAAATCAATTGTCGATACTCTATTGAGACTAAATATTATCGATTTAATGTTAATTTTTAAATCGATTCAAATCATGTTAAAAATGCCGATTCGTCGTAAAAAGTTTATTGAAAAATATTATTAGACATTTTATTCAATTTTAGTGAGAAGAATCAGTTTCTGCTGCAGAACTGCTTTCGTCTGTAGAGTTGTCGCCGCCAGTCGTTATTATTAATTGTTGGTCATTTATGTTATCAATCTGTCAAAATAACTTATCTCGTCCTTTCGACTACATTCTTGCAGTCCTCTGGCGTAACATGACTGCATGCTTGCAAGAGCAAAGTTTGCATTTTAGCATGTTTCATGTCACGTGACAAAATGCTTTATTTTTGCATATTTGTTTCTAGAAAATATAATATTATAAGATGTTTAAAGAAAGTTTATTAAACGTAAGACAAGTACAAGATTCGGTTACAATAATATAATCGTTGCGAGAGTTCCAATTGCTTGAAAGCTCTTTTATTACATATGTTTATTCGATAATGATCGATGCGAGAGTTCTAATTGCTTGAAAGCTCTTTAACTGCTACTCGATACATACACTTTTGCATCAGACGCACTTATACGATGGCAGTCTCGTAAACCATAGCGCGATGTAAATCGACTGTGCTGCCATCTCTTGGTGGTTTTCTAAGTATTCGTATTACAATATTAAATAATCACAACAAATTGGTTTCATTTTCGAAATTTTTAAACTATGCAACCGGCAAACATTTGCACCGTCACGGTGCCGAACAAATTTAGGTTCAAACTCGCCCATATGCAGAATACTTCACTTAGCAAACTCCGTAGGCAATGATCTCGACGTCATTAATCTCAGTAAAAAATAAATTAAAGCAACTTGTAAAACCCTAAAACATTTCCTTCTTATTCATTGTACCTAAACTTATTGTTTTTTTTTAACTCTATAAACTAGAATTAAGTACCGTAAATTAGATGTCAATAATAGTGAAAGTAGTTGATACATTTTTATTTATCTTTTTTGTAATATTGTACATCAGTTTTGTGAATCGAATAAAAAAAAACTAATATCTATTATAAAAACAAAATTCTATCAGGTTTTCTCTTACTGTCAACTACCCTATTAGCGATTTACTACATCAATAGAGTGTGTTTCATACAGTATGCAGGCAAACGTTTTATCGCATACTAACTTTTTTTTATAGCATAGTCCGACAAACGAGCCAGTGGGTCACCTGATGTTAAGTGATCTCCACCGCCCATGAACATCCACAATACCGAAAGTATCATGTATGCGCTGTCGGCCTTAAAGGACAGGAAGGATTAGGGAAGGGAAGGGGAAATTTGGGCCTCCGGATATCTCACTTACCATAAGAAACGCGACAGTAAACTGTCACTTTACGTTGGTTGTCTGTGAGACAGTGGTACGACCCCAGTCGAGCCGGCCCATTCATGCTGTAGACAAATATGTCCACAGCGTGGCTCTACCACTACTTAACTTATTTTTAAATTCGATAGTTTATACGATTAATACCACCTTGTGATTTCTAAACGATTATTCAGATTTTAGTATTGTAGTATACTGGTAGAACTATTCTGTAGACAAATCTGTCTACAGAATAGTTACAACACTCACCTCCTTCCTCCTTTCCTCTCTGCAGCGTGTTTGGCGCTGTCCATCACATGATTACGGTACATCGCGGTCGTGTCGAACTGTCTGTCGCACGGGGCACAGTACGCGAGCTCAGCGCTTTTCGGCGCCGCGTGTTGCGTCCACTTGTGATAGGTCAACCGTTGCCTTGATTTGTACCTTCGCTTGCATATGTTACACTCGAAATTGTCGAAGTTGTGGAAGTTCCTGTTAAATAGATAATTTTTTACGACAGCCTACGTGGCGCTAGTCGGATAGACTTAGTCGGCTGTGAAATCGGAGGAGGCGGCTAGGACGCTAGCATATAAAAAATAGGATACTTTGTATTTCTAAATAATCTAGCTAAATATTAAAATGTTTTCTCCCATCCCCGTTCTTCAGGGTGTTCCACTCGCAATGTGGAATTACCTTAGTGTCCTAGGTATGGATATCCGTTGCGATCTTAATCCAAGGAGTCACATCGAGGGCGTAATATCCGCCACTTCACGCAGGGTCGGAATCCTGAACAGGATGCGGCGGTTTTTCACGCCCGGTCAGCTCTACCGCTTATATAAAGCGCAGGTGCGGCCGGGAATGGAATACTGCTCGCACCTCTGGGACGGTTCCGCAAGGTACCTTCTCGATGCCTTGGATGGGTTGCAGCGGCGGGCCATCCGCATTATGAATGATGCAGACGTGAGTAACAGCCTGGAGCCGCTACAGCTGCGTAGGGATATTTCCTCGCTTAGCGGGTTCTACCATCTCTATAATGGCGAATGCTCTGAAGAATTGTTTGATCTTATTCCATCCTCTCCCTTCCGTACCAGAACCACGCGTACTGGCTTCCGGAGCCACAGCTTCGAGGTGTCTGCTACCCCGGCCCGAACCAAGAGGTTCGCAAATTCGTATTTTTGCCGCACCATCAAGCTGTGGAATAGTTTGCCAGCTACCGTGTTCCCTCCCTCCTATGATCCTGGGTCCTTAAGGCGTAATGTGAAGAAGCTAAACAGCAGGTCGGCATGATTGTGTTGAGTAGCGGGGGATAGGCTGTCTCTCGCTACTTGATAGTCTACTGGACGGCACTGCGCTTACCATCAGGTGCAGTGGTCACTTTGCCGCGCCAGAATAAAAAAAAATATCTCGTCACTAACAGGTATACTACCGGTCATAAGAATTGAGATATCGAGATGAAATTTGGGTAACCGGGATATCACTGTTATTTATTTCGCGATTTCGATAAATACCAATTTATTCCGAGACGTTACAAGCGAGTTGCATAAGTCGTGGTCACGGACTGATCCAGTCACTCTCTAATTGTCTATCACTTACCGTACGAGACACAGTCAGCTGTTAGTTCACGGCATGTAGACAAAACTGTCTACAGGGTCGACCTACCATTTATTGGACTGATTTGAGTCTCCAATTCAATGTTATTACCATGCCAGAGTAAACATCTCTTACCTCATATGCCTTTCTAACGTGTGTTTCAATTGACATCTTTTCCCGCAAAGGTCGCACACAAACGAGTTGTGCATCAGCCTGTAGTGTCTGTGGAACAGTTTTATGTTTCTGGAACAATAAGGATTTTTATAAGAGAAGGAAATATAGGCCTGAGGTGCTTCCACTGATCATACAAAGGCAGTTACTTAATTGCAGTGTCCTAGAGAATGTGGTACTACCCCAGTCGAGTCGAATTATGCTGTGGACTAAACTGTTTACAGGGTTCAATGACTTCAGTAAGCTGGCAACTTTTTAAGAACATAGGTTTTTGAATATTTGTATAAACTACAAAGAAATAAGCTTGTTACTCGGCTCCAGTCTACTTTCCGTCACAACCGAATATTTTGTGTCAACGCTAAACTTATTAATGATATATTATGTCGGAGCATCAAGAATACGGACACTGAATTGAACTTGCAAAATAGCTTAAATTGTTGTAATATGTGGGTACCGTCATTTGTTTTGCTATTGTTAAGGTAGTTTAGAGTTGTTTATCGAGTGATCTCACTCGCAGAGGAGTGGGTCACAACGAAAATCACAATATAAAAGAGCACCTCGTCTTTGGTGCGGCATTCGTGAATAATCATTGAAACAGTTAGTAACTTGTCGGTCGTAATGCCGAAATACTGTTAAACTAGTAAGTTAACGTGATGTGAAAGCGTTATTGTGTACCGCATATTGTAACGTAAACTGTGATGTGTTTAAAAGAGCAACCATGGGGTTTTGCCAATCACTGCATTCCGAACTGGCGGTAGTTTATTAAACTCTGAAGTGTTAATCTCGTGTTTTTCTACCGAACTATCATACGCTATGCATCCTGACCATATCTGGAGGTCTGAGAGAGATGTGTAAGCCCTCTCACAGCCTCGGCCTGCGGTCATTGCTTGCGACATATATATTAGTAAGTGCTAAGGACACTTGTAACACACGAGAGGGTAAAGTTTTATTTCTCCTGGCAAAATATTTTTTTATATAAAAGCTTTAGTACGGAATCTGGGTAAAAATAAAATTTCTAGGTTATTTTAATATTAGGCAGATTGGGGGCATTATTACTTGACCGGCACTTAAGATGACCTTCGTGTTCATAGTCTGGAATTATAATAAAAAAACAACAGTCAAACATAGTCCTGATCCCACACTAAGATAGTCATGAGTACCATTCCCTCCGTGTTCCCTCCTACCTATGATCCTGGCTCCTTTAGGCATAGTGAAGAAGCTACTCGGCAGGCATGATTATGTCGTGTAGTGAGGTATAATTGTCCCTCGCTATTTGATACTCTAACTAGACGACACTGCGCTGGCCATCAGATGCAGTGTGGTCAATTTGCTGAGCCAGGATCGAAATAAGTTTTTTTTATCCTGTCACGGCAAAGTGACCACTCTGCACCTGATGGTAAGCGCAGTGCCGTCCAATGAGAGTATCGACTAGCGAGAGACAATCTATCTCCCGCTACTCAACACAATCATGCCGGCCTGCTTCTTCACACTACGCCATGGGCGGAAAGGTATCATAAACGTACTATCTAGACCCCCGACAAAAACCGGATGTGCACTGGCTGACCCCGGTACACGACACACTTGCGTGTGCCACTATGGCGTGTTTTACACCCTGTGTACGATGATCGCTATCCGGGCGGATAAGAATATCCTACCACCAGCTAAGATTTTTTCTCGTTATAAGTAACTGTGCCATGGAGGCTGAATACAAAAAAAAAGTGTGTGTGAATTTCAAACACGGTTGTAGAGGAACTTCAGAAAAGTAACCTACGAGTAAACTTTGTAATACGAAGTCGCATACACACATACTAACATTAAGAATCTAAAAAATATTAACCTAACCTAACCTAACCTAACCATTACCTAGAATATAAAATACTGTGTAATGTATTCTAAATAATTATCTCGCCGAATTAATCCTTTATATTCATGTGCTTTATCTCTTTGTCATTATTTATTTCATCAAGTTTATAAACACAACGATACTAAATAAGTTTCACTTAAAAAAAAACTTGGGTCACTTTTATGATTGTCTCTCGATACTCTAACTGGCACTGCGCTTACCATCAAGTGCAGTGTCACTTTGCCATGCCAGAATTTAAAAAAAACTTTTATTTCCATAAAAATATACTTACTCTATTCTCAAATCACAGATAAGGCATTGCACCTCATTCTTATGCTGTTTCAAATGAATATTCATAATTCTTGGAGAATAGGCGCTGTAATTGCATATGGTACACTGCAGACCTTTAGTATGCGATTTAAGGTGAGAGATTAAGCAACTTTTTATTTTGAAACGCGATGTGCATATATCACAAGTATACGGGCCGGAGGACTGCAAAGAAAAAGTTAATTTCTCTATATATTCATTCCCAAAGCTATTTGTTGTCCAAACTTCCATAATCCTTTATCAAATTCAATGATTTAAACCTTATGTTTGCCTCTATTGATGGTTTATAGTGGTAGAGCCACGCTGTAGACATATTTGTCTACAGCATGAATGAGCCGGCTCGACCGGGGTAGTACCACTGTCTCACAGAAAACCAACGTAAAGTGTCAGTTTACTGTCGCGTTTCGTATGGTAAGTGAGATATCCGGAGGCCCAGATTCCCCCTTCCCTTCCCTAATCCCTATTCCTGTCCTTTAAGGTCGACAGCGCACACATGACACTTTTGGTATTGTGGATGTTCATGGGCGGTGGAGATCACTTAACATCAGGTGACCCACTGGCTCGTTTGTTTGAACTTTCAAGGTAGGACTGCTATAAAAAAAAAGACTAACAGTTTATAATATAGGTTCTCATAATGGTTTCTTATGTTTACGCGAATATTATACATTGAAATGAAACCTTACGAATTCTATCGCGGTTCATTAAACTTTTTTATCCCGACGTTTCCAAAGCTTTACAGCCTTCATGGTCACAAGGCAGACTGAACGTCGGGATAAAAAGTTTAATAAACCGCGATAGAATCCGTAAAATTTGTTTAATTTCAAAATATAGGTTCTGCCAAAAAATGATAATAAATCATCTGTTCTTCTAATGATATATAACATTAAACGTTAAAACAAAAAATTCACAGGCAAAGCAAAAAGCAGCGATAGCGTATAAAAAAATATCCACTAAATGATAGCCACCAAATGTCATTTTAGTCTATTTCATAAAAAATCAGACTATAGTTGGTAGTGAAAATCGTATATTCGAAACCAACCCAACAGACATACACCTCTGACTTTTCTAAAGTTATGTGTATATTCATTGTTAATTATCGCTTGCTTTAATGAGTGTCACTTTCAAATGTATGTGAAGTCTACCACCGGCATTAGGCATGTGTCGTGGACTAAGGCCCTCTCATTAGAAGAGGAAGCCAGGCCAAGCAGTGGGACAATGTTTAATACAGGGCTAGTATTATTATTGAAGCAAAAATGCACATAAAATGTTATGTTGTCATAATACAATACTAGGGCATTGTGTTACATAATTCTTACCGCTCTGTGAAATTTTCTCTTATGTTCAAGCAAATGTTTCTTGTTTTTCCAAACATACAGACATTTTAAGCATTTAAAATGAATTTTCTTTAACATATCATTGTTTCTATCTCTCTCCATCCAACATTTGGCTTGCTCGAAGTCTATTCGGACAATCTTACAAAAATTCACACTCATTTTATCGAAAACCAGTTTATATTTGCTGTTATTATTTTGAATATTTGATTTTGGCTTATATTGTATTTGTTGATTCTGGTCTAAATCTTCATCTTTTATATCATCATTATTAAAATCTGTTTCGAATAATTCATCTTCTATTGGTTCAGTTTCTTCTTTCAGTTCTGTGAATTTTATGTCTGGTTTTTCATCTATGTCTGTTTCTAGTTTTTCATCTATGTCTGTTTCTAGTTTTTCATCTATGTCTGTTTCTAGTTTTTCATCTATGTCTGTTTCTAGTTTTTCATCTATGTCAGTTTCTAGTTTTTCATCTATGTCTGTTTCTAGTTTTTCATCTATGTCTGTTTCTAGTTTTTCTTCATATGTTACATCTATAATTGTGTTGGTTTGACACATGGTTAAATTTGATAATGAATTCGGTTGAATATACTGCAATGCAAAATCGTTATGTCAGATTATGCAATATAAGGAAATAGAGCTACTACCAAGAGGAGAGAGGTGAGGGGTCATGTTACATGAGCGTTGGACAGACGGAAAGAAGACTGTTATGATGTATAATTATCTTCTAGCTCTGCAATAATGTTGTCCAAAAATAAACTTATATTAGATTTAACTCAAAAGAAATACATAAATGATAAATACACCAAACAGTCACACACATCATCCTGACCCAACGCTAGATTAAACCTGTATTATGGGAACAAGAACTGTGAGGGAATATGGTCCTACAAAACCCACACCTGATATAAATATCTGTTGTGACACAAATATTTGTATTGATGAGGGAATCAAACCCATGACCTCTCGTTTCACAGCCAGCCACTTGCCCTCTGCACTATGGAGGTTGTCAAACAATTAACAATATATAATTGGTTCATTATGTATTCATACCACAAGCATCTATATGCTATCAATCACTATTTGAAACAATCTTGAATATTAATATTATTATTTATATTAGCGTCCATTGACTACAGTAACTGTTTACCATCAGCGGGTCTTAAGCTTGTATGCCTTCATTTAAAACAAAAAGTTTTAACAGAACAGATACAAATATAACAAAATGGAACCAAATGTGTTACAATGATTGATAATAGCTGTCTCTGGAATATGCATAGCCTTCCACCATAGCTGTTAATTGTTAATCAACATAGTTTTACAACAAGTCACCTCACAGTCTGTTACCCAGATAATCATGAAGGAACCCTTGGCTGCATGGTGGAGGACCTTTGCCTTCTCTTTTATATAAAAAAGAGTGTAATCAATAAAATCATAACCCACCTGGTTTTTGGCAAAGTGCATAAATTGCAATATCTTCTGAGCTTCAGCCACTCTTGTTTCAAACATCTTTATCTTTTTAAGTATAGCTAAGCACTCCCAACATAAATTTACATGTGTATGTGACATCTAAAAATAAAATTACAATTTGTGGATGTGTAAAGTATAACAATTTTCAACACATTTAAAACTATCTACTGCCTCTTTGTTGTTCAAGTCTTAGTGTTGGTAAAAAATTACATGGATTTCAATATTTCTTCTTATATGGTCATTGTGGAGGAACAATTCATCAATTTTGTCAATATCACATAATAAAATATATAATTCACGGACCGAGAATTTTTTATTTTTTTATTGATCATTGTCCGACAAAGGAGCCAGTGGGTCACCTGATGTTAAGTGATCTCCACCGCCCATGAACATCCACAATACCGAAAGTGTCACGTATGCGCTGTCGGCCTTAAAGGACAGGAATAGGGATTAGGGAAGGGAAGGGGGAATCTGGGCCTCCGGATATCTCACTTACCATACGAAACGCGGCAGTAAACTGTCACTTTACGTTGGTTTTCTGTGAGACAGTGGTACTACCCCGGTCGAGCCGGCCCATTCATGCTGAAGACAGATATGTCTACAGCGTGGCTCTGCCACTTTCTGAACCACAAGAATATAGGGAATTAAAAAATGTAAACAAACATACCGAGAATGGACTGTCACATATTTTACGAAAAAAATCAGCGTAGTCATTTAAAATATAAAGTGATCTATCTGAGCTAAGACATGCCTGACAATACAACATGCAGTATTTGTATGTATCTAAATTATTTTCCCGTGTGTCGCACATGTTTTCCGTTTATATTATAAACAAAGAGTATTATACTACATACGGAAAATTATAAAACTCCGAAACCAAAATGTTTTTTGATGTTTTTTTTTTTCGTTTTATTCGTCCAAAGGACAGGCTATAGTCAATCGACCATACTGCCTAGTGTTTTTTGGTGTATTTTCAAGGAGTATTATAGTATTTTATAGTGATGGTCATGGCGCAACACGAGTCAACTCGAGATACTAACTCGAGTTGACTCGTGTTGCGCTTAAATCGAGTTGAGTTCTTCCTAACTCGAGTTGGATTGCTGCGGTAAATGAAGAAGCGAACTGTTTGACGCGCTCACTCTGTCTCATTCTTATTCTCATTATTATTATTGTGTGTGACAATATTCATTAGGCTTGACTGCATCGGTGGCGCAGTTGTAATAGGGTAGTTTGCTGTGTTTAATTTTGTACATTATTCTCTACACAATCGAATATAATACGCAAAATAAACTCTTTTGCGAAAACAGAATCCAAATTGCTGGAAAAATGCGGTCACAATATTTATTTTAAATATTGGTATGAGCAAATACTCACAGGCATAAGCAAAAACGGTGTCGTATTGGAAACATATCGCTATCTCCCTCACACAACGGTACAGTACAGGCGATTCATAGTACCGTGACGTCACGGTGTCAGATATGCATCCTTATACTGTTATTTGACAACTACCCCTTCCAGAAGATTTCAGTGGTGTCTAATTTACTTATTTTTGTTCGGATTCATAAAATTCTTTCGATAATAGGTTTAAGGTAATGTCACTAGTTGATTAAATTAATAAACAAAATCGAATCAACTACCCTATTGCGCATACGTTACAATTGCTGTGCTGAGGTCTCGAGTTCGAACACCGGGTCGGGTAAAGTGATATTGAGTTTTACTATCTAGAAATTGGTGGTGTGGCAATAGACTCGCCCCCTATCACATTATGGGACCGAAATAAATTCGGCGAAAAGTGGGTGTACAGGTTACACCTCTGCCTACCCCTTCGGGGATTACAGGCGTCAGTGTATATGTATGCTACAGACATATTTTCATGTCTCTGACACTCAAAGTCACAGTCATTGCAGATTTGAGGTAAATTTTTGACTGCCGGTAATGCCGGTTTGTTGTTAGTTTTTTTTTATTAATTAGAATTGTCTCAATACATTTTTATTACGAATCTGTTGCGTTTTTTAACATCAACACGAAACAGAGTCATTAAATAGAAAAAAAAACATACATTTCATTTCATCTAGCTAACTCGAGTTACATGAACTCCAACTCGAGTTGTGTTTTATACCGAGTTGGCACATCTATAGTATTTTAATGCTCTTTGCGTACTAGCAGTGTTGCCAACAATATTTTTCAATCCCATCAACTTCACCAAGAAATTCCGTCATAAACCCGTCAAACATTTTCCATCCACTCATCCAAACATTCGCATTTATAATAAGTAAAGTTAGAACACTATACACTTCCAGCCAACCGCGCGCCGATGTCTTCTGTCGAAGACACACGCACCGAAAATCATGTCGAAAGTAATGATAAGTTTGATTTATAAATTACCTCAATTTAATGTTTAAAATCGTTAATTGTGCCAGAAAATAAACTTTTCATAACATTACTTCTTACGATTTTATTTACAAACCTATTTCAATTCCTAGAAATATTTTGACGAGTTATATTGACGGCAACTGAAAATGTTTGAGGGGTTTTTACGGAATTTTTACTTAAGTTGACGGAATTGAAAAAATATTGTTGGCAATTCTGTACCTAGTACCCAGTGTGACCACTTATGGTAGATTTCTGTTTATTTAGTAGATTTTGAGCTTAAATTGCGATCGTTTAGTAGGTCGAAATGGATTAGTAGAATTTAGTAGTTTTGATCATTTGGATGATGGCAATAAATGTTTAAATTTGCATTGACTCGTGATGATAATCGGGGATTTCCCAGAAAGTATAGCCAAACAATAACACTGTGTTGTAGTCTGTACAGCAAAATGAACTTTATCGTTGTAAACATAATATTTAATTAAAAAAAAACAAGTCTGAGACTTTCATCCTGTAGGTACAATAAGCTTATTTATTTATACGATAAATATTTTTTATTTATACGATAATCAATATCGCGGTAAATGTGATGAAAATTATTATTTTCCAAGTGATTGTGTAAGGCTGCGTTTCCACCAGAGATATGCGAGGTAGCTGAGCGGTGCGAGAATGTGTAGCGAGGCTGAAATTTGCGCGGATGAGTTGTCTGAGGATGTGTAGTTGAGTTGATGTGTGTTTTGTAAAAAGTAAATAATTCTCCATGTAGTCGATGCTATTTAATGTGGTAACGTATCCAAAATCTGTGCTGTATTCTGTGTGATAAAAGAGCTGTAATAAATTCTGTATCTTCTGCCCCCATTTCTTGATCGCAAATTGATAAATTTTAATGAGTTTCTTTCCAGTGATCCATACAAAAACACAAATAAAAACTGTCTAGTCGTACATCCCTCGCAACACATTCCTAGCACAAATCAATCCCTTGTGCTGTATGAACAAAAACGTCGCTCCGCTGAGCTATTTCCACTAGAGCTGGGCTGAGCAAGGCGTAAATGAAGTGATTCTATTGGTCATTAACAAACATACTCGCTATGCATCCTCGCACATTTCTGGTGGAAATGCAGCTTAAGTGTAGTAACAATTATTATAGTGCCAATTATAATATTTCCCCAGACTTGCGTCCATTAAGAAAAGTAGAAACTTAGTAGATTTTTAAAATGTGACTAGTATATTTTAGTAGTATTTGGCGATAATTTTAGTAGAAACGCAGATAAAAAAGTGGTCACTCTGCTGGAACCTATATTATTAAAACGTCTGAAGGACTAGTATCCATGGACATGAATAAATTAATTACTATATTATTAAATAAGGGCCAGGGCTACATGTTTTAAAATCTAAGATATGTGCGACACACGGGAAAATAATTTAGATACATACAAATGCCGCATGTTGTATTGTCAGGCATGTCTTAGCTCAGATAGATCACTTTATATTTTAAATGACTACGCTGATTTTTTTCGTAAAATATGTGACAGTCCATTCACGGTATGTTTGTTTACTAGTTTTAATTCCCTATATTCTTGTTATTCTCGGTCCGAGAATTTTATATTTTATTACGTGATATTGTCAAAATTGATGAATCCTTCCTTCATAAATACCATATTATTAGGGTATTTACTATTATTAGAAATACTGAATGTATAACTGAGGTATTTAAGTGGGAGTAGTAAATGTTTAATATAAAACAGAGTGCCTTCCGCGCTCCGGGGTTCAGTTCAGAAGACTAGTGGTGTAGCAGTGAGTTGGTAGTGAGAACATTCGTGGTTTGTTCGCGGGGCAGTAAGTAATTGTAAACGGTTCAATGGCGTTGTTCAGCTTAAAAGGGTAATGCTGGTAGATTAATTATAAAGAAAAGCCTTAAAGTGAATCCTGACATGCATGTGTGTTAATATTAAGCACTGACATGTGTAACAGTGTCGTGTAAATCAATTAATAAATTATAAACATTGTATTTGTGCCTTTTAAATATCCATCTTGCATAGTTTTGTTGATGTTCCTAACAATATAAGAAGAAATATTGAAATCAATGTAAATTTTTACCAACACTATTTCATGCCATGTAATAAATTCGCCTTTTTTAATGAACAAGACCGCATCACCTAATTGCCCTGATTGCAATGTGATTCACGATATATATCACATCCTTATGGAATATGTCCGTAACAAGGATATTCGAAGTACGTGCAGACTGTACTTCAACTGGGAGCTTGTAACAGCATTCTGGCAGAATGTTATACAAATTAATTTATAAATTATAATATCTGTGTTATAAGTTCATGTACGTATTTATATGTATCTTTACCAGGGCGACATATTCACTAAGTGAAAAAGCCCTTAATAAAGAATAAACTTTATGACTTGAACACTTTTTTTTATAGTATAGTCCGACAAACGAGCCAGTGGGTCACCTGATGTTAAGTGATCTCCACCGCCCATGAACATCCACAATACCGAAACTGTCATGTATGCGCTGTCGGCCTTAAAAGGACAGGAATAGGGATTAGGGAAGGGAAGGGGGAATCTGGGCCTCCGGATATCTCACTTACCATACGAAACGCGACGGTAAACTGTCCCTTTATGTTGGTTTTCTGTGAGACAGTGGTACTACCCTGGTCGAGCCGGCCCATTCATGTTGTAGACAAATATGTCTAGCGTGGCTTTACCACTATTAGATATATACACTATTACAGAAAGTTTTAAATGTGTAGAAAATTGTTATACTTTACATATCCTCTATGAATGTCATTTTATTTTTAGATGTCACATACACATGTAAATTTATGTTGGGAGTGCTTAGCTATACTTAAAAAGATAAAGATGTTTGAAACAAGAGTGGCTGAAGCTCAGAAGATATTGAAATTTATGCACTTTGCCAAAAACCAGGTGGGTTAAGATTTTTTTTTATTACTCTCTTCTTTATATAAAAGAGAAGGCAAAGGTCCTCCACCATGCAGCCACGGGTTCCTTCATGATTATCTTGGTAACAGACTGTGAGGTGACTTGTTGTAAAACTGTGTTGATTAACAATTAACAGCTATGGTGGAAGGCTATGCTTATTCAAGAGACAGTCATTATACATAATTGTAACACATTTGGTTCCATTTTGTTATATTTGGATGTGTTATTTTAATGATGTTTTTTTTAACGATGATGGCTAACAAGCTTAAGACCCGCTGATGGTAAACGGTTACTGCATTCAATAGACACTAATATAAATAATAATATCAATATTCAAGATTGTTTCAAATAGTGATTGATAGAATACAGATTCTCGAGGAATGAATATATAAGTCATCAATTATATATATTGTTAATTGTTTGACAACCTCCTTGGAGTAGCGGGCTAGTGGCTGGCTATGAAACGAGAGGTCATGGGTTTGATTCCCGCACCAATACAAATATTTGTGCCAAAGACAGATTTTTTTTTATCCTGGCACGGTAAAGTGACCGCACTGCACCTGATGGTAAGCGCAGTGAATTCCAATTAGAGTATCGAGTAGCGAGATTTATTTCAGGTGTGGGTGTTGTAGGACCATATACCCTCGTAGTTTTTGTTCCCATAATACAGGTTTAATCTAGTGTTGGGTCAGGACTATGTGTGTGATTGTTTTGTATTTATCATTTAAGTTCAACCTTATAAAAGTCTATTTTTTGACAACATTATTGGAGAGCTAGAAGATAATCTTACATAACAGTCTTCTTTCCGTCTGTCCAATGCTCATTTAACATAACCCCTCATCTTTCTTCTCTTTGTAGTAGCTCTATTTCCTTATATTGCATAATCTGACAAAACGATTTTACATTGCAGTATATTCAACCAAATTCATTATCAAATTTAACCATATGTCAAACAGACACAATTATAGATGTAACATATGAAGAAAAACTAGAAACAGACATAGATGAAAAACTAGAAACAGACATAGATGAAAAACCAGAAACAGACATAGATGAAAAACCAGAAACAGACATAGATGAAAAACCAGACATAAAACTCACAGAACTGAAAGAAGAAAATGAACCAATAGAAGATGAATTATTTGAAACTGATTTTAATAATGATGATATAAAAGATGAAGATCTAGACCAGGATCAACAAACACAAGATGAGCCAAAATCAAATGTTAAAAATAGAAACAGGAAATATAAATTGGTTTTTGATAAAAAGGGTGAGAATTTTTGTAAGATTGTCCGAATAGACTTTGAGCAAGCCAAATGTTGGATGGAGAGAGATAGAAACAATGATATGTTAAAGAAAATTCATTTTAAATGCTTAAAATGTCTGTATGTTTGGAAAAACAAGAAACAATTTCTTGAACATGAGAGAAAATTTCACAGAGCGGTAAGAATTATGTAAACCAATGCCCTAGTATTGTATTATGAAGACTTTAAAGTTTTACGTGCATTCTGCTTTAATAATAATACTAGCCCTGTATTAAACATTGTCCCAATGCTGGGCACTGGCCTCCTCTACTAATGACAAGGGTTAAGCCTTAGTCCACCACGCAGGCCTAATGCGGGTGGTATACTCCGCATAGCTTTGAAAGTATACAGCTTTCCTCAAGACGTTTTCCTTCATTAAAGCAAGTGATAATTTATTTACTTATTGAGAAGGATAATTACACTTTTTACAACATTGGTTAATTATTTAGGAATGTAAATTTTCTAGCCAATAAAAACTATTCATATATAACATTTTAACACAGTCGGTACGAGAAAAGTATTAAAAAAACAAATGTAATAATTAACAATAAATTTACACGTAACTTTAGAAATTCAGAGGTGTATTCCATTTGGGTTTCGAACATACGACTTTTGTCTTGACAGTCCGTACAACCAACTAGGCTATCTCTGCTTTTAGCTTTAAGTTTGAAATTTGTGTTTAAATGTTTGATATTATAAACAGATGGCACTGTTAATCTATACTAATATTATAAAGAGGAAAGAGTTGTATGTATGTTTGTAACAAATTGGCTCAAAAAGTACTGGAGTGATTTTAAAAATTCTTTCACCATTTGAATGCTACATTATCACTAATTAATATAGGCTATTTTAATTGCAAGAAAAAAATAAGGATCCCTACTAAAACTACAATTATGTTACCCAAGGTGTAAAAAAAAATCCACGCGGGTGGAGCCGCGAGCAACAGCTAGTTTTTTATAATTTTTTTGCCAGAATCTATATTATAAACCGTTCGTCTATTATTCATCAATAGAGGCAAACATAGGCTTTAATGGTGTTTGAATCATTAAATTTGATGAAGAATTATGGAAATTACAGAGTTTGGTCAAAAACACCTTTGCAAAGAATATAACAGCATTGACAGCCTCCGTGGCGCAGTTGGCGAGTAGCTGGCTGTGAAACGAGAGGCCGTGGGTTCGATTCCCACACCGGGACAAGTGTTTGTGTGACAGATAGATATTTGTTTCCAGGGTCTGGGTGTTGTGATACCGAAAGTCTCTCTAGGTCCCTGATACCCATAACACAAGACTCGTACCTTAGTGTGGGTCGGGGCTATGTGTGTGACTGTTGGGTGTTATTTATAGGTATAGAGAAATAAATGTTTCCTTTCAGTCCTCCTGCCCATACACGTGTGATATATGCTCATCGCATTTCAAAACGAAAAATGGCTTATCTGTACACATTAAATCGCACACTAAAGGTCTGCAGTGTACCATATGCAATTACAGCGCCTATTCTCCAAGTATTATGAAAATTCATTTGAAACAGCATAAGAATGAGGTGCAATGCCTTATCTGTGATTTGAGAATAGAGTAAGTATATTTTTATGGAAAAAACTGTTTTTTTTTCTTGCCCCGCAAAGTGACCACACTGCACCTGATGGTAAGCGCAGTGCCAGTTAGAGTATCGAGAGACAATTATAACAGAGACCAAGAAACATTGTTTTTTTTTTAGTGAAACTTGTTTAGTTTCGTTTTGATTATAAACTTGATGAAACAAATAATAATGAATGAATATATAGGGACTGCCTCGGTGGCGCAGTTGTAATTGCGCATGCGTTACGACTGCTGCTTTGCTGAGGTCTCGGGTTCGATCCCGGGTCGGGTAAAGTGATATTGGGTTTTCCTATCTAGAAATTCTCAGTATTAGCCCGGAGTCTGGAACCTGTGCCCGGTATGGCGATAGGCCCGCCCCCTATCACATTATGGGACCGAAATTCGGCGAAAAGTGGGTGTACTGGTTACACCTCTGCCTACCCCTTCGGGGATTACGGGCGTGAGTGTATATGTATGTATGTGAATATATAGGGTTAATTCGGCGAGAGAATGAGTTAGAATAAATTACACAGTATTCATAGGTTAGTTTTATGAATTTTCACTACTACTGTGTGTGAATTGCACATACACTTTTTTTTATTATACAGCCTCCATGGCACAGTTGGTTAGTAGCCAGCTGTGAACGCGCTGGTTAAATTTAAAATCTTATGTTTATCCTGGCTTAGCAAATTGACCACACTGCACCTGATGGTAAGTGCAGTGCCATCTAGTTAGACAATTATTTATTTGAAAAAAGTTCTCCAACAGTACACACATTATTTCTTAAATCTAATATAAAATTACATAAAATATATTCTGATGTGTATACCAATTACAGGAGTACACAACATTGACAAATCACAGGCATCTAGGTATAATAAAAAACAAAATACTTAAAACTAAAATTTGACACAATCCAACAGCACACAAACAAGCTATTTATAAAAAAACACATTTATATAATATACATACATACAATTACACATATAATATAAACATACACATACATACAAAGTACATACATAAACACACTAGTATTTATCAGCAATTATTATTTAAATTGACATTTTCATTATTTTCATATTTAATTATACCTCGCTACTCGACAAAATCATGCCTGCCCAGTAGCTTCTATGCCTAAAAGAGCCAGGATTATAGGTAGGAACATGGTACTCACGACTATCTTAGTATGGGGCCAGGACTATGGACTGTTGTATTTTTTTTCGATTGTGACAGTAAGTTAGACTGGAGCCGAGTAGCAGACTTGTTTCTTTATAGTTTATTCAAATATTCAAAAACTATTTTCTTAACAAAGTTACTAACACGTAGCTTTTCTGTGTTATTGAACTCTGTAGACAGTTTAGTCCACAGAATAATTCGACTCGACTGGGGTAGTACCACATATAAACTGAAATTGAGTAACTGCCTTTGTATGATCAGTGGAAGCACCTCAGGCCTATATTTTCTTCCTTCCTTATTGTTTCAGAAACACAAAACTGTTCCACAGACACTACAGGCTGATGCACAACTCGTTTATATGTGACCTTTGCGGGAAAAGATGTCAATTGAAACACACGTTAGAAAGGCATATGAGGTAAGAAGTTTTTAGTCTAGCATGCTAATTACATTGAATTTGAGACTCAAAGCAGTCCAATAGTAGTATGTCGATCCTGTAGACAGTTTTGTGTACATGACGTGAATTAACAGCTGACTGTGTTTCGTACTGTAAGTGATAGGCAATTAGAGAGTGACTGGGTTAGTCCGTGACCACGGCTGACGCAACTCGGTTGTACTTTTGCTGTCATTACCTTATCGTTACCCAAATTTCGCCTCGATTCCTCGATCCTTATAAGTGATAATATACCTGTTAGTGACGAGACATATTTTAAGATTTATATGGACATATTTATAGGGATGTGCGAATACCGTTAGAATCGAATAGTAATATAATATTATTGGTAATTATATTTCATAGTTTAAATAAAATGTATATTATTTGTAAATGTTATATTGTAAAGCCGAACATAACAAACCCAAAACTTAAAAATTCACGTGTAATTTAATAATTCGCTAACTTTCGAATTATTCAATTCGATACTCGGAACGAATAATTCGCAATTTCGAATTACTCGTACACCCCTACATATTTAGAAATACGACTGCCTATTTTTATATGCTGGCGTCGAAGTCGCGTCCTCTCATTTCACAGCGAACTAAGCCTAGCCGACTAACGCCACGTAAGCTGCTCTCACAAATAATCTATTAAACAGGAATTTTCACAAGTTCGACAATTTCGAGTGCAAGATATGCAAGCGAAGGTATAAATCAAGGAAAAGGTTGAGACAACACATGTGGCTGCGGCACGCGGCGCCGAAAACCGCTGAGCTCGCGTACTGTGCACCGTGTGACAGACAGTTCGACACGATCGCCCTGTACCGACAGCATGTGCTGGAGAGCACCAAACACGCTGCGGAGAGGAATGGAGAAGGAAGGTGAGTGGTAGAAATATTCTGTGGACAGATTTGTCTACAGAACGCAGGGACTCGACTGGGGTGGTACCAAACCCTACACGAGTTGGCTGTGCGTCAGTACAATAGGGTAGTTTCCTGTGTTTAATTTTGTACATTATTCTATATGCAACCGAATATAATACGCAAAAGGAAGTCTTTTGATAAAACAGAATCAAATTGCTTGAAAAATGAGGTCACAATATTTATTAACCGACTTCAAAAAAAGGAGGAGGTTAACAATTCGTCGGAATCTTTTTTTTCTATGTATGTTACCCGATTACTCGAAGACGCCTGGACCGATTCGAGAAATTCTTTTTTTGTTTAAAAGGGTATACTTCCCAGGTGGTCCCATTGGCGTCAATTCAGGATCTGATGATGGGATCTCAGAAAAATCAAGAGCAACCCTCAATTTTTATAGTGACGCATAATTTGTATTTCATTGAAGTCGGTGTGCTTTTTATGAATAAATAACTTTTAACTTATTTTAAATATAGAACGTAGGGACTCGACTGGGGTGGTACCAAACCAGAAAACACGTACATGAATTGGCGGTCGCATAGTCGGTACTATTGCTGGATCCAGTAGCCCTCAAATATAGTATGGTAACCCATATCTAATAGCAAAAACCTAGGTAGGTTAGGTTTATACCTAACCTACCTTAAGTACCTAAGTTTTGTACCTAAGTTATAAATACCTTCAAGAGGTGAACACAATCCTCTATACCTGCAATTTCATCAAATGTATGTGCTGTGTATTACCTAATGGTATTTCAAAATAAATAAATACTGTTAAATGGTGGAGTAAGTCACCTGGTGGTAAACCACCGGTCTTAAGCATCACAGCCTTTTTTACTACCCCGTTCTAGCCGACTCATACAAGCTGTACAAAAATAAAGTTTGCATGACTCCGCCGCTTTCAAAGTACTCAATTTAATAAATACACCCAAAAACACATGCAATCTTGATTCTATAGTAAGATATTGAGTCCTAATTCCATATTACATTACGAGACCTGATTCCACATTAAGATACGAATTCTGAAAACTTAAAATATAAGTATTGATTCCAATTAAGATACCGAATTTGGAATTAGGATTATCAAAACGAACGTGGTACTAAAATAAAAGACTGTAGCCTCATTTTACTTCCAGAAAAAAGAAAATAATGTGCCCCGAATGCCCGAATGTGTACTCCCGAAAAATTTATATGATGAACCATTACAAATATGTTCATATGAAGCAAACGAACTTTTACTGCTCACTGTGTGATAGGGTGAGTTGAATCTTTATCTCGTAAGGGTATGTTACGAAAATTCTCACGTTTAAGGGCATTATGTCCTTACATTCTAGTAACGTAAGGAATGAGTATGTAAGGAGAAGCCTGAAAGTAGCACCAATCGTAGAAAATATGAGGAGTGCTAGATTAGCTTGGTATGGGCATGTGATGAAGAATGAAAGGCATCTGACAAGACTGGTTGTCAATATGAATGTGGATGGACGAAAGAGTCGTGGGAGATATAAAAAGAGATGGATGGATTGAATGAGAACATGTGCGTGAAAAGAGTGATTGCAGATGATAGGGCTGCGTGAAGTCAAAACCTTTTATGCCGAGCCCACTTAGTGTGGAATAGGGACAGGTAGATGATGATGACAAACTCGTAACGAGGCGTGTTACGATAACTGCATGTAACTCGCATGTTATTGAATACACACATGCGAGAAACTGGTTGTAATATTCATGTGTAAAAATATATTCTAAATTTATTTTTAGAGCCGTTTTTCCAGCTTTAGTTATTTTATCATATGGATACTGGATAGGGGCTTCGCTGACCTTACTTCCATTAAAACAATTTAAAAAATATCATAATAGTTATTCCATACAGTAAAAAGAGCAATGCTGGGGTTTCTTGCACATCTCTAGCGAAACTGCATTACTGGCGGTAGAGTAAGAGATTGACGGAATTTAAATAATCCTGAATCGCGGAAGCAAAGTTTGCGCGACGCTTAATATATAGAAGCTCTGAATGTGGACGGTAGGCACAAAACTTGACTAGAGATGCTCCCCTTCACTAGAAGAACACTGTCATCAGTTACTCTGCTGGTTTAATAATTATTATAATTTATTTCCCAGTATTTCCTGAACAGGACGAGATACAAAGGGCATATGATGTACAAACACGAAGGTGCTGCCAGAGAGAAAAATAAAATGTGCACAGTGTGTGGAAGAGGATTTAACGTAAGTAAATAAATAACACCCAACAGTCACACACATAGCCCCGACCCCACACTAAGATACGAGTCTTGTGTTGTGGGTATCAGGGACCTAGAGAGACGCACCCTCTCACAACACACACACCCCGGACACAAATATCTGTCTGTGTGGGAATCGAAC
Organism: Laothoe populi; assembly: GCA_905220505.1. Lineage (NCBI taxonomy): Eukaryota > Metazoa > Arthropoda > Insecta > Lepidoptera > Sphingidae > Laothoe > Laothoe populi. The sequence goes on along the minus strand of HG992174.1, from coordinate 4,852,661 downwards.
CCACGGCCTCTCGTTTCACAGCCGGCTACTCGCCAACTGCGCCACGGAGGCCGTCATAAAGAAACAACACCATAAAGTAACACCATTATACTGGTTGACTGATAAGATAACGGACATACTGATACAGGGTACTCGGTACTCGAATGTCGTACTAAATATGTAAAAAAAATACGTGCTTTAAGGAGAATGACTAGGAATATATGGACCACGGTACAAGTTTGCGTCAATTCCAAACTTGTAATAGTATATAAAGTATCCAAATACTATCTAAAGTTTATATTTTTGGAATTGGAACGCGGGTTTCCATGTTTTTTTGTGTAATAATAATGATTTATAAGTAAACTGTAGGTATATAAAGATTTAAGACTAGGCAGCATGGTCGTTTGACTATAGCCTGTCCTTTGGACGAATAAAAAAATTAAACGTAAGACTAGGCAGTATGGTCGATTGATTATAGCCTGTCCTTTGGACGAATAAAACGAAAAAAAGAATAAAAAAAAACGTAATAAATAATTCTAGTCATTTTTAATCAATAATATGTCTGACTAGTTGTTGCTCGCGGCTCCGCCCGCGTGGGGATCATGTTTGGGAGAAAAAGTATACAATACAAAATACCAATATTCATGCGTTTAACTTAAAAATGACGGATTTTCATACAAACTTTCATTCCTTATTTTAGGGGCGGAATTTCCAAAAATCCTGAAACATATATTTTTTATTTTTAACTAAAATGCCAAATACTAATTTTCATGAATTTATCTTCAAAAATGACGGATTTTTCATACAAACTTTCTTCCCCTATTTTACCACCTTAGGGGTGCAATTTCCAAAAAACCTTCCTTAGTGGATGCCTACGTCATAAAAGGTACCTACTGTCAAAATTTCAAGTCTCTAACCCCAGCCGTTTAGGCTGTGCGTTGATCGATCAGTCAGTCAGTTTCTTCTTTTATATATACAGATTAAGTTTTAAAAGAAATCTCCTATACAACACAGACATTCTGTTTGCCAGACGACTTCTAAAATAAAGAAATTAATTAAAATATTTTTATATTGAGGCGCGCGAAAAAGCAGTACCAAAAATGGGCATTTTCCTTTGACCTAATTATCTACTGAAAACAATAAGTGTGGACACTCGCATTGCGCGTAAAAACAATTTACTTATGAGCTGACTCACACAGTAAAAGGTATACAATGTCAACGGTCATTAACATTGCTAGACACAGCGGCGCCGTACCGGCCGGACGCGCCCGGGCGTGCGTTTACGACACTTTCAGAATTTTATTCCTAAAGTTTTACATATACACTCACGCCTGTAATCCCCGAAGGGGTGGGCAGAGGTGTAACTAGTACACCCACTTTTCGCCAAATTTCGGTCCCATGATGTGATAGGGGGCGAGCCTATCGCCATACCGGGCACAGATTCCAGACTCCGGGCTAATACTGGGAATTTCTGGATAGAAAAACCCAACATCACTTTACCCGACCCGGGGATCAAACCCGAGACCTCAGCATAGCAGTCGTAAACGCATGCGCAATTACAACTGCGCCACCGAGGCAGTCCTATTCCTAAAGTTTTCTTTGTATTTTATTGGTATTATATTGATAGCAGCTATAGGTTGGTTGCAGTACGGACTGTCAAGACAAAGGTCGTACGTTCGAAATCCAAGTGGCATACACCTCTGACTTTTTTAAAGTTATGTGTGTATTAAATGTTAATTATCGCTTGCTTTAACGGTGAAGGAAACCATCGTGGGGAAACCTGCATACCTGAGAATTCTCATAAGAATTTCGAAGGTATGTGAAGTCTACCAACCCACATTAGCAGCGTGGTTGACTAAGGCCTGACCTCATTAGTAGAGAAGGCCCGTGCCCAGCTGTGGGACATTGTTTAATACAGGGCTAGTATTATTTATTTTATATTTATGTAATTTTTATGTTACATGAGTCCGTGAATTATTGTCTCTGAGAATGTCTTTTGTTCAACCAGTCAGCCATGACATTCTTATCTCTCCCTTGGACACCAAACTACACATAATGGCTTGTGGAGATACAGCTTCGAGGTGTCTAGTTCTACTACCCCGGCCTGAACTAATAATTATAAATAGTTATGATTCTTATCAAAACAAAATAAAATAGTGTGCGTCTCGGGACGCTCGACAGAAGTGATAACTTAAACTAATCTAAGTTGAACTATTTAATATTGAAATTGTTAAACTTGAGAAAAGCTTAGGTTATTACTTAAACTTTATGTATATTAATATGATAATGTGAGGAAATGTTGTTTATTAATAAAGTCTTTTATATTGATTATAAAATATATTTTACCCACTCGATCCCACTCAAATGAAATCACAACGATTCTAAATAGTTTCACTTCAAAAAAATATAGCACAGAGATTATGGAATGACAGAAATAGAAATTAATAAAGAAGCCAGACAGAATGGCGCCGTAACGCGTTACGTTACGAAGCGGTTTATCCCATAAGAAGTTATCACTTCAAAAAAATCAAAATAATTTAGTTTTTCTAGGGTAATCGATTCACTGGATTGATTCAGTACTAGATATCGATCAAATATTTTTTTGCTAAATTATATCGATTCTTCAATTAATCAATTTTAGATCGCCATGCCTAGCCTAATCCAATCCACCTTCTATAAAGTCGGTTTTTCTCTAAGTAATATTACTTTATTTCTTCAATCAGGTAACTAGAACTCTTGTTAATCACATGAGGACCCATTCTGGGGAGCGACCATACGAGTGTCCACATTGTGAGAGGCGTTTCGCACAACAATATGCCATGAAGATACATGTGAAGAACATTCACGGGCGGCGAAAGGCGATGAGTTAGCGGACATTGGACAAACATTTTTTTGTTTAATTCTCTCTTTTTAATATGAAAGAGAAGGCAAAGGTTCTCCACCATGCAGCCTTGTCTGTCTTTATTTTTTCCAAATGCGGACAAAGCCAATAAAAATGTTGAAATTGTACTCTTTTTGATTTATACCTTTTAGAGAATAGATAAAGTATATCTCATGAAATTATATATAATTGTAAATAGGGTATTTGTACATTTATTAATTCAGTTATCTCACAAGAACAAGGATTATCCATATTTTTCCTTAAATTTATGATATTATATGCTGCACATTAATTTTTAGTGTGAAAATAACTATGGAGTAGTACTGCAGTACTTACATAATTATATCGCTACACGGTTAAAATTATAATACGTATTTAAAACAAAATTACCAATGAAAATGACTGTTAGAGTCATACCGGTAATAATCACAGCATAAACATAATTTCTGCCAAGTCATTATTTAAAAAAATATACAGTTTTAACCAAAACAAAGGGATAATTGACGAAATATATTTAAAGTAAGCTATATTGAAAACTGATCAAATGATATATTTGTTTATGATCACGAATAAAGATTTTACTAAATCACAAATGATTTACAAAACAGTAGAGGTTTATGAAGTTACTACTGTAAATAAGCGACAGCTGTGTGAATGCAACGGATAACTCGACATAATCGACTACAAACATTTCTATTTAATCATTTGATTTCTGCATAGTGTTAAAAGGTTTTCATATGAGATATTGCACCTCTGCCTACTCCTTCGGAGATTACAGGCGTGGACATGTATGTATACTAGGCAGTATGTTCGTAAGACTATAGCCGTCTTCTGATCGGCTAAAAAAAGGTACAGCCTAATTTGACATTTGACCTGACTTTTCGATTATTGTTTTCGTTCACGTAAATTGTGATTTGTTATTCTATTCCAAATGCGATTTCCTCAATGATTAGAATAGGAATAAGTTATTTAATAGTGTACTTAACTCCGAAATACCGCAATGGAAGAAATAAAAGTGGAGTTTGACAAAACCGCTGTCTGCCACGGTTGTTTGAGCGTAAACCGTAAATTATTTACTCTTGGTGAATATTATGAGATATTTTATCACGTTTTGGGTGAAGAAATATTGAACCTTACTGATGTGAGTGTGTTGTCTGTTTATTTATCTTATTTGAGTGATTATCCAGTTGTTTTTATTCATTTGTAAATTATTTACGCGTCATAACCAATGGCTATGAATGTTGTGTTTATACCTTATTAGAATCAGATATTAATGGGACTATGAAGTACAGTTTAGGATATATGGGCGCTACTGTCTTTTCTAGTGTGAAAATCTGAATATCCATACTGTAATACTATGAATGCGAAAGTAACTGTTTGTTTGTTTGTTACCTTTTCACGACTAAACGGCTGACCAGATTGTGATGAAAGGACAATGGGCTAATTTGTATGAGCCCTGTCCCCACCCACCAACAGTCACCATACATACACATTATTATTAAGTGTACTATAAAAACTCTTACCACATCATTTAAATTTAATAAATCAATGGAAATTCCTTACAAAATAAAAAAACATAAATTAAAATGTTCTTAGTAAACACTTCTATTCTATTGCATTATTTTACTATTTTGACATACTTTTAATAAATATATAAAGAAATATGGTCGCGTAATATGTTGTTACATTTGATAGGCAATTTCACCAGGAACTGTTCGCCAAGTAACTAAACCTTAGGAACTACCAATAGCTAAAACAGCCTGTTTGGATATTTGAGCTTAGAACCTTTGGTATATTTATAGCACAAAATCTGATGCTGATCTGATGATGGTAGGGAAAGGAAAGATAAACTGGATCTTGGAAAATGTAATATTTGGTGACGTCTTGTTTGCTCGTATATGTTTAGTACTCTGTGTAATTGCAGAAGTTAAAATCTTTTCACAACAGATGATAGCAATAGCAAAAATATTATCGGAGCTCGTGAACTACATTAGTTAAAAACGTCCCGTTTGGACATAAACGTTTAAAAACCTAGGCAAATACAGAAACACCCTACATACGTGGTGCAACACGACCGCCATTCATAGCATGGATGGCATGAATACTTTTTAGTACTTTGTTTTTACAAATATCAAAAGAGATTTAAAATAAAGATTGTCTTACGAAAAACTATTCATTTATGGTTGTTCTTATTTTATGCATATATTTTTAAAATAATGATATCAGACGAATTAAAAACATAATACTATTTTACGTGTACTGGATTGAAGGAAAGAAAAGATTTTTTATTGTCGGAACGTTAAAACACATTAAAAAAAAATGCAAAAATTACAATAATAATAATTGATCCGACAATGGGGGTCCCTATTCAGCTGCATGCTGTAGTACAGGCTAACCCATACTGCAGCGCTGGTTTTCGATAGAACCCAACCAGTGACGTACACATGTTATACAAAATAAAAACTCTTAAAAACTAGCCAGTATTAAATATAACCTAGTAACAAAAATAAACCTGAATTAAGCGTAATATTGCGGAGCCACAGCTTCGTGGTATCTACTACTCCGGCCCGAACCAAGAAGTTCGCAAACTCGTATTTTTGCCGCACCATCAAGCTGTGGAACAGTTTGCCAGCTACCGTGTTCCCTCTTTCCTATGATCCTGGGTCCTTTAGGCGTAGTGTGAAGAAGCTAAACAGCAGGCTGGCATGATTATCCACCATTGTGGCAACTGCCGTGAGGATACGGCCTAACACACGTTGGAGGAGTGTCCAGCCTGGGACGAAGAGCGCAGCGCTCTCAGAGCAGTCGTCGGAGGAGACCTCTCGCTGCCAGCCGTGGTGTCGTCCATGGTCGCCAGCCGGAGGTCCTGGCGTGCGGTGGCCCACTTCTGCGAGAGCGTCATCTCGCAGAAGGAGAGTGCCGAGAGGGATAGGGAACGATATGATCCCTCCCGCCGCCAGAGAAGACGTAGGAGGCGCCGGGTGGACGACTGACTGGCGTCTCCCGCCCTGTGGAATGGGGGCGTTTGAGAATTTCACCACGGTAACCCCTGCCTGTCGTACGAGGCGACTAATTGGGGCCATCGGGGGTCGCGGGCGCAACGGGGGGCTGTTAGCCCATATCGATGCATTCCAGTTTCGGTGCATCGTACGACCCCGAGATGGACGGCAGCGCGGGTGGTAAGGCCTCGTTAGCTGTCGTTGTTCGGTGCGCGGGGGCTCCTAAGCCCCACATGGAGATGGGCCCGTACAAGGCACCGCGCAGGGGTGGTTCCGGCAGCAATTCTAGCACTCCTTAGAATACCCCGGGATCGCTCCATAAGCGCCGAAGAAGGCCACCGCGGGGTTTTAGCTGGTAGTGTCGGGTGGGGTGTACATAGGGGGTAGGGACTCGGCCCAGCGGCAGCACGGATAGCCATCATCCGTGCGAGGGGGATGCTGGGTCGTAAGACCGGCTAGTCCAGCATAACCGTTTTATTCTTATTCCGCTTCCCCCCGGAGCGGGCGGCAGTAATAAAACGCTTTCCCCGCGACAAAAAAAAAGTCCATTTAAGCTGTAGAAAAAAATTATTATAATGTAGCTCTACCACCTATATACTATGTTATAGCACGGCGTAATATAGTAAAATCAGCAAAAATTAAATTTTCTATATAAAACAAAAATGTGAATTAAAAAAAAACTCAATACTTTTCGTTGTTGTCGTCATACCAAAAAATCATCACCTGGCTAAGATTAATCAATTGAGACCAATTTCAAACCTGTTGACGGGTGGGGACACTTGACCCATTGTCCTTTGGCAATGAACTAGAATATATCATTGAGAAGGACATAGGCTATTTTTTTTCTCAAAAAACAACCTTGAAAGGCTTGACCCCTATAGGACTTCAAAATTTGTATGGGAAATCCATAATTCCTTGACCTAGGGATCTGGAAATTCATATTTAGGCTTTTGGTAGGAAATAAAGAAATACGTGTTTCACATTTTTTTTTTTCAAAATCATCCCTAAGGGGGTAAAATAGGGGATGAAGGTTTGTATGAAAATCCTTCATTTTTAAGTTAAACGCATGAAAATTCGTATTTTGTATAATATACTTTTTTTCCCAAACATGATCTCCACATGTTTCCTCCATGAGCCGCAAGCAACAGGTAGTACTTTAATAATTTATTATCCCAATAAATAAAAATGAAAAAAATAATTGATACTTTTTTTTTATGCTTTTGTTGTGGTAGAAAACTGAAGGGTGTCTATGTGTAACAATTGTAATTCAAAATAAATTTATTAGGTTTTTATATTTAAAACAGTATGGTGTATACCCGTATGGTTACCCATTGCTATTCCCTGTTATTTATTCTTGGAATGACAGGTTACTACAAATTGGAGGTACGAAGGGATGTAGCTTTTGCAAAATATTTATTCAAAGTGATTCGTGGTAAAATACACAATCCCAGCCTCCTACAAACAGTTGAGTTGTGTGTCCCGGATGGGTGTGTGGGGTGACGCGCTTGGTGTGCTCAATGCGTTGTCGAACCAGGTTGATCTGTTCTCGTGCTCATTGACGGAGTTCACAATGGCCGTTTATGACTTGACTGACATTATGGCTCTAATTCTGTTTATTACGGGAAACAAAATAAATAGTTAAAAAAAGGGTTAATATTATTGTACAGCAGCATTAAAAACTTACAGTTTAAAAATATCTAAAAAGCATTAGAACATGTCAGATCCCACGTTTAATAGACATACTATGTATAAACATATTGTGGTTAAAGAATGCTATTAATATTTATATAATTATTATTAGGTAATTTATGTAAAAAAAACTTTATAGATTTTTCGGAAAAAGGTAATAAGTAGTGATTAAAAATACAAGTCAAAATCAACTTTATTACCGTAATAATAGTACAAATATAAATAATAAATACACAATTGTCACACACATTGTACTGACCCCACACTTGGTAAAACCTGTTTCTTGGGTATCAAGAACTATGAGGGACTAAGGTCCCACAACACCCAGACCCGAAACAAATATCTATCTGTCACACAAGTATTTCTCTCGTTGCGGGAATCGAACTCTCGTTAAAAAATACATAATTACTTTTGTACATATTGCATTCACCCATATTTATATGACATATTTATTTAGTATTAAAATATTTATTTTTAAATCCATATTGTCTTAATTTAAGTAAGTACATACTTAACTTTATTATCAATCTTATTTGATAATATTTCTTAAGAGTTTTTGATATTTGCTTATCCCTGGGTAAGCGTGTTTTGAGCTTAATATTTTTTTGTATGTAACCATATACATATACCACTTCTTAAACATATTAAGTTTTACGCAATATTCGATTTTGACGAACTAACACTCATTTGTCTAAACATGTTCATGTATGGTCATGTTGCATACTTAAACATGTCAAATTCTTAACCATGTTGCATGTTTAACCATGTTACATGCTTAATCATGTTGCATACTTAACCATGTCGATACGAGTCTTGTGTTGTGGGTATCAGGGACTATGAGAGACGCACGGTCTCACAACACCCAGACCCGAAACAAATAACTGTCTGTCACATAAACATTTTTCCTGGTGTGGGAATCGAACCCACAGCCTCTCGTTTCACAACCGGCTACACCACAGCGGCGGTCAAATATGCTTAATTTTATTTTATAATTGTGCATCTTAAATCTAAGTACACACAGCATTTTGTTTTTTATTGCATAGTCTGACAAACGAGCCTGTGGGTCACCTGATGTTAAGTGATCTCCACTGCCCATGAACATCCACAATATCGAAAGTATCACGTATGCGCTGTCGGCTTTAAATGACAGGAATAGGGATTAGGGAAGGGAAGGGGAAACCTGGGCCTCCGGATATCTCACTTACCATACGAAACGCGACAGTAAACTGTCACTTTACGTTGGTTTTCTGTGAGACAGTGGTACTACCCCGGTTGGGCCCATTCATGCTGTGGACAAATATGTCTACAGCATGGCTCTACTACTATGAAACGTGAAAATAACAAGTTATTGGTAATTCAATTTCAAGAAATTAAAATTATTAATTAAATTAAAAAGCCAAATGTTGTTTACAGAAAACCGATGTGGTCCTGTGCTGGGAATGCCTGGCCATATTGAAAAAGTTCAAATTATTCCAAAAACAAATAAGAAATGCACGGGATATGCTTACTGATGCATATTTCCATTGGGTAAGTTATAAATGGTACAAATGGAACATTTTTCATTTTCCAAGCTAATTTTAAAACCTTTTATAGTATACTAGATGTTGCGCGCAGCTCCGCCCGCGTGGAGATTATTTTTGGAAGAAAAGGTATACAATCCATGGAGGCATCTTAAACTTTCTATATTTTGCTATCCCATAGGAAGCATGCATTTTTCCGGGATAAAAAGTGGCCTATGTCATTTTCTGATCCCTCAACTGCCACTATGCAAAAATCATGTCGATCCCTTGCTCTGTGAAAAGCTAAACTATACCACGGGAACTGTACAATTTTCCGGGATAAAAAGTAGCCTATGTACTATTCCAGACTATAATCTATATCGGTCCCAAATTTCAGTCAGATCCGTCCAGCCGTTGTAGCGTGATTGAGTAACAAACATCCATCCATCCAAACATTCGCATTTATAATATTAGTAGGATTCGTAATGAAGATTTACTGAGGTGCGAAATAAAAGAACATTACATATGAGTCGCATAAAACCAAAGTCGGCAAAGTAGGTACTAGGTAGTTGGGGAAATGTTTGTTCTATTGAAATGTTTATAATATAAAATGGCTATAAACTAGAGATGTTATGGATTTGAAATTTTGGATCTGGATGTGGATACGGATATGTAAATAATATTATATCGGTTTCGGATACGGATATGAAATTATTTCGGATTATCCATTAGTTTCGGATAGTTTCGGTTATGGATATTAGGATTTCAAGAAATTGTAAAAGCAAAAAACAAATAGCTTTATTTTTAGTTTATCATTTGATACTATTTTATGTAAGTAAATGTAATCCCACAAGAGTAAATGACTGTCATGCTATGACGCTATGTCTAAACAATAGAAATAAATGCACTGATACGCGCGCGGCCCGTGTCTCGGTTCGGCCGGGCAAAAACAAAAACCAGTCATAACGTGTCTCAATTAGAAAATCCGAAATTATTTGAAATGTTTATTTCAGATGTTAGATTCAAATTTCATGGAACATGTTACGGTTACGGATAGAATTTTACTTCGGATATCCGATAGTTTGAGTTACGGTTACGGAGCTCCATAACATCCCTGACTCAAATATGTGACTCGTAACATGCTAGGTGTCTCTCTCGCTCTCACAAAGTCTTAAAACACACCTAACATGTTCCGGATGTATTTATAATGCCCTTAATAATGCGACCGACTACGCGTGGCGCGTTGTATTGTGCATGCGTTACGACTGCCGTGCTGAGGTCTCGAGTTCGATCCCCGGGTCGGGGAAAGTAATATTGGGTTTTTCTACCTAGAAATTCCCGGAATCTAGAACCTGTGCCCGGTATGGCGATAGTCTCGCCCCCTATCACATTATGGGACCAAAATTCGGCAAAAAGTTGGTGTACTGGTTACACCTCTGCCTAAACCTTCGGGGATTACAGGCGATTGTATATAATACAGTCAACGTGTTAATCTTAATCCTTAATCTACAGAAATTCCAAGACGACGTATACTCTCTATCCACTCTCAATACAACTAAAAAGGACAATTACGACCTTGCAATAGACGAAGATTTTATTGAAACACCCATTCCATACATTCCTGAATTACCAGACGTTAAAGAAGAAGTAAACCAAGATATTATTGATGTTGCTACTAAAGAAGAGAATGATTTACATTCCGAGTCAGATCATGACGTCGAAGAACCGCTAAAGATAGAAAAAGATGATACATTCAATATAAAGAAAGCGGAGAAAGGTAGACCACAGTCAATAAAGATATATGAGAAGTATGCTGTCATATCTCAAATCGAAAAGATAAAAACTGATGATCTGAGCAAATATTATGTTAAAGTGTATTTGGATGAGAAGGAAATGGAAGAGTTGGTTGAGAAAAGAGATAGGAGAGAGTGTGGCTTTCACAAAATGCCGTTTAAATGTATGGATTGCAGTCTCGGGTATAAAAGGGTGACGGATTTGAACAGGCATAACCAGTTTAATCATTGTATGGTAAGTTTTTATACAGACATGTCTGTTCTAACACTTAAGATTTTTACACAGTTTTTACAGATAGTTCTGGCAATCTTAGAGATTCTTAAAGATTTTATGGTGGCATTGTTTTGTCTATAGAAATAAAAATGTATGTTGTCCTCTATGGATTCCTAAACTATTCATCCGGTTATGATGAAACTTTGCTGAGTTGTTCTTTATACGCCGGCGATCGTTCTTGGCCCAAAAAAAAGGGACACTGGCGCTGCAGAACATCAACTTCGATACCGTTCAACCGATCGCAATTAATCAAATTTTCTTTACATGCCAGATGCATCTAGCAATGTATAAATTTAATCACAGAAAACTAATTCAATCTACTCTTTTATCCTATCTACCAGGGGTGGGCAAGATCCTTGCTCGCCTCGTTCGCAACCGAACAGGTGGTGGGCAGGATTCGGCGACTGGGCCTTAAGGTGGCCCTCAACAAAACCGAGGCCCTTTGTTTTCACAGGCCTCGGATTCGGCCACCTTTTGGGTAAGTGTGGAGGGGGTGCGGATTCCCATCGGCTGTAAAATAAAGTATTTGGGATTGATTCTGGACAGCCGGTGGGATTTCCGTGCCCATTTCAAGGAGTTGTCGCCGAAATTGGTGCGGGCTGCAGGCGCACTCGGACGCCTGCTGCCGAACCTGGAGGGACCTAATAGCCCTTGCAGAAGTCTATACGCTACGTACGGATGTCCCGTATGGGCCGAGTCCCTGAACGCCCGCTGCGTCGCCCTGCTGCGCAAACCGCAGCGTTTGGTGGCGCAACGAATAGTTAGGGGCTACCGCACGGTGTCCCACGAGGCGGCCTGCGTATTGGCCGGCACACTCCCTTGGGAGTTGGACGCCAAACTCCTCTCGTCAGCGTTCCTCTGGCGGGAGGAGGCGTCCAGCTGCCGTCAGGAGAGAATGGCCCCGAGGGAGATTGCGGCCCGGTTTCGCAGAACCGCCGTGGAGGAGTGACAAACCAGGCTGGAGAGTCCGACTGCTGGCTTGAGGACTATCGCAGCAGTGCGTCCTGTCCTAAAGAGATGGCTAGACAGGCGCCACGGGGCGCCTACGTTCCGACTGACACAGGTATTAACGGACCATGGGTGTTTCGGGTCGTTCCTGTGTCGGATCGGAAAGGAGGTGTCCGCCGTGTGCCACCACTGTGGCAACTGCCGCGAGGACACGGCCCAACATACGTTGGAGGAGTGCCCAGCCTGGGACGAACAGCGCAGCGCTCTCAGAGCAGTCGTCGGAGGAGACCTCTCGCTGCCGGCCGTGGTGTCGTCCATGGTCACCAGCCGGAGGTCCTGGCGTGCGGTGGTCCACTTCTGCGAGAGCGTCATCTCGCAGAAGGAGAGTACCGAGAGAGATCGGGAACGAAATGATCCCTCGCGCCGCCAGAGAAGACGTAGGAGGCGCCGGGTGGACGACTGACCGGCGTCTCCCGTTTTGAGAATTTCACCACGGTAACCCCTGCCTGTCGTACGAGGCGACTAATTGGGGCCATCGGTCGCGGGCGCGCAGCAGAGGGCTGTCAGCCCGTATCGATGCACTCCCAAATAAGGGGCATCGTGCGACCCCGAGATGGACGGCAGCGCGTGTGGTAAGGCCTCGTTCGCTGTCGTTGTTCGGTGCGCGGGGGCTCCTTAGCCCTCCATGGAGATGGGCTGCTACGCAGCACCGCGCAGGGGCGATTCCGGCTGCAATTCTAGCACTCCTTAGAATACCCCGGAATCGCTCCGCAAGCCGAAGAAGGCCACCGCGGGGTTTTAGCTGGTAGTGTCGGGTGGGGTGTACATAGGGGTTAGGGGCTCGGCCCAGCGGCAGCGCGGATAGCCATCATCTGTGCGAGGGGGATGCTGGGTCGTATGATCGGCTAGTCCAGCATACCCGTTTTATTCTTAATCCGCTTCCCTCCGGAGCGGGTGGCAGTAATAAATCGCTTTCCCCGCGACAACAAAAAAAAAAGGGGTGGGCAAGCTCCTTGACAGTCGAGCCATTTGTCAAAATTTAAAGATTTTCGCGAGCCGCACTTAAATACGTATTTAAAATCGAGATAAAACAAAACAAATTACAAATGCGACTGGCTGCGACAACGTCAGCCGCCGTATGATAATTCCTATCCTGGACCATCTTCTCCCAGCCATTACTCACATTATTAATGTCTCCCTCGACACTGGTGTTTTTCCATCTCTATGATGCAAAGCCTTTGTGTTTCCTCTCCCTAAAACCCCCAATCCCTTGTTCGCGAATCATTTCCGTCCTATATCCATCCTACCGTTCCTTTCTAAGGTGCTGGAGGCTTGTGCTCATAAGCAGTTGTCTAGGTTCGTACATCTAAACAACCTGTTATGCCCTCTGCAGTCTGGCTTTAGACCTGGCCACAGCACCGTGTCCGCGCTCCTCAAAGTGACTGGCGATTTTAGGCAGGGCATGGAGGAAACCAAAGTTACAGTTTTAGCTTTGGTTGACTTCTCGAATGCCTTCAATACCGTCAGTCACGACATCCTGCTTGCAATCCTCTCCCATCTTTTGATCTCTCCGGCAGCTCTGGAATGGTTCTTATCCTATCTTCAGGGTCGCCAGCAGTCGGTACGTCTCAATGATTCCTCGTCGAATTGGTGTGATGTCGACTCTGGAGTCCCTCAAGGCGGCATACTTTCTCCATTGCTATTTTCTATTTTTATTAACCTCATAAGTCAAAACCTTCAGTGTGCGTATCATTTGTATGCCGATGACTTGCAAATATATTCTCAGGCTGGAGTCGATTGTGTGGCCTCAGCTGTGGGTCGGGTGAACCGAGACCTAGCATATATTAAGAATTGGTCTGATAGTTTCGGTCTGTTTGTGAATCCCACGAAATGCCAAGCAATCATTCTAGGTAGTGCCAGGATGCTTAGTAGACTGGACACCGCGGTCATCCGGCTGTTACTTTTGATGGCACGATCATTCCTTGGTGCCCTAGTGTTAGAGACCTTGGGCTACACATCGATTCCACCCTGAGTTGGCGGTTTCAGGTGAACTCTGTTAGTCAGAGAGTTACCGGTACTCTTCGTGCTCTTTATCGCCTGAAGAATTTCCTCCCAGTTAAAACCAAGACTATGCTTGTGCAAGCCTTAATCCTTCAGGTAATCGACTATGGTGATGTGTGCTATTTTGATCTGAATGCAGATCAACTCAACAAACTTGACCGACTTCTCAATAACTGCATTCGATTCATTTTTAATCTTCGCAAATTTTACCACGTTTCCTCTTATCGCTTGCAACTAAAATGGCTACCTATTCGCCAGCGACGATCAATGCGAGCTCTTACTACTCTTTATGCTTTACTTACTTCTCCTACCCCTCCATCTTATTTATCTTCTCACTTTATCTATCTTAGTGATAGCCATGATAGAAACCTTCGGTCATCTAGCAACCTTCTTCTTAAGTGTCCCTCTCACCGCTCCGACTTCACTCACTCTTCTTTCCCCATTCAAGCTATACTTCTGTGGAATTCACTCCCACTTGAAATCAGGTCGTGCACCACCAGGTTGGCTTTCGAATTAAGAGTGCGGCAATTGCTTCTGGACGGAGTTGCAGAATCTCGCCATTAATTCATATAATATTATATTTATTTTATATTTATTATATATATTTATTATATATATTATATATGTATATTTGTTTATATATATATATATATATATATATATATATATATATATATATATATATATATATATATATATATATATATGTGTGTGTGTATGTATTTATATTTATACATTTTTTTTTATGTATTTATGCTAGTGTCTTCGGACATACAAGTCCATCTATATTTGTTTTTATTTTTTTGTCTTTTGTTATTATGCACCTACCCTTCTTATCTCTGCACCACCTTAAGGTTGACTGGTAGAGAATGCTTTTGGCATTAAGTCCGCCTATATACAATGTATATAAAGTGTATAAATAAATAAATAAGTACTAATTTTTTTTACAGAAATTACTTTTACTGAAAACATAATAAAAGTACAATACACATGTGTATTGAATTTAAATATTAAAAATTACAATGTTGTACTTAGTCTTTCATATTTGTTGTCACCAATTTAAAATACATTTTCAAACACATACGCAACGATACTTATATTTTTAAAATGTAATAGATTATAGATAATATAATATATAATAGATTTAAGAAACTGTTGAAAAGCCATATCTTGAAGGATTTTTCACTATTAGGACATTAAAATCAATAAAATAAAAATTAAACAGTCATGTTATTTAAACTTACGTTAGTCAATCTCTATATACAATTATTAATCTATTTATAAAAATATCAATATTTCTCAGACTCAGAAATTAACATTGTACCACAACTTGCATCCAGCTACTATCACTGAACTTGAAATACTACATCACGTCTATTCCCTAGCATAATCGGTTTAAATATTTCATAATTCTAATATTGTATTTTCTCTGTAAGTGATTTTTTTGTAATCTTTTTGAGAAAATAAATGTCTTTAAACACAATAGCAAAAAACATATACATACATATACACTCATGCCCGTATCCCATGTGGGTAGGCAGAGACTATTGAGTGCCACAAGCTACGATCCTGACACACTTCTTTCGCCTGTTCCACATTCATACATCTACGACGATTGGAGGTACTTCTGATTTGCCCTTTTAGGAGAAGATCGTTTATCTGTTTCGTAAACGTTCTCCTTTGGCGCACTCTACCCACTCTTCCATCAATAGCAAATAAAAAAAAATGACAAAATAACTCGGGTAAATTTATCGAGAGCCACAAATAATCCTTCAAAGAACCGCAGGTTGCGCCTCATCTCCGGTGTTGCCATTTTAAAAACACTCATTGTTTCTCTTTCCTCAATCATGCCTTCGTCCACAGTATGAGAAGCCAGTGAGATGCCTCGAATGTAACAAGAAACAGTCCACATTACAACGTATGGTGAAGCACTGGGCTCGACACACGAGAATGCTGCGCTGTCTGCAGTGTTATGACATTTGTAGATCTATGGGGGAATTGAAAAAACATTTAAACAGAGCGCATACAGCGGTATATACTTGTAAATACTGCAACGTGCAATTTAAGTGAGTATATATTACTTTTTTTTAAACCTGGCACGGCTAAGTGACCGCACTGCACCTGATCTTAAGTGCTGTCCAATTAGAGTATCGAGTAGCGAAGACAATCTATCCCCATTAGGGTGTTTGACTGGTGTAACCAAAAAATATAAAACTGCACTAGGAGAAAGGATAGTGGGCAAACATATTTATTAAATACATTTTTTTATTTTAAATGTATTATAAATATTTTATTTTCGTCATTAAAATTTAGAATTTTTAATCTGTATCTCTCGGTGCCAAAAACGTAGCAATACCGGCCGCCATTACTCGTGACGACATCGCACATAAACATTGCATCCTACGAGAAATTAAATTGTAAGGAAGAACATATTTTTCGATGGGTAAACGTGTTAATTTCGTCTTCAAGTTTTTTATAAGAATGGAGGAAGGCTTTACAAAGACTGATAGTCGAAATCTGCCATTTCTTTCTTAAAACTTTTGATTTTGGCACATGGATGAACAATTTATCGGGATTTAGTGTCGAGTTTTTATACAAAGGCATTGAACAATATTTATATGCTGGCTCATTCGTTTTTGCGGAAAAACTAACAGATAAATGCAAATAATTTGTCATGTTGTTAGGTGTCACATCGGTCACTAATGTTTGTATATGTGCGATGACGTCACACAGAGATAATGTCACGTGACAACGGGTTTTAGCGCGAAATGATATAAGAAAAAATAATATCACGTATTTTATATAAATTGAGTATATTTCAATAATAAAAATATTACGGAGGCTATAAGTGAAGAGTTCTCTATCGATGTCCATCAATTTTCAAAAATTGTCATATACCCTATTATGCCGGCATAATTTTGTCTACTACACTTAATAAGTAGCAAGACATCTTGTTGTGGTTCGATTCCTGGTTCGGGTGAAAGTGATATTGGATTTTACTATCAGAAAATACTCAGTATCGGAGTTTAGAATTGTTTTACCATTCAATTTTGATTCTTACTGCACTTAAAATGAAGTGATATTTTCAGTACACTGCGTGAATTCAGCGTGCATTACAAAAACGACCATCAAAGAATGTACTGTGACTACTGCGGGAAGGCTTTCTACAAGAAGAGATTGCTAGAGGGACATATTAGGTAAGATTTTATACATCAAACAGAAAAATTGCTGAATTTAAATAGATATATTCAATAGTAATAGAAAAGAGCAACGCTATAGTTTCTTTATTTAGAGTAAAGTGAAAAAAAATAACCGTATCTAAATAATATATATGACTGGTCGACCGGTCATCGGCCGAGGCAGTGAGAGGGCTTACACGTCCCTCTCAGATCTCCAGGTATGGTCAGGATGCATAGCGTATGATAGTTAGTAATAAAACACGAGATTAACACTTCAGAGTCTATTTAAGCTACCACCAGGAATGCAGTCATCCATGGGGAAGAGCTGGCAAGAAACCCTCATGGTTGCTCTTTTAAACACATCACAGTTTACATTACAATATGCGGTACACAATAACACTTTCACATTACGTTAACTTACTACTTTTACAATATTTCGGCATTACGACCGACAAGTTACTGTTTCAATGAATATTCACGAATGCCGCACCAAAGACGAGGTGCTCTTTTATATTGTGATTTTCGTTGTGACCCACTCCTCTGCGAGTGAGATCACTCGATAAACAAGTCGAAACCACCTTAGCAAAACAAATGGCGGTACCCACAAATTACAATAAATAAAGTTATTAGCAAGTTCAATTCAGTGTCCGTATTCATCACGATCCGGCATATATTTCATGGATTCAATAAATATTTTGATTTAATTAGTCTTTCTGACTAACGTCTGACTTAGTATGGGCTAACGTATAATCTGTTATTGACGAAAGCGTTCGAATTTCAAATCTTAAAATATCGATATTTTAACTGACTGCCTCGGTAGCGCACTTGTAATTGCGCATGCGTTACGACTGCTGTGCTGAGGTCTCGGGTTCGATCCCCGGGTCGGGTAAAATGATATTGGGTTTTTCTATATAGAAATTCTCAGTATTAGCCCGGTGTCTGGAATTTGTGCCCGGTATGGCGATAGGCTCGCCCCCTATCACATTATGGGACCGAAATTCGGCGAAAAGTGGGTGTACTGGCTACACCTCTGCCCCTTCGAGGATTGCAGGCGGATATATGTATGTATATACTTAATAGTAATCGAAAAGACCAACGCTAGAGTTTCATACCCATTCTCTCATAAAACTGCATTCCGAACTGTCGGTAGAGTGAAAATATTGACTGTAACTAATTGTGTAATATTTCATGGATTCACTAAATATTTTTTATTGAAGTCAATACGAATTATCAGAATTATCAATATCGATTCTTACTATCGATATTAACCAATATCGATTCTTACAATCGCTAGTGGTAATATCGATTCTTACCATCGATATTTACCAATATCGATTCTTACAATCGCTAGTGTTAATATCGATTCTTACTATCGTTATTTATCAATATCAATTCTTACAATCGATATATTAGTATCGATATCAATATTTGTAAGTACCAACGTAGCATTCGCTATTTATTCTTAATCCCGATGATAACCAGACGCAACCACATGCCGGCATACTGCGTGGTGTGCAACCGATCCTACCAGCAATACCACGTGTTGGAGAACCACCTGCGAACCTACCATCCGCATTTGATGCGAGGCGCCGCCAACACCGAGGCGTCTTACTGTGTCGAATGCGATAAACAGTACTCCAGTGTGTATAAATACAAACGACATATACTCCAGTCGGCGAGACATACGCCGCAAAAACGGATACGGTGAGTTTTTTTATTGGGCTTATGCTGTAAAAAACCGTGAAATTTGAAAACGTAGATATAAAACTAACTTAACGCCGCAGGTAACTGATTTTGAAGTGATAACTTCTTGCGGGAGGGTAAACCGCTTATCTGTCTGGCTGTTTTATTAATTTGTATTTCTGTCGTTCCATAATCTCTGTGCTATATTTTTTTGAAGTGAAACTTCTTTAATCGTTGTGATTTGAAACTCGGTGAAACGGAAAAAGCGTCAGTAAAAAGAGACAAACACATAAATTTATAGGACTAAGCCTACCAGAGAATGAGACAGAATATATAATCGATGGGATTCGAGTGGGATCGAGTGGCATCGAGCGGGATCGAGTGGGAGCTCTAATATTATTTAAGTAACCACTGTCTTGATTGTTTCAATGCTTTAACGACGTTAAATTGATTATTAGAATACTCAATTGCATAAAACAGATATCATTACTCACGGTTCGGCTTCCATAGATTGCAGGTGGGCGACATAATTCGACGTAATGTAAGTTCCACTTCTGCCGTGTGTGAATTGCACACACTTTTTTTTATTGGGCTTATGCTGTAATAAACCGCGAAATTTGAAAACATAGACATAACTAAGATAACGCCGCAGGTAAATGATTTTTCGTAAAAATTATTCGTCCAAGACAGAATGTCTCAATGACCCGCTTTACAAAATTTTCACTGGTGGTAGGGTATACGGCCGGATAGCGGCCACCGTACACAGGATGTAAAACCTGCCATAGTGGCACATGCAAGTGCGTCGCGTTCCGGGATCAGCCAGTGTACAGCCGGATTTTGTCAGGGGTCTGATGTTTCTGTGTACTCTGACACTAGACCCTCGACCGCTTCTTCACCTTCTTGCCCCTGGCGTAGGGTGAAGACGCAGGCCGGCATGATTGTGTTGAGTAGCGAGGGATAGATTTTCTCTCACTACTCAATATTCTAATTGGACTGCACTACGTTTACCATCAGGAGCAGTGTGGTCACTTTACCGTGCCAGGATAAAAAAATAAAAAACTTTTTTTCAGAGTACCCTGCCCGGATTGCGGTAAAGTGTTTACGCGTACAACTTATATGAATAACCACTATAGATTGGTACACGTGAAAGACACAAAGCACCGATGCGAATTATGCAGTAAGGTACCAAAATTAAGGAAATTTCATCCTGATTTTCGTCTTCATTGATTTCAAAGTGTGTAAATTTAAAACTATGTTTCAGTACTTCGCTACCGGCTACGCGTTGCGCAAGCATAGACAATACGTTCACGAGAAGAAGATGATGCCCAAAGACAAGATTTGCGACATATGTGGCCGGGGATTTAGTGTGAGTCCCTATTTAATTTCAAAGTCTTTATGGTATACTGCTTTCTATCATAAATAAAAAAAGATCTTTTTTTATTATAAAACAAAAATTATAAGTACAAAAGCTGATTAGATTTACGTGTACTAATGGTTACTTAATGTCTAATGATTTCTTATGTTTACCCGAATATTACACATCACAATAAAACAATATTTTATCGAATTATTTTTATAATACGTTTTAGTCCCAACGTTTCTAAAGCTTTACAGCCTTCATGGTCATCAGCTAACAACTAAAAAGTATCTATAAACCGCGATAAAATGCATAAAATTTGTTATATTTGTATGTCTTTTCGGCTTAGTACACCCTTTCTATCTAACCTTGTATTTGTCAATTAAAATAATTTTTCTATTCATCAGACAAACAGAATCCTTAGCAACCACCGTCGAACACACACAGGAGAAAGACCGTTCAAATGTCCACACTGTGGGGCTTCCTTCGTACAATGCACTGCCTTACATACCCACCTGAAGACACAACATAAAAACTTAGAGCCTATTATGCAGGAGTAATGTATACTGTCAATATGTGGATTAAATTACTGTAATTTATTTAGCATAGAACATGGTTGAGCATGCAATATGGTTAAGTGTATGACGTGGTTAAGTATGCAACATGGTTGAGCATGTGACATGGTTAAGTATGCAACATGGTTAAGCATGTGACGTGTTTGAGCATGCAACATGGCTAAGCATTTGACATGTTTAAGTATGCAACATGACCATACATGAACATGTAGAATATGTTTAAACAAATGAGTATTAGTTCGTCAAAATCGAATATTGCGTAAAACTTAATATGTTTAAGAAGTGGTATATATGGTTACTTACAAAAAATATTAAGCTCAAAAGACGCTGACCCAGGGATAAGTAAATATCAAAAACTCTTAAGAAGTATTATCAAATAAGATTGATAATAAAGTTAAGTATGTTATTACTTAAATTAAGACAATATGTAACAATAAATCTTTTAATACTAAATAAATATGTATGTTATATAAATATGGGTGAATGCAATATGCACAAACGTAATGATGTATTTATTATTCTAAAATATAAATATTTTGACAGCCTCCGTGGGGCAGTAGGCGAGTAGCCGGCTGTGAAACGAGACGCCGTGGGTTCGATTCCAGCATCGAGAGAAATACTTGTGTGACAGATAGATATTTGTTTCGGGTCTGGGTGTTGTGGAACCGTAGTCGCTCGTAGTTCTTGATACCCACGATACAGGTTTTATCTGGTGTGGAGCCGAAACTATGTGTGTGACTGTTGGGTGTATTTATTTATTAACCGACTTCAAAAAAAGGAGGAGGTTAACAATGCGTCGGAATCTTTTTTTATGTATGTTCCCCTATTACTCGAAGACGCCTGGACCGATTCGAGAAATTCTTTTTTTGTTTAAAAGGTTATACTTCCCAGGTGGTCCCATTGGCACCAAGTCAGGATCTGATGATGGGATCTCAGGAAAATCAAGGGCAACCCTCAAATTTTATAGGGAATTGAATTATTTTGTTTATTATTTTATATGAAGGTTTTTTTAGACTGTGGTACATCTGGCAAGTCGGCTATGATGCAGTTACATATATCTTTAACCTAGCTACATTAATATTTTAAATGCTACCAGCTCGAATACGTTACAATAGTTAAAATGAAATATGACCTTTTTTACGATCTGTTAAAAATAGTGTTACATTTACAAAATGTAAATAAATGTAAAAATAAAACAATAGAGATCAAACTCGATATTTTTATTTCGTTAAAAATACAATTATTATTTACTCAGCCTTATGATAATATATTTATTTTAAAACTAAATTGTAATTTAGTAACACTATACACATCTTAGAATACGCTTGATTTTGGTCCGGTCTGAAGTTAGTCACATATGCAGCGCTGATTTAACCGCTAATACGCTACGCCACCTGTCACTAACTTCAGGCGGAACTTATTGCTTATTGTACTATAGTGCATATTGATAAGAACCAATACATTTTATATTGGACAGCCTCCGTGGCGCAACAGCGAGAATCTGACTGTGAAAAAAGAAGCCGTAGAATCGATTCAAGACAAATTTTCTTATATACAAGGTGTTGCAAAAGGGGGTACTAATAAAAACACCATGTATAGAGTCAGTGATTAGTAACATATAGATAAAGTTGAAAATCCCGTAAAACTCATCTTATCTGAGTAATAGTAATTTGATTTTTTTATGAAATCATACGTTTTATGATCCCTGAAGCCAATGATAAATGCTAACGAACTATTTTGCAGTGCTTAAGTATATTTGATGCTTGAATAATCGGTTGACACTTTATCAAGAGTTTTAGAAGTAACAATAGGGTAGTTTCCTGTGTTTAATTTTGAACATTATTCTCTATGCAATCGAATATAATACGCAAAAGAAATTCTTTTGCGAAAACAGAATACAAATTGCTTGAAAAATGTGGTCACAATATTTATTTTAAATATTGGTATGAGCAAATACTCACAGGCATAAGCGAAAACGGTGGCGTATTGGGAACATATTGCTATCTCCCTCGCACAACGGTACAGTACAGGTGATTCATAGTACCGTGACGTCACGGTATCAGATATGCATCCTTGTACTGTTATTTGACAACTATCCCTTCCAGCAGATTTGAGTGGTGTCTAATTTACTTATTTTTGTTCGGATTCATAAAATTCTTTCGATAATAGGTTTTAGGTAATGCAACTTGTTGATTAAATTAATTAAAAAATCGAGTCAACTACCCTATTAAATTTTAATCATGCTACAAAGATGCCATGAAAAAATTAAAATTCCAATTTCCTTTTCAAGTCGTTTATTTAGTAAATTAGGCCACTAGGGGCACTTTTTACAGGTCAAGATTAAGTTTATCTACCGGTGCTTCGGAAATGCCCACTGGTCTGAGAAGAAGCACCTAGAAACTTTTTTTTAACTTTACTAATAAGTTTCTAATTACTGACTATACATGGTGCTTTCATTAGTACCCCGTTTTGCAACATCCGGTATATAGATGGCTCCACCGTTGACAAATGTTTGTGTGACAGACATATTTCGGCTATGGGTGTTGTGGGACCGTATTCCCTCGTAGTTGTTGATTCCCACGTACAAATTTGGTCTATCGTGAGGTCAGGACTATGTCTGCGACTATTGGGTGTATTATTATTTTTAGGTTGGTACCTAAAAATAATAATACATCGCACGATAATCTGGTCTTATGCTATGGATGAACTTTTGCCGCAGTTTCATGCGTGACAACTTTTATCGCTACCGTAGTAGCTTGAAACATTTAGAAAAAAAAACGCATTTTGCCGATTTTTTTCAAATATTTTTTCTTTTTTTTTCGCTTTTACGAACAATTAAGAAAACTAAACCGGACCAGCCGTTCTAATTTATAATAAACAATCATTACATAAAATATTGTATCAACATCCGTGTTTCATGGATATTATAAAAAACCTGATTAGATATTAAACTTAAGCACCATGACAAATTAATTATTTTGCTTTATCAGTTACATTACAGTCTAAATATGACGTCGAATAATTTATAATGAAACACAACTATAATGTGGCAACTGTATATACATGCGCACTGAATGGTTGCAGAAAGTTGGTACTAAGGAAAGTTTTTTTATCCTGGCACGGCTAAGTGACCACACAGCACCTGATTGGCGCAGTGTCGTCCAGTCAGAGTATCAAGTAGCGATATACAACACTACTCGACACAATCGTACCTGCTGAGTAGCATGAGGCAGGGCTTGCTGTGTTTGGCATTGCAGAAGTCTATGGGCGGCGGTGACTACTTACCATCAGGTGGCCCGTCTGCTCGTCTGCCTATCGAACACTAAAAAAAAACGATTTTGTTTTAGTATTTTTGTAGCGCGTTCTAATATTGTAACTTTTAAAGCCCTTGAAAAAGTATCAATCAATTATTGATATTAAATATACTTAGAAAACTGTAAAAATGGTTAGTTAACATTATCTAGCATTATTCTTCAGGGATCATAAGCCCATTATTGGAACCAAATTCGAGTTACTCAGATGGAATGCTTTACGGGATTTTCAACTTCACCAATAACTGCCCACCATTATTACTTTGTATTTATATGTGTACTACCCTTTTTGCAACAACCTGTATATAATGGTGAAAGCAGACATTATTACATACTTGGGAAATAGTATTGGTCTCACATGCACATATATATGCACATTCCAGCAGCCCTTATGTACAATTTGAACAAATATAAATAAGTCCTTAAATCAATAGGTAAATACCTCAGTATAATTCGTAGTTTGATGACAATGGAAACCATTGATTAACTTTTTTTACATTCTGACATAGCCAATCACTATGTCAGGGGCTACCAAATGGCGCATAGAATCAATAATTAGGTACCTATTATTTGTGAAACTACACACCGCCTAAATTATGCCCTGACTAGTTCTGCTTATTATTTTTTTCTATCTGATTCACCCTAACAAATATCCTCATCAAGGAAAATAGATCTAATTTACTCACTCATTTCACAAAGATTTCGTTTGAAAATACGAATGAACAGACGTTAAATATCGAAACAACACAAACACCAAAAAAAAATTAAGCCGATTCTGTTACTACAAGAATCTCTAAATTTAAGGTTCTTTCTGTCCAATGACATCAAATTTTGGAATCATCTATAATGACAGGACTAAATTTGGTTTATTAAGTCACAACTAAAATTAAAATGGTTAGTTCTTTCAAGAGTTTTATCATTCATCCTTTTCGGAATTAAATTGAATGTCCTGCTTTAATGGAGTCAAAATTTTATTTGATTAACAGATTAGATACCGTCAAATCTCTGAACTGAAATCAGAGGATTTTAGTGTAATATAGTTAAGTGTGGTGTACATTGGCACCAATGAGAAGTTTTATACCATGTATTTTTTTTGTGCTGTGATAGGCAGATGAGCAGACAGGCCACCTGATGGTAAGTAGTCACCATTTTTTCTTAAATGTATAGTAGCACTTATAACAACCATTTAAGTCTCCATTGTCACCAAACTCATATTTTTTGTTAATTATAAATATACTTTTTACTGGAGTCTTAGGGCTTGGGATTAGTCTGAACTTGATTGATACCTATTCCAAAGTATATATTGAATTATAAGCTAACTGCCTCTTTCTAATTGAAATAATGTTTTAAAAATATAATCATGATTTAGCTGCTGTGTAATTCTATATTACAAATACTGTAAATAAAGTACTATTGATTTAATTTACTTATGTAAACTAATACAAGCCCTGTAAAAATTGGCTCACTGCTGGGCATGGTCTCTAATAATGAGGACTAGGTCTAACAACACTCCGGGGTTGGTTACAAAATTCACATTTTAAAAATTCTTATGAGAATCCTCAGGTTTCCTCATCTTTTATCTGTTAATGCAAACAATAATTACCTATAACATGGGAAAATCAAAAAATCTGGTGAACAAAATTGAGGTGTCTGCATTACTGTTAATTTAATATGAGTTTTATCTCAGCAGTAAAACTCCCAATCAGGCTATTGCTACTGCCAAATATCTTTTATAAATATCGAAACATATTCTAAAACCTTTGCCTAATTATTTCCCATGTTAGAATATGGAAAAATAGATTCTCAGTAAATGCAAAACTTATTTCTTTTTAAGAACATTTTATAAATGTCATTTCTTATATTTGAAAAATTCTCTTGTCGTGACAATATTGTTATTACAAATCATATTGTTTCCAGAATGCAATGATAACAATACTAGCCCTGTATTAAACATTGTCCCACTGCTGGGCACGGGCCTCCTCTACTAATGAGAGGGGTTAGGCCTTAGTCCACCACGCTGGCCTAATGCGGGTTGGTAGACTTCACATACCTTCGAAATTCGTATAAGAATTCTCAGATATGCAGGTTTCCTCACGATGTTTTCCTTCACCGTTAAAGCAAGCAATAATAACATTTAATACACACATAACTTTAGAAATGTCAGAGGTGTATGCCACTTGGGTTTCGAACATACGACTTTCGTCTTGGCAGTCCGTACCGCAACCAACTAGGCTATCACTGCAATCCAGAATGTATGATTAAATATATTAAAACACATACATTTATATAGAAGCTCATATTATAAACATCTAGAAATGTTTCACTTCGATTAGAAGAAAAATACCTAAGAATAGTGTAGTTGACTTGATTTTTTTTATTAATTTAATCAACAAGTTACATTACCTAAAACCTATTATCGAAAGAATTTTATGAATCCGAACAAAAATAAGTAAATTAGACACCACTCAAATCTGCTGGAAGGGGTAGTTGTCAAATAACAGTACAAGGATGCATATCTGATACTGTGACGTCATGGTACTATGAATCGCCTGTACTGTACCGTTGTGCGAGGGAGATAGCGATATGTTCCCAATACACCATCATTTTCGCTTATGCCTGTGAGTATTTGCTCATACGAATATGTAAAATAAATATTGTGACCTCATTTTACAAGCAATTTGGATTCTGTTTTCGCAAAAGAGTTTCTATTGCGTATTATATTAGATTGCGTAGAGAATAATGTACAAAATTAAACACAGGAAACTACCCTATTGTTACCAATTTGTATGTGAAATGTACCTGCCTTAGACTAGCATATAGGACTAAGGCCTAACTCCAATTACTAATAGAACAAAGCCTAGCAATGGGACAGCATACTATAGGTTTGATATAATTGATCAAATAAATGTTTTTAGACTCTCGCAATTTGAATACATATTATAAAATTAGAAACGGGTCTTAATCGCGCAATATTTTAATGATATAAATACTGGGCTGACTGACCGTGACCACGGCCGATGCAACTCGGTCGAAATGTCGGGAAATAATTGTGGTATTTATATCATTAAAATATTGCGCGATTAAGACCCGTTTCTAATTTTATAATATTGATCAAATAGTCAGTATGGGGTTCTTCAAGGGAGTAAATAGGTAACGAAGGGTCAGCAACATGTGATGCTCCTGGTGTTGCA
This sequence comes from Laothoe populi, assembly GCA_905220505.1. Taxonomy (NCBI): domain Eukaryota; kingdom Metazoa; phylum Arthropoda; class Insecta; order Lepidoptera; family Sphingidae; genus Laothoe; species Laothoe populi. The sequence goes on along the minus strand of HG992174.1, from coordinate 4,825,242 downwards.
TCCATAGGCTACCATCAGGCGGGCAGTAAGCTTGTTTGAGATTGTGTTATAAAGTCTAAGAAAAAGTCCGTCAGTATCAGTTTTACCAATTGTAAAGTTCAGACAGATCCCTAAGCCCTATACTCCGTACAGATCTAGTAAGAAACAGGTGGTACTTGTGGCATCATTGTCGTATATACACACTGGTTCTCTAAAGGCTTCATTTGCTGCATCTGATGGTGGGGCATAATGTTTTGTACATGCTGGACTTGCTGCTGCGGAGGCTCTGGCGGCTTTTTATTCTTTTTCTCACATTTCTTAAACTTAATCCCCAACTTATTTAACAATATTAACCTCAGAGACTCTTTGCCCCCACGATAGTTTAGTTCGAGTTTGGCAGCCGCCAAAATTTTACCTAAAGTCGGCACTTCTTTTCTAACTGAATAACTGTTCACGATACCTCGTAATGCGCATAATTGGAAGTAATCCAGCTGCACTTTGGTTTTACGCACTCTTTTCTTCTTAGGCCCGGTCATTTTTGTCTGTGTAGCTTCCGCCCGTAAGCCATCTCTTTTTATCCTTTTTATAGTGCTTTCCGAAAGTCCCGTAGCCGCACAAGCACGTTTAACAACGTTTTCGACGGGAAACGCGTAGCCTCTGTTCTGTTTTTCGCTTTCAAAGAACTTTATAACTTTAAAAATAATCTCGCGGGCTTGACCGTCGATTGCCTCTTTTTTCTTTTTCTCTAATTTGGGTTTTATTTCGTCCGGAGCTGGAGGCTGCTCTGGGGGCGGATTGTGGTTAAGTTCACTAAGGTGGTTCTGTGGCTCTGGTGGGGGCTGCTGGGGCTGCTGTGGTGGTGGTGGTCCTTGTTGCTGGACATTAATTGGTAAAGTGCTCCCCAGTGGAACTTCGTACACATGAATATTCATTTTACGTCACTGTATATAAGTTTAATTCAGTAAACTCACTAATAAAATACTAAAGTACCGTTATTGCTATGTTTTTCGACGTTGTTTTGAGTAAAAATATGTTTATTTACGTAAAAATACACAATAGAAAACAAATAAGCGAACACAATCGCCATTTGTTTTCCATAGACTGGTATTTGTTTTGAGTTTTGGGGCAAAGGAACTATAATCATATATCCATGGAGTGCAGACAAAAAACATCCTTTGACAGATCATATTTTGTAGCTAAAAAAGATGATTAACTCAACACAATTTTACTATCTTTACTAGTGTCCATAGTTTGTGTAATTTACCTCGATCCGAACATTTGTTTATTTTATTACGTGACATTGGCAAAATTGTGGAATCGTTCCTCCGCATAGTCCATTGAAACAAGAAGAAGTACTCAATATTTACAGAAAAACATTAAAATTTAAAATCGTAGATATATTTGAGCAAAGTTATACAGTACTCTCTACCCCGAGGGTTAACGCTGATAAGACGTGGAAAAACAGAGTATAGGTGGTGGTGTAACAGCACGGATAGTGGACAGGGTGTTCAGCTGTCGGTGCAGCTGCATAGGGGAGAGTAACTAACAATATTCCAATACAAAATGTGTGCTACATGTAACCGGTCAGATCTGGAACTGGGAACTTATCTATCACTTACCGCAGCTTTTCGGATTCCCCGCTTTGCGCCACAGCTTGCACTGTGACACACACAATAAAATAGGTAATATAGTTCAGCGAGAGTATCACGAATATTCTTGGTGGGTTTCTTCAGTTGCGAGATTTTGAATCGAACTGAATGCCCGGTTTTGCCAGTAACCGTCCCCATCTACCACTGTGGCGGTCCTCGCGTTGGCCATTGGGTTTCGTATTCGTCAACGAGGTTCGGCTAACCCGTTCGGTATCAGTCGGATACCGTACAAGTGTTAAATACAAAGTTCGGCACAGGTGGCGCCCTCTAGCCTTGGATATGATATAATAATACCAACCCAGTAAGGGAATCCCGATGCAGCACACATTTTGACGAAATAACGGATGACTACAATAGGTACTAAACATTTCCGAGTATAGATCAAGGATTGTATACAAATTTAATAGTATTCTCCAACCAGAGCGTATAAGTAACGTTAACGTAGCTAATTACTACGTACGGATTTTAGATTGAGCCTTCGCACAATGACGATTATTTAGACATTGGCACCACATAAGTGGTTAAGGGTTTAGAAAAATATAACGGGATGACAAATTAATAATGTATCAATAGATATGTAGACAGCCTCCGTGGCGCAGTAGACGAGTAGCCGTCTGTGAAACGAGAGGCCGTGGGTTCGATTCCCACACCGGGACAAATGTTTGTGTGACAGGCAGATATTTGTGCCGGGTCTGGGTATTGTGAGACCGAAAGTTTTTGTAGTCCCTGATACCCACGTAACAAGACTCGGTATGTTTGTGTGGGATCAGGACTATGTGTGTGACTGTTGGGTGTTATTTATTTATTTTTTACAACAAGAAGGTCCATAGGGTATTTGTGCCTAGACATTTTTAGTGCTTGTTTAATAACAGAATAAAGGCAAATTACAATCTTTGACATTTTGCGTCTGATAAAGACAGAACATAATTAAAAAAACAAGTTCACAATAAACACGTCAGAATTTAAAATAAAAACAGCGTTACTATAAAAATGTTTTATTGTATAAACTATAAAATACGTCAATATTTATTCTAGGAGTTGTTGTTTTCAAGTTGCATTCATTTAAGTTGGACGAGGACAATTTTCTATTTAAATTTGAATTGCCGTCTTTTGCTTAACTCATACTGTAGTCTTCTCTCGACTCGTAGTCTTCAGTGACCAGTCTTGTACATGCGAAGCTAATCTCTTGTGCGCCACAAACCTAATTAGTAACAGGCACTCGTTAGTAAGGCGACACACCACTTCGTGTGATTGTGTGACCACATAATTTCATGCAAAATGCCCGTTAACATCTGACTGAAAAGATGCCGTATAATTTTAGGAAAATATTCGGAAATAGATTTGCATAGGCGTTACTTTCTTCATAGCTAAGCTCTAACTTGTGTTCTCATTTTGTAGTCTCTTACACAATTTTCTAGACTTAAGTGATCATGTCGTGCGAAATACTCCGTATGCTGCTTGGGCACTCGCATTTTCTTAGTTTGTAGCATTCCACATTTAGACTCAGTCGCTTTTGCCATCCCTCATATGACCTGTGCTGCGTGGATTTGTTTCTGCAGGCGGTGCACAGTAATTTGTAGCGTACTCATTTTGTAGTCTACCCTTGTAACTTCACTGGTCACGCTTATCATGCACAGCACGTACATGCGACGCAAGGGCTGTATGCTGTGCGAACTTTGCCGGACAAATAGTGCACACAAATGGGCGCTCACCCGTGTGTGTTCGCATGTGATTGGTTAAGATCTTGTTTGTCTGTAATAAAGGCAAAATTTCATTAATTTGTCCCTCAAACTATTGTGTTTTAATTTCAAGGTACTTGAACACACTAAAATTATTAGGCATTATGAGGTCATTCACAGAATATGTAACAAAAAACTGTAATTAAAATGACTACTAAATCATTATATTTTATATAGTACATACAATGAATCATGGAATACTTATAACACGTCTCGTACAATCGAAGAGGGAATTATATAATATAACGTAAACCTACTGTCACTATCTCTATTGTCTGTAAACTATCTTGATTTATAAAATAATATACACGCGCTATTCGTTAGAAAGTTATTGCAAAGAAATATAACTTCGTATTTATTTATAGTACGCACCGTAAACCCTCGGCCACACATATCACATATCTTGTTCTTAGGCGGCAGAATACCTTCGTGCACTCGCCGCCTATGCTTTACTAGATCAGCATTTCTTATGAAGTTCTGTAACAGTATTACTCAAGTTGTAGTAAAGTGACTACAACTTAAGGATATTTCAGATATATTATATTTTCATGCGCTATGTAGCATAGAGAAACGGCTAATGAGAAGTTCAGATTTGCATTATGTTTGGACATTATGGAAGAAGAGAAAACCCTTGTGCTATCCAGGACAATTGAACGGTCAATCGAACCCGACAAACCCAAAGACATGATGGGGAATTTAAAAAAATTACGTGGATAAAAAAATCAGCAGCAAATTGAGATTTTATGGCTAATTATTTTTTATTACCTAATTTTGAATTATAGCCAAAACACTAGTATTACTTCTATGTTTTATTTTATAGCCTAGTCCGACAAACGAGACAGTGGGTCAACTGATGTTAAGCGATATCCACCGCCCATGAACATCCACAATACCGAAAGTATCACGCATGCGCTGTCAGCCCTAAAGGAAAGGAATAGGGATTAGGGAAGGGAGAATCTGGGCCTCCGGATATCTCACTTACCATACGAAACGCGACAGTAAACTGTCACTTTACGTTGGTTTTCTGTGAGACAGTGGTACTACCCCGGTCGAGCCGGCCCATTCATGCTGTAGACAAATATGTCTACAGCGTGGCTCTACCACTAAGAGCCTCGCTGTACCTCTAAGTAGGTTTATTAAGGCTATACATTTACTATTATAAAATTGTTTTCAACCCTAATTTTATTACAAATCAATTAAAATCTCACCTTATCACACTCCTCACATCTGTATTTATAATATTTCAAATGCACTAAATTGTAATGGTCTTTCATGTAAATGTTCTTTGAGAATATTTTATCACAGCCTGGACATGGGATTCTGTAGAAAAACAATGTTTATAATACTTTATACATATTGATTTAAAAAACTGACTGACTCGGTGGCGCAGTTGTAGTTATGACTGCTGCTGTGCTGAGGTCTCGGGTTCGATCCCCGGGTCGGGTAAAGTGATATTGGATTTTTCTATCTAGAAATTCTCAGTATTAGCCCGGAGTCTGGAATCTGTGCCCGGTATGGCGATAGGCTCGCCCCCTATCACATTATGGAACTGAAATTCGGCGAAAAGTGGGTGTACTGGTTACACCTCTGCCTACCCCTTCGGGGATTACAGGCGTGAGTGTATATGTATGTATGGATGATTTAAAGTTTTAATAAAAATGTCACTCTGCTTACAAATCGATTTTTAAAATAAACCAACCAGCTGCCATTTGTAGTCTTGGCATTCAAACGTAATTATACATAGGACATGTATACCGTCATTTTTTTTGTCATGTGAATGTGACTTGTTTAAAAATGTATTTTATGTGTGATTTTTTGTTGGAATGTAATGACAAATCACAAAAGACCTACAGCTGAGTTTCTTGGTGCTTCTTCTCAGACCAGAGGGCATTTCCGAAGCACCGGTAGACTTAGATATTAACATTACACTATGACATGTAAAAAGATCTGCTGGTGGTAGGATATTCATATCCACCCGGATAGCAACCACCGTACACAGGGTGAAAAACCCGCCATAGTGGCACACGCAAGTGTGTCGCGTTCCGGGATCAGCCAGTGTACATCCGGTTTTTGGGGGTCTAGAGTTGGGGTACAATGTTTGGCCATTTTGCGGCCTTCTGAGTACTCTGACAATAGACCCTCGACCGCTTCTTCACCTTCTTGCCCATGGCGTAGTGTGAAGGAGCAGGCCGGCATGATTGTGTTGAGTAGCGGGGGATAGATCATCTCTCGCTACTCGATATTCTAATTGGACCGTACTGTGCTTACCATCAGGTGAAGTGCTGTAACTTTGCCGTGCTAGGATAAAAAAAAAAAAAAAAGTGCCCCTAGTGGCCTAATTTACAAAATAAATGATTTGAATTCGCATTGGCTCATTTGTGTGAATAATATATGTAATCAGATTGAGGATGTTTATAGAAATTGGTTCTAAGTGATATTAGTAGAAATAAAGGGGGTCAATTGCATAAATTTATGGTTTTATTGTATTCAGTGAAAATTATTGCTAACCCTAGACTGTAATATAATAATAATACCAGCCCTGTATTAAACATTGTCCCACTGCTGGGCACGGGCCTCCTCTACTAATGAGAGGGGTTAGGCCTTAGTCTACCACGCTAGCCTAATGCGGGTTGGTTTTTTTTTTTTTGTTGTCGCGGGGAAAGCGTTTTATTACTGCCGCCCGCTCCGGAGGGAAGCGGATTAAGAATAAAACGGGTATGCTGGACTAGTCGGTCTTACGACCCAGCATCCCCCTCGCACGGATGATGGCTATCCGCGCTGCCACTGGGCCGAGTCCCTAACCCCTATGTACACCCCACCCGACACTACCAGCTAAAACCCCGCGGTGGCCTTCTTCGGCGCTTGCGGAGCGATTCCGGGGTATTCTAAGGAGTGCTAGAATTGCAGCCGGAATCGCCCCTGCGCGGTGCTGCGTAACAGTCCATCTCCATGGAGGGCTAAGGAGCCCCCGCGCACCGAACAACGACAGCGAACGAGGCCTTACCACACGCGCTGCCGTCCATCTCGGGGTCGCACGATGCCCCTCATTTGGGAGTGCATCGATACAGGCTGACAGCACTCTGCTGCGCGCCCGCGACCCCCGATGGCCCCAATTAGTCGCCTCGTACGACAGGCAGGGGTTACCGTGGTGAAATTCTCAAAACGCCCCCATTCCACAGGGCGGGAGACGCCAGTCAGTCGTCCACCCGGCACCTCCTACGTCTTCTCTGACGGCGGGAGGGATCATTTCGTTCCCCATCCCTCTCGGCACTCTCCTTCTGCGAGATGACGCTCTCGCAGAAGAGGGCCACCGCACGCCAGGACCTCCGGCTGGTGACCATGGACGACACCACTGGTCTGTGAGGTCTTCTCCGACGACTGCTCTGAGAGCGCTGCGCTGTTCGTCCCAGGCTGGGCACTCCTCCAACGTATGTTGGGCCGTGTCCTCGCGGCAGTTGCCACAGTGGTGGCACACGGCGGACACCTCCTTTCCGATCCGACACAGGAACGACCCGAAACACCCATGGTCCGTTAATACCTGTGTCAGTCGGAACGTAGGCGCCCCGTGGCGCCTGTCTAACCATCTCAGACTTCACATACCTGCGAAAACTCTTATGAGAATTCTCAGGTATGCAGGTTTCCTCACGATGTTTTCCTTCACCGTTAAAGCAAGCGATAATTAACATTAAATACACACATAACTTTAGAAAAGTCAGAGGTATAATATGCCATTTGGGTTTCGAACATAAGACTTTCGTCTTGACAATAGACTGTAATAAAAAAATAAAATTCGAGTAATTCGAAGAAACATGCTAAAATATATTTCTTTAAATACCGAAGGTTCTTCTCCCGGGATCCGACTTTCACCACGTTTTGCCACCATAGACGGTTGGAATTCGTCAGTTTATTAAGATAAAAACAAAGATACAGCCAGCCGTTTATGTAAGGAGAGGTCGCGGGTTTGATCCCCGCACTCAGACAAATATCTGTCTAGTATAGCTGTCTAGGGTCTGAGTGTTGTGTCAAAATTCTCTCGTGGTTCCCGCGACACAAAGCTCTTATTAGTGTGAGGTGAGGACTATGTCTATTGGGTGTATTTAACAGAACTAATTTAAGACTGCCTCGGTGGCGCAGTTGTAATTGCGCATGCGTTATGACTGCTGCTGTGCTGAGGTCTCGGGTTCGATCCCCGGGTCGGGTAAAGTGATATTGGGTGTTTCTACCTAGAAATACTCAGTATTAACCTGGAGTCTGGAATGGTGCCCGGTGTGGCGATAGGCTCGCCCCCTATCATATTATGGGACCGAAATTCGGCGAAAAGTGGGTGTACTAGTTACACCTCTGCCTACCCCTTCGGGGATTACAGGCGTGAGTGTATATGTATTAAAAGGACTATTGAGTGTATATATAAACCTACCTTAACTTTTTCCTAGGTTTATGTCTAGCACTGTTCGCGAGATGCCATTTGTATCTATACACGTCGACGTATCTTTTGTCGCATTCGACGCAGTACGCCGTCTGTCCGGGCGGGGCGTGGCGTAGTTTATTGTGTAACCACAGACCATTGTAGCGGGCGAACGTTTTGTTGCATTGCTTGCATTCGAATGCCGAGTGTTGTTTTCTAAAAGTTAGGTTAGGTTGGGTTGGGATTTAGAAATGTTTCTGAAGATGTACAATTTCAATTTGTATGTTATTTATAATTGGTGATTATGTGTTAGTGAGCTTCATAAGAATTAGATAAATTTTGTTATCATGTTCAGGGTTGTCACTAAGCAGTATGAGTAATTTTTTTGTCCATCTACAATGATTCTATATTTAAGCCTAGTTTATATTTTTGACCTTTGTATGTTATTTACAATTGCTGATTATGTGTTAGTGAGCTTCATAAGATTTTTTTAGTTACATTTTGTTATCATCACCAGGGTTGTCACAAATCATACACTAAGCAATATGGAGAACTTTTTTTTGTTACTCTACAATGATTCAACAATTTGGCCTTACATTATCCTACCTTATATGATCTTTTATGCAATATCTCATTTTAAAACTGATCCCGCAGTGATCACAGATGAAATTCTCGTGCCGTTCTTTAAAGTGTTTGAAAAACTCCCGGCGAGTACTGGAATGGTAAAAAATACTTAATTTATATATTTTTTACAATTAAACATTGTACTGTATTTTTTTTATTGTCCTTAATCTTGACATAAAAAGTAGCCACTAGTTAATCCCACTTAGTTTTTGTTTTAATAATTAGTCTTTTTTATGTCCCATCGCTGAGCAAAGGCTTCCCTCTTCCTCTTCCACTCAATTCTGTCCAACTAATAATTTTTTAATTCTACCATAGATAAATATAGCATTCCGTATTTGAACAAACTAACGACAGACAAGGCTGTTTGGTGAAGAACCTTTGCGTTTTATATAATAAAATGGAGAATATTGAACAAAAAAAAACCAGACATGTGTTGCTTAGGAATTCTTTAAGCCAAATGCGGTTATTTATACACTTGCCAGTTGCCACCCATTATATTATGGGACAGAAATATGCTTGGCGAGCTGTAGGTATTCTAGAGCAACTCTACCTGGTACCCTACCCCTTCAGGGATACAGATCTGGGCTTATGTATGCAATGATATATCTTTCTATACGATCTATATATCTACAGATGAAATTGGACTGAATAGAAGATACAAATAAATTTAAAACACACAAAATATTGGTAGGAATCGAATCAAACACTTCTACTTAATACTTTCACAAGTACCCTCTAAATCCAATATTAAATAACTTACCAAAATTTCAATTCACATTTCAAACACTGAAACACTTTTCTGTGCTCTTTTCGAAAATGTAGACCTCTCTCTTTTTTACTTTTACATCTGTACGCGCAGAGGGTACATTCGTAAACATTGTAATGTTTGTGTACGTGTGCCGATAGATGGCGCTTATTTACAAAAGTTGAATTGCATATATCGCATGTGAAAGGATTTGTTTCCTGAAAAATGAGGCCTTTTATTTTGTTGATAAAACATTTCTTACCAAAACCCTTTTGGTAACTTCTTACTTTTGGTAGAGCCACGCTGTAGACATATTTGTCTACAGCATGAATGTGCCGGCTCGACCGGGGTAGTACCACTGTCTCACAGAAAACCAACGTAAAGTGACAGTTTACTGTACCGTTCCGTATGGTAAGTGAGATATCCGGAGGCCCAGATTCCCCCTTCCCTTCCCTAATCCCTATTCCTGTCCTTTAAGGCAGATAGCGCATACGAGATACTTTCGGTATTGTGGATGTTCATGGGCGGCGGAGATCACTTAACATCAGGTGACCCACTGGCTCGTTTGTCAGACTATGATATAAAAAAAAAACTCATTCAATGGGTGCCCATATTGCCCATATTTGCTATCTACATCATTGGATTATTTTTTTTTATATTATTGATTGCTTCTTTAGCACAATAGGCTAGTAGCTGGCCGTAAAATGAGATGCACTTTGATACCGCATGAGATCAATATGGTCCAGAAATATTTGTTTTGGGTCTGGGTGTTACGGTTCCATAAGATAGTCCCTATAATTTTTGATACTCACAATATAGGTTTACTACCCAGGTTACTAGCATGGGCCTAGTATTATGCATGATTGTTAAAAAACGGATCACAATGTTTTAAATGAGATACTGTAATAGCTTTAAAAATTTAGACATAGTCAGGCCTATACATTAGACCCTAGTGTAGTTATCGGCAGGCCCAAAAGCATATTAATTCTAATCATTCGCTAGTAAGGGTACGCAGTGGCTTTGCTGTGCTCTGGCATTGCAGAAGTCTATGGGCGGCGTGACTACTTACTATCAGGTCCATCTGCTCGTCTGCCTATCCAGAAAAAAATTTAAATAATACATTAATTTTACCATATGATACTTCTTATGATGTTTCGCCGCCATTCCCTCATCTTTAAACAACATCACACACCTTTCGCATTTATATTTCTTAGATTTATAACGATCAGCACCTTTTAAAACATCTATAAATGAATTCAACTCTTCATTACTCAACGTAACTTTCCTGAAAACTTTGTCGTAATCTGTCAGTAATTTAAACTTGGGTTTTTTGTTCTGTATTGCTCTTTGCTTGGCCCAACGGTTGGTCTTTTTTTCTCTATCATATTCCGTTTTGATTTGTATCTCAGTGGGTTCATATTGGTGCGTTGGTTCGTTGTCACTGGATTCGTCTGTCTTTAAAGGTTCTGTTTTGTTTCCTTTTGTATTTGTTTGTAGTGATCCGTTTATGTATATTGTATGCGTTAAATCATTGAGAATTACAGTTGTTAATGTTGATAGAGTTCCGCATAGGTAAGACTGAAATTTAAAAATATATATATACACTCACACCTGAAATCCTCGAAGGGGTGGGCAGAGGTGTAACTAGTACACCCACTTTTCGCCAAATTTCGGTCCCATGATGTGATAGGGGGCGAGCCTATCGCCATACCGGGCACAGATTCCAGACTCCGGGCTAATACTGGGAATTTCTGGATAGAAAAACCCAACATCACTTTACCCGACCCGGGGATCGAACCCGAGACCTCAGCATAACAGTCGTAAACGCATGCACAATTACAACTGCGCCACCGAGGCATATATGTATATCATCTTTATTATTTTTTTAGTGCAAAGAACAATGAAAAGTCTCCAGTTTTTTTTATTGTTTATTCAGCATGAAAACCATTTTCCAGATACTTATAATTTTTTATATAAAATGAAGTTTAGAAAACTTATAAAAACCTACAGCAGCCATATTGCTGATGTTGCAAATTCTTTAAATATTTTTTTATATCTATAAAGACTTCATAGTAAAAAAAAAATTTTTTTTTAAGCTTTGTTGCCAGGAATAAATACTGTTTAACAAGTTGAGTTGTGTGTTTTTAATTGTGCATTGCACTTCGTAAATGTGGCCAGCACACACTAGGTGTTTCAACGCTATGCAAATGCTGGAAAAACAACTAATATAACTTGATACTGTAACTGGACGGCACTGGTCTTACCATCAGGTGCAATGTGGTCACTTTACCATGCCAGAAAAAAAATCAAATATTTTTAACTGGTGTTCGCAAGAGTAACACTAGAGTTTCTTGCATTCTTTTCTAGCCAAACTGCATTACAAAATGGAGGTACAGTAAATTTTTTTTACTGAATCTTGATCTTTTGCTGCAAGACTCATAAATGTATTATTTCCCTCCACAGTGAATATGCAGCCAAGTTATTATACCTGTCCAATTTCCAACAATTCATTCGCCTTCTTCACATGACTTTGGAACTTGGCAGCTCTCTTCAACAATGCATGGCATTCCCAACATACTTCCAATGTGTTTGATAATGTTATATCCTATAAAATAAATAAAACAATGCATAATTTTGTTTTGTAAGATTTGAATTGTGATGGAAGGCCAAAAAAGTGGTAGAGCCACGCTGTAGACATATTTGTCTACAGCATGAATGGGCCGGCTCGACCGGGGAAGTACCACTGTCTCACAGAAAACCAACGTAAAGTTCACTGTCGCGTTTCGTATGGTAAGTGAGATATCCGGAGGCCCAGATACCCCCTTCCCTTCCCTAATCCCTATTCCTGTCCTTTAAGGCCGACAGCCCATACATGATACTTTCGGTATTGTGGATGTTCATGGGCGGTGGATATCACTTAACATCAAGTGACCCACTGGCTCGTTTGTCGGACTATGATATAAAAAAAATAAAAATGGAAGGCTTTAATTAGACCGAGTTATGCCAAAATGTACTAACTGCATAAAATTGATTTAAAGAAAATTATGTTTTATGTTGAGTTGCAATTATTAATGGTCCAACTAAAATAAATAATACTAGCCCTGTATTAAACATTGTCCCACTGCTGGGCACGGGCCTCCTCTACTAATGAGAGGGGTTAGGCCTTAGTCCACCATGCTGGCCTAATGTGGGTTGGCAGACTTCTCATACCTTCGAAAACCGTTTTCGTTAAAGCAAGCGATAATAAAGATTTAATACACACATAACTTCAGAAAAGTCAGAGGTGTATGCCACTTGGGTTTCAAACCTACGACTTTAGTCTTGGCAGTCCGCACCGCCACCAACTAGGCTATCGCTGCTATTATGGTTCAACTATCTGAATAAAATGTTTGTTAATGCCAGTTGGTGCTTTGCTTCAGAGCTGGGAAACATATTTAAGTTTTAATTTAGATAAAAATATATTGTATTAGAACTATTTTATGCATTTTGACAGCCTCCATGGTGCAGTGGGCAAGTAGCCACTGTGAAACGAGAGGCAGTGGGTTTGATTCCCACTCTGAGATAAAATGTTTGTGTGACAGACAGATGTTTATTTCATGACTGGGTGTTGTGGGACCTTAGTCCCTCGTAGTTCTTGATTCCCACGACACAAGACTCGTATCTTAGTGTGGGATCAGGACTATGTTTTTTTTATACCACGGTGGTGGCAAACTAGCTTACGGCCCGCCTGATGGTAAGCGGTTACCGTAGCCTATGGATGCCTGCAACACCAGGAGTATCACATACGCGTTGCCGACCCTTCAAAAACCTATTTACTCCCTTCTTGAAGAACCCCATAGTGTAGTCCCCTTAGAAAACCTTGGCAGGGAGCTCATTCCACATTTGGAGCGTTCGTGGGAGGAAATTCCTCTGAAACCACGCTGTGCGCGACCATTTAGGTTCCAAAGTGTGAGGATGAACTCCCTGTCGATGGCGATCGGTGCGATGGTAGAAAGTGGCCGTGGGCATCATGTCAAACAATTCCTCAGAACACAACCCATGTGTTATGTGTGTGACTGTTGGGTGTTATTTACTATTTATGTATTTAATTTTAAAAACTAATCTTACCGATGATTCTATCTGAGATATTAATAATTTAAAAACATTTAAACATTCTGCTAATGGTGTTAGTTTTCTGCCGACATTAAGACATGTTCGACACCGTACATTTTTATCAAACTCTTGTTTTATCTCGTTTTCATCCATTTTATACAATGATTCTGCGGAGGTTTTTTGATAAACATCGGATCTTTAGTATGTTTGCGTTGATTTGTTTGCTATGAAAATAAAGAAAACTAAAACAGCTGATTTCTAATGTTTCTTTCTGTCACTGCAATGCCAAACATTGGCCAAACTTCTCTACATATTTACGTCAAAGTCAAAATATTTGATTCCGTCTTGCGTACAATACACTGGGTGTTATTGGAATTTAGGTAAAACCTAATAGTACTAAAACGAGTTATAGTATTGTTTATGAGTGAAAAATTATACATGCATTATAGTTTGAAATAAGGCTGTACGTTTTAACATCCTTTACTATATTAGCATAAAAATTCAAAAATTCCCAAACCTTGATCTGTCAGAAACTGACAATAAAAATCTGTGTGAGCGAAATTTATCAATAAAAATAAGAGTTTATTTACAATAAAAATGGCTCAATTCTTGGAGCTAACTCTTGATGAATACAATTCTGATGAACAGTTGGATATGCTTGCCGGGCATAATGCTTGCGCGTGCTGTCTAGCGCAGCATATGCCTTTGGTACCTCTGGCAACATGTAAACATAGCGGGTTTTTAGAGATTTACTTCAAGTTTAAGGTGATTTAAAGGTTTTTTTAACGCGTTCTTATGCAGCTAAGAATATTCCTTATGACTGATTATTACGGTATTTCCTATTATTAGAAATACCGAAGGTATATCGGAGGTATTTAGGAGACTAGTTGGGGGTACATTAATAATGAAAACCTAAGTGGGAGTAGTAAATGTTTAGCATAAAACGGAGTGTCTTCCGCGCTCCGGTGTTCAGTTCAGTTGAGTTGAGTTGTGAAGAAGTGATAGCCAGGATATTCGTGGTTAGTTCATGAGGCAGTAAGTAATTGTAAACAGTTCAATGGCCGCATAGTTCTGCTTAGAGGGTAATGCTGGTAGATTAATTATAAAGAGAAGCCTTAAGTGAATCCTGACATGCGTTTATGTTAACATTAAGCACTGTGATGTGTTATAGTGTTGTGTAAATCAATCAATAAAATGTTAAACATTGTATTTGTGCCTTTCTAAATATCCATCTTGCATAGTTTTGGTGATGTTGCCAACATGATATCACAAAACAATGGGATCTTCCATTCATCTACATTCTGTTTTAGTTTATTATGTACCATTTTCGTTACCGTCAGAACTTCTTTAAATTTACTGTTATTTCTAGATGGAGAGACAAAATTCCCTTGTATGTTATCAATGTCATGGATTCTTGAAGAAAATCTATAGATTCATACAACAAACAGAGGAGAGTCTTATGATTTTGAATGGGAAGGTAACAATTATATTAGTGTCACTAGTATTAGTTTATAAAACTGAGACAAAATTCTTAAGACCTTTCAATTATATTTTTTTCTCCATCCCCAATCAGCCTCATGGCTTTAATAAGATTTGATAGTGATCTTCCATATTTTTCGATGAATTGTTTTTTTTTATTACTTATATATAAAAAAAATGCATTTATAAATTTTATCTTATATATGATTCTTAAACAAACCAATAAGAAGCAGCCACATCAATTATGAACATAAAAAAAATATATATATGTCGGAGAATCATTATTCCCATCAACATCAGAAATCGTAGTTGCGGGTTTAGTGGGCGTCATTGGGGTAAAATGCGAGCACAAAACACAAAGATCACAGTTTTGATTACTATTTTAATTTACATTAAACAATATTGTATTTGGTTAGGGCAGAGCAGCGGGTTCAAGGCACCGATCTTACTTTCCTTTCTCCAACGACATAATGCTCTTAGCCAACGATCCAACTCGATCCGTTGCTATCTCTCCATAATATACGTCAAAAACGTTCATTCTCTGTCAAAAGTAAACATGGCACCTCGACTCCGCTCGAGGCACGTGTCCTGCTCTGATTGGTCGTTATTTGAATTACAATATTCATAAATGTTATTAGATCAGTAAGGAGGATTTAAGTTATAGAAAAATGTAACAAATAATATTCTGCATTGTGGATGCAAACAGCAATCGACCTGGCTCATGGCTTCCTCCGACATATATATAAATTTTTATAATGGTTTCTTATATTTACACAAATATTATACATTGAAATAAAGCAAATTTTATGGATTCTATCACGGTTTATTTTACTTTTTTAATCTGACGTTTCAAAGACTTTACAGCCTTCATGGTCACAGGGCGGACTGAGTTGTATGTCATCACAAAAGTATAGTGCAATGTTTCTACCATCCATATAGTTGATATTATACTATGGGCCTCATAAGAAGGCTCAAAGTCACCCAAAGGGCAATGGAGAGGGCTATGCTGGGAGTCTCTCTGCGTGATCGCATCAGAAATGAGGCCATCCGCAGAAGAACCAAAGTAACCGATATAGCCCTCCGAATCGCTAAACTTAAGTGGCAGTGGGCGGGGCACATTGCGCGTAGAACCGATGGCCGTTGGGGCGGAAAGGTTCTGGAATGGCGACCACGTACCGGAAGGCGCAGCGTGGGTAGACCCCCCACAAGGTGGACTGATGACCTGGTAAAGGTCGCGGGAGTCCGCTGGATGCGGGTGGCGCAGGACCGGTCATTGTGGCACTCTTTGGGGGAGGCCTATGTCCAGCAGTGGACGTCCTCCGGCTGACATGATGATGATGATAGTTGATATTTAATTTTTATTTGTTGTAGTCCGATCTACGCAGAAGGAGCTCACAATGTCTTGAAACATCGGGCTAAAAAAGTAAAATAAACCCAATATAATCCGTAAAATTAGTTTTATTTCCATATTTATTTTTAGGACCCGGGTATGTCCGAAAACTACGACCAAGACCACCGGGGGAGGGACAGCAGCATCCTTGGAGTGCGGTGGAGACACTGCGATCGCCAACCCGCATGCCAAGCGTGGCGATTACGGCATTCACCCCCCATGCAGTACACACATAAACCACGGCCCCGAGTTTCCGGCGACCCCCAGTGCCCCGGTTATGGTAGCGGCCAGGGTACTAGCGGGTGGAGGGGGTGCGGATTCCCATCGGCTGTACAATGAAGTACTTGGGATTGATTCTGGACAGCCGGTGGGATTTCCGTGCCCATTTCAAGGAGTTGTCGCCGAAATTGGTGCGGGCGGCGGGCGCGCTCGGACGCCTGCTGCCGAACCTGGAGGGACCTAATAGCCCTTGCCGAAGTTTATACGCTGGAGTCGTGCGGTCAATGGCCCTATACGGATGTCCCGTATGGGCCCAGTCCCTGAAACCCCGCTGCGTCGCCTTGCTGCGCAAACCGCAGCGTTTGTTGGCGCAGCGAATAGTAAGGGGCTACCGCACGGTCTCCCACGAGGCGGCCTGCGTATTGGCCGGCACCCTCCCTTGGGAGTTGGACGCAAAACTCCTCTCGTCCGCGTTCTTCTGGCGGGAGGAGGCGTCCAGTCGCCGTCAGGTGAGACTGGCCCCGAGGGAGATTGCGGCCCGATTTCGCAGAACCGCTGTGGAGGAGTGGCATACCAGGCTGGAAAGCCCAAGTGCGGGCTTGAGGACCGTCGCGGCAGTGCGTCCTGTCCTAAAGAGATGGCTAGACAGGCGCCACGGTGCGCCAACTTTCCGGCTGACGCAGGTACTGACGGACCACGGATGTTTCGGTTCGTTCCTGTGTCGGATCGGGAAGGAGGTGTCTGCCGTGTGCCACCACTGTGGCAACTGCCGTGAGGACACGGCCCAACACACGTTGGAGGAGTGCCCAGCCTGGGACGAAGAGCGCAGCGCTCTCAGAGCAGTCGTCGGAGGAGACCTCTCGCTGCCGGCCGTGGTGTCATCCATGGTCGCCAGCCGGAGGTCCTGGCGTGCGGTGACCCACTTCTGCGAGAGCGTCATCTCGCAGAAGGAGAGTGCCGAGAGGGATCGGGAACTAAATGATCCCTCCCGCCGCCAGAGAAGACGTAGGAGGCGCCGGGTGGACGACTGACCGGCGTCTCCCGCCCTGTGGAACGGGGGCGTTTGAATTCCACCACGGTAACCCCTGCCTGTCGTACGAGGCGACTAATTGGGGCCATCGGGGGTCGCGGGCTCGCAGCGGGGGGCTGTCAGCCCGAATCGATGCACTCCCAGTTTCGGAGCATCGTGCGACCCCGAGATGGACGGCAGCGCGTGTGGTAAGGCCTCGTTCGCTGTCGTTGTTCGGTGCGCGGGGGCTCCTAAGCCCTTTTTTTTTTTTTTTTTTTTGTTGTCGCGGGGAAAGCGTTTTATTACTACCGCCCGCTCCGGGGGGAAGCGGAATAAGAATAAAACGGTTATGCTGGACTAGCCGGTCTTACGACCCAGCATCCCCCTCGCCCGGATGATGGCTATCCGGGCAGCCGCTGGGCCGAGTCCCTACCCCCTATGTACACCCCACCCGACACTACCAGCTAAAACCCCGCGGTGGCCTTCTTCGGCGCTTACGGAGCGATCCCGGGGTATTCTAAGGAGTGCTAGAATTGCTGCCGGAACCGCCCCTGCGCGGTGCTGCGTAGCAGCCCATCTCCATGGGAGGGCTTAGGAGCCCCCGCGCACCGAACAACGACAGCGAACGAGGCCTTACCACACGCGCTGCCGTCCATCTCAGGGTCGCACGATGCTCCGAAACTGGGAGTGCATCGATTCGGGCTGACAGCCCCCCGCTGCGAGCCCGCGACCCCCGATGGCCCCTATTAGTCGCCTCGTACGACAGGCAGGGGTTACCGTGGTGGAATTCAAACGCCCCCGTTCCACAGGGCGGGAGACGCCGGTCAGTCGTCCACTCGGCGCCTCCTACGTCTTCTCTGGCGGCGGGAGGGATCATTTCGTTCCCGATCCCTCTCGGCACTCTCCTTCTGCGAGATGACGCTCTCGCAGAAGTGGGCCACCGCACGCCAGGACCTCCGGCTGGCGACCATGGACGACACCACGGCCGGCAGCGAGAGGTCTCCTCCGACGACTGCTCTGAGAGCGCTGCGCTCTTCGTCCCAGGCTGGGCACTCCTCCAACGTATGTTGGGCCGTGTCCTCGTGGCAGTTGCCACAATGGTGGCACACGGCAGACACCTCCTTTCCGATCCGACACAGGAACGAACCAAAACATCCGTGGTCCGTCAGTACCTGCGTCAGCCGGAAAGTTGGCGCACCGTGGCGCCTGTCTAGCCATCTCTTTAGGACAGGACGCACTGCCGCGACGGTCCTCAAGCCCGCACTTGGGCTTTCCAGCCTGGTATGCCACTCCTCCACAGCGGTTCTGCGAAATCGGGCCGCAATCTCCCTCGGGGCCAGTCTCACCTGACGGCGACTGGACGCCTCCTCCCGCCAGAAGAACGCGGACGAGAGAAGTTTTGCGTCCAACTCCCAAGGGAGGGTGCCGGCCAATACGCAGGCCGCCTCGTAGGAGACCGTGCGGTAGCCCCTTACTATTCGCTGCGCCAACAAACGCTGCGGTTTGCGCAGCAAGGCGACGCAGCGAGGTTTCAGGGACTGGGCCCATACGGGACATCCGTACAGGGCCATTGACCGCACGACTCCAGCGTATAAACTTCGGCAAGGGCTATTAGGTCCCTCCAGGTTCGGCAGCAGGCGTCCGAGCGCGCCCGCCGCCCGCACCAATTTCGGCGACAACTCCTTGAAATGGGCACGGAAATCCCACCGGCTGTCCAGAATCAATCCCAAGTACTTCATTGTACAGCCGATGGGAATCCGCACCCCCTCCACATTGATGTGGGGCATTAAAGGTGGCCGAATCCGAGGACCGTGAAAGTAAAGGGCCTCGGATTTGTTCAGGGCCACCTTAAGGCCCAGTCGCCGAATCCTGCCCACCACCTGTTCTGTTGCGAACGAGGCGAGCAGGGTGGCCTCCTGGAAAGACCTGGCTGTCGCTGTTACTAGCGTGTCGTCTGCATAGCAGACGACAGCGACGCCTCGGGGATTGGTACCACGGAGCACCCAGTCGTAGCCTATGTTCCACAGGAGAGGGCCCAGGACTGAGCCCTGTGGAACACCGCAGGCCATCGCTCTTCGGTGCCACCTGTCGGCGCCTGGATACACTATGTACCTGTCTGAGAGATACGAGCGCACCAGACGCCGGAGATACGGTGGCACCACGTGGTACCGCAGTGCTTCCAGTATGCAGGCCCAGGGCAGGGTGTTAAACGCGTTGGCGATGTCTAGAGACACCGCCACCACCACTTCACCCCGAGCCACTGCATCCTCCGCTTGTGCCTTGACCCGCAGAATCGCGTGTACTGTCGATCGGCCTTGCCGGAACCCGTACTGGCACTGTGCCAGGTCCGGCCCGACCCCTTCAAGATGCTCGACGAGGCGAGCGTGAATGATACGCTCGAAGAGCTTACAGACCTCGTCGAGCAACACGATGGGCCGGTAGGCCGATGGCGACTCTGCGGGCCGCCCCTCCTTCTTGAGCAGGACCAACTTCCCAGTTTTCCACTGAGACGGAAAACGGCCCTGCTCCAGGCACGCGGAGAACAGGCCACGAAGCCTAGTCCCCAGATGCTCGACGGCTAACACCCACGCACGTCCGGGGATACCGTCGAGACCCGGGGCTGTTTTCTTGCCCCGCAGCCGAAGCACCACCGCCCGAAATTCCTCGGGCGAAACCTCCGAAATAACCCTTGCCGAACTCAACGACGATGGCGTCGATGGATGTGACGCCATCGGTGGGGGAGTGACATCTTCAGTGGCAGGGAACAAAGCTGCGACGACCTCTTCGACTAGGTCGCCCCGGAGACTCTGCGTCAGTGGGGGCGCCCACGGGCGATATCTCCTCATCGCCACGCGATATGGACGCCCCCAAGGGTCGTTATCGAGAGTTCCCCGGAACTCCTCCTGAGCTGCAGACTTTGCCCTAGCTATTGCCACGCGCAGCGCTCTCTTAGCCTCCCTGTGGAGGCCGTGAAGCAGCCGCTCCTGGTCCTCGTCGCCGGGAAGACGGATCCGACGACGACGGTGTCTGGCGAGACGACGAAGGGCGGCCACGCAGGAGACACGTAACCGCGTGAGTTCCGCCGACCACCAGAACACCTGGCGCTTCTCGGGAAGACGTCGGACTCGGGGCATGGCCGCGTCACAGACGCGCGACATCGCTGCCCCGAACCACGACGCCTCCTGCTCGACCTGCATCGGTGCCTCCGGTGCAGGGAGCCACGCCTGGGCCAGTGCGGCCTCCTTCAGGGCCTCAACATCGAGGCGTTTTACAGACCAACGCGGGCCGTCCGACCGCGGGCCAGTCGGTCCTCCACTGGACTGGGGGTTAGGGGATAAGGCGACGTCGAACCGAATGTATCGGTGATCCGACAACGTCTCCTCGTCCACCAGAACTCTCCAGTCACGGACACGGCGGGCAATAGCTGCGGTGGCGAACGTGAGGTCCACCACCGATCCGCCATTATGCCGCACGCACGTATTAACTGACTCGCGATTCACGACGGCCAGGTTGGCCGAGATCGCCCATTCCTCCAGGGCCTCGCCACGCCTGCTGGTGACCGACGAACCCCAAGCCTGAGACTTGGCGTTGAAGTCGCCGGCAACGAGAACGGGGCGAGGCTGACTGCCTTGCACCACCAGGGCCCCTAGCCGAGTGAGAAAGTGCTCGAACTCGGCCAGGGATCTATTGGGGGAGAAATACACACCCACAATCCAGATCCCCCCCAACAGAACCGCCACACATCCCGCCCCCTTCGCTACTTTTTCGAAGGGTGGGGAGCCGGCGGCGCCCCGAGTGATGACGGCCACCAAACCGTTAAGGTCCCCTGCCCAGTCTTCCCTGGGGGGAACAAAATAAGGCTCAGCGACCACAGCCACTTGTATCGACCACTGCGCCATGCTCTGGACTAGCAGGTCCTGGGCTCTGGCGCAGTGATTAATGTTCGCCTGGAGGAAACGTTGCGCCATATTAATGGGCGATCTCCATATGCT
The DNA here is from genome assembly GCA_905220505.1 of Laothoe populi. Classification (NCBI taxonomy): domain Eukaryota; kingdom Metazoa; phylum Arthropoda; class Insecta; order Lepidoptera; family Sphingidae; genus Laothoe; species Laothoe populi. Next base: position 4,803,920 of record HG992174.1, on the reverse strand, counting down.
CTCCACTGGTGCTCGCTGTCGGCTGGGTCACAACCTCCGATCCCCGACCACGATTAACGCGGCGAGGGCGGGAGGAGGCGACGCATGCCTTGGCGCCCACCTGGTGCCCCGCGGGTTTACCGGCACCTGCACACACTGCGCAATGCGGCTCCGCGGAGCACTCCTTGGCCTTGTGGCCCACAATACCACAGCGATAGCAAAGTTCGCTGCGGTCACACTCGTCGGTGCACCGTGCCCGCACATGTCCTTTGTACAGACAACGGTAGCACCGCATGGGCCTCGGCTCAAGGAGCTGGACACGCGCCGCCACCCAGCCGGGCTCCTAAGCCCTCCCATGGAGATGGGCTGCTACGCAGCACCGCGCAGGGGCGGTTCCGGCAGCAATTCTAGCACTCCTTAGAATACCCCGGGATCGCTCCGTAAGCGCCGAAGAAGGCCACCGCGGGGTTTTAGCTGGTAGTGTCGGGTAGGGTGTACATAGGGGGTAGGGACTCGGCCCAGCGGCTGCCCGGATAGCCATCATCCGGGCGAGGGGGATGCTGGGTCGTAAGACCGGCTAGTCCAGCATAACCGTTTTATTCTTATTCCGCTTCCCCCCGGAGCGGGCGGTAGTAATAAAACGCTTTCCCCGCGACAACAAAAAAAAAAAAAAAAAAAAAGGGTACTAGCGGGGTCAGGGGTGCGAAGAATCTCCGGCAAAGATCCGGCTACCACCACCGACGACTCCTGGCCCTGGCAACATATAACACGCGTACACTGCGGACCGACGAAAAGTTAACTGAACTGGAGGAAGGATTGAGCAAGTTGCGTTGGGATGTCATTGGGTTATCAGAAGTCCGAAGAGAGGGGGAGGACACGATTACCCTGAAGTCCGGCAACTTGCTTTATTTCCGGGAGGGCGACCAACAGTCCCAGGGAGGTGTCGGGTTCATCGTCCACAAGTCCCTCGTAAACACCGTAGTGAAAATCGAGAGTGTGTCGGCCAGGGTGGCGTACCTTATACTCAGAGTATCCAAAAGGTACTCGTTGAAGGTCATACAGATATACGCGCCGACTTCGGCTCACTCCGACGACGAGGTGGAGGCTATGTATGAGGATATATCGAAGGCCATGCATAGCTACAAAACCTACTTCACCGTTATTATGGGGATTTCAACGCGAAACTGGGCAAGAGAGACGGTGAAGAGCTGAGAGTGGGGCAATTTGGAGTGGGAAGTCGGAACCACCGAGGCCAACTACTGGCTGGCTTCTTGGAGAAGGAGGGACTCTACATGATGAACTCCTTCTTCAAGAAACGCGGGCACCGAAAGTGGACCTGGATGAGTCCCGACGGCGCAACTAAAAACGAGATTGACTTCATCATGTCGACGAAGAGGCAAATATTCAATGATGTCTCTGTGATCAATACGGTTAAAACCGGAAGTGATCACCGTCTGGTAAGAGGCACATTGAATATTTGTATTAAGCTAGAGCGCTCTCGATTGATGAAGTCTACGCTCCGTCCAGCAGCAGCCCTAATCCAAAACCCCGAGAGCTTTCAGCTGGAACTCCAAAACCGTTTCGATGGCCTAGGTGGCGATGTGGACGAATTTAACGACGGGTTTGTGGAAGCTGTTCATAGTACTGGGTCTAAGTTCTTCAAGGCCCAACGGAACAACAGAACCAAGAGGCTCTCTAACTCCACTCAGAGACTCATCGAGGAAAGGAGTAAAATGATTCTACAGTCTTCAACAGATGCGACACTATACCGACAGCTCAATAAACAGATCTCTAAGTCCCTTACCCGTGATCTGCGCCAATTCAATACAAATCGTATTGAAGAGGCCATCGAGCAGAATAAGGGCTCTAAAGTTTTCTCAAGAGATCTGTCTATTGAGCAGAGCCAGCTCGCCAAATTAAAAACTGAGGATGGTAGAATTGTTTCATCCAAACCTGAGCTTCTGAGTGAAATAGAGTGCTTTTATGGACAGCTATACACGTCAAATAGCAGGCCCGAAGTTGGTCTGGCGGAAGATCCTAAAGCTAGACTGACCCGACATTATACCGAAGACATCCCGGACATCAGCCTGTGCGAGATTAGAATGGCTCTTAAACAGCTCAAAAACAACAAGGCACCCGGTGAAGACGGAATCACAGCAGAACTCCTGAAGGCGGGTGGTAAACCGGTCCTTATGGCCCTTCAGAAGTTGTTCCACTCCGCCTTACTGGAAGGGAGAACGCCAAAGGCATGGAACAGAAGTGTGGTGGTCCTGTTCTTCAAAAAGGGTGATAACACCCTACTGAAGAACTACCGACCCATCTCACTTTTGAGCTATGTTTATAAGCTGTTTTCAAGAGTCATTACGAATCGTCTCGCACGCAGGCTAGATGACTTCCAGCCTCCCGAACAAGCCGGTTTCCGAAGAGGCTTTAGTACCGTAGACCACATTCATACGCTCCGACAGGTTATACAGAAGACTGAGGAGTATAACCTGCCGATCGAAACCTGGGCTGTACTACAATCTCTCCAGCGGTGCCAAGTGGACTACCGCTATATCGAAGTACTGAAGTGTTTGTACGAGAACGCCACTATGTCAGTCCGACTCCAGGGCCGGAATTCGAAACCTATTCCGTTGCAGCGAGGAGTAAAGCAGGGAGATGTTATTTCTCCTAAACTATTTACCGCTGCACTGGAGGATGTTTTCAAGACTCTGGACTGGAGACGGCTTGGCATCAACATAAATGGCGAGTACATCACTCACCTTCAGTTTGCTGACGATATAGTAGTCTTGGCTGAGAACATGGAGGACTTGAGTACGATGCTCGATGACCTCAGTAAAGCTTCGAAGCGAGTTGGTCTAAGGATGAACATGGATAAGACGAAGATCATGTCAAATGCCCATGTAGTACCAACTCCCATAAAAAACGGAGACTTTACACTCGAAGTTGTAGACGATTATATATACCTAGGACAGACTATCCAGTTAGGTAGGTCCAACTTCGAGAAAGAGGTTAATCGTCGAATCCGACTCGGTTGGGCAGCATTCGGGAAGCTACGGCACATCTTTTCGTCCAATATTCCGCAATGTCTCAAGACGAAAGTCTTTGACCAGTGTGTGTTGCCAGTGATGACATACGGAACTGAAACGTGGTCCCTTACTATGGGCCTCATAAGAAGGCTCAAAGTCACCCAAAGGGCAATGAAGAGGGCTATGCTGGGAGTCTCTCTGCGTGATCGCATTAGAAATGAGGCCATCCGCAGAAGAACCAAAGTAACCGATATAGCCCTCCGAATCGCTAAACTTAAGTGGCAGTGGGCGGGGCACATTGCGCGTAGAACCGATAGCCGTTGGGGCGGAAAGGTTCTCGAATGGCGACCACGTACCGGAAGGCGCAGCGTGGGTAGACCCCCCACAAGGTGGACTGATGACCTGGTAAAGGTCGCGGGAGTCCGCTGGATGCGGGTGGCGCAGGACCGGTCATTGTGGCACTCTTTGGGGGAGGCCTATGTCCAGCAGTGGACGTCCTTCGGCTGACATGATGATGATGATGATGATTTATTTTTAATTTTATGTAATTTTCATAATTAGCACATGTAACTTTGAAAAGTCAGAGATGTATACCGTCTGGGTTGGATTTGAACTTATGACTTTCCGAAAGTCCGTACCACTTCCTACCAGGCTGTTGTTGCTTCAATACATAAATAAACTTAATTAACATATATTGAGCTGCTCTAATCTAATGTAATTAAACTTAAATCATATTAATTGTATGACCAAATATTGTCAACTGGTGTTCGAAAAGAGCAACGCTAGAGTTTCTTGCCTGTTCTCTAGCAAAACTGCATTCCAATCTGGGGGTACAGTAAATAAATTTACAATAATGTAATGTAATAGTGGTAGAGCCAGGCTGTAGACATATTTGTCTACAGCATGAATGGGCCGGCTCGACTGGGGTAGTACCACTGTCTCACAGAAAACCAACGTAAAGTGACAGTTTACTGTCGCGTTTCGTATGGTATGTGAGATATCCGGAGGCCCAGATTCCCCCTTCCCTTTCCTAATCCCTATTCCTGTCCTTCAAGGCCGACACCGCAAACATGATACTTTCGGTATTGTGGATGTTCATGGGCGGTGGAGATCACTTAACATCAAGTGCCCACTGGCTCGTTTGTCGGACTATGCTATAAAAAAAATGGAAAACTTTTCATGGATTCAATAAATATTTCATTGAAACCTTTATTTCTGACGTAGACTCTACAATACAAACCAATCTCTGACCACAATCTTCAATGCACACCAGTTGAAATATATAGCATAGATCCTTCCATTGAAGATGGTATCTTTAAGATGGAACCGACTGCTAGCAAGTACCAGGAGACCAGTATTAAGAAGGAGACTACTGATATTATTGTGGGAGTTGAGACTAAGGAATGCGAACTGGTGGATAGTAAAGAGGTATTTTATTTAGTAATTAATTAGCCTGTCTTATAAACCTACTGATTTTTTTCACAAAAAAAAAAAAAAAAAAAATATATATATATATATATATATATTTAGGGTTTTTATGCATTATGGACATGCCAATCCCATTGTAAAAAAGTATTATGCATATAGTTTTAATGTCTACAAATAACATTATTTGATTATTTATGGAAATTAGTCATATGGTTATTTAAATTTGTTATTTAATGCGATTATAAAAAAAGAAAACTTTTTAATTATTATAGAATGAAACATAGAGGTAATGAAGGTATAGGTTTAAATACTTGTGATTGGAAATTGAATAATTTTTGATGTTAGTGTAATGTAAAAGTGGAAGTGGTAGAGCCACGCTGTAGACATATTTGTCTACAGCATGAATGGGCCGGCTCAACCGGGGTAGTACCACTGTCTCACAGAAAACCAACGTAAAGTGACAGTTTACTGTCGCGTTTCGTATGGTAAGTGAGATATCCGGAGGCCCAGATTCCCCCTTCCCTTCCCTAATTCCTATTCCTGTCCTTTAAGGCCGACAGCGCATACATGACACTGTGGATACGGTATTGTGGATGTTCATGGGCGGTGGAGATCACTTAACATCAGGTGACCCACTGGCTTGTTTGTCGGACTATGATATAAAAAAAAAAAAAAATGTAAGTTTTATGCTGTCAATTTCATATGTATAAAATTAAAAAGAAGTATATTTGAATATTAGTCAACTTCCTATATTATAATACAAATGATAAGAATATACCGTTCATTACTATCTGAAATTCGGGACAGAATACTACCATAGACTCACATTAATTCCATGTCATGAACAAACATATCTTAGTATATCTTTTCGAAGTTGCAGACAGAGAGTTGTTAAAATTTCTACAATTATCTGAATTGTATGCATAAAAACATTTAATTATTTTACATTTCTTTTTTCATTCAAACTCTTATCAGATAATACACTCATTGTTAAAGAAGGAGAAAAAAGATATAGAAGAAAGTTACATAGGCAAGCTTCTAGTGACCATACTGAGTGGAGAAGAAATGGAGAAGGAAAGAGAAAAACAGAGAACAGAAGATAAATACTTGAAAAGACCTTTCAAATGTGCAAAGTGTATCATTGCTTTTGATCATGAGATTAATTTGAGAAATCACATGGAACAAAAGCATAAGAAGGTGGGCTTGGTTTACTTAATTTTTGTTGTATATACCTAGTCAGGTCATAAATTCTGTCACATGTTTAATATAAAATAATTGAAACAAGTTTATTCATTATGTAACCATTTATATACCAAAATTAACTTAACAAAAGATAGATTCTTATGACACTAAAGTTTATTCAAAATGACCTCCGTGATTTTGAATACAGGCCTACAATCTGCGCGGCCAGTTGTCTATCGCAGCACGAACGAGGTCCATGTCAATATCGGCGGCTGCCTTAATCAAGGATGTCTTGAGTGACTCCAAATTGGGATGAGGCTTTGAGCACGCCTTTTCCTCCAAGTGTTGCCATATCTTGTAATCTAACGGATTCAAATCTGGACTGGAGGAGGGCCAGTCTTCGTGCCGGATGAAGTCGATTTCACGCGCCGCCAGCCAGTCTTGTGTGCTCTTCGCTCTATGAGCTGGCGCCGAATCTTGTTGGAATACCCAGTGCCTGTTATTGAACATGGTATGAGAAACAGGTTCCACAAGGTTCGTCAGGACTGTATTTTGATACACAACTGCATTCGTTTTTACACCTTTCTCACAAAAATGTACCTCTGTTAAGCCCCAATAAGAAACTCCCAACCATACCATGAGCGAGGATGGAAAATGACCTCGTTGGACACGCGGAATACGGTTGCTCGCTTCTTCACTACTGTGTGCGTACACCTTATCATTTTGTTTGTTGTAGCTCTCTTCTACGATAAATTTTTTTTCATCTGAAAAAAGAATTTCCCGATATTTTTTTCCCGCGTACCGCTTCAACAAAGCGCGGCATCTCTTCAGTCTCAGGTCCATTAGACGAGCATTCAAACGATGTCCTGTTTTTCTTCGATATGCCCGAAGCCCTAAGTCCTCATTTAACACCCTTTTCACCGTGGTTCTGTTTAACCCCATCTGAAGGGCCAACAGTTTCTGCTTACGTTTGGGATTTCTTTGAATTCGCGCCTTCACAGCTTTTATCACTGCTGGAGTCCTAACAGACCGAGGGCGACCACTTCTTGACCTGTCATCTACACTAGAGTCTTCATTGTATCGTTTGATGGTACGATAAACGAATCTTTTGGTTATATTCAAATTTTTCAGTATGTCAAAAATTTGAATTGGTGCGTAACCGCAACGATGCAACGCAATTACTGCAACACGGTCTTCTTTAAGCGTCCACTCCATATTTAAAAATGAGTAAAATTCTAAAAAGTATACATTTTTATTTTCATGAACAATTTGAAATTCGAATTCAATAAACTTTTTTGTGGCCAGCATTCTAAAATAAAAGTTTTTACTGTGTGACAATACTTATGACCTTTTTTTTTTTTTTTTTTGTTGTCGCGGGGAAAGCGTTTTATTACTGCCGCCCGCTCCGGAGGGAAGCGGATTAAGAATAAAACGGATATGCTGGACTAGCCGGTCTTACGACCCAGCATCCCCCTCGCACGGATGATGGCTATCCGTGCTGCCGCTGGGCCGAGTCCCTAACCCCTATATACAACCCACCCGACACTACCAGCTAAAACCCCGCGGTGGCCTTCTTCGGCGCTTACGGAGCGATCCCGGGGTATTCTAAGGAGTGCTAGAATTGCAGCCGGAATCGCCCCTGCGCGGTGCTGCGTAGCAGCCCATCTCCATGGAGGGCTAAGGAGCCCCCGCGCACCGAACAACGACAGCGAACGAGGCCTTACCACACGCGCTGCCGTCCATCTCGGGGTCGCACGATGCTCCGAATTTGAGAGTGCATCGATACGGGCTGACAGCCCTCCGCTGCGCGCCCGCGACCCCCGATGGCCCCTATTAGTCGCCTCGTACGACAGGCAGGGGTTACCGTGGTGGAATTCAAACGCCCCCATTCCACAGGGCGGGAGACGCCGGTCAGTCGTCCACCTGGCGCCTCCTACGTCTTCTCTGGCGGCGGGAGGGATCATATCGTTCCCGATCCCTCTCAGCACTCTCCTTCTGCGAGATGACGTTCTCGCAGAAGTGGGCCACCGCACGCCAGGACCTCCGGCTGGCGACCATGGACGACACCACGGCCGGTAGCGAGAGGTCTCCTCCGACGACTGCTCTGAGAGCGCTGCGCTCTTCGTCCCAGGCTGGGCACTCCTCCAACTTATGTTGGGCCGTGTCTTCGCGGCAGTTGCCACAGTGGTGGCACACGGCGGACACCTCCTTTCCGATCCGACACAGGAACGAACCGAAACACCCATGGTCCGTTAATACCTGTGTCAGTCGGAACGTAGGCGCCCCGTGGCGCCTGTCTAGCCATCTCTTTGCAATACTTATGACCTGACTGTGTATATTATCAGAATACAGATTCTCGAGATATTAATAAATAATTAATCAGTTATATATACAACATTATTTTTAGTATACTACAAAGCCGAAAGTACTTTGTTGAGATTCAGTAGCACAACCCATTGCACTAATTTTTTAAATATTATATGTGTATCCCAAAAACATATAAAAAATTTCGTCAATCTGGTTACCTTGTTTATTACTTAATAAAACTCCGGCGCGTGTCGGTCGCTCATCGATACATACCTACCTAACCTCAGCCGGCCGCTAAAAGGGTCAATGTCCGCGTATGTCCATGCGTCGTTTAAGAAACGGGATAAATTATTTTGCATGTCACCGCGTGAGTTTTCCTTATTATTATTATAGACATATTTAGCTGGTGGTAGGATATTCGTATCCGCCCGGATAGCGACCACCGTACACAGGGCGAAAAACCCGCCATAGTGTCACACGCAAGTGTGTCGCGTTCCGGGATCAGCCAGTGTATTTCCGGTTATCGTCGGGGGGCTAGAGTTGGGGTACGATGTTTGGCCGTGCCGGTATTAGCCGGTTCACAGTCGGTTGGAGGCGTGTTGATCCGTCGGCCAGGGAGACCTGTAGAAACGGTTGTACCGCTGGCCGCCCGCGGTACAGTACAGGGGCCCAATCGTGGCTAACCACCACGAGAGGCTGCCCCACCATGCCGCGCATAATCTTGGGTGGGTCCGTCGTGCCGGTTGGTGACCGGATGTGGGGTCCCGGCGGCCTATCCCGGGAGGGTACGGGGGCCCTTCCGTCCGGCGGATCAGCTCACCTCCTCTTGGCTCTATTAGTGGACCGGCGCTTGTTGCGGCCTTCTGATTACTCTGACACTAGACCCTCGACCGCTTCTTCACATCCTCCCCCCATAACTCCATGACAGTGCCTATAAAGAGAACAGGACCTACAGCGGTGCGTAACCCCACCACCGCTTTCACAATGGAGTTCGCTAACATCCGCGGACTCCATTCGAACCTTAATGCCGTCCACCACCATCTTGAGACGGCCCGGCCTGCTCTTCTCTTCCTGACGGAGACGCAGATTTGTAGTCCGACCGATACCACATACTTGCTTTACCCCGGCTACTCACTTGAAGAAAACTTCAGGCCGAGGGCCGGGGTATGCCTGTATGTTCGGTCGGACGTCTGCTGTCGCCGTCTGCGCTGCATGGAGGACCCCTCCTTCTCCACCCTGTGGGTACACGTCGACCTCGGCTCTCAGAGTCGGGTTTACGTGTGCCTTTACAGGTCACACAACGGGGACGTTGAGACAACTCGGCTATTTGATTACATTAGCCAGGCGACAGACGACGCGCAGGAGCAGTTCCCAACAGCGGAATTAGTAGTTCTGGGGGACTTCAACGCACACCATGAGTTGTGGTTGGGCTCCTCCAGAACTGACCATGCTGGCAGAACTGCTCATGCATTCGCCTTGACTCATGGCTTGACACAGCTGGTGAACCAGCCTACCAGGATCCCAGATGTGGCGAGTCATGCGCCCTCTCTGCTGGACCTTCTGTTGACGAGTCACCCGACCGGGTATACGGTGTCGGTTGGTGCTCCTCTGGGAACCTCCGATCACTGTCTGGTTGGGACGTCAGTACCTCGCGCTTTGCCTCCACGTCCCGTGAAGGTCAAGCGCAGGGTCTGGCACTACTCGTCGGCAGATTGGGATGGTATGCGGGATTATTTCGCATCCATCCCTTGGCAGCAGCGCTGCTTTGAGGGAAAGGATCCTTCTGCGAGTGCCGACGCCGTTGCCTGCGAGATCAGACTAGGAATGGAATATTACATTCCTTCCTCTGAGATCGCGGGCAACGGCCGAGGACGCTCCTGGTTCAATCGTGCATGCGCCGATGCTGTTGGTAAAAAACAGACGGCGTATCGCGCTTGGATCAGGGGTCGCGCTAAGAAGGATCCCAATCTCAAGTCCCTCAAAGCAGCCTACAACCGTGCTGCCAAGGCTTGCAAGAGGGAGTATGTTAGAGCGGATGCCCAGCGCGTCTCCAAGATTGGATGTGCTTTGGCCGATCACCCGACAAGCAGTCGTGCTTATTGGAGCTTGGCTAAGGCGGTCCAATCTAATTTCTGTCGCCCTTCGCTGCCACCGCTGAGATATCGTAATGGAACACTGGCCCATAGCTCGCAAGAGAAGGCCGATTTACTGGCAAACCTCTTCGCGGCTAATTCGAGACTCGAGGACTGCAATGCTCCTTTACCACCTACGCTGCCCGGTTGCGGTCACACAATGCCTGATATCCGTATCAGGCATTGTGATGTGCGGCGTGAGCTGCAGTCTCTCGACGTCCGGAAGGCCAGTGGTCCGGATGGTATCCCAGCGCTTGTTCTCAAAAAGTGTGCAGCGGAGTTGTCTCCTGCACTGACGCGCCTATACCGATCGTCCTACCTCTCAGGTGTTGTGCCTGAATCGTGGAGGGAGGCCAATGTGCAGCCGATCCCCAAAAAGGGTGATCGGTCAGACCCTAACAATTACCGCCCAATCGCCATCACCTCAGTGATCTGTAAAGTCATGGAGCGACTAATTAACAGCCAATTAGTTCGTTACCTGGAGGATCACTCGTTGATCAGTGACCGACAATATGGTTTCCGCCATAACCGATCAACGGGTGATCTTCTAGCGTTTGTATTGCATCACTGGGGCGAGGCGATTGACAGGCATGGCGAGGCTCTGGCTGTGAGTCTCGACATAGCCAAGGCGTTTGATAGGGTCTGGCACCGTGGCCTTCTCTCCAAGCTCCCGGCATACGGTCTGCCCGACAACCTGTGCAAGTGGATTTCCGGCTTTCTGCATGAGCGTAGAATGCGTGTCCTCGTTGATGGACACGCTTCGCAGTTCATGTCAGTAAATGCCGGAGTACCACAAGGTTCTGTGATTTCGCCCACCTTGTTTCTTCTGCATATCAATGATATGTTGTCGCTTGGCAACATTCATTGCTATGCAGACGACAGCACGGTTCATGGGCGTTATTGCAGCAAGCCTCCTGGTTGCCGGGTGGATACTGAGAGGAGACGCGAGGATCTTGTCATGGAGCTCAACCAGGCCTTGGATCTCATATCATCATGGGGTACCAGGAATCGGGTTGAGTTTAATGCCAAGAAAACCCAGGTGTGCGCGTTCTCGTGCAAGAAGTCTCCGTTTTCTCCAATCCCCGTTCTTCAGGGTGTTCCACTCGCAATGCGGAATGACCTTAGTGTCCTAGGTATGGATATCCGCTGCGATCTTAATCCAAGGAGTCACATCGAGGGCGTAATATCCGCCACTTCCCGCAGGGTCGGAATTCTGAACAGGGTGCGGCGGTTTTTCACGCCCGGTCAGCTCTACCGCTTATATAAAGCACAGGTGCGACCGGGAATGGAATACTGCTCGCACCTCTGGGACGGTTCCGCAAAATACCTCCTCGATGCCTTGGACGGGTTGCAGCGGCGGGCCATCCGCATTGTGAATGATGCAGACGTGAGTAACAGCCTGGAGCCGCTACAGCTGCGTAGGGATATTTCCTCGCTTAGCGTGTTCTACCGTCTGTATCATGGTGAATGCTCTGAAGAATTGTTTGATCTTATCCCATCCTCTCCCTTCCATACCAGAACCACGCGTACTGGATTGCGGAGCCACAGCTTTGTGGTGTCTACTACCCCGGCCCGAACTAAGAGGTTCGCAAACTCGTACTTTTGCCGCACCATTAAGCTGTGGAACAGTTTGCCAGCTACCGTGTTCCCTCCTTCCTATGATCCTGGGTCCTTTAGGCGTAGTGTGAAGAAGCTACACAGCAGGCCGGCATGATTGTATTGAGTAGCGAGTGATAATCTATCCCTCGCTACTTGATACTATAACTGGACGGCACTGCACTTACCATCAGGTGCAGTGTGGTCACTTTGCCGAGCCACGATAAAAAAAAAAAAAAAAAAAAAAAGACATATTTATCTGATCTTTTATACAAAAAATTTGGGTGTTTCGGCTTTATGGTATACAAAAACTAATCTTGTATAGACGATTGTCGGGCTATTTGATTAAAGAGACAATTTAAAAAGTAACAGGGGGGAGGTTTAAAGTTTATTAATTTTTCTGAATAAAAATCATCGTGAAAAACCTATTGCGTGGATTTTAGTAGAATTAATATATTACTTGTGTAAGCATGTACTGCATCTTTATGGCTTATTTTCATGCATTTATGAGTTATATCTTCTAAAAAACGAACGAGACTTACAGTTGTCGCATATTATGGGTAACATCTGACATTGCCAAGGTGACTTGGCAATAAGCAACATTAACATTATAGCCTGAACAAATTATTCATCTATTATTTGAAATGATTGTTCGTAACGACAATAATTCTTTCTAGTATTCCATTGATTCGATTCCATTCATTAGACTCCATTCATTCGATTCCATTCATTCAATTCCATTTATTCGATTCCAATCGAAAATCAAAATCAAACCTCTCAGAAAATGGGTTGCTATCATCTGACGGCCAACTCTAGCACCCCGCGCTCATTGATCAAATCTAATGCGAGCGCTTCCCTGACTTCCTGTTACATACTTCCGTCCCTTAATCGAAATCACTTTCAGAAAGCGATAATAAAAAAGGTCTATAAATGTGCCCTGAAAAAAGAGGCCTGTTTTACCAGTAGATTTGAGCACCAAAAAAGTGCACAAAAGAATTGAAACTAGGCTCAAAAAAAAAAACAGAAAAATTTGCTAATTCTGAATATGTATATAACTCAATATCACAAAAAATTTGCTTTAATTAAATAGCCCGACAATCGTGGATATATTGTTAATTGTTAGACAACCTCGGTGGCGCGGCGGGCTAGCAGCCGGCTGTGAAACGAGAGACCGTGGATTCGATTCTCATAACAAGACATTTTCTTGTCTGGGTGTACTTATAAGTCTTCGTAGTTGATACCTACCATACAGGTTTGACCGAATGGAGTCATGACTATGTGTGTAACTGTTGGGTGTATTTATCAATTTCATTTCAGACATGTGGTGGTTTTGTGTGTAAAATATGCCAGTCAGTATACGACAGTGATATATCCTTGAAAGCACATAACAAACGACACTTTACAAGGTAAATAAATATAATATATTATTATCTAAGACATATCTATATACTCTGTGGATTCTCAAACTAAGCAAGATTTTTTAAGAAGTTTAGGATTACAAGCAGAAGTAGTTAGTAGAGGTGTGTATTGCCACAGTAAAGCTATATAATAATACTAGCCCTGTATTAAACATTGTCCCTTTGCTGGGCACGGGCCTCCTCTACTAATGTGAGGGGTTTGGCCTTAGTCCACCACGCTGGCCTAATGCGAGTTGGCAGAATTCTCATACCTTCGGAAAATTCTCAGATATGCAGGTTTCCTTACGATGTTTTCCTTCACCGTTAAAGCAAGCGATAATTAACATTTTAATACACACATAACTTTTAGAAAAGTCAGAGGTGTATGCCACTTGGGTTTCGAACTTTGGGTGGTTGGTTTGCCACAGTAAAGCTATTAACATCCATAATTACAGATCAAACAAAGCTAATTTATTACTTTTTAATGGGAAAATAAGAAGATTGTGATTTAAAATTTAATTTACTAGACCCCCTGGTTTTTGTCGGGGGTCTAGAGTTGGGGTACGATGTTTGGCCACTTTGCGACCTTCTGAGTACTCTGACACTAGACCCTCGACCGCTTCTTCACCTTGCCCATGGCGTAGTGTGAAGAAGCAGGCCGGCATGATTGTGTTGAGTAGCGGCGTATAGATTCTCTCGCTACTCGATACTCTAATTGGACCGAACTGTGCTTACCATCAGGTGCAGTGTGGTCACTTTGCCGTGCCAGTATAAAAAAAATAGTTTTCGCATAGTTATAAATAAATAGTTATATATTTTAACATTCCATCCAAGGTATGTCGTTTTAATCCTCCTTTGCATGTTGATAAGGCATCATCAAATTAAAGACAGAACAGCTACTTGGTGCGCGCAAGCAGATCTTACAATAATATATTATGTAAACATAATAATCTAGATTCCTTTATAACAAGTGTGTCCGTGGCGAGGAGGTGCTTAAGCCTTGACTTCTTTCGTTAAATAGTTTGTTTTCTTTTGTTATGTATGCGTTATTTTTAGTTTTGTTCGTTTATTGACTTTTTTTTGTAATTATATTATATATTTTTTGTCTAAAGAGTTTTGCTCACACTCAAATAACCTAACTTACTTCTATAAGTGAGAACTTGTTATTGGCTTTTTGTCACTTAAATTGATGCTATTTTTTATGTAACTATTAGCTGTAAGTTTTCCATGCTGTAAATAAATAAATAAAATTTCACAGGTATAATTCAGCGGTTGAACCGTTCATTCATTGGTTTTCATGATCTTCAGGTTTAAATGCAAGACGTGTGACAAACAATACCTAGACGAGAGATCGGCTGTGCTCCATTATAGAGAGAAGCACACGAATGGGTTACTACTATACAAATGTCAAGTTGAAGATTGTGGATTTGACACTAAGTGAGTATTTTTATGTATAACAGTGGTTTAAGCCACGCGAGTGCGGAAACACGCCTAGCGTGTAGTCGATAATATTAATAACAATTTTGTGAATGTACGTTTTTTTATCCTGGCACGGCAATGTGACCACACTGTACCTGATGGTAAGCGCAGTGCCGTCCAATTAGAGTATCTAGTCGCGAGAGATAATCTATCCCTCGCTACTCAACACAATCATGCTGTGTAGTTTGACACTACGCCATGGGGCAAGGAAGTGAAGAAGCGGTCGAGGGTCTAGTGTCAGGGTAGTCAGAACATCGTACCCTAACTCTAGACCTCCGACTGTAACCGGATGTACACTGGCTGATCCCGGAGTACGCCACACTTGCGTGTGCCACTACTCTGTGTATAGCGGGTTTTACACCCTGTGTACTGAGCTATCCACTAGAATATGAATATCCTGCCACCAGTACGTCTAACTGTTATTATTACTCTTAACCAGTCATGTATCATAAGCTTGCCGGCGGTGCGGCGGTGCGTTCAAATACTGGCTAGTTTCGCCGTTCTTACATGCTATTTTAACTTTAATGTTGTGGAAATAACTACAGTGTTTGAAACAATTTTCATGGCAAGAGCGCAGGTGAAAGGGTCCTTATTGTATATCCAGTCAAACTTGCGTCGCCGCTTATGAATACCACACTCTCACATACACTCATTAGCATATTAGGAAGCCAGGGTTGGCATTAACATAAAAGTTTTTTTATCCATAAAAAGTACACTGACTTCAATAAAATACAAATAATGCCTACAAAATTTGAAGATTGCCCTCAATTTTTCTGAGATACCATCATCAGATCCTTACTTGGTGCCAATGGGACCACCTGGGAAGTATACCCTTTTAAACAAAAAAGGAATTTCTCGAATCGGTCCAGGCGTCTTCGAGTAATCGGGTAACATACATAAAAAAAAAAGATTCCGACGAATTGTTAACCTCCTTTTTTTTTTGAAGTCGGTTAAAAATGATTTTGGCTTGTATTTGCTCCCTATTTTTTTTATATCCTTATAGACACGAGTGATTAAAGTATCGATATATTTCCAGATCTCACCGTAGTTACAGATACCATCAGGCGAGGCATAACCAAGTGCCTTGTACGTATTGTGGCAAGTTATACATGAAAGGGACTCAACTTAGATTGCATATCAAGTAAGTGGAGAGTAGTAGTTAACACTTTTTAACCGACTTCAAAAAAAGGAGGAGGTTTTTTTTTTTAGTGCCTTGATAGGCAGACGAGCATACGGGCTACCTGATGGTAAGTAGTCACCGCCGCCCATAGACTTCTGCAGTGCCAGGGCACAGCAAAGCCGCTGCCTACCTAGGTTCTCAATTCGTCGGATTTTTTTATGTATGTGCCCTGATTACTACGATACGATATTTTTTTTGTTTGAAAGGGTATACTTCCCAGGTGGTCCCATTGGCACCAAGTCAGGATCTGATGATGGGATCTCAGAAAAACCGAGGGCAACCCTCAAATTTTATAGGGACGCATAATTTGTTTTTTATTGAAGTCGGTGTACTTTTTATGAATCAAAAAATTTTTGTATTTATTTTGTTTAATTTATTTGACAGACTAGAATGGTGGGCGAGATTGCGAAACGAAAGGTAGTGGATTCAATTCTCGCACCGATACAAATGGTGTGACAGACATATTTGTTTCGGGTCTGGGTGTTGTGGGACCGTAGTCCCTCGTAGTTCTTGATACAGGTTTTATCTAGTGTGGGGTCAGAACTATGTCACTTGTGAATTTATTTATATTTATTTTCGTGACTGCCTCGGTGGCGCAGTTGTAATTGCGCATGCGTTACGACTGCTGTGCTGAGGTCTCGGGTTCGTTCCCCGGGTCGGGTAAAGTGATATTGGGTTTTTCTATCTAGAAATTCGTCAGTATTATCCCGGAGTCTGGAACCTGTGCCCGGAATGGCGATAGGCTTACCCCCTATCACATTATGGGATCGAAATACGGTGAAAAGTGGGTGTACAGGCTACATCTATGCCTACCCCTTCGGGGATTACAGGTGTGAGTGTATATGCATGTATTTATTTTCGTGTCGTATAGAACTTCACAGTACGGGAATCGACCCCGTAGACTTCAGCCAGCAACGATTTAACCACAAAGCTTTCCTTCCAGCAACCATGATTACTCATTCCGTATGGAGAATTTCCATTTATGTTTTGACCTGTCATAAGTATATATTGCGGCCTTCCTAGTACTCTGACACTAGACCCTCGACCCCTTCTTCACCTTCTTGCTCATGGCGTAGTGTGAAGAAGCAGGGCGGCATGAGTGTGTTGAGTAGCGGGGATAGATCGTCTCTCGCTACACTATTTGGACCGCACTGCGCTTACCATCAGGTACAGTGCGGTCACTTTGCCGTGCCAGGATAAAAAAAAGTGCTTTTTATATGCCTACATGATGAATAAAGATTTTTATTCTATTTTGTTTAGTACCGTACACAACAAATCAAGCACATTCAAGTGCGAGAAATGCGATAAGCAATACAAACAGCGCTCCGGTCTGTCTGTACACATACAGTCTGCTCACAGCGGAGACTGCACCGCGTATTGTGACAAGTGTCGGCGACACTTCCGGACAGAACAGACGCTCGCGCGACACCTCAGACACCACTCTAGTCATGTGGAGAAGAAGTAAGTACATACATATACACTCACGCCTGTAATCCCCGAAGCGGTGGGCAGAGGTGTAACCAGTACACCCACCTTTCGCCGCATTTCGGTCCCATAATGTGATAGGGGGCGAACCTATCGCCATATCGGGCACAGATTAAAAACCCAATACCCGACCCGGGGATCGAACCCGAGACCTCAGCACAACAGTCATAACGCATGCGCAATTACAACTGCGCAACCGAGGCAGTCCTCAGAAGTAAGTACCAAGGCTAACATGCGTGCCTCGAGAAAATTTTGTCGACTCTTTATGTCTTTAATCATTTATATCTACCGATATGAACATACTGCCTCGGTGGCGCAGTTGTAATTGCGCATGCTATACGACTGTTGTGCTGAGGTCTCGGGTTCGGTCCCCGTGTCGGGTAAAGTGATATTGTGATTTTCTATTTAGAAATTCTCAGTATTACCCCGGAGTCTCGAATCTGTGCCCGGTATGGCGATAGGCTCGCCCCCTTTCACATTATGGGACCGAAAATCGACGAAATGTGGGTGTACTGGTTACACCTCTTCGGGGATTACAGGCGTGAGTGTATATATAAGATATTAACATGCAGACAAGTGTTTTGTGTCGAAAGAAGAGATTATAGTAATTTGTCTGTATGTTTGTCATTAAACCCGAACATGAACAAACAATAATAATTTTTGGTTGATATTCCGCCAGCGTGGTTGATATTCCACCAGCGCGCACGAAGCGTTTTGCTAGTACATTTATCATGCGCACCGCCAGAGAGTGGAACTCTTTGCCGGAGTCTATATTTCCCGAAAATTATGACCTGGGTACCTTCAAGTCAAGAGTGAATAGGTATCTTCTAGGCAAGCGTGCTCCACCGTAGACCACATCATCACTTACAATCAGGCGAGATAGTGGTCAAACGCAAACCTATTTAGGTAAAAAAAAAATCTTATCTAAATCATCCCTTTTCCCCTCTATTTAGCCGTGTTATACATTTACTCTTTGGTAACTACGGGTCGAAACCAACATATCAAAGTACTTTGACATTAGGTTTGAAGGACTTTATTCTCATAAGAAATTTACATTTCACTTAAAATAAATTGACTTAAATAAATAAGTCTCTGATGCTCGTTATTGCAAAATGTAACTATAGCTTGTTTTTTTTTATAGCGGTGGATAGATTGTCTCTCGCTACTCCATGCTCTAAATGGACGGCACTGCGCTTACCATCAGGTGCAGTGTGGTCACTATGCCGTGCCAGGATAAAAAAAAATTGACTAACTTTGACATTGGCAATATCACTGTTGGTAAACAGTACGGCCATTGTATTTAAAAAAAGAAGGATATTGATTTCCCAAATTTACGCTAATTTCACACATTGAAATAAAACTTATTAAATCGTATCGCCATTATCTTGGGGATATAATGAAATTTACCATTTGGGCTAGTTTCGAATCTACGACTTTCGTCACGCCAGTCCTTACCACTCCCAAGGCTAAATACATAGAAGTTTTTATATTTTTAGGTACATGTGTGACGAATGCGGTACAAGATTCGTGACAAAAGGAAATCTAAAATATCACATAGAATGGGCGCATCTCAAAATGGCTTCTTATAAATGCACCCAGTGTACTAAGGTAAGATATGTCTCGGAGTATAATGAATACGGACACTGAATTGATCTTTTTTTTTATTCTGGCGCGGCAAAGTGACCGCACTGCACCTGATGGTAAGCGCAGTGCCGTCCAGATAGAGTATCAAGTAGCGAGAGACAGTCTATCCCTTGCTACTTAACACAATCATGCCGGCCTGCTGTTTAGCTTCTTCACACTAGGTCTAAAGGACCCAGGGTCATAGGAAGCAGGGAACACGGTAGCTGTCAAACTGTTCCGCAGCTTGATGGTGTAGCAAAATACGAAATTGCGAACCTCTTGGTTCGGGCTGTGGTAGACTTTGCATAAAACTTGATATTAACATTGTGGGTACCGTGTTTTGCTATTTTGAAGGTAGTTTCGAGTTGTTTATCGGGTAATCCCACTAATAAAGTGGGGCATAAGGAAATAGCAGGTTATTTGCAAGACCAATTCGGTCACCGTAATCATTATACTCGGACATATAGTTAGTGCTGTGGGGGTGGGGCCGTAGTCTCTCGTAGTTCATACCCATGATACAGGTTTGAACTAATGTGGGGTCAGGAATATGTATGACTGTTGGTTGAATTATTGTTTTTTTTATATCATAGTCCGACAAACGAGCCAGTGGGTCACCTGATGTTAAGTGATCTCCACCGCCCATGAACATCCACAATACCGAAAGTATCATGTATGCATGTCGGCCTTAAAGGACAGGAATAGGGAGTAAGGAAGGGAAGGGGAAATCTTGGCCTCCGGATATCTCACTTACCATACGAAACGCGACAGTGAACTGTCACTTTACGTTGGTTTTCTGTGAGACAGTGGTACTACCCCGGTCGAGCGGGCCCATTCATGCTGTAGACAAATATGTCTACAGCGTGGCTCCACCACTTTTCATATTTCTTTTTATTTTTTTTATTATATGTAAATGGCTTCAGGTTACCTACAAGTCAGTCTTGACCTAGTGTAAATAATAACAGAAATATGAAAAGTGTCATATTTTATGTAATACTTTATGGAAATATTATTGGCAAACAAAAAACACTTACAAAGTTAAGTTCCGGCTCGAAGGACCAAAATATTATTGATTTTTCTGTAATGAGGTCTTGGATAACTCATATTCATAAATTACGTATACCATAACGTACATAGTTAATGTTTCGAGTTTGCTAATACTCATTGTAAATGAACTTGTATTTTGTAAATTAAATAAATAACACCCAACAGTCACACACATAGCCCCGACCCCACACTAAGATACGAGTCTTGTGTTGTGGGTATCAGGGACTATGAGAGACGCACGGTCTCACAACACCCAGACCCCGGACACAAATATCTGTCTGTCTTACAAACATTTGTCGCGGTGTGGGAATCGAACCCATGGCCTCTCCTTTCACAGCCGGCTGAATTAAGTATTTTACCCAACCAATCTGGATCCATTGCAACCACTTGTTATATGATGCATGCTGCAAAACTCAAACTTGCGGAAAGCTTTTGGATATAATGACGACAGGCCATCTGCTTACAACTGCCTGGACTTTTTATTACAAAATTATGTTTTTTTTGTCTCATTCTCTCTTTTTTATATAAAAGAGAAGGCAAAGCTTCTCGACCATGCAGCCTTGTGTGTCGTTGTCTGATGGTTTCCTTGCACAAAAAATCCTTGTTTCAGGTATTAAGAACGTCTAGGTCATTGAGGCGTCATGTAGAGTTTATTCATGAAAATAAACAACTGCCTAGAGACAAGATTTGCGATTATTGCGGCAAAGGTTTTACTGTAAGTGGCTACGATCTTTTTATCCTGACAGGACAGTGACCACACTGCACCTGATAATGCGTAGAGAAAGGAGCGTCCAGTTAGAGACGACTATACCTTGCTACTCGACACAATCGTGCTGACCTACAATTTTTACTTATAATAAGTAAAAGTTTTTTAATATTAAAAAGTACACCGACTTCAATAAAAAACAAATTATGCGTCACTATAAAGTTTGAGGGTTTCCCTTGATTTTTCTGAGATCCCATCATCAGATCCTGACTTGGTGCCAATGGGACCACCTGGGAAGTACACCCTTTCAAACAAAAAAAGAATTTCTCGAATCGCCAGGCGTCTTCGAGTAATCGGGTAACATACATAAAAAAAAAGATTCCGACGAATTATTAACCTCCTCCTTTTTTGAAGTCGGTTCAATAGGTTTACTTCGGCGCATCGACCACATAACCCATAGACACCTAATGCATAATCATTCGCAATGCAAACTGTTCTGTCAACCACCTGAGGTGTGCGGGCGCGGTGCACTAAACGCTCATTGGTCAGTACAAGGTCAAGACAAATTCTAAACTAAAGATAGGGATGGGGCATATAGTTTCTATGAAAATAATTATCGATAGATTCTAATGAATAAGTAACCAACATAATATATCTCTTTATTATTATTTTTATAAAATACTATATTTGTTAAAAACTTATTTTATAAATAAAGTACACTTACTTTATTTATAAAATAAGTTTTTAATGTTTTGTAATTTTGGATTCGCCACATAACACGTAATAAGACTGTAAGCATAGTGAAATGTTGTTAAGTAGATAGTTACGCAACGAAGTTTATGTACTGTTGATTCTTTTGCGTAAAATAAATTATTTCTTAAAAGACATTATGAATATTTTTCGGTAATTGCCAAATAATCTAAATAAACAATACACTTTTTTTTAAACCACCTTAGGTTAATTCATAATACAACATATCCTCCCCTACCTTATCCTCCATCAGTAACTCTTAAATGGAAACCTAAAAACATTTTAAAAAAATTATATTCCAGTTATCTTTAACGTCGGCATTATAATTTCTTCATAAACTAAATTTATGAGGTTAAGATTTTTTTGACATTTTGTTAAATACTAATATGCTATTAATGTGTTATTTTTCATCAACTTTTACCAAATTAATGAAGAATATTCGTATAATAAACCGATATCGATATTCCGATGACTCTTCGGTACGGCACTTCACTTCTTACACGTGCCATTTTAAGGAAGAAAAGAATGCAACTATAATTCTTGTCTAATTTAGTTATGAAAGAAAGGGATGCACAGTGAGTGACGTCGACCGACAAACCAATTAAAGTTGAACTCCTATAATACTAAAACGAATGTGGGTAATAACTTATAATTATCAATAATTAAAAAAAACAGCTTAACTGTGAAATATTATGGCATTGGTTTAAAAAATTGAGATATTGATGACTTTGCCACACCGTTTTATACTACAAGGAGCCATTGCAGCCAAGTTTTTAAAAATTTTATTGAGCGAGCGCAGACATGTTCACGGATCACGGATCTGGACGTTACTGAACAGACATTAGTGGGTGTGGTTTTATATAAGATCTATTTTCCTAATGTGATGTCTGAAAGCGTTCGCCCTTTATTAGGCGTCTATGGGTTATGTGGTCGATGCTTCGGCGTAACACACTTGCTTTTGAGTGTCGTATGTGTAGCAGAAATACGTCAGGCGTAAAAAAAGTTAACTGTGGCACACGCTAGGCGTGTTTCCGTCGGTGCTACGTGCGTACCAGAGGTTGCATGCACGTAATATCAATTTTTATTAACCGACTTCAAAAAAAGAGGAGGTTAACAATTCATCGGTTTTTTTATATGGATATTACCCGATTACTCGAAGACGCCTGGACCGATTCGAGAAATTCTTTTTCTGTTTAAAAGGGTATACTTCCCAGGTGGTCCTATTGGCACCAAGTCAGGATCTGATGATGGGATCTCACAAAAATCGAGGGCATAATAAGAGGACGCATAATTTGTTTCTTATACAATATACCAATTGGGACTGAGTTATGCCAAAATGTATATCAACTGCATTAAATTTATTTAGAGTAATGATGTTTAAAATTTGTGTCTTTTGCTTCTATTGTGTGGCTTGGTTCATACATTTACTGTGTCAGGTGTGAATTAAGGTACTGGTCATTTTAGTGTCAATAACTCATCCTTTGATAGTTTGTGGGTACGTTTTGGCATAACTGGATCCAATGTATGTTGTCAAAGGCGATTGATCAATCTCCTTTATCTTTTGTTTTTATGTTCGCTCCATAAGGAACTGGCTAAGGTCCGAGACCATGCTGCCAAGTCATAAGTTTGCTTCATTGTAATGTACTTCTTATTGTATGTACAGTCAGCATCATACCTCCGCACACACGTCCGTTCACACACTGGGGAGCGTCCGCATCGATGTACGCGGTGTGGGGCTGCCTTTGCGCATCGTGCTGCACTTTATACCCATCGCAAGAGGCACAGGCATCCTAACACATAGTGTATTAAAATCATAAATAATAAATGGGTTTTTTATTTGCTAACCCTACGTTGTTATTACTCTAAGCTAAACAGCAGGCCGGCATCATTGTAGCGTAGTGGGGAATAGACTGTCTCTCGCTACTTGATACTCTATCTGGACGGCACTACGCTTACCATCAGGTGCAATGTGGTCACTATACCGCGCCAGAATAAAAAAAATACTCATTGTAAAAGACTGAAAGGTTCTAACAAATATCCATAAATGTAATTTTGGGGATATTGACATTACGAGAGGATATTTTTTTTATATTCACTACTAAACAGTTTATATCAAGAAGACACCATTTTTATGTAATCTAGGTACTAATTTTAACAAATAAAAAAACTACCACAACTGGAACTATCTGCGCAATGGGAGCAAATCGTTAGGGCCGTAAAGGTTACAGGCGATGGAAAATAGCTTTAGGCCTTAGGTATAGACCTAAAACGAATAGATCCTGTAGCGAACTAATTCAAACTTTATTATTATACCACTAAACGATAATTCTTTATTATTGTGATAATATAAAAAACCTAATGCGTTTAATCGAAGTAGTGTACAATAGACAAATTGATCTGAAATCTATATATATAAAAGAAAGTCGTGTTAGTTACTTCACTTATAACTCAAGAACGGCTGAACCGATTTAGCTGAAAATTGGCAGGGAGGTAGTTTAGAGCCAGGAGAAGGACATAGGATACTTTTTATCCCGTTCGACATCATTCCCGTGTGACTTGACATTTAACGTCAGTCATTATAAAACGTGGTATAACAAAAAAGATTCTTCTTCTTCTTCTTGTTTCTATGGACTATGCGGAGGAACGATTCCACAATTTCGCCAATGTCACGTAATAAAATAAACAAATGTTCGGATCGAGGTAAATTATACAAACTATGGACACTAGTAAAGATAGTAAAATTGTGTTGAGCTAATCATTTGAAACCAAGATGATTTGAAGGATAGAGATGTTAACAATAGTATAACACAGGATAAGAAAAATAAATAGAAAAATATATGTGGAAAAAAAAATTATATAATATATATATAATATTTAAAAAATAAAAATAATACGGAAAAGTTATAATTTAATTTTGTTCTTATCTATAAATTTACCTATAAAGTAAACAAATGGCGAAAATGTAAGTGTCAGGAGAGTTTTCATGCATGTGGGACGAGGAATATCTATAGGAAGGATGTCATATAAAGACTGTTGCACAATGGGACAGCTAAAAAAGATGTGGTCAAGATAACCATCATCTAAACCACACTCGCAAAGTGAATGATCACGAACTTTAATTTTGGACAAGTGAACCGGAGTACAAGAATGATTTAATCGAATTCGACATATTATGGAAGAAACAGATTTATTTAATTTTTGAAAAATAAAAAACCAAGGTTTTGGAGGAATTTCTGGTTGAATATCACCAAAGAACTTGCCCTTAATTTCCTTTGTAATTTGCCATTCCTTGTTCCATGCTACCAACATCTGAGAGTGCATGAGAGAACATAAGTCAAGTGGTAAAATCTTAAAATGTTCCAACGAACCTATACTAATGGCCTGTTTTGCACATGAGTCTGCTGTTTCATTCCCGGGTATACCAGAGTGACCAGGAATCCATGCTAGTATTATATCAATACCCATAAGGTGACAATTATATAAAGATTCTTTGATTTTAAAAATAATTGGACATCTAGATTTAGATTTAAAAGAATTAGATAATATAGATTGAAGACAGCTTTTCGAGTCTGAAAAGATTAGTGTCTTATTTAATCTGTGGGCTATGGCAAATTCAATAGCTTCTAAAACTGCAATGGATTCTCCAGTGAAAACCGATGTAACAGATGGGCATTTAAAACTTAAAATTGTGTTATATGAAGGGATCCATGTGGCAGCACCGACAAGACTGTCATTTGACAATTTGGAAGCATCAGTATAAATTGTTAACCAATCAGGAAACTTTGATGATAATATTCAGAAAAGATTCAGACTTGGAATAACAAAATTGACGTATAATGACAGCTATGTAATGACGTATGGATGACAATTTGATATTTGTAAGAAATCAATAATAAAACTATTTCTATTAAATAAATAATTCACATTATTGCCCAATTGCCCATTCGTATAAACAGTGAAGTGAACTATAAAACTCGGTATGGTTGAAAATTTCCATTCGTATAAACAGTGAAGTGAACTATAAAACTCGGTATGGTTGAAAATTTAAGTTTTTAGGTGAAGTGAAGTTTAATTAATAATGCCGCGACCAAGACGATCGAATCTTTCCCGACAAAGCCGTGATGCAAGAAGAATACGAAATACTGCAAATGAAAGGACTGAAGAAGAACAAGAAATTGCACGTGAACAGCGCCGCGATAGTATGGCTCGACTTCGTGCTTCTCAATCACGAGAGCAAAGTGAAGCAGCCCGTGAAACAGCTCGGTTGGCAATGCAGAATCGTCGAGCGAACAACAGAGGTCAACAAATAGATAATTTGCGACGCAGAACAAGATATTTATCAAGTGCTGATTTGAATCGAGCAGCGTTTCAATACGATTGCAGCAATGATTACAGCTTGCATCCTAGCGTTTGCATTGGGCAAATGGACGTAGTTTGCGAGTATTGTGGTGCATTAAAGTTTTCCGGAGAAACGCCTGGATTATGCTGCCTTAATGGTAAAGTGAAATTGCCATTGTTGACTCCGCCACCTGAGCCATTGTATTCATTGCTTTGTGGCGAAACACAAGAATCACGCCACTTTCTTGCAAATACTCAAAAATACAATGGTTGTTTCCAGATGACGTCATTTGGGGCAGATATTATCGAAGAACGGGGATTTAATCCGACATTTAAGGTAATTATTTTTGTACTTATATACAATGTAGTTAAAGAATAACTTACTTTATCTATTGGTACCTATGTAGTATATTTGCTAATTCTGAACTCTACTCTCCCACCGAAAAAAGTGTTTATAACCCAGTTAATACTGTCTGGTATTTATTTTGTAGATACAAGGACAGATTCATCATCGAATTGGATCATTACTACCTTTCGAAGATACACAGAATAAATTTTTACAAATATATTTCATGGGCAACATGGAAGAACAACTTGATCGACGCCTAGAGATCAATGCAGGAATGAAGCGAGCAATTCTTCAAGACTTGCAGTGTCTGCTTCATGAACATCATGCGTTGGTCAGGTTGTTTAAGAGTGCTTTAGAGCGCATGCCAAGTGATGACTATAAAGTTGTTATCAAAGCAGATAAACGACCATCTGGAACACACGAAAGGACATTTAATGCTCCAACAGTAGACGAAGTTGCCATCCTGATTGTTGGTGAACAATTGGAAAAACGCGATATTGTGCTTACACGTCGCGATACTGGGCAACTGCAACAAATATCTGAAACTCATCGATCATATGACACATTGCAATACCCGCTGATGTTTTGGCAAGGAGAAGATGGATATTATTTTAATATTAAAATGAAAAATCCATTGAATGGTGAGTATCAGTATCATAATTTATTTCATTTATTTGTGAAAGACACTGATTTAAAATAATGCTTATTAAAAAAATGGTTAATGTCTGTATTGTTTGCCTTTAAAATTTGCCTTTGAAATGGTTAATTATCAAATTTTTAATTTCAGGTGAAGAAACTACAAAGAAAGTTAGCTCAATGAATTATTACGCATATCGTTTGATGATTCGTCAAAATGCTGACAACTATTTGCTGCGGTTTCGTCGATTGTTTCAGCAGTATTGCGTTGACATGTATGTAAAAATAGAAACGGAACGTTTAACATTCATTAGGTTGAACCAAGCCAAACTGCGTTCTGAGGAGTACATCCATTTACGTGATGCAGTTAGTACTGAAGGAAATGCAGCTAATATTGGTCGATTAACTATTCTGCCGGCGACATACATTGGTAGTCCACGTCATATGCATGAATATGCACAAGATGCAATGACATATGTTCGTCATTACGGTCGGCCTGATCTCTTTATTACTTTTACCTGTAATCCAAAATGGATAGAAATTACTCAATTGCTGCTTCCCGGACAAACATCAAGTGATAGACACGACATCACAGCACGTATATTCAGGCAAATTCGGTCCCTGATGAACTTTATTGTTAAACAACGCGTCTTTGGAGATACTCGATGCTGGATGTATTCAATCGAATGGCAAAAGCGAGGCCTGCCGCACGCACACATTCTTATTTGGTTAGTGGAAAGAATTCAGCCTGACCAAATAGATGATATCATATGTGCTGAGATTCCTGATTATGAAGTCGATCCAGACCTACATGATGTTGTTACTACTAATATGATTCATGGACCGTGTGGTGCCATCAATCCCCAATCACCTTGCATGGTCGATGGAAAGTGCTCTAAACGATATCCACGGAAATTAACGGCGGAGACTGTCACTGGCAATGATGGTTATCCGCTGTATCGGCGTCGATCACCAGATGACAACGGTCGAACTGTCACAACGAAAGTGAAAAGAATGGATTTCGTTGTCGACAACAGTTGGATTGTTCCATATTCGCCACTTATTTCTAAATCGTTCAAGACACATTGCAACGTTGAATACTGCAATTCAGTTAAGTCCATAAAATATATTTGCAAATATGTCACGAAAGGCAGTGATATGGCGGTTTTTGGATTGCAATCCTCGAATACCAACGATGAAATTTCACGCTATCAAGTTGGTCGTTATGTGAACTGTAATGAAGCGATTTGGCGTATATTCGCATTTCCCATTCACGAACGTCATCCTACTGTTACGCATTTGGCGGTGCATCTGGAGAATGGTCAACGAGTATATTTCACGGCTTCGAATGCTACGCAACGTGCTGAAACACCTCCAGCAACTACATTGACGAGTTTTTTTTCAATCTGCCAAAGCGATCAGTTTGCACGAACTTTTCTTTACTCGGAGATGCCACGTTATTATACTTGGAATGCTTCATCGAAGAATTTTCAAAGACGGAAGCAAGGCGATGCGGTTCCTGGGTATCCAGATGTGCGTTCTACTGATGCTCTTGGTCGTATGTATACAGTTCATCCAAAGAATAATGAATGTTTCTATTTGCGGTTGTTGCTGGTAAATGTGCGTGGGCCAACGTCATTTGAGTCACTACGAACTTTTAATGGTGTAATATTCCCAACATATCGTGCTGCATGTGAAGAATTGAAGTTATTAGAAAACGATAGTCATTGGGATACGACAATCGCTGAAGCCATTATCTCTGCATCTCCAAGTCAGATACGCACATTATTCGCTATCATAATTTCGACATGTTTTCCATCAAACCCATGTAACCTGTGGCACAAATACAAGGATAATATGTCAGAAGATATTTTACATCAAATTCGTGTCAGTTCCAGAAATCACGATATTGAGATGAATGAGGAGATACATAATCGTGCTTTACTCTTGATCGAAGATATGTGTTACCTCATGTGCGGTAATTTATTAATCAGGTTAGGAATGCCAGCACCATATCGTGAAATGAATGACGCATTTAATCGAGAATTGGAAAGGGAACGTGAATATGATCACCAGGAATTAGATTTAGTAGATCAAACGAATGTACCCCTGTTGAATTACCAACAAAAGGAAGTTTATGATACTTTAATGAAGGCAATCGATGATGAAAATGGTGGTTTATATTTCCTAGATGCCCCTGGTGGAACTGGCAAGACATTCCTCATGTCATTAGTTTTAGCAACTGTTCAGGCGAGATTTAACATAGCGGTTGCAGTTGCTTCTTCTGGAATAGCAGCCACATTGTTAGAAGGATGCCGTACGGCTCATTCAGCATTCAAATTACCGTTAAATCTTCAAACTATTGAAGAACCAACGTGTAATATTGCAAAACACTCAGCAATGGCCAAAGTTTTAGCGGTATCGAAAATCATCATCTGGGACGAATGCACAATGGCACATAAACGTGCATTAGAAGCACTTAACCGAACATTAAAAGATTTACGCAATGACTCGAGATGTTTTGGAGGAGCAATGATTTTACTTTCTGGCGATTTCCGCCAAATACTACCAGTAATTCCAAGATCTACGGCTGCCGACGAAATAAACGCTTGCCTCAAATCGTCAAATCTATGGCGCCATGTGAAGAAACTGCAACTGACAACAAACACGAGAGTTACATTGCTTAATGATACATCTGCTGAAGATTTCTCGGAGCAATTGCTGACTATCGGTAATTGTCAAGTACCTGTCGATGAATCGAGCGGATTAATATCATTTCCAAATAATTTCTGTAATTTTGTCTCATCAAAAGACGAACTTATCAACAATGTATTTCCAGAAATTATTTCTAACTACAAAAATTATGAATGGATGAGTGAACGAGCAATTTTAGCGGCTAAGAATAAAGATGTAGATGACATAAACTACATAATTCAAAATAAGATCATTGGAACAATGCATTCATTCAAATCTATTGACTGCGTCACAAATGAAGATGAAGCCACCAACTATCCAATTGAATTTTTAAACTCTTTGGACGTGCCTGGCTTACCACCGCACAATTTACGCCTAAAGGTTGGCTCCGTAGTAATCATGCTTCGAAACATAAACCAACCAAAACTGTGCAGCGGTACGCGTTTGGTGGTTAGAAAATTGATGAACAATGTAATTTACGCTACGATAATGATAGGAAAATTCAAAGGTGAGGAAGTTCTCATTCCGAGGATACCGATGATCCCAACCGATATGCCGTTTGAATTTAAAAGACTTCAATTTCCGATACGTCTTGCATTTGCCATGACCATCAACAAATCACAAGGCCAATCCTTAAAAGTTTGTGGTTTAAATCTAGAACATTCATGTTTTTCCCATGGTCAATAATACGTGGCATGTTCACGGGTCGGAAGACCATCTGCGTTGTTTGTTTTTGCGCCTGATAATAAAACAAAAAATGTCGTGTATCACAAGGTACTTAAATGAAGAGCAACTTATGTACTAAAATACAGAAATAATTATGAATGATTGATGTAGAAATTTAATTTTTTTTGAATTTTTTCCAATAAAAAAAAAATCTGCTTATTTATTGACAAACAAAGTTCGCCGGGTCAGCTAGTGTAAAAATAAAACGTAAATTGCTATGAACTGTTGAAGTATGAATTGTCATTTCACGTAAGACTAGGCAGTACGATCAAAAGTCGCCTTCCTCTGGGAGCTTAAAAAGTATGAACTGTCAGTGTCATAACAAATTTTAATGCTTCGAATTGCTTTTCTTGTATTAAAATTGTATCCAGGCTTAATATAATAAAGAAAATTGTATCCTAATTATCACTATGACGGAGGATTCACCAGAGTCGATGTTAAATAAGCTATGTTGTACGTGTTTGAGTGTAAATCGCAAGCTATTCTTACTTTGCCGAGTCGAAGACGGGGTCAACAATTTATATTTATTATTGTCCTCGGACGCCGAAGCTTATCGAGTAAGTTGTTTATTGGTATTGCTTTAGTATCCGACCGCACGATTTACATTATAATTTTATAATTGGTATAGGTAGGTAATAGGCCATAATTTTTTTTAAATCTTAGTTATTAATAAAAAACAAATTATGCGTCACTATAAATTTTGAGGGTAGCCCTTGATTTTTCTGAGATCCCACCATCAGATCCTGACTTGGTGCCAATGGGACCACCTGGAAAGTATAACCTTTCAAACAAGAAAAGAATTTCTCGAATCGGTCCAGGCGTCTTTGAGTAATACATACATAAAATTATACTAATTTACTGTACATACATAAAAAAAAAGATTCCGACGAATTGTTAACCTCCTCCTTTTTTGAAGTCGGTTAAAAATTAATATCTTCTATCCAGGAAGGGTTCTACAAAGACATAACCACACTGTTCATCTGTTTTGAGTGTAGAGCTATCATGAGAAGGATCAGCATGTTCAGGAGACAGGCTTGTATAGCACAGAAGACTCTTACAGCCATTGCAGAGGGACAGACTGATGTAAGTATACTGAAATAAGTATTTAGACCCATAATTAAGATAAGGAGCGATAGCCTAGTTTTTTGTGGTACGGACTGTCAAGACGAAAGTAGTATGTTCGAAACCCAAATGGCATACACCTCTGACTTTTCTAAAGTTATGTGAGTATTCATTGTTAATTATCTCTTGCTTTAATGGTGAAGGAAAACAATGTGAGGAAACCTTGTATACCTAGAATTCTCATAAGAATTTCGAAGGTATGTGAAGTCTACCAACCCGCATTAGGCCAGCGTGGTGGACTAAGGCCTAACCCCTGTCATTAGTAAAGGAAGCCCTTGCCCAGCAGTGGAACACTGTCTAATACTGGGCTAGTATTATTTATTATCTAGACCCTGTAAGAGCTTAACACTTTTACTGCAGCTCACATGTATCTTTAAATGCTTACCGTGTATGCTGCCTCGCTTGATGTGTTTTTCCGAGCTTGCATTCCCTTATCGGGGTGTAGGCCGCATGGATCGTATTATTATGTGCTGCAGAGAAAACGTTACTAATTAATTGTTGTGATTTTCACAACTTTCAATCTCACAGACCAAAATTGTATCTTAATTTGGGGTGGAATTAAGTGTGTGACTGTTGGATGTTATTTATTTATACCATATTATAACCTCACAAACTGTGACATAGGTCATTTAAAAAATACTTCATTTCAGGTGAAGCTATCTCAGTGTTTATCTACTCTCACATCGTACGTCACAACAGTACAAAGCGTGACGTCATTAGACACTGTAACGTCGCCGACTAGAGACTTGGACACATTTGTGGACTGCGGTCCTGAATTGGATATAGATGACATGCCATTGTCTGAACTACATACTTATAAAATCAAGGATGAAGTGGATTGTGAGTAGCTTTACATTATTGCCATTGAACTCCTTCCTTGTCTTTGCATAGAGTAGTGTGAAGAAGCTAAACAGCAGGCCGGCATGATTGTGTTGAGTGGCGAGCGATAGACTGTCTCTCGCTACTTGATATTCTATCTGGATGGCACTGTGCTTACCATCAGGTGCAGTGTGGTCACTTTGCCGCGCCAGAAAAAAAAAGATAACTGTTTATTGCTCACCATCGTAATAATATTATACCAAGAACATTAAAACTAGAGTAAGGTACAATAGCCGGTCTTATCGCTAAAAGCGATATTGGCCAAACAACCTTAATTATATGGGGATAAATAGCTAGCTTGATTGAAAAAGAAAAGAAGCTGATATTTCGGTCAAGGTCGCAGCAAAAATAGTTGCGTAGTGGGAACATACCACTATCTCCCTCGCACAACGGCACCGTAATAAGCATTCAGAGAACCGTGACGTCACAGGACATATTATGCATCATTTTACTGTCATTTGACAATTATCCTTTCCAGCAGAATTGAATGGTGTCTTATTTTTGTTCAGATTCATAAAATTCTTTCGATAATAGGTTTTAGGTAATGTAACTTGATGATTAAATTGATAAAAAAATCGAGTCAACTACACTATTCAAATTATTTGCCTCGTAAATTTTTACAGCCCCAACAAATAGCATGAAAGAACACCCGAAAGATTTAATGAGAAAAAAGATAAAGAAGGTAAAAAAGAAATTAAAAGATAAATATTACACTATCACAAGGATAAGTGAGGAAGAATTAATAGAACATAGGCGGGGAAAATGTTTAAATGAAAGATATGTTGAAGCGAAATATAAATGTGATTTTTGTTTGGAAGGATTTAACACTTCAACAGAATTTAAAAACCATAATAATATGTATCATACTGAGGTACGTATGTGAGTATATATGATTATTATAATATTTTTTCTGCTTCTGTGTCATGAACAGTTATTTAGTTTTTCTTTTAATTTATCATATTAGCCAGCGATCTATATGTACTACGTACTAGATGCGGCGACCAGAACAAACATTATGTTCCACCGAGTTGAGGTGTAACCACCGCACCGATGTTAGTTTGCTTCATGCCACCTAAGTATGCAAACCACATTGCACCTTTCAGTATTTGTAGCGACATTCCCGAACAAATCTGCCTTAAATTGATTTACAGTGAAACTGTTAACAGTATATAAGGTAAATAACATAATTTCATAACGTTTAGAACGTAATATCAATAAATATTCTATATTAATAATATATATGTCAATAATATATGGAAGTCTATATTTCACAACAAAATGCATTATATAGTTAGCGCGCGGAAAGTCCCGTTTGAGAAAAGTGACGGAGTTATCACGCTTCTAACACTACCAAATAGTTCTTAGTAAAATGAATAGATGGCATTAGTGGGCGGACAAGGTATTTGGAACATATTGTTTCTTCGACAGTTCGTGTCCATCGGTAGAATATAAGTCAATGATTATAGTCCAACATGCTGGCCTAATGGGGGTTTGTAGACTTCACATACCTTTGAAATTCGTATAAGAATTCTCAGATATACATGTTACCTCACGATGTTTTCTTTCACCGTTAAAGCAAGCAATAATTAACATTTAATACACACATAACTTTAGAAAAGTCAGAGGTCACTTGGGTTTCGACCATACGACTTTCGTCTTGGCAGTCCATACCGGAACCAACTAGGCTATCGCTGCTATTTATCGCGGTTTATTAAACTTTTTTATTAAAGGTTTGAATAAAAAAGTTTAATAAACCGCGATAGAATCCGTAAAATAGTTTCATTTTCAATGTATAATATTCGCGTAAACATAAGAAACCATAATAATTTTTTTTCTAGAGACCTAACCACAGCCCCTGTGAAATTTGCCATACATACATTCCCAGCTCATCGCTAGAAGATCATACAACCGCACATTATCAGGTGTATAGCTGTCGGTTCTGTGACTACAACACTTTTTTATTACGAGATATTGTGAGACATTTGAGGAGTGCACATGCCGTGGAAAGCGTTTGGAGAAAGGTATTGTGAAATAAAAATAAATCTGTATATATAAAAGAAGAAACTGACCGATCAATCAACACACAGCCTAAACGGCTGAGGTTAGAGACTTGAAATTTTGACAGTAGGTACCTTTTATGACGTAGGCATCCACTAAGGAAGGGTTCTTGGAAATACCACCCCTAAGGGGGTAAAATAGGGGATGATAGTTTGTATGGAAATCCGTTATTTTTGAAGTTAAACCCACGAAAAATGGTATTTTGCCTTTCAGTTAAAAATTAAAAATATATGTTCCAAGATTTTTGGAAATTCCGCCCCTAAGGGGGTAAAATAGGGGATGAAAGTTTGTATGAAAATCCGTCATTTTGAAGTTAAACGCATGAAAATTGTTATTTTGTATTGTATTGTAAGCAGCGATAGCCTAGTTGGTTGCAGTACGGACTGTCAAGACGAAAGTCGTATGTTCGAAACCCAAATGGCATACACCTCTGACTTTTCTAAAGTTATATGTGTATTAAAATCTTAATTATCGATTGTTCTAACGGTGAAAGAAAACATCGTGAGGAAACCTGCATACCTGAGAATTCTTTTAAGAATTTCGAAGGTATGTGAAGTCTACCAACCTGCATTAGGCCAGCGTGGTGGACTAAGGCCTAACCCCTCTCATTAGTAGAGGAGGCCCGTGCCCAGTAGTGAACAATGTTTAATACAGGGCTAGTATTATTATTTTTATATACAGTCTGTTGCTGAAATGTGGCAATAAGAAAGGCCCCCACAGAGTAAGCAATTTTATTGGTAAAAGTAAAAAAAAATTAGAATTTGAATGTGCGAGCATTCCAGGGTGTTCTCTCAGAACCAATACTACGTTTTTACCGTTAAGGAGTTTTTGTAAATATGATAAAGGGAGTCATATGAGTCTGGTTTACAAATACCAAAATACCCTAAAAATCTTATTGATAAAAAAATATAATTCTTTTTCGCCGTTTTTAGCGCCTTAAAATTTATTGTGAAACACCGACGCTCTTTGAAGTCTGCAGTTTCTGAACATTCAGAAGAAGGCTGCAATCATTGTCTTCGATTAGACAAACCACAGATCCCTGCTAAAGAACACCGATTCATAACTAGGAAGATACGAGATGCTATTGAAATTAAAAAAACATAAAAAAAAACAACTATATGTGGGGTAGAAACTTCGCACTATACTTTGGTGACGACATGCAACTCAGTCTCCCCCGTGACCATGAAGGCTGTAAAGCCTTCGAAACGTCGGGTTAAAAAAGTAAAATAAACCGCGATAGAATCCGTAAATTTCGTTTTATTTCAAAACATGTTTAATCGTTTTTATGTGACCTTAAAATTACAGGGTCAAAGAACAACTCCAATGAAGAAACCGGGGTCCAAACCATGCAGAACCAGAATACTGACAGACAAACGGACACCAAACGGATTTAAATGTCCAGATTGTGATAAGTATTTTAAGTGAGTTAAACTCGTAAATCGTCAGTGAACTTTTCAATGAATTAGCTAAAAGGACAATGGCAGGTTCCCATACATGAAATTAGTTGACATAAATATGTAGCGTTTAGAAGTGAAAAAAATATCAAAAAATTCAGCAGCAATTCCTAAACAATAATGTATTAGTGATTTCTGATGAAAAAGTCTAATACTAAAGATATTTCAATTTAAAGATTTTGAGGTTATGATCTATTTGACATTTCTGAATAAAATATTTATATCTATGAAGCTGATAAAAATTCGAGTGTTATCGGACATTGAACTTTTGATCTTATATCCATTAGGCTTAAAAACCAATTTACATTAAATCGCCAGTGAGTTTGAACTAAGTGCGGTGACGGACTTCACCTCCGTTAGACCGAGACAGTTGTTATTTTGTGTCCCGCTTGCGTGTGTGGTGTGAAGTCAGCGAACACTTTGTGATTGAATGATTTGTTACCTACAAACTTCGAACTTCTTTATATATTTTTTTTATTTTTTCGTGGCATCTCACCAGTGAAACAATTAAAATGTCACGTTCGCAACCATCACAGTGCGCCGCTAGTGACCAGGAGTCGGATGCCCGATTTGTAAATACCAAATCCAGAAAACAACCTGGCGACGATTTTGTGTCTGCCATTGATCGCCTCGCAAAGACTTTAAATAGCTCGATTTCCCAACTCCGCAACGATATGAACATAAAGCTGGAATCTATCACTAAAACTAATGACAATTTGGCAGCCGAGTTCAACCATTTCCGTGAAACTATTATAGTCATTAAAGACGAAGTTACGGAGATTAAATCTACCTGTAAGAATTTGAATATGTCTATTACTGATTTGGAACATAAACACCAACAGTGTCAGGCTCAGATTGCCACAGTCAGTGAACAAATAAATTCGCATAGTGAACGAATTCGTAACATCGAATCAATTGAAATCTCCATAGCATCAACAAACAAGCAATTAAGCGTAATTAATAAAACCATTGAACATCTTCAAAACCAGATATCTGTTAAGGAACAACGCGATCGACTAAATAACTTGGAGCTGTCTGGAGTTCCGGAGAGAAAAGGGGAAAATTTGATTTCCATACTTCATTCCCTATGCGTAAAAATTGGAGTAACTGTAACACCTGGTGACATAAATCAAATACATAGGGTTAGAAAATACCCAAGCAACCACAAAGAATTGCACATACCCTCCAATATCATTATACAATTCATTCAGCGCAACCGCAAAAACGAAATCATAGCAGCATATAAATCTCGGCGCGGGATCACTACTGTGGATCTTGGCATAGACGGTTCTGCCAGGCCTGTGTTCATAAATGAACACTTGACCCCACAAAACAAGTCACTCTTCAAGAAAGTACGAGAAGTTGGCAAGGACCGTGGTTTCAAATTTATTTGGGTTAAGGACTGTAAGATATTTTTACGCAAAAATGAAACCTCAAAAATAATATATATTTCCAATGAAAATGATATTTTATCAAAAGTAACATGACTATTTATGTATTATGAGGTCAAATTTGGAAACTGTAAGATATTGTCAATTTATGATTTATTGAACGTATTACACACGGCTATTGAATTATTCACAGTGTGTATTATGTATAATAGACTGTACAATATGCGCGTTAAAAAATATTTACACCGTTACTTTCATTATTTTACGGACTCTCTTATGTATAAATTAACTTTATCAACTTTTCTGGTCAACATACGATTAACATTTCAAATCACACTTTACGTTATAAACAATGTGAAAACAGTCAACCGACGTATTACTACGAAATGCATTTATATATTTTATTATTGTTGTTGTTGCAACCAACGGCGTACTTTGAGTTGTTCGAGTGAACTGATTATATTCCTGTTTTTTCTTGTAACTTATGGCTAAGTTAAATTTATCAATAGGTTATCAAAATGTTAGGGGACTCCGAACGAAGTCCAATGAGTTTATGTCTCAAACTATAAATTGCAATTATGACATAATTTGTCTCACGGAAACATGGCTCACAGATAATTTTTACAGTAATGAATTTTTTAGTGATAACTTTATTGTATATCGCAAGGACAGAGATGCCATTGCTAGTGGCCGGTCGCGGGGAGGGGGCGTGGCAGTGGCGGTGCGCCGGGGACTCGAATCCACGCTTGCAACCGGCGCACCGCAGGCAGCAAAGTGCGCCGACGAGTTATGGGTAACGGTTCCACTCAGATCAGTTGACGCGTCGCACTTGTCTTTGCGACTGCCGTATACACCATCTGGCGCTCGGTCCGCATCGCTAGCGCATGCAACAGCATTACATATTATATGTACGTACATTCCGCACGGGCCTAATCACCTTGGACGACTTAGTGATTTCTGTGACAATGTTTATAATTACATTGATCTTCATCCTACTGATATTTTTATTATGTTGGGTGATTTTAATGTTACAAATGGCTTATGGGAATATGATTCTAAATCTAACAGTATGTGTTTGCTAACAAATGGCGATGAGCTATCGTCTGTGGTTGCAGATTTTATGAATCTTGCACAATTAAAGCAATTTAATTCTATACAAAATGCTAACCAGAAATTTCTCGACTTAATTTTTTCCAATACTTCCTGTGAAATAACTCGTAGTTCACGTCCTTTGACGCCTGAGGATGGACATCATCCTGCTATAGATATTGACTTGTCTGTGTTCTTTAATAAATCATTCAACAGCAATCCAAAGTCATGTAAGCGTGCATTTTACCTAGCCGATTATGATAAAATAAATTTAGAGCTTGACAAGATAAATTGGTTTAAAGAATTTCAAGCTCGAAATGACTTAGAGTCAACTGTAAAATATTTTTATTCTGTTTTAAATAATTTAATACAAACATATGTTCCACTCAGGCAAACAGTTTCTAACACTAGATATGCTCCTTGGGTCACGCGCCCCCTTATAAAGTTACTTAACGAAAAGCGTACGTATCACCGCAATTGGAAGCGTTATGGAGACCATATGGATTATTATACTTTTACTCTTCTAAGGCGTAGAGCTCAAAAGCTTGAGAAATCCTGTTATGAAACCTATACAAAACTTGCTGAAGAAAATATCAGAAGAAATCCGAGTTATTTTTGGACGTATGTCAAATCAAAGATGGGTAATCGTAGTATGCCACAAAAAATGAGCTTTAATGATATTACCACTAGCGATAGCGTAGCAATTTGTAACTTATTTAACAATTACTTTAAATCAGTTTTTGTTGAACCTAGTGATCCGCTCAATGGTGATCTAAGCCCTAGCACGTCTACCTCTAATCTAAATACAATATTAAATATTAACAGTATACATATAACTCCAAGGTTGGTATTAAGCGAATTAAAAAGAGTGGATGTGAAAAAGGGAGCCGGATATGATGGTGTCCATCCTTTGCTTATATCTAAATGTGCAGATAAGTTGTACGTTCCCATTACACATATTTATTCTCGATCTTTAAACACTCATCTCAGGCCGTTTGTATTAAAGGTTATCTTTCTGACTTTCAGAATGTACCTTCTGGTGTACCGCAGGGCTCTCATCTGGGGCCCTTACTTTTTATTCTATATATTAATGATATTGAAAACCACCTAACCAATAGTACCGGTCTTCTTTATGCAGACGATGCAAAGATTTTCAGGGTTATAAGAGATGAAACTGATTGTATCCGACTTCAAGAGGATATAAATAACTTAGTTAGCTACTGCTCCCAAAATCAGCTATTTTTAAATCAAGATAAATGTTTTGTTATGAGCTATACTCGTAAACGTAATCGCGTAGATTATGCATATAGTTTAAATAATTATACCCTTGCCAGAGTGGATCATATTCGCGACCTTGGAATAATCTTGGATGATAAATTATCTTTCAAATACCATTATGATCATATGATCATTAAAGCGTATCGACAACTTGGTTTTCTTCTAAGGGTGTGTAAACCTTTTAAAAATAGTAGCACATACAAAATTCTCTACTACAGTTTAGTAAGGTCCATATTGGACTTTGGCTCAGTGATATGGAGCCCTTATTACTCATGTCATGTTAACAGAATTGAAAGAGTACAAAAAACTTTTATTAGATCTCTTGAATACAGAATTGGATCTCAGTTTGTTTCTTATATTAATTGTCTGGCAAAACATAATATGCTACCTCTGTCACTCAGACGACAACTACAGGATGTGATGTTTTTATATAAACTTATCTATACTATTATATAAAGCTGAAGAGTTTGTTTGTTTGTTTGTTTATTTGAACGGGCTAATCTCAGTAACTACTGGTTCGAATTGAAAAATCTTTTAGTGTTGGATAGCCCATTTATCGAGGAGCGCTATAGGCTATATAACATCACGCTATGACCAATAGGAGCGGAGCAGCAATGAAAAATGTTGCAAAAACAGGGAAAATTGATTCCTTTTGAGAGCTTCCGTTGCGTACGCTGCGTTAACGGTTAAAGTTACATAACAATCATGTAGGACGAAATTGTTCCTCTTAAAAAGTTCTAAAAAAAGTCCGCAATAGCATATGTCTATCTATTTCGGTTGGCTCACTATAACCTTTTTAATGGTTATCGAATTTGTTCTGAAACAATGCATTATTTGGAAAGGGGTTTTTATAAACATGGTATTAATCCTTATCCAAATAAATACTTTATTCATCACAAGTATTTAATTTTGAACAAAGTTGCCCTTTACGTCATTTGATTTCAATGAATATCTTAGGAGATATTACAGTTTTAAAATATCTCCGCAGCAAAATTAATATTGTTGTTTGTATGTCTGTTTCTTACCTTTTCATGACTAAACGGGTGAACGCATCCTAATGAAATTCAGTAGAGGGATAGATTATATCCTAGGGAAGGACATAGGGTATCTTTTGTCTCAAAAAATTATCTTGAAAGGGGTGAAATAGAGGTTACAAGTTCGTATGGGCAATCCGTAATACTTCAACTTAGGGATCTGAAAATTCATATTTAGGCTTTTGGTAAAAAATAAAGAAATACGTGCTTCAACGTTTTTACCAAATCATCCCTTAAATGGCGAAGTGAGGAGTTAACTTATGAGGTATTCTTTAAATGTAATCTCAAGCTTCAGGCACAACACTTTTTTTGTCGCGGGGAAAGCATTTTATTACTGCCGTCCGCTTCGGGGGGAAGCGGAATGAGAATAAAACGGTTATGCTGGACTAGCCGGTCTTACGACCCAGCACCCCCTCGCCCGGATGATAGCTATCCGGGCTGCGGCTGGGCCGAGTCCCTACTACTTATGTACACCCAACCGGACACTACCAGCTAAAACCCCGCGGTGGCCTCCTTCGACACTTACGGAGTGATCCCGGGGTATTATAAGGAGTGCTAGAAGTTTAAGTTAGGAGTTGTGCCTGTCTAGCCATCTAGACAGTCACAACTCCTGAGATTCAGGACGATCGCTATAGGTGTCTCAGTGCAGAAGACAACTCCTTGCATTGATACTTCTGCTCCCGAAAATTACCTCCACGGGGGCGGAGCCGCGAGCAACAGCTAGTTAATAATATAATTGATTCCTCTAACTTGCTTGAGCAAATAAAATTTAAAGTTCCCTCTAGATCAATGCGTTATACTAATAACTTGTTTGTAGTTCCGTGTTGCAGTACCAACTATACCTCCAATACACTTTTCTGTCGTTGTTTGACTGTTTATAATAAAGAAATATCTCATATTGATATGTTTAATAATTCATTATCACAATTTAAAGAAAAATTAAGAGAGTTCTTAAGTGAAT
This sequence comes from Laothoe populi, assembly GCA_905220505.1. Taxonomy (NCBI): domain Eukaryota; kingdom Metazoa; phylum Arthropoda; class Insecta; order Lepidoptera; family Sphingidae; genus Laothoe; species Laothoe populi. Next base: position 4,762,594 of record HG992174.1, on the reverse strand, counting down.
TACAAGAATCTTGTTCTTAACACTTGAAAACTACCTATGTAATCATTTTTGTAATTTGTTACCTACTTTAAATACTAAAGACTAATGACATGTTTGCGTCATTCAAAGCGTGATCCTTTTATTTGTAATTAGTTTCTAAATTAAAGTGTTGGCACTCAAAGTCTGTAAGTTGTAAACATGTAATCAAACTTATTTTGTTGATGTATGTGACTGTTTGTTGTCCAAAATAAAATAAAATAAAAATAAATATCACTTTACTCGACCCGGGGATCGAACCCGAGACCTCAGCACAGCCGTCGTAACGCATGCGCAATTACAACTGCGCCACCGAGCCAGTCAACTGTAACGTTACCTCTTTATATATTAGTATAGATAGATATATCTGCTGGTGGTAGGATATTCACACGCAAATGTGTTGCGTTCGGGGAACAACCAGTGTACATCCGGTTTGTGTCGGGGGTCTAGAGTTGGGGTACGAAGCTTGGCGGTTTTACGGCCTTCTGAGTACTCTGACATTAGACCGCTTCTTCACCTTCTTGCTCATGGCGTAGTGTGAAGAAGCAGGCCGGCATTGTGTTGAGTAGCGGGGGATAGATTGTCTCTCGCTATTCAATACTCTAATTGGACGGTACTGCGCTTACCATCAGGTGCAGTGTGGTCACTTTGCCGTGCCAGTATATAAAAAAAATACATTAATAGATGCAACATTATTCTTTTTATTTCAGTAATAAGAACCTCAGATACAAGCATATAAGAAGGCACCATAGTGAAGGGTTCTCGTGCAGTGTCTGTGGCAAACGATACCCATTCAAAGACATCCTCATCAAACATGAAAGGTAATAATAATAATAAATTTATTTAAAAAAAAAAAAGGTGATTGTTTAACTGATTTACAATAGTGTATCATTGACATTGTAACTAGGGGTGTGCGAACATCATTCGAATTGAATCGAATCGAATATTTATATTTGATTCGAATAATTCGAATTTTCACTAATCCAAATTTATTTAATAGTTGAAACGTTGGGTTTTCGTCGTTTGAGGATTCCGGGTGCGAAGTGTCGTCAGAAATGAGACAGCAGAATACAGTAAACGGTGTTTATTGTAAATATCTTTGATTATCGATATGCTACAATTCCATAGTATGTTACATGGGAGGCAAATAACAACAGTCCACCGATAACGTTCCAGTAAAGTTCCACAGAGCGGAAGCTACATTGTAAGCGTATGGTTATGTACTGTGCGTATGTATTGATATACTATAACTCTCCTCTTGTTCTCTCTAGCTCATATTTACAATAACCGATTTGAGGTCATGTTTTGTTAGAGAATCTTGACATCACCATGTATAAATTTGTCAGCGCCATCTATTGACGTATAATAGAAAATTATGTCAACTACATAATACAATCGCGGTGGATTGCTAGTAGGGTTTGTTACATAGTTAAATTTTAACGCAATGGGGTTCCACACAAGAATGGGCCTTGAATATTAATATTTGATTCGAAACGAATAATTCGTAAGTTTGAATTATTCGCGCACCCCTAATTGTAATGGTCTAAGAGCCCATGAACCCCAGACCTACGTTATTTTATAAAAGCTGAAAGTTTGTCAGCGCATGCTCCCAACACAGGTAAGAACGATGGACCATTATGAAGTTTGGGTTACAGTGGCTTTGGCAGGTAAACGTCACTAAAGGTTTGTAAAATACCGATCTAAATACATCAAATAATAAAGTGCGATTTTTTGGTATTACCTTTAGAATATTATTAAAAATCACGTTATTCATTGCCAGACACTTAACATCGTGGCAACCCCTTACCAGACACCCTTAATGGTCATGAAATTATAATTTGACTTACGTTATAGTATAAAAGCTGATTTTTATAAATAATACTTGGGTAATAAATAGATGATGTTTCCTCATTAGCCAGACACTTTTGATAGTTCCAACCCCTTGCCAGACAAGCATGTAGGGTAGCTGTAGGAGAGCGCGAGTATGGATTGTACAGTCTTACTATTTTGTAGTTTATGATGGTATCAACCAGTCAACAAAGACAGGCCATTAACTGATTTAAAAAGGTTAAAATACAATGTAAATAATACAATGTAAAAATATTATTATTGAAGGCCGGTTGTCGTTTTTGTTAATTATTGGACTGAATAAGTAAAAAGTGTAATTGTCAACTGATGTAAAAGTGATATGTTTAAAAGAGCACCTACAGGTTTTATTGCCGGCTTCTTTCCTAGTGGATAACTGCATTCCGAACCGGTGTAGCTTAATAAACAATGAACAGATGAAAGTGTGTTATTTCTACTGAACTATCGTACGCTATGCATCCCGGTTATCTGAAGATCAAAGAAGGATGAATAACTCTCATAGTCATGACATATGATGACGTCATGACCTCAGCCATTCTGACCACAACACATAGAACCCGGATATCAGAAGTGGGATTGAACTCGACATCCACTATCGTAAATCAGGTGATGTAAATCCTACAGTCTCGTACCATGTTATTTTTGTTGTTTGAGAGTTTGGAAAACATTAATCATTAGTTGTATGCACTTTTTTGGGTTGTGCAAAAAAGTGCATAAAACAAAAGGTTGTGCAAAAAGTTATATATTATTGAAATTCTATCATCCGAAATAAAATAGTGATGGTAAAGTGTAATATGCTACCGCTTTACGCGTGGTAAAAAGTGCTCAATGGTACTGTAAATTTGCTAGTCTCCAGTAAATTTCAAGGTTGCGAATGTTGAGAATCATTTGGATGTGCTATGTTTATAAATTATAGTAAGTCCCTTAAGTTTTGTAAATCATTTTGATTTATTTTATGTTCCAAACTAAATCGTTTAAACGATAGTCAAAATTAAGTGTCAATGTTTACTGTGTTAATGATTTTGGTGTTAAAATTCCATTTGCTGTGGATGGTGTCCCCTGGCGCTGTTGAGTTGTTGAGGCGGTTCTCTGGTAGTGCAAGTACTGAGATAGCTGGTTGTTTGCCTGCCTACCTACATAGGTCATGTTCCTATGGATGTATTTAAAATTTGGTGAGTCGCTTCTGGTTTTAAAATTTACAGGATGAGTTTTAATTTTGTTCATTCTGATAAACTAAACAATTCATTAAGTTAAAAATACCATGTTCTATTTCCTACCTTATTGACTTTTGTTTTAATTTCTGGTTTTTTGGGTTTTTCTATCTAGAAATTATCAGTATTAGCCCGGAGTCTGGATCATGTGCCCGGTATGGCGATAGGCTCGCCCCCTATCACACTATGGGACCGAAATTCGGCGAAAAGTGGGTGTACTAGTTACACCTCTGCCTACCCCTTCGGGGATTACAGGCGTGAGTGTATGTACATGTATGTACATGTACATGTATGTACATGTACATGTATGTACATGTACATGTATGTACATGTACATGTATGTACATGTACATGTATGTACATGTACATGTATGTACATGTTTAATTTCTGGTGTTAAAATCTGATGGTAATTCTTCTTTTAGTTTTATTAAAACTGATGGTACTTTAATTAATATTTGAAGTTTTTGTTTAACTGCTAATTAGGCAGTGATATTATGGTAAGAGATTTAGTGTTGCTGTAACCACAAGAAAGTTTAAAATTTTCTCAAATTTACAAATCTCTTTTTTCTCAAATCTTAAAACCTACTCTTAGTCAATACAGAAAGTTAATCATGTTGTAACACTTTGTAAATTATATTGCAGTTTAAATAATAGTTTATTTCAATAACATTGTGATTGTTAGTACTTATATGTTCCTAGATCATAAACTGACAATTAATAATTAAACTGAAAATAATTTTGAATTTTAAATCAGTTAATGGCCTGTCTTTGTTGACTGGTTGATACCATCATAAACTACAAAATAGTAAGACTGTACAATCCATACTCGCGCTCTCCTACAGCTACCCTACATGCTTGTCTGGCAAGGGGTTGGAACTATCAAAAGTGTCTGGCTAATGAGGAAACATCATCTATTTATTACCCAAGTATTATTTATAAAAATCAGCTTTTATACTATAACGTAAGTAAAATTATAATTTCATGACCATTAAGGGTGTCTGGTAATGGGTTGCCACTATGTTAAGTGTCTGGCAATGAATAACGTGATTTTTAATAATATTCTAAAGGTAATACCAAAAAATCGCACTTTATTATTTGATGTATTTAGATCGGTATTTTACACACCTTTAGTGACGTTTTCCTGCCAAAGCCACTGTAACCCAAACTTCATAATGGTCCATCGTTCTTACCTGTGTTGGTAGCATGCGCTGACAAACTTTCAGCTTTTATAAAATAACGTAGGTCTGGGGTTCACGGGCTCTTCCTCTATAACGTATACTAAATCTTTTGTACAAATTACTGATAAGGACCCATCCATAAATTACGTCACACATAAAGGGCGAGAGAGGGGGTCGACGAAGTGTGTCATTGTGTGACATGTGGGAGGGATTCTAATTTTGTGACTTTACATTTCAAAATGTTAGTTTGATGGCGATTGTACAAAAAAAGGAAATGAACCTCATTTCGGAATTGCTATTTTAATTTATTATTTTCTAGAATTAGGAGGGGTGTCTCACAATAGGAGCTGAAAATTTTGTGAATCACACAAACATTTGTCTCGGTGCGGGAATCGAACCCGCGGCCTCACGTTTCACATCGGGCAGCCACGAAGGCTGTCACGTCTTAGGACACAAGATTATTATATCTTACTATGGGGTCAGGGCTGTCTCTATGTGGGTGACAGTATTTAATAAAAAAGAAATAGTCGTATAAGATGTGTAACATTTGACATCTCACCTTTCGAGTTATTCGATCCCATTCAATCGACTCCGTTCATTCGATTCTGTTCATTCATTTCCATTTATTCGATTCCATTCATTCATTTCCATTCGAAAACCAAAGTCAAACCTATCAGAAAGTGGATACCATCTGATGGCCTACTGTAGCACGCTCAAATTAAATAGCGCGCGCTTCCCCGACTTCCTGTGACACACTTCCGTCCCTTTTCATGAAATCACTACCAGACCGATAGTCAAGATTTTACAAATAGAAAAAAGCGTGTGCGTCTCGGGACGCTCGACAGAAGTGATAACTTAAACAAATCTAAGTTGAACTATTTCATATAAAAATTGTTTAACTTGAGAAAAGCTTAGGTTATTACTTAAACTTTATGTATATTAATACGATAATGCGAGGAAAGGTTATGTATTAATAAAATCTTTTATTGATTATAAAATATATTTTACCCACTTGATCCCATTCAAATCAAATAATAACGATTCTAAAGAAGTTTCACTTAAAAAAAATATAGCACAGAGATTATGGAACGACAGAAATAGAAATTAATAATGAAGCCAGACAGAGTGGCGCCGTTACGTTCGAAGCGGTTTACCTTCCCATAAGAAGTTATCACTTCAAAATCTCTTCCAGACTTCACCAAGGCCCTCTGCCTCGTGAAGAGTGTCCCACCTGCCACAAGATGATCAGAATCGACCTGGTACGGACGCACGCCAGGATCCATTCCGCAAGGGAAACTATCACTTGTGTAGAGTGCAATAAGAGATATATTAGCAGAGCGTCGTACGAGAACCATCTGAAGTACAGTCAGGCGCATTCGAAGCAGGATGTTCTGAAGTATGTTATAAATATCTTTATTTACCTTTTTTTTAGTTCCTGCATAGACAGACGAGCAGACAGGCCACCTGATGGTAAGTAGTCACCGCCGCCCATAGACTTCTGCAATGCCAGGGCACAGCAGAGCCGCTGCCTACCGTTGAACCTCGATAGGCAGACGAGCAGACGGGCCACCTGATGGTAAGTAGTCACCGCCGCCTGTAGACCTTCTTGCCCATGGCGTAGTGTGAAGAAGCAGGCTGACATGATTGTGTTGAGTAGCGGGGGATAGATTGTCTCTCGCTACACAATACTCTTATTGGCCTTATTGGTTGATTGAGTTCCTCCTCCTCCTCCTCCACTGCACCATTATGTGCGAAGAAGGAGGAGGAAAGAGTGAACACGGTAGCTGGCAAACTTCCACAGCTTGTTTGTTTTTTATTCTGGCACGGCAAAGTGACCACACTGCATCTGATGGTAAGCTCAGTGCCGTCTAATTAGAGTATCGAGTAGCGAGAGACACCAATCCCCTGCTACCCAACACAATCATGCCGGCCTGCTTCTTCATACTACCTCATGGGTAAGGTGAAGAAGCCGTCGAGAGTCTAATGTCAGAGTACTCAGAACAACGTACCCCAACTCTTGACCCCCGACAAAAACCGAATGTACACTGGCTGATCCCGGAACGCGACACACTTGACTGTGCCACTATAGCACTATGCTGTACGATTTGTTTTAGATACAAATGCTCTATGTGTGACAAAGGCTACAGATCTAAAGGGGAGCTGCGGGATCACGTCAACTACCAACACCTGGGGAAGACTCAACACAAGTGCCCAGTATGTGGGAAGGTATTTATTTAAACTAGCGATCGAAAGTGGTCGTAATACGTTTTTGAAGTTATACTTCTTTAGGCGCGTTATGAAAAAATGATGAGAGTGAAATTTTAAAACGCGCGCACATACCATGACACAAAAGTAACACTCTGAAGCAAATCGAATAAAACAACTCGGAATATGTTGGTTGGCGGGTAGGCTCATTTTTAACCGACATCAAAAAAGGAGGAGGTTATCAATTCGTCTGAATCTTTTTTTTTAATAACTATTTTTTAATGGTGCCAAAGAAGTATAACTTCTCACGCGAGTACATAAGTACACGCAACCATTTTTTTTATTTGTGAATTTTTAGGTCCTGGTGCTAAAGGGTATACTGTAGCGGGATATTTCGGAGCATAGCTCCTGTACCATACTTGTCCGCGCCACTTACTTCTTTACCGTACCGAGCCTTCAGTGAGTACGTACTGCGCCCGCCGCGACACTAGCCTTGCGAAGATTATAGCATTGAAAAGATAAAAGTTTTTTTAATTCATAAAAAGTTCACCGACTTCAATAAATACAAATTATGCGTCCCTATAAAATTTGAGGGTTGCCCTTGATTTTTCTAAGATCCCATCATCAGATCCTGACTTGGTGCCAATGGGACCACCTTTTTTTTGTTATCTCGCGGAAATCGTTTTATTACTGCCGCCCGCTCCGGGGGGTAGCGGAATAAGAATAAAACGGTTAAACAAAAAAAGAATTTCTCAAATTGGTCCAGGCGTCTTCGAGTAACCGGGGAACATTCATAAAAAAGATTCCGACGACATGAGAGTCTTCTCCTTTTTTGAAGTCGGTTAAAAAGAGACTTACATATCATTTTGATCTTAGGATATATATCACTCATTTAGCTCTTTAGCTCAGTGAATGACCAAGTGTTTTGTCGTATTATATTTCTGTTTTAAATTTATAAAATATAACACACCCAAATGTGGTTCGAAAAAAATACTTTTTCCTTTGTACAAACCAAGACGATAGAGTCTATGACCTCGAATCGAAAAGAGCCATAGCTAACTATCTGTATAACTAATAAAAAAAAAAATATTTAAACTAAAATATATATTTTAGGCATTGGCCACTCGTCGTTGCATCACGCGTCACGTCCGGCGTGCACATCACGATATCAAGGAGAGTCCGCGAGACAAGATATGTCAACAGTGCGGGAAGGCTTTTAGAGTGAGTAATGATTCACAGATTTAAGCTTTAAGCTACATATTAGTTAGTTTATTTTCTCTAAAATTATGAGATCTAATAAGTACTATCCGCTTGTAAGCATTTCTATATCCGAATATTGCATATAATTTTATTTAAGGTATACTGAATTTTATGACTTTATTTTTTTCCATTCACAGGATAAAAAAGGTCTCCGCGAGCATGAGTTCATTCATACAGGCGAGCGCCCTCTGTCGTGCGAGATATGCGGCTGTACCTTCAGACAGAGCGCCTCCCTGTACACCCACAGGAAGCGAGTGCACAAAATATATCCGCAGAGGAAAAGCGTTGAACTCGTCGAGCCAAGTTGAAAATAGCGCCATCTGTCGATTGGGGAAGGAAACTAACGATTTATTGAATGTCGTGGCACATGTGGACTTATTGTATCTAATGTATCGATATAAAAACTTGGGAGTATGTTTGTATTTTATTGTCATCATATCCGAATAATCCCTTTTTGTAAGATGAAATCTAAGACATCAAAGAATAAAATAATGATATTCTGAATATACATAAGGCAACTCATATCAAATAAGCACTACCTAAGTAGCTATTTAATGTGTGAGTATATCAAACATAGGTACAGTAATCAGTTGATGACATTGAGCTAATATTACTACGTATAGAGAAGCTATGCTATGCAAAGGTCATACTCCATTTTGCTAAAAATTTAAACTAAAGTTCGCTGCAGCGCGGCAACAATAAACAGTTGTCTAACCACACAGTATAAACACGCAGCGCTAGAACGCTTCTAAGGTGTAGTTTTCTCGCGACCAAAAGATAGAAAGCGCATTTTCATGGCGCTTACGCGTTTTTTCAACGTTGTAAAACAACTTGTCGCTTCACATGGCGTCCGCTAAATATTTTGTTCTAATTAAATTTAAAAATGTTTATCTACTTACTTACCGATGGAAAGTTATTCCTTTGCACTTTGCCATATTACTTGAATTATTCGTGCAATATCGTAACACACACGAGGGCATACTTGATGCGTTTGAACGTTTTTTCTTATAAACACAAACAACACTTCAGCGCTCAAGAGCTAGAAAGCAACTGAGTGAAGTGCGGCCGGCCGGCCGCACTTTAGCGGAACACGGTAGTAATGTGCGGCGTCTTCTCTATACGTAGTAATATTAGCTCAATGGTTGATGATTGATTAATTAGTCTGGATGAAAAGACTCGTCTTCATAGGCCTAAAATGAACTCTTCACCTTCCCAGGCGTATAGTTGACGACAGGATGACATGGCAATCGGGGTATGAGGTGAGGCGCGGGGGAGGGGTCACCCCGGATACCCGCACATCGCCTGCGCCTTCTTAGTCGTAGCACTGCACGACGCACGAGTTCGCATCGACCGCGTTTATCGATATCGGTCTCGCTCAAATTGTTCTTTGTCGTTGTGTATTAAAATGAATTGGTTCGATTGCTCGACACGTTTTAAAACAAAAAACCAATAATTAATTCTTAAGCTAATTTGAAAAGTATTAGAAAATTGTGACATTAAACGAAAAGACAATTATAATAATTACCCTGTCAATCAGACATTGGATATGGCTGCGTTTTACAACGGCTTTCTAACTGCCCAGAATACAATCTGCATCGAAATTAGCAGGACCCAATAAACAATTAAAATTGCCTATAATTGATATTTATTGTAATGAATAAAATATTATTATAAAATATTTTACTTATAATAAACCTTATTAATTAATTTTAGTCTTATTTTCTTGCATTGCAATAAAATAAATATCGATATAAACTACCTGCTACATTTTTGCCACATCACTAGCAAATTGCCATGTTGAGCTGTCGCGTACTATACGTGAAACGAAACGCATCTGTCAAATACGATACGATAGAGTGCAGATATATTTATTATATTCTAAATATTATGATGGAAATAGCCTCAAAATGTCCCATTTTATCGCATTAAACTTACCAACGTATAATGCGGGCGAGGATATACTTAGTTTATATCCTGAAGGTGTTTGTGTGTGTTGTTTGGCGAGAAATGTGCCCTATGTAAATCTAACCAGTTGTAAACACACAGAATATTTGGAGTTATTTTATAAATATAAGGTAAAGTTCATTAAGATTGAAGAAATAAAATAGGCTATTGCAGTTTAAAGTTAGAATTTATTCACTAAAATTAACTTTGATACGTATTTTTAAGTTGGGATATTAAGTCATCAATGAAACCTTAAATATATATTTCAATCACCATTTAACACCTAAATACCAGTTGAATTCTCATTCATTAATCAAAGATTATATTGAAATGTCAAGGGTCTAGAGCTGGGGCCGTTTTGCAGCCTGAGTACTCTGACACTAGACCCTCGACCTCTTCTTCACCTTCTTGCCCATGGTGTAGTGTGAAGAAGCAGGCCGGCATGATTGTGTTAAGTAGCGGGGGAAAGATTGTCTCTCGCTACATGATTCTTTAACTGGATGGCACTGCGCTTACCATCAGGTGCAGTATGGTCACAGCTGTGCCAGGATAAAAAAATTGTTAAAGTAGATACAAAATATATGATGTAAGAGTTTGATCATGTCTGCTCATGCATATAGTAGGTAATACTACAAGGCTGTATCTTAAAAACTGATTCTTATGTTTCAGACAGAGTTTCCCAACACAGTATGCCATGTGTGTCATGAAATGCTCAGAAAAATTGATTTATTCAAACGTCAAGTTGAAGACAGTGCATTTATATTGAATAAAGAGGTAATAATTGAGAAACTATAATCTAACACTATATTGAGAGGGACTACAATATAAAGTAATAACATCTTATAGACATTTATTTTATTTATTTATTCTCTATTTAACACACAGTCATTACAGGATATACCCAATTCAAACTAGTGCAACTATAAAACAAATCTAGAAACAAAAACCTACTACTATAAACTCTAACTATTTATAAAATCAAATTATCCTACTAATATTATAAATGCCAATGTTTGGATGGATGGATGTTTGTTACTCAATCACGCTACAACAGCTGGACGGATCTGGTCGAAATTTGGCACAGAGATAGATTATAGTCTGGAATATCCCAGAAAAATGTACAGTTCCCGTGGGATAGTTTAGTTTTTCAGTTTTAGAGCAAGGGATCAACCGGATTTCTTGCATAGTGGCAATTTAGGGATCAGAAAGTGACATAGGCTACTTGTTATCCTGGAAAAATTGAAGCTTCCTATGGGATAGTAAATATAGAAAGGTGTAATAGTTTAAAATGCCTCCATGGATTGTATACCTTTTCATCCAAAAGTAGCCTGCACGCGGGCAGAGCCGTGGGCAACATTTAGTATAATATAAATAAAAACTAAGTATAACAAACATATCCCTGACCCTTCACAATCTTGTGTGATATTATGAATTATAATAGACTTGTGGCAGCACACAGTGTGCATTGAACAATTGTGAAACGCAATATTAAATAATTTGTTTGGTTTGTCGAGGTACTGACAGTATTTTTGATAAAAATAATAACCAAGGGAAGGTAGTTATCAAAACCCCCACTAAACTGGTTACCGATACTCCCACCACACGAAAGTCCACCTTACGAAGACGGCACTAAATCTACCCAGTCAGCCCGTGACCACGGCCGATGCAACTCGGTCAAAACGTCGGGAAATAATTGTGGTATTTATACCATTAAAGTATTGCGCGATTAAGACCCGTTCCTAATTTTATAATATGTATTCAAATCGCGAGAGTCTAAAAACATTTAATATTAAATAATTCTGAATAGCAGTAGAAAGTTTGTACAATGATGGACACCAAAATGTTTTTTTGGCGATTTTTTGTCATATTATCTTGGGCAGGAAAATTGTTACGGTTCCACAAATAGCGACAAACTAGCTAGGATGAAATGAAATGTAGTTTTTTATAGAAGATTTTGGCAAACATTGTTTCAATACACCGTCTGATTTAAGAAATTAAGATCCGACGGCATGTGAGGCAATAAGTATTGTAATTAATTTTATTTCAGAATATTACAATAAGGTAACTTAATTAATATACATTGAGCAGCTCTAATCCTATGTAATAAAAGTTGAACTGTACATATTAATTGTATGACCAAATATTGTTAACCAGTGTTCGAAAAGAGCAATGCTAAAGTTTCTTGTACTTTCTTCTCTAGAAACTACATTCCAAGCTGGCGGTAGAGTAAAAAAGATTGACTGAATCTAAGTAATGTATAGCATTTCATGGATTCAATAAATACTTTATTTGGATTTTTTGAAAATTACGAATATAAATAAATTTATATTTTCAGATACTCAACCTTAAAGTGCGGAAACTTATTAACCTGCAATCATCAACAGACGTAATAGTTGACATATTACCGGATATAAATGATGAATTAAAAGATGAGCTACCCACAGAGGTTGATATTAAAGAGGAGAGTGACGCATCAGATCTCGAAACTGAAATGCCATTGTCAGTTATAAAGAAACAGAAAGAAGTTAATAAATCAATGAAGAAAGAGGTAAGATTTCGTACACAATCTACAGTTTTTAGGCTATTCGATTTAACCTCTCATCAAAGTAATATGTAGGGAGTAAATACAAGCCAAAAGCAATTTTATTTCCATAATATTAAAGTTAAAAGTTTTTTAATTCATAAAAAGTACACACACTTCAATAAAAACTATATGCGTTTTACTATTATGCGTCACTATAAAATTTGAGGGTTGCCCTTGATTTTTCTGAGATCTCATCACCAGATCCTGACTTGGTGCCAATGAGACCACCTGGGAAGTTACCCTTTTAAACAAAAAAAGAATTTCTAGAATCGGTCCAGGCGTCTTCGAGTAATCAGGTAACATAAATAAAAAAAAAGATTCCGACAAATTGTTAACCTCCTCCTTTTTTGAAGTCGGTTAAAAATAGCATGTAAGAACGGCGGGTGTTGCCAGTATTTGCCAGCATGCCAATGATACATGACTGGTTAAATTATGTGTGATATTGGATTTTTCTATCTAGAAATTCTCAGTATTGGCCCGGAGTCTGGAACTTGTGCCCGGTATGGCGATAGGCTCGCCCTCTATCACATTATGGGACTGAAATTCGGCGAAAAGTGGGTGTACTGGTTACACCTCTGATTACAGGCGTGAGTGTATATGTATGTATGTATGGTTAAATTACTTTTTTTGCGATAATGAGATAAATATACATATTCGGAATCTTATGTTTCTGCATCTTTTGAGCCTAGCTGGTGGTAGGATATTCATATCCGCCCGGATAGCAACCACCGTACACAAGGCGAAAAACCCGCCATAGTGGCACACGCAAGTGTGTCGCGTTCCGGGATCAGCCAGTGTACATCCGGTTTTTGTCGGGGGTCTGGAGTTGGGGTACAATGGCCATTTTGCGGCCTTCTTAGTACTCTGACACTAGACCCTATTGTAAATTAAAATAAAATAAACGGATATAATATGATAGCAAATGTATTTCTTTGTACTCGTCACATACCAGTGTCATGAACCATCTTTTATTTTACACAACATATTTTTCTATACCAGCCAGATAGGTTTTACTACTTTATTTAAATAGATACCAATAAGGCGTAATCACATTGCAATATTTCAACAGACCCTCGACCCCTTCTTCACCTTCTTGCTCATGGCGTAGTGTGAAGAAGCAGGCCGGCATGAGTGTGTTGAGTAGTGGGGGATAGATCGTCTCTCGCTACTCAGTACTCTATTTGGACCGCACTGTGCTTACCATCAGGTACAGTGCGGTCACTTTGCCGTGCCAGGATAAAAAAAAAAAAAAAAAAAAAGTATTCAATTTTGTTGTGCACTTTTTGTTGCTCAAATCAACTTACCAGTTGCTCATTTTTGTTCAGGGCACATATATTTTAGAAAATAATGCTCATTTATACATGAAAATAAGTTATAAAGATGCAGTATGTGCTTACACAAATAATATTTTAAATCTACTAAAATCCACGCAATAGGTTTTTTATAGCGATTTTTTTAACCTTTAACTTTTCAAAAATGTCATGGAATACTCTAAACACTGGGTTATGCTATTGTGGTTAATTTGATGTTTATGTTGTGCAAATACGTTAAATTTAGAATAAGATAGCCAAGAAGTTATGTTTGTCATTTAAAATATACCCATAAGCACAACCATATTTCTTATATATTACTTTATTGTATGAAGATTAGATTGATTTGAAGTGGTAGAGCCACGCTGTAGACATATTTGTCTACAGCATGAATGGGTCGGCTCGACCGGGGTAGTACCACTGTCTCTCAGAAAACCAGCGTAAAGTGACAGTTTACTGTCGCGTTTCGTATGGTAAGTGAGATATCCGGAGGCCCAGATTCCCCCTTCCCTTACCTAATCCCTATTCCTGTCCTTTAAGGCCGACAGCGCATACATGACACTTTCAGTATTGTGGATGTTCATGGGCGGTGGAGATCACTTAACATCAGGTTGTAGTGTGTAAGTACATATGTAAGTTATAAGTGTTTGTATTTGATATTAATAAAGAGTCTTAATCGAACCACAGTCGTAAAAACACATCTCCACCTATCTCCCGCCTTTTACATGGCGACCCTGCCAGTCGGCGCAGCCCTGCGCCAGCGTGCGACGCGCATATTAATTAATTAATATAATGAAGTTCCATACTAAGAAACATAAAAATATATGAAAATAAGAAAACAGAAACACAAAGAAGACAATAAAAATATATGAAATAAGAAGATAGATAGAAGAATAATTATAAGAATATGATGAAGAATAATATTAATAAATGAAGATTTACAAGAGGAAAATATAATTATGTATTAAATAAATAAGAATAATGAAAAGAGAAGATTTAAGAATGTCAAGAAATGAAAATGAAGACCATGCATAAAGAATAAGGTGAAATAAAGAAAATGCTATATAAATGAAGAATTCTAAGAAATGGTTTGTGAAGAATTAAGTTAATATAAAGAAGAAAGAATAATATGCAAAGAAGATGTTCGAGTGGAGTCCAGGGAAATCCCGGCCCAAGGAGTCCAGGGTATAGCCCGGCCCACCCAGCAGGCAGCAGCTACGCCAGCAGCACAGCATCAGCGAGCCTCGCGAACGTCTCATCTCATCTCTCCATCAGGAAGACACGTATCTTTTATTATAATTCATTTTAGTTAAGTATCTTTCATAACATTATTATATTAATTTTTAAAATGAGTAATTTTGTAGAAATTTATAGTAACAGAATTATAATATTACATGCTAGTTAATTTTATTAAGTTTAGCTAGATTTTTTTAGTTTTTTTTTATTTGATATGTTCATATTTTGATTAGCTAATTCATATGTTAAATTTTAACGTAAGCAGAGTTTTTTTTTGTTTATCTGTACAATTAATTATTAAAAATGACAGAATACTTTGATATAGAGACAGCTATAGAATTATTACCGGTTATGACAGGAGAAGAAAATGTAACAAGACAATTAATTGATAGTATAGATTTTTATAACAGTATCATAAATGACAGTTCAAAACAATTACTGATAGATTTTGTATTAAAAACTAGACTGACGAAAAATGCTAAATTTATGTTGAAAGAAAATTATGACGACGTAAGTACATTATTAGAAGACATGAAAAGTAATTTATTACCAAAAAAGTCATTTGTTGCGTTACAAAACAACTATTTCATTGCAGACAAGGAAATAGATCAGTTAAAGCTTTTGGCTCACACATAGAATATCTATTTACTGAATTGACTTTAGCACAATCTGATGGTGATTCAGTGAAACGAAATATACTTAGGCCTATTAATGAAAAATTTGCAATAGACTGTTTTAGGAAAGGCTTAAACAACACAAGTATTAGTATTATTTTAGCTGTTAGACAATATGAATCGTTATCGCAAGCTATTCAAACTGCAATAGATGAGGAAGTTATGGTTAAAAGTAGAGGAATTTCTTATGATCGTAGACAGGATAAATATATTGATAGATCTCAAAGTTTATTTTACAAACATAATTATAGTATCAATAATGTGTCACCAAGCAAATATTGTAAAATTGATCAGTCGAATACCATATTTGCGCAACAGATTCAGGTATCCAGTAGCGATTGCATTCCGCAAGCTCAGCGATTAGCGCCGAGTGAGTCTTCCGAGTGCATTAATATGAACAACTTGAACAATAAAGTAATGAAATTAGATTCCAATGTTAGCCTTGTGTGTTGTAATAGTTTGAATAATGATATTACCGATACAAACGTAACTTGTAAAGAACAAGAATTAAGCATACATAGTATACCAATAGAGATACCTCAATCAAATAATATTAATAAATTATAGAAAAAGAGACAAATAAATAAAGATATAGTAGAGCTTATTATAGGAAATAATATTGATAATCATATTAAAAATAAAAAGATAGTTATGTCAAATGAAGGATTTTGTTTTTATAGGATTTCGAAAAAGAAGTTATATTTAGACTTTAAGTTTTTAGCGTTAGGAGAAAATTTAGTGAAAGATGTAGAAGTTTTGTGTAGAAATAAAAATATTAAGGAGTTGAAGATTAATAAAAGTAAGAATAGTAGGAAATATATTAAGAAGTTTATACGATTAATGAGAAAATATAATATTGATTGTCCTAAAGTAAGAATAAATAATGAAGTTATAGACACGAGAGTAAAGATGAATAAAGTTAAATGTAGAGAAAATAATGAGAATAAATGTAACATGCCGACAAATGAGCAAATAATAAATAATGAGAATAAGGTGTTAAAGACAAACGATAAATGGTCAAATATGAACCTTAGTGATAATAAGAAATATGAAACTTCAGTAAACTGTAAGGTAGACAGAAAATTATGTAATGAAAATGTGTTATACGAGAAGAAGAGTTTTGTTGATTTGTGTAAAATATATAAAAACTATGACGAGCGTTCCGTAGGTATAACTTAGATATTAATCTATTATGTGATATGACAATTTTTACACAGTTTAAATATTTTTGTTTTTATATTGATTTTATGTGTAATGTATTAACTTTTATATTGTATGTACTTATAAACAACAACAAAAATAATAATGTAATAACATTTTATTTTTTTATTTGGGAAGGTGTAGTGTGTAAGTACATATGTAAGTTATAAGTGTTTGTATTTGATATTAATAAAGAGTCTTAATCGAACCACAGTCGTATCAACACGTCTCTCCCATCTCCAGCCGTTACAAGGTGACCCACTGGCTCGTTTGTCGGACTAGGCTATAAAAAAAAATTGTACGGTACATTACGTGTTTATTAATAAAGTATTTTATAAGAAGACTCCTATGCCTCGGCCCGGTTTCTTTACGATTCTCGCCACTCTTTAATTATCCTTACTAGACTAAATATAGTTTAAGACTTAACTAACTCGCAATCCTGAATATCCGATTTTAGGTAAAATACATAAAAATAAAAAAAGAACAATTGGACCCTTCGCCCTTCATGGATGGAAAGTATGTGGGCAAGTTGAAAATGCACTTGTTAAGTCGAGAAGAGTTGGAGAAGGAAAGAGAAGTGTCGAGAACAGAAGAGAGATATCAGAAGCTGCCGTTCAAATGTGAGACTTGTATCATAGGGTTTAATAGAGAAGTTTATTTAAAAAAACATTTGAAACAGAGGCATCAAGAAGTGAGTACATTTACAGACATTTCACTGATTTTTTATCCTGGTACGGCTAACTGACCACATTGCACCTGATGGTAAGTGCAGTGCCGTCCAGTTACAGTATCAAGTAGCGAGACACAATCTATCCCCCGCTACTCAACACAACCAGGCCTGCTTCTTCACACTACGCCATGGGGCAAGAAGGTGAAGAAGCAGTCGAGGGTCTAGTGTCAGAGTACTCAGACAAAAACCGGTTGTACACTGGCTGATCCCGGAACGCGACACACTTGCGTGTGCCACTATGGCGGGTTTTTCACCCTGTGTACGGTGGTCACTATCCGGGCGGATATGAATATCCTACCACCAGCAAATATTATTATTCATTAATTAATTTAATTGCATTAATTGAGAATAGAATCAAAAGTAAATTACAAATAATGTATGAGTAGAAATTATGTAGGTATTTGTCATATGACGACGTTTTTGCATGAAAAACTCGATGTGTGCTGCTGCTTCCTGGTGATAGGATATTCATATCCGCCTTGATAGCGACCACCGTACACAGGGTGTAAAACCCGCCATAGTGGCACACGCAAGTGTGTCACGTTCCGGGATCATCCAGTGTACTTCCGGTTTTAGTTGGGGGTCTAGAGATAGGGTAGGATGTTTGGCCTTTTGCGGCCATCTAAGTACTCTGACAATAGACCTTCGATCTCTTCTTGCCCATGGTGTAGTGTGGAGAAGCAGGCCGGCATGATTGTTTTGAGTAGTGAGGAATAGATCGTCTCTCGCTACTCGATACTCTAACTGGACGCCACTGCGCTTACCATCAGGTGCAATGTAGTCACTTTGCCGTGCAAGTATAAAAAAATTACTCTTCCATAAGATTTAAACGGAATTAAATGCTTCCTTAAATGGTGACGAAAAACATCGTGAGGAAACCTGCATGCCGAGAATTCTACATTTTAAAGGTTTGTGTAGTTTACCAACCCGTATTAGGCCAGCATGGTGGACTAAGCTATCCCCTCTCATTAGTAGAGGAGACCCGTGAACAGCAGCAATCATTATTAACCGACTTCAAAAAAGGAGGAGGTTAACAATTCGTCGGAATCTTTTTTTTTTATGTATGTTACCTGATAACTCGAAGACGACTGGACCGATTCGAGAAATTCTTTTTTTGTTTAAAAGGGTATACTTCCTAGGTGGTCCCATTGGCACCAAGTCAGGATCTGATGATGGGATCTCAGACAAATCAAGGGCAACCCTCAAATTTTATAGTGACGCATGAATTGAATTGAATGAAACGCATTTATGAATAAAAAAAACTTTTACTTATTTATCCTATGCCGACGGTAAACGCTAGGTGTTTTTACGCTACTTGAGTGCGAGTGGGAAATACAGCTAGCGTGGTGCGAGCCACATACATTAATTTTATTATTTTACCGCAGTTAAAGTTTTAAACAGACCTTTTATTTGTCGGCCGCAAATAAAAATACTGTAGTTTTTTTTATCCTGGCATGGCAGAGTGACCACACTGCACCTGATGGTAAGTGCCGTCCAATTAGAGTATCAAGTAGCGAGAAACAATCTATTCCTCGCTACTCAACTCAATCATGTCGGCCTGCTGTGTAGCTTCTTCACACTACGCCATGAAGGTGAGGAAGCGGTCGGGGGTCTAGTGTCTGAGTACTCAGAAGGCCCTAACACGCCCAAACATCGTACCCCAACTCTAGATCCTCGATTAAAACCGGATGTACACTGGCTGATCACGCAACGCGACACACTTCTGCTGGTGGTAGGATATTCATATCCGCTCGGATAGCGACAGCGTAAAACCCGCCATAGTGGCACACGCAAGTGTGTCGCGTTCCGGGATCAGCCAGTGTACATCCGGTTTTTCTCGGAGGTCTAGAGTTGGAGTACAATGTTTGGCCATTTTGCGGCCTTCTGAGACTCTGACAATAGACCCTCGACTGCTTCTTCACCTTCTTGCCCCATGGCGTAGTGTGGCGAAGCAGGCCGGCATGATTGTGTTGAGTAGCGGGGGATAGATTGTGTCTCGCTACTTGATACTGTAACTGGACGGCACTGCACTTACCATCAGGTGCAATGTGGTCAGTTAGCCGTACCAGGATAAAAAAAAACTTGCGGCCACTATGGCGGGTTTTACACCCTGTGTACGGTGCGAACCATCGCACCAGATAATTATTATTATTCGCCTCAGTAAACATATCTATTACGTGTAACGGGAATAACGCACATCCTCAGACACCACAATTTAAAAATATTATTACAATCATAATTCATGTATTGAAATTAGTCTGCGATGAATATAAATATTGTTTTTTATGAAATTAGTTGTATTAATTTTCGACATAAAGTTCGTAATTTTAATTATTTGATTTTTTAAAGTGTTCGTTTATTATTGCATTTAGAAAAGACTTTATCGCATCGAGTTATGTTTCAGTTTCGTTTGTCTTGAACGTTAAATTAAAGGGTGACTATTATTTACCTGAGTGTTAATTACTTTTGGAAATCCAAAACGTCTATTAAAAAATTGTTGATATCGATTCAGTCGCTTATTCTGAACAAACTACTTTCAGAGTGTGCGTTAATCATGTTACATGTTGTATAAGTTACCCATACAAGTACATGACATACAATATTGTTTTCAGGATATAGGCAGTTTCATATGTGATATATGTAAATCAGTGTTCAATACGGATATATCATTGAAACCACACCACAGAAGACATTTTATAAGGTTAGTTCAGTAGAAAATACCCAAGTCCTGCAGGTAGTCCTTTTCCGGAAACAGAAATAAAATTTATTCAAGAGTCCAAATTATTTTAAATATTAGTATGATCAAAATTGGTGCATAGGAAATAGCACTATCTCCCTCACACCATTGCACCGTAATGGACATTCTGGAACATGACGTCACAATTCATCGTGCATCCCTTTTCTGTCACTTGAAAACTACTCCTTCCAGATTTTAATTGATTCTTACTTCTTTTTGAGTGGATTTATTTGTAAACTTCTATTGCTGATGGGTTTTAGGAATCGTAGCTTAGTGATTAAAAAATCTTTTCTACTATCTTTTTGTGGGTATTCATGAGTTGTGGAGATCCCAGTTGCTCAATTTCAGCAAATATAGAAATAGAAAGAAAGAAAATGAATTTTATTTGGTCAACACTTTTTACGCACATAGTTTGACAACCTACGTGACGCAGTTGGCGAGTAGCCGGCTGTGAAACGAGAGGCCGTGGGTTCGATTCCCACACCGGGACAAATGTTAGTGTGACAGACAGATATTAGTGTCCGGGGTCTGGGTGTTGTGAGAGGGTGCGTCTCTCTAGGTCTCTGATACCCACAACACAAGACTCGTATCTTAGTGTGGGGTCGGGGCTATGTGTGTGACTGTTGGGTGTTATTTATTTATTAATTAAAAAAAATCGGACACCTGTGTCTAAAGTATGAAAGAAGGCCATAGGCTGATATTCTCCCTAGGCCTTAAATAATAAATAAATAAATTCTAGATTTTTCCAGATACGATTGTAACGTATGCGGCAAGAGATATATAGACGAACGGGCGATAGTCAGCCATTACAACGAGAAACATGGCAAAGATGGCGCCACTGTGCACAACAAGTTTAAATGTAAACTGGAGGACTGTGGATTCGAAACCCAGTGAGGAACATTTGTTTTAATTTATTAAAAAGTAGCTATAGTCTGGTTAGTATAGATTGCCGAGACGCAACAGGTTAGTTTCTTGTGTTTAATTTTGTACATTATTCGATATGCAACCGACTATAATACGCAAAAGAAACCTTTTTTCGCCTTCTCCCCTCCCATTCCTGCGCCTTCCCGTGATCATCTGCTCCAGTTACTTTTTTTTTTTTTTTTTTTTAGTGCCTGGATAGGCAGACGAGCAGACGGGCCACCTGATGGTAAGTAGTCACCGCCGCCCATAGACTTCTGCAATGCCAGAGCACAGCAGAGCCGCTGCCTACCGTTCTACCTACTTCCTTTACCGAAGACCGCGATTACCTTCCTTCCTTTTTTTGTCTCCCTCTTTTCCCCCTTTCCAGTCCCGTCCTCGTTGTATCCTTCCTTGCCTACCAGCCCTTGATGGTGGTTTCTAAGTTCCGATGACGTTAGACATGAAAGTGGTAGAGCCACGCTGTGGACATATTTGTCTGCAGCATGAATGGGCCGGCTCGACCGGCGTAGTACCACTGTCTCACAAAAAACCAACGTAAAGTGACAGTTTACTGTCGCGTTTCGTATGGTAAGTGAGATATCCGGAGGCCCAGATTCCCCCTTCCCTTCCCTAATCCCTATTCCTGTCCTTTAAGGCCGACAGCGCATACATGATACTTTCGGTATTGTGGATGTTCATGGGCGGTGGAGATCACTTAACATCAGGTGATACACATGCTCGTTTGTCGGACTATGCAATAAAAAAAAAAAAACATAATTATTTTTCCGTATGGTGAATTTCCATCTGTGTTTCGACCTGTCATAAGTGCCTTTTATATGCCTTCTTATTCTTCCTCGTTCCCTCAATGCTGAGGATCGCGACCACATGTCAGTTTCCACTGTGTTCGGTCTTGAGCCTTTTATTTTTTATTTTATTTTATTTTGCGAAAACAGATTCAAAATAATTGAAAAATTTAGGTCAGAACATTTATTTGAAATATTGGTGTGACCAAAAATTGTTGTGTAATGGGAACATCTCACTGTCTCCCTCGCACAACTGCACAGTAATGGCCATTCCGAGAGGTGACGTCACGGCTCATATCATGCATCCTTTTACGTTCATTTATCTATTACTCCTTCCAGCAGATTTGAGTGGCGTCTAATTTACTTATTTTTGTTCGGATTCATAAAATTCTTTCGATAATAGGTTTCAAGTAATGTAGCTTGTTGACTAAATTAATATATAAAATCCTGTCAACTACACTATTATTGGGATCGATAGCTGTCTAATACACATTTAACTCTTCGAAGTGGTCTTTGCTTTATATTTATTAACCGACTTCGAAAAAGGAGGAAGTTCTTAATTCGTCGGAATCTTTTTTTATGTATGTTCCCCGATTACTCGGAGATGCCTGGACCGATTCGAG
Source organism: Laothoe populi (assembly GCA_905220505.1). Taxonomy (NCBI): domain Eukaryota; kingdom Metazoa; phylum Arthropoda; class Insecta; order Lepidoptera; family Sphingidae; genus Laothoe; species Laothoe populi. The sequence goes on along the minus strand of HG992174.1, from coordinate 4,740,114 downwards.
AAATTATTTTTTTGTTTAAAAGGGTATGTATAGTTCTTAGGTGGTCCCATTGGCACCAGGTCAGGATCTGATGATGGGATCTCAGAAAAATTGAGGGCAACCCTCAAATTTTATAGGGAAGCATTTTTATTGAAGTCGGTGTACTTTTTGAGCGTAATGGTTTTTTTCTTCATTACAGCTCATACAGAAGTTTTATGTACCACAGATCGAAACATGAAAGGTATCCGTGCACGATGTGTGATAAAGTGTACTCTAAATGGATACAGCTAAGGTCTCACATATAGTAAGTATTTACTTGATATATTGAATTCCAGTTTAATGACATTAAAATATGGTACCAAAATTTTGTAACAGCCTGTTTGTTAGAATATTTTCCAGGCATTGGTGATGATTATTAAGTATGATTTAAAATGAATTTTAATTCGATTTGGTAACTAATATATAATGTTTTGTAGGAAGGTCTTATTTTACATAAAGTTAGTAAGTGTTTAAAATAATAACCACCGGCGACTTGATATATTGAATGCCAGTTTTATTAGGTTTATAATATAGTACCAAAATTTTGTAACATCCTGTTTTTGAGAATATTTTTCACACATCTCATTTTAGATAAAGTTTTTAAATAGCTTTTTAAGATTTTGTTTTGTATTGTAGGAAGGTTTATTTTACATAAATATTATTAAAAAGTTTTTAAGATTTTGTCAGTTCACTTGCAATTTGTTTAACCTGGACTAGATATACAAACATAAATTGTCTAACCCCACATAACTAAATATTTTCAGCGGTGTCCACAGAAAGAAACAAACCTCCTTTCCATGCAAGAAATGCGATAAAGTGTACAAACAAAGCTGTGGTTTACGCATTCATATGCAATCTGTACACAACACTACGGACAAACTGCCTTACTGCGCTCCCTGTCGCATGCACTTCAGGACGAGTTATAATCTCAAACAACATTTGCGACAGAACAGCAATCACATCACCGATGCTGATAAAAAGTATGTATAACGGTAGGCAGCGGCTCTGCTGTGCCCTGGCATTGCAGAAGTCTATGGGCGGCGGTGACTACTTACCATCAGGTGGCTCGTCTGCTCGTCTGTCTATCGAGGTTCAACGGTAGGCAGCGGCTCTGCTGTGCCCTGGCATTGCAGAAGTCTATGGGCGGCGGTGACTACTTACCATCAGGTGGCCCGTCTGCTCGTCTGTCTATCGAGGTTCAACGGTAGGCAGCGGCTCTGCTGTGCCCTGGCATTGCAGAAGTCTATGGGCGGCGGTGACTACTTACCATCAGGTGGCCCGTCTGCTCGTCTGTCTATCGAGGTTCAACGGTAGGCAGCGGCTCTGCTGTGCCCTGGCATTGCAGAAGTCTATGGGCGGCGGTGACTACTTACCATCAGGTGGCCCGTCTGCTCGTCTGTCTATCGAGGTTCAACGGTAGGCAGCGGCTCTGCTGTGCCCTGGCATTGCAGAAGTCTATGGGCGGCGGTGACTACTTACCATCAGGTGGCCCGTCTGCTCGTCTGTCTATCGAGGTTCAACGGTAGGCAGCGGCTCTGCTGTGCCCTGGCATTGCAGAAGTCTATGGGCGGCGGTGACTACTTACCATCAGGTGGCCCGTCTGCTCGTCTGTCTATCGAGGTTCAACGGTAGGCAGCGGCTCTGCTGTGCCCTGGCATTGCAGAAGTCTATGGGCGGCGGTGACTACTTACCATCAGGTGGCCCGTCTGCTCGTCTGTCTATCGAGGTTCAACGGTAGGCAGCGGCTCTGCTGTGCCCTGGCATTGCAGAAGTCTATGGGCGGCGGTGACTACTTACCATCAGGTGGCCCGTCTGCTCGTCTGTCTATCGAGGTTCAACGGTAGGCAGCGGCTCTGCTGTGCCCTGGCATTGCAGAAGTCTATGGGCGGCGGTGACTACTTACCATCAGGTGGCCCGTCTGCTCGTCTGTCTATCGAGGTTCAACGGTAGGCAGCGGCTCTGCTGTGCCCTGGCATTGCAGAAGTCTATGGGCGGCGGTGACTACTTACCATCAGGTGGCCCGTCTGCTCGTCTGTCTATCGAGGTTCAACGGTAGGCAGCGGCTCTGCTGTGCCCTGGCATTGCAGAAGTCTATGGGCGGCGGTGACTACTTACCATCAGGTGGCCCGTCTGCTCGTCTGTCTATCGAGGTTCAACGGTAGGCAGCGGCTCTGCTGTGCCCTGGCATTGCAGAAGTCTATGGGCGGCGGTGACTACTTACCATCAGGTGGCCCGTCTGCTCGTCTGTCTATCGAGGTTCAACGGTAGGCAGCGGCTCTGCTGTGCCCTGGCATTGCAGAAGTCTATGGGCGGCGGTGACTACTTACCATCAGGTGGCCCGTCTGCTCGTCTGTCTATCGAGGTTCAACGGTAGGCAGCGGCTCTGCTGTGCCCTGGCATTGCAGAAGTCTATGGGCGGCGGTGACTACTTACCATCAGGTGGCCCGTCTGCTCGTCTGTCTATCGAGGTTCAACGGTAGGCAGCGGCTCTGCTGTGCCCTGGCATTGCAGAAGTCTATGGGCGGCGGTGACTACTTACCATCAGGTGGCCCGTCTGCTCGTCTGTCTATCGAGGTTCAACGGTAGGCAGCGGCTCTGCTGTGCCCTGGCATTGCAGAAGTCTATGGGCGGCGGTGACTACTTACCATCAGGTGGCCCGTCTGCTCGTCTGTCTATCGAGGTTCAACGGTAGGCAGCGGCTCTGCTGTGCCCTGGCATTGCAGAAGTCTATGGGCGGCGGTGACTACTTACCATCAGGTGGCCCGTCTGCTCGTCTGTCTATCGAGGTTCAACGGTAGGCAGCGGCTCTGCTGTGCCCTGGCATTGCAGAAGTCTATGGGCGGCGGTGACTACTTACCATCAGGTGGCACGTCTGCTCGTCTGTCTATCGAGGTTCAACGGTAGGCAGCGGCTCTGCTGTACCCTGGCATTGCAGAAGTCTATGGGCGGCGGTGACTACTTACCATCAGGTGGCCCGTCTGTCTATCGAGGTTCAACGGTAGGCAGCGGCTCTGCTGTGCCCTGGCATTGCAGAAGTCTATGGGCGGCGGTGACTACTTACCATCAGGTGGCCCGTCTGCTCGTCTGTCTATCGAGGTTCAACGGTAGGCAGCGGCTCTGCTGTGCCCTGGCATTGCAGAAGTCTATGGGCGGCGGTGACTACTTACCATCAGGTGGCCCGTCTGCTCGTCTGTCTATCGAGGTTCAACGGTAGGCAGCGGCTCTGCTGTGCCCTGGCATTGCAGAAGTCTATGGGCGGCGGTGACTACTTACCATCAGGTGGCCCGTCTGCTCGTCTGTCTATCGAGGTTCAACGGTAGGCAGCGGCTCTGCTGTGCCCTGGCATTGCAGAAGTCTATGGGCGGCGGTGACTACTTACCATCAGGTGGCCCGTCTGCTCGTCTGTCTATCGAGGTTCAACGGTAGGCAGCGGCTCTGCTGTGCCCTGGCATTGCAGAAGTCTATGGGCGGCGGTGACTACTTACCATCAGGTGGCCCGTCTGCTCGTCTGTCTATCGAGGTTCAACGGTAGGCAGCGGCTCTGCTGTGCCCTGGCATTGCAGAAGTCTATGGGCGGCGGTGACTACTTACCATCAGGTGGCCCGTCTGCTCGTCTGTCTATCGAGGTTCAACGGTAGGCAGCGGCTCTGCTGTGCCCTGGCATTGCAGAAGTCTATGGGCGGCGGTGACTACTTACCATCAGGTGGCCCGTCTGCTCGTCTGTCTATCGAGGTTCAACGGTAGGCAGCGGCTCTGCTGTGCCCTGGCATTGCAGAAGTCTATGGGCGGCGGTGACTACTTACCATCAGGTGGCCCGTCTGCTCGTCTGTCTATCGAGGTTCAACGGTAGGCAGCGGCTCTGCTGTGCCCTGGCATTGCAGAAGTCTATGGGCGGCGGTGACTACTTACCATCAGGTGGCACGTCTGCTCGTCTGTCTATCGAGGTTCAACGGTAGGCAGCGGCTCTGCTGTACCCTGGCATTGCAGAAGTCTATGGGCGGCGGTGACTACTTACCATCAGGTGGCCCGTCTGTCTATCGAGGTTCAACGGTAGGCAGCGGCTCTGCTGTGCCCTGGCATTGCAGAAGTCTATGGGCGGCGGTGACTACTTACCATCAGGTGGCCCGTCTGCTCGTCTGTCTATCGAGGTTCAACGGTAGGCAGCGGCTCTGCTGTGCCCTGGCATTGCAGAAGTCTATGGGCGGCGGTGACTACTTACCATCAGGTGGCCCGTCTGCTCGTCTGTCTATCGAGGTTCAACGGTAGGCAGCGGCTCTGCTGTGCCCTGGCATTGCAGAATTCTATGGGCGGCGGTGACTACTTACCATCAGGTGGCCCTTCGGCTCGTCTGTCTATCGAGAGAATAAAAAAAAATCTTCTTATATGTTGTAGTTTTAATATTATACCAAGTTTTTGCAACACGCTGTACACAGCATGTTAGAATAGAAATAGAAACATATAGTTAAAAACCTTTATTTTTCTTGACATTGTATTTGATAACGAATTCAATATCGTTAGTTTTGACTGTTTTACGAATGGTGACTGTAATTTACGAGGTTTTAATTATTATTAGGAAAAACTACTGAAATCAGTTCAATCAGTCGTTTTTTAACAAACTACTTATAGGGTGTGCGTTTATTATGATACATGCTGAATTAAGCGATTTTTAACGTTAACGGTATGGAAATAAAATTGGTTTTGGCTTGTATTTCACTCACAACTTATTACCTTTTTCCAAACACCGGTATCCTTTTGACTCATGAGAGGTTAAAATAATATCGGGTTTTTTACACGCCATATCTTTTGTAGGTATATGTGTGACAACTGCGGGGCAAGATTCCTTACCAAATCAAATCTAAAAGCGCACATCGAATGGGTGCATTTGAAAAAATCTGACTTCAAATGTCCACAGTGTTTGAAGGTATACTTAGTTTAAGCTCCAGCAATTTCAAACACTGTCTTACAGAAAACCGGCGTGGAATGACCGCTTCTTGTGTTTGGTTTAAAGATATCTCTAGCAGTCTAAATCTTTTTCCTCTCCCCATATGCCCATGCCTTGATTTTAAGACTGACTCTTATTCTTCTGGTATTACGGATGTACTTTTTTGGATCCTGGCGCGGCAGTGACCACACTGCACCTGATGGTAAGCGCAGTGCCGGCCAATAGAGTATCAAGTAGCGAGAGATAATCTATTCTTTGCTATTTGAAGCAATCATGCCGGTCTGCTGTATACCTTCACACTGCGCCATGGGGCAAGGAAGTGAAGAAGCGGTCGAGGGTCTAGTGTCGGAGTACTCAGAACATCGTACCACAACTCTAGACCCTCGACACAAACCGGATGTACACTGGCTGACCCCAGCTGGCTGACGCGCCACACTTGCGTGTGCCACTATGTGTATGGCGGGTTTTACACCCTCAGGGGCGGTTCCGGCAGCAATTCTAGTATACCTTAGGATACCCCAGAATCCCCCCGTAAGCGCTGAAGAAGGCCACCGCGGGGTTTTAGCTGGTAGTGTCGGGTGGGGTGTACATAGGGCAGTGGCGGCGTAGCATGGGTTGCCACCCGGGGCGGTTTTCTATTGGGCACCCTCAAAATAAAACAATAAATTCTAATCGAAGGGGGGGGGGGGCTGCTGGGTGGTTGTCAGAGGTCTAAATCCCTAGTGAATACATTAAATCCAAGTTTGTAACTTTGACGAGTGTTCGCCCTGGGTTCTGGGTTTTTGAACCTCAACTGTAGATCCCACGGTTAAAACCGTTCAATACAAAATTGAAGAAATTAAAATATCACATATACACATAATATGTTGTTTAGTATTGTCACGGCTGTACAGTTTTTTTAAAAAATCATCACAATTAAAACATCGGATTCCTAAGTCTTCAAAGGCGGATTTTCGATCCACTGCGCGTCGTCGACGTTCGTCGCAAGCCCATGTCCTCCCTGTACGGATGTCCCGTATGGGCCGAGTCCCTGAAAGCCCGCTGCGTCGCCTTGCTGCGCAAACCGCAGCGTTTGGTGGATGCAGTGGAGGAGTGGCATACCAGGCTGGAAAGCCCAAGTGCGGGCTTGAGGACCGTCGCGGCAGTGCGTCCTGTCCTAAAGAGATGGCTAGACAGGCGCCACGGTGCGCCAACTTTCCGGCTGACGCAGGTGTTGACGGACCACGGGTGTTTCGGTTCGTTCCTGTGTCGGATCGGAAAGGAGCCACCATTGTGGCAACTGCCGCGAGGACACGACCCAACACACGTTGGAGGAGTGCCCAGCCTGGGATGAAGAGCGCAGCACTCTCAGAGCAGTCGTCGGAGGAGACCTCTCGCTGCCGGCCGTGGTGTCGTCCATGGTCGCCAGCCGGAGGTCCTGGCGTGCGGTGGTCCACTTCTGCGAGAGTGTCATCTCGCAGAAGGAGAGTGCCGAGAGGGATCGGGATCGAAATGATCCCTCCCGCCGCCAGAGAAGACGTAGGAGGCGCCGGGTGGACGACTGACCGGCGTCTCCCGCCCTGTGGAACGGGGGCGTTTGAATTCCACCACGGTAACCCCTGCCTGTCGTACATGGCGACTAATTGGGGCCATCGGGGGTCGCGGGCTCGCAGCGGGGGACTGTCAGCCCGAATCGATGCACTCCCAGTTTCGGAGCATCGTGTGACCCCGAGATGGACGGCAGCGCGGGTGGTAAGGCCTCGTTCGCTGTCGTTGTTCGGTGCGCGGGGGCTCCTTAGCCCTCCATGGAGATGAGCTGCTACGCGGCACCGCGCAGAGGCGATTCCGGCTGCAATTCTAGCACTCCTTAGAATACCCCGGGATCGCTCCGTAAGCGCCGAAGAAGGCCACCACGGGGTTTTAGCTGGTAGTGTCGGGTGGGGTGTACATAGGGGGTAGGGGCTCGGTCCAGCGGCAGCACGGATAGCCATCATCCGGGCGAGGGGGATGCTGGGTCGTAAGACCGGCTAGTCCAGCATACCCGTTTTATTCTTATTCCGCTTCCCTCCGGAGCGGGCGGCAGTAATAAAACGCTTACCCCGCGACAAAAAAAAGGCCCGTATTCTCTTTTCTGTCGCGACATATGATATATTTCTTTCACAGCAACCAAGTCCATCACATGTTGTATGCGCTCTATTATTTGTCACCCCCATTCATTACCATGTCCACGGTCCACGACCGCTTCTTAAAAAGAAATTCTGGCAGCTTCCAAGTGGCGCCTCAGTCCTAAAACTTGTAAAATAATTTCCAGTGCAGAAAATTCATCATAGATTTTGTCAGAATTGGAAATGTACCACGAAGTTTGCGTGAGCAGAACTTAAGGCTGAACAACACCAAATGTTATGAGAATGACATTCATTGCCTTGTAACTATGATCTAGGTCTCCGTGAAATCTATTAAGACGTTCTAAAGCTCTCTGCAGCTCTTCTGGCAATCTTAGTCCAGCATGTTGGGTCATTTCTCCTGGCCGCCCGTGCCGTCCTCGTCGGGCATATAAGATGCGCAAACAGCGACTGAGTTGCTCGAGCGAGTTATCACCACGTTGGCACCCCTTGGTGCTTGGTACCCGGGGCGGACCGCCCCCACCGCCCCCCCCTTACGCCGCCACTGACATAGGGGGTAGGGACTCGGCCCAGCGGCTGCCCGGATAGCCATCATCCAGGCGGGGGGGATGCTGGATCATAAGGCCGGCCAGTCCAGCATAACCGTTTTATTCTCATTCCGCTTCCCCCCGGAGCAGGCAGCAGTGATAAACAGCTTTCCCCGCGACATAAATAAAAGGTTTTATACCTTGTGTACGGTGAATTCAGAGGCCTCAGGTGCGACGGGGACCGTAGTACTTCGTAGTTGATACACAAGTTTGACCCAGTGTGAGGTCAGTACTATGTGTGTGGCTGTTGGGTGTTTTTATTCGACAGCCAGCATGTCGTAGCTGGTGAGTATCGGTTTTAAAACGAGAGGTTGCGGGTTCGATTCCCGATATAAACAAATTTTTGTTTCCATTCTTGTGGGACCGTATTCCCTTGTAGTTGATATGCAGATACAGGCAACCTAGCCTTAGACGGGCTCTGCATCAAAATTTATGAGGGCCCGAATAAATAAAGATTTTTTTGGAAAGACGTTAGGGGTCTTTGTTGCCGGGTCCCTTGTATCATTGATACTGCGGTAGCTACGCCCCTGCCACGATACACTTGTCCTGTGAGGTCAAGACTATGTGTGTGACAGTTTGGTGTATTTTTAACCGACTTCAAAAAAGGAGGAGGTTAACAATTCGTCAGAATCTTTTTTTATGTATGTTCCCCGATTACTCGAATACGCCTGGACCGATTCGAGAAATTCTTTTTTTGTTTAAATGGTTATACTACCCAGATGGTCCCATTGGTACCAAGTCAGGATCTGATGATGGGATCTCAGAAAAATCAAGGACAACCCTCAAATTTTATAGTGACTCAATTTTTTTTCTAGGTTTTGAGGACGGCGCGTTTGTTAAAGAATCACATAGCGTTTGTGCATGAGAAAAAACAATTACCACGAGACAAGATGTGCGATTATTGCGGGAAAGGGTTTACGGTGAGTTGTAATATTTAGGGATCTGTTTACTACCGTCCATTTAGAAGGCCTTTAATTACAACTTGCTTTACCATCAAAGAAAATATCGTGACGACCAGCGATCTATATGTACTACGTACTAGATGCGGCGACCAGAACAAACATTATGTTCCACCGAGTTGCGGTGTATACTCCACACCGACGTTAGTATGCTTCATGCCACATACGAATGCACACCAGTTAATTTGATTTATTTGTAGTGACATTCCCGAACAAATCTGCCTTAAATTGATTTACAGTGAAACTGTTAATAGTATATAAGGTAAATAACATAATTTCATAACGTTTAGTTTAGATCAATAAATATTTATTAATTTCAATTCTGAATACGGGAAGTCTATATTTCACAACAAAATTATATAGTTTGTCCTGTTTTGGCGCGCGGAAAGTCCCGTTCGAGAGAGTGACGGGAGTTATAACTTCCAAATAGTTCTTAGTAAAATGATAGATGGTATTAGTGGGCGGACAAGGTTTTCGGAACATCTTTTTTCTTCGACAGTTCGTGTCTATAGAATATAAGTTAATGGTGACAACCTGTATACCTTAGCATCTTCCACAAGAATAGAGTAGTCCTGTGTTTATTTTGTACATTATTCGATATGCAATCGAATATAATACGCAAAAGGAACAGAAAAGAAAAAAAAAATAGCTTGAAAAATGAGGTCACAATAGTTATTTTAAATATTGGTATGAGCAAAAATGGGCGCGTATTGGGAATATATCACTATCTCCCTCGCACAGCGGCACAGTAATGGCCATTCTGAGAGGTGACGTCACGGCTCATATCATGCAGCCTTTTACTGTCATTTGACAATTACCCCTTCCGGTGATTTGATTGGCGTCTAATTTATTTATTATTGTTCAGATAACAGCCTCCGTGGCGCAGTTGGCGAGTAGCCGGCTATGAAACGAGAGACAGTGGGTTCGATTCCCATACAAGGACAAAAGTTTGTGTGACAGACAGATATTTCTGTCCAGGGTCCGGGTGTTGTGAGAGGGTGCGTCTCTAGGTCCCCGATACCCACAACACAAGACTCGTATCTTAGTGTGGGGTCGGGGCTATGTGTGTGACTGTCAGGTGTTATTTCAGATGCGGCGCTGCCTCCAAGCCCACATAAGAACGCATACAGGAGAGCGTCCGTACCAATGCTCAGAATGTGCCGCCACCTTCGCCCATTCTGCTTCTTTATACAACCATAAGAAACTAGTCCACAATCCCCATAGAGAAAGAGGCCGGACACGTACGACGCCTGTAGCTGTAGTTACTTAATAAATACTTTATTAAATATTGTCTTTTATTTTCATGACTTATTTTGGCTTGTGGTAGGATTTTAACATCCGCCCGGATAGCGACCACCGTATACAGGGTGTAAAACCCGCCATAGTGGTACACGCAATTCACGCGTTCCGGGATCAGCCAGTGTACATTCGGTTTTTGTCGAGGGTCTAGAGTTGGGGTACGATGTTTGGCCGTTTTGTGACTAAGTACTCAGACACTAGACCCTCGACCGCTTCTTCACCTTCTTACTCATGGCGTAGTGTGAAGAAACTACACAGCAGGCCGGCATGATTGTATTGAGTAGCGGGGGATAGATTCTCTCGCTACTCGATACTCTAATTGGACGGCACTGTGTATGTATACCATCAGATGCAGTGTGGTCAAAAAATAAATGAAATAACGCCACATATTTTTCCAATGTTTTAATTCTGGGTACTTTATGTACAAGTCTGTTGTGATTATATAGCGCGGCACTATGTGCGAAGTTGGCGGGACACCGGGAGCACTGCAGCGGCCTCTCTCCGGTGTGCGACCAGATGTGACTGCGCAGGCTCTTGACGTGCTGGGAATAAATAAAAGATGCAATAAAAAAATTATTTGGATTAAAAAATAATTAAATTTTACGGCAATTTATTTGTGTTCCGCCCCGTGACCATGAAGGCTGTAAAGCTCTCATAACGGGTTAAAAAGGCAAATAAAATCCGTAAAATTAGTATTCATTTCAATTTTTAAAGGAGAATTCCCATTTTAGAAGTAGTCTGGCAAACAGAATGTCTGTGTTGTATAGGGGATTTCTTTTGAAACTTAATCAGATATAATTGATTAAAAATGACTACCAGTATTCATTGACGTAATACTTTATTACGTTTTTTTTTATTCGTCCAATGGACAGGCTATAGTCAATCGACCATGCTGCCTAGTAATACGTTTAAAACTTTATATACCGACAGTTTACATAAAAAAAACATGGAAACCCGCGTTCCAATTCCAAAAATGTTAACTTTAGATAGTATTTAGATACTTTATATACTATTTAAAACAACTTTGGAATTGACGCAAACTAGTACCGTGGTCCAAATATTCCTGGTCATTCTTTCAAAATGAAAATTAATTTTCATCTTTATTCATCATCATTAAATGTAAAAAAAATTACATTCAGTTTCAATGTGTAAGTATTCGCGTTACCTTAAATCACTAATTTTATAAATTTCTTTTTAGAAATGATTAAATAAATTATTTTCTCGAAAAGGGCAAATCGTGAGTAGCTTTTTGATGTGGAAGAGCCTAAAGACTGCCATTCATGTGTCTGCCTACCACTAAGAGATGTATGCGTGAATGTTTAATGCAACAATAAAACAATAAATATCATTAATCACTGTTTTCATTTATTTAAACTGATCTTTTTTTTTTTTTATCTTGGCTCGGCAAAGTGACCACACTGCACCTGATGGTAAGTGCAGTGCCGTCCAGTTATAGTATCAAGTAGCGAGTGATAATCTATCCCTCGCTACTCAATACAATCATGCCGGCCTGCTGTGTAGCTTCTTCACACTACGCCTAAAGGACCCAGGATCATAGGAAGGAGGGAACACGGTAGCTGGCAAACTGTTCCACAGTTTGATGGTGCGGCAAAAGTACGAGTTTGCGAACCTCTAAGTTCGGGCCGGGGTAGTAGACACCACAAAGCTGTGGCTCGCAATCCAGTACGCGTGGTTCTGGTATGGAAGGGAGAGGATGGGATAAGATCAAACAATTCTTCAGAGCATCTGAAGGTCATTTCAACATTATAAATATTCAAAATATAATTTCAATCTAGTCTCAGCGCCAAAAATGTGAGCATTAACATACACCGTCAACCGCGACATTGAAAGCAGGTAGAAAATAGATAATAAAAAACAGCTATCGCGGGACGTATGGCAGATGTGAAACATCGAAATTATTTTGCAGAAATAATGAGCATAAAAGGAAAGGAAATAAATATAGCCACTGTAAGAGTACTTTTTAATACAATCATTTATTCAATGACTACCGGCTTAATCTACTCTACCTTCGATTTTAATGGAAATATCGCGGGTCACTTACAAAATATTAGCGGGTAGATTGATATGTTATAGACTCGGTGGGGAAAGATTTATTATAAAAAGGAACGCCTCAACGCTCGCGGGAGCAGTCTATACGAAACTAGCGGGAGTGTAGCTCGGTTTTAATTAGTGTGTGTACAGTCATTCTCAGTGTAGTTTGTGTTCAATCGACGATTGCTAATAGCACAAACAATATATTGAGATTTTTTTAAAGAACAAGATGATCCATTCCCACCCCCAATCATTGACTTCTGTCGTCAGCACACCGCATTATATGTGTTATATTACCATATAGCGTGGCGACGCGTCGCCAGGCCAACAGTCTGTCGTACACATTAGATGTTTCACACCAATAAAACGCATTTTTTAATGTTACACAAACACACAGATACCCATGAATACCGATTTTTAGTCACTTCATAATCCAATGTAAATTTGATCAACATTCCGTCACAGCGTCAGATAAAGTGACAACAACAAAAATACGGTAGTTTCCTGTGTTTAATTTTGTACATTATTCGATATGCAACCGAATATAATACGCAAAAGAAACCCTTTTGCAAGAACAGCATCAAAATAACTGGAAATTTGAGGTCACATTATTTATTTTAAATAATGGCACGAGCAAAAATGTTTGCGTAGTGGGAACATATCACTATCTCCCTCGCACAACGGCACAGTAATGGCCATTCTGAGAGGTGACGTCACGGCTCATATCATGCATCCTTTTACTGTCATTTGACAATTACCCCTTCCAGCTGAATTGAATGACGTAATTTACTTATGTTTGTTCGTCTTACCTTGAACCCTTTCCCGCAGTACTGGCACAGTGTTTTGTCTTGCTCCAGTGTCGGCTCATTACCATGTTTGATTTTCATGTGTCTCTTCAAAGATTTCATGAAATTGAACGACTGCAATAAAAGAAAATCATCATGTAGGCATATAAAAGGCACTTATGACAGGTCAAAATACAAATGGAAATTCTCCATACGGAATGGGTAATTATGGTTAATGGGTTAGGAACTTGGAATCCACCATCAAGGGCTGATAGGCAGGGATACGACGAGGATAGGACTGGAAAAGGAGAAAGAGGATGACCGGAAAATGAAAGGAAACATGATCTGCGGTAAAGGAAGTTACGGGAGATGATGATCAGGAGAAGGGACAGGAATGGGAGGGGAGAAGTTGAAAGGAAACTGGACGGATTTGGAAGGAAAGTAATCCCTAGTCTAGCTAACCTACCAGCTTTTCACAAACTATCTTAGCGATGACGACCTATATAAAATTCAGCATTTGAATAAACTGCTTTAATCGTTACTGCTTTTTTTTATCCTGGCACGGCAAAGTGACCACACTGCACGTAATGGTAAGCGCAGTGCATTCCAAATAGAGTATCGAGTAGCGAGACAATCTTTCCTCCGCTACTCAACGCAATCATGGCGGCCTGCTTCTTCACACTACGCCATGGGGCAAGAAGGTGAAGAAGCGGTCTAGGGTGTAGTGTCTGAGTACTCAGAAGGTGTCTCAAACTCTATATCCTCGACAAAAATCATATGCACGCTGGCTGATCCCAGCCACTGCTTTAAGGAATCGGGATTTCCATTTCTCAGCGTAATGTAGAGGCTTTGTAATATTTTTTTCACATATTACAGACAAGTTAATTAACATACATTGAGCTGTTTTTTTACATGGCAAAGTGAGCACCCTGCAGTTGATGGTAAGCGAAGTGCCGTCCAGTTAAAGAAGCTACTACCCCGGCTGGAACCATGAGGTTTGCAAATCTCTGCCGCATCATGCCGAACAGTTTGTCAGCTAACGTATTCTCTCCTTCCTATGATCTTGGGTCCTTTAGGCGTAGTGTGAAGACTCAGCAGGTATGAGTCGAGTAGCGAGGTATAGTTACCTCTCGCTACTTGATACTCTAACTGGACGGTCTGCCACCATCAGGTGTGGTCACTTTGCCGTGCCAGGATAAAAAAATGAGATGCTCACTCCAAAACTTCGCTAACCACTGAATGCCGTGATCTAGTATTTTTGGTAACTGGTATCTAAGTTTTTTTTTATATTTTTTTTATATCATAGTCCGACAAACGAGCCAGTGGGTCACCTGATGTTAAGTGATCTCCACCGCCCATGAACATCCACAATACCGAAAGTATCATGTATGCGTTGTCGGCCTTAAAGGACAGGAATAGGGATTAGGGAAGGGAAGGGGGAATCTGGGCCTCCGGATATCTCACTTACCATATGAAACGCGACAGTGAACTGTCACTTTACGTTGGTTTTCTGTGAGACAGTGGTACTACCCCGGTCGAGCCGGCCCATTCATGCTGTAGACAAATATGTCTACAGCGTGGCTCTACCACTTTTAAGTTTAAATCAAAAGTGACTCTATTCCCGATTGGCTGGTGGTAGGATATTCATATCCGCCCGGATAGCGACCACCGTACACAGGGTGTAAAACCCGCCATAGTGGCACACGCAAGTGTGTCGCGTTCCGGGATCAGCCAGGGTACATCCGGTTTTTGTCGGAGGTCTGGAGTTGGTGTACAATGGCCATTTTGCGGCCTTCTTAGTACTCTGACACTAGACCCTCGACCCCTTCTTCACCTTCTTGCTTATGGCGTAGTGTGAAGAAGCAGGCCGGCATGAGTGTGTTGAGTAGCGGGGATAGATCGTCTCTCGCTACTCAGTACTCTATTTGGACCGCACTATGCCTACCATCAGGTACAGTGCGGTCACTTTGCTGTGCCAGGAAAAAAAAAAGTGGGAACAAGATCACTTACGCAGTTGTGATTGTTGAGGTCTCGGGTTCAATCCCCGGCCCAGGTAAAGTGATATTGCACTGCGCATCATCAGGTGCAGTGTGGTCATTTTGCCTTGTCAGAAAAAATAAACCTGGTCGGCCAACACCTATAATAACGCCAGAAAAGGAAGATTGTGGCAGACCATACCTGATCACATTCCTTGCACTGGTACTTTATCTTCAAATGTCTGTACTCTATATGTGCCCGAACTTGGTGTTTGGCCACAAACCTTTTCCCACAGTGATCGCAAATATACCTGATGACAATATTGTATTTAATCTATAAATATATCTGTATTAAATAGTGGTACAGCCACGCTGTAGACATATTTGTCTACAGCATGAATGAGCCGGCTCGACCGGGGTAGTACCACTGTCTATAAAACCAACGTAAAGTGAAAGTTTACTGTCGCGTTTCGTATGGTAAGTGAGATATCCGGAGGCCCAGATTCCCCCTTCCCTTCTCTAATCCCTATTCCTGTCCTTTAAGGCCGACAGCGCATACATGACACTTTCGGTATTGTGGATGTTCACGGGCGGTGGAGATCACTTAACATCAAGTGACCCACTGGCTCGTTTGTCGGACTATGCTATAAAAAAAACTCCCATGACTACAAGGACACCGGTGTCCGAATGATTAAGTGAGTGGTTAAAAATGTTTATTGGGAAAACTATTTGTGCACATCGTTGATATAGCCGGCACATAATATGTTTAAGAAAAATATATACACATGTCACATGCCAGGCGGTTACTAAATTTATACCGGGGCCACACATCTGGGGTTTCCGCCGGCTACCAGGTGATGGTCGAAGGCTAGACGCGTCAACTTGTATGCATCATTAGTTTATGTTACGGTTAATATGATTAATTGAAAAATTATTGATATTTATCCACCATTTTTTTTTAGTGCCTCGATAGGCAGACGAGCAGGCGGGCCACCTGATGGTAAGTAGTCACCGCCGCCCATAGACTTCTGCAATACCATGGCACAGCAGAGCCGCTGCCTACAGTTAAAAGCCGCTGCCTACCGTTGGCAAAGCCGCTGCCTACCGTTAGCAAAGCCGCTGCCTACCGTTAGCAAAGCCGCTGCCTACCGTTAGCAAAGCCGCTGCCTACCATCCATACTAATACTATAAACGGGAAAGTAACTCTGTTTCTTTGTTACCTCTTCACGACTAAACGGCTGAACGGATTGTAATGAAATTTGGTAAGGGAATAGATTATATCCTGGAGGACATAGGCAATTTTTTATCTCAAAAAACAACCTGGAAAGGGGTCAAATAGGAGTCCAAAATTTGTATGGGAAATCCATAATTCCTCGACTTAGGGATCTGTAAATTCATATTTAGGCTTTTGGTAGGAAATAAAGAAATACATGTTTCAACGTTTTTGAAAAATCATCCGTAAAAGGGGCAAAGTGAGGTTAAAGTTATGGGGTATTCTTTAGATGCAATCTCAAGATTCAGGCACAACACCTGAGAGGCTGGACAATCGCTACAGGTGCCTCAGTGCAGAAGACAACCCCTTGGATTGTATACTTCTGCTCCCGAATATAAACTCCACGCAGGCGGAGCCGCGAGCAACAGCTAGTTATTAATAATTGCCTCATGATTTGGTAAACGTGAATATAAAATTTAAATTCATCACTTTTCGTTTTTTTTTTTAATTCACTACTCTCGGTTAAAGTAATAAAATAAGACTCGAAGTTATTTGTTCAGTAGGTATCAACCATTTAATTTGCGAATAATAAGTCGGGCCTACTTTGCTGCCTTTTTTTACTGCCTGGATAGACAGACGAGCAGACGGGCCACCTGATGGTAAGTAGTCACCGCCGCCCATAGACTTCTGCAATGCCAGGGCACAGCAGAGCCGCTGCCTACCGTTGAACCTCGATAGACAGACGAGCAGACGGGCCACCTGATGGTAAGTAGTCACCGCCGCCCATAAACTTCTGCAATGCCAGGGCACAGCAGACCCGCTGCCTACCGTTGAACCTCGATAGACAAACGAGCAGACAGGCCACCTGATGGTAAGTAGTCCCCGCCGCC
Organism: Laothoe populi; assembly: GCA_905220505.1. Taxonomy (NCBI): domain Eukaryota; kingdom Metazoa; phylum Arthropoda; class Insecta; order Lepidoptera; family Sphingidae; genus Laothoe; species Laothoe populi. The sequence continues at coordinate 4,723,291 of HG992174.1, read as the reverse complement.
CATAGACTTCTGCAATGCCAGGGCACAGCAGAGCCGCTGCCTACCGTTGAACCTCGATAGACAGACGAGCAGACGGGCCACCTGATGGTAAGTAGTCACCGCCGCCCATAGACTTCTGCAATGCCAGGGCACAGCAGAGCCGCTGCCTACCGTTGAACCTCGATAGACAGACGAGCAGACAGGCCACCTGATGGTAAGTAGTCACCGCCGCCCATAGACTTCTGCAATGCCAGGGCACAGCAGAGCCGCTGCCTACCGTTGAAAGTCAGTACAGTCCTGAGACAATCCAGCGAATCAAACTCAGCGGGCTTGCTGGTCGATCTGTCATATCAAACTCAGCGGGCTTGGTTTTGGTCTGGTCGACCTGTCATTGCCAATTTACTGTTTTATACGCGATGGTTATGCTTACCTCCAGCCTCCGTGGCGTAGTTGGCGATTAACCGGCTGTGAAAGGAGAGGCCGTGGGTTCGATTCCCACAACGGGACAAATGTTTGTGTGACACAGATATTAGTGTCCGGGGTGTGTGTGTTGTGAGAGGGTGCGTCTCTCTAGGTCCCTGATACCCACAACACAAGACTCGTATCTTAGTGTGGGGTCGGGGCTATGTGTGTGACTGTTGGGTGTTATTTACCTTAGCTGCTGATTGGCGACATGCGTCGAATGCATCTTCAGATGAGCGTTCAATATTACTGCGTTCTTATATTGCCGCTTGCATATCGTACAGAATGCAGGAGTGTTGTCCGTATGTTCAGACTTACAGTGTAAGGTTATACCGCTCTGCGAACGGTACTCTTTGGCGCATATGTGACATTTGTATGTACGGTTCAGTTTTGCATGGACGGACCTAGAAATTGGTGTACATACATACATATAGACTCACGCCCGTAATCCCCGACGGGGTAGGCAGAGGTGCAACCAGTACACCCACTTTTCGGTCCCATAATGTGATAGGGGGCGAGCCTATCGCCATACCGGGCACAGGTTCCAGACTCCGGGCTAATACTGAGAATTTCTAGATAGAAAAACCCAATATCACTTTACCCGACCCGGGGATCGAACCCGAGACCTCAGCAAGGCAGCAGTCGTAACGCATGCTCAATTACAACTGCGCCACCGAGGCAGTCAAATTGGTGGCCGAGAAATTGGTGTATATTTTTTAAATAAATAAATAATATGATAAAGAGGAAAGATTTGTATGTATGTTTGTAACGAATTGGCTCAAAAAGTACTCGACCGATTTTAAAAATTCTTTCACCATTTGAATGCTATATTATCACTGATTAATATGGGCTATTTTAATCGCAAGAACATCCGGATCCCGGATATTCATAGCCACCCGGATAGCGACCATCGTACACAGGGTGTAAAACACGCCATAGTGGCACTCGTTAGTGTCGCGTTTCGGTATCAGCCAGGGTACATCCGGTTTTTGTCGGGGGTCTAGAGTTGAGGTACGATGTTCGGCCGTTTTGCGGCCTTCGAGTACGCTGACACTAGACCGCTTCTTCACCTTCTTGCCCATGGCGCAGTGAGAAGAAGCAGACATGATTGTGTTGAGTAGCGAGGGATTTTTGATGGGGGAGGGCGCTATTATGAATTTGCTTATGTAACAGCGGGCGTGACAATCTTATACTTACTCAACATGTTTCTTCAAATAGTTAATGTTTGATAAGAATTTCCCACACTCGCCACATTCCAGTCTTTTGCCGTGCGCTTGGCGTCTATGTTTCTTGTATTCACAGGAATTACTGAAACAAAACTAATAATAACTTCTACATTTATCGGCTACGCCCATGTCCGATTCAAATTTCCAGAATTTACAAACAAAAACCTATTTTAGGCACATCGTAAAAGTGACTATCAACAATTTATGAAATTTGGTTCTTGTTTAGAAATTACGTATATTCTTTTTTCGGACTTGTTTGCGTAGGGTATTATATCATTTTGGAAAATTGGTTAGGTGCGTTAATTAAAAAAAAAATGGGTGCGTGTACTTATGTACGCGCGTGAGAAGTTATATTTCTTTGGCATCATTAAAAAATGGTTTTTAATTGCATGCAAATATTATTAATATTTTAATTTATATCAATAAATAATACATACGGATAGTTAACCTCAATTATATTGGAGCACTTGAAAAAGTATATAAGCACAATTTTATGAGTGTTAGCGGACAGCTTCAGAGTGTTACTTTAAACACCTTAAAATTTCACTCTCATCATTTTTTCATAATGCACCAAAAGAAGTATAACTTCAAAAACTTGTGTGAATCCATTTTTTTACACCACCATGAATGAAAATACAAAAAAAAATGGGGAACAATGTCATTTTGATTAATTTTTGTGTAAAACCTACAGATTCTGGATTTTTTATGGTCATTGTGGATAGCAGTGCTACTTAGGTTGCCAAAACAAAAAAGAACAGACACATTTGGAAAATTGCGGTCGTGGTAGTTAAAAAAGTAGGTAGACTGCCTCGGTGGCGTAGTTGTAATTGCGCATGCGTTACGATTGCTGTGCTGAGGTCTCGGGTTGGATCCCCGGGTCAGGTAAAGTGATATTGGGTTTTTCTACCTAGAAATACTCAGAATTAACCCGGAGTCTGGAATGGTGCCAGGTGTGGCGATAGGCTCGCCCCCTATCACATTATGGGACCGAAATTCGGCGAAAAGTGGGTGTACTGGTTACACCTCTGCCTACCCCTTCGGGGATTACAGGCGTGAGTGTATATGTATGTATGTATGGTAGTTAAAAATATCCTAAGGGGTTTAAATTTTCAAAGATTTTAATTTTTTTTTGTAATATAACAAAAAATTAGATCCATATTTTTTTCGATTTTTTATGAGCTGATCTACCCCCCGGTGCTCGCTTATCGTTGAATTTTAGAACACGTTGTATATGTGGCTTTGCGCGTCAACACGTTAGGCGAATTACGCATTCCAAGACGAGTAAAAATTTCACACCTGGCATGTATGTAGCACGGCGGAAAACGCTTGATATGCATAATGCCGGCGGAAAACGCCTAGCGTGTGGTACCGCATATACTGACGTGCCTTAATAGTCTTAAATATGAGTTGTTACTTTCATTTAAAAACATAAATTATTTGTACAATACGGTAGTTTCCTGTGTTTAATTTTGTACATTATTACGTTAAAACAGAATCAAAATTGCTTGAAAAATTAGATTACAATATTTATTTTAAATATTGGTATGAGGAAAAATGTGTGCGTAGTGATATCACTATCTACCTCGCTCAACGGCACAGTAATGGCCATTCTGAGAGGTGACGTCACGGCTCATATCATGCATCATTTTACTGCCATTTGACAATTACCCCCTCCAGCAGATTTGAATGGCGTCTAGTTTACCTATTTTTGTTCGAATTAAGTTTGTTTTTTTTTTTATTAAATACATCCAACAGTCACACACATAGTGCTGACCCCACACTAGGTCAACCCTGTATCGTGGGTATCAAGAACTACGAGGGACTACGGTCCCACAACACACAGACCCGTCTATCTGTCGGTCACACAAACATTTTGTCTCAATATGGGAATCGAACCCACGGCCTCTCGTTTCACGGCCGGCTGTCTAGTCATGCATATTATAGTTCATAGCGGGTTTATCACTAACTGAAAAATTAATCTTTACACTTCATTAATCTAAATAGTAATTTTTTTTATGTGATACACTCACGTGGTGGTAAAATCACAGTCATCATGGTAGCATTCATACAATCTGCTGATTGACTCCCCGTTGGTACCATGGACTTCATTATAATGCATTATACACACATCTTCACTTTTGAATTTTAATTGGCACACCATACATTGATATCTGGAACAAATTTGCATCCGATCAACCGTGTTGCATGTGAAGTAAGGTTTATAAATTAAAAAAATACTAGCCCTGTATTAAACACTAGATTTTCTCTGTGGTCATGACGTCAGTTGGCTTTGTAAACAAATAAGCATATATTTTCTATGATAATAAGGTAGTTGACAGTAAGTTTGCTGGTGGTAGGATATTCATATCCGCCCGGATAGCGACCACCGTACACAGGGTGTAAAACCCGCCATAGTGGCACACGCAAGTGTGTCGCGTTCCGGGGTCAGCCAGTGTACATCCGGTTTTTCTCGAGGGTCTAGAGTTGGAGTACAATGTTTGGCCATTTTGCGGCCTTCTGAGACTCTGACAATAGACCCTCGACCGCTTCTTCACCTTCTTGCCCATGGCGTAGTGTGAAGCAGCAGGCCGGCATGATTGTGTTGAATAGCGGGGGATAGATCGTCTCTCACAACTCGATACTCTAATTGGACCGCACTTTACTTACCATCAGGTGCAGTGCGGACACTTTGCCGTCCCAGCATAAAAAAAAAGAGAAAACCTGATAGAATTTTGTTTTTTTTATAATAGGTTTTATTCAAAAAATATCGAAAATTAAACCAATTTGTTATTTCATATGTGAAAAGAGAGCATATTGTGACATGAAACACCCATCAGTCATTTATGACGTCACTGTTCGAAACACCTAAAACGCTGAGCCAAACGTCTATTCGTTTTGCGGATGGTGACGTCACACGAGAGGCCATGGTGTTTGGTTTCGTAGTGGGAATATATCACTATCTCCCTCGCACAACGGCACAGTAATGGACATTCTGAGAGGTGACGTCACTAATTAACTTATTGTTGTTCGGATTCATAAAATTCTTTCGATAATAGGTTTTAGGAAATGTACCTTGTTGATTAAATTAATAATTATTACTTTTTAAATGAAAATAAAACCGTCTTCAAAAAACCCAGACACAACTAAAAACCAAATAATATTGGTTACATTTACATCAATTAATTAGGTACATACAATTTAAATCAATTATTTTTGGAGTCAGTGCCGGTGTTGTTTTCTTTACTTTTAGATTCATAAAAACCAAGTATATTTTTTTGTATTATTCTGTTTTTTCCATGTTTTGGCTTTCACCGATTTTTTTAAAATTTCGATTCGGTTTTAAAACCAAACTACTCAACCGATTTTGATAAAAATTCTATGGGACCAATCTGGAAGTATATTCTCTGTAATAAAAGAAGAATTTTCCAAATCGGTTAATAAATGACGGAGTTCTGAGGTAACAAACATAAAAAAAAACATGGCGAATTGAGAACCTCCTCCTTTTTTTGAAGTTGGTTGAAAAGACCGTGTCCACTACCTTATTACAGCTTTAATATATAAAAGCAGAGTTTACCTTATCCAATGTCCTTTTCCATGCTTCTGCAATGCATTTTCACTTGCATACACACTTTGACACACTATGCAAACATAGTCGCCAATGTTCTGTAAAAAAAATCTTTCAACATTAAATTAAATAACACCCAACAGTCACACACATAGCCCCGACCCCACACTAAGATACGAGTCTTGTGTTGTGGGTATCAGGGACCTAGAGAGACGCACCCTCTCACAACACCCAGACCCCGAACGCAAATATCTGTCTGTCACACAAACATTTGTCCCGGAGTGGGAATCGAACCCACGGCCGTTTCACAGCCGGCTACAAATATGCCAGCCTGCTTCTTCACACTACGCCACATGGGCATGAAGAAGAAGCGGTTGAGGGTCTAGTGTCAGAGTACTCAGAACATCATACCCCAAATCTAGACCCCCGACAAAAACCGGATGTACACTGGCTGACCCCGGAGCGCGCCACTATGAGCTAGCTACTAGGTCGCTAGTAAAAAAATAAAATATTTTTCAATCATACCTTATCATGCTTCTGGATAACATGTTTGGAGAGTGTATCCTCATGGTTAAACCCGACAAGGCACAGTTCGCATTTATGCCTTAGATTCATATATTTAACATCTTTCGTCCTAGCTTCCCTCTCTGACTGCAACTCTTCATCAGTTTGTGAAACCAAGGCTATTTTACCCTCGAATATATATGTCATTGAAGGAATTATATTTTCTTGTGGGACAGGCTGGAAAGGAAATAACATATGCTCATGTGACAGTGTATATTGACAGCCTCCGTGGCAAAACAGGCTAGTAGCGGGCTGTAAAACGAGAGGTTAGTTTCGATTCCCACACCAGGACTAATGTTTGTGTGTTGTGACACCGTAGTCCCTCGTAATTCTTAATACCCACAAAACAGGTTTGATCTATGTTAGGTGTATTTTATTTAGTTACTAGCTGTTGCAATTAATAGCAGCGATAGCCTAGTTGGTTGCGGTACGGACTGTCAAGACGAAAGTCGTAGGTTCGAAACCCAAGTGGCATACACCTCTGACTTTTCTTAAGTTATGTGTGTATTAAAATGTTAATTATCGCTTGCTTTAACGGTGAAGAAAAACATCGTGAGGAAACCTGCATATCTGAGAGTTTTTCGAAGGTATGAGAAGTCTGCCAACCCGCATTAGGCCAGCGTGGTGGACTAATCCCTAACCCCTCTCATTAGTAGAGGAGGCCCGTGCCCAGCAGTGGGACAATGTTTAATACAGGGCTAGTATTATACTAGCTGTTGCTCGCGGCTCCACCCGCGTGCAGGTTATTTTCGGGAGCAGAAGCATACAATCCAAGGAGTCTTCTAGCCTATATTAATCAGTGATAATGTAGTATTCAAATGGTGAAAGAATTTTTAAAATCGGTCCAGTACTTTTGGAGCCAATTCGTTACAAACATACTTACATACAAATCATTCCTCTTTATAATATTATAGTATATATAGTATAGATTATCGGAAATACGGCGGAAAGTGGGTGTACTGGTTACACCTCTGCCTACTCCTTCGAGGATTGCAGGCGTCAGTGTATATGTATTTAGGATCACTTACACTTATAAATATGTTTTTTGTAATGATAACAATAAATATTTATTTATTTATTAACTCTTTATTGTATACTTAAGATTTAAAAATAAAGAATAATTACATTTATATATTATAGTACAAATGGCGGTCTTATCGCTCTAGGAAATTTCTTCCAGACATCCATGGGATGGATATAAGAAAAGGAGAAAGAGAGGGCAGTCTATAGAATAAAGGATTAAAAGCACCAATAAATATAAATAAACAAAAATATGTTTAAATAAATATATATTTATACATATATATACACACATACATACACATACACACATATTAATGTATGATAAATAAATAAATAAAATACCTTTTTTATCTTCCCTTCACTGGCTGGAATGTCATCTGCTTTATTGTCACCCACATTTTTGTTGTTAATCAATATTTCACAGCCTGCCTCTTGCCAATTGTCAGTGTTTATGTGCCACGCTGGCATTTCAATTTCCATATCACCACTTAAGTTTAAAATATCATTAGTTGTTGGTCCATACTTTTCACTTACTTCATCATTCTTTGCACTTTTTAAATCATTTTTTCTCACATCATAATCTATTGATATGTCAGATAGTGTACTTGAATCTATATTTCTTGCAATATCAATAATATTGTGAAAGACATTCTTTGTTTTTACATCATTATTTAACGAAATGTCAATGGTCTTTGTACTTGAATCTTTATTTCTTGCAATATCAATAATATTGTGAAAGACATTCTTTGTATTGTTTTCTTCAGTCACCTTTAGATTTCTTGAAACACCAGAAGTGTTTTCAGTTAAAACATTTTTGTTTGACTTAATTTTTTCAGTTGCGGTTTTATATCCTGAATTAATCAATTCATCACATACATCAATATTGATTATTGAATCTGTTTCTTGTTTAATTGGTGTAATGGTTTGTTTTTTAGTTATATGTTTTTTTATAATTATTATTTTGTTTTTGTCTAAATTCATTAATGGATTTGGGTTGACTGAGACAACTTGTAGCTTACTTCTTTGGAATTTATCGGTTGCCTTTGAATGATCTGGCTGTAATGGTATTAAAATAAATCTGGATTCTTTATAGAATAAATTGGTTTCTTACAACTGCCTTGGTGTCTCAGTTTGGATTGCGCATGTGTTACGACTGCTGTGCTGAGGTCTCAGGTGCGATCACCGGGTAGGGTAAAGTGTTATTGGGATTTCTATTAAGGAATACTCAGTATAACCCAGAGACTGGAATTAGCACAGCAGTCGATAACGCATGCGCAATTACAACTGCAATACCGACGCTATTTTCCCTTTTTTTATATTAAATACATTTTTTTTTAGTGCCTTGATAGGCAGACGAGCAGACGGGCCACCTGATGGTAAGTAGTCACCGCCGCCCATAGACTTCTGCAATGGCAGAGCACAGCAAAGCCGCTGCCTACCGTTTACATCCAAAAGTCACAGATATAGCCCTGACCCCTCACTAGGTCATATTATATCATAGGTATCAAGAACTATGAGGGACTACGATCCTCCAACACCCAGACCGAAATTAAATATTTGTTGACCCCGCAAACATTTTAATCTGTGTGAAGATTGAATATATAGCCTTTCGTTTCACAGCCAACTACCCACTGCGCCACATAACCATACTTTTATTTTATACTATTTAGTGTTAAAAAATTAAATAAAATGTATTTATCAGGTAACTAGTAACCCATGTTTGACAGCTTCCGTGGTGCAGTGGGCGAGTTAGCCGGCTGTGAAACGAAGGGCCGCGGGTTCAATTCCTGCACCGAGACAAATGTTTGTGTGAAGGACAGATATTTGTTTTGGGTCTGGGTGTTGTGGGTCCATAGTCCCTCGTAATTGGTACCCACAATACAGGTTTTACCTAGTGTGGTGTAAGAATGTGTGTGACTGATGGGTGTTTTTATTTATTTATATTATGATTTCAACCATACATACCACTTTGCCTAAAATATTTTGCGCTACCTGTTTTTTAAAATCATCAATCTTTTTCAATATGCCATGGCAGTAATGGCATACTAGTGCCAATTTCAAATCAATCTGTAAAAAAAAATACTTATATTACCACACCAACTCCTTATAGAAGTAAAATAAAGAAGGAAAGATATTCCTTGTCCATTCACCTATTTGCAGAGACTGTTAGAAGGTGGGGGTTGGCTATAGATATCTGGTACCAGATTTAAATAGTAGGATGAATTTAGGGGTGTTCTAGGCTTAACTTAAGGCTTTTAAACTATTTGGATCTAGGAAGTGAGCTATAATTAATTACTATTTATTTTGATTGATTATTTTAATTAAGACATTACTTGAAATGGAGCATGGCTAAACTTTACTTTATGGGTTGTCGCTTTGGAAGTTCCTATCTTGGCAGGTGGTAATCTGTTACTAACGTTAAGTTATAACCATGGGGTTATTGATATATCTGCGGGATGGGAATGGTGCAGGGGGAAGCCTCTTCCCCTCCCCCCACTCCCGGCCCAATAAATCGATGGACATTTATGTTTTTTTTATTATAACCTAAAAACTTTAACCATGGATATCTCCTTAACCATGGGGTTGCGTCAAGTGGGGTTGATGCAGGGGGGTAGCCCCCTCCCCGCCCCATAAATCAACGGCCCATAGTGGAAAGTTTCACCTGGAGCATAATTCTATTGAAATTAAATCAAGCAATTAGTGTCCTCGGTAGAAAAAATTGTGTAACGAAATATAAAACTAGAAGATAAAAAATCTTTTTCACTGATAGTGATAATAGATAATAGATTTTGCTGGTGGTAGGATATTCATATCCGCCCGGATAGCGACCACCGTACACAGGTTGAAAAACCTGCCATAGTGGCACACGCAAGTGTGTCGCGTTCCAGGATCAGCCAGTGTACATCCGGTTTTTGGGGGTCTAGAGTTGGGGTACAATGTTTGGCCATTTTGCGGCCTTCTGAGTACTCTGACAATAGACCCTCAACCGCTTCTTCACCTTCTTGCCCATGGCGTAGTGTGAAGGAGCAGGCCGGCATGATTGTGTTGAGTAGCGGGGGATAGATCGTCTCTCGCTACTCGATACTCTAATTGGACTGTACTGCGCTTACCATCAGGTGAAGTGCGGTCACTTTGCCGTGCTCGGATAAAAAAAAAAAAAAAAATAGAGAGTTTCAGATTGTGAGATGTTTCCACTACACAACCATTTGTTTTTGCCATACCAATATTTAAGGTAATATTGTACTCATTTTTCAAACAATTTTGATTCTGTTTTACGAAAGGGTTTCTTTTGCATATTATATTCAGTTGGATATCAAATTATGTACAAAATTACACACAGGAAACTACATTATTACTAAGTATTGTAATTATGGTTTCTTATATTTACGCGAATATTATACATTGAAATAAAACGAAATTTTACGGATTATATTGCGGTTTATTTTACTTTTTGGGGTTTCAAAAAGTAAAATAAACCGCGATATAATCCGTAAAATTTCGTTTTATTTCAAAGTATTGTAATATTGGCATACAAAATAAATATTCGTGACATTTGCATATATACTTGGTTACTCTGTAAACAACTTATAAGTGTAATAACACAGTCTCTGCAGTATACAATTTAAACACAAAACAATAATATTATTAAATAACTTCAGACAAGTCCTTGGTGATCATTTGTTTTAACTCAATGAAATATTGAAATAAAACGAAATTTACGGATTCTTTCGCGGTTTATTTTACCTTTTTTTAAAGTAAAATAAATATCCGTTAGTTTCGTTTTATTTAAAGTATAATATTCGAGTAAACATAAGAAACCAATATCAATTAATTATTACGCCTTTGTGATAGTTTGTATTTTAAACAATCCAAATACTTACTTTGTCAACAAAATACTTTTCTAAAAAGTTGGTATGGGAGCAGCTTTTTAACTTTATTAATGGCAATTCACTAATGTTACAACAAACACAGCTTTTTTGTTTAGGAAACACAACAATCTGCCTCTTGCCGTCGGGTCGTTTTAATTCATAAAACTGCGATATTACTTTTAATTCTCCTATGTGATTTAATAAATCCATGTTGATAAACTTGTTATCACTTTAAATAATAGTGTAATTTCCTTGCTAAAAAGGCAATTATCAATAAACATTTGAATTGTCTTTTTTATTTTATTTTTTCTTAAAAAAGAAACGGCATAGGTTCTCAAACATACAGTCTTGTCTTTCTTTAGTTCATTCAATTTTATATAATATACTAAATCTATGTTCAATTCACATCCGGGCTCAAGTTGATAAGAGATTCAAATCAATATTTGTAGTTTTCTCCATTTAAAAGGTCACAGTCTTAACATTTCTTCTATATATTTTGATAAAGTCAAAAGATTTGACAAAGGCTACTATTCAATGCTAGATAAACATAATGTTGCCAGATCAAATTTAAATATCTGTAGGACGACGCGTTAAAAATAAGCAGAATTCCGAATAATCCATAAATCCACAGATCTTTCATAATTTTTAATATATTCTATTTGAACCTATGCTGGCATTAATGGCACAATTTTTTTTTATAAATATTTTACCGTATAAATTCTACGCTCTAAGGGAATAAAAAACGCAAATATTATTTGATTTGTTTATTCTTTTTAGGCACCTTATGTACAAGTCTATTGTGAGTATATAAAGACGCCTTATATGCGAATGTAGCAGGACAGCGGGTGCATTGTAGCGGCCTCTCTCCCGTGTGGCTGTACATATGACTTTTCAAACTTATTGTATGCTGAAAAAAAAATATTATAATAGAAAATATAAATAACTTCACCTCTGACGAGCTTAGATTATATATTAGCGTTCTATATTGGGCACTAATTCAAATCCTAAGGAATCAATGTGATTTTCAAATCGATAATTGTGATTTCTCGCCCTGGGGTATAAGTCAAGGACTTCAGCAACTATTGAGAAAGCTCTATAATATATAAATAAATATTGAAGTAACTTTAAACAGACACTTTTTTTTAATCGGACTCTTCAATGGATAACAGCAAATAAACAACGATAGTGTTTTGAAATCATACATAATAAGGCCATGGAGACTAGAGTATAAGGAGTACCATACTGCCTAGTCTTTGCCTAGTCTTGTATGTGGGGGACAAGTTGAAAAAGTGGTTTGTAAAGCAGCATATTATATCAGACAGATATTTGTGTCTGTGTGTTGTCAGACCGTGCGTCTCTCTATGTCCCTGATACCCACGACACAAGACTCGGTATCTTAGTATGGGATCGTGACTATGTGTGTGCTGCTGGAAGCTGGGGTGTTACATTATTACTCAAAAACCGACCACAATAGCACTAACATAAGCAAGTGGTATGATATGAATTTAGCAGTTGTAAACGAAGTGAGTCGCTATCCCACTCTAATAACTTTGAAATTACACAAGCTACGGAGATGCCAGCCTAATTGATCGCTTTTCGACGGACACTTTTTCACACACATAGATCGTACTTCTTATATTCTAGTCTCCATGGTAAAGCTAAACTGTATCTCTATCTCTCTCTCTTGCTCACCTTGAATGCCTTCCCGCAGATTTGGCACAGTTTCTGCTCGGGCGGTGGCGGCCGTGGTACGTCGCTATGTTTGTCGCACATATGTTTTCTTAAAGCTCTAGTGCAGCTGAGTATCTGTACATAAATATATGACACACTGTATACTTTTACCCTACGTTAAAGTGGGGTTATGGTTTATGAGTGTATTTAGTACATGGGTAGTTACAAAACAAAAAACACATAGAAATCATATATAGACATTACTCATACCTTATCACACTCTTTGCACTGGAATGGAACTTGTGAATGTTTTATTTCTATATGACTTCTGATGGCTGGTTTCGAGACGAATCTTTCACCGCAAATGTCGCAGATAAATCTGGGGAGGGTGTAATACAATTTAAATTAACCTCTTTCACTATGGTCTAAGGTCCGATTAAGAACGACCTGCACCCATTTGTTTAATGGATGAAAGTATATCATATAAAATTTTATATGATAAAATATAAATCGCGAGTGACTGCTTCGGTGGCGCAGTTGTAATTGCGTATGTGTTACGACTGCTGTGCTGAGGTCTCGGGTTCGATCCCCGGGGCGGGTAAACCGACATCAGGTTTTTCTATTAAGAAATACTCAGTGTCAGCCCCAAGTCTGGAATTGCGCCCGGTATGGCGATAGACTCGCCCCCTGTCACATTATGGGACCGATAATTCGGCGAAAAGTGGGTGTACTGGTTACACCTGTGCCTACCCCTTCGGGGATTACAGGCGTGAGTGTATATGTATGTATAATCTGTCAGATATTTTGTCTTCTTGTCTGTAAATTTGATTATCTGTCAGTAATTTTGTCTCCGTGTCTGTTTGTTCGATTGTTCATGTCGGTTATTTTGATTTTTTGTCTGTCTGTTTATTTAAATATATACTTACTTCTTCTGTTCATTGCTGACGTGTCTTGAGTGTGTTCTCAAATGTGCATCCAGATAGTGTTTGTCTATGAACAGTTTGTCGCACATTTTACAGTAAGCCATCTCGTCATTCGTAGTCTTGTGATGTGCCCGTGTGTGAAGCAACAAACCACCTCTATTATTGTACTGTTTGTCGCATTCTTTACACTTGTATGTACGATGGTTTTTCTCATGGATTTTTCTGCCCAACAAAAATAATGTGGTTTTTATTTACATTAACTTAGTTAGTTTAAAATATTTTTAGGAAAAATATTATCTATTTGAAAGTGAGTGAAATAGTTTCAGTAACTGTTCTTAAAACTACTTACAGGTGTGCCTTTATTATGTTACATCCTAATATTATAAATGCGAAAGTTTGGATGGATGGATGTTTGTTACTCAATCACGCTACAACGGCTGAACGGATCAGGTTGAAATTATGAAATAATGATCAGGTTGAAATATACAGATCCCGTGGGATAGTTAAGTTTTTCACAGAGCAAGGGATCGATATAATTTTTTGGATAGTGGCAGTTTAGGGATCAGAAAATGACATAGGTTACTTTTTATCCAGGAAAAATTTACACTTCCTATGGGATAGCAAAATATAGAAAAATGTATTGGAGTTTATATGAAATGGAAATTCAGAAATCGCGAAATATAAAATATCATCTGAGATACTTTAGAATCAAACACTTAGGAGGCTCATCTCCAATAAATTATGGGATGAAACGAATCGTTTGATATACTTGGATATAAGTAATAATTGTTTCCGTTCCGTGGGAGAGCAACAAACTCATTAAACGCGGACAGAGTTGCGGGCAAAACCTAGTAACTATATAAAACTTACATTACATGCTCTTTCATTGAAGTGGTATTTGCAAATAAGTTACCGCATATATTACAAGGTACTTTTTCACGATGTTTTCGTCTCACATGACTTCTGTATGCAGAATAGTCACTGGAACAAAGAACAATGATTAATTCGAAATATTATAAAGCCACAAGCTTTAAAAGTGTATTGAATCATTAGATGTGATGAATTATGGAAGTTATAGCGTACCGCCAAAAAAAATAGTACCTTTGATAATATAAAGAGAAAATAATATATAGAGTTATGAATAAATTAAAAGCCAAGCCTTCTGAATACGGTCGCGTTTTTTTGTTAATCAAAGTTCATAGCACTTTTGTTCATTGTTGTGATCAAATTTGTCGTTAGGGTAGTTTATCTGCGGGTAGGTCAATAATTACAAAACTAAGTGGGGGTAAAGGTTTGCAATAAAAAGGAGCGCTCGGGCGTTCCAGAACACAGTCCATTCTCGGGCTGTCCACGGTACGGGCGTGTAGTGCTTATCGTTGTTTACCGTTGTTAGTACGTTGTTTATTCAGCATAGAGGATTATGCTGTCCGTGCGCACTTGAGACTAATTGGAAAGTGGTATTTGGTATATCTCGATATGGGGTTGCGAACCTTAAGCACTAAGTTGTGAAACAGTGATAATCAAATTGATCACTATCGTGGTATTCATCATTTATTAAGGTACCCACCTTAAGTAGCTTTTAACCAACTTCAAAAAAGGAGGAGGTTAACAATTCGGCACAATCTTTTCTTTATGTATGTTCCCCGATTATTCGAAGACGCCTGGACCGATTCGAGATTTTTTTGTTTGTTTAAAAGGGTATACTTCCCAGGTTGTCCCATTGGCACCAACCCAGAATCTGATGATGGGATCTCAAGAAAAGGAAAAAAAATCTCAAGGAAAAATCAAGGGCAACCCCCAAATTTTATAGTGACGCATATATTGTCTTTTATTGAAGTCGGTGTACTTTTTATGAATCAAAAAACTTTTACTTATTAATAATTTTATGTTGCTAAAAATAGGGAAACTCACTTTGCAATATAATCACAACCCATGAAATGGCACGCGTAATAGTATTCTATCCGTTTACCATCCTTGCCGTGCTCTTTGTTATAATGTTCAATACAATTCTTGTCGTGCACAAATCTTTCACCGCATTCCATACACTTAAACCTAAAACATAACTGAATGGGTAGAGTTGAAGAGATGTTTCAGTGGCGCAAATATAACTACTGTCTCTCGCTATTTGATACTCTATCTGGACGGCACTGCGCTTACCATCAGGTGCAATGTGGTCACTTTGCCGCGCCAGAATAAAAAAAAAGTTGAATAAATAGGACTTCTCTCCTATACATACTAATATTTACGAACGATTTTGATGAAATTTTCAGGGAATCTTCAAATTATTCCCACGGGTGATCCTGTGAAGTTTGGTAGCGATCTGATCAACAGATTTTTTTCCTTTTTGATAATTTTGTGTCATATCTTCTTGGGCAAGAGTAATATTATATTTCGGTTGCACATAGCATAGCAACAAAACTCATTCAACATAATTGAAAAACTTTTATATTTTTTTATCGATTTTATGTACCTGGTCAATGAATCACCCTGTAGAATAGGTAAGATAACATGAATTGTAATTTTAATAAGTATTAAGGTTTTTTATAGTCAAGTGTAGTCCGATCAGACTTTATTATAAAACTAAGAAGAATTATGAGACTTCACATTTTTTTGTCAAAATTTCAAGTCTCTAACCCCAGCCGTTTAGGCTGTGCGTTGATATGTCAGTGAGTCAGTTTCTTCTTTTATATATAAGATGATAAAGTATTCGGAGCTCCAAATCTCGAGAAGTCGTCAAATATGAGGGATTTATTTAGTGCCTCGATAGGCAGACGAGCAGACGGGCCACCTGATGGTAAGTAGTCACCGCCGCCCATAGACTTCTGCAATCCCAGGGCACAGCAAAACCGCTGCCTACTGTAGAGTCTACAAGATCAAGCCGGCCGCCCCTTCCAAACGGCCCTCCTATAGTCTGATATTGGTAATACTACGGGATAGCGCTAAAAACCAGGGGAGAGACATTTTTTTTTATTCTGGCGCGGCAAAGTGTCCACACTGCACCTGATGGTAAGCGCAGTGCCGTCCAGATAGAGTATCAAGTAGCGAGAGACAGTCTATCCCCCGCTACTCCACACGATCATGCCGGCCTGCTGTTACGCCTAAAGGACCCAGGATCATAGGAGGGAGGGAACACGGTAGCTGGTAAACTGTTCCACAGCTTGATGGTGCGGCAAAAATACGAATTTGCGAACCTCTTAGTTCGGGCCGGGGTAGTAGACACCACGAAGCTGTGGCTCCGCAAGCCAGTACGCGTGGTTCTGGTATGGAAGGGAGAGGATGGGATAAGATCAAACAATTCTTCAGAGCATTCGCCATGATACAGACGGTAGAACACGCTAAGCGAGGAAATATCCCTACGCAGCTGCAGCGGCTCCAGGCTGTTACTCACGTCTGCATCATTCACAATGCGGATGGCCCGCCGCTGCAACCCATCAAAGGCATCGAGAAGGTACCTTGCGGAACCGTCCCAGAGGTGCGAGCAGTATTCCATTCCCGGCCGCACCTGCGCTTTAAATAAGCGGTAGAGCTGACCAGGCGTGAAAAACAGCCACACCCTGTTCAGGATTCCGACCCTGTGTGAAGTGGCGGATATTACGCCCTCGATGTGACTCCTTGGATTAAGATCGCAGCGGATATCCATACCTAGGACACTAAAGTCATTCCGCATTGCGAGTGGAACACCCTTAAGAACGGGGATGGGAGAAAACGGAGACTTCTTGCACGAGAACGCGCACACCTGGGTTTTCTTGGCATTTAACTCAACCCGATTCCTGGTACCCTATGATGAGATGAGATCCAAGGTCTAGTTGAGCTCAACGACAAGATCCTCGCGTCTCCTCTCAGTATCCGTCCGGCAACCAGGAGGCTTGCTGCTATAACGCCCATGAACCGTGCTGTCGTCTGCATAGCAATGAATGTTGCCAAGCGACAACATATCATTGATATGCAGAAGAAACAAGGTGGGCGAAATCACAGAACCTTGTGGTACTCCGGCATTTACTGACATGAGCTGCAAAGCGTGGCCATCAACGAGGACACGCATTCTACGCTCATGCAGAAAGCCGCAAATCCACTTGCACAGGTTGTCGGGCAGACCGTATGCTGGGAGCTTGGAGAGAAGGCCACGACGCCAGACCCTATCAAACGCCTTGGCTATGTCATAACATGCTTTTTTCATTCAGTTGCATAAATAAAAACGAATTACCTTCTCCAATGGGAGTCTCCGTGAGTTTTCAACCCCGCCTCGGACGCGTAAACACATTTACACACTTCACATACATATTTACTGTTCCTCTAAAAAGAATAATTACGTAATACATCCGACACCATCATCACAATAGATAAAGTTATAGAGCTAGTTAATAGGCGAGATTTATCGGGGTACCTTTATTCTACAGAAAACTGACGTAATATAAAAAAAACATGTAGGCATATACAAAGGTATTGTAAAAGTGGTTTACATTATAAGCTTTTTATATATTCCCGTCATCTACTTAAATTTACCTGTGGAGTACCATAATCACTACCTACTTACCGTATCATGCTTCTTCATATGATTCTTAAGAGATTCCTCATGAACAAAACTACTGAGACAGTCCTCGCATTTGTGGTCATGTTTTGCGTACTCATTCAGTCTTCTTTTTTCTCTTTCTAATTCCATCTCTTTCCTATTGAAATATATTATTTGTATCTTACCGTACAGGTCGCTTCTAGCAAATCTGACCTGAGAAATAATACTTTAGGGTTATTGGAGTTTTTAATTTTTTAATTACTGGATAACGGACTGGAGCGTGTTTCAGTATTAAATGAATTGAAATATTCTTAGTATGATATATACAAGATTAGTTTTTGTATACCATAAAGCCGAAACACCCAAATTAGATTTTGGTATAAAAGATCAGATAAATATATGACATCATAATAATAAGGAAAACTCACGCGGTGGCATGCACAAATAATGTATCCCGTTTCTTGAACGATGCATGGGTACACGCGCGCCGCGCGCTGTTGTTTGTTCAAAATGTCCATCCCTTTCCCTAATACACAAGCGGGCCCGTTTACGCATATTGCGCCGAATTTTTATTAAGTAATAAACAAAGTAACCAGGTTGACGAAAATTGTTATATGTTTTTGGGATACCAATATAACACGTTAAAAATTAGTGCAATGGGTTGTGCTACTGATTCTCAACAAACTACTTTCGGCTTTGTAGTATACTGAAAATAATGTTGTATATACAACTAGCTGTTGCTCGCGGCTCCGCCCACGTGTAGGTTATTTTCGGGAGCAGAAGTATACAATCCAAGGAGTTGTCTTCTGCACTGACGAAGTATGGATTAGGGTGGCTATAACTTTAGGGATGATTTGGCAAAAAAATTTAGACATGTATTTCTTTATTTCCTACCAAAAGCCTGAATACGAATTTTCAGATCCCTAACGTGAGGAATGACGGATTTCCCATATAAATTTTGAACTCCTGTTTCACCCCTTTCAAGATTGTTTTTTGAGAAAAAAGAGTTTATGTCCTTCTCCAGGATATAATCTATCTCCTTGCCAAATTTCATCACAATCCGGTCACCCGTTTAGTCGTGAAAAGGTAACAAACATACAAACAAACAGAGTCACTTTCGCATTTATAGTATTAGTTTGGATAAGAAGTATTGAGATGTACAGTAGCCTATCGGTGTGATTCAAACATCCAAATCTTTGAAATTCCATTCCTTTTCTTTATTACCGCGCCTATACAGTAAAAATAGTGATCAATCCCTGATAACATACCTTCTCGTGCTCCTTCATATGGTTGTCATAAGCCGCCTCGATGTCAAATAAAGCCGAACAAATCCTACATTCAAATTTATCATTTTTGCTTGTATCGACTGGTACTATAACCTTTTTAAATTTTGGTAAAATCGCATACTTTACGACAATTTTTCGTTGCTCTTTTTTTGCTGGATTTGCTACAGCTTTTGAGCTGTTTGGTCGGATATTTAGAATTGCTTGCGTCCCCGAGTTGGCTCTATGATTTTCCAGCATTATAACGGAACTCGAATGACTGGGCTAGAATCACAAAACTACAAAGAAACTCAAGTAGGTAGATGAAATTAAAACTGTTGGCGGGCAGCTCTATAGCGTGTTTACGTAACGCGCGACTGTAGGTAATTATTTCTTGGACAGGGCCTAGTCACAATACTGTATAGATAACATAACCGTGGTAGCGCAGTATCATCGAGTTAGAGTATCAACTAGCGAGAGAACATTCCCTCGCTACTCGAAACAGTCATACCCGCTGAGTAGCTCCTTTATACTACACAAGCAAGTGCATGCACTTTCTTTGAAAATGCTAAATATACAAATTTATGATGGTTTTCGGAGGATTTGACTAAACGGGGTTAAGTTTTATGAATAACAGATATGCCAGGTTTCCATGTTTCCATTCGAAATCCAATAGTAATTTACCTTATTTTCAACTTCCATCTGTACTTCTTTTACGGTTTTAGTTGGGTTGTTTACTAATGCAGGTTCTTTTTTTATCACCGAATCCGAAATGGGATAATTTAGGTCCACGTTTGGAAGTTTCTTGTAATCAGGTTCATGATGGACCTAAAAAGGGAACACACTCACTTAAATAAATAACACGCAACAGTAACACACATAAGTACATAACCCTGATACCATCACCCCCAAACTTACCACAAATGAGGAACAAATCAAAAGCCTCACTGTTTTTCACAAACTGTATATCTCCTTTAGACCAATAAAAAAAAATATAAATATAAGTTTTGCAAAAAGGCGATGTACATATTTAAGCAGTGTATATAATACATACAGCTCATAAATAGATAATTAAATACTTATTTTATTAATACCACTTTTTTGCAACAGCCTGTATAATTTTTTTACCTCAAACAACTTCATCACATTTGGCATCATCTTCTCTACATTACAAACATGCGATGCTGGTTCCAGTACTTCATCATCCAATTCAGAATCCACCATCTGGTTGACATCTTCAATAGCTGATTTAGTACTTTCATCCGAAAGGTATTCTTCTTTAAAATTTGTGTTTATTTCATGTTCCAATGTTTCAGGTATGAATATGTTGTTATCTAAAGTTGGTTTTTCATCCTCTGAGTTTATTGTAATTGTCATTATTTCTGATAGTTGCAGTGGCTTTATTGTTATCACACTGATTGGCTGGAATGTTAATTTCTATCTTAATATAAAATTCTTTTGTACATGTGTTTGTCACTGGGCTACTGCTAGTCTAAGTTTGCATTGAATAGGGTAGTTGACTTGATTTTTTTTATTGATTTAATCAACAAGTTACATTACCTAAAACCTATTATCGAAAGAATTTTATGAATCTGAACAAAAATAAGTAAATTAAACACTCAAATCTGCTGGAAGGGGTAGTTGTCAAATAACAGTACAAGGATGTATATCTGATAACGTGACGTCACGGTACTATGAATCGTCTGTACTGTACCGTTGTGCGAGGGAGATAGCGATATGTTCCCAATACGCCACCGTTTTCGCTTATGCCTGTGAGTATTTGCTCATACCAATATTTAAAATAAATATTGTGACCTCATTTTTCAAGCAATTTGGATTCTGTTTTCGCAAAAGAATTTCTTTTGCGTATTATATTAGATTGCATAGAGAATAATGTACAAAATTAAACACAGGAAACTACCCTATTGTATATTAAAAATAATAATAACATATACACCCAACAGTCACACATTTAGACCTCAGACTAAAAGCTGTGTCATAGGTATCAAGAACCCATCCCACAACACCCAGACCCGAAACAAATCTTTATATATTCCACAAACATTAGTCACAGTGTGGGGAATGAACAGTCTGTCAATAATCTTGATATAACACAAAAATACCTGTTTACTATTTGAATTGCATTGGTCCACTTGTTTCTTGAATCTCTCAATTTTCTTCAACATGTTATGACAATAAAGACACAGCATTGCTTTGGCAAGGTTTATCTATGAAATAGAAATATAAATTTACATACATATACACTCACGCCTGTAATCCCCGAAGGGGTAGGTAGAGGTGCAACCAGCACACCCACTTTTTGCCGAATATGTACAAAAGATATTGGGTACTAGCAAAAAATTACCTACAATTTATAAATTAATTGCACAATATTATAGCCAATTAAGATTAAAATTAAAAACATATAGATGTTTTTTTTTCACTCTCAAAGGCAAAGAAAGTTTGTTTACATTTTAGGACAGGTAATGAAATATGATTAACTTCTAGGGTGCAAAACGTTCGGAAATCGATAGATGAAACTTACTTTTTTTATAAAATAATAAATTAAATAACCATTATGAGAACAACTGCTTAATTTTATAAGAGGCCCGTCCTTTGTACGACAGCAAACGCAAGTTCGATCGACCCCTGCATAAATCTGGCTGGTACTGGCTACGGGTTGTTGGCCGTAAAACCGTTCTGCCACTCTGATATCGCGTAAGGAGTTCATTATGTTGTGTCCTTTTTTAATTTTTATACTATTATGTTGCGTTATTAGGACATTTTTATTGAAAGATACTGTAAACCATTGATATAAGCAATGCTGTAAACAAAGACATGTCAATTTGACAGTAGGGCTGTGATAAAATTTCAATATATCGAAATATTGATATTTATTTCTTGACTATATATCATATCTATATAGTTCGATATTGAAACATAGATATCGAATATAGATATTTTTGAAGTGATAACTTCTTAAGGGACGGTAAACTTCGTAACGCTTCGTAACGTAACGCGTTCATACATAACTACTCTATCTGGCTTCTTAATTTCTATTTCTTTCGTTCCATAATCTCGGTGCTAATTTTTTAGAGGTGAAAGTTCTTTAGAATTGTTGTGATTTGATTTGGTTGGGATCGAGTGGGATTGGATGGGATCGAGTGGGTAAAATATATTTTATACAAAATAAAATATTTTGTTAATAAATATTAATCAAGTTTAAATAATTACCTAAGCTTTTCTCAAGTTAAACAATATCAATTTTAACCCCTGGAGTCCGGAAGGATATTAAAAAAGTAAAGTAGTACGGAGTAAATAGAAGCCAAAATCAATTTTATTTACATAACATTAAAGTTGAAAATAGTATGTAAAAACGGCGAGTGTGTTGCCAGTGTTGTGGAGCACCGATGTTCCATTGGGACGTGAGTGGTTAAATAGTTCAACTTAGATAAGTTTAAGTTATCACTTCTGTCGAGCGTCCCGAGATGCAAAAGGTTTTTGTAAACAAATTTCTCATTTTTCTCGTAAATTATTGGAACTTCTACTCAGCTTAATCTAGTGTACTTTATTTACCCTATACTATGTGTTTCCTCTTTCCTTATTTTATTTATTTGTATAGTATCTTAATCGCTTAAATTTATTTAATAAATGTAGTTGATAATAAACTGTGTAAATCATTTTTGAGCTCATTACGATTACGATCGTCTTTACACGCTTTATATTAGCTACAGCTGTATCTAAGTAACGGAATCTTTCAACGTAATGTTTCACCACCTTCAAGACATCCAATTTACTTGAAAATTTCCACACGTATCAACGACCGATGACAATACAATATTTCATAACTTTGGCCTTATACCCTAACCAGGATCACCAAGGTCCAAGATAATAAAAAAATGTTATCATTTTACATCATTCTTTTTTATTATGTTTTGATTTGCAATCTAATCTTTTAATTTTTAGCTAATTAATAGTACGTGTGATACTAAATAAAAAATAATAATAAACTTAAAATAAACGCTTTAATATTTAGCTGAACTAAAAAGTAGAAAACAATTTGATTACAAATAATATTCGAAAAGTATCGATGTTTTGATCCAACGCGTTATTTTTTATGCTTGAGCATCACTACGCAACAAAGCTTTATCTTTTTTATAAATTTACTTTTTCTTAAATCAGAAAAGGCAAAGGTTCTCCACCATGCAGCCTTGTCTGTCTTTGTTCAAATCCGGGCACAAAGTGATGAGCGTGAAAGCCATATTTGTAGTTTTCTTCATAAAAAAACATTATTATGTATAACATTTCTCTATTCGGAACCGAAGCATATCTAGCATAGTCACAATATTTGACAAAGGCTATTCAATGCTAAAAATAATGTTGCCAGATCAAATCTAAATATCTGTAGGACTAGGGAAAAATATGCAATTCAGCAAAATCCGTAAATGTACAAATGCTTTATCTGACTATTTGAAGCTATGCTTGTATTGTGGAAGAAAAACTTATATTATGATTGAACTTTTTTAATTTTTTAGCGTATAAATTCCACGCTCTAAGGGTATAAAAAACGCCAATATTATTTGATTTGTTTATTCTTTTTAGGCACCTTATGTACAAGTCTATTGTGAGTATATAAAGACGCCTTATATGCGAATGTAGCAGGACAGCGGGTGCATTGTAGCGGCCTCTCTCCCGTGTGGCTGTACATATGACTTTTCAAACTTATTGTATGCTGAAAAAAAAAATATTATATTAAAAAATATAAATAACTTCACCTCTGACGAGCTTAGATTATTTTCGTTCTATATTGGGCACTAATTCAAATCCTAAGGAATCGATGTGATTTTCAAATCGATAATTGTGATTTCTCGCCCTGGGGTATAAGTCAAGGACCTCAGCAATTATTGAGAAAGCTCTATAATATATAAATAAATATTGAAGTAACTTTAAACAGACACTTTTTTTTTAATCGGACTCTTTAATTGATAACAGCAAATAAACAACGATAGTGTTTTGAAATCATACATAATAAAGCCATGGAGACTAGAGTATAAGGAGTACCATACTGCCTAGTTTTAACTTGTCTTGTATATGGGGGGACAAGTTGAAAAAGTGGTCTGTAAAGCAGCTTAATATATCAGACAGATATTTGTGTCTGGGTGTTGTGAGACCGTGCGTATCTCTATGTCCCTGATACCCACAACACAAGACTCATATCTTAGTATGGGATCGTGATTAAGTGACTGCTGGGTGCTGGGGTGTGTAATTATTACTCCAAAACCGACCACAATAGCACTAACATAAGCAAGTGGTATGATATGAATTAAGCAGTTGTAAACGGAGTGAGTCGCTATCCCACTCTAATAACTTCTTCTTTGAAATTACACAACTTGCTACGGAGGCGCCTGCGCCAGCCTAATTGATCGCTTTTCGACGGACACTTTTTCACACACATAGATTGTACTCCTTATACTGTAGTCTCCATGGTAAAGTAAACTATGTCTCTATCTCTCTCTCGCTTTCCTTTCTCTTGCTCACCTTGAATGCCTTCCCGCAGATTTGGCACAGTTTCTGCTCGGGCGGTGGCGGACGTGGTACGTCGCTATGTATGCCCCACATATGTTTTCTTAAAGCTCTGGTGCTGCTGAGTATCTATACATATATTTATAAGATGATAGATGTATACTTTAACCCTACAGTTAAAGTGGTGTTATGGTTTATGAGTGGATGGAGTAAGTGGGTAGTTAGTTGCTAATATATTTAACGCCAGTTTGTATTGCTAGAAAAAAAGGAAATCCGGTAGCGTAAACTGGATAATATATCACTATCTCCCTCGCATGCATGTATTAGGCAGTTACGTCACAATACTAATGACTTCTTTTTATCATTTGACAACTACCTACTAGGTTTAAATGATTTGTAGGTTATTTTTCTTAGGCAAATTTATAGAATTCTCTATATAAGATATGTTAGGTAAAAAAATACAGTTTTAAAACTAAGTATTCCATAATCGGAATAATAATTATAATATATTTTATATATCCTAATGTAGTCATAGATCACAGAGACATCTCTGAATATTTGGCGCTTATCAGTCATAATGAAGTCGATCTCATTCCTGGTGACATTATTGGGGCTTCGCCAAGTCCACTTCCTCTGGAAAAATGAATTCATCAAAAAGAGGCCCCGGGTCTCGAAAAAGTTGACTATTATTTGCCCCCTGTGATTCCTGCACCCATAGCCGAATGATCCTACCCTCGATTGTCCCTGTACCTGTCATTGTACTATTGTACATTGGCATTGAAGGCACCCATTACAATCCCCGGGCTATGGTAGGGTATCACAAAAAGCTATTTTTGGCGACGTAGAACGGACGCTCTCTGCGGTTGGACGAACACATCGCTGAGTTGGAAGAAGAGCTAAGTCACATTAACTGGCATATCGTAGGGCTATCCGATATCCGAAGACAGGGGGAGGAGAAGATGGCCCTAGATTCTGGTCACTTACTCTACTTCCGAGAAGGACACCAACCATCCCAAGGTGGCGTCAGATTTATTATCAACAAGTCACTAAAAAGCAATGCTGTGGAAGTTGGCAGCGTATCAGCTCGAGTGGCGTATCTTATCTTAAAAATAAACTCTGAAGGTTATACAAGTGTACGCCCCAACGTACGAAGACATAGGGAAAGCTATGTCTCGTACCAAGGCTTCCTACTGCGGTGAAATGGGTGACTTCAATGCCAAACTTAAGACTCCTAATAAATTGTTAATATTAATTTCTTACTACAGAGAAAAACATATTACGCAAAATTTTAAGAAAAAAAAACGATTATTTTTAAAAATAGATTTTTCTAAAATCGATTACTATTCAAGTGAGAAAAATCGATTTTTTGTCAATGTCACATCCCTACTATGTTTACTTGCGTGTGACGTCACCAGAGTTGCAATCAATCACAGAGCCTTCACATCACAGATAAAATTTTAAATAAATGTTGTATTTTATTTCGTTTAATTTGCAAGAAATATACATTATTTTGTTTATAATGAAATATGGTTTTTTAAGCTATTGTCTATCAGGATGACCACAATTTGCAGTGTATTTTCAATGTTGTCAAATAGCCTATTATATTGCCTATACGTTTAATTGAAACACGCCATCTTATGCTTTAGCTGTTGAGTTTTAAAATTAATAAAGAGAGCTGATTCGCATACTTCGTACCGATAGTGGAAAATTACGTAATATAAATACTTAGAGTAGGCAACCAAATACTCTAAGTATAAATACAACAAATTAGTTTATTATACTGTCAACAGATGGCACTATTTACTAATCGACTTATTGGCAAAACCTATACTTAAAACATTTTTCGTCGATAGCAAATATTAGCTTTAAAATGGTGTTTGAATCATTAAATTTGATGAAGAATTAAGGAAGTTATGGGATACGACAAAAAAAACGCCTTCGAGAAATAATACAAGATGTCCCAAAATAAAGTTTATATTTGTTTATCTTCCTGCGTGAACGCAACGCATCCGAGGGGCTCGGGGGGTATGTCAATAGGTAACCCGGCTCTTGGGAATTTAGTCTCTATGCAGCGTGTCTCGGGAGCGGACCGTGCGTTATGCTCGCGAGAGTTTTACAAATAACTTTGTAAATCATTGTAAATTGATCGCTTTTCGACGTTCCCTAACGTCTTGTTTTCAGATGAAGCTCATTATCATCTTAACAGGCACATGAATAAGCAGAACTCTCGCTAGTGGAGTGCAAAGAATACAAAACACAAGCATCAGAGACCCCTACATTCGCCTAAAGTGACAGTATGGGCTGCAATGTTAGCACGAGGAATTATCGGGCCTTACTTTTTTGAAGATGAAACAGGACATGCGTTACAATTAATTCGGAGCGTTATGTGGACATGTTTTATAATTTTTTGGTGCCTAAATTGCAAGACTTTACTGTCTATAACCAAAGAACATGGTTCCAGCCGGATGGAGCAACATCACACACGTCTAACAGATGTCTGCCGCGAATTCGTAAATTTTTCCCTGGGAAATTAATCTCCAGGAGAGGTGACATAAATTGGCCTCCACGTGGTCCTGATTTAACCCCTACGGACTTTTTCCTGTGGGGTTATATCAAATCTAAAGTTTACATCAATAAGCCAAGTTCTCTGGCGTATTTAAAATATCCTTCGCGAAATGGCAGCCATCGCGGAATACTTGCCGAGCCGTCATAAGGAATTTCAGCGTTCGGAAAAATGAGGGTTTACATTTGGACGATGTTATTTATAAGGCATAAATTCCCAAATTGTATATTTTAATAAATAAAAAATATATTTTCGATCGATGGAATACTTATTTTTTTATTGCTCCACAATATATAAACTTTCTTTTGGGACAACTTGTATATAGACATTACCCATACCTTATCACACTCTTTGCACTAGAATGGAACTTGTGAATGTTTTATTTCTATATGACTTCTGATGGTTGGTTTGTAGACGAATCTTTCACCGCAAATGTCGCAGACATATCTGGAGAGGACGTTTTACATTAACGCGGCCACTAAGGATTTTCTTTTTTTTATCCTGGCACGGCAAAGTGACCACACTGCACCTGATGGTAAGTGCAATGCCGTCCAGTTAAAGTATCAAGTAGCGAGAGACAATATATTCCTCGCTACTCAACACAATCATGTGCAGAACTGTCAGTTCTTGATTTTTTGTTTCATTCTCTTTTTTATATAAAAGAGAAGGTAAAGGTTCTCCACCATGCAGCCATGTCTGTCGTTAGTTTTTTCAAATCTAAATTGAAGAGACCGATTTTTGGAAAATCAATCTATTAAACCTCCTTTTTTTTATGAATAGATATATCCGATTTCGCTTCGAATCGATTATTGTCGGAAAAAATTGCCAGAGGCCGTTTTCAAATTTCCCCATAAAATATCCCAATTAATTTTAGCGATTAAATAGACCACTTACGAGGTCATTGATCAGCTCAGCTGTCGTTTGCATTTCATTTAAAGATTTTGGTTATAGAAATAAAAAAATAAAACTGAATAATCATTTATTTTATAAAACTTAGACGGACATTGTAATATCCAGTGATGGACACTAGTCAGTGGTGTCGTCTATCCCTATCCGGGTTGTGTAGCAGCCTGTTATGGTTGTAGAGCGCGGAGGAATGCGCGAAGGTGGCGCCACAGTGCACGCAGCTGTGCGGACGCTCGCCGGTGTGCGTTCGGATATGCGACCGGAGAATAGCTGCAGTCTGTAATATAAATATTCGAAATTCCACCGTAATTGATAATTTATTTAAGTTTTAAAGTAAATGGCGGTCTTTTTTTCAGAAATATACATCTACATTGATTTATTTATAATTAATTGACACGAAAGCTTACAGTAGAAATACACCAAGACGCTAAGTGTAAGAATTATGTACTACGAAACGCTAAAATTAACTGTAATAAATAAAAAGACAAATCAGAAAATACAAATTATAAAATAAAATCAATTTCTTATTTGTAGACTATTTTTAGGGCCAACACAAATTAAATTCAAATAATTGATTGCATTTTTTTGATGTGAAACATGTAATGCGGAGGGTCAGACCGACTATTGGCGTGGCGACGCGTCACCACGCTATATGACAATACTAACTGTTCCCAGCGGCGCGTGGTAGTTATTTATGAAAGAAAAGGTATAAAATCCATCGAGTCATCTTAAGCTAACACACACAGAAAACCAACGTAAAGTGACAGTTTACTGTCGCGTTTCGTATGGTAAGTGAGATATCCGGAGGCCCAGATTCCCCCTTCCCTTCCCTAATCCCTATTCCTGTCCTTTAAGGCCGACAGCGCATACACGATACTTTCGGTATTGTGGATGTTCATGGGCGGTGGAGATCACTTAACATCAGGTGACCCACAGGCTCGTATGTCGGACTATGCTATAAAAAAAACTACTACACAGCTTAAGCTATTATTATTAATTTTCGATAGCCTCCGTGGCGCAGTTGGCGAGTAGCCGGCTATGAAATGAGAGGCCTTGGGTTCGATTCCCACACCAGGACAAATGTTTGTGTGACAGACAGATATTAGTGTCCGGGGTGTGGGTGTTGTGATATACCCACAACACAAGACTCGTATCTTAGTGTGGGTCGGGGCTATGTGTGTGACTGTTGGGTGTTATTATTATTTCCTGGGTCCTTTAGGCGTAGTGTGAAGAAGCTAAACAGCAGGCCGGCATGATTGTGTTGAGTAGCGAGGGATAGACTGTCTCTTGCTTTATTACTCTATCTGGACGGCACTCTGCTTACCATCAGGTGCAGTGCGGTCACTTTGCCGCGCCAGAATAAAAAAAAAACATCTTTCTTTATTTTGCTATCCCATAGGAACCGTGCATTTTCCGGGATAAATAGTAGCCTATGCGCTATTCCAGACTACAATCCATCTCTGTTCAAATTTCAACCAGATCCGTCCAGCCGTTGTAGTGTGATTGGGTAACAAACATCCATCCAAACATTTGTATTTATAATATTAGTAGGATTAAGCAGATGTATATAAATTTTAGCTTTCTGTGGTCCTGATATAAACTTTAACTATGTAAAATCTCACGCTTTTACGTGATGCAAAGACTTTCTTTTCACATATTAAAATGACTGCCTCGGTGGCGCAGTTGTAATTGCGCAGGCGTTACAACCGCTGTGCCGAGGTCTCGGGTTCGATCCCCGGGTCGGGTAAAGTGATATTGGGTCTTCTATCTAGAAATTCTCAGTATTAGCCCGGAGTCTGGAACCTGTGCCCGGTGTGGCGATAGGCTCGCCCCCTATCACATTATGGGACCGAAATTTGGCGAAAAGTGGGTGTACTGGTTAAACCTCTGCCTACCCCTTCGGGGATTATAGACGTGAGTGTATATGTATGTATGTATGTAGTGTGTATATATATATATATTTTGGTACTTTAAAAGTATTTACTCACAGTAAACCCTTGTCCGCAGTAATCGCATATCTTGTTCCTCGGCGGGCGTTTCTTTTCGTGCACGAACTCGACGTGTTTCTTCAGTGTCGTGCTACTTCGGAACACCTGTATATATATCGATATATAAAGGACTAGCTTTTGCCCGCGGCTTCGCCCGCGTGGTATTTATTTTTGTAAGAAGAGGTATAAAATTCATGGAGACATCTTTAGTTATGACATCTTTCTATATTTTGCAATGATAAACATAGGAACCGTGCATTTTTTTTTATCCTGGCAGGGCAAAGTGACCGCACTGTACCTGATGGTAAGCGCAGTGCGGTCCAAATAGAGTACTGAGTAGCGAGAGACGATCTATCCCCGCTACTCAACACAATCATGCCGGCCTGCTTCTTCACACTACGCCATGAGCAAGAAGGTGAAGAAGGGGTCGAGGGTCTAGTGTCAGAGTACCTACTAAGAAGGCCGTATAATGGCCATTGTACCCCAACTCCAGACCCCCGACAAAAACCGGATGTACACTGGCTGATCCCGGAACGCGACACACTTGCATGTGCCACTATGGCGGGTTTTTCGCCCTGTGTACGGTGGTCGCTATCCGGGCGGATATGAATATCCTACCACCAGCATTTTCCGGGATAAAAAAGTTTATGTTATTCTCAGACCCCTCCAACTAAGTATTACTTACTTACAAAGAGTTACTTTCACACTTCTAGTATTAGTAGATATGAATAAGAATGACTATATCTTTAGGGATGATTTTGCAAAGAAATTTTTGGAAGTGGTAGAGCCACGCTGTAGACATATTTGTCTACAGCATGAATGGGCCGGCTCGACCGGGGTAGTACCACTGTCTCACAGAAAACCAACGTAA
The DNA here is from genome assembly GCA_905220505.1 of Laothoe populi. Lineage (NCBI taxonomy): Eukaryota > Metazoa > Arthropoda > Insecta > Lepidoptera > Sphingidae > Laothoe > Laothoe populi. The sequence continues at coordinate 4,692,386 of HG992174.1, read as the reverse complement.
AGTGACAGTTCACTGTCGCGTTTCGTATGGTAAGTGAGATAACCGGGGCCCAGATTCCCCCTTCCCTTCCCAAATCCCTATTCCTGGTCCTTTAAGGCTGACAGCGCATACATGACACTTTCGGTATTGTGGATGTTCATGGGCGGTGGAGATCACTTAACATCAGGTGACCCACTGGCTCGTTTGTCGGATTATACTATAAAAAAAACATGTGAAAGACCTCCCAGAACCGAAACAAATATCTGTCTGTCACACAAATATTTGTCTCGTTGCGGGAATCGAACCCACGGCTTCTCGTTTCACAGCCGGCTACTCGCCAACTGCGCCACGGAGGCTGTCAAGTATAACAGTACAGGGAAATTACGCATATTTCATTATTTCCGATCCGATAGTTACTTTTTACTGTTTTTAAGCAGCGATAGCCTAGTTGGTTGCGGTACGGATTGCCAAGACGAAAGTCGTAGGTTCGAAACCCAAGTTGCATACACCTCTGACATTTCTAAAGTTATGTGTGTATTAAATGTTAATTATCGCTTGCTTTAACGGTGAAGGAAAACATCGTGAGAAAACCTGCATATCTGAGAATTTTTTCGAAGGTATGAGAAGTCTGCCAACCCGCATTAGGCCAGCGTGGTGGACTAAGGCCTAACCCCTCTCATTAGTAGAGGAGGCCCAGCAGTGGGACAATGTTTAATACAGGGCTAGTATTATTATTATTATAGTTACTTTTACGGAGTTCTATAATAAAAACTTGTACCTTTGAACATTTCGTGCATCTGTTGTTTCTTATCTCGAGATGTTCCCACTCTATGTGACTTTTGAGGGTAGATTTCGATATGAAACGAGACCCACATTCGTCGCACCCAAACCTATGGAAAATAAGAAATCGAGTTTTTCATCACTCTCACGATGGTCATACATACATACATACATATACACTCACGCCTGTAATTTGTCATATCAACCAATTAGTACGATAATTGGTTGATATGACACAATTTTAGAAATGCCAAGAAATAATTAATTTTCTGCCACCTTTCTGCAACACTTGTAGTTTTAGTGTGGTATACTGTATATCTAAGAATTCTTCAAAGGTATGTGAAGTCTAGCCTGCATTACTCCAGCGTGGACATCTATACGCAATGGAAAATTAAAGTCATTCATCCTTATACAACTTATCTAAACCCACTGACCTCTTCTCAGCCTCCGTGATATGGTTGGAATGTGTGCGCAGATGATGGGCCAAGTTGTGCGCAGTTCTATAGTACGTGCGACAGTGCACGCAGTACGCACGTCTGTCGGCGGCGTCGTGTGCAGTGCCCATGTGTGTGAACAGGCCGGACTTGCCGCGGTACACCTTGCCGCAAGGCTCGCACTTGTACACGCGCGAGGACTGCTTGTGCAGGGTGCTGTGGGTAGAGGAGGCAGTGATGGACACTAATGAAATGGGTCTTTGGTAGGTAGAGGAGGCAGTGATGGACACTAATGAAATGAGTCGGTTTATCTGGCAAAGTGACCACACTACACCGGGTAAGCGCAGTGCCGTCTAGAGTATCAACCGAGAGACAATGTATCCCCTACTACTTGACACAGCGCCATGATTGGAATGTGTACGCAGATGATGGGCCAAGTTGTGCGCAGTCCTATAGTACGTGCGACAGTGCACGCAGTACGCACGTCTGTCGGCGGCGTCGTGTGCAGTGTCCATGTGTGTGAACAGGCCGGACTTGCCGCGGTACACCTTGCCGCAAGGCTCGCACTTGTACACGCGCGAGGATTGCTTGTGCAGGGTGCTGTGGGTAGAGGAGCCAGTTATGGACAATAATGAAATGGGTCTTTGGTAGGTAGAGGAGGCAGTGATAGACACAAATGAAATGGATCTTTGGTAGGTAGAGGAGGCAGTGATGGACACAAATGAAATGGGTCTTTGGTAGGTAGAGGAGGCAGTGATGGACACTAATGAAATGGGTCTTTGGTAGGTAGAGGAGGCAGTGATGGACACTAATGAAATGGGTCTTTGGTAGGTAGAGGAGGCAGTGATGGACACAAATGAAATGGGTCTTTGGTAGGTAGAGGAGGCAGTGATGGACACTAATGAAATGAGCCGAGATATCTAGCAAAGTGACCACACTACACCTGATGTTACCATCACCAGTCCCGTCTAGAGTATCAAGTCTGCTTGTGCAGGGTGCTGTGGAGCCAGTGATGGACACTAATCTGGGTCTTTGAGCCAGTTTTTGAAGTGATAACTTCTTATGGGAGGGAAAACCGCTTCGTACCGTAACGCGTTACGGCGCCACTCTGTCTGGCTTCTTTATTAATTTTTATTTCTTTCGTTCCATAATCTCTGTGCTATATTTTTTGAAGTGCAACTTCTTTAGAATCGTGTGATTTGATTTGCGTGGGATCGAATGGGATTGAGTGGGATCGAGTGGGAAATAGTTCACTTAGATTACTTTAAGTTATCACTTCTGTCGAGCGTCCCGAGACGCACACGTTTTTTTTATCTGGAAAAGTGACCACACTACACCTGATGATAAGCGCAGCGCCTTCTAGAGTATCAAGTAGCGAGAGACAATGTATCCCCCACTACTCAACACAATCATGCCGGGCTGCTTCTTCACACTACGCCATAGGAAAGAAGGTGAAGAAACGAAAACAAATAAACGGTGTGAAGAAGCAGCAAGGGATACATTATCTCCCGCTAGTTGATACTCTAACTGGACTGCGCTTAACACCAGGTGCAGTGCCAGGATAAAAAAACGACCTGGTCTATCAATTGTGTATACTTACTACATATGTATTTTGAGGCTGCTTTTATTCGTGAATTCGTTTCCACACAGATTGCATTTGTCTTTCTCCTGCTTGTGTTTCGACCTATGATATCTCAGACTACGATGGGACCTGAAATGTTTACAATCTCAACACAATAGACCCTCGACCACTTCTTCACCTTCTTGTCCATGGCGTAGTATGAAGCAGGCTGGCATGATTGTGTTGAGTAGCGGGGGATAGATTGTCTCTCGCTACTCGATACTCTAATTGGACGGCACTGCGCTTACCATCAGTTGCAGTGTGGTCACTTTGCCGTGCCAAGACAAAAAAATGGGTGCGTGTACTTATGTACGCGCCTCAGAATACAGAAAAAAACCAGAAACCGCCAGCGCGCTTAAAACTGAAGCAACAAAAACCACTCTTAAACAGAGTGGTTTGACGATTTTGCGATTAGTCACTCCTTTACAGTAAGCGCGTCGTGACGTATTGTACAAGTTTCAATTTTAATTTAAAAATGCCGTCTTGTGTTGTCCGTACATGTAAAAATGCTGCTGAGATTACAAAAAAACAGGATGGGATCACATTTCATCTGTAAATAGCGCATTCAAAGGTATATTTATTTAATTATTGAATTTCTTTTACTTATTGTGATCGTCTTAGAACATGACGCGTCCATTTTTTAAGTGTTGCCATTTTATTTTGATCGCAAATTTTACCCACTTATTTTTTTAATACTTTTATAGAATATTCACTATTTTTTATATATAGTTCTATTGTATATCGTTCTTGTAATTTTAGTTTCCCTAATGATGAAAAGAGAAATTCGGACTGGATGAAAATCATACAAAGAACTCGGCTAGATGAGTTTTGGAAACCATCAAGCCGGAGCGTAATTTGCTCAATTCATTTTGAAGAGCAATATTTTTATGACACAAAAAATGGTTTGAAAAGACTTAGGAAAGCACCTATTCCAACTAGGGTAGATGTAGTCATAATAATTACTTTATTTATATTGTATCCCTCCGGTTCAGAATTTTTGTCATGTATTTTGAAGTAGTTGTGTACAACGTTAGTTTACTACCCTACTTACAAATATTAGTTAATGTTTTTTTTATTAATATACTTTCTTTAGTGTTATAAGATTACCCCAAAAAGTGGGAAACAGCTCCGAGCTAGCAACATTACGCGGGTTGGAGGTGGGGCAGGCGCGGGACGTTACGTATTGTTTTGGACACAGCGCGGGGTATGTAATTCTTATTGAGCGCGGTTTCTGGTTTTTTCTGTATTCTGAGGTACGCGCGTGAGAAGTTATACTTTTTTGCCATCATTAAAAAATAGTTTTTAATTGCATGCAAATATTAATAATTTTAAGAATTAATAATAACGTCATGATGACGTACCCAAGAAGTATGTAGGAACAAACAAACCTTGCATTTTTATTATGTAGAAGCATCTAGAAGTCACTAGAAATGTAAGTATTATGAAAGACCTAAATAATATTACTGTATAGTACTAATTCGGTCTTTCATAATACCATAACGTACTGGCCACATTTAACTGATTAATTTAAATTTTATAATTCAGACCGAAGCTTCTAGCTCTTCTCCTTACATTTCTGCTAGCCTGGTACTTAGGACAACTTCAGAGGTGTTACTTTTATGTCACGCGCATTTTAAAATTTCACTCTCGTAATTTTTTTCGCCTAAAGAAGTATAACTTCAAAAAGTACTAGCTTATGATGCCTCCATTGTATACCTTTTCTACAGGCAACAGTTAGTTTGCTATAAAAATCCTAACTAAAACCCGTAAAGACCATAAAGGGACATACCGTGTTGTGTACTCACACTGCGCACACTGAAACTCCACCATGATGGCGCCAGCTGTGCTGTGAAGTTCGTTATAATGTTGAACAGCGCTATATTCGTCTCGGTATCTCTTTTTGCATATAGTACATTCGTACCTGAAAAAATATTTTAACCGACTTCCAAAAAAGGAGAAGGTTCTCAATTCGTCGGAATCTTTTTTTTATGTATGTTCCCCGATTACTCAAAGACGCCTGAACCGATTCGATAAATTCTTTTTTTGTTTAAAAGGGTATACTTCCCAGGTGGTCCCATTGGCACGAAGTCAAGTCAGTAAAATTTTATAGGGACTCTTAATTTGTTTTTTATTGAAGTCGGTGTACTTTTTATGAATTAAAAAACTTTTGTTTTTTTTTTCATAATTTCATAAGCCAGTATTTATTTTTGTCTGCATGATGGTAAGCGGTTACCGTAGCCTATGGACGCCTGCAACACCAGGAGCATCACATGCGCGTTGCCGACCCTTCAAAAACCTATTTACTCCCTTCTTGAAGAATCCCATCTGTAGTCCCCTTGGAAAACCTCGGCAATGAGCTCATTCCACATTCGGAGCGTTCGCGGGAGGAAATCCCTCTGAAACCACCATTTAGGTTCCAATGTGTGCAGGGGCGGTTCCGGTCGAAAATGGGGTGCTTCTCGTCCCGTGAGCCCGGGACCGTCTCTTATGCGCCGAAGAGGGCTACCGCGGGGTTTTTAGTTGGTATCGCCGGTGTAGAGAATTTGTTAGGGACTCGGCCCAGCGTTCGTCCGCATGTCAACATCTCTTCCGGACGGCTTAACGCTGGGTCGTAAGGCCGGCGAGCCCAACATAACCGTCCCGCCTCGCCCCCGGCTGGGCGGTAGTGATAAATCGCTTTTCCCCGCGAAAAAAAAGGTTCCAATGTGTGAGGATGAACTCCCTGTCGATGGCGAGCGGTGCGATGGTAGATTGGCCTTGGGTATCATGTCAAACAATTCCAATTTCAAACCATTATACTGGATTTTTGTCTATGCGCACAATTTTATAAGTTTGAAGTTGATCTATGATATCCGACCCATAACTAAATTAAATAAAACACATAGCCCCGACCCCACACTAAGATACGAGTCTTGTGTTGTGGGTATCAGGGATCTAGAGAGACGCACCCTCTCACAACACCCAGACCCCGGACACGAATTCCTGTCTGTCACACAAACATTTGTCCTGGTGTGGGAATCGAGCTCACTGTCTCTCGTTTCACAGCCGGCTACTCGCCTACTGCGCCACGGAGGCTGTCCGTTTGTTTCCATTTAATTAAAAATTAAATGGACACAATAAAGCTGTTAAAGTAATACCAAAATAAGTCAGCACGCATCGCCGCGCTGTTGCTCGGTACAACATGCGGTCATTGAACCTAGCATCAGCTGATTTTTTTTATCCTGTCACGTCAAAGTGGTCACACTGCACCTGATGATGGTACCGTCCAGTTAAAGTATCAAGTTGCGAGACACAACTATAGCACACTACTCGACACAATCATTCCGGCCTGCTGTTTTTAGGGTGTTATACATTATAATATTATTTTTCCCTACCACCAGGTGCAGTGTATTCACTTGGCAACAAAAATATCCCTCTTTTGGGTTGGTGAACAATATATTAGTTTGATAAACTCACCTTCGTAAATGTCTCCTGCAATGTTCCTTCAGGGACGAAGCAGAACTCAATACAGATTTACATAAATCACACGTGAAGCCAGTCTGAAAGAAATTGTTTAATACAGTTTAACGCCCGTTTTCACCAAGCTACGCTTAATTATAGTCAAGAACTAACGTTAAAGTAACGCGACAAGTAGGGAGCTAAACTAACTTTATTATGTTGTTTGTGTACATGACTGTTCCACGCCATTTCGAACTCAAAGCCGACGATACAAGTCTCACATTTGTATGGCAGCCTTAAGTACTTCTCTTCTTGCCGCAGCTCTCTTCTTTCGTTCAACATTTCTTCTTCTGTAAGAGTGATTGTTCGTAATTTTCCCGCATATTTTTGCTCTATCGTTTGTGCTAAAGAACGCTTTTTTGGTGGTTTCTCCTGAAAATAAGTTTTTAACCGACTTCAATATGAGGTTCTCAATTTGGTTATACATTTTTTAATGTTTGTTATTTCATCATTCGTCGTGAATCTGTCATATATAAAATAAAATTTTATACTTTTTAATTTCGTTAATGCGACACATATGCGTGTGCCACTATGGCGGGTTTTACACCCTGTGTATGGTGGTCGCTATCCAGGCGGATATGAATATCCTCGACCAGAAAGCATATAGTAAGCGCGCAATAGCGAACCAAGACGAAGCGAGTTTCAGGCCTCTGTTCTTCCCGAAAACCGCACCACATATTTATAAATTCAACCCTCAATAAAAATATTATTTTGCCTTTTCAAGCTCAATATCTGTTAAATTGCATATGACCCTCAACAATTGATTTTTTTATTATAATCAACAAGTTACATTACCTAAAACCTATATTAAAAATATTTTTATGAATCCGAACAAAAATAAGTAAATAAGACACCATCTGCAGAAATCTGATGGAAGGGTAATTGTCAAATGACAGTAAAAGGATAATTATATTATATGAGCCGTGACGTCACCTCTCAGAATGTGTCGCTGTGCGAGGGAGATAGTAAGATGTTCCCACTACGTACGCTTAAATAAATATTGTGACCTCATATTTCAAGCAATTTTGATTTCGTTTTCGCAAAATAGTTTCATTTGCGTATTATATAGGGTTGCATATCGAATTATATTCAAAATTAAACACTGGAAACCCTATTACCTTCTTAACATTCTTCTTCTTTCGCTTCTTAACTTGCTTCTTCACTTCTGCCAGCGGCATGTCGAATTCATCAGAGAAATCATGTTCTACCTTCACTTCAGTTGCTATTTCATACTGAGGTTCATCTAATTCAGTTTTACAATCATTGTTGATGTCTACTGTAATTTCAGTTTTAGATATTTCGAGGTTATGTACTCTTGGTTTTATAAGTGGTACCTGGAAAGATGTCAAATTATTAGTTAAATATTATAATAGTCATTGGTATGGTGATAGCGTAGGTAGGCTGAGAAACAAGACATTAAATATACCCAATACATAGTCATATTATGTATATGACCCTGACCCCACACTAGGTCAAACCTGTATCTGGGTACCAACTACGAGTGACTACACACAACACCCAGACCCGAAACAAATATCTGTTTGTCAGACAAAAATTTATCTCATTGCGGGAACTGAATCCATATCCTCTCACAGCCGGCTAGTTGCCCATGGCACGGAAGCTAGCTGATAGGTTCTAGATTCTTTCCAGTCTGGAATTGGATTTTGGGGCTGATGTGGCGATAGACTCAGCATCTAGTAGACGTATTTTTTATAATTTAATTAATTAAAACCTATTATAATTAAGTTAGAATCTATTCAAGTCTTAGAGAAGGGAAAATAGTCAAAAATAATACACAATATGATTCATGACGTCACCGCCCGCAATGGCCATTACGGTGTAGTCGTGCGAGGGAGATAGAGATATTCCCACTTATGCATAAATAATAGTTAATATAATAATTAATAACATCCTTTTTAACCAAATTTGATAGCTTCTTAGATTTTTTTGTCCTGGCATGGCAGTGACCATACTGCACCTGATGGTAAGCTCAGTGTCGTCCAATTAGAGCATAAAGTAGCGAGAGATAATCTATCTCCCGCTACTCAACACAATCTTACCGGCTTGCTTTTTCACACTACGCCATGGGCAAGAAGGTGAAGACGCGGTCGAGGGTCTAGAATAGAGAGTAGGTACTCAGAAAGCCGCAAATCGTATCCCAACTTTAGACCCCCGACAGAAACCGGATGTACCACTGTACAGCCACTGCTAATCCCGGAACGCGACACACTTGGGTGTGCCGCTATGGCGGGTTACACCCTGTGTACGGCGGTCGCTATCCGGGCGGATATGAATATCCTACCACCAGCTAAATCATTACACATCACAGCACAACAAATAATGTCCAACACAGGAACCTCTATTGTTTATATTTTTTATTAAAAATATCCTGCTACATTCACCATGCAGCAGGTTAACATGTAACAAATACAGTTGTATTACCTGCTCATTTAAAACTTGAACACATTCTTCAACTTGTTGCTTGAATTGATGTATTTTCTGCAGCATTCTGTGACATTGAATGCATACGTAGTTGTGATACTCCATCTGTTGAATAACAAAATCCATACTAATACTATAAATGCGAAAGTAACTCTGTTTGTTTGTTACCTTTTCACGTCTAAACGGCTGACCAGATTGTGATGAAATTTGGCAAGGAGATAGATTATATCCTGGAGAAGGACATAGGCTATCTTTTTCTCAAAAAACAACCTTGAAAGGGGTCAAATAGGAGTTCAACATTTGTATGGGAAATCCATAATTCCTTGACTTAGGGATCTGGAAATTTAGGCTTTTGGTAGGAAATAAAGAAATACGTGTTTCAACGTTTTTGAAAAATCATCCCTAAAAGGGGCAAAGTGAGGTTAAACTTATGAGGTATTTTTTAGATGCAATCTCAAGATTCAGGCACAACACCTGAGAGGCTGGACAATCGCTACAGGTGCCTCAGTGCAGAAGACAACTCCTTGGATTGTATACTTCTGCTCCCGAAAAGAACCTACAAATGGGCGGAGCCGCGAGCAACAGCTAGTAACTGAATAATAACGAAATATTATAAATATAAATAGCGTGATCAGGTGGCTTGGTTGGTGGTTGTAATATCACAATACGAATTCATGGTACAAAATTGCATTGTAATATTTCAACAAGACTACCTACTATAAGAGGTTAGTGGTAGGCTGGCAGGTGTAATTTGCGAGTATCGTCAGTCAATTCAAGTAAAGGGTAGTTTTCAAAATGAATCAGGATTTGACAGTAGTGGACTAAAGCCATGTCATGGCCTCTGGTGTGACGTGACCATCCGCAAAACTAATAGACGTTTGGCTCAGCGTTTTAGTTGCTTTGGTGATGGTGACGTCATGCTTGACTGATAGGTGTTTCATGTCACGTGACAAAATTTATTTTTACATATTTGTTTCTTGAAAATATTATATAATCACATATAAAATAACAAATTGGTTTAATTTTCTATACATTTAGACTAAAATCTATTATAAAAATAAAAATTCTATCAGGTTTTCACTTACTGTCAACTTCCCTATAATATCTTAGTGTGGGGACAGGACTATGTGTGTCCACTGTCCATTGGGTGTTATTTAATTATACACATATTAGCTCAGAACAATCACGGAAAATATATATATTTTTTTATAGTATAGTCCGACAAACGAGCCTGATGTTAAGTGATCTCCACCACCCATGAACATCCACAATACCGAAAGTATCATGTATGCGCTGTCGGCCTTAAAGGACAGGAATAGGGATTTGGGAAGGGAAGGGGGAATCTGGGCCTCCGGTTATCTCACTTACCATACGAAACGCGACAGTAAACTGTCACTTTACGTTGGTTTTCTGTGAGACAGTGGTACTACCACGGTCGAGCCGGCCCATTCATGCTGTAGACAAATATGTCTACAGCGTGGCTCTACCACTTCCAAATAAATGCTTCTAATGCCACCATAGTGCACCAAGCTGACTTTCATGCCATCATGTGATAATAAATGGGAAAGTTATGAGTGAATTTATGAATTAAATAACAATTTGGTATTTCCTTAGGTTTTATATACAGGACTGTATGTTTGTTGACACCACTTTTTGATATAATATGACCTGGGATTGGAACCTAGGACAGTTAACTAGATTGTTAGCTGGGTTTTTTATACAGGATTATACAGGTTTGTTAGCACCAAAATTACTTTTGTTATTATCTGACCTGGGATTGGAACCTAGGACAGTACTGAATTGTTAGCTTAAGTATATTGGCACTAGACTATTAGGGTATCCTTTCATTTCAACATTTAGTGTCTAACCAATGTTAAATCAATTGAATTGCAAATTATATAGAAATGTTTTGGGAACAATAAGTTGTTATAAATTTCTGTAGTGCAAATAAAATATTTTCTTTTACATACATACATATACATATACACTCACGCCTGTAATCCCCGAAGCGGTAGGCAGTGGTGTAACCAGTACACCCACTTTTCGCCGAATTTCGGTCCCATAATGTGATAGGGGCGAGCCTATCGCCACACCGGGCACCATTACAGACTCCGGGTTAATACTGAGTATTTCTAGGTAGAAAAACCCAATATCACTTTACCCAACCCGGGGATCGAACCCGAGACAATAGTCGTATGTTCGAAACCTAAGTGGCATACACTGACTTTTCTAAAGTTATGTGTGTATTAAATGTTAGTTATCGCTTGTTTTAATAGTGAAGGAAAACATTGTGAGGAAACCTGCATACCTGAGAATTCTTATACGAATTTCGAAGGTATGTGAAGTCTACCAACCCGCATTAGGCCAGCGCTGTGGACTAAGGCCTAACCCCTCTCATTAATAGAGGAGGCCCGTGCCCAGCAGTGGGACAATGTTTAATACAGGGCTAGTATTATTATTTTTATTTTATTAGAAAGAGTTTTAGCAACTTTTTTCTTATCCTATTCTGGTAAATTAGCATTACTGTAGATCTCTGCTCTGTTATTAATTCCGTAACATAGAGCATTTTAGTGATGTTATGTTTAAATTCTCTTAATTTATAGATGCGTTATGCAAAACTATAAATAAAGTCGTCGGCCATTTTGACTACATGCCAATACATTTTGTTCCAACTGTAAAGGTGTATTTATCCAAAATATGAATGAAAATTTGAATGGATGTATATTGCTCTTCTATTGTATTTATATGTAATTTTAACAAACCGCCAAACATATTTTACTTAGAACTTACCTTGTATTTGAAGAAACACTCCAAGAAGGCGGAATGTTTACATGATAATAGGTTGATAAATAGATTTTCTTTGGAAAGACAACAAATGCACACGGCTCCAATAGATATTTCTTCAATGTTTTCTTCACTTGCAATGTATTCAGGTAGCGAAATATCAAGAAATTTAGCCATTTTCAAGTCTGAACTTTATACCAATTCAATAGACTTTAGTATAAAAAAAATTAAGAACTGTCTATTGCAATTGGTAATATAATGCCATTTTTTTGTATTTGACACATGCAGTAACGCAAACAAAGTTGATTGGAATAAAATTGCTGCGTGTAAAGTTACGTCTTTATAAGCGTTTTATTATTGAATAAAAGAAATGTTAATTTAATGAGTAATTCTGAAATCACTTATTTTACTTCTGAATAAATAACGAATACATTTTACAAATGTTTTCTTGTTGTAAGCATAATCCATAACAACACAGCAAAAGTGTATTCTTTAATTTAGATATAATTAGGTAGATCATATTTACAATAACTAAACGCATTGCTATTTCAGAAAAAAAATTGGACATAGCATTTTTTATTGACCAAATTAATGTTTATTTGTATACTTTACATGTATTTTACCAATAAATTATGAATTAAAGTGCAATTATTTTTTAAAACAAATCACTATGGACACGGAAGAAAACAGTATATGCTGCGCCTGTCTTAGCTTTGGCCGTAAAATGATAGCCGTGGACGATTGTTTTAAAAAACAGTGTTTTTCACAAATTATTAATGAAATACCTGTAAGTACATATTATATATTGAACTTATACTTATCGCCGTGCTGAATTTGATATGTAAAGTTTATTCTCTTTAATAATTAGCTTTGAAATACACCATTAAAATTGATTTTCTATGCCTTGTGTTCTGTACAGTACGCATAGCACTAACCGCCTATGCTACATTCCCTAACTCTATTTGTAAATGCTAGCTTCCCTAGGAAATATACTGTACGTGTGCACATATCAGTAAAATACCGAAGCTTTTAGCAAATGCTCGGCGGCAGTGTTTACAAAATAAAATTTGTCTTTTTTCTTCTCTTGTGTCTATTGTCTTTGTAGAGGAACGTTTCTCGTTTTTGCCAATGTACGATACGGGTCTAGAGATGGGGTATGATGTTTGGCCATGTTGTGGCCTTCTGAGTACTCTGACACTATACCCTCGATCGCTTCTTCACCTCCTTGCCCCATGGCGTAGTGTGAAGAAGCCACACAGCAGGCCGGCATGATAGAGTAGCGGTGGATAGATTCTCTCCCTACTCGATACTCTAACTGGACAGTACTGAGTTTAAGATCAGGTGCAGTGTGGTCACTTTGCCGTGCCAGGATTTAAAAAAACCTTTCATTTCAGTCAGTTGCTCAGTCACAGCTAATTTGTATAATTACAGATGTCTGTACCTGAAGGCACGCTATCTCTTTGTTGGGAGTGCAATGCGTTAATAACTAGGTTTCTAAGATTCAAGGACCAAGTGAAATGTTCCTACCGTATCTTCCAAGAGTATCTTAATAAGGTAAGGCTAAGATAAGGCTTTTTACATGGTAAAGTCCTATTTATTATTGGAATTAATTGTATACCAACCCAGTAACTACAGTATTGACATACATAACGCAGGCTTATCAACCAATATTGGTCGGTATGACATAATTTACTCATAATTACAATCTTTGATAGTCTCAACATTTTAAAATATATATTATTAACGGTATCATAACACGTTGGCAATCATTATATAAATTATTCTCTATGTCTTTCCTGTCTATGTGAGTTTGTGATCAAACCGGCAAATGGTTGATAAGCAAGTATTATATGTGATCAGACTGCAGCCACAGTTGTGGGACTGTTGTTCTTCGTAGTTGATACCCACAATACAGTACCCAGTGTGGGGGTCAGGACTATGTGTGACTTTTGGGTGTATTACTCTTATTAATTAAAAAACAGCTAAACATTATTCCATATTTCCAGAATATAAAATTATCAGCAATAAAATCGAATTCCAAACTATGCAATCACAAACTAAAAAGTATATCATGCCAAATAGAATTGGATACTGAATTGAAACAAGAGGAACCGGAAAAGTTTGACGTTGAAATAAAAGAAGAGATGGATACTTTCTCCGATCATTCTGAAGATAACAGACTGCTCATTGATTTTAAGAAGACTAAAATTAATGGAAAGGTATTAATTTTTATTAATATTGAATTTAATAATACAAAAATTGTTTCTACTTATGTCCGTTATAGACTTTGAAACCATTCAACCAGTGAAATTTTGTGTATGCGTGGTTGGGTCCACTTTAAAAGATAGGACAGTTTTAGATCCGATATGTGGTGCTGTTTCGAGATTTGAATTTCGTATTTTTTTAACGAAGATAGGTCCAGAGACGTTGTATCTAGTTGGTAGATATTTTGCTTGAAGTCCTGGATGCTACAGTGCTTGTCTCTATTTTTATATACTACTAACGGACCGTGCAGACGTCGTCCTGCCCGTAAAAGCACCGACTGCAGCGCCACCTACCAGGTCCAATTGTGAATCTATACCATCCAGGGCGCCACCCAAACGCATACAAAAAATATCATTCAAATCGGTCCAGTCGTTTAGGAGGAGTTCTGTGACATAAACACATACAGTAGAATTATATATGCCGGGTGCAGGCATAACCGCAGGCCGGTCAGGTCATCAGGCCGAGGTTGTGAGAGGGCTTACACATCCCTCTCTGATCTCCAGATATGGTCAGAATGCATAGAGTGTAATAGTTTGGTAATAAAACACAAGATTAACACTTCAGAGTATATTTTAAGCTACCACCAGTTCGGAATGCAGTCATCCATGGGGAAGAGCTGGCAAGAAACCCTCATGGTTGCTCTTTTAAACACATCACAGTGTACGTTACAATATGCGGTACACAATAACACTTTCTCATTACGTTAACTTACTATTTAAACAATATTTCGGCATTACGACCTCTAAGTTACTAACTATTTCAATATTGAATATGGAACTCTTCTACAAATGACAAAGTGCACGCTTTTATTATAATATTTTCTATTGTGCCCCACTCTGTGAGCGAGATCACGCGATAAAATTACTCGAATCCACCCGCAGTATAGCAAAACAAGTCGCGGTACAGATATTCTACAATAAAATGAGTTATTTAAAAGTCCAATTGAGTATCCGTTTTCATGTTGCTCTGTTATATATAAAGATAAATCAACTTGGATGTTGAATGTGCCTTGCTTCAATAAATTGGTTAAAAAAACATTATTTAGTGGGGCAGCATGAAGCTACCCTGACTTGAAACACGCATGGACGGATCTGGTTGAAATTTGGCATAGAAATAGATTATAGTTTTGTATAGCAAGCACATATGCTACTTTTTATTCCGGACATTTTTTATGGTTCCAGTGGGATAGATTAGATGTTGTGTATCTGCAGAGCAAAGGATCGACATGATTTTTTAAATCGGCATAAAAGTCTATAACATTCTAGAGAATGGTAAAATGCACGGTTCCTATAGGATAGCAAAATATAAAAAGATGTAATAGCTTAAGATGACTCCATGGATTTTATCCCTTTTCTTTCACAACAACTAGTGTGCAATAATTAACAAAATGAATCATTCATTCAAATCTATTTAATACTTATCTAGTTCCTGCATTCTTGCCCCACCACTAAGTAATTCCTAGATCACTAGACACCCACAATCAGCTGAATAAAGTTTTTTAATGCATAAAAAGTACATCAACTTCAGTAAAATACAAATTATGCGTCACTATAAAATTTGAAATGTGCCCTTGATTTTTCTGAGATCCCATCATCAGATCCTGACTTGGTGCCAATGGGACCACCTGGGAAGTACACCCTTTTAATCAAAAAAAGAATTTCTGGAATCGGTCCAGGCAATTTCGAGTAATCGGGGAACATACCTACATAAAAAAAGATTCCGACGAATTGAGAACCCCTTTTTTTAAATAGGTTAAAAATAATGTCTCATATATTTTAAGGTAAAAAAGAAAAAAAAACGTAAAGAGTTGAGAATGTACAAAGAGGTGGAATTAAACGAACAAGAAATAGCAGAAGAGAGGAGACAGGCGATGCTTAAAGATGATTATGTGAATGCTATGTTTCGGTGTGAGAAATGCATTGAATCATTTCCCAACGGAGATGACATGAAAGACCATGTTTATATCAAACATGAGTTGGTAAGTATTGAAACTATTGAACTAGTCTAGGCAGTTTAAAGTCCACTGTAAAGGTTGCGAATAAAACAAAAGTGTTTTGACAGTTTTTTTTCATCCTGGCCCGGCAAAGTGACCACACTGCACCTGATTGTAAATGCAGTGCGGTCCAATTAGAGTATCGAGTAGCGAGAGACGATCTATCCCCCGCTACTCAATACAATCATGCCGGCCTGCTTCTTCACACTACGCCATGGGCAAGAAGGTGAAGAAGAAGTCAAGACTCAAGTGTCAGAGTACTCAGAACATCGTACCCCAACTCTAGACCCCCGACAAAAACCAGATGTACACTGGCTGAACCCTGAACGCGACACACTTGCGTGTGCCACTATGGCGGGTTTCACACCCTGTGTATGGTGGTCGCTATCCGGGCGGATATGAATATCCTACCACCAGCAATTCGGGAAAACTAATTATTTTTATCTATGGGATTTCAGTGTCCTAGTAGCGAGAGACAATCTATTCCCCGCTACTCAACACAATCATGCCGGGCTGCTTCTTCACACTTACCATGCCAGGATAAAAAAATAACCTTCGATTAACTCGATTGACACCCACCATGATTGTGAAACGAGAGGCCGTGGATTTGATTCCCGCACCGAGACGAATGTTTGTGTGACGGTCAGATTTTTACGGGTCTGAGTGTTATGAGATTGTAGTCCCTCGATGTTGATACCCACGATACTGGTTTGACCTACTTTGAGGTCAAGAATATGTGTTTTTATGGTGTATTTTATTATTTAATCTTCAATAAACTTTCATTGAAATTTAATTTTATAATTTTAAGCAGCGATAGCCTAGTTGGTTGTGGTACGGACTGTCAAGACGAAAGTCGTAGGTTCGAAACCCAAGTGGCATACACCTCCGACATTTCTAAAGTTATGTGTGTATTAAAATGTTAACTATCGCTTGCTTTAACGGTGAAGAAAAACATCGTGAGGAAACCTGCATACCAGAGAATTCTCATAAGAGTTTTCGAAGGTATGTGAAGTCTACCAACCCGCATTAGGCCAGCGTGGTGGACTAAGGCCTAACCCTTCTCATTAGTAGAGGAGGCCCGTGCCCAGCAGTGGGACAATGTTTAATACAGGGCTGGTATTATTATTAAACTTCCATTACAAGTTTTAAAGTGTTTTTAGAACGCCTCAAACTTCAAATGCAGTATATGTGAGTGCTCCTTTACCTCAGAAGTATCATTTAACTATCACAAGAACAAACACAAACGAAGGTACCAGTGTGTGTTGTGTGGGACCAAACTTGGCACCAAGCGTAGTGCTGTCAAACACTACGGCGCCGCGCATTGGCTCAGGTATGTATGATAAACATAAAAGTTTTTTAATTCGTAAAAAGTAAACTGACTTCAATAAAAAAAACAAATTATGCGTCCCTACAAAATTTGAGGGATGCCCTAGATTTTTCTGAGATCCCATCATCAGATCCTGACTTGGTGCCAATGGGGCCACCTGGGAAGTATACCCATTTAAATAAAAAAAGAATTTCTCGAATCTGTCCAGGCGTCTTCGAGTAATCGGGGAACATACATAAAAAAAAGATTCCGACGAATTGTTAACCTCCTCCTTTTTTGAAGTCGGTTAAATAGGACCTTCATGTAATAATAGGCTTTAGTATCCGACCGCACGATTTTCATTATAATTTTAATTGGTATAGGTTAGAGTTGCCATCCGTCCTGTTTTTCCAGGACATGTCCTGGTTTTTAGAGTGTCCTGGATAGTTTTTAAGCAGCGTCCTGGGTTTTTAAAGTGCCCTGATAAGGTCCTGTATTTTTTAATTTTTGCACACCACTTTTACAATTATTACTTTAAAGGTGGGTTCCAAAAGGTGCGTCCTGTTTTTAAATTGAATTGTCCTGGTGTTTCTAACTTCAAAAACTAAAAATCGTAGTATTTGAACTCCGGGGTTGGAAACTCTAGTATATGTAGGTAATAGGCCATTGAAGTAAATACTAGTAGGATTTTCTACGGAAGCTTATAGATTTCGAGAAATTAATTATTTAAGTTTTATAGGTTAAGTACTAGGAATCGTATAGAGCAGTATCGTTTCGGACCAAGAGATTTACATATTTATATTCTAAAGCATTAGAAAGAGACAACTTAATAGTAACAACGACTGACGTTTTTAACTTTACGTTAGTAACTGATTACCACCTGCCAAAATTAAGCATTAGCAGGGGGTAATAAACTCTGCGAAATGTGGTTGGTTCAACATCTCTGCATACCCCTTCAAGAATTACAGGCGTGAGTGCGTGTATTTTTTTTTGTTCCTGGCACGGCACAGTGACCACACTGCAGCTGATGGTAAGCGCAGTGCCGTCCAATTAGAGTATCAAGTACCGAGAGAATCTATCCCCCGATACTCAACACAATCATGCCGGCCTGCTTCTTCACACTACAAGGCAAGAATGTGAAGAAGCTGTCGAGGGTCTAGTGTCAGAGTACTCAGAACATCGTACCCCAACTCGAGACAACGACAAAAATATGATGTACACTGGCTGATTCCGCGACACACTTGCGTGTGCCACTACTCGTATGTGTATGGCGGGTTTTACACCCTGTGTACGGTGCGAGCTATCCACTACGATATGAATATCTTACCAACAAATGTATGTTATTTATTATATTTTTAGCTCCAACATCGACATACAAGTGACTAAAGACCAGGAGATATTGGCGAAAACTGAGTGTATGGATGATTTAGACGGGTAAGTGGTTATTATGATATGATTATTGAAGTTATACTTCTTTAGGCGCGTTATGAAAATAGATGAGAGTGAAATTTTAAGATGCGCGTGACACAAAAGTAACACCTTTGAAGTTTTTCTATGTAACAGGCTAGCAGAAATGTAAGGAGAATTGATATTATTATTTAGGTCTTTCTTATTATATTATTATTACATTATAATATAGCAGCGATAGCCTAGTTGGTTGCGGTACGGACTGTCAAGACGAAAGTCGTAGGTTCGAAACCCAAGTGGCATGCACCTCTGACTTTTCTAAAGTTATGTGTGTATTAAAATGTTAATTATCGCTTGCTTTAACAGTGAAGGAAAACATCGTGAGGAAACCTGCATATCTGAGAGTTTTTCGAAGGTATGAGAAGTCTGCCAACCCGCATTAGGCCAGCGTGGTGGACTAAGGCCTAACCCCTCTCATTAGTAGAGGAGGCCCGTGAGCAGTGGGACAATGTTTAATACAGGGCTAGTATTATTTATCTATACTATTATATAAAGCTGAAGAGTTTGTTTGTTTGTTTGTTTGTTTGTTTATTTGAACGGGCTAATCTCAGGAACTACTGGTTCGAATTGAAAAAATCTTTTAGTGTTGGATAGCCCATTTATCGAGGAGCGCTATAGGCTATATAACATCACGCCATGACCAATAGGAGCGGACCAGCAATGAAAAATGTTGCAAAAACGGGGAAAATTGATTCCTTTTGAGAGCTTCCGTTGCGTACGCTGCGTTAACGGTTAAAGTTACATAACAATCATGTACGACGAAATTGTTCATCTTAAAAAGTTCTAAAAAAAAGTCCGCGATAGCATATGTCTATCTATTTCGGTTGGCTCACTATAACCTTTTTAATGGTTATCGAATTTGTTCTGAAACAATGCATTATTTGGAAAGGGGTTTTTATAAACATGGTATTAATCCTTATCCAAATAAATACTTTATTCATCACAAGTATTTAATTTTGAACAAAGTTGCCCTTTACGTCATTTGATTTCAATGAATATCTTAGGAGATATAACAGTTTTAAAATATATCCGCAGCAAAATTAATATTGTTGTTTGTATGTCTGGTTCTTACCTTTTCATGACTAAACGGGTAAACGAATCCTAATGAAATTCAGTAGAGGGATAGATTATATCCTAGGGAAGGACATAGGGTATCTTTTGTTTTTTTTATTTTTTTATGGAAAAAGGGGACAAACGGGCAGGAGGCTCACCTGATGGAAAGTGATCACCGCCGCCCATGAACATCTGCAACACCAAAGGGCTTGCAAATGCGTTGCCGGCCTTTCAGGAAAGAATATGCTCTCTTCTTGAAGGTTCCCAGGTCGTAACGGTTCGGAAAGACCGCCGGCGACAGCTGGTTCCACAGAATGGTTGTGCGTGGCAGAAAATGCCGTAAAAATCGCGCTGTTGTGGAACGCTGGACATCGAGATGGTGCGGATGGAATTTTATGTTTTGGCGCGATGTCCGATGGTGAAATTCAGCGGCCGGGATCAATCCAAACAATTCCTCGGAACATTCCCCATGATAAATGCGGTAGAAGATGCAGAGTGATCCAACATCTCTACGCAGAGCCAATGGATCAAGCCGATCGGAAAGAGTTTGATCGTCGATAACCCGAGCTGCCCTACGTTGAATGCGGTCAAATGGAAGTAGCTGGTACTGGTGTGCTCCCGCCCAGAGATGAGAACAGTACTCTATGTGGGGCCGAATTTGCGCCTTATAGAGATTTAGGCGTTGACCCGACGTGAAGTACCGTCTCGCCTTACTGAGCACACCAAGCTTCTTTGAGGCCAATTTGGCCTTACCTTCCAATTGACCGCGGAACTGGACGTTGCTCAAAATGTCGACGCCAAGTATTCCGTTTTTTGTCTCAAAAAATTATCTTGAAAGGGGTGAAATAGAGGTTAAAAGTTTGTATGGGTAATCCGTAATACTTCAACTTAGGGATCTGAAAATTCATATTTAGGCTTTTGGGAAAAAATAAAGATATACGTGTTTCAACGTTTTTACCAAATCATCCCTTAAAGGGCGAAGTGAGGAGTTAACTTATGAGGTATTCTTTAAATGTAATCTCATGCTTCAGGCACAACACTCTTTTTTTGTCGCGGGGAAAGCATTTTATTACTGCCGTCCGCTTCGGGGGGAAGCGGAATGAGAATAAAACGGTTATGCTGGACTAGCCGGTCTTACGACCCAGCACCCCCTCGCCCGAACTACTTATGTACACCCAACCGGACACTACCAGCTAAAACCCCGCGGTGGCCTTCTTCGACACTTACGGAGTGATCCCGGGGTATTATAAGGAGTGCTAGAAGTTTAAGTTAGGAGTTCTGCCTGTCTAGCCATCTAGACAGTCACAACACCTGAGATTCAGGACGATCGCTATAGGTATTGATACTTCTGCTCCCGAAAATAACCTCCACGGGGGCGGAGCCGCGGGCAACAGCTAGTATATTATAATACTAGCGGGCCCGGCAGACGTCGTCCTGCCCGTAAAAGCTGCGCCACACCGACTGCAGCGCCATCTGCCGGGCTGATTTGTGAATCTAAACCATCCAGGGCGCCAACCAAACGCATAAAAAAAAACATTCAAATCGGTCCAGCCGTTTAGGAGGAGTTCAGTGACATACACACGGACAGTAGAATTATATATATAAAGATACACAAACAATAAGATTAAAATGGCAGATTACATAACCTCAAAAATAATACAAGCGCTGTGTAAGTCATGTCCTACTGCTGGGTACGGCGGTCTCTATTAAGGGTCAGGCCTTAGTCCACCACGCTAGCCTAATGCGGGTTGGTAGACTTCACATACCTTTGAAAGTCTTATGAGAACTCTCAGGTAAACAGGTTTCCTCACGATGTTTTATTATTTTTTTTTTATCCTGGCTCGGCAGAGTGACCACACTGCACCTGATGGTATGTGCAGTGCTGTCCAGTTAGAGTATCAAGTAGCGATCGACAATCTATCCCTCGCTACTCAACACAATCATGCCAAAATCATTTCACACGTAACTTTAGAAAAGTCAGAGGTGTATACCATTTGGGTTTCGAACATACGACTTTCGTCTTGATAGTCCGTACCGCAACCAACTAGGCTATCACTCCTTGAAAAAAAACTAATCTTAAAAAATCTCTAAAAATCATGAAATTGGTGTGACGTAATTTATGGATGGCCCCTAACATCACACTATCTCTCTCGCACTGCACCGTAACGGACATTCTGAGTGACGTCATGACCCATACCGTGCATCCTTTTCTTTCATTTGACAACTATCCTTTCCATCGGATTGGAATGGCTTTCCCCTTAAAAATAAATAAAAAAATAAAAATCTTTATTCATCATGTAGGCATATAAAAGGCACTTATGACAGGTCAAAATACAAATGGAAATTCTCCATACGGGAATGAGTAATTATGGTTAGTGGCGTAGGAACTTGGAATCTACCATCAAGGGCTGGTAGGCAGGGATAATATGATGAACTGATTATGTAAAAAAAATCGACGTACCGTTACTTATTGATTAAAATTTTATAACTACCCTGTAAATGCACGTATGTAATGTATCATATTTATATGTTATATCATAGAGGAAGAGCCCGTGAACCCCAGACCTACGTTATTTTATAAAAGCTGAAAGTTTGTCAGCGCATGCTCCCAACACAGGTAAGAACGATGGACCATTATGAAGTTTGGGTTACAGTGGCTTTGGCAGGTAAACGTCACTAAAGGTGTGTAAAATACCGATCTAAATACATCAAATAATAAAGTGCGATTTTTTGGTATTACCTTTAGAATATTATTAAAAATCACGTTATTCATTGCCGGACACTTAACATCGTGGCAACCCCTTGCCAGACACCCTTAATGGTCATGAAATTATAATTATACTTACGTTATAGTATAAAAGCTGATTTTTATAAATAATACTTTGGTAATAAATAGATGATGTTTCCTCATTAGCCAGACACTTTTGATAGTTCCAACCCCTTGCCAGACAAGCATGTAGAGTAGCTGTAGGAGAGCGCGAGTATGGATTGTACAGTCTTACTACAGTCAACAAAGACAGGCCAATAACTGATTTAAAATTCACAATTATTTTCAGTTTAATTATTAATTGTCAGTTTATGATCTAGGAACACATAAGTACTAACAATCACAATGTTATTGAAATAAACTATTATTTAAACTGCAATATAATTTACAAAGTGTTACAACATGCTTAACTTTCTGTATTGACTAAGAGTAGTTATTAAGATTTATTTTATATTGTAAATTTGAGAAAATTTTAAACCTTTTTTTTTTTTTCCTATCTCGGCAAAGTGACCGCACTTCATCTGATGGTAAGCGCAGTACGGTCCAATTAGAGTATCGAGTAGCGAAAGACGATCTATCCCCGCTACTCAACACAATCATGCCGGCCTGCTCCTTCACACTACGCCATGGGCAAGAAGGTGAAGAAGCGGTCGAGGGTCTATTGTCAGAGTACTCAGAAGGTCGCAAAATGGCCAAACATTGTACCCCAACTCTAGACCCCCAAAAAACCGGATGTACACTGGCTGATCCCGGAACGCGACACACTTGCGTGTGCCACTATGGCGGGTTTTTCACCCTGTGTACGGTGGTTGCTATCCGGGTGGATATGAATATCCTACCACCAGCAAAATTATCAGTAAAACAAAAACTTCAAATATTAATTAAAGTACCATCAGTTTTAATAAAACTAAAATAAGAATTACCATCAGATTTTAACCCCAGAAATTAAAAGTAAAATCAATAAGGTAGGAAATAGAACCTGGTATTTTTAACTCAATGAATTGTTTAGTTTATCAGAATGAACAAAATTAAAACTCATCCTGTAAATTTTAAAACCAGAAGCGACTCACCAAATTTCACCTGATTGACGATAGTGGATGTCGAGTTCAATCCCACTTCTGATATCCGGGTTCTATGTGTTGTGGTCAGAATGGCTGAGGTCATGACGTCATCATAGGTCATGACTATGAGAGTTATTCATCCTTCTTTGATCTTCAGATAACCAGGATGCATAGCGTACTATAGTTCAGTAGAAATAACACACTTTCATCTGTTCATTGTTTATTAAGCTACACCGGTTCGGAATGCAGTTATCCACTAGGAAAGAAGCCGGCAATAAAACCTGTAGTTGCTCTTTTAAACATATCACTTTTACATCAGTTGACAATTACACTTTTTACTTATTCAGTCCAATAATAAACAAAAACGACAACCAGCCTTCAATAATAATATTTTTACATTGTATTATTTACATTGTATTTTAACCTGTTATTGACATAATAAATTAAATTTTTTAACAATTTAAGGTAGTTGTAGCATCGAATGTATTTTCTTAAAATGTTTTTAAAATTTACATAGACTATCAGTAGAAATAACAACTGCGCAGTGAGGGACCGCGGTAGAATACATACATACATATACACTCACGCCTGTAATCCCCGAAGGGGTAGGCAGAGGTGTAACCAGTACACCCACTTTTCGCCGAATTTCGGTCCCATAATGTGATAGGGGGCGAGCCTATCGCCACACCGGGCACCATTCCAGACTCCGGGTTAATACTGAGTATTTCTAGGTAGAAAAACCCAATACCACTTTACCCGACCCGGGGATCGAACCCGAGACCTCAGCACAGCAATCGTAACGCATGCGCAATTACAACTGCGCCACCGAGGCAGTCTTAACTCGCTATCTCACTCGCACTCACCCACATGTATACTGCCTCGCGCTCTCCTACAGCTACCCTACATGCTTGTCTGGCAAGGGGTTGGAACTATCAAAAGTGTCTGGCTAATGAGGAAACATCATCTATTTATTACCCAAGTATTATTTATAAAAATCAGCTTTTATACTATAACGTAAGTAAAATTATAATTTCATGACCATTAAGGGTGTCTGGTAAGGGGTTGCCACGATGTTAAGTGTCCGGCAATGAATAACGTGATTTCTAATAATATTCTAAAGGTAATACCGAAAAATCGCACTTTATTATTTGATGTATTTAGATCGGTATTTTACACACCTTTAGTGACGTTTACCTGCCAAAGCCACTGTAACCCAAACTTCATAATGGTCCATCGTTCTTACCTGTGTTGGGAGCATGCGCTGACAAACTTTCAGCTTTTATAAAATAACGTAGGTCTGGGGTTCACGGGCTCTTAGACCATCACTGTTAAATCAAGTAACAATTTAACACACACGTAACTTAAACATCGAATTATGAATACTTCAACCAGGCGTAGTGTGAAGAAGCTACACATCAGGCCGGCATGATTGTGTTGAGTAGCGAGGGATAGATTGTCTTCGATTCGATACTCTAACTGGACGGCACTGCGTACCATCAGGTGCAGTGTGGTCACTTGTCGGGCTAGAATAAAAAAAACCGGCTAGGTTATCGCTGGTTTTAATGTTTTTTGGACTTTATAGTACAAAGCCATCGGAAGCGTTCCCTTGTGAAGTCTGTGACAAGACGTTTCGATGGAAGACATCGTTGAGGAAGCATCTCGAGACGCACAGTATAGAAGCAGGACAGAAGCGGAAGCCCTATTGTGAACCTTGCAGGTAAAGTATTTAGAATTATTAAAAAAAATGTGTGTGTGTGTACAATTGACACACGGCAGAAGTGAAACTTACATTACGTCGAATTATGTCGCCCGTCCGCAAACTATGGAAGCCGAACCGTGAGTAATGTTTTATTCAATTGAGTATTCGAATAATCAATTAAATACTTAATTAATATTAGAGCTCCCACTCGATCCCACTGTATCCCACTCGGCCCCACACAATCCCACTCGATCCCACTCGAATATATTCTGTCTCATTCTCTCGTGGGCTTAGTCCTATAGATTTATGTGTTTGTCTCTTTTTACTGTCGCTTTTTCCGGTACATCGAGTTTTAAATCACATCGATGCTAAAGAAGTCACTTCAAAAACCTCATACCTTCCTTACCCAAGAACCTCGATTATTTTTTATTCCGGCCCGGCGGAGTGACCCTACGCCTAATGGAGCCAGGATCATAAGGAGGGAACTGTTTCACAGCTTGCTGGCGCAGCAAAAATACGAATTTGCGAACCTCTTGCAATTGCAATGACTATTCCAATGTTTTATAAATAAAGACGGCTGTAAACCCTTCTAAAGCACAAAACAAAAGTTGCTTTAGAACCAAAGATGGCAACCGTCCTGACCTCACAACTGTATTTGTCTACAGCATGAATGGGCCGGCTCGACCGGGGTAGTACTGTCTCACAGAAAACCAACGCAAAGTGACAGTTCACTGTCGCGTTTCGTATGGTAAGTGAGATATCCGGAGGCCCAGATTCCCCCTCCCCTTCCCTAATCCCTATTCCTGTCCTTTAAGGCCGACAGCGCATACATGATACTTTCGATATTGTGGATGTTCATGGGCGGTGGAGATCACTTAACATCAGGTGACCCACTGGCTCATTTGTCGGAATATGATGTAAAAAAAACTCGGCAATCAGAAGTGTCCGTCAAGTCAACAAACCTATTTCTCATGAAGTTAATGACCAATCAAAAATTAAAAACTTAGCAGGAGTGTAGTAGCAAATGCGGCCATCTTACCCTTGGGTTCGAACACTGCAATAATTGTTGTAAACTCAAAACCAAACTCGGCAATCTAGAAAACTTAAAAACGTTTTTTTAATTCATAAAAAGTACACCGACTTCAATGAAAAACAAATTATACTCCTCTATAAAATTTGAAGGTTTCCCTCGATTTTTCTGAGATCCCATCATCAGATCCTGACTTGGTGCCAATGGGACCTGGGAAGTATACTCTTTTAAACAAAAAAAGAATATCTCGAATCGGTCCAGGCGTCTTCGAGTAATCGGGTAACACACATAAAAAAAAAAGATTCCGACGAATTGTTAACCTCCTACTTTTTTTGAAGTCGGTTAATAAAAAGATATTGCACCGTTAAGCTTCATTTTTTATCAATGTTATTGTCATTGATTAATTTAAATATCTCATTAGATTAAAGTAAAATATTCTGCAAAATAGTCTTTCGACTTAAACAAAAGTTATCAAAAAAATTGCCAAAATATAAGTCGGCCAACTTTGCCGACTTTGGTTGGACTCAATTAACTATTGAAATACAATTAATTTCTAACCTGCCGTGGTTAACAGCCACGTGGCTACCGTGTTCCCTCCTTCCTATGATCCTGGGTCCTTTAGACGTAGTGTAAAGAAGCTAAACAGCTGGCCGGCATGATTGTGTTGAGTAGCGAGGGATAGACTGTCTCTTGCTACTAGATATTCTATCTGGACGGCACTCAATTACCATCAGGTGCAGTGTGGTCACTTTGCCGCGCCAGAATAAAAAAAACATGTTTCGTTACAGATTGTCATTTACAACGTCGTCGAATCTCAGGAAACATGTGAAAACGAGTTCTAAACATCAAATACAGTTGAAATTATGGTAAGTTCGATATTGGAAACACATTGTAGACTAGCTGTTGCTCGCGGCTCCGCCCGCGTGGATGTCATGTTTGGGAGAAAAAGTATGCAATACAAAATACGAATTTTCATGCGATTAACTTAAAAAATTACGGATTTTCATACAAACTTTCATCCCCTATTTTACCCCATTACAGGTGGAATTTCTAAAAATCTTGAAATATATATTTTTAACTAAAAGGCCAAATACCAATTTTCATGAATTTAACTTAAAAAATGACGGATTTTCATACAAACTTTCATCCCCTATTATACCCCCTTAGGGGTGGTATTTTCAAAAACCCTTCATTAGTGGATGCCTATGTCGTAGGTACCTACTGTAAAATTTCAAGTCTCTAACATATATCTCATTCATATACACTCACGCCTCTAATCCCCAAAGGTTTAGGCAGATGTGTAACCAGTACATCCACTTTTCGCCGAATTTATTTCGGTTCCATAATGAGATAGGGGGCGAGCCTATCGCCATACCGGGCTCAATTCCAGACTCCGGGCTAATACTGAGAATTTCGAGATAGAAAAACCCCCCAAGACAAGAATTGACTAGCTCAATAATTTTAACAGGAAGTTAAAAGAAACTCTCCCGGAGGAAACTACGAGTCCAGAAAAAGAACAGGCGTGCATACAGCAAATAAAACATTCAGTGAATAAGGAGAGGGAACAGTACCCATGTCCGCAGTGTGATAAGAGATTCCAGTGGCGAGGGAATCTACTGAGACATCTGCACAGCCATGAGGCCAGGTAACCTTCTACTATTATAAATGCGAATGTTTGGATGGATGGATGTTTGTTACTCAATCACGCTACAACGGCTGGACGGATCTGGTTGCAATTTGGCACAGAGATAGATTATAGTCTGGAATAGCACAAAGGATTTTTATCCCGAAATATGTACAATTCCCGTGGGATAGTTAAGTTTTTCACAGAGCAAGGGATCGACATGATTTTTTGCATAGTGGCAGTTTAGGGATCAGAAAATGACATAGGCCGCTTTTTATTCCGGAAAATGCACGCTTCCTATGAGATAGCAAATATAGAAAGGTGTAATAGCTGATGCCTCCATGGATTGTATACCTTTCCTTCCAAAAATATTACCCAAGCGGGCGGAGCCGCGGGCAACATCTAGTATATCATAATATCTAATAAATAACAGAAATATGTGTAATATTTAAGTTTTGTTATTGCAAATAATAAATGTATTCATTTTTGTACTATTAATTGCTTTAAGTCATGTACAGGGGTCTTTTTTTATAGAGACAATTTTTTTATACCGGGGTCTATCATTTGTGACGCAATATTGTTAGGGGTCGCAGAAAATATGACATAGCGTGACGAAGGGGAAGGAGCGGGACTAAAAAGGTAAAGTTTCGGTGACGTATTTTATGAATGGCCCCTAACTATTTTCGTTTACTTTTGCATTTAAAGAAGGTCTTCTGGTTTATGGTTCAATTTAATTTGTTTTTAATGTTTAATGAAGGGTTACTGTTATTTATTTAGTTGCAATTTTTAATATAACTCTTTTGCATTCAACTGAATCATTTTCTACCGGTAATAAAAATTTAATTCAAATATATTAAGATTATAAATTAATAATTACATGTTTTAAAAGAACAAATCTTTAGTAAGGTGTTTTAAAATTCAATTATTTTAATCAATAAGTTACCTCACTTTAAATCTATTATCGAGACGGTTATAAATTTTCTCAAAAATAAATAAATTAGAAACCATTTAAATCTGGTGGAAGGGGTAGTCAAATAACAGAACAGAGATGCACGATATAGGTCGTGACGTCACTCAGAATCCATTAAGATGCAGTCGTGCAAGGGAGATAGTGAGATGCTCCCATTACACAGCCACTTTTGCTCATAGCAATATTAATATTATTTAGAAAAGAGTTTATTTACAGTTAGAACGAAAGAAAGAAATAAAATAATTTATATTTGGTGAAACTAAACTACTTTAGATGACATACAGATTAAAAACACAAGGAGTAATACAAACAATTATAGACCCTAAGTACACCCGCTAGTCCTCAATTTGGAACACCTGTGTCTAAAGTATGACCAAAAAGGCCATAGGCCCAGCATTTGCCAGGTTGTAAAGTACTGGCGCTGGAATTCTGCCTAGGCATTATTCTATATAGAACATATAAATACCGTATTTATTACAGAGCCAACGGCGAACTCGTATGTGAACCTTGCAATAGAACCTTCTCGTCCATCGCAACTTATAAACAACACATGAAGATAAGCAAGAAACACGTCACTGAAAACGATTTCAAGTAAGTACAAAGGAGGTTTGCTGGCGGTAGAATATTCATATCCGCCCGGATATCCACCACCACAGGGTGTAAAACCCGCCATAGTGGCATACGCAAGTGTGTCGCGTTCCGGGGTAAGCCAGAGTACATTCGGTTTTTGTCGGGGATCTAGAGTCGGGGTACGATGTTTGGCCGTTATGCGGCTTTCTGAGTACTCTGAACTCAGACCCTCGACCGCTTCTTCACCTTCTTGTCCATGGCGTAGTGTGAAAGAGTAGCGAGGGATAGATCATCTCTCGCTACTCCATACTCTAACTGGACGGCACTGCGCTTACCATCTGGTGCAGTGTGGTCACTTTTCCGTGCCAGGATAAAAAAACAGTATTATTGATTCGGTGATTTAATTTTTTCGGCTGTTTTTCTTTTTTGACCCCTACCTAAAATTTGGTTCGATATGTCGTAAAAATAATTCCCTATAAGTTTTATCCCCTAATATTAATTTTAAGTACTAACCCATACAAAATGTCCGTATTTTTTTTTTTTATGTTTTATAACTCAGCGGCATTTTATGCTCTCACATTGTTCTTGATCGCAGTCGATGCAGAATTGAACGATCTTCAAAAGTGACGGCGTAAGTGTACTTACACTGGTGAGAGAGTGCGGTCACTAAAGTTGATTTTTACCTAATATTCTCTTTGTCATACCAAAATTAAAAAATAAATAAATATAGATGTACATAAATGTTTTTAGACTCTCGCGATTTGAATACATATTATAAAATTAGGAACGGGTCTTAATCGCGCAATATTTTAATGGTATAAATACCACAATTATTTCCCGACGTTTCGACCGAGTTGCATCGGCCGTGGTCACGGGCAGTCAGCCCGTTGTGGTATTTATACCATTAAAATATTGCGCGATTAAGACCCGTTCCTAATTTTATAATATAGATGTACATGTATTAGAGTATTTCCTATTATTAGAAATATCGAAGGTATTTAGGAGAGTAGTTGCGGGTACATTAATAATGACAACCAATGTGGGGAGTAGTAAATGTTTAGAGTAAAACGGAGTGCCTCCCGCGCTCCGGTGTTCAGTTGAGTTGTGAAGAAGATTAGTTGACAGCCAGGATATTCGTGGTTCGTTCGCGGGGCAGTAAGTAGTAAGCGACAGTTCAATGGCCGCGTAGTTCAGCTTAGAGGGTAATGCTGGTAGATTAATTATAAAGAGAAGCCTTAAATGAATTCTGACATGCGTTTGTGTTAATATTAAGCACTGAGATGTGTAACAGTGTTATGCAAATCAATCAATAAAATGGTAAACATTATATTTGTGCCTTTTTAAATATCCATCTTACATTGTTGATGTTACTAACACACGTGATATATGTATTATATATTTATGTAGATGATTTTATATTGTCCCAGGTACATGTGCAGTGACTGTGGTAAGCGTTTCGCGAACAAGACCCGCCTGAAGGACCACGTCGATTGGGAACATCTCAAGAACTACGTGCATACATGCTCCGTTTGTAAGAAGGTAACATTTTTTAACCGACTTCAAAAAAGGAGGAGGTTCTCAATTCCTCGGAATCTTTTTTGTTATGTCTGTTTCCCATTACTCGAAGACGCCTGGACCTATTCAAGAATATTTTTTTGTGTTTAAAAGGGTATACTTCCCAGGTGGTCCCATTGGCACCAAGTCAGGATCTGATGATGGGATCTCGGAAAAATCGAGGGCAGCCCTCAAATTTTATACACAGTCAGGTCATAAGTATTGTCACACAGTAAAAACTTTTATTTTAGAATGTTGGCCACAAAAAAGTTTATTGAATTCGAATTTCAAATTGTTCATGAAAATAAAAATGTATACTTTTTAGAATTTTACTCATTTTTAAATATGGAGTGGACGCTTAAAGAAGACCGTGTTGCAGTAATTGCGTTGCATCGTTGCGGTTACGCGCCAATTCAAATTTTTGACATACTGAAAAATTTGAATATAACCAAAAGATTCGTTTATCGTACCATCAAACGATACAATGAAGACTCTAGTGTAGATGACAGGTCGCCCTCGGTCTGTTAGGACTCCAGCAGTGATAAAAGCTGTGAAGGCGCGAATTCAAAGAAATCCCAAACGTAAGCAGAAACTGTTGGCCCTTCAGATGGGGTTAAGCAGAACCACTGTGAAAAGGGTGTTAAATGAAGACTTAGGGCTTCGGGCATATCGAAGAAAAACAGGACATCGTTTGAATGCTCGTCTAATGGACCTGAGACTGAAGAGATGCCGCGCTTTGTTGAAGCGGTACGCGGGAAAAAAATTTCGGGAAATTCTTTTTTCAGATGAAAAAATTTTTACCGTAGAAGAGAGCTACAACAAACAAAATGATAAGGTGTACGCACACAGTAGTGAAGAAGCGAGCAACCGTATTCCGCGTGTCCAACGAGGTCAACGTGTCCTCGCTCATGGTATGGTTGGGAGTTTCTTATTGGGGCTTAACAGAGGTACATTTTTGTGAGAAAGGTGTAAAAACGAATGCAGTTGTGTATCAAAATACAGTCCTGACGAACCTTGTGGAACCTGTTTCTCATACCATGTTCAATAACAGGCACTGGGTATTCCAACAAGATTCGGCGCCAGCTCATAGAGCGAAGAGCACACAAGACTGGCTGGCGGCGCGTGAAATCGACTTCATCCGGCACGAAGACTGGCATAAAGGTTAGGTCATAAATTCTGTCACATGTTTAATATAAAATAATTGAAACAAGTTTATTCATTATGTAACCATTTATATACCAAAATGAACTTAACAAAACATAGATTCTTATGACACTAAAGTTTATTCAAAATGACCTCCGTGATTTTGAATACAGGCCTTCAATCTGCGCGGCCAGTTGTCTATCGCAGCACGAACGAGGTCCATGTCCATATCGGCGGCTGCCTTAATCAAGGATGTCTTGAGTGACTCCAAATTGGGATGAGGCTTTGAGCACGCCTTTTCCTCCAAGTGTTGCCATATCTTGTAATCTAACGGATTCAAATCTGGACTGGAGGAGGGCCAGTCTTCGTGCCGGATGAAGTCGATTTCACGCGCCGCCAGCCAGTCTTGTGTGCTCTTCGCTCTATGAGCTGGCGCCGAATCTTGTTGGAATACCCAGTGCCTGTTATTGAACATGGTATGAGAAACAGGTTCCACAAGGTTCGTCAGGACTGTATTTTGATACACAACTGCATTCGTTTTTACACCTTTCTCACAAAAATGTACCTCTGTTAAGCCCCAATAAGAAACTCCCAACCATACCATGAGCGAGGATGGAAAATGACCTCGTTGGACACGCGGAATACGGTTGCTCGCTTCTTCACTACTGTGTGCGTACACCTTATCATTTTGTTTGTTGTAGCTCTCTTCTACGGTAAAAATTTTTTCATCTGAAAAAAGAATTTCCCGAAATTTTTTTCCCGCGTACCGCTTCAACAAAGCGCGGCATCTCTTCAGTCTCAGGTCCATTAGACGAGCATTCAAACGATGTCCTGTTTTTCTTCGATATGCCCGAAGCCCTAAGTCTTCATTTAACACCCTTTTCACCGTGGTTCTGCTTAACCCCATCTGAAGGGCCAACAGTTTCTGCTTACGTTTGGGATTTCTTTGAATTCGCGCCTTCACAGCTTTTATCACTGCTGGAGTCCTAACAGACCGAGGGCGACCTGTCATCTACACTAGAGTCTTCATTGTATCGTTTGATGGTACGATAAACGAATCTTTTGGTTATATTCAAATTTTTCAGTATGTCAAAAATTTGAATTGGCGCGTAACCGCAACGATGCAACGCAATTACTGCAACACGGTCTTCTTTAAGCGTCCACTCCATATTTAAAAATGAGTAAAATTCTAAAAAGTATACATTTTTATTTTCATGAACAATTTGAAATTCGAATTCAATAAACTTTTTTGTGGCCAACATTCTAAAATAAAAGTTTTTACTGTGTGACAATACTTATGACCTGACTGTGTATATATACTCAGCCTGTTGCCGTCCACTGTTGGACGTAGGCCTCCCCAAGTGAACGCCAACCATCCCGGTCTTGGGTAGCCCGCATCCACCCGCTACCCGCCACCTTCTTCAAGTCGTCGGTCCATCGTGCAGCAGGGCGTCCCACACTACGTTTGCCTAAACGCGGTCTCCACTCCAACACATGTCTGCTCCATCGGCCATCTGTCCGTCTGCAGACGTGACCAGCCCACTTCCACTTTAGCGTGCTAATTTTGCGAGCAATATCTATGACTTTGGTTCTCTGGCGGATGACTTCATTTCGAACTCTATCCACCAGAGAAATCCCAAGCATTGCCCGCTCCATAGCACGCTGAGCGACTTTAAATTTATAGACCAGTCCATTTGTGAGTGTCCACGTTTCAGCCCCGTAGGTCATTACGGGTAGGACGCACTGGTTAAAAACTCTTGTTTTTAAGCATTGAGGGATCGACGACTCAAACAGGTTACGTAGTTTACCGAATGCCGCCCAGCTCAAACGAATTCTTCTATCTGCCTCTTTCTCGAAGTTGTGCTTGCCTAGTTGGATTATCTGGCCCAAGTATACGTACTCTTGCACAACCTCGAGAACGGCATCACTCACGGCGACGGGTCTCGAGAGGACGTGACCGTTGAACATGACTTTCGTCTTGTCAAGGTTCATCCCGAGACCTATCCGTTTTGAAGAACAGTTAAGGCTGTTCAGCATGTCTTCCAAATCCTGCAGATGAAAGATGTTACACATCATATGCGACTACTGTAATGCTCGTTCGTTTTTAAACGGTTTTATTTAGCTTGCCTTGGTTGTTTTTTTTTTGTATGTTTAGGTCAAAGGAGAATGACCACGAATATATGGACCACGGTACAAGTTTGCGTTAATTCCAAAGTTGTTTTAAATAGTCTATAAAGTATCCAAATACTATCTAAAGTTTACATTTGAGGAATTGGAACGCGGGTTTCCATGTTTTTTGTGTAAACTGTAGGTAGGTAAAGATTTAAACGTAAGAGTAGGCAGCATGGTCGATTGACTATAGCCTGTCCTTTGGACGAATAAAAAAAATAAACTGTAGGTATCATTATGTCAATGAAAACTGGTAGTCATTTTTAATCAATAATATGTCTGATTAAGTTTTAAAAGAAATCTCCTATACAACACAGACATTCTGTTTGCCAGACTACAGAAATAAAGAAATTAATTTAACTGTTATTTTTATCTAGCGGCGCGAGAAAAAACAGTACCAAGAATGGGCATTCTCCTTTTACCCATTCCTGTTGACAGATTGATCTAATGTTTGGTACACGATTTTAGTTCTGATTTTCTTCTATAAAACCGTTTCTTAAAAAAAATGTTTACGTAATTGATTTGGACATAGCATTCGTTTTTGTCGGCAGGTGTTCAAAAGTCACACATCACTGTATCTGCACAAGCAGGTGGTGCACAAAAATGGACAGGCCGAGCATCTGTGTGATCATTGTGGGAAGGCTTTTCCGGTGAGTATAATAATTATAGTAGAAGGTTTTTACTTTGACCTTGACGTTGATTGACCTTGACCTTGGGGTTGTTTTATAGTTACGTTGGATTTGATCTTGACCTTGGTTATGATTTGATCTTGACCTTAATTTTTCTGACTGGTTTATTTATTTTGACCTTGGCTTTGGTTTAGTTAATTTTGGACTATTAGTAGGATTGATTCCGGCCTTGACCTTGGATTTGATAGATTTTGACCTTGACTTTCTTTTGAGTAGTTAGGGTAGCGGTATTTTAATGATGATGTTTATGTCGATTAATATTACTAATATATATTTTATAAGCTATTTATAATTGTTTTTGCCATACTTCCCGTACATCCTTCAAGGTTACTTCAGTAAAAATACCCTCTGCGAGACAGGCTTAGCCTAGTGTGGAGAGTTTTTGTATAATGTATACCATGTACAATGAGTTTCTGCTAATAAACTTATTATATTATAATTGATGTTTTTGATAATCATGTTGATGATATTTTTGATGCTGATGATGTTGGTTTTTTTTTATAGTATAGTCCGACAGACGAGCTAGTGGGTCACCTGATGTTAAGTGATCTCCACCGCCCATGAACATCCACAATACCGAAAGTATCATGTATGCGTTGTCGGCCTTAAAGGAAAGGAATAGGGATTAGGGAAGGGAAGGGGGAATCTGGGCCTCCGGTTATCTCACTTACCATACGAAACGCGACAGTAAACTGTCACTTTACGTTGGTTTTCTGTGAGACAGTGGTACTACCCCGGTCGAGCCGGCCCATTCATGCTGTAGACAGCGTGGCTCTACCACTTCCAAAATAATTGATTGATGGTGTTGATAATCTTTTGATTTGTAGAACCAAGCGAAGCTCCGCAGTCATTCTCGTGCGCTGCACAGCGGCGAGTGTTGGTACCGGTGTAGTTCATGCCCCGCGCGCTTCGCCTGGCACTCGTGTCTGTCTAGACATGTGCGGCGCGTGCACAAGACGTAGGGCAAAGTCTACATGGAGTACCTTAAGGTAAACGGTAGGCAGCGGCTGTGCTGTGCCCTTGCAGAGGTCTACGGCGGTGTCTAGCAGGTTGCTCTATCGTCTGTCTATCCGGGCAGTAATAAAAAGTTTCAAGGTCAACTGGTGTAATTTGTCCGAAATCGGAAATCTTCCGGAAATATCCCTTTTCAGATTCTTTATGAAGCTTGAAAACATACCTTTTTGTAAGTGAACGAAGAAAGCTACTTAGAAAAGTATGGCGATTCGTTTTAGGTTTATATGTGCCACAGTTTTGTAATCTGTACAGTTGTGATTTGTGATATTTTTATAATAAATGTATGTTTGAAATTATTTTCATGTTTTATTTTTTTACACCAAACACTGCAATCGTTTTTATGTTTACGTCAATATTATCACATTCCACTATGGCGGGTTTTACACCCTATGTACGGTGCGAGCTATACGGGCGGTATCTTACCACCAGCAATTAACCAGGTGAATTAACACGAAGGTCCTAGTCATGATTGGTGATTTAAAAAATACTATAATCTGTATATATAAAAGAAGAAACTGACTGACTGACTGACTGATTGACTGACTGACTGACTGATCGATCAACGCACAGCCTAAACGGCTGGGGTTAGAGACTTGAAATTTTGACAGTAGGTACCTTTTATCACGTAGGCATCCACTAAGGAAGGGTTTTTGGAAATACCACCCCTAAGGGGGTAAAATAGGGGATGAAAGTTTGTATGTAAATCCGTCATTTTTGAAGTTAAATTCATGAAAATTAGTATTTGGCATTTTAGTTAAAAATAAAAAATATATGTTTCAGGATTTTTGGAAATTCCGCCCCTAAGGGGGTAAAATAGGGAATGAAGGTTTGTATGAAAATCCGTCATTTTTAAGTTAAACGCATGAATATTGGTATTTTGTATTGTATACTTTTCCTCCCAAACATGACCTCCACGCGGGCGGAGCCGCGAGCAACAGCTAGTTTTATTATATATTTCACTGTAGACAAAATTGATCTAAAAGAGTCCCGTTATCCGTTCTCTTTTCTTCCAGTAATCCACGAGTATTTAAGGTCACTTACTCTTGATCGCTCTCCAATTATGGAATAAAAAAGAATAGGTTAGTTGACAGTAAGTGAAAACCTGATAAATTTTGTTTTTTATAATAGATTTTAGTCTAAAAATATCGAAAATTAAAGCATTTGTCACGTGACCGGAAACAACCATCAGTCATGCATGACGTCACCGTACGAAATATATATATGAAAACGCTGAGCCAAACGTCTATTAGTTTTGCGGATGGTGACGTCACACGAGAGGCCATGACAGCTGGTAGCGTTTTGGCGGAAAAAATAAATTTTGTTTATAAAAATGCAAATTAAATCTTGAAATGATAATATTTTAATAATATAGAACATGAAGAATAAAATAAAACGGTTTCCAAACAACAGTCAACTAGCCTATTCTTCAAATAATAAAAAATATTTTAATTAGCGGCTCTAACAAACACTTCAATATTTTTATTCAAAATTATTTCTTCATCTTTGTATTTTGATTTTCTCTCGTTACCCTCTTTATGTTCTTCATCAACTTTATTCTTTCCAGAATATTCTACAATTTCTTTCTTCAATCTCCCAGCTACAATTATGTCTTCATTGTCTTCAATTAAATTGCTTTCTTTATTATTAAATATGGTATCAATCATTTTCGCTACAACTTCGTTTAAATCTTTGTGATTGTTAGATTTAATGATTGTGTCTAACTTATTTTTCATATTATTAATATCTTTTTGTTGTAAAAAGTAATCCAATTTGGTAATGATGTAATCAATGAAGTAACCATTTTCATGTTGAAGGTACAGTCCAATACTGTCCTTTATTTCTGCAGGCGGCTTTTTAGCCCAAGCTTTCAAGGTACTCTTAACATTTTGCTTCAAATTTCGTGTTATAAATCCATCATCTTCACTTATTTTATGTCCTTTGACTTTCCTGTACATCATTTTAGCAAGTTTTTCGACTTCTCCATCAGTAAAATTTAATACCATTTTTGCTATTCCATCTATGATGTCAGTAAAATTTGGATTATCTTGAGCTTTAAAATTTGGTTTCGGATCTAGTACTTGTTGAAGATCATCTAAAAATGTTCTAACACTGTTTATAAATGAGTTGCCTTTAGCATCTTTAGGTTCAAATAAAACTGACGTTTCTAGATCTAAATTGATACTTTTCGGGTCTAATGTTAGTGCGGGTACTGAAAAAATAAAAACTGTTAATCTGCTGCGTCATCTATTTAGAGATGTTTTCTATCATCTGCTGGTGCGATTTTGACACACAAAAATTTGTCTCGGTGTGGGAATCAAACCCACGGCCTCACGTTTCACAGCTGGCTACTCGCCCGCTGCGCCACGGACGCTGTCAAATGACGTTCGCCTTTGGTTTGCAAATATATTAATGGAAAAACTATTTACAAAAGTGGTACTGACCCAAAATTGTGAGCAAAAGTACAATTTCCATTTTTTTAATCTCACATTATATTCAACATCATTTTGTATGAATACATATATTTCTGAGTCAAGTGAAATATTTTTACAATCGTAAAACCAGTCATAAAATTGTATCGTAAACCTGAATCAATATTGCTTTTCGGTTCGCTCTTGTTTTCTCATTGTCAATTATGGTACTAGGATCATTCCGTCATTTCGTGCAAATTACACATCCAGATAAATTACCCCATGAAAGAATGCCTTTGTTATAATAAATTATATACGAATTAATACCAAATCACGTATTGAAAAAGTAGTGTACTTGTCATTTTAGATTTATTAATTTGTTTTTGAACATTTACAGTATAACAATCAAGTTTCATTACACTCTGCTTCCGACCAGTACCCAATTTATGTTTCTAATATTTATTTACGTACTATTCTATCTTACTTTCAATTATACTAGAACCAAAATATTAATTTAAATCATCACTCGTTTATCCATATCTTTTGTAAAATTATAAACATAATAGGAACAATTAAAGAATGTAGTTTTATTTTTGTCATGTAAAAAATATCACTACCATCCACATTTCAAGTATTGTCATTCTAATGCGCAATTATAAATGACTGTCGCTGAGTAAGACCACAACGTGTTCATAGTAGCCAGTTAGCCTCAATGGCAAAGCCAAAGTGCCTGTATGTCTGTCGTTGACGAAATTATTTTTGATTCTTGTGCCTTTGATAGTATTTTGTCCAATTATAGTGTTCCATCGAATTTAAAAAGGTATGTTGCACCTAAGATTATATTTTTTTTCTAAAGTTAAGCCTTTTTACTCGTTATCAACACCATTTCACTGAATTAGTTACTATATTTAAATAAAAAGTTATTTAAAATATTCTTTATAATTCTCATTC
The DNA here is from genome assembly GCA_905220505.1 of Laothoe populi. Lineage (NCBI taxonomy): Eukaryota > Metazoa > Arthropoda > Insecta > Lepidoptera > Sphingidae > Laothoe > Laothoe populi. The sequence continues at coordinate 4,653,115 of HG992174.1, read as the reverse complement.
ATCTCTTCTTCATTTCCATCCGTACCATCCAAATTTTCTATGGATGGTTATATGGATTTTGGACGTATCAATTATAAAAAGATAAAAAAGTGCCTGCCGTTGATAATCATTAGAACGGTAGGCTAAATATGTTTGTTGAATAAATTTCTTATTTCCTGTTTTTTCTTTCCGCGAAATGCCGAAGTTTTGCTCGAAATGGGGGAATGACCCACTAATATTATAAATCTGAAAGTATGTTTGGACTTATTTGGTTGAAAATTGGCAGACAGTTTACTAGCTGGATTAACACATATATGTTTTATCCAAGAAAAATATTAGATTCTTTATAAATTCACTACAAAATATAGAAAGATGTAATAGCTTAAGATGCCTCCATGCGTTGTATACCTTTTCTTCCAAAAATGACTACTACATGGGTCGAGCCGCGGGCAACAGCTAGTCTTTTTAACCGACTTCAAAAAAGGAGGTTAACAATTCGTCGGAATCTTTTTTTTTATGTATGTTACATGATTACTCGAAGACGCCTGGACCGATTCGAGAAATTCTTTTTTGTTTAAAAGGGTATACTTCCCATGTGGTCCCATTGGCACCAAGTCAGGATCTGATGATGGGATCACAGAAAAATCAAGGGAAACCCTCAAATTTTATTGTGACGCATAGGTAATTTGTTTTTTATTGAAGTCGGTGTACTTTTTATGAATAAAAAAACTTTTAAAAGCAGCGCAACATTAAATATGATATTGTTTCCCCCACAAATCCCAGCAAAACAAATTTCGTGATATTATTTTTATCCTGGCAGGGAAAAGTGACACTGCATCTGATGGTGAGCGCAGTGCCGTCCAATTAGAGTATCAAGTAGCGAGAGACCACCCATCCCTCGTTACTCCACACAATCATGCCTGCTGTGTAGCTTCTTCATATTACGCCATGGGACAACAAGGTAAAAGGTAATAACCCATTCTTAAAAAACGACTTACAGGATACAATACGCTAGTTGACTGTTTTTGGGAAACCGTTTTATTTTATTCTTCATGTTCTATATTATTAAAATATTATCATTAATAAACATAAGTTTTCAAGGTTTAATTTGCATTTTTATAAACCAACTTTATTTTTCCCACCAAAACGCTACCAACTGTCATGGCCTCTCGTGTGACGTCAACATCCGCAAAACTAATAGAAGTTTGGCTCAGCGTTTAATAGATGTTTTGAACAGTGACGTCATGCATGACTGTTTGTGTTTCATGTCACGTGACAAAATATTTTATTTTTACATATTTGTATCTTGAAAATATTAAGTAATCACATATAAATAAACAAATTGGTTTGATTTTCAATATTTTTAGACTAAAATCTATTAAAAGACAAAATTCTATCAGGTTCTCACTTACTGTCAACTATCCAATAAGTCAAAATAAAAGGCACTATAAAATTATACTTATTTTATTGCACATTACAAATAATACTTAAAAGAATCAGTACTTGAACATATACAGACTTAAACACCCATTAGGCGACATATGTCCGACAAAGAAATATCAGTATCATTTTCAAGTTTTCTGTGAGACAATGGTGTGCCGGGCGAGCCGATATATATAAATACTAGCTGTTGCTCGCGGCTCCGCCCGCGTGGAGGTGGCTTTCGGGAGCAGAAGTATATAATCCAAGGAGTTGTCTTCTGCACTGAGGCACCTGTAGCGATTGTCCAGCCTCTCAGGTGTTGTGCCTGAATTTTGAGATTGTATCTAAAGAATACCCCATAAGTTTAACCTCACTTTGCCCCTTTCAGGAATGTTTTTTCAAAAACGTTGAAACAGGTATTTATTTATTTCCTACCAAAAGCCTAAATATGAATTTACAGATCCCTAAGTCGAGGAATTATGGATTTCACATACAAATGTTGAACTCCTATTTGACCCCTTTCAAGGTTGTTTTTTGAGAAAAAAGATAGCCTATGTCCTTCTCCAGGATATAATCTGTTCCCTTACCAAATTTCATTACAATCCGTTCAGCCGTTTAGTCGTGAAGAGGTAACAAACAAACAAACAGAGATACTTTCGCATTTATAGTATTAGTATGGATATAACACCCAACAGTCACACACATAGCCCCGACCCCACACTAAGATCCGAGTCTTGTGTTGTGGGTATCAGGGACCTAGAGAGACGCACCCTCTCACAACACCCAGACCCCGGACACAAATATCTGTCACACAAACATTTGTCCCGGTGTGGGAATCGAACCCACGTCCTCTCGTTTCACAGCCGGCTACTCGCCAACTGCGTCATGGAGGCTGTCAATTCTGGAGAAAAAACTGGCTACACCATGACTCTACTATGTATCAGTCAAATTTCAATCCACCTTACGTACTGTTCTTTGATGAACGAGAGATATATCATAAAGATCCCCTAAAGCCTTTTAATTATGATCCCCTGAGACCTATGTATATTTGAGGTGACGTAGCGTAGACCGTTCCGGGAGAAAATAAGTATAGTGTTTAGATCCCCTTAGATCCCTTCGGGGATTTATGTATGGATCCCTGAATCAAAATAGCATAAGTCCATTCTCTTGGCGTAGCAACGTATATGATCCCCAAGATCCCTTCTATATTTATGATCCCTTCTGCGAAGTTGATCCCCTGTGGTCATCACTCAGTCGACGTAGCGAAGTCCCACTCCAGGAGAGAATCTCAGTATAGCAACAGGCTTGTATGGATCTCGCAAGATCTCCTCACTAGGCTCTGCAGGTGTTGGGATCTGATCGTCTTTCCGTTTTTTACACATCGGGTATCTTTTCGATTTGATGTTTAGATGAACCTGAAAATTTAAGAAATATCATCTATAATGTTTTTAGGCAATTATTTTATCGCTGACACAGACAAACGGGCAAGGATATAATATCTCCTACTTGATACACTAATAAATTGCATTTAACATCACAGCAGGTTCTCAGAGCCAATTTTCATAATATTATTAGATACCCGAAACTATTTACTTTAGAATCTATACCAAAAATTTCTTTTTCTAGAATTGATACCAAAATTTACTCATTCCAGAATCGATACCAGAATTTACTTATTCTAGAATCGATACCAGAGTTTACTCACTCTGGAATCGATACCAGAGTTTCACACTCTGGAATCAATGCCAGATTTTACTTACTCTAGAATCGATACCAGAATATACTTACTTAAGAATCGATACTAGAGTTTACTCACTCTGGAATCGATACCAGAGTTTCACACTCTGGAATCAATGCCCTTACTCTAGAATCGATACCAGAATATACTTACTTAAGAATCGATACTAGAGTTTACTCACTCTGGAATCGATACCAGAGTTTCACACTCTGGAATCAATGCCAGATTTTACTTACTCTAGAATCGATACCAGAATATACTTACTTAAGAATCGATACTACAGTTTACTCACTCTGGAATCGATACCAGAGTTTTAACACTCTGGAATCAATGCCAGATTTTACTTCGAATCGAAACTAGAATTTAGTCTTTTTTTATCAAGGCACGGCTAAGTGACCACACTGCACCTGATGGTAAGCGCAGTGCCGTCCAATTAGAGTATCGAGAGACGATCTATCTCCCGCAACTTAACACATCATGCTTGCTGTGTAGCTTCTTCACACTACTTTTAAAGGAGCCAGGATCATGGGGAGGGAACATGGAAGCTGACAAACTGTTCCACAGCTTGATGATTGTTACTCTAGTATTGATACCCGAATCTACTTACTTGTCTGTAATGCTTGTACAGGTTCGATTTCTGTGTAAACGTGGTGGGACAGTATTCACATATGAAGGGCCGCTCGCCTGTGTGAGTGCGCATGTGAGACTCCAGCTGGACTTTAGTCTGTAAATATTAAATCTGTGAAACGAGAGGCCGTGGGTTCGATTCCCACACCGGGACAAATGTTTAATGCAGATATTAGTGTCCGGGGTGTGTGTGTTGTGAGAGGGTGCGTCTCTCTAGGTCCCTGATACCCACAACACAAGACTCGTATCATAGTGTGGGGTCGGGGTTATGTGTGTGACAGTTGGGTGTTATTTATTTATTAAGTGTTATTAAAATTACCCATCATGTGGTTATAAATCGATATAAAAACAAAATTATACCAATATTCAATTTATTTCAATCGATTTAACTAATCGATTATAAGAAACGATAATCGACCTAATAATCTTAAGATTAATCATTGGGGGACAAAAAAATGGCGGGAATGTGATGTGATGTTGTATTGTGATTAATAAGTGAAAAAAATATTTCAGACATGGCTTAGGCCTTTAAATTGTGACAATTACAGACATGGCTCCGGCCTTTAGTATGAGAAAAATATCGGACATGGCTTCCCCCCTTTGAATGGATGAAGACTGCAGACATGGCTTCGGCCTTTTTTATAAGTTAAAACCAGAGAAGAAGAAGACTTTAATTCTAGCCCAGATTTGGAAAAAATAACGACAGACATGGCTGCATGGCGGAGAACCATTGCCTTCTCTTTTATAGAGTAAATAAATTAAATAAAAAAAATTAATCATTGGGTCTAATTTGGTAAAAACATTGATTTTCTTGAACTCAATTAACCTATAAATAATTTTCAGACAATAAATTATTCTTGGTAGTAATCTAAATTGTAGCTGATAGAAGGGTAGCTGTTAACTACCAATATTATCGAAGCCTTACTGATAATATAATAAATAATAATAATAATACCAGTTCTGTATTAAACATTGTCCCACTGCTGGGCACGGGCCTCCTCTACTAATGAGAAGGGTTAGGCCTTAGTCCACCACGCTGGCTTATGCGGGTTGGTAGACTTCACATACCTTCGAAATTTTTGATTAATATAATGTAGGATAAAATAAAATTTTGAGATACAAACAAATCAAATAATTCAATGCTCGATGTAATTTATCGATTTTTCATTCGAATGAAATTGAATCGATTTCCTTAAGAGCTACAGTCTGATCGCAACTACTCACCGGAAATCCTTTACCGCAGTGGTGACACATTTTATTGTTAGGCCTTCCTTTGTGCACGTTTCTCATATGCTGATCCAAATTCACACGGTTTTTCGATAACTGTAATAGAAAAACTTTTATAATAATAATAATATTTTTATTTTGTAAAACATGAGTGCAAACATGGTGTTCAGTTTCAATAAAGTGCTACATGTTTTGCCATTTACGGCGTACAAAAATTATATTTTAGCGAATCGTCGCCTAAATTTAAAAAACTAAATTAATACAAAATGTCATTTATAAAAAAATAATTACAGTTTTTTTGATTGATTAACATTGTTTTTTTAATGGCACGGCATAGTGACCACACTGCACCTGATGGTAAGCGCAGTGTCGTCCAATTAGAGTATCGAGTAGCGAGAGACGATTTATCCCTCGCTACTCAACACAATCCTGCCTGCTTCTTCACACTACGCCATGAGCAAGGTGAAGAAGCGGTCGAGGGTCTAGTGACAGAGTACTCAGAACATCGTACGCCAACTCTAAACCCCCGACAAAAACCGGATGTATGCGTACACTGGCTGATTCCGGAACGCGACTCACTTGACTGTGCCACTATGGCGGGTTTTACACCCTGTACAGTGCGAGCTATGCGGGCGGATATAAATGTTCATATCCGCCCAATTCTAATTTAATAATTTTATTACATTACCACCAGTTTATTTGAAAATAACTTTTCACTTTGCCCTTTTTGATCCATGAAATATACTGGGCAATATAATTAAATTCTCTGAAGACATATAAACTACACTATGTAATCAAAATGTCGCTTAGACCCTTCTTACGGTCAAGTAGTTATATACAGGTTGTTGTAAAATGTTGGTATCAATAAAAATAGTGTGTGTGTGCAATTGACACACGGCTGAAGTGAACCTTACATTACGTGGAATTAAGCCGCCCGTCCGCAATCTATGGAAGCCGAACCGTGAGTAATGATATCTGTTTTATGCAATTGAGTATTTAAATAATCAATTAAACGTCGTTAAACCATTGAAACAATCAAGACAGTGTTTACTTAATTAATATTAGAGCTCCCACTCGATCCCACTCGAATCCCCTCGAATATATATTCTGTCTCATTCTCTCTTTTTACTATCGCTTTTTTCGTTTCATCGAGTTTCAAATCACAACGATTCTAAAGAAAAACTTCAAAACACGATAATTTTTTTACATAGTTTGAGTTTTTTTTATAAGTCGTAGCATTCCGCAAGTTGAAAATACATACCTTGAAACATATGGGACACTGGTACGTCTTATGTAAATGTTTATCTTCGATGTGATCTCGAAGCTTAGTCTTGTCTATGAACCGACGGTTGCAATGGTCGCACACGTATCTGTAATACATACAATTCATAGTGAAATCAATATAAATAAATGCTATTCTTTGGTAAGTGGATCATTTGAGTACGGATTTTATATGTTCGTAATGGAAAGATGTCAGTGTACATCCGGTTTTTGTCGGGGGTCTAGAGTTGGGGTACGATGTTCCGAGTACTCTGACACTAGACCCTCGACCGCTTCTTCACCTTCTTGCCCATGGCTCAAGGATTATGTTTTTTAGTTGTATGGATGGATATATGCATGTGAATTCATTCATGGCACTTACTAGCTTCAACAGGGTAATATAATTTGCCATGGCATTAGATTCGACTTAGTTAAAGACACAACATAGGTGACAAAACTTAGGCAACGATATGCACGGAGAAACTAAAATTTTGAAATAAAACATGAAACACGTCTAGGTTCATTTATACACAGTCAAGTCATAAGTATTGTCACAGAGTAAAAACTTTTATTTTAGAATGCTGGCCACAAAAAAGTTTATTGAATTCGAATTTCAAATTATTCATTAAAATAAAAATGTATACTTTTTAGAATTTTACTCATTTTTAAATATGGAGTGGACGCTTAAAGAAGACCGTGTTGCAGTAATTGCGTTGCATCGTTGCGGTTACGCGCCAATTCAAATTTTTGACATACTGAAAAATTTGAATATAACCAAAAGATTCGTTTATCGTACCATCAAACGATACAATGAAGACTCTAGTGTAGATGACAGGTCAAGAAGTGGTCGCCCTCGGTCTGTTAGGACTCCAGCAGTGATAAAAGCTGTGAAGGCGCGAATTCAAAGAAATCCCAAACGTAAGCAGAAACTGTTGGCCCTTCAGATGGGGTTAAGCAGAACCACGGTGAAAAGGGTGTTAAATGAAGACTTAGGGCTTCGGGCATATCGAAGAAAAACAGGACATCGTTTGAATGCTCGTCTAATGGACCTGAGACTGAAGAGATGCCGCGCTTTGTTGAAGTGGTACGCGGGAAAAAAATATCGGGAAATTCTTTTTTCAGATGAAAAAATTTTTACCGTAGAAGAGAGCTACAACAAACAAAATGATAAGGTGTACGCACACAGTAGTGAAGAAGCGAGCAACCGTATTCCGCGTGTCCAACGAGGTCATTTTCCATCCTCGCTCATGGTATGGTTGGGAGTTTCTTATTGGGGCTTAACAGAGGTACATTTTTGTGAGAAAGGTGTAAAAACGAATGCAGTTGTGTATCAAAATACAGTCCTAACGAACCTTGTGGAACCTGTTTCTCATACCATGTTCAATAACAGGCACTGGGTATTCCAACAAGATTCGGCGCCAGCTCATAGAGCGAAGAGCACACAAGACTGGCTGGCGGCGCGTGAAATCGACTTCATCCGGCACGAAGACTGGCCCTCCTCCAGTCCAGATTTGAATCCGTTAGATTACAAGATATGGCAACACTTGGAGGAAAAGGCGTGCTCAAAGCCTCATCCCAATTTGGAGTCACTCAAGACATCCTTGATTAAGGCAGCCGCCGATATTGACATGGACCTCGTTCGTGCTACGATAGACAACTGGCCGCGCAGATTGAAGGCCTGTATTCAAAATCACGGAGGTAATTTTGAATAAACTTTAGTGTCATAAGAATCTATGTTTTGTTAAGTTCATTTTGGTATATAAATGGTTACATAATGAATAAACTTGTTTCAATTATTTTATATTAAACATGTGACAGAATTTATGACCTGACTAGGTATATTGCACAGGTACCCATTTAATAATAAATTACTGGCGCTTTTATCATGTTTTCAATTGATAAGTGTGGTAATATTATTTTCTTATATGACAAATACAATACAATTCGTCAAATGCCATCTTTTATTTTAACACTATATTTTCTATACCAGCCAGATAGCCGAATAACAAGTTTTAATACTATAATATATAGCGAAAAGACGTGTCTCGTAGAGGACATAATGAAGTCTCATACCTCAGATGCAAAATGAAACCCATCGAATTGGTGACCATATAATATTTAAAACTTGAATGTTACAAATTATAGAACTTTATAAACTATATTCCCCCTTCCCTTCCCTAATCCCTATTCCTGTCCTTTAAGGCCGACAGCGCATACATGACACTTTCGGTATTGTGGATGTTCATGGGCGGTGGAGATCACTTTACATCAGGTGACCCACTGGCTCGTTTGTCGGACTATGCTATAAAAAAAAAGTATATAAGTTGAGGCTGACTGCAAACAGGGCCGGGGGGTCCGAAGAGACGCTCGTTCAATGAATGAATGGTGAGTGAATGTAAAGCGAATGAGAATGAAGTTTTGATCTGAACTGTGGCAATGGCTCGCAGGGTAGAGTAGGCGCTTAAGCCGGAACAAGGTGTAATTACATTGGAATATTTCAACAATATGCCATGATCAAATTTAAATAAAACTAACAATATATTCTATTAAACAGTATATAAGGCAAGTTCTTACTTGCGCTGATCCTGTGACACATGTTTCAGACTATTCTTCAAGTGTCGTTGGTAAGAGCACACTGATTTGAAACTGATTGCACATGACTCACAGTATGCCACTTCTTGTTTCTCCTGAAAGGAATAACAAGTATCAAATCACCCCTGTGTACACTACCCCACTGCTGGGCACGGACCTTCTCTACCAATGAGAGGGCTTAGGTCTTATTCCACAACGCTGGCCTAGTGCAAGTCGGTAGACTTCACATGATTAATAATATTCAATAATTCAATAAATAAATAAATAAATAAAAATAATACTAGCCCTGTATTAAACATTGTCCCACTGCTGGGCACGGGCCTCCTCTACTAATGAGAGGGGTTAGGCCTTAGTCCACCACGCTGGCCTAATGCGGGTTGGCAGACTTCACATACCTTCGAAAAATTCTCAGGTATGCAGGTTTCCTCACGATGTTTTCCTTTACCGTTAAAGCAAGCGATAATTCACATTTTAATACACACATAACTTTAGAGGTGTATGCCACTTGGGTTTCGAACCTACGACTTTCGTCTTGACAGTCCGTACCGCAACCAACTAGTCTATCGCTGCTATTTTCACATGATTAATAATATTCAATATTGAAATGAAATTAATTTTAAAAACGTTATAAAAAGAGATTAAAAAAAAGTTAAATAAACCGCTATAGGATCCGTAAAATTTGTTTCATTTTAATGCACAATATATATTTTTTCTGTTTATTGCCTTATTATTACATTAACAATAATAATAACAGAAATAATTATGCTTAGCCTATAATAATAAGACAAAGGAGGCGGCTCAGCTTGTGTTGACCGGGACATTAGTTCCGGGCAGCGCTGGTTTTCAGCCTCTCCCATTTCCTATGATGTGCGGAAATTTTTTGGCGTTGGCCTACCAAGCGACAAGTAATGTAAATTAAAGTATTTGAAGCAAAATAAAAAAAATATATCTCAAATGACTATAACGGAACTCTAGTGTGTGCGTGTGTGTATGTGTGTGTCTATGTGTGTGTGTGTGTGTGTGTGTGTATGTGTGTGTGTGTGTACGTACATAAGTATATTCGCGTAAACATAAAAAAAAAACATTCAAAAACTAAATACATTTTTATAATAATATTATTGAATTAATATTGTACGCTCCAAGTAATCGCTACGTCGCACAGAATGAATAGTCTTTGAAAAGTTTACCTTGGTCTCGTGTTTCTCCAGATGCCTCTTGAGGCTGTTCTTCCACCGAAACACTTTACCGCACACGTTGCACGGGAAGTTGTTTTTTAACTCGTGTACCGCTCTAGAAATAATACACCACTTGAGCAACACCCTGTATTTGTATATAGATTACTGGCAAATGGGCAACTGGGTCACTTGACCGTAAGAAGCATGTGCAACTGGGTCATCTGACGACAAGAAGCATGTGCAACTGGGTCACTTGACCGTAAGAAGCATGTGCAACTGGGTCATCTGACGACAAGAAGCATGTGCAACTGGGTCACTTGACCGTAAGAAGCATGTGCAACTGGGTCATCTGACGACAAGAAGCATGTGCAACTGGGTCACTTGACCGTAAGAAGCATGTGCAACTGGGTCACTTGACCGTAAGAAGCATGTGCAACTGGATCATCTGACGACAAGAAGCATGTGCAACTGGGTCACTTGACCGTAAGAAGCATGTGCAACTGGATCATCTGACGACAAGAAGCATGTGCAACTGGGTCACTTGACCGTAAGAAGCATGTGAAGCATGTAAGACAAAGATAATATATTGTTAGGGTAGGGTCTACTCAGGTTTATTCAAAATATAAACAGGGGGTCTCTAAAAAATAAGTACAGGTAGATTCATAAATTATAGACTGAGCCGGGTGAAAGTAATAAAAGAGCGACCCTCTGCGTACCAAGGTTCAGTCTCGTGCAGTCTAGCTCGGTCTAGCCCAGTTAATGCCCAATTCAAGTATTTCGATGGCATTTTTTCCTCAGTGCAGTCGTTAGTCGCAGTGTTTAGTCGTTTTGCTAACAATATAAAGAAAACTCACATTGGGTTTTTCTATTTAGAAATATCAGTATCAGCCCGGAGTCTGGAATAGTGCCTGGTATGGCGATAGACTCGGCCTCTATCACATTATGGGATCTTCATAAATTCGGGGAAAGTGGGTGTACTGGTTACACCTCTGCCTACCCCTTCGGGGATTACAGGTGTGATAATGTATGTAAAGCTCACATTATATGATTCTTGAGTCCGCCGCGATGTTTGAATGTCTTCACACACTCCGGACACTTGAAACGGCCTTTGTGCGAGTCCAGGTGATGAATATGGCTATCTAACGAACTGGGAACAACGATCAGTAAAAATAATATTTATTAAACTGTACAAAATAAGGAACGTGCCAATTATTTTATGTTTTTAATAACGAAAAGTGTTGAAAAAACGAGCGCGCCAATTTTTTTATTGACCAAAACTGAGAAAAAATCGAGTGCGCCAATTTATTCAATATTTTCATAATCAAAATTGCTGAAAAGACAAGTTTTTAATTTTTTTCATGTATTTTCCAGTATTAATAAATAAATTTAGTTTTTTTCAATTTAAATCTCTCCCTTCATTCCAGGCTTGAGCTTAACATATGTTTTTTATAGCATCGTCCGACAAACGAGCCAGTGGGTCACCTGATGTTAAGTGATCTCCACCACCCATGAACATCCACAATACCGAAAGTATCATGTATGCGCTGTCGGCCTTAAAGGACAGGAATAGGGATTAGGGAAGGGAAGGGGGAATCTGGGCCTCCGGATATCTCACTTACCATACGAAACGCGACAGTAAACTGTCACTTTACGTTGGTTTTCTGTGAGACAGTGGTACTACCCCGGTCGAGCCGGCCCATTCATCCTGTAGACAAATATGTCTACAGCGTGGCTCTACCACTATAACATTATGTAATGTCAATACTCACTGCGATACGTGGCTGCATGTTTTACACTTTATAGTAGACAGAGCTATGTTGTGAACCGTGTATAAGTGTTGTTTAATACGACCCCGGTCCAATGCTCGCTTCTGGCATAGACTGCATTCGAATCTTAAAAAAATAGACCCATGATTTACTGTGATTTATATACCTTTTCGTAATTTTTAACAAATTAACATACAATAGGGTAGTTTCCTGTGTTTCGTTTTGTACATTATTCTCTACGCAATCGAATATAATACGCAAAAGAAGCTCTTTTGCGAAAACAGAATCCAAATTGCTTGAAAAATGAGGTCACAATTAGAGTTGCCTATCGATAGTCGACTATCGCTAAACTATCGATAGTCTATCGATATTTGACGTCATATCAATAGTATCGATAGCATATCAATAGTATCGATAGCATATCAATAGTATCGATACTATTGATAGTATGATACAGGGCAATAGTATTGATATACAAAAATAGTATCGATAGTATTAGCTCCGATAGTATCAATACTATTGATAGTATCGATACTATCGAAGACCGGTATATGTTTTGAAGTAATACTATCGATAGTATTGATAGTATCGATAGCACACACTATTCCAATAATCAATTACATAGCTAGTAAATATCTATTACGATAGTATTGATAGTTTTTTGATTTAATACAACGATACTATCGATAGTATCAATAGTATCGATAGTATCGATAGTATTACATAAAAAAATCGATACTATCGATACTATTGATAGTATTATCATGTAATAGTATCGATTCTATCGATACTGTTGCTTCCAATCAATAGTATTAGTTAGTTCGTGATATCGATAGTATCGATACTATCGATAGCACTATCGATATTGTTACTAGTTTTCGAGGTCAACTATCGATAGCCAAACTATCGATAGTTAGGCAACTCTAGTCACAATATTTATTTTAAATATTGGTATGAGCAAATACTCACAGGCATAAGCTAAAACGATAGCCTGTTGGGAACATAACGCTATCTCCCTCGCACAACGGTACAGTACAGGCGATTCATAGTACCGTGACGTCACGGTATCGGATATGCATCCTTGTACTGTTATTTGACAACTATCCCTTCCAGCAGATTTCAATGGTGTCTAATTTACTTATTTTTGTTCGGATTCATAAAATTCTTTCGATAATAGGTTTTAGGTAATGTAACTTGTTGATTAAATTAATAAAAAAAATCGTGTCAACTACCCTATTGGAATGGACCCTGTTAAGCAGAATAGATCCAACTGACATTTTCATACTTTTTAGTAAATACAGTTTAAAGTTTGACAGCCAATTTAAAAAGAGTACTATGCCAGCAACCGTGGCGCAGTTGGCGAGTTGGCTGTGAAACGAGAGGCCGTGGGTTCAACTCCCACACCGGGACACATGTTTGTGTGACAGACAGATATTAGTGTCCGGGGTCTGTGTGTTGTGAGAGGGTGCGTCTCTCTAGGTCCCTGATACCCACAACACAAGACTCGTATCTTAGTGTGGGGTCGGGGCTATGTGTGTGACTGTTAGGTGTTATTTATTTATGCAGTAACTAATTTCAAATTTATTGGGCAGTAGAACATGACAAGTTTTTTTAGGTAAATGTCATCAAACTGCCTGGATGTTTTGTGCACATATGAAACTTAATTAGGATATTATGGCTATGTATTTTACTCGATTTCATAAAAAATGTTGGTTGGGTCTTTTTGCTTAACAGGGCTCAATTGTAGGCCGAAATATTTTTAACCAGAGTTTCTTGCCCGTTTCCTTGCAAACTTCATTGGCGGTAGAGTAAATATTTGAATCTAAATAATATATGTATTCATGTATAATATGACTAGCTGTTGCTCGCGGCTCCGCCTGCGTGGAGGTTATATTCGGGAGCAGAAGTATACAATCCAAGGAGTTGTCCTCTGCACTGAGGCACCTGTAGCGATTGTCCAGCCTCTCAGTAGTTGTGCCTGAATCTTGAGATTGCATCTAAAGAATACCTCATAAGTTTAACCTCACTTTGCCCCTTTTAGGGATGATTTTTCAAAAACGTTGAAACACGTATTTCTTTATTTCCTACCAACAGCCTAAATATAAATTTACAGATCCCTAAGTCGAGGAATGATGGATTTCCCATACAAATTTTGTCCTTCTATTTGACCTCTTTCAAGGTTGTTTTTTGAGAAAAAATATAGCCTATGTCCTTCTCCAGGATTTAATCTATTCCCTTACCAAATTTCATTACAATCCGTTCAGCCGTTTAGTCGTGAAGAGGTAACAAACAAACAGAGTTACTTTCGCATTTATAGTATTAGTATGGATTTGTTTTGCATTTAATAAATAAAGTTGGTACTAACATACCTTCTCATATGTCTTTTATAGTGCGTGGTGAAGGAATCCACAGAGGATATAATTGTCTTACATATTGGACATATGTATTCACCAATCTCCTATAACAATACAATTTGACATATAAAAAAAAATAAAAAAAAATACATATATACTACGTGTAACGGGAATAACGCACATCCTCAGACACCCCAATTTAAACATATTATTATCGGGCACAATTCCAAATTCCGGGCTGATACTGAGTATTTCTAAATAGGAAAACCCAATATCACTTTACCCGACCCGGGGATCGAACCCGAGACCTCAGCACAGCAGTAACGCATGCGCAATTACAACTGCGCCACCGAGGCAGAAAAATAAAATATTGTTTTATTTTTTAACTTTTAATAAAAAAATGTTTCCTTTTGTTCATATTACTATCTATCGCCCTTAGGTTTGTTTGGTTTGGCCCATACAATTGTTAATCGATACCGCAAGACCAATCCCATATAAAAAGGCACTTTCAGATTTCCCAGAGTTTTCCATTTCCTATAAAATATGAAATTAAAATCTGCACCGACGATTTCAATGTGTAATAATTAAAAACGGCTATAAACCCTTCTAAAACACAAAACATAAGTTGCTTTAGAACCAAAGTCGGCAATCTTTTACCATCAACCAATCAGAAGCGTCTGTCAAGTCAACAATCCTTTTTTTATTTTTTATTCTTTATTAAGGGCTTTTTCACTTAGTGAATATGTCGCCCTGGTAAAGATACATATAAATACATACATGAACTTATAACACAGATATTATAATTTATAAATTAATTTGTATAACATTCTGCCAGAATGCTGTTACAAGCTCCCAGTTGAAGTACATTGAGTCTGCACTGACTTCGAATATCCTTGTTACGGACACATTCCATAAGGATGTGATATATATCGTGAATCACATTGCAATCAGGGCAATTAGGTGATGCGGTCAACAATCCCATTTCTCATGAAGTCAATGTCAATCAAAAATGACAATCCTAGCAATACAGTAGCAAAGGCCATACCTTAGTTGGGATCAAAATAAATCTAGAAAATTAAAGATAGATAACTTCTTATGGGAGGGTAAACCGCTTCGTAACGTAACGCGTTACGGCGCCACTCTGTCTGGCTTCTTTATTAATTTCTATTTATGTCGTTCCATAATCTCTGTGCTATATTTTTTTGAAGTGAAACTTCTATAGAATCGTTGTGAGTTGATTTGAGTGGGATCGAGTGGGTAAAATGTATTTTATAATCAATAAAAGATTTTATTAATAAACAACCTCTCCTCACATTATCATATTAATATACAATAAGTTTAAGTAATAACCTAAGCTTTTCTCAAGTTAAACAATTTCAATATTAAATAGTTCAACTTAGATTAGTTTAAGTTATCACTTCTGTCGAGCGTCCCGAGACGCACACTTTAATTTTTTATTTTAATTGTTGTTGTCATTGATTAAATTAAATTCAGCAAAATTATCTTTCGACAAACAAAAGTTATAATTTTTTTTAATTTGCCAAAAAAGGCATCCTTGCCGACTTTGGTGCAATTGTAGAAAAGATGAGATGTGCTAGGTTAGCTTTGTATGGGCACGTGATGAGAGATGAAAGGCATCTGACAAGACTGGTTGTCAATATGAATGTGGATGGACGAAAGAGTCGTGGGAGATTATCGTTTTATTATAATTTCTTTTAGTTTGTACCTATGTAAATGCTTGTAACAAATAAAATATTTTTTTCTTTCTTTCTTTCTTTCATATAAAAAGAGATGGATGGATTGCGCGAATGAGAACATGCGCATGAAAGGAGGGAATGCAGATTAGACGGATGTTTTTTTTACCGATATAGGCTTGCGTTTAACCACCATCTCGCCTGATGGTAAGTGATGATGTGGTCTACGGTGGAGCACGCTTGCCTAGAAGATACCTATTTACTCTTGACTTATACATGCCCAGGTTATAATGTTCGGGAATTATACTCGGGCAAAGAGTTCCATTCTCTTGGATAGGGCTGCGTGGAGAGTTCAAAACAATTCTGCCGACCCCACTTAGTGTGAGATAAGGGCAGGTAGATGATGATTGCCGACTTTGGTTCTCTACGACGATATCTCAAGCTGTGGACCAATTTGCCAGCTACCGTGTTCCCTCCTTCCTATGATCCTGGCTCCTTTAGGCGTAGTGTTAAGAAGCTAAACAGCAGGCCGGCATGATTGTGTTGAGTAACGAGGGATAGACTGTCTCTCGCTACTTGATACTCTATCTGGATGGCACTGCGCTTACCATCAGGTGTAGTGTGGTCTCTTTGCCGCGTCAGAATATATATATATATATATACTTACAGATTTATGTCTTCCAGTACAATGCGCCTCATAAGCCCTATTATAATTGAATCCTATAAGACATGTGTCACACTTGTATTCCGCCTGCACATAGCTCTCTTTCGCCGCTTCCTTCTGTCGTTCAGACATCATCTCCTCGTAGGTCAGCTCTATGGTCACATAGTGTTTGTCTGAGGCCTTCGCTTTCTGTGGCTAGAACATAACACACTTGTTGACAGCCTCCGTGACGCAGTTGGCGAGTAGCCAGCTGTGAAACAAGAGGCCGTGGGTTCGATTCCCACACCGGGGCATATGTTTGTGTGACAGACAAATTAGTGTCCGGGGTCTGGGTGTTGTGAGAGGGTGCGTCTCTCTAGGTCCCTGAAAGCCACAACGCAAGACTCGTATCTTAGTGTGGGGTCGGGGATATGTGTGTGACTGTTGGGTGTTATTTATTTATTTGTTATTGAATTTAGTTTTTTTAAATGTCTTATAATAGTGGTCATAATGACTGATCGAAAACAAAATTAGACATACATGTATATACACACATGCCTGTAAACCCCAAAGAGGTAGGCAGAGGTGTAACCAGTACACCCACTTTTCGCCGAACTTATTTCGGTCCCATAATGTGATAGGGGGCGAGCCTATCGCCATACCGGGCACAATCTAGACTCCGGGCTGATACTGAATATTTCTAAATAGAAAAACCCAATATCACTTAACCCGACCCGGGATCGAACCCGAGACCTCAGCACATCAGTAACGCATGCGCAATTCCAACTGCGCCACCGAGGCAGTCTAAGGCAGTAAAATTAGAGTCATTTATAATTAAGATACATTTTAATGTTGTTAGACAGAGAACAGTATACTGACAAATGACGTCACTTGCAAGTACACCATACTGATTCCCCACTGAAACCTGCATTGCGGGAAAGAGACAGACAAATTTTAAACGCTTTTATATCGAAATCCGATTTAACCACTCGCGAATCGCAAGGACACCGCAGTTCGAAGAGGTAATAAGTAGAATCTGTCCAAAATCGATTTTATGTCCATAACATTAAAGTTAAAAATAGCATGTAAGAACGGAGAGTGCTGCCAGTATTTTGTGCATGCCGGCATGCAATCGATACGTGACTGGTTAATTTTCTTGATTATACATATTGTTGGCCTGATTATCAAATTTCGTAACTCCTTTTCGGAAAAATTACAAGAGATTAAACTGTTTTATTTTTAATAATTTTACTAGAAAATAGATTCACGTATTTTTATTACACCTGCCGAGAAAGTGAAATGTTATGTCCAAATAAAGTAAACATTTTTATCAAGTTAAACGGTTTTTAAACGACTTCGAAAACGGAGAAGGTTCTCAATTCGTCGGAATCTTTTGTTTATGTATGTTACCCGATTACTTGAAGACGCCTGGACCGATTCGAGCAATTCTTTTTTGTTTGTAAGGGTATACTTCCCAGGTGGTCCCATTGGCACCAAGTCAGGATCTGATGATGGGATCTCAGAAAAATCAAGGGAAACCCTAAAATTTTATAGTGACGCATAATTTGTTTTTTATTGAAGTCGGTGTACTTTTTACACAAGTACACACACAACGGCCTAAAAACTGAAACATAAATTAAAAACAGTATTGTAGTACATTTATTATTGTATAAATCTGTGTAAAAAGTTCCGAAAATGTTTTTTTTTATTGCAATATCAACAATAATATATCACATGATATCACAGACATCACAAGATATCAAACGATATCACACAATATCACACTACATCACACGATATCACACAATATCACACTACATCACACGATATCACACTACATCACACGATATCACACGATATCACACGATATCACACGATATCACACGATATCACACGATATCACATGATCATGTTACCTTTTTATTAAGCTGCAAGCTTTTAACTATCTTCTTGGTTCTCTTCACTTTGCTGCGTGCAATTTTTTTTCTCTGTTTTTCAGTAGTCATTGCAGGTATTTCCACTTCTATATGATTAACGCATTTCTCTGCATATTCTGTGCTCATAGGCTCATGGTAATCTACAATTAGTTAAACATATTTTATCTAATAAAGATAACGAGGTACTTTGTGTGTACATTCAATATTTTTGCTAAACGTTGATTTTAACATGTTATATTATTGATGTAAACAAATAAATAACACACACACATAGCCCCGACCCCACACTAAGATATGAGTCTTGTGTTGTGCGTATCAGGGACCTAGAGAGATGCACCCTCTCACAACACCCAGACCCCAGACACAAATATCTGTCTGTCACACAAACATTTGACCCGCTGTGGGAATCGAACCCACGGCCTCTCGTTTCATATAGAACCCAAAACAATTGTTTTTGGAATTATTGTCTGTCTGTCTGACTATCAAGGCATCACGTCCAAAGTACTGTATTACGACAAAGAATCAACAATAAAATCATAGAGTGTATCTCGAGGTAACATTTAGTCTTTATTTAATTTAAATCGGTGCATTCAATCAAAAGTTATACCTGTTTGAACGAATATCTGTATTATGCAAAGAGTAGATTTGAGAGATGGAAAGATTTTATAAACAGAAGATAACTTCCACGCGGGCGGGGCCGCAGGCAACAGCGAGTATGAAAAAAAATAGACATGGCAACAATCGTGGCTTAACAGGCGAGTAGCCGGTTCTGAAACTGGTCTGGGTTCGACACCTGATAAATATTTGTGTGACAGACGGATATTTGTGTCCGGGGTCTGAGTATTGTGGGACCGTAGTCCCCGTCCCTCGTAATTGATACCCACGATACAGATTTGACCTAGTGTGGGGTCAGGACTATATGTATGAGGCAGATAGGCAGACGAGCAGACGGGCCACCTGATGGTAAGTAGTCACCGCCGCCCATAGACTTCTGCAATGCCAGGGCACAGCAGAGCCGCTGCCTACCGTTGAACCTCGATAGACAGACGAGCAGACGGGCCACCTGATGGTAAGTAGTCACCGCCGCCCATAGACTTCTGCAATGCCAGGGCACAGCAGAGCCGCTGCCTACCGTTGAACCTCGATAGACAGACGAGCAGACGGGCCACCTGATGGTAAGTAGTCACCGCCGCCCATAGACTTCTGCAATGCCAGGGCACAGCAGAGCCGCTGCCTACCGTTGAACCTCGATAGACAGACGAGCAGACGGGCCACCTGATGGTAAGTAGTCACCGCCGCCCATAGACTTCTGCAATGCCAGGGCACAGCAGAGCCGCTGCCTACCGTTGAACCTCGATAGACAGACGAGCAGACGGGCCACCTGATGGTAAGTAGTCACCGCCGCCCATAGACTTCTGCAATGCCAGGGCACAGCAGAGCCGCTGCCTACCGTTGAACCTCGATAGACAGACGAGCAGACGGGCCACCTGATGGTAAGTAGTCACCGCCGCCCATAGACTTCTGCAATGCCAGGGCACAGCAGAGCCGCTGCCTACCGTTGAACCTCGATAGACAGACGAGCAGACGGGCCACCTGATGGTAAGTAGTCACCGCCGCCCATAGACTTCTGCAATGCCAGGGCACAGCAGAGCAATACAGTAGGCAGCGGCCTACCGTATTGTATTTAATCATTAACTCACCAGCTCTGTCCCATTCATTTTTCACTTCATCCTTTAATGTCATCACTATAGCTTTCTCTGCGGATGCTATATTCACCCTCGAATCTTCATTTTCTAAATGTGCACGTGTTTCTGAATTTTGTATTCTCTGTCGAAAAAAATACATGAAAGAACCTGAGTAACTTAGATTGTGTGAAAGTAAAAGGAGAGAGGTGAGGCAGAGGCGTAACCAGTACACCACTTTTTGCTGAATTTATTTCGGTACATAATGTGAAATAGCAGCGATAGCCTATTTGGTTGCGGTACGGACTGTCAAGACGAAGGTCGTATGTTCGAAACCCAAGTGGCATTCACCCCTGACTTTTCTAAAGTTACGTGTGTATTCAATGTTAATTATCGCTTGCTTTAACGGTGAAGGAAAACATCGTGAGGAAACCTGCATACCTGAAAATTCTTATAAGAATTTTGAAGGTATGTGAAGTCTACCAACCCGCATTAGGCCAGCGTGGAGGACTAAGGCCTAACCGCTCTCATTAGTAGAGGAGGCCCGTGCCCAGCAGTGGGACAATGTTGAATACAGGGCTAGTATTATTATTATAATGTGATAGGGGGCGAGCCTTGTAATAATAAAATAAAATA
Source organism: Laothoe populi (assembly GCA_905220505.1). Taxonomy (NCBI): domain Eukaryota; kingdom Metazoa; phylum Arthropoda; class Insecta; order Lepidoptera; family Sphingidae; genus Laothoe; species Laothoe populi. The sequence goes on along the minus strand of HG992174.1, from coordinate 4,632,383 downwards.
TTTATATAAAAATATGCTTTTAATGAAGTTAATGTGTGTTTTATTTTTAAGAACTAATACTAACAAACTAATATGAATATGTGCTCGGGCGCCAGACAGACTAAACTCTGCCAAAATAGTTTAATAACAAAAATATAAACAAAATATAATTACCGTGGATAGTCAGTAGGGCGCTTGGAACTTTTAATCGCAGTCGGGTGGTAACTTAAACACAAGTCATGAAGACACAGTATTTATTTCCCTCGGAACTCAACAAACATTTACATAATATAAACTGTCAGATACAAAATTGACTATGTTTAATACTAAGTGTAAATTATAAAGATTATATATAATGGTTCATTTTTAAATTGATCATTACTGCACTCTGGAGTGAAATTTATAAATAGGTTACCCATAACAAGCTAGTGAGCTGAAGGCTTCTCGCTACAAAAATTATAATGTTACATACCTCTATTTAAGATAACTAACTTTACTAATGTTCCAGGGGGGTCTTCCAGACCGCCTTCTACCGGAGCAGGTTATAGTAATGGAGCGTAGGGCATCCAGGCATCCATCAACAATTATCCCCAAAATGGGTCTTCAATTCCAAACAAAACGTCAACGGGGCATCAAATGTGCACAATAACTAGGCGAAAACCAACGTCAAAAACAGACTACAAAACTGCATGTAAAAACGATTTAACGAAAACGTAAACGAGAGGTTAACGAGATGTAAACGAAAACGATAAAAACGGTAACGGAAACGACTTAACGGCCGCTTATTCAAGCTGAAACAAAATTAAACTATTTAGCACATGGTTGGAATTTCCAGATTTTAACATTACGATTATTAAATCCAAAAATCACGCACCGGCCGTTATATATTTATAGCATCATTCCCAAAAATAAGGTGCGGCGATATTTCGCCTTAAAAAGCTGAAACAAACGGAACAAAAAATTAAATTTCTATACTCAACGGGACGCCATTTTGGCACGCGCCCGCGCAACGGGCATTTACAAATATTTTGATGAAATATCACTTACCACCCAAACTCGGTCAAATTATTAACTTTCGCACCATGGCGATTAAATGTAAGCCATTTAGGGCTTATGATTGAACAATTTGATATTGCATATTGTCCGACATTTCCGGTTCGACTCGCGAGAGAAAAGTGTCAAAACCAACGATGCATACTTTTTTTTTTTTTAGCGGATGCCGTAGAGATGTGACAGACCACAAACAAAACTACGATCGACTATTGCCGTAACTAAAAATTTGGTTGAAAAGTCGATTTTTAACCTGTGACATATAAAATACGTTACATCACATGCTTTCCCAAAAAATAAAAGAACAAAGTTCTTTTATGAACCTTGAATTCAATCAGAAAAGTCTAAGTTTCCAAAATCTGAAACAAATATTCAATAAACAAAAAAGAATACCAAACAGAAAACATCTGAAGTTCCAAGAAAAGCATTACTGAATGTAAATAAAATTGCAAAAGCAATCGACAAGTAAAAAGGATATATCAAAAGATATACTCAAAATGAAATTAAACAAAAGCTTTATAAACTGAAACAAGAAAGTCCAAAAGAATTTCTAACAAAAAGATCAAAACAAAACATTTTTGAAAAATATAAATGTTACTAACAAACAAAATCCAAAATCTGATATAGCAGAACATAAGTTACTACTAATCCAAACTTACACTTTCCTTCAAACGAACTAAACAACTCATCCATGAAATAGCTAGGCAACAATAGCCGCTAACTCAAACCACAACAAAGCTTTACCAACCTTAACTTTCATTCAAATCTTATGAGATTAGTTTGACCAAATAGTCGCTAACTCTTAGCTTTCATTCACTTACCTTTGAGATTAGTTTGACCAAATAGTCGCTAACTCTATCATTCTTAACAAACCCTTTGAGATTAGCTAGACCAAATAGTCGCTAACTCTAACATTACTAACAAAAGAACAGTTAAGCTAAATAACCACTGTCTCATAACAAAATCCAAAATATGTCAATATCGGTTAGGACAAAAAGAACCGCCGATCTAAGACCAATAAAATAAGCTAAAGGAGAATACGAGAGGTTCTCCTCGCAAAAGACGAAGAACTCCACAATCGTGAATAAACAAAAACAAATGAACATAAATCCATCTGAAACAATATAATTATCATATTACGATCGGCACAACTCTACTCCGACTTTCCGGGCGTAATAGATATCAATCACCAAGAAATATAAATTCCTCTGTAACAAAGTATGGCATTTCGCGGTCAGCACAACCCTAATCAGACTTTCTGGACGCGAAAGCACAAAAGAAAATTATCATATTACGATCGGCACAACTCTACTCCGACTTTCCGGGCGTAATAGACAAAAACGACAAGGCGAAAGCACAAGTCTTAACAAACAAAAGGTATACGCAAAGGCGTATTGAACAAAACAAAACTACTGTCAGTCGCGAAAGCAAACAGAACAGAGTAAACAAAGTTGACCGACGCAAATGCGTACGGGTCTAGTCAAATCAGAGATGAACATAACAATAACAAAAATGCCACACTAGCTAAAGAAGCTGAGTGTACAAATTGTATGTTAGCAAACAAAAGGTCGTGTCCGAGACTTAAATCTACAAATACACTAAAAAGGATTCCAACAAGTTACATTTAAGGTTTATAAAACCTAAATGTAATGTAGAATATAAAAATCTTATAAATATTCTAGCATAAACATTTCTTGCAAAATGTTATGTAGAAAGTAAACGCTAACTATACAAGTTGAGAAACGAAAGTTCCTACTATAAAAATGTTTGCACAAAATGACAAAACATATTTATACAACAAACAAGGTATATAACGAAAAGGTTATATTTAACAAACAAAATATACATAAGATCAATTCCAGTTGGAAACTTTAATCAGAGCGCAACACTAAATATTCCAAAATCTCCTAAATAATTTTAGTATGAAATAAGAATTGAATTCTATAAAATGATAAGAAGTTTCCTAACATACATCATACATTCATCCCTTTCATGGCTTATTAAAACTCATTCCTTTCATCTAATCCATCGACATTCAGTAAGCCTGCTTCCATCAAGATACAAAACCAAGAACTTAATTACAAGTTCCAAAAAGTACGAATTTAATATTTAACTATATCTTTGACATGGTATCGACCAGTATAGCCTTTAGCCAAGTCTTTCAAAACATACACATTATCAGAAATCTTTTCCAAGACCTCACATTTTATAAACTTAGGAGCCAACTTAGCCGAAAAATATGCAGGAGCATTAGATTGAACAAAACTACGCTTCCAACAAATGTCACCAACCGAAAGAGAACTGACTTTCCTCCCGCGATTATAATAAATAGCATTACGTTTATATGCTTTTAACAAATTAGTTTGCACTTTAACAAAAACTTCACTAAGTGAATTTAAAGAATTAGCAAATGAATTGCGATCACCCAACTCAAGATGAGATAAATCTTCTATGGATTTACTAAAACGATGAAGAGACGCATCAAAAATAAGTTCACGTCCAAACATAAGATAATTTGGTGTAAAATCAGTAGCCAAATTAACACTATTATTCAAAGATAATTGCACATGAGGGAGAAAATTAGACCAGGTTCTATGATCGTTTCTAACATAACAAGAAATACAAAACTCTATTACTTTATTATATCGTTCAACAGGATTATTTTGCGGAGTGTAGAGAGTGTTATAGAATATTTTAGTAATATTATAGCTTTTTAAGAAGTCTACAAAAAGTTTATTAGTAAATTGAGAAGCATTATCAACAATAAATATATTAGGTGTACCATATTTCAGAAATATTTCCTTTTCAAGAAGTTTACAAATAATTTTAGAAGTAGCATTTAGCATAGGAAAAATCCAACAGTATTTAGTAAAAACATCTACAATAGACAAAATATAACGATGACCAGAATAACTTTTAGGAAGAATTCCTATTATATCCATTGACAACAAAACCATAGGAGAGTCTACTTTTTTTGGATTAACCATGAAACCATGTGGTGGTGAATTTGATGATTTGTATGCTTTACAAATATCACAACCATTAATATATTTTTGAACGTCTATGAACATTCCTTTCCAAAAATAATGTTGTTTTAATTTAAACAAAGTCTTATGCATGCCCAAATGGCCAGAATTGAGATTATCATGATTATCACGAATAGTATTAATAATATGTTCTTTAGGAATAACAATTTTCCAATTTAAGCGACTATTAGGATTATATTTATTTTTACAAAATCTATATAAAGTATTATCTTCTACTCTAAAGTTTTTAAACCGACTAGGAAATTTTTGACAATTAAGAAATATTCTCTTATACCATGGATCAAGTATATCATCATCAGGACTAACTATAGTAATAGGAGCAAAATCAATAGTAGAAATTTCTATACGAGACAAAAAATCAGGAACTACATGTTGTGATCCTTTTTTATGAATAATATCAAATGTAAATTGTGAAATTCTAGCAGCCCAACGAGCAAGTCTACCAGAAGGGTTATTAAGTTTTAAAAGCCATTTTAAACAAGCATGATCAGTTATAACAGTAAATTTCATACCCTCAATATAAGGTCGAAAATGTTCAATTGAATCTAAAATAGACAAAAGTTCTCTTTCTGTCGTACTATAATTTCTTTCACATTTATTTAAAGATCTAGAATAATAAGCAACAGGATGTTGTTCACCTTTTTTATCTTCCTGAGCCAAAACACTACCAATTCCTACAGAACTAGCATCACAATGTAAATAAAATGGTTTTTCAAAATCAGGGCAGTTTAAAACTGGAGCCGTTATTAAAGCTAATTTTAAATTAGAAAATGCATTTTCAGCATCAGTATTCCAAACAATAGATTTTTTAGAATTCTTGCTTCCCTCTGTAAGTTTAGTTAAAGGTGAAGCAATGTCAGCAAACTTAGAAATGAATCTGCGATAATAAGAACAAAGACCTAAGAAACTTCTTAGTTCTCTCACAGTATGTGGTTTAACAAAGTTCTCAATAACATCTAATTTAGAAGGATCTGTATGTAAACCATCCTTATCAACTATGTAACCAAGATAACGAAGTCTGTCTTTACAAAAATTACATTTTTTAAGGTTAACTGTAAGACCAGCGTCTTTTAATATATTATAAACTTTGTTTAAATAAACAATATGAGTTTTAAAATCAGAGCTTATGATTATCAAATCATCTAAATAACAGAAAACTACACTATCAAACTCTGGACCAAAAAGTTTGTCAACTAAACGTTGCAATTCACTAGGAGCATTCGTAAGTCCAAAACACATACGCACAAATTCAAATAAACCACGACCAGGAACGACAAAAGCAGTCTTTTCCCGTGAACTCTTTTCTAAAGGTATTTGCAAAAAAGCTTTGGAAAGATCAATGGTACTTATATATTTAGCACCTTTAAGATTATCTAAAATTCTAGAAGGATAAGGTAACGGATAAGAATCTTTAATAGTCATAGAATTTAAACGACGAGAATCCAGACATAATCTAGTTCCACCATCCCGCTTTTCAACAGCAAGAACAGGAGAGCACCAAGGCGATTTAGAAGGTTGTATAATATTTTCTTTTAAAAGTACATCAACTTCATCAAAAAGTTCTTTTTGTTTAGCCGGACTCAAAGGCCAATAACGTTGTTTAAAAGGTTCACCAGTTGTATTAATTTTATGTTCAACTAAGTGAGTAAGTCCTAATCCTTTCTTTTCATAAGAAATATCTTCAAAAAGAGAAATAACATTACTTAATTCTCGCTTCTCAAAAGGAGAAAGAGATTCAGCAGCAGTAATAGAACAAGTCGAATAATTATCCACAGGAACTAATGTAATATTCTTTAACAAATCTTTAGCTAAACCAAATTTAAGCCAAAAGTCAAAACCTAAAATAATTGAAGGTTTAAATGAAGGTATAATTAAAAATTGAATGATCTCAATATTATCATCACATTTTACAGGTAAATCTAAAGTTCCTAACACTTTACGCGAGGTACCATCTACAGTAGAAGCTAAAGTAGAATCAGGTTTAATTGTATAACCATATTTAAGAAATTGTAAATGGCTATCAGAACCAAGGATGCATCTATTGGAACCACTATCCAATAATCCAGAATAAGAAATATTATCAATAACAAATTTTAAATAAGGTCTAGAATCTTTAGGAGTTGTAAAAAGAATAGGTGCCGAACTATGTATTTTAAAAAACACTTTTAAATAATCTAACCAATCTGAAAATTATTTTTTAATTGTATAGTCATCAGGTGCAACAGAAGACTTGGTAGTCCTATGTGAAACTTTCCCAATAACCTTAGGTTTAACAATACGTTTATAATTTTTATTAACCATCGATACACTAGGCAATTTCTCAGAAATCCGTGATCGATGGGATCTAACTAGTTTTTTGAATTAGATTTTAAATTATTCTTGGGTCTACACACGTCGCAATCTTTTGTGATGACTCCAGGTTTATGACAGTCAAAACACATGATTCCAGGATGAGTAGAGCAATCCCGATATGAATGTCCAACAAGTTTACATTTCAAACAAATAATACCATCTGTCTTGACAGCACTAATATGTGGTTTCTCAAATTTAACCGCTTTATATTCCTTAACAGGCTTTCTAACAACACATGATTCAAGTTCCTTTCCAATTTGAATAAAAGTTTCAATGGAAGTAATATTTTTTCCTATAAAATAAGGCAAATAAATTTGTAACATATTATGTTTAATAATAGTAATTAAAGTTAAATCTGAAAGTGGATTAGTCAAACGACAAGCCATATCAAACACTTCTGTAATAAATTCAGGTAAAGATTCACTAAACTTCTGTTTCTTTGTACGAAGTTCATATTCCAAACAATAGTCAAAATCAAATTTATCAAAACGTTTCAATAACGCAACCTTCAAATCATACCAAGAACTAATCTGGGTACGTACAGTCCTATACCACTTAAGGGCGATATCAGATACAATGTCTGTAAATGAAGCTAACAAAACATATTCATCAAAATTTCTAAATAAAAAATATTCCTCTACTTGAGTAATAAATTCTCTAACACAAGATTTTCCATCAAAACAAATTTTACTTCTTTTAAGATCAGGTAATTTAGTTACACGAGGCAAATTCCTCCTAACAGTATCGTTTAACAAAACCGAAGAAATTCCCGGTTGAGAAAATTTATTGAACGAAGATTCTCGAATATTAGACAAAATTATTAAATCTTCACGATCCTGTAAATTAATTGAAACGTCAGGTGCCGCAATAAGATCTTCCCTAACTTCAGGTAAAGAAAAATTTTGAGTTTCTGCATCCATGACAAAAACTTTAAATTATGCAAGCAAATCCAAAAACAATACTAGTGTTATCAAAAATTACAAAATATGCAAACAATAAGTTATAAAAACTTATAAGATTTATTAAACATTGACATTTATTAATGTCTTTATAATAATTTTCAAGAAATGAAGCAATAATAAAACGTGTGAAAAAGTAATAAAATGAGGTTATGTTTTTAACAAAGTAAATAATGAAATTTAAGAAAATCCATTATGCAATTTGTTTAAAGAGTGCAGTATTGACTTACAAAGTTGCTTAAATGTGTAAAATATGTGTATGTGTAAAATTAACAAGTTATTTTAAAGTATCAAATACTTTACCGCAATAGAACAATTATGTTTTTCAATATATTTTAACAAAAGGTTGACTGACCTCATTCCTAGTAAATACACAGTGAAAATAGGTTAAATACTATCTAATTATTAAGTTAGTATACTAATTCAAGTAGCAAAAATTGTTAATACAATGTTAAAACACATATTTGAAGTTTTCAAATCCAAAATACAATGAGTTTATGAAAACATCAAAGTAATGTTAAGTTTACAATTATAATTAAGTACATACATTAACCTTGGAGTTGACCACACCAGTCTCGGAGCTGTAGATTTTATTAAAACCTATGATTCTAAACAATTCAAATGGAAAAACACAGTATACACACCTATCTTCTGAACTATCAAGTTATATGAATTTAATGCATTCTGCTAGTAAAATTGATTCTATTTTATGATCTAAACCTCATATTCAATAGCTAAAAAGATATCTGAAGCTAGTAATAAGCTTAGCAACAGCAAAATAAAGTTAACAAGAGAACAATTTATAGCAAAGATCCATAGAGTGTCAGTCAAGAGTTAAGCTAACGGCTTATTTCAAGATGCAAACAAAATAAAGAGAGTATATAGTTATACACAAAACAATATATAATATAAGAGTGCAATAATGAACCAATATGAACAAGTTCCTCTCAAGTCCCTGTTCGGGCGCCAATTGTAATAATAAAATAATATATTTATATAAAAATATGCTTTTAATGAAGTTAATGTGTGTTTTATTTTTAAGAACTAATACTAACAAACTAATATGAATATGTGCTCGGGCGCCAGACAGACTAAACTCTGCCAAAATAGTTTAATAACAAAAATATAAACAAAATATAATTACCGTGGATAGTCAGTAGGGCGCTTGGAACTTTTAATCGCAGTCGGGTGGTAACTTAAACACAAGTCATGAAGACACAGTATTTATTTCCCTCGGAACTCAACAAACATTTACATAATATAAACTGTCAGATACAAAATTGACTATGTTTAATACTAAGTGTAAATTATAAAGATTATATATAATGGTTCATTTTTAAATTGATCATTACTGCACTCTGGAGTGAAATTTATAAATAGGTTACCCATAACAAGCTAGTGAGCTGAAGGCTTCTCGCTACAAAAATTATAATGTTACATACCTCTATTTAAGATAACTAACTTTACTAATGTTCCAGGGGGGTCTTCCAGACCGCCTTCTACCGGAGCAGGTTATAGTAATGGAGCGTAGGGCATCCAGGCATCCATCAACAATTATCCCCAAAATGGGTCTTCAATTCCAAACAAAACGTCAACGGGGCATCAAATGTGCACAATAACTAGGCGAAAACCAACGTCAAAAACAGACTACAAAACTGCATGTAAAAACGATTTAACGAAAACGTAAACGAGAGGTTAACGAGATGTAAACGAAAACGATAAAAACGGTAACGGAAACGACTTAACGGCCGCTTATTCAAGCTGAAACAAAATTAAACTATTTAGCACATGGTTGGAATTTCCAGATTTTAACATTACGATTATTAAATCCAAAAATCACGCACCGGCCGTTATATATTTATAGCATCATTCCCAAAAATAAGGTGCGGCGATATTTCGCCTTAAAAAGCTGAAACAAACGGAACAAAAAATTAAATTTCTATACTCAACGGGACGCCATTTTGGCACGCGCCCGCGCAACGGGCATTTACAAATATTTTGATGAAATATCACTTACCACCCAAACTCGGTCAAATTATTAACTTTCGCACCATGGCGATTAAATGTAAGCCATTTAGGGCTTATGATTGAACAATTTGATATTGCATATTGTCCGACATTTCCGGTTCGACTCGCGAGAGAAAAGTGTCAAAACCAACGATGCATACTTTTTTTTTTTTTAGCGGATGCCGTAGAGATGTGACAGACCACAAACAAAACTACGATCGACTATTGCCGTAACTAAAAATTTGGTTGAAAAGTCGATTTTTAACCTGTGACATATAAAATACGTTACAGCCTATAGCCATACTAGGTTTATACCGAGTATTTCTTGATAGAAAAATCCAATATTAATTTAACCCGACCTGGCATCAAACCCGAGACCTCAGCACAGCAGCTACGCTTGTGCAATAACATCTGTGCCACCGATGCAGTAGTTCGTTAAATGTAAATTATATTTAATAAACGATGTATTTAAATTTAATGTTTCTTCTTCTTCTTTTTTTAAAAAATATATGGCTCCACCGTAATTTAATGTTTGATAGTTATATTCACTACATCTAGTAGGTATGTATAAAATAAATAACACCCAACAGTCACACACATAGCCCCAACCCCACACTAAGATACGAGTCTTGTGTTGTGGGTATCAGGGACCTAGAGAGACGCACCCTCTCACAACACACAGACCCTGGACACTAATATAATAACACCCAACAGTCACACACATAGCCCCAACCCCACACTAAGATACGAGTCTTGTGTTGTGGGTTTCAGGGAACTAAAGAGACACACAGTCTCACAACACCCAGACCCCAGACACTAATATCTGTCTGTCACACAAACATTTATCCGGTGTGGGAATCGAACCCATGGCCTCTCGTTTCACAGCCGGCTACTCGCCAACTGCGCCACGGAGGCTGTCAAATATAAAATAAATGTCATTAATATTATACAATGTACTTTTGAGTCTAGAGGTTTGACCGTCTTGGACCTCTTCGGTGTTGTTCTTTTCCTCTTTTTATCATTGATAATAGCTTGAAATTCGGCTTCTAATTCATCTATATTGTCACTATCTAGCGATGGGTAGTCCGCATTTGATGGGCTCGAAGCTGTAAGGAAATATATTGGATCAAAGCAAATCAAATCAAATCGTTTATATTGTGATACATAGGACTCAATGATGTTATGTTTTTTTATATTGTACAGCTATGTCCCGCCATATTGTATACCACAATATAACAAAATAAAAAACTACAAAAATTTTTTATATCATAAAAATAATCATTTAAATCATAATAACATTTATCATTTAAAAACTGAAACAATTTATTCTTATAATTATTAATATTATTCAATTGGGTAATAAATCTTGGTAAATTATCCATGAAATTCTGATGTTTCATATCATGGCGACGCGTCGCCACGTCACGCGTCGCCACGCTTTATGATAATATGAAACATCTAATACGGTGTGGTGACGACAGAAGATGGTTGGTTTACAAAAACCAAAAGACTTTAAAAATTATAGAATAAAAAAAAAAAGGCAGAAGTCACTAATTATAATGATGGAGTGGGAGTGGACCATTTTTTTTTAAATATCTGTATTGATAGGGTACACACACACACATACATTCACGCCTGTAATCCCCGAAGGGGTAGGCAGAGGTACCAGTACACCCACTTTTCGCCATATTTCGGTCCCATGATGTGATAGGGGGCGAGCCTATCGCCATACCGGGCACATGTTTCAGACTCCGGGATAATACTGAGAAATTTTAGATAGAAAAACATTGGTTGATTGGAAGTCAATCACCTCAGAGAATGCATGTCGCCGATTTTGCGAGGTTATTGCTCAGTCCATTATCTATGCTTATATTACATATTGTTCATTACTATTGTTAAGAAAATCAGATGGCAATGTGAAAGTTAGTAATATTATATACATCGTACCATGGTCTTCCCAATCTTTTTTAACCTCATCTTTCAAGGTAACCTGCAGTTGATTCTCCTCATCCTCATTAGGTATTATACTAATAGGTTCATTTTTAAGTATCTTCAGCCGTGGCGGGCGTGTCACGTCAGATAGTATACACTCATGGAGATTCTGTGATGAGAGAAAATGGTAAATGTATTTATATATATTTCTATCCTAGCACGGCAAAGTGACCACACCTGACGGTAAGCGCAGTGCCGTCTATTTAGAGTATCAAGTAGCGAGAGACAATCTATCCCTCGCTACTCAACACAATCATGCTGCCCTGCTTCTTCACACTACCCCATGGACAAGAAGGTGAAGAAGCGGTCGAGGGTCTAGTGTCAGAGTACTCAGAATATCGTACCCTAACTCTAGACCCCCGATACAAACCGGATGTACACCGGCTGATCCCGGAACGCGACACACTTGCGTGTGCCACTATGGCGGGTTTTACGGTATGTATGGTGGTCGCTATCCGGGAGGACACGAATATCTTACCACCAGCCAGACCATTATATAAACATGAGAGTTGGGACTACTACAGAATGCCTTGATGTTATTACACTCTATTCTGGTTTTTATTACCATAATTTATAATACTTTTAATAGCATAATCACTCCAAATTCGAAGCTTATATTTTTTTTATAATAACAAAACAAAAATTTAATAGTTTTTTATAATTTTGTGTATCTACAAATATTATTCAGTTATTAGGGGCTCGGAGCAGCAAAACTTTCTGTTTGCTCTTGGTATTCTGAATTATAAAATAAAAACAATTGAGAGTGAAGATAGGCCCTAGCTGATCCTAGCACATTTGTTATCCTATGATGTGATAGGTCTATAGTCATTGGCACAAATTCCTTTTCTAGGAAACTCTTGGCTAACAAAGCTGGGAGTGAAGATAACTATTTTACTACCTTCACTTCTTAGTGTCCAAACATTTTTTAATTTTATTATGTGACATTGGCAAAATTAACGAATTGTTTCTCCACAAAGACCATAGAAACAAAAAGAAGTAATAAATACAGGGCCCTGTATGATTTACACTTTTTACTTCTACATTTCAAACCTGCATTAAATTTATGTGTATTCTGATATAATAATTATTAATTCTGTAAGACTTGCAGACCAAATATTGAATATTTAGTAATGAAATGTAAAGTAAGGATCTAAAGAGGGTTTTTTTTTTTTAATACTAGCCCTGTATTAAACATTGTCCCACTGCTGGGCACGGGCCTCCTCTACTAATGAGAGGGGGTTAGGCCTTAGTCCACCACGCTGGCCTAATGCGGGTTGGCAGACTTCTCATACCTTCGAAAAACTCTCAGATATGCAGGTTTCCTCACGATGTTTTCCTTCACCGTTAAAGCAAGCGATAATTTACATTTTAATACACACATAACTTTAGAAAAGTCAGAGGTGTATGCCACTTAGGTTTCGAACCTACGACTTTCGTCTTGACAGTCCGTACCGCAACCAACTAGGCTATCGCTGCTATATGCTATCTAAAGAGGGTGTAGCTAATTAATGGTAGGCAGCGGCTTTGCTGTGCCCTGGCATTGCAAAAGTCTATGGGCGGTGGTGATTACTTACGATCAGGTGGCCCGTCTGCTTATTGAGCCACTAAAAAAAACAGAACACATGCTATCCTATGATGCGATAGCTGAAGGGTCTCTTATTAGGCACAAATTTCCTTTCCTATACACTGGAGTTAACAAAGTTGGAAGTGACAATGAAACATTCCATCAAACCCTCACCTCATTTGTATATGTCTGCAGTATCCGGTAACAGTCTTGAGCCTGTTCTTTGAAAGCTATGACCTTCTTCAACACAGCTTCACACTCCCAGCAGACCACTGGGCTTGTTACTATTGTGTTATATAACTGGAAATAATGGTTGATATGGATTGAGTAACATTTGATTAAATGGAGATATAACTGAATGAATGAATGACACCCAACAGTCACACACACAGCCCCGACCCCATACTAAGATACGAGTCTTGTGTTGTGGGTATCAGGGACCTAGAGAGACTTTCGGTCTCACAACACCCAGACCCCAGACACAAATATCTGTCTGTCACACAAACATTTGTCCCAGTGTGGAATCGAACCCACGGCCTCTCGTTTCACAGCCGGGTACTCCGTACTAGCCTACTGCGCCACGGAGGCTGCCTCGGTGGCGCAGATGTAATTGCACATGCGTTACGACTGCTGTGCTGAGGTCTCGGGTTCGATTCCCGGGTCGGGTAAAATAATATTGGGTTTTTCTATTTAGTAGTTGTGATGCATGAGCAATTACGACTGCGCCACCGAGGCAGTCTATATTCTATTTTATGAATAATACAAAATATATATACTCACCGGAATCTCACTAAGCATGTCTAAATAGTAGCGTTTGATTTTCGTATCCCTAATAACTCTAAGGGATCGTCCAAAACACAGACATGCCATGCACAGCACTTCTTGAATTATACCGTCTTTGCACTCCATTTTAATACTTTATCACAAAAACACCGAAATCCTTTCACTTACAAAACTCATGAAAAATCCATTGATTTGTAAATATGTTCGAGGATTATTATTCGCTCAATAGAAAATAATATAGGTTTTTTCATTTTAGGGCGATGATTTGAGTAGAAAATACTTTAAAAGACAATGTTTGATTTCCAGATTACAAATAAAACTAGCAAAACAAATCGCCGCCATTTTCAAAACATAATGACAATTGACAATCGTCAACTAAAGTATACAGATATAATATTAATATATCATTCAAGCTAGAGATGATCCTTGGGCATTGACGTATATTATATGGATAGGATATTTGATCCGTGAAAGTGTGCCTATTTGATTTTCGCCATATTGGCGCTGATAGCAGTGCAGTCGAGCAGTGAGCGTCCGCGGAACTAACGATAGAGTTGAGACACGAAGGATGATATATCGACAATGATACACAACAGTCGATGGTTTACAAATCTTAAAAATAATAAAAACATCGCCTTAGCAAAACATATTTTCCTTTTGATCATATTTTTTAATGGGGTCTTAATTTACAATCGAATATATTATTGTAACTAGGTTTGATGCTGTTTTGGGACTATAAATTATATTTAAAAAATAGCACGCTTTAATAGTTAGCCGAACTAAAAAGTAGAAAATAATATTAAGTTCATGGCAAAAAATTATATTAAAAAAAAACTAAAAAATATCACGTTTTAAGGTGTCGTCAAATATGATTCCAAGATCTTTGAATCTAATAAATTCATTGGCGCCCCGATTCACGAAGAAAGGATGTATGGCGTCAGGACCAGACCCTTAGACGAGTCAAAATTTTTAATAAAAATATCGATATTTTTTTCGGATATATCAAACTCCGATATTGATATATTTAAAAATATCGATATATCAAACTCTGATATTGATATATTTAAAAATATCGATATATCGGAAATCCGATATTTTTAAAAATATCAACATCCCTATTATATGTCAAATTTAGTTTCTTCTTCTTCTTGTTTCAATGGACTATGCGGAGGAACGATTCCACAATTTCGCCAATGTCACGTAATAAAATAAACAAATGTTCGGATCGAGGTAAATTACACAAACTATGGACACTAGTAAAGATAGTAAAATTGTGTTGAGCTAATCATTTGAAACCAAGATGATTTGAAGGATAGAGATGTTAACAATAGTATAACACAGGATAAGAAAAATAAATAGAAAAATATATGTGGAAAAAAAAATTATATAATATATATATAATATTTAAAAAATAAAAATAATACGGAAAAGTTATAATTTAATTTTGTTCTTATCTATAAATTTACCTATAAAGTAAACAAATGGCGAAAATGTAAGTGTCAGGAGAGTTTTCATGCATGTGGGACGAGGAATATCTATAGGAAGGATGTCATATAAAGACTGTTGCACAATGGGACAGCTAAAAAAGATGTGGTCAAGATAACCATCATCTAAACCACACTCGCAAAGTGAATGATCACGAACTTTAATTTTGGACAAGTGAACCGGAGTACAAGAATGATTTAATCGAATTCGACATATTATGGAAGAAACAGATTTATTTAATTTTTGAAAAATAAAAAACCAAGGTTTTGGAGGAATTTCTGGTTGAATATCACCAAAGAACTTGCCCTTAATTTCCTTTGTAATTTGCCATTCCTTGTTCCATGCTACCAACATCTGAGAGTGCATGAGAGAACATAAGTCAAGTGGTAAAATCTTAAAATGTTCCAACGAACCTATACTAATGGCCTGTTTTGCACATGAGTCTGCTGTTTCATTCCCGGGTATACCAGAGTGACCAGGAATCCATGCTAGTATTATATCAATACCCATAAGGTGACAATTATATAAAGATTCTTTGATTTTAAAAATAATTGGAGATCTAGATTTAGATTTAAAAGAATTAGATAATATAGATTGAAGACAGCTTTTCGAGTCTGAAAAGATTAGTGTCTTATTTAATCTGTGGGCTATGGCAAATTCAATAGCTTCTAAAACTGCAATGGATTCTCCAGTGAAAACCGATGTAACAGATGGGCATTTAAAACTTAAAATTGTGTTATATGAAGGGATCCATGTGGCAGCACCGACAAGACTGTCATTTGACAATTTGGAAGCATCAGTATAAATTGTTAACCAATCAGGAAACTTTGATGATAATATGAATTTAAATACCTCAGCTGCTACTACAGAGTCTTTATCAACACCAAAATTTAAAATAACTTTTGGCTGAAATATTAGTGCTTCATATGGCAGTGAAAAAGTAATTTTAAAGGGAAATTGAAGAATAGGGTCAGGCAATCGGGAAAATTTAATAAAACTGCGAAGAAGGCAAGGTAAATCAAAAAGAGAATTGTATCCAACTATTTCAACAATGCTCGCTAGGCATCTAAGTTTTTCGAGTAAAGGATGATTGGAGTTTTGGGCAACTTTAAAAAAAAAATTATCTGACAGAAGTTGTCTACGTAAATAAAGAGGGGCATCACCACATTCCACTTGCATGGCATTAATAGGAGAGGATTTCATGGCACCTATAATTATACGAAGGCATTTCGATTGAATTTTTGATAATTTTTCAATTGCTCTTTTATTGCAAGGGTCTAATAGGAAAGATCCATAGTCCAAGTGGCTGCGAATAATGGAATTATATAGTAATTTCTGAGAGAAGGGATGAGCTCCCCACCACACACCAGACAGAGAACGAAGAATGTTTATGTTTTTGTCACATTTACTGGATATATATTCACAATGAGGGGCTCCTGACATTCTAGAATCCAACCACACACCCAAGAATTTCACAGAATTAACCTGAGGAATCATTATATTATCTACGGAAATAACAACAGAAGGAATAATTTTCCTTTTTGTGAATACTACACATTTGCTCTTTGAAGCAGATAAAGATAAACCATGATTAGCTAGCCAAGTGGAAAGGTTTTTCAGAGCTAAGTTTAAGCGATTACACGCTTCATGAGGGTTGTTGTCAGAAACATATAATGCCAGATCATCCGCATACTGAAGAATAGAGCAGTATTGAGTCACAGACTGATCAAGATCCCTTGTGTAAAGGCTATATAAAAGAGGACTAAGAACAGACCCTTGGGGCAAACCTTACCAAATAGATCTTGGATGCGTGAAAGATCCTTGGTTTTTAATTTGAATTTTTCTTTCCGTTAAAAGGTTGCAAATGAAATGAGCGAGCTTATATGGGATCTTCAACTGAATTAATTTATTCCTGAGTACTGGAAGTAAAACATTATCATAAGCAGAGGCAACGTCAAGAAACAATCCAATCAGGTATTCCTTTTTTCTATATGTTATTTGGACATCGGTAGTAAAAATACCAAGGCTATCAAGTGTACTTGAATCCTTTCTAAAACCAAATTGAGACGCCGATAACAAACCTTTATTTTCTGCATACCATTCTAAACGGTGTTTTATCATATGCTCAACTATTTTCAGCAAGACTGATGATAAAGCTATAGGTCTACGACTATTAGGATCAGTTGGATTTATCCCTGGTTTTAATATTGGAATTATAATTTGTATTTTCCAACAGTCAGGTATGTTATTTGTATTGAAAATTAAATTAATTAATTTTAAAAAATGATTTTTATTTTTTTCAGAGGATTTAGAAATAAAACTATAGGATATACCGTCTAAACCTGGAGAGGAGTCTGATAGACCATCTAGAGCCATTTCCAATTCGACGAAAGAAAATGACGAATCCATTACTGTAGGAGGAGAGTAGGGAATCGAAAGAACAGGGAAATAATCAAAATTTGGAACATATTGTGGGGCCAATTTATCAGCAAAGGAATCTAACCAAGAAAAAGGATCATTTTGCGTACTATCTACGGCATTATACGATCCTCTGAAACGTCTGATTTGTTGCCATACTAAGGTAGAAGGAAAAGTCGGAGACAAAGACTGGCAAAAGTTAAGCCAACCAAGTTTCTTACTAGAACGTAATATTTTTTTTGCTTTTGCTGCTGCATGTCGATAAGAAAGAAAATTAACAATGGACATAGATGAGTTATATTGACGTTCTGCATCTATTCTTTCCCTAATAGCAGCAGAACAATTTGAATTCCACCAAGGAGTTGAAATTTTAAATCGAGAATTTTTCTTTTGAGGAATGTTTACATTTGCACTTGAAATAATACAGTCTACATAATCTGAATAGTTTAATAATATACTATCACTTTTTGGCAAAGAAAGTGAATCAATCATAATATCAAGACTAGAGGAATAGGAGTCCCAGTCCGCATTAGAAAGTCTATATTTTATGGTAGGGGAATTGTTAAAGGGAGTGAATGTTCTATTAGGGATTGTTACAATTATCGGAAAATGGTCACTTCCATATGTTGAACTGGCTATAGACCACGACATAAGGGAAGAAATAACCGGAGAGCAGACTGTAAGATCCACAGCACTTTTAGGGTCTTGAGAAGGAAGTACTCTACGGGTAGGAGAGCCGTCGTTTAAAACGCAGAGATTCAATTCATCAAATAGGTCTATTAAAGAACAGGCAAAACTATCATTATGGCTTCCTCCCCAAGACGTATGATGGGCATTAAAATCACCCATTAATATTATAGGCGCTTGAACAGAAGAAATAATATTAAAAATGACTGGGATTAGGGACATATTGGGGTGAGGAATATAAATGGATATGAAAGATATATCAAAAACTCTTACTGCCACCACATTAATAATATCGTGATTATGAGTAGCAATGGGAATTTGAGAAAATGGTAGTGTGTTTCTTACAAGTAATGAGCTACCAGCGTAGCCATCTGCTCTGTCATCTCGAAGACAAGAGTAACCAGGGACTCTAAACCGAGATCCAGGCACCAGCCAAGTCTCCGCGACAGCCAAAACTGAAGGGTGAAATCTATTGACAAGGTTAAATAATTCATTTTTTTTAGGACGTAGACTCTGGCTATTCCATTGAAGAATAGTTACAAGGTCCATACTTGTTTAGTGAGGAAGAGAGAGAGGAAAGTACATTGGCAGCGTTGGACGGTAAGTTCAGGTTATTTTAAATTTAGTTTCAAATACACTCGAGAGGGGCGCTTCAAATAGGTCAAGAAAATAGCTGTCATTTTGTATTAGATATCCTGTCCATATAATATACGTCAGTGTCCTTGGGCCTATAGGAGTGAATGATTCATGACGTCATAACCGGTTTATAGTCTGCGGTTATTGATGTTGCACAACAAAATAATTATATAAAATTTCATAAATAAACATTTTTATTTGCATTAAATATGTTTTTATGTAATTATAATCCATTTTTGTTTTATACTGACCCTTTTTAAAATTATAAATGGAAAAAATGGTTTGGCATAATAGTAACAGTATTTTTTTATAGCAACACTGGGTAAAGCAGCCATTTTGTGGTGTCGTGTTGAGTTGAACGTTCTTTACCAAATTTCGTCTATTTTACATGGGAGTATTACTTCTTGTTGTGATTTGAAAAGTAATCAAAACAATATTGTTTCGGTAAATTTATTAATAGAAATGGAACAAGACGTAGATAATAACTACACAGCAGTGTGCTGCACCTGTCTAAGCAGCAATCGGAATCTATTTTCATTAACAAATTCAACGCATGTCCATCAAATTTTTCGTTTACTTATGCACGACTACAGTGGAGACAGGGTGAGTGAAAACATTCGAAAACTTCGCATATTTATTTGAAATTCTTTTTTTACCCGAAAATTAACTTTGATTTATTATTACGTAAATAGGTCAATAGACTTTTCGGTATTATTCAATTTTGAAATAAAACCAAATACTAAGTACCTTACGACTTTTATTTATTGAGAATTACTGTTTGTTTTAATTGACCTTGCTTTTTATGTCGTAAACCATTAAAAAACCTTAGTGAAGTATTCGTAAGATCTTAATAGCAATAAATGTTGTTCAATTTTGTTTTTGCCATGTATTATTTCCCGTTTTTTACTGATATTCTTACATCCTATTCCGGCCATAGGGCCCGTTGTTTAGAGTTGCCAACCGTCCTGTTTGCCCAGGACATGTCCTGGGGTGTCCTGAATAGTTTTAAGCAGCGTCTTGGGTTTTTAAAGTGCCCTGTTTCGCACACCACTTTTGCAATCCTTACTCGCAAGTGTTAACGCTATTTTTAATTCATAAAAAGTACACCGACTTTCATAAAAACAAATTATGCGTCCTATAAAATTTGAGGGTTGCCCTCGTTTTTTCTGAGATCCCATCATCAGATCCTGAATTGGTGCCAATGGGACCACCTGGGAAGTATAGCCTTTTAAACAAAAAAGAGTTTCCCGAATCAGCCCCGGCGCTTCGAGTAATCGGGGAACATACATAACAAAACCAACGTATTGTTAACCTCCTGCTTTTTGAAGTCGGTTAAAAATAGAAGTTAAAAGGTTTGCTCCGAAATGTTGATGGCGCAAGATTAATTATTTATTTAACTCTGTGTTAGCACTTAACACTGATTTAATTAAGTTAACCCATGAACGTGGAAATGGGTCTTAAAGAAGAAATTTACCTTTTTATTAGAACTAGCCAGGCACCAATGAAGTATAGCCCTGTAAACCACTTACTTTTGCTGAAAGCTTAATGGCGTAATGGTATGAATGGCGTATGGTAGAACAGAGGCGTAGCGTGAGCTAATATAGACTTGGGCGAAGTCGCATCAGAGAGGCACCTTTTCTTTCGTTCCCAAGATCTACCCAATAGATCTATCCTACCAAACATGCTTTGACACGACTTACCAACTTATGATAGAGAATAAGAAAAAGTTTTTTTTATCATAAAAAGTAGGTACACCGACTTCAATAAAAAACAAATCATGCGTCCCTTTAAAATTTGAGGTTTGCTCTCGATTTTTATGAGATCCCATCATCAGATCCTGACTTGGTGCCAATGGGACCACATGGGAAGTATACCCTTTGAAACAAAAAAAGAATTTCTCGAATCGAACCAGGGGTCTTCGAGTAATCGGGTAACATACATAAAAAAAAAAAAGATTCCGACGAATTGTTAACCTCCTCCTTTTTTGAAGTCAGTTAAATAAAATATAAATGCGCCGAAATGTTTTTAAATTTGTGACGTTCGAGCGTGAAAGTGATCAAATTAACTACTAAATTACTTTTGCTGGTGGTAGGATATTCATATCCGCCCGGATAGCGACCACCGTAGACAGGGTGTAAAACCCGCCATAGTCGTACACGCAAGTGTGTCGCGTACATCCGGTATTTGTCGGGGGTCTAGAGTTGAGGTACGATGTTTGGCCGTTTTGCCGCCTTCTGAGTACTCTGACACTAGACCCTCGACAGCTTCTCAGCTACTTGCCCATTGCGTAGTGTGAAGAAGTAGACCGGCATGATTGTGTTGAGTAGCGGCGGATTGATTGTCTCTCGCTACTCCATACTCTAATTGGTCGGCACTGCGCTTACCATCCAAAACAAAAGTCGCTGCCGCTCTACGCACCGGTTATAGTCCACGAGACAGAGTGCCACAGTATTCTATCACTGTCAACACCTCAAATCAAGTTACCAAGTTAGCCAGGCGACAGACGACGCGCAGGAGCAGTTTCCAACAGCGGAATTGGTAGTTCTGGGGGACTTTAACGCACACCACGAGTTGTGGTTGGGCTCCTCCAGAACTGACCATGCCGGCAGGACTGCTCATGCATTCGCTTTGACGAATGGCTTGACACAGCTGGTGGACCAGCCTACCAGGATCCCAGATGTGGCAAGTCATGCGCCCTCTCTGCTGGACCTACTGCTGACGAGTCATCCAACCGGGTATAAAGTGACGGTTGGTGCTCCCCTGGGTACCTCCGATCACTGCCTGGTTGGGACGTCGGTTCCTTGCGCTTTGCCTCCACGTCCCGTGAAGGTCAAGCGCAGGGTCTGGTACTACTCGTCGGCAGATTGGGATGGTATGCGGGATTACTTCGCATCCATCCCTTGGCGGCAGCGCTGCTTTGATGGAAAGGATCCTTCAGCGAGTGCTGGCGCCATTGCTTGCGAGATCAGAATAGAAATGGAATATTACATTCCTTCCTCTGAGATCGCAGGCAAGGGCCGAGGACGCTCCTGGTTCAATCGTGCTTGCGCCGATGCTGTTGGCAAGAAACAGGCGGCGTATCGTGCTTGGATCAGGGGTCGCGCTACGAAGGATCCCAACCTCAAGTCACTCAAAGCAGCCTATAACCGTGCTGCCAAGGTCTGCAAGAGGGCGTATGCCCGGCGCGTCTCCAAGATTGGATGTGCTTTGGCCGATAAACCAACAAGCAGTCGTGCTTATTGGAGCTTGGCTAAGGCCGTCCAATCTAATTTCTGTCGCCCTTCGCTGCCACCGTTGAGATATCGAAATGGAACACTAGCCCATAGCTCGCAGGAGAAGGCCGATTTACTGGCAAACCTCTTCGCGGCTAATTCGAGACTCGAGGACTGCAATGCTCATTTACCAACTACGCTGCCCGGTTGCGGTCACACAATGCCTGATATCCGTATCAGGCATTGTGATGTGCGGCGTGAGCTGCAGTCTCTCGACGTCCGGAAGTCTAGTGGTCCTGATGGTATCCCAGCGCTTGTACTTGAAAAGTGTGCCGCGGAGTTGTCTCCTGTACTGACGCGCCTATACCGATCGTCCTACCTCTCAGGTATTGTGCCTGAATCTTGGAGGGAGGCTAATGTGCAGCCGATCCCCAAAAAGGGTGATAGGTCAGACCCTAACAATTATCGCCCAATCGCCATAACCTCAGTGATGTGTAAAGTCATGGAGCGACTGATAAACAGCCAATTAGTTCGCTACCTAGAGGATCACTCGTTGATCAATGACCGCCAATACGGTTTCCGTCATAACCGATCAACGGGTGATCTTCTAGCGTTCGTATTACATCACTGGGGGGAAGCGATTGACAAGCATGGCGAGGCTCTGGCTGTGAGTCTCGACATAGCCAAGGCATTTGATAGGGTCTGGCATCGTGGCCTTCTCTCCAAGCTCCCGGCATACGGTCTGCCCGACAACCTGTGCAAGTGGATTTCCGGCTTTCTGCATGAGCGTAGAATGCGTGTCCTCGTTGATGGACACGCTTCGCAGCTCATGTCAGTAAATGCCGGAGTACCACAAGGTTCTGTGATTTCGCCCACCTTGTTTCTTCTGCATATCAATGATATGTTGTCGCTTGGCAACATTCATTGCTATGCAGACGACAGCACGGTTCATGGGCGTTATAGCAGCAAGCCTCCTGGTTGCCGGGCGGATACTGAGAGGAGACGAGAGGATCTTGTCGTTGAGCTCAACCTGACCTTGGATCTCATCTCATCATGGAGTACCAGGAATCGGGTTGAGTTTTATGCCAAGAAAACCCAGGTGTGCGCGTTCTCGTGCAAGAAGTCTCCGTTTTCTCCAATCCCCGTTCTTCAGGGTGTTCCACTCGCAATGCGGAATGACCTTAGTGTCCTAGGTATGGATATCCGCTGCGATCTTAATCCAAGGAGTCACATCGAGGGCGTAATATCCGCCACTTCACGCAGGGTCGGAATCCTGAACAGGGTGCGGCGGTTTTTCACGCCTGGTCAGCTCTACCGCTTATATAAAGCGCAGGTGCGGCCGGGAATGGAATACTGCTCGCACCTCTGGGACGGTTCCGCAAGGTACCTTCTCGATGCCTTGGATGGGTTGCAGCGGCGGGCCATCCGCATTGTGAATGATGCAGACGTGAGTAACAGCCTGGAGCCGCTACAGCTGCGTAGGGATATTTCCTCGCTTAGCGTGTTCTACCGTCTGTATCATGACGAATGCTCTGAAGAATTGTTTGATCTTATCCCATCCTCTCCCTTCCATACCAGAACCACGCGTACTGGCTTGCGGAGCCACAGCTTCGTGGTGTCTACTACCCCGGCCCGAACCAAGAGGTTCGCAAACTCGTATTTTTGCCGCACCATCAAGCTGTGGAACAGTTTGCCAGCTACCGTGTTCCCTCCTTCCTATGATCCTGGGTCCTTTAGGCGTAATGTGAAGAAGCTAAACAGCAGGCCGGCATGATTGTGTTGAGTAGCGGGGGATAGACTGTCTCTCGCTACTTGATACTCTATCTGGACGGCACTGCGCTTACCATCAGGTGCAGTGTGGTCACTTTGCCGCGCCAGAATAAAAAAAAAAACTAAAAGGTTTTTGTTCATTTCAACCTTTATAGGGGGCGTGTCAATCTTGCCCAGTTCGGTTGTGATAAAACAAGTACTGTTGCCACGATAATAGGGTAGCTGTCAGTAACTGAAAACCTGATAGAATCTTGTACTTGATTTAAGTGTAAAAATAACGAAAATTAAAACAATTTGTTAATTTATATGTGATTATTTAATATTTTCAAGAAACAAATATGTAAAAATAAAGCATTTTGTCACATGACGTGTAAAGTCATGCATGACGTCACCGTTCGAAACATCTAAAACGCTGAGCCAAACGTCTATTTGTTTTGCGGATGGTGACGTCACACGAGAGGCAATGACAGTTGGAAGCGTTTTGGTGGGAACAATAAAATAGCTTTATCTTTAACTCCAAGCACCTTTCCAGCTAGGTGAGACCATGTCTGAATTGGAACAGTTCGTGTGTTGGGAATGTCAGGCGCTCATGAAGAGGTTTGTCAAGTTCAAATGGCAGGTGCACAATGCGCAAGATCATTTGAGAGTCCTGGCGTTGAGCAGGACACATGAGGTATGTTATGATCCATGGTAATATAATAGTAGTATAATATTTTATTCTCTCAGACCCGGCCCGGCCGAATGTGGTCTTTCTACGTAAGACTTAAAGAAACGTATACCAACATGAAATAAAATACTTAATGTAAACAAACCGTAGGCGGCCATTTTAAATACGCCTTTAATGCCGTTAATAAAGGCGACTTTCACCTGTATTGGCCTACCTATATTCGGCCGGCCCGGGCCTGAGAGGTTAACAATCACTGCGACACACACGCCTGGCGTGTTTTTAATTGAGCATCTTGCGTGTGGTTGGCAGACTAGTGGCGTATTTTTCTCATAGGTGGATTAATTTAGGTTGCGTCGTAGTTAATGTGTTAAGAGTGTAATAGGGTGTTTGACACGATTTTATTTATTACTACCTGTTGCTCGCGGCTCCGCCCGCGTGGAAGTGATTTTCGGGAGCAGAAGTATAGAATCCAAGGAGTTGTCTTCTGCACTGAGGCACCTATAGCAATCGTCCTGACTCTCAGGAGTTGTGCCTGAAGCTTGAGATTACATTTAAATAATACCTCATAAGTTAACCCCTTACTTCGCCCCTTTTAGGGATGATTTGGTAAAAACGTTGAAACACGTATCTCGTTATTTCTTACCAAAAGCGTAAATATGAATTTTCAGATCCCTAACTTGAGGAATTATGGATTTCCCATACAAATTTTGAAGTCCTATCTGACTCCCCTTTCCAGATTGTTATTTGAGAAAAAAGATTGCCTATGTCCTTCCTCAAGATATAATCTATCTGCTTGCCAAATTTCATCACAATCCGTTCAGCCGTTTAGTCGTGAAAAGGTAACAAACAAACAGAGTTACTTTCGCATTTATAGTATTAGTATGGATTTTAATCAATAAGTTACTAGTTAGTACCTAAAACCTATTATCGAAAGAATTTTATGAATCCGAGCAAAAATAAGAAGGTAACTCCGTGCAAATCTGCTGGAAGGTTAATTTTCAAATGACAATAAAAGAACGCACGATATAAGCCGTAACGCCATCTCTCAGAACGGTTATTGCTGTGCCGTTGTGCGAGGGAGATGGGATGTTCCCATTACCCACCCACATTTTTCAAGCAATTGTGTTTTTGTTTTCACAATTTCTTTTGCGTATTATCGTAATCGTATCGAATTATGTTGTAAGTGGTAGAGCCATGCTGTAGACATATTTGTCTACAGCATGAATGGGCCGGATCGACCGGGGCAGTACCACTGTCTCACAGAAAACCAACGTAAAGTGACAGTTTACTGTCGCGTTTCGTATGGTAAGTGAGATATCCGGAGGCCCAGATTCCCCCTTCCCTTCCCTAATCCCTATTCCTGTCCTTTAAGGCCGACAGCGCATACATGACACTTTCGGTATTGTGGATGTTCATGGGCGGTGGAGATCACTTAACATCAGGTGACCCACCGGCTCGTTTGTCGGACTATGAAATAAAATAAAAAAAATGTGTAGAATTACAATAATTAATTTTAGTTATCCTTACGTCTTACAACACGTTAGGTGTAACTCGTGTAGCGAAGTCGAACGCAAATCACACACGCAAGGCGTGTAAACACAAGTTTTATAAGCATGGGGCCTAACACTTGCTGCGTGCGAAAACAATAATAGGGTAGTTTCCTGTGTTTAATTTTGTACATTATTCGATATGCAACCGAATATAATACGCAAAAGAAACCAATTTGCGAAAACGAAATCAAAATTGCTTGAAAATTGAGGTATTTATTTTAAATAATGGTATGCAATAAGTAAAAGTTTTTTATTCACGAAAAGTACACCGATTTCAATAAAAAATTATGCGTCACAATAAAATTTGAGGGTTTCCCTTGATTTTTCTGTGATCCCATCATCAGATCCTGACTTGGTGCCAATGGGACCACATGGGAAGTGTACCCTTTTAAACAAAAAAAGGATTTCTCGAATCGGTCCAGGCGTCTTCGAGTAAGCGGGTAACATACATAAAAAAACCGACGAATTGTTAACCTCCTCCTTTTTTGAAGTCGGTTAAAAATGGTTGCGTAGTGGGAATATATCACTATCTCCCTTGCATAACGTAAGTAATGGCCATTCTGAGAACCGTGACGTCACGTCATGCATCCTTTTACTGTCATTTGCCAATTACCCCTTCCAGCAGATTTGAATGGCGTCTAATTGACTTATTTTTGTTCGCGTATTTATAAAAAGGATTTATTAATGCATTGTTTCAGACTGTAGACCATTCGTACATGTCCCAATCTCTGTCGTCTCTAGAAGTCGACACCAAAAACGACTACGACAAGATATTTTTCGACTTTTCTTTCGGCGCTGATGACTGCCAACAGTACATAGCGATCACTACGTCACAGGCAGTGAAGAACGAGCAGTATGACGTCATACAGGCGGTCAGGGATAACATCAACTTAGATATTGACGGACATATACTGGAAGGTGGGTTATTCAATGGCTTAAATTATTTTTTATCCTGGCACGGAAAAGTGACCACACTGCACCTGATGGTGAGCGCAGTGCCGTCCAATTAGAGTAACGAATAGTGAGAGACAATATCCCCGCTACTCAACACAATCATGCGGGCCTGCTTCCTCACACTACCCCATGGGCTGAAGAAGCGATCGAGAGTCTAGTGTCAGAGTACTCAGAAGGCCGCGAAACGGCCAAACATTGTACCTCAACTCTAGACCCCCGACAAAAACCGGATGTACACTGGCTGAGCCTGGAACGCGACACACTTGTGTGTGCCACTATGGCGGGTTTTTGTAAATGTTTGTGTGACCCAGATATTTGTTTCGGGTCTGGGTGTTTTGTCTAGTCCCTCGTGATACCCACGATACAGGTGTAACCTAGTGTGATAAGAACTATGTGTGTGACTGCTGGGTGTATTTATTTAAATATAGGTATACCGGAATGAAGTTGTTTCCTGTGTGTTGTACATCCTCTCATGTGTCACACGGACACCGGTGACCGGAAAAGGTAATAAGTAGTGAGTAAAATACAAGCCAAAATGAACTTTATTTCTATAATATTAAAGTTACAAATACGATAAAACACACATCTATTTTATACTAGCTTTTGCCCGCGACTTCGTCCGCGTGGAATAATGACTTCCGGAAAAAACAATTTATCCCCCTTTTCTCCCCGTTGGGAGGGAATTTCAAATAATCCTCTCTTAGTGGTAGCCTACTCCTCCCAACAAACACACAGGCCAAATTTCAGCTCTCTACTGCCAGTAGTTTCGGCTGTGCGTTGTGTCAGTCTAATAATAAAACCTACTTCACTTAAAACTAAATACCTATAACTACTATAATTAATAATACCTATACCTATTAATAATACCTATACCTATAATTAATAAAAGTACCTACGCTTTTACTTACTTATAAACTATTAATAATTTGTAATTTGAACGAATATAACACGCTACCAAAATAACTAATACCTATTTTATGAAATAACAACAAAAGAAAACTAAATAAACTAAATTAATTTAAAAACTAAAAGTCGCGCTGATAAACAATATTGCCTGTCAATAAGGTCGAATGCTCGGAACGTCTACTCGCATCAACAGCCAAATATTGTATGAACTATGAAGTTCGCGTTTGGATCCCCCGCCCTTTTATACCTTCCGCGGCGACCCGACGCGACGGTTAAACACAAAAATAATCCTTATAGAATGATTCAGTATTCACGCGCGATGGCTTATTAGCGTATTTCGTGTATAACTTTGGTGTTTCTGTACCTATTTCTATAATTCTTTTTTTTATTTAATTAATTAAATAGGTAATAATGTTAACATTTATTAATTAGGGATAATTAGGGATGATTGAGAGTGTTATAAACGTAAGAGTAGACAAATATAATCAGAAATCTCTGAACTGCTAAGCTATCGGGAGTTACACGTGTTATTGTGAGTCAACCATAAAAAATAGACATTTGCTGCTGTGGAATATTTTTTATATAATTTTAAGGAGAACATTTCCGTCATACATGATTTCTGTGTAGCTTTAACTATTAAGGCTGCACACGCGACGGAAGCTTAAAAAAGGGAGTAAGTTCTCCTGTTTTCCCAACATTTCCCTTCACTGCTCTGCTCCTATTGATCGTAGCGTGATGAAAAGTATACTATAACCTGCCCAGGAGTATAAAGAACAATTGTACCAAGTTTTGTTGAAATCCGTCGAGTGGTTTTTGTTTCCATAACGAACATACAGACAGACAGACAGACAGACAAAAATTTTACTGATTGCATTTTTGGCGTCAGTATCGATCACTAATCACCCGCTGATAGTTATTTTGGAAATATATTTCATGTACAGAATTGACCTCCCTACAGATTTATTATAAGTATAGATATAGATATACAGCTTTTTACAAGCTTTAGTGTTACCAAAAAGATACTAAAGTTTAAGAAATTCGACCACTAGTTAATTTTAATCAGACAGTAATTTTCTACCATTTTTTTACAGTACCAGAGATTGTTCTGGAAAATCCTGTGACTGGATTGATGTCTCATATAGTGGTGGGGACAGACTCTTTGGTATCAACTACTGACACATATGGTACCACTATCAAAGGAGAAATGCCGCACCTTACAATTGGGTATGTATTGCTGGCGGTAGGATATTCATATCCGCCCGGATATCGACCAGGATGCAAAACCCGCCATAGTGGCACACGCAAGTGTGTCGCGTTCCGGTGTCAGCCAGTGTACATCCGATTTTTGGCCGTTTTGCAGCCTTCTGAGTACTCTGACACTAGACCCTCGACCTCTTCTTCACCTTCTTGTCCATGGCGTAGTGTGAAGAAGCAGGCCGGCATGATTGTGTTGAGTAGCGGGGATAGATCGTCTCTCACTACTTTGTACTCTAACTGGACGGCACTGCGCTTACCATCAGGTGCAGTGTGGTCACTTTGTCGTGCCAGAATAACAAAAAAAACATAACAATGTCCCCAATATCGAAAACTTACAACTTCATTTCTCATACATTCCTCATCTTGTAAGTTTTTAACAGCCTCAGTGGTGTTCCGGGCGAGAGTTGTCAAGCGAGAAGCCGTGGGTTCAATTCCTGCACCGGGACAGATGTTTGTGTGACAGACAGATATTTGCGTTCGGGGTCTGGGTGTTGTGAGAGGGTGCGTCTCTCTAGGTCCCTGATACCCACAACACAAGACTCGTATCTTAGTGTGGGGTCGGGGCTATGTGTGTGACTGTTGGGTGTTATTTATTATTATTTTTACAAAAATGTCCCTAATATCGAAAATTTACAACTTCTTGTCTCATTCTACATTCTTCATCTTGTGATGTTTGTGAAGTGAGAGGCTGTGGGTTCGATTCCCACAAATTTTATGCCAGACAGTAATTTGTTTCGGGTGTGGGTTTGACCGTAGTCCCTCTTTGATACCCACGATTCAGGACCTAGTGTGCGGTCAAGACTATGAGTATTGATTGTATTAAATCGTTTCTCACCAGACCAATAACATCGGAAAAGACAGAGACAGTGATAATACAGAAGAGCAGTTGTAAGCAAGAGAAGGAAGATGTCAAAACACCTGGCTACATCACAGAGTATATGAACGAGGCGGACATGTTGGCTTGTAGGTGAGTTGAAGTGGTACTGACAGTTTTGATTGATAGCGATCTGTTAGGAGGCTGACCGCGTTTGTCTTAAAAAAAACTACGACAAACAAGGCACTACTTTTATTATGGAATAACTTAATTGCATATTATAATTCCGCGAGTTCTTAATTCAGACTGATTTATTAACTGTATAATTTGCTGGTGGTAGGATATTCATATCCACCCGGATAGCGACCACCGTACACAGGGTGTAAAACCCGTCATAGTGGCACACGCAAGTGTGTCACGTTCCGGGATCAGCCAGTGTACATCCGGTTACGGTCGGAGGTCTAGCGTTGGGGTACGATGTTTGGCCGTTTTGCGGCCTTCTGAGTACTCTGACACTAGACCCTCGATCGCTTCTTCACCTTCTTGTCCATGGCGTAGTGTGAAGAAGCAGGCCGGCATGATTGCGTTGAGTAGAGGGATAGATCGTCTCTCGCTACTCGATATTCTAATTGGACAGCACTGCGCTTACCATCAGGTGCAGTGTTGTCATTTTGCAATGCCAGGATAAATAAATACCTACTTTACCGATTTCGGTTCTATATGACTCGTATCCTGTCAGCATCATTCGTATTTCCGAAGATAGCCGAAGATCTCCGAATGAGTGGTGACTGTGTTACAGGGAGGCGGCGAAAAACAAAGTGCAATACGCGAGCTCCGTGTACAAATGTGAACTTTGTATAATCGGGTTTTATACGCAGCAGCAAGTGGAAGATCACTTCTTATCGGCGCATAGAGCGGTGAGTGTATTTAAGATACTTTTTGTGACATATTTAGGATAATGTAAAGGAAGGCACATACTGATTTGAATAGATAACAATACTCTGACGGCACAACTACACTGTTCACGAAGTAAGAGTGAACTGAAATCCGGAACGCCGAGGCCTTCTCTTTTATTACAAATCTTTACCTTTTAGAAGTGAAACTTCCTTAGAATCGTTCTGATTTGAAACTCGATGAAACGGAAAAAGCGACAGTAAAAAGAGACAAACACATAAATCTATAGGACTAAGCACAAGAGAGAATGAGACAGAATATATATTCGAGTGGGATCGAGTGGGAGCTCTAATATTAATGAAGTAAACACTGTCTTGATTGTTTCAATGCTTTAACGACGTTTAATTGATTATTCGAATAGTCAATTGCATAAACAGATATCATTACTCACGGTTCGGCTTCCATAGATTGCAGGCGGGCGGCATAATAGGCTATTTGACTTATTTTACGAAAATGATTTAAAACTAAATATTATTTATTACATAATAAGCACACTATATTGATATTTCCGGGAAATCTACTGTATTTGTAATAAAAATCAATGTTAAAGTTTACATCTCCAAAACCGCGGCAAAAACGCTATTCCTGTAATGGCGCTGATCATATGACACGTGTGACGTCACATGCAAGTAAACAAGCTAATAATGATAAGCAAAGCTAAGTTTTATGATAATTGTTTTATCAACAATTATCATAAAACTGCTTCAAAAATAGATCAACAATAGAATGTATCACCCATAAAACATAAAACGCGAAACGCGAGTGATTTTAACTCGAAGAAACTATGTTTACTTGCGTGTGACGTCACCAGTGTTGCAACCAATCACAGAGTGTTCACATCTCACATAAAATTTTAAAAAAATGTTGTACTTTATTTCGTTTAATTTGCCAAAATTATACATTATTTTGTTTAAAATTAAGTGAAATATGGTTTTTAAGCTATTGTCTAACGCGATGACCACAATTTGCAGTGTATTTTCAATGTTGTCAAATAGCCTATTCGACGTAATGTAAGTTTTACTTCTGCCGTGTGTGAATGCACACACACACTTTGTATCCTGTCACGCAAATGTGACCACTACCCCTAAACTAACACTGCAAAAAAAAACCATTGCTCTGTGAAAAAAAACCATCTCAACTACCCTATTATTTGTCTGTTACATAAACATTCTCGTTCTGGGAGTCGAACCAACGGCCTCGCGTCACAGCCACTCGCCCGCTGTCCCAGGCTGAATATATATATCGAAATTTTTAAATGTCTTCCTAGAAACCGGGCATGGTCGCCTGTAAGATTTGTTACGCGTACGTCGACGAGATGAAAATGAACAGTCATATAGACCAACATCATTTTAGGTAAGTTTTATTTTAGTTCCGCAGTGGGAACCATAATTAGTATGTAGTAATGATTTAATTTATAAATGAATATTTTAATTTAATTTAATTGTTTAATTTTGATTAGTTTATTGTGTAATTTATAATGTTAATATGGACTGTATTGTCTGAAATAAATAAATTATCTGTATATATAAAAGAAGAAAATGACTGACTGACTGACTGACTGACTGACTGACTGATCGATCAACACACAGCCAAAACGGCTGGGGTTAGAGACTTGAAATTTTGACAGTAGGTACCTTTTATGACGTAAGCATCCACTAAGGAAGGGTTTTTGAAAATACCACCCCTAAGGGGGTAAAATAGGGGATGATAGTTTGTATGAAAATCCGTCATTTTTGAAGTTAAGTTTATGAAAATTAGTATTTGGCCTTTTAGTCAAAAATAAAAAATATATATTTCAGGATTTTTGGAAATTCTACCCCGAAGGGGGTTAAATAGGGTAAGAAAGTTTGTATGAAAATCCTTCATTTTTAAGTTAAATGCATGAATATTGGTATTTTGTATTGTACTTTTTCTCCCAAACATGATCTCCACGCGGGCGGAGCCGCGAGCAACAGCTAGTTATTATATATATACGACGGTTGGCGGTTCATTTGATAAAATAATTGAAAAAATAATGTGAGCAAGTGATAGCCTAGTTGGTTGCGGTACGAACTGTCAAGACGAAAGTCGTATGTTCGAAACCCAAATGGTATACACCTCTGACACCTCTTTTCTAAAGTTATGTGTGTATTAAATGTTAATTATCGCTTGCTTTAACGGTGAAGGAAAACATCGTGAGGAAACCTGCATATCTGAGAATTCTCATAAGAATTTCGAAGGTGTGTGAAGTCTACCAACCCGCATTAGGTCAAGGTTGTGGACTAATGCCTAGCCTCTCATTTGTAGAGGAGGCCCGTGCCCAGCAGTGGGACAATGGTTTACAGGGCTAGTATTATTATCACATAATGTTCCATTTCCACCAACCTTTGTTTATTTTTAATTTGCACATAACTCCAGACACGCAATGCGGCGAAATGTCTGCCTTTTTCATATTTCATCATCGCACTGTATTAGTGTTTTGACCGTTAGGTATCAACTAAAGTTAAGCATAGGACGGTGAAAACGATTATTAACCACTCAGGTATCACCTGGACATATTTGACCACGCCAAACTGTCAATACTCGCCCTTATTGACGTGCGTATTAAGCGTATTTGTAACGTTAATGTTATGGAAATAAAGTTGATTTTGGCTTGTACTCACTGCTTATTACCTTTTCCGAACACCGGCGTCCTTGTGATACATGAGACGTTAAATCATTTTGTATCCTGGCACGGCAACGTGACCATACTCCACCTGATGGTAAGCGCAGTGCCGTCCAATTAGAGTATCGGGTAGCGAGAGACAATCAATCCCCCGCTACTCAACACAATCATGCCGACCTGCTTCTTCACACTACGCCATGGGCAAGAAGGTGAAGAAGCGGTCGAAGGTCTAGTGTCAGAGTACTCAGAAGGCCGCAAAACGGCCAAACATCGTACCCCAACGCTAGACCCCCGACCGTAACCGGATGTACACTGACTGATCCCGGAACGCGACACACTTGCCTGATATCCGTATCAGGCATTGTGATGTGCGGCGTGAGCTGCAGTCTCTCGACGTCCGGAAGGCTAGTGGTCCTGATGGTATCCCAGCGCTTGTACTTAAAAAGTGTGCAGCGGAGTTGTCTCCTGTACTGACGCGCCTATACCGATCGTCCTACCTCTCAGGTATTGTGCCTGAATCTTGGAGGGAGGCTAATGTGCAGCCGATCCCCAAAAAGGGTGATAGGTCAGACCCTTACAATTATCGCCCAATCGCCATAACCTCAGTGATGTGTAAAGTCATGGGGCGACTGATAAACAGCCAATTAGTTCGCTACCTAGAGGATCACTCGTTGATCAATGACCGCCAATACGGTTTCCGTCATAACCGATCAACGGGTGATCTTCTAGCGTTCGTATTACATCACTGGGGAGAAGCGATTGACAAGCATGGCGAGGCTCTGGCTGTGAGTCTCGACATAGCCAAGGCATTTGATAGGGTCTGGCATCGTGGCCTTCTCTCCAAGCTCCCGGCATACGGTCTGCCCGACAACCTGTGCAAGTGGATTTCCGGCTTTCTGCATGAGCGTAGAATGCGTGTCCTCGTTGATGGACACGCTTCGCAGCTCATGTCAGTAAATGCCGGAGTACCACAAGGTTCTGTGATTTCGCCCACCTTGTTTCTTCTGCATATCAATGATATGTTGTCGCTTGGCAACATTCATTGCTATGCAGACGACAGCACGGTTCATGGGCGTTATAGCAGCAAGCCTCCTGGTTGCCGGGCGGATACTGAGAGGAGACGTGAGGATCTTGTCGTTGAGCTCAACCAGACCTTGGATCTCATCTCATCATGGGGTACCAGGAATCGGGTTGAGTTTAATGCCAAGAAAACCCAGGTGTGTGCGTTCTCGTGCAAGAAGTCTCCGTTTTCTCCAATCCCCGTTCTTCAGGGTGTTCCACTCGCAATGCGGAATGACCTTAGTGTCCTAGGTATGGATATCCGCTGCGATCTTAATCCAAGGAGTCACATCGAGGGCGTAATATCCGCCACTTCACGCAGGGTCGGAATCCTGAACAGGGTGCGGCGGTTTTTCACGCCTGGTCAGCTCTACCGCTTATATAAAGCGCAGGTGCGGCCGGGAATGGAATACTGCTCGCACCTCTGGGACGGTTCCGCAAGGTACCTTCTCGATGCCTTGGATGGGTTGCAGCGGCGGGCCATCCGCATTGTGAATGATGCAGACGTGAGTAACAGCCTGGAGCCGCTACAGCTGCGTAGGGATATTTCCTAGCTTAGCGTGTTCTACCGTCTGTATCATGGCGAATGCTCTGAAGAATTGTTTGATCTTATCCCATCCTCTCCCTTCCATACCAGAACCACGCGTACTGGCTTGCGGAGCCATAGCTTCGTGGTGTCTACTCCGGCCCGAACCAAGAGGTTCGCAAACTCGTATTTTTGCCGCACCATCAAGCTGTGGAACAGTTTGCCAGCTACCGTGTTCCCTCCTTCCTATGATCCTGGGTCCTTTAGGCGTAATGTGAAGAAGCTAAACAGCAGGCCGGCATGATTGTGTTGAGTAGCGGGGGATAGACTGTCTCTCGCTACTTGATACTCTATCTGGACGGCACTGCGCTTACCATCAGGTGCAGTGTGGTCACTTTGCCGCGCCAGAATAAAAAAAAAAAAAAAACTCTTGCGTGTGCAACTACGGCGGGTTTTATACCCTGTGTACGGTGGTCGCTATCCTTGCGGATATGAATATCCTACCACCAGTAAAATACGCCACACGCAAAATTACCCCAGTAAGACTTCAGCGATAGTAAGCTGGTTTACAGATATATGTACTTCATTGGTGCCCGACTAGTTATAATAAAAATGTCTTCTTCTTTTAGACCCAGTTGCAATTACCGGTTAACTTAATTAAACCGGTGTTAACTGCTAACACAGGGTTAAATAAATATTTTATCTTGCGCCATCAACATTTAGGAGCAAACCTTTTTAACTTCGTACATATAGTTATAATGATATTTGATTTAGGTACGTGTGCAAAATGTGTGGATACGTGGAATACAGCGTGAGACTGATACAGCTGCACGTTAAGACTCATCTCAGCAAACAGCTTCCGAGCAACGTGATCAAGATTGGGGATGTGGGACCCACTGCTACTAAGGTCAGTTGGCTAGAGACTATCACAATCGCCATTGTAACCACTAAGGATAGACACTGGCATTTAACACCGAGTGAAATGCTGTGACTATTGAGGTCCCGGGTTCGATTCCCTGGTTGGGTAAAGTGATATTGGGTTTTTTTATTTAGAAATACCCAGTATCAGCCCGGAGTCTGAAATTGCGTATGGCGATAGGCTCGCGCCCTATCACATTGCGCTAAAAGTAAGCGCACTGGTTACACCTCAGCCTACCATTCGGGGATTACTGGCGTGAGTGTATATATATGTTTAAAGAAAGTCTAGGAATGCTCAACTGTCTTTTATTTCACTACGAGATAAATAAAAATAAAGGGCATAGCTAAACGGGAGACTAATAGGTAACTGAAGTATTTACTTCAGTCATACAGTCAGTTAAAATACAGGCTGCTCCAAAAAAGTGGTACAATATTCACATCTATGGTACTTGTATTGAAAACCTATTCTATAATCGAATAATGTTTCATCAGTCGCATTTAAATCTGTTATCTAAATGAAATGTTTGTTGATTGGCGTAATACTTTTTTTTTAAAACCGACTTGGTTCTTGTGTTCCCGAATATACTATAAGAATCAATGTCATAATCAAACGATTTTTTTCAGAGTTTAGTAAAGTGCATGAGTAAGTAATTGGCTGTACAGGGTGTTTTAAAAAAGTGGTAGTATAATTAAACCCCAAATAGATAACAATTTTTAACTTAATATGAATAAATATATAATGTGTGGTTTCTAAGGCGGGCTTTAAAAATTATCATTATTATTTTCATACTTAAGTAGTTATTTGAATGTCTTCAAGCCTAAAAAGAGCAAGGTAACATATGAGCAACGAAAGTGGTCACCTATCATGTATTGAAAGCTTAAGCAAATTAAAATTACATTGTTCACAGACTAGAAAAAGAAAAGAGAAAGAGTCTGTGAAAGGGAGTCCCCCAAAACCGGGGGATCTGAGGAAACTGCTATCCAAAACGACAATAGAAGGGTATCAATGTCTGGAATGTGATATGTTTTTCAAGTAAGTATATTGTAATACAGCCATTTCATGAGAAAATGTAATCCAGAGTGATCTGTTATTCGACAGCCTCCGTAGTGTCGCGGGCGAGTAGCCGGCTGTGAAACGAGAGGCCGTGGGTTCGATTCCCGCGTCGAGATAAATGTCTGTGTGTCAGACGGATATTTGTTTTGGGTCTGGGTGTTGTGAGAGGGTGTCTCTAGGTCCCTGATACCCACAACACAAGACTCGTATCTTAGTGTGGGGTCGTGGCTATGTGTGTGACTGTTGGGTTGTATATAAATTATTGACTTATTTTCCAGCCAATACATGAATTGATTTTTTTGTTTAAATAGGAATTCCCGGGCTAGGAAGAATCACGTGGCGCGGTGTCACAGAGAGGGTCTACAATGCGATCACTGTAAGAAACGATTCGTCAATAGGACTACACTGGCCACACATCTCAGGTATTTTTTTTTATCCTGGCACGGCATGGCGACCACACTGCACCTGATGGTAAGTGCCGCCCAATTAAAGTGTCGAGTAGCGAGAGACGATCTATCCCTCGCTACTCAACACAATACCGGCCTGCTTTTTCACACTACGCCATGGGCAAGAAGGTCAAGAAGCGGTCTAGGGTCTAGTCGAGACCCCGGACAAAATTAAATTATTATTTCAATGATTTTTGTTATTTCACCAGGCTTCACGAAGGCCCATTGCCACGCGAGGAGTGCCCCATATGCCACAAGATGGTACGCGTGATACAATTGAAGTACCACATTCGCCGTCATCAGAACAAGAGTAGATATGAGTGTGGGGAGTGCAGTAAGGTGTTCTCACACCTGGCCACGTACCAGGCACATCTGAAGTACTCCAGGGCGCATGCCTCCGACCAGGTGTTCAAGTGAGTCATATACCATAGGTTTTTTATCCTGGCACGGCATAGTGACCACATTGCACCTGATGGTAAGCGCAGTGCCGTCCAGTTAGAGTAGCGAGAGACAATCTATCCCTCACTACTCAACACAATCATGCTTTCCTGCTTCTTCATACTACACCATGGTTGAGAAGGTGAAGAAGCAGTCGAGGGTCTAGTATCAGAGTACCCAGAAGATCGCAACACGGCCAAACATCGTACCCCAACTTTAGACCCTCTACAGAAACCGGATGTACACTGGCTGATCCCGGAACGCGACACACTTACGTGTGCCACTATGGCGGGTTTTACACCCTGTGTACGGTGGTCGCTATCCGGGCGGATATGAATATCCTACCGCCAGCACATGATTTCATGAGAAATATGATTGTAGACTTGACAGACGCTTCTGATTGGTTGATTGTAAATATTTCCAACTTTGGTTCTAAAGCAACTTCTGTGTTGTGTTTTAGAAGGGTGTACAGCCGTCTTTATAAAGCATTGCAATAGTCGATGCAGATTTTAATTTCGTATATTATCGTATGTTTTTTCATTTTCGCTAAACTACCTGCTTTGCTGACTTTTGTTCTATACGAATAATATGTCAGAGTGAATGGTTTCCTTTCAATGAATAGGGTAGTTTCCTGTGTTTAATTTTGTACATTATTCTCTACGCAATCGAATATAAGACGCAAAAGAAACTCTTTTGCGAAAACAGAATCAAAATTGCTTGAAAAATGAGGTCACAATATTTATTTTAAATATTGATATGAGCAGGCATAAGCGAAAACGATGGTGTGTTGGGAACATATCGCTCTCTCCCTCGCACAACGGTACAGTACAGGCGATTCATAGTACCGTGACGTCACGGTATCAGATATGCATCCTTGTACTGTTATTTGACAACTAGCCCTTCCAGCAGATTTGAGTGGTGTCTAATTTACTTATTTTTGTTCGGATTCATAAAATTCTTTCGATAACAAGTTTTAGATAATGTAATTTGTTGTTTAAATTAATAAAAAAAAAATCGAGTCAACTACCCTATTGTTGTCCTCAGATTCCCCTGTCCCATGTGCAATAAAGGGTATCCGACTAAACAAGCGATGCAGGACCATTTTAACTACCAGCACCTCGGGAAGACGTCGCACAAGTGTCCTGTGTGTGAGAAGGTAGGGTATAATGGACTTCGTATAAAATCATCATAAAGTGTTCATTTCTATCTGTATATATAAAAGATAGCTGTTGCTCGTTTTTTCCTTGGGTAACATTATTGTATTTAGTGAGGATCCTTAATTTTTTTGCAAATAAAATAGCCTATATTAGTCAGTGATGATGTAGCATTTAAATGGTGAAAGAATTTTTAAAATCCTTCCAGTATGTTTTGAGCCAATTCGTTACAAACATACTTACATACAAATCTTTTCTCTTTATAATATTAGTATAGAAGAAACTGACATATCAACGCACAGCCTAAACGGCTGGAGTTAGAGACTTGAAATTTTCACAGTAGGTACCTTTTATGACGTAGGCATCCACTAAGGAAGGGTTTTTGGAAATACCACCCCTAAGGGGTAAAATAGGGGATGAAAGTTTGTATGAAAATCCGTTTGAAGTTTAACGCATGAATATTGGTATTTTGTATTGTATACTTTTTCTCCCAAACATGACATCCACGCGAGCGGAGCCGCGAGCAACAGCTAGTTCTTGCCTATGGCGTATTGTGAAGAACCTACACAGAAGGCCGACATGATTGTGTTGAGTAACGGGGGATAGATTGTCTCTGTTTACTCAATACTCTAATTGGATAGCACTGCGCTTACCATCAGGTGCAGTGTGGTCACTTTGCCGTCCAAGGATAAAAAAAAAAACAAATAAAAATAATTTAACGTTTCATCCACCACGGAGACAATGCAATTGTTCAAATACCATTTTTTTATTTATATTTATTTACCCACAGCCCATAGCGTCTCGTTCTAATGTCGAGAAGCATATAATGCGAGTACACGGAGAGAAGAAAGAAAAGCCAAGGAACCATGTGTGTCAAATGTGCGGCAAGGGATTCACTGTACGTATATGTTTATTACATTCATTCATTCGGTCAATGTTTATCATTCGTTCTTTGTCAGTCATTTACGGGTCATTTCTAACTGAATTGAGTCATCAAATTTTTAGATCAGTCATTCGTTCACTAGCAGTCTCTTACTTGTTGCTATAATAAAAAAATATTAGTCAATCATTGTACATTCTCCGAGAAGCCAGAAGACGTTAATTTTTTTAGAAATCTATCCATTATAATAAAAAAATATTAATTTCAGGACAAAAAAGCTCTAACCCAGCACGAAGTTATTCATTCCCGGGAACGACCTTTGGCCTGCGACATATGCCAGCAGACGTTCAAACAGAAAGCTTCCCTGTACACCCACAGGAAACGTGTGCACAAAGTGTTCCCGACCAAACGAGTGGTTCAGTACATGGACACGGAGACGCAGTAGGGTGACCATGATGACTGACGATCGTTGTAGGTTGATAATGA
The DNA here is from genome assembly GCA_905220505.1 of Laothoe populi. Lineage (NCBI taxonomy): Eukaryota > Metazoa > Arthropoda > Insecta > Lepidoptera > Sphingidae > Laothoe > Laothoe populi. The sequence continues at coordinate 4,591,735 of HG992174.1, read as the reverse complement.
CGGAGGGTGACCATGCTGATTGATAATGGCGGAGGGTGACTATGTCGATCAATACAGTTGACAATCATCGTAGGGTAGGCAGCGGCTTTGCTGTGCCCTGGTATTGCAGAAGTCTATGGGCGGCGGTGACTACTTATCATCAGGTGGCCCGTCTGCTCGTCTGACTATCGAGGCATTAAAAAAAAGGGTGACCATGTCGGTTGTAATACTGTCGACAATCATTTTAGGGTGACTATGTCCATTGACAATAATGGTAGGGTAACCATGACGGTTTTAATACTGTTGACAATTATCGTAGGGTAACCATGTCGGTCAATACAGTTGACAATGACCGTGTAATACTGCTGAAAGTTATCCTAGGGTGACCATGTTGGTTTTAATACTTTTGACAATCATCGTAGGGTGACCATGTCGGTTGCAATACTGTTGACAATGCCCTTTGTAATACTGCTGACAATCATCTTAGGATGATCATGCCCGTTGACAATTATCGTGGGGTGATCATGGCGTTTGTTACCCTTTTGACAATCATCGTAGGGTGCCCATGTGATGGTAGTGATTTGAAATTTAATATTGAAATGACCTGCGCAAAGTTCCGCTCGCAGCTCACTTCATAGCAGTCATTTAAGTTCGAATCTGATGTGTCTGGTTATTTCAAAAACAGTTTCCATGGCTTATGGTTAATAATCTTGTTATACTAGTGGGTTGGTAACATTGAGATGAAATAAATAAAAAACAATAAACTGTCACATACATAGTGACCATACAGTAAGATAGAATTATCTTGTGTAGCGACTACTTTGTCTCACAACACCCAGACATGGATCAAATATTAGTTTGTCATACATTTTGTCTTGGTGCGGGATTCAAACCCACGGCCTCTCGTTTCACAGCCGCCGAAAGCGTCAAAAAGGTTGTTTTAATTGTGTTATAAATTTAAAATTCAGATTTTATTTTTTTACCCTGGCACAGCAAAGTGACCACACTGCACGTGTTGGTAAGCGCAGTGCCGTCCAATTAGAGTATCGAGTAGCGAGATGATGACGAGAGTTGTTGGGATGAAGAATAGATTTCAAGGCTTACTAGGAGAATAATTTTTGTTTTAGTGCCTCGATAATGAGATTTATCAGTTAATTGGAGAACCTAATTCGGAGTAAGTTTTTCAATAGATAGCGCATTAAAAAATATATAACTCAATGCATACGAAAACTAAGTTTTAACAATATTATAGATATATTTGCGACAGATTTTTTGTTATAAGGGTGATAAAATATAATTTTTATTTCAACTCCGAGTGGGAAAAGGGCTGATTGTAAAAATTTTAAAGGATGGAAAAAAAAAAAAAAGCCAAAGCACACGGAATGTGTTATCAAAGCGTATTCGTTGAAATACTAACTTATAACAATAATTAAGTTATAGAAATTATACCGCATTTTTGGAACAGCCTGTGTATCAGAGTTTATGTGAATTAAATACTTTTTCTTAAATATTGTCAGTATTACTAGACTTACAGCTTTTGAGGCCGAAAATACGAGGTCCAAGAAATTCCAAAAATAAAAAAAAACTTTTAAAAATTTCAGATTTTTCTGACTTTTAAATTTAAATGTTACAAGAATAAAAAGGAGTCTATTAGTTTAAAAAATATTTGATATTTATGATTCACTTTTATCAGACAAACCCGCTGTTATATTCGGAATCCGGTATTATGAATACTAAAAACTTTTGGTTAAATAAATCTGAACAAATTTTATTTTATTTTATTTGGAAAACGAACAGTAAAATAATAACTTATGAAATTAACAGTATGGTTGTTTAAGTACCAGTTAGATGTTTTCACATATTAAATACTAAGAAAATATAATAAGCACAAAATATTAACCTATTAGTCAATTAGCGTTTTTATAAAGACACATGACTCATTTCATTGCTAAAGATCCAGACTGGATCAAGCTGACGATATTTTTATTTAGGCTACAATTATTTGTTTTTTTTTTGTGACGTGGTAGCGACAATTTAGTTTTCGTTTTAAAAAGAATGAAGTAACCAAGCATGGTTTTTAGTATGTATATTTCTGGTATTTAATCGACTTCAAAAAAAAGGAGGCTCAATTTGTCGGGATCTTTTTTTATGTATGTTCCCCGATTACTCGAAGACGCCTGGAACGATTCGAGAAATTCTTTTTTTTGTTTAAAAGGGTATACTTCCCAGGTGGTCCCATTGGCACCAAGTCAGGATCTGATGATGGGATCTCAGCAAAATCGAGGGCAACCTTCAAATTTTATAACGCATAATTTGTTTTTTATTGCTGTCTGTGTACTTTTTATGAATTAAAAAACGTTTATAAAAACGATACGACTTCATCCGTGTGCATTGTCTTTAGAATTGTGATTGTGAAAAATGAATGTATCATAAGTGCATTATTATTGTATAATAAATATATTTTATCTACGAATAGTAAATGATATTTATTAATTTTATTCTGCGTGTTTTATTTATACCTGTTTTATACAACACTCTGTATAACTGTATGAAAATCTGTCATTTGGGGCCTTATTACAAAACGTAGGCTAAACTTTAACCGGGTTTATACCAATTGGTTGCTAAGGTAACCCATACCTAGTTACTTTTTGCCTCGGTGGCGTAGTTGTAATTGCGCATGCTTTACGACTGCTGTTGAGGTCTCGGGTTCGATCCCCGGGTCGGGTAAAGTGATATTGGGTTTTCTCTCTAGAAATTCTCAGTATTAGCCCGGAGTCTGAAACCTGTGCCCGGTGTGGCGATAGGCTCGCCCCCTATCACATGATGGGACCGAAATAATTTCGGCGAAAAGTGGGTGTACTGGTTACACCTCTGTCTACGCTTTCGGGAATTACAGGCGTGAGTGTATATGTATGTATCTAGTTTATATTTACTATATGTTTTGTATAGCAGCGGTAGCCTGTTGGTTGCGGTACGGACTGTCAAGACGAAAGTCGTATGTTCGAAACCCAAATTGCATACACCTCTGACTTTTCTAAAGTTACATGTGTATTAAATGTTAATTATCGCTTGCTCTAAAGGCGAAGGAAAACATCGTGAGAAAACCTGCATACCTGAGAATTCTCATAAGAAGAAGGTATGTGAAGTCTACCAACCCGCATCAGGCAAGCGTGGTGGATTAAGGCCTAACCACTCATTAGTAGAGGAGGCCCGTGCCCAGCAGTGGGACAATGTGTACAGGGCTGGTATAAGATATGAAAAAAAAAAAACAATTTTTATTAATACATTTTAATACAAAGTACATATTTTAGTTTGACATATCTGATTCATTGGAGAACATAACAGAATGACATATTACACCAAAAAATATTTTTGGAATATCTGCGGAGATAATGAGTAATTCATCTAATTCCCGATATGTCGTAACGACAATATTTTTACATACGATTTCCTGACTTTTATAACCAAATGGATGATAATGGAACGGTAATAAATAACTCTAGGTGTTTCCTGCAATCGCATACAGTTGAAAACACCTAGCCTGTGCCAGCTGCATATACGACGCCCAATTAAAAAATCAGTAGGCTTACCCTTAAAATCAATTCCAATCTAGAAAATATTGGCACTCTTGACACAATAAAATTAAATAATGTTAATTAATTAATTCTTAATTTTAATAGTGGTAGAGCCACGCTGTAGACATATTTGTCTACAGCATGAATGGGCCGGCTCAACCGGGGTAGTACCACTGTCTCACAAAAAATCAACGTAAAGTGACAGTTCACGGTCGCGTTTCGTATGGTAAGTGAGATATCCGGAGGCCCAGATTCCCCCATCCCTTCCCTAATCCCTATTCCTGTCCTTTAAGGCTGACAGCGCATACATGACACTTTCGGTATTGTGGTTGTTCATGGGCGGTGGAGATCACTTAACATCAGGTGACCCACTGGCTCGTATGTCGGACTATGCTATAAAAAAAAATTGCACTTATACCATTCAAACATCAAACATGTATTAACTCATTCTTATTTTTGATAATGTGTAGTTGTAATTTTATTTTGCTTTTTTGTGATAATAAATAAAATAATAATAATAAATAATAGAGTTTGTTATTGGATTGAAGGCTCCATTTCATGTAGTTACTAAAAATTCCGCCGTATTCAGTTAAATCGTGCGCTGATGCGTTCAAGAGTGCCAATTGTACAGTTTTCGAACCCAATCCCAATTTTAAATTGGAATCGAGTGTCAAGAGTAACCCTCCTGATATCATTAGATTTGTTTATGTAAATCTAAATGCACACCTTAACTAATAAGGCACTTTATTTATACTTAATTACTATACAATACCATATTTGGACCTTGTTAAGCAGAAAAGATCCAACTGGCGTTTTCATACTTTTGAGTAAATGCAGTTTTTTTTATTCTCCCACGGCAAAGTGACCCCACTGCACCTGATGGTAAGTGCAGTGCCAGTTAGAGTATCAGGTAGTGTGAGACATCAGTCCCTCGCTCAACACAATCATGCCTGCTGTGTAGCTTCTTCACACTACGCCTAAAGGACCCAGGATCATAGCAAGGAAGTTAAAAGTTTGACAGCCAATTTAAAAATAGTACTATGCAGCAATTGAAAATTAGTTTGTTAAAATATGACAAGTTTTTTTAGGTCATGAAACTGGAATCTTTGGTGCACATATGAAACTTGATTTGGAGATCATGGCTATGTATTTAACTTGATTTCATCAAAAAATGTTGATTGGATCTTTTCTGCTTAACATACATTTGAACTTAACGATTTTGTAGTAGAATTACATAACAGCAATATGTATGACTTTTCTTTTATAAAAATGCCTTTTGAAAAAATTTCTTTTATAAAATTTAAGTCAATATTTAACGCTTAATACGTTTTTTAAATGCGTTTTTTTATCGTTGACCTAATTATCAAAATTCGTAACTCCAAAAAATTCTATAATTTTTGCCATCGGTAAACATTTATTCAACTATGTCTGCGGCTCCGCGTAGAAAACTACTCTTTGCATAATACAGATATTCGTTCAAACAGGTATAACTTTTGATCGAATGCACCGATTTAAATTAAATAAAGGCAAAATGTTACCTCGAGATACTTTGTTTTTTTTTTAGTGAGTCGATAGGCAGACGAGCAGAGGAGCCACCTGATGGTAAGTAGTCACCGCCGTCCATAGACTTCTGCAGACTTCTTCTTTTATGGTCTATTCTTCTGTCGTAATACAGTACTTTGGACGTGATGCCTTGACAGACAGACAATAATTCCAAAAACAATCATTTTGGGTTCTATATCGATAATATAACACGTTACAATCAAAATTTTGCAAAACATTTAATATACAGACAAAATGCCCTTTCAGCTTTATTATAGTATACATTTGAACGGAGTAGTTCTTATTTCCCGCAAAATAACACTATCTGTATATATAAAAGAAGAAACTGACATATCAACGCACAGCATAAACGGCTGGGGATAGAGACTTGAAATTTTGACAGTAGGTACCTTTTATGAAGTAGGCGTCGACTAAGAAAGGGTTTCTGGAAATACCACGCCTAAGGGGATGAAATAGGGGATGAAAGTTTGTATGAAAATCCCTAATTTTTTAGTTAATATCATGAAATTGGTATTTTGTATTGTATACTTTTTCTCCCTAACTTAACCTCCACGCGAGCGAGCAACATAGCTATACTGAATATCTGTACAATAAAAATACATGAATCCATTTTCTAGTAGAATATCTAAAAATAAACAAACAGTTTATTCTCTCTTGTAAATTTTTCCAAAAAGGAGTTGGACTGCCTCGGTGACGCAGTTGTAATTGCTTATGCGTTACGACTGCTGTGCTGAGGTCTCCTCAATCCCCGGGTCGGGTAAAGTGATATTGTGTCTTTCTGTCACGAAATGCTCAGTATCAGGCCGGAGTCTGGAATTATACCCGGTATGGCTATAGGCTCGCCCCCTATCACATTATGGGACGGTAATGGACGGCTAAATTTAGGTGTACTGGTTACTCCTTCAGGGATTACAGGCCTGAGTGTATATCCATATATGTATATGTAAATTCATATTTAGCCTTTTGGTAGGAAATAAAGAAATACGTGTTTCAACGTTTTTGAAAAATCATCCCTAAAAGGGGAAAAGTGAGGTTAAACTTATGAGGTATTCTTTAGATACAATCTCAAGATTCAGGCACAACACCTGAGAGGCTGGACAATCGCTACAGGTGCCTCAGTGCAGAGGACAACTCCTTGGATTGTATACTTCTGCTCCCGAATATAACCTCCACGAGGGCGGAGCCGCGAGCAACTAGTGTCAGTACATATGAGTAAAGAATTTTGATAATTAGGCCAACCATACTGATATATATATTACAACGGTAATACATATTAGAATATATTAGTGGTATAAAATCATATTACTATTCATTGAGCTAATATTACTACGTATAGAGAAGACGCCGCACATTACTATCGTGTTCCGCTAAAGTGCGGCCGGCCGGCCGCACTTCACTCAGTTGCTTTCTAGCTCTTGAGCGCTGAAGTGTTGTTTGTGTTTATAAGAAAAAACGTTCAAACGCATCAAGTATGCCCTTGTGTGTGTTACGATATTGCACGAATAATTCAAGTAATATGGCAAAGTGCAAAGGAATAACTTTCCATCGGTAAGTAAGTAGATAAACATTTTTAAATTTAATTAGAACAAAATATTTAGCGGACGCCATGTGAAGCGACAAGTTGTTTTACAACGTTGAACAAAACGCGTAAGCGCCATGAAATTCACGGCGCTTTCGATCTTTTGGTCGCGAGAAAACTATACCTTAGAAGCGTTCTAGCGCTGCGTGTTTATACTGTGTGGTTAGACAACTGTTTATTGTTGCCGCGCTGCAGCGAACTTTAGTTTAAATTTTTAGCAAAATGGAGCATGACCTTTGCATAGCATAGCTTCTCTATACGTAGTAATATTAGCTCAATGTTACTATTACATTAAATTCATAATGCATAAAACAAGTGATATAAGCAATCACATCATTTTTTGTACAAACATTTCTTTGTAAAATCACAAATGCATACAAATCTAATTACTTAGCAGCTATAATATTAACGAAAGATTGTCTGTAATCTGCTATTAGGTCCCCCATTAACCACAGTTTTTATAAATGGTAAGTTTTTCTTTCAACTGTTTGTAACAATCGAATCAATTAAATTTTGGTCGAAAGGAATCGATTGTAAAATCAATATTCTCGTAAACAATCGATTTTAAAATCAGTTTACTCTGAATGGACGGTTAATTTAAAAACTGTTACTCATTTTTTTAGATAACATACTAATTACTAGTGTTACAATTTTAAATACTTACGACACAAAAATATGTCATATGGTAAAACAATTTTGAATTTTACGTATACCCTGTTAAAATTTTAAAAAGGTAATGCCTTCGCTGAAAACACGTGTTAATAACCGTTTATCGATAAACTATTTTAAATAAAACTACAAATTACTACACCTGATAATTCTGAACAAAAACGACACTTGTCATTCGTTAATACAATCATTACCCTATGCATACTGTTTAATTCGAGCTGAAGGTAATCACTTTACCAACCTTCTATACCAGGGATTTCCAGGGATCGAAATAAACGAAAACTGATTTTAGAGGTCTAAAAATCGACCCCTTAATTAACACAAGTTGTTATTTGAATCTTTCAAGATACTGTTTAAGTTAAGTAGAAAAAAAATAGTGACAGGCCTTTTAAAGTTGGCTATGGGGGTCTGAGATATCAGTTCATATTGGAATAGGGGTCTCTTGCCCAAAATAGTTTGGGAATCCCTGGTCTATACTTCAAACTCTGAATGCGAAGCCATTTGTGACTAACTTCATGGCGGCCAAGTTATTATGCGCGTAAGATAAATACTCTATCACCAGGAATTTTAGAACTCAAATAGCAACGGTATTTGCATATATCAGTTGGTCCCAAAAATTATTACTATAAGTTATAATTTGTAATACAATCAATTAATAATAAAAAATTAAATATGCTGAAAACAGCGCGGCTATACGTAGCATGCATGTAATTAAAAATTAAATTATTAAATACATAATAAAGTAGAGTTATATTTCACAAAAACGCACGATTTCAACAGCTCACTAAACGTGATATTGGTATGCTGTTTTTATCGTTACACAAGTGGAGTCGAAATTCAGTGCGTCCTTGTAAAAAGCACAACTATACAGGAAGTTACAAAAATATGGTATACATAACAATAACACGTAAAGGATTTCGAAGGTATGTGAAGTCGACCAACCCGCATTAGGCCAGCGTGGTGGACAAAGGCCTAACCCCTCTCATTAGTAGAGGAGGCCCGTGCCCAGCAGTGGGACATTGTTTAATACAGGGCTAGTATTATTATTAACACGTAAAGGGTGATCGGTATCTTTTTTTAGTGTCTGGGTAGGCAGACGAGCCACCTGATGGTAAGTAGTCACCGCCGCCCATAGACTTCTGCAATACCAGGGCACAGCAAAGCCGCTGCCTACCGTCTCTTAACTTATAAGTATACATAAGTTGACATCCCTATTCTTAAATTTATGTACGTTTTTTTAATGTACTGACTTATCATGAGAGCTATGTAATTGCCTACATGATCAATAAACGATTTCATTTCATTTCAAGTAAAGTTGAAAATCCCTGAAAATCATTCTATATGAGTAATTGGTATTTGTATGGAATTATTGGTTTTATAATCCTGAAATGAATTAATACTTTATCAGGATTATTAACCAGTCACGTCCCAATGTAACATCGGAGCTCCACTACACTGGCAACACACTCGCCGTTCTTACATACTATTTTCAACTTTAATGTTATGGAAATAAAATTGATTTTTGCTTCTATTTACTCCGTACTACTTTACTTTTTTAATATCCTTCGGGGCTCCAGGGGAAGTAACAATACCATTTACAAATCACGCTACAAAAATGGCAAAAAATATTCATTACTTTACTAATGAGTTACTAATCACTAACTCTATACGAGCTTTTATAAATACCAACTTTTTGCAACATACTGTATAGTCGAAATTAAATGACGCACACTATCAGCTCCCATTCTACTCTATGTTGTATGACATAAGACTCAATATTGTGTAGCAACGCACGTCATTTAAAAAATCTAATACCCTATGAAAACTATATTAACGATAGACTTATGTACTTAGCTACCACAGCATTCCTCATTTGAACATTTAAAATATTATATTTTTTAATAATTATTATCAATTTATTGACATTTACGCCTTTTATACAATATGCAATAAAACCCCATTGCTTCAATCATCAACAATCAAGATATTATTATCGATTGAAAGTCTTAAATCTATTTTATATTATTAGAATCGATTGTTTCTGAGAAAGTGTCAATCGATTCAAAAAATTGTCTTGAAAACTCCACGAATCGATTCAATATAATTTTTATATTTTCTCACACAGACAGGCTATTTTACCACATATTGTAAAGACAAAAATCACAGATTAACATACTTTAATAACTGTACATACGCCATTACGAACTTGACTATAAAAAATAAATATTGAACACATTTAATTTTATGGTATTATCAGTGTAAAAAATTATACATCGAAGCATAACATATTTTTAGACAATCTTGACCCCACAGTAAGAAACGAAACTGTGTGGTGTGTATCAAATACGACGAATTTACGATTGGGAACCAATATTTGCAATTAACACAAACATTTGACCAAATACTTCACAATTTAGGACAGCCCAACATTTTTTTTATATCCTAGCACGGCAAAGTGACCACACTGCACCTGATGGTAAGCGCAGTGCTGTCCAATTAGAGTATGGAGTAGCGAGAGATCTATCCCTCGCTTCTCAACACAATTATACCGGCCTGCTTCTTCACTCTACGCCATGGGGCAAGAAGGTGAAGATGCGGTCGAGGGTCTAGTGTCAGAGTACTTAGAAGGCCGCGACACGGCCAAACATCGTACCCCAACTCTAAACCCCCGACAAAAACCGAATGTACACTGGCTGACCCCGGAACGCGACACACTTGTGTGTGCCACTTTGGCGGGTTTTACACTCTGTGTACAGTGCGAGCTATGCAGCCGGATATGTATATCCTACCACCAGAAAAAAAAACTTCTAGTTTTTGCGCAAAAAAATACAATAAGGATTATTATTCTTATTATCTTGTCTTCAATAGCTAAAACATAGAATTATTTCATCTCTATCTAACTTTTTCAAAGGTTTAAAATATTTGAAAAAGCGAGATGGAACATTCTAAATTCAAATTCATTTCAACAATACACAGTATTGTCTCTTTCACGCTTCTCTTAATAAGAGCGAAAGAGATATTGAATTATTTTGACAAATATTTGAAGGAATATTAGTATGCCCGGAAAAAAATGCAAATAGTACTTTTTGTGGGATTCTAATCTAAGGTACCCATAAGGCGAAGCTGCGAGTGAAAACTAGTAAGAAAATAAATATCGAACTACTGTCTCGTTCAGAAGACCCCACAAATTCGTAACGGCCCACACTAACCCATCACATAGACACACTATTTATTTTCGCTGTACAGTTCGAACAATTACCAGTAACACTTTCCAATTGCGCAACTCTCTTCTGTAAATGCATAATGGTCGCATCTTTCTGCTTCAACTGCATTTTCAGGGTAGTTATTGAATCCTCTAGGGCACCGTACACAGCTTGGACCTCTGGTTGATAGCTAAAAACTTGTGGGGGCTCGTCAAAACAGAAAAACTCCCTTACAACTGGGTGGTTAGGGATCTTGTTTAGCACTGCGTTGACAAAGATTTGCAAACCCCGGACCCTTTCTTCCAGGAATGCTGGTTCAAAGTTATCCCTGAACCACCGCTTCCCTGGTAATGGAAGGTTGATGTTAGGTTGTTCCGCTTTAATCCTGGAATATAGTCTCACAAAGTCCGTGTATCTGCGAAAAACTAGCCAAGACTGATCCCGTTTGTCATCCTCAACCTTCAATTTGTAAATTGTAAACCTGGCTCTCTCTTCCATCACTTCATACCCAACTATCGGTATTTGAAGTGTGTCGAATTTTTTTATCTCCTGACTGTGCAGACTCAAATCTACGTTGCTTATGCTATTTTGAACTCTGTTGCCATTCCTGTAGTCTCTCCTGTAGTGATCGTTGATATTTCCCATGCTTTTGTAATGTGATCTATTTTGTATCGTCCTTCGAGTGTCTATTTCATTATCTGACATCGCTTCTGAGTATCGTTTCTTGTAGAAATTGTTTATTTTTGATATGTGGTCTATTGGAGTGTTGTCTTCGCTTGATGTGGATGAGATCTCATTGTTCATCGCATCGCGGTGACGGTGTGATGTTTGTACTATATCCATTTTGTACTTTTTGAGCTGGAATAGATAATACATTAGTTAATTTTGTATAGGAATAAAACGGAAAAAGGATAATATATCTCACTACTCAACACAATCATGCCGGCCTGCTTCTTCGGACTACGCTATGGGAAGAAAGTGAACAAGCCTTCGAGGGTCTAGTGTCAGAGTACTCAGAAGGCTGCAACATGGCCAAACATTGTATCCAAACTCACATGATTCTTTATGGTTTTTATTTGTTAGAAATATTGAAAATGTGGCTAGACCAGTATTGTTAGGATGCAATGATACTTCTTTTAGTATAGCATACAGATATATTTTCCATACAATTTGTATTAAACATGGATACCATCTATTTACCTTTCGATTTTTTCTACAGTAAAATAAATTTAATTAATAGCTGTAATTGGCGGATACTTTGTAGTAACCTCTAGTACATTTTTATATATAAATGTAAAATACATATATATTAGAGTTGCCAACCGTCCTGTTTTCCCAGGACATGTCCTGATTTTTTAAGCAGCACCTAGGTTTTTAAAGCGCCCTGATAAGGTCCTATATTTTAAAATTAGCACACCACTTTTGCAATCCTTACTTTCGCAAAAGATGCGTCCTGTTTTAACATTGAAATGTCCTGGTTTTTCTAACTTTAAAAACTGAATATCCTAGTATTTGAATAGGGTATTATTATTATTATTCTTTACGCAATGTGTTTATTATTATTATTCTTTACGCAATGGAATATAATACGCAAAAGAAACTCTTTTAACGAATTTAAACGATAGCGTGTTGGGAACATAACGCTCTCTCCCTCCCACTACGGTACAGTACAGGCGATTCATAGTACCGTGACGTCACGGTATCAGATATGCATCTTTGTACTGTTATTTGACAACTACCCCTTCCAGCAGAATTGAGTGGTGTCTAATTTACTTATTTTTGTTCAGATTCATAAAATTCTTTCGATAATAGGTTTTAGGTAATGTAACTTGTTGATTAAATTAATTAAAAAATCGAGTCAACTACCCTATTCCGGGGATGGCAACTCTAATATATATAGATGTACTGGTGTACTATTCAAATAATAAGTTGTATAATAATCTTAACTACCTATTCATATAAACATACATTAAATGCCAATTATAATAAAATATACTGCACATTAATAATTCATTATCTTATCTATAGATAGTATAAAACGAAGGTACGTTTGAAAGTGTATTTGAAAGCATTTACAGACAGATAAAATGACAATGAAAATAGCCCTTCAATTGATTGATAATTTTGAACAATGTGTGTATATAATTAGCAATTAATGTAGTAATAATGACTTAAGTCCGCCTATACCTAAATGTATAAAGTGTGTTAAATAAAAATTACATACACACACACACATACACTCCCGCCTGAAATCCAAGAAGGGGTAGGCAGAGGTGTAGCCAGTACACCCACTTTTCGCCGAATTTCGGTCCCATAATGTGATAGGGGGGAGCCTATCGCCATACCGGGCGCAGTTTCCAGACTCCGGGCTAATACTGAGAATTTCAAGATAGAAAAACCCAATACCACACATAAATAAAAATTATACAACAAAATGTACTCTTAAGTGATAGATTCTGCTAGTGGTAGGATATTCATATCCACCCTGATAGCGACCACCAAACACATGGTGTAAAACCTGCCATAGTGGCAGACGCAAGTGTGTCCCGTTCCGGGATCAACCAGTATACATCCGGTTTTTGTCGGAGGTCTGGAGTTGGGTACGATGTGTGGCCATTTTGCGGCCTTCTGAGTACTCTGACAATATACCCTGGACCTCTTCTTCACCTTCTTGCCAATGGTGTGGTGTGAATTAGGCTGGCGGCATGATTGTATAGAATAGTTTGGGGTAGATTGTCTCTCGCTACTCGTTACTCTAATTGGACGGCACTACACTTATCATAAGGTGCAGTGTGGTCAATTTGCTGTGATAAAAAAAACAAATATGACGGAGACTGAACTTTATTATTTTGTACATATGACTCAAATTCGTCTAAATGACCCTTAACGGCCTCTACTAAACAGATGGCAGAAATAATTAAGCAGATATTGAATTATCATTGACAAATATATAAAATGAAACAGTGACGCCATTTAGAACACTAATAGTGTTTCATGTATCGAAATTTATCATTTAAAAATACTAATCTGATTGCAACAGAAGCATTAAATTATAGCAATAAAGATACAAGTAAAACTAGTTTTATATCTAGAAGGTCATAGAAATAATATTCATTAAATGTCATACATTATTTAGATTCAAACTAGTCTTATTACTACATATTACTCTTTACTATCTTTACTTCTGTAATTTAATTTACCTCTGTCTGAACATTTTTATTTTATTATGTGACATTAGCAAAATTGTGGAATTGTTCCTCTGCAATGACCATTGAAGAGAAGAAGAACATGATTCAGTCTACATTTACTCTACTGCCAGTTCAGAATTATGTTTTGCTAGAGAAGAATGGACAAGAAACTCATGTTTTTTAACTAAGTAAAATTAAAATAACATTCGATTAGAGCAGCTCAACTTTATTAAGTTGCCTTATTGTAAAAAATAATAGAAAACTGTCTCAGTGGCTCAGTTGTAATTGTATATGCGGATCACCCGTGCTGAGGTCTTGGGTTTGATTCCCAGGTTGGAAAGTGATGTTGAGGTTTTCTATTAAATACTCAGTATCCGCCAGGAGTCGGGAATTGTGCCCGGTATGGCGATAGACTCGCCCCCTCTCACATTATGGGACTGTAATAAATTCAGTGAAAAGTGGGTTACACTTCTGCCTACCTCTACGGGTTTACAGCCATGAGTGTATTATCTACTAATATAGTAAATAATATTAAATAATATAATATAGTAAATACTAAACCACTATATCACAGATCTCAACTATTTTTCAAATGTGTCTTAACGATATTCTCCTAAAAGGGCAAATCAGGAGTACCTCCAACCGTCGAAAATGTATGAGAAGATGTATGAATGTGGAAGAGGCGAAAGAAGTGTGTCAGGATCGTAGCTTGTGGCAGTCAATAGTCTCTGCCTACCCCCATGGGATACGGGCGTGAGTGTATATGTATGTATGTCTTAACATTACACAACACTCGTAACTAAGTTGGGCAGGGATAGCAAACCAACAAATTCAAACACAACATTAGGAACAAATTCAAGTACCAAACCACAATTCATTTTTCATTTACATTTGATGATGTGAACAGGGCTAATTGAAAATCATAGTTTTAAATTGACAGTAAGTTTATTACTTTGGCCAAGACAAAATTTTTTTTTTTTTATTCTGGTGCGGCAAAGTGACCACACTGCACCTGATGGTAAGCGCAGTGCCGTCCAGATAGAGTATCAAGTAGCGAGAGACAGTCTATCCCCCGCTACTCAACACAATCATGCCGGCCTGCTGTTTAGCTTCTTCACATTACGCCTAAAGGACCCAGGATCTTAGGAGGGAGGGAACACAGCTTGATGGTGCGGCAAAAATACGAAATACATGGTGAACTCATAAAAGAATGCCTTAGGTTTCTTTAGAATGGAAACTAATAAAGATCTCTATATATTTTTATTAGGTTGAATAGTCCTTTAAAGTGATAGCTCTTCTTCTTCTTCTTGTTTCAATGGACTATGCGGAGGAACGATTCCACAATTTTGCCAATAGCTAGTGATAGCTCTTATCATATTATGGCCTATGGGATAGAAACATTGATACAAAAAACAACAAATTGAT
Organism: Laothoe populi; assembly: GCA_905220505.1. Taxonomy (NCBI): domain Eukaryota; kingdom Metazoa; phylum Arthropoda; class Insecta; order Lepidoptera; family Sphingidae; genus Laothoe; species Laothoe populi. Next base: position 4,576,554 of record HG992174.1, on the reverse strand, counting down.
ACAGTCTACCTCTGCCTAATCTTTAAAATATAACATTACATTATTTATTGCTTGCTTATAATAATACTTTACACAAATAATCTCAAAAAAAAAACAAACTTATGACGACCAAGTCAAAAAGTACTAGGACTGCATAAACGGTCAATGAATATAACCTTCGTTCAATTAACGCAAATTACTTACGTAAATGTTGATGATTTAGTTTGAATAGATGCCTCGTGCATCCGTCACAATATGTTTTGAAACACGCACAATAAAAGTACACAGATTTCCTAAATTATTTCCAATTAAATATCTGTCGTAAAACAATAATGCAATGTGAATAATTCGTCATTGCGCGATTTGAATTATAAACAGTTAATTAAAACTGTAACTTATTGTGCAATCTGGATAGAAAATTATTTGTTTGAGAGTAAATCACAATATAAACAATAAATACACAAAATAATAAAACAATCACGATTCACGGATGGAGCTTAATTCGTCATGTCAAGTTCAATATCATTCGGTCTCTTTATCAAACGCAGCTCTATGAATTAACCATTCAATCATCAATCTATTGGCGCTTTTAGATTCACGACGAGAATATCCCACTGACGTCTATTATATGGACAGGATATCTAATACAAAATGACAGCTATTTTCTTGACTTATTTGAAGCGCCCCTCTCGAGTGTATTTGAAACTAAATTTGACATATAATAGGGATGTTGATATTTTTTAAAATATCGGGTTTCCGATATATCGATATTATTAAATATATCAATATCGGACTTTGATATATCGATATTTTTAAATATATCAATATCGGAATCTAATATATCCGAAAAAATATCGATATTTCGATATATCGATATCGGAGTCTGATATATCCGAAAAAATATCGATATTTCGATATATCGATATTTTTATTAAAAATTTTGACTCGTCTAAGGGTCTGGTCCTGACGCCATACATCCTTTCATCGTGAATCGGGGCGCCAATGAATTTATTAGATTCTTGGAATCATATTTGACGACACCTTAAAACGTGATATTTTTTAGTTTTATTAAATTATAATTTTTTGCCATCAACTTAATATTATTTTCTACTTTTTAGTTCGGCTAGCTATTAAAGCGTGCTATTTTTTTAATATAATTTATAGTCCCAAAACAGCATCAAACCTAGTGATAATAAAATATTCGATTGCAAATTAAGAACCCATAAAAAATATGATCTAAAATGATACCTTATATTTTTTATTATCTTGGTGAACCTATAGATCATAGGTCCTTGATACGTGTAAATATTCAAGTAAATCGGATGTCTTGAAGGTGGTGAACATTGCGTTGAAAGATTCCGTTACATATACTTAGTCTACTTAGATACAATTGTAGCTAATATAAAGTAGTAATGAGCTACAAAATTATTTAGCTACACAGTTTATAATTCACTACATTTATTATAAAAATTTAAGTGAATACTATACTAAGCAACTAAATTAAATAGGGAAAGAGGAAACACATATTATAGTGTAAATAAAGTACCGTAGATTAAGTTGACGATGATGTAGTAGTTTCAATAATTGACGAGTATAAATATCTATCTCCGATATTTATATTTCAATATCAAAATATCGATATATCGTCCAAAAAAATATTAGTAATAAATATCGATATTTCTAAATCATAATATCGATATATCGATATTTTATCAACATTCCTAACATATATATATATATATATATATATATATATATATATATATATAAATATATATATATATATATATATATATATATGATATATATATATATATATATGTATATATATATATATATGGCCGTTTTATTGTTTCGAGTGCGTCTGTCTTGTCAGTGGCTTTTAACTGATTATTGCGTTGAAGACCTGAATTTGAAGAATTATTTGTGTGTGGTTTTTGTTAATAAACCATGAGAGTTTGTGTTTATTGTATGACCCGTTACCAAACGGGAAGTGGAATAACATTTCACAAGTTAGTAAACTTGTATCATGTTTTAGCTATGTATATTGTAACTAGTCATTTTAAAGATGAAATTATAATTTGTAAGCAAAAAATAACTCTAATAAGACATATTTTTATGTTAATTTGTTTTGTAATAGCAAATTTATATATAAATTATATCTAGGTAGGGTTGCCCAAGTTTAATTTCGACAATACATATCGATATATTCTGTCTAAGGAATAGGAAATATTCATTTCAAATCCTAAAATTACATTATAAAATTTCCATTATAGGTTTCCAACTGACTCGGTGATACAAAAACTATGGCTGAGAAACATGAATGTTGATAATTTGTTTCCAAACATAAATAGCTATTTATGTTCTAAACATTTTATGGAAGATTGTTTTATTAGACATGTTTCACGGACCCAGTTAAAAAAAGGGCAGTGTGCCCACAATATTTTCCGGTGGGTTTAATATTATAATAGTAGATTAAAATATGTTTTGCTAAGGCGATGTTTTTATTATTTTTAAGATTTGTAAACCATCGACTGTTGTGTTTCATTGTCGATATATCATCCTTCGTGTCTCAACTCTATCGTTAGTTCCACGGACGCTCACTGCTCGACTGCACTGCTATCAGCGCCAATATGGCGAAAATCAAATAGGCACACTTTTGCGGATCAAATATCCTGTCCATATAATAGACGTCAGTGGAATATCCGCAGACACCCGTTTGTAGTTACGGATAATTTTATTGTATTGCTAATTCTATTTGATAAACTATGAAAAACAAACTTTTCTGTCGTGTAATCGTTTTTTTGCCAAAACCTGTAATGCGTTAGTAGTTGGCTTACTTTTAAAACGTTTTACTTACGTTTTTATTGGTCAGGTTTTAGATTCAATTATTTATCTTACGCGTAAAATGGAACAAATACGTTCCATATAACAAACTGAACAGTATGTCGTATTTGTAACATGCACCATATATTCTCTTTCTTGATTATAGCTGGAACGCAATGTTTATATGCCATTATTGTGAAATTCTGAGGTGTTTAGAGAAAAACGTTTGAAAAATGGGTGAATTAACAACATTGACGACAATAAAGTGCAAGCAACAAGCGATCCGAGCAGTTAGGTTCAATGTAGATGGCACATACTGTTTCACTTGCGGTTCGGATAAAAAAATAAAACTTTGGAACCCACATCGCGACCTTTTGCTGAAAACATACGGAGGGCACGCTAACGAAGTTCTAGACGCGGCCGGTTCGTGTGATAGCAGTCATATTATATCCTGCAGCGCTGATAAATCTGTAATCTTATGGGATGTAACAACAGGGCAACCTCTTAGAAGGTATAGAGGTCATGCAAGTTCAGTCACCTGCATAAAATTCAATGAAGAATCATCAATGGCGGTTTCCGGATCCATAGATAATACTGTAGCTTTTTGGGATGTGCTTAGTCGAAGGAACGAACCAATACAGGTTTTGAAAGATGCCAAGGATAGTATAACCTCAATTCAAGTAACAAATCATGAAATCCTAACGTGTTCTGTTGATTGTCACGTAAGATTATATGATATCAGAATGGGGAAAATGATTTCTGATTATATTGGACACATTATTACTTACGGTAGCATGACTAGGGATGGGCAATGTTACATTCTAAGTTGTACGGATAACTCTATCAAGTTGTTCGACAAAGATTCGGGAGAACTTTTAAATACATTTAGAGGACACGAATGCAAGGATTTGCTCCTGGAAAATGCTGTTAATGAAAAAGATAGTTTTATTATTTCTGGCTCTGCTACTGGTGAAATATTTTATTATGACTTGATTAGCGCGAATATTGGTCAAAAATTAATACATGGCAATAAACCTGTAGTGTCAATAAGTCACCATCCGACAGATGGTCATCTTTTAACAGCGAGTGAAGATGAAATTAAATTGTGGGGTGTACAAACGATGGAAATATAGACTGTTCATTTAAATTTTCTTTCATTTATCTTTATTCCCTTGTAATTATAAAAAAAACATCGATCTTGGCCTATTTCAAATACTCTTTGGAATATGAAATGACGAGCTAAAGGAGCAGTGTATATTGCAATATTGTGCACTGTCATTTATGAAATAACAGCGCTAGTGAGGTTAGAGTATATGGTATAAGAGTAGTTGACGATGATATAAATATGATGTTTCAGTACCTAGTATTAAAATGCTCTTTGATATGATGGATGACAGAGAGTAACAATAGTATAATTCATGAAAACCTGGAAATAAATGGTCAATGTTAAATGTAACTGAGGTGTAACTACTACTTATATATGTTATAGTATCGTAAACCTACAATATTATCAAAGTTCAAGATTGTTTCATTATTACCCATAAGTACATAAAATGCAAATGATCGCAACCGAATTTTACTTTCCAGAAAAAAAACAAAACGTCAAAAATGCGTAGCACATTTAAAGCGTTCCAGTGACACCGACGCTTTCTATAACATTATTTCTAACATGTATTATTTGCTTTTGTTGTCATTTTAATCATGACACGTATGCGTTTGACTCTTTTAACATCTATATCATGTTAAAATTCTAATCACCGGAGACCTCATTATAAGAAACGCAATTCAAATTTACGCCAAGTCGTTCTGTACATATTTATCAATCCGATAAAAATAATTCGTATCACGTTTTAAAACTAAATGCCTAAGTTATGGGCGCTAAAATACCTGGGAGGCTGAAAACTCGGCGTCCCACTTGTAAATGTGACGTGTGTGGCTGTGGATTTTCGAATATCCAAGCCTTGAGAACGCATCAAGCTTGCGTCCATCCTAGAACGACGAAACGTGTTGCTTACAAGCCAAAAATCGAAGTTATAGCGCGGCGGAAACTCTTGCCGTCAAAGAAGATGAAAACTGGGAATATGAAGGCGAAAGTGGTTAATAGTCCTGGTGAAAAAACACAGGTGAAAAAATCGGAAGATGGTAAACCTTACAATACGCGGAGGACCGAGTTTGAGTGTCCGGTTTGTTCGAAGATATTTACGGTGTATTTCTCGGCCTATAGACATATACAGAAGCATCATTGTATCAATGAGGAGGGTGAACCTGTGTGAGTATGTTTTTTTTTTATTTTCATGCAAGTGTTTATGGTAATTCGGCGTGAGGCGGTGGCCTATTTACAATACCGTAGGGTTAACCCCGAAATTAAAAAACTAACTGCTTAAAAACTACTTAGACACAAATTCCTCTGCAAATGTGTCGGTGGCACAGTTATAATTGCACATGCGTTACGGCTGCTGCTATGGTCTGATATTGGGTTTTTCTATTTCGAAATACTTAGTATCAGCCCGGAGTCTGGAATTGTGCCCGGTATGGCGATAGGCTCGCCCCCTATCACATTATGGGACAGTAATGTATTCGGCTAAAAGTGTGTACTAGTTACACCTCTGCCTACTTTGGGGATTAATCCCTCCATTCAGGAAGGATATTAAAAAAAAAAGTCGGGAGTAAAGCAACAAGCTTTTATTTCCATAGCATTAAAGTTAAAAATTGCATGCAAGAACGGCGAGTGTTGCTAGTGTTACGCGCCGCCGGCGTGTCTATCCGTCATGACAGGTTAACATTACATCTAACTGTGGAAACATGTAATTAGTGTATAGTTTTTGTTTAGTTGTATTTTCAGTAACACTGTTCGTTTCTTTGAAATAAATAAATTACAGGTGTATGTATGTATAAAATCCCCTTTTTTTTTATAGTATAGTCCGACAAACGAGCCCCCTATATTCTTTTTCAGTGTACCAAACTCATCTGATCTGATACAGCCAACGCGCATAGAGCTGTGTATGTCATGCAACAAGCGTGTTGCATCTAACCAGACCCATACCTGTACAACGGTCAATGAAGAGAAGTCGCGCGCAAGCTATACTTGCTTCGGATGCGAGCAAGCTTTCACATCATTACACATGTTTGAAATGCATATACCAGGGCTGCATTGTGATGAGGCAGAGAATTTCTCCTTTCCAGATATGACTAGTGAGTTTTTTGTTTGTAATTGACGGTTACTATGATAATATTATATTCAGTACTAGAGACCGGTTCATTCTCTACAAATAAAATATGTACTATTCTGCCAGTAGTTTACTCAAAGGATGGCAAGTGAATAAAATTAATTTTGTTATAATAAGGGAGCGATGGACGCATAGCAGTTGTGAAACATTGAAATTATATAACTTTTTGTTCTTTATTACTTCTCTTCTTTATTACACTCTTAGTTGCTCAACCTGTGGTTATACATAACCAGGGTTCTAGTTACTTAGTATAAACATTGTTTGCAACCCATAAAATAATAAATAATTTTGGGACAAAGCATTTTGGGGCCTCTAGCAGTGCAAAGGCCTTCACATTTGTTCTCTATGGTTCCACCATACAGTCTCTAACACTACAGCCAGTACTTTTGTTACAGCTTTCACAGCATGGAAGGAAGACATGGAATCTCAAACAGAATTAAAATATGTAATGCTAAATAACAAGGGTCATTCCCAAACATATCACTGTAATAACATGACTATAGAAGACAAAACTTCCCATTTTTGTGCATCGAGTTTCATCATACAAGAACTGTCCAAAAGTATCCAAGTGGCCTTCTATCAAGATCATCACGGCCATGTCAGTAAAGCATATAAAATACCGGATAAGTACAAAAAATTCGTGGTATCAGACAACTCTGAAACATATACCGTACCCAAAACTAAAGATAGCACTGAGGTATATGCGGAGTTTAAAAAACTTATGAACAATATTGTTTCGTCCTCTGAGAAAACTGACTTAAACGGAGTGAAAATACTGTTAGGTAAGGCTATAGAAATGATGTCTATATTGAAGAAGTACGATGAACCTACTCCAGTTGTTGATGCAAATAAGTCTGTCACAGATGATGAAATTACAAAATTACTGGACAAACCTCTACGGAAGAGAAAGGTAGAAATAGTCACTCCATCAGAGGATAGTATTGCCAAAAGAGTAAGAAATGACAGAGAGTCACTGTCCCAAACATCTGAGACCGAATCTAAACTAGAGGATGTCAAGCCGCAGTTTAAAGAAGTAAAGACATACTCCAACACAAAGAAATTGAATCCGGTGAAAGTGGATGAGAGTAAAAAGCCAGAAATGCATTCTCCATCTTCATTCAATGATTCTTACAAGAATTTTGTGGACGCAAGCTACAAAATCAGTGTTGATAAGGTTAAGGTAAAAACCAAAGAAGAGACGAAGAAAAAGGAAATTGTGAAAACTAAAGTGGGCCAATTTAAACCTAACTTATCTCCTAAAGAAAATGTTAAACCTAACATAATTAAAGATAAAACTATTACTAGACCTAACATATTATCTAAAAGTGTTAAAGAAGTAAAAATAACAAAGGAATTTAAGTTTACGAAATATAAACCAGACTTTGAATATGAAGTTATGGAACAAGAAAATGATTGTAACATACTTATAATTAAAATTTAATGATTAACAGACATATTGTTCAAATTGACTGAAATTTTTTGATCATGGATCACCATTAGGTATTGGAGATAAAGAATGGCTATAAGTATTTGGAGCAAGAAAATTTATGGACTTTCAGAATAGGAATGTATTTTAAGACAGATATGGCTTGTTATATGCTGTAACCACCAGTGTAGGAAATAATGTGCTCAATTCATAGATTTTTTTTTTAATCCCGGCACGGCAATTTTATACACGGTAGAGTTATCTGATATCCATCCAGATATATATAGCATCAATTAGCGAGAACTACCTCTCAATAGTCAATACAATCATGCCGGCCTGCCGAGTAGTTTTGTCACACGTTTAAAGGACCCAGGTACGTGAGGATATGTGGACTGATAACCTGGTCCATATATTGATGATGCAAATATACGAATTAGTTAACCTTTTGGTTCAGGCCGGTTCGTTCAATATGTCTAGAATTCAATACACATAAGGTGACCTCAAATCTCAGGCTATGTTGATACATAGAATAAGCTTGTCTAATTGGACCCTGTTAAGCAGAAAAGATCCAACGGTAGGGAGCGGCTCTGCTGTGCCCTGGCATTGCAGAAGTCTATGGGCGGCGGTGACTGCTTACCATCGGGTGGCCCGTCTGCTCATCTGTCTATCGAGGTTCAACGGTAGGCAGCGGCTCTGCTGTGCCCTGGCATTGCAGAAGTCTATGGGCGGCGGTGACTACTTACCATCAGGTGGCCCGTCTGCTCGTCTGTCTTACGAGGCAATAAAAAAAAAAAAAGATTCAGGCAGTTTGATTTTACCTAAAAAATCTTGTCATATTTTAACCAACTAATTTTCAATTAGTTACTGCATAGTTCTATTTTTAAATTGTCTGTCAAACTTTAAACTGCATCTCAAAAGTTTGAAAACGTCAGTTGGATCTTTTCTGCTTAACAGGGTCCAATTTACAGTATAAGGAATCCTTGTGTGATTTCATGTTATTGTCTTCCTATATCATAAATAAATAAGGTTGAAAGGTCTCAGTAATGAAATGCCAATGTTAGTGATCATACTGTATCAATCATAAATTGATAAATTTTTATGAAATAGAATATGCAGGATTTATTATTTGTTTTACTTTATTCCTTGATATAGGTAGACTGCTTTGGTGGCACAGTTGTTGCGACGACTGCAGTGCTGAGGTCTCGGGTTCGATAAAAGTCCATGCGTTTGTGTACCGAAATACTCAGTAACAGACCGGAGTCTGAATTGTGCCCGGTATTGGCTTGCCATATATCACACTATGGGACGGTAACAAGCTCGGCGAAATGAGGGTGTACTGGTTACACCTCTGCCTACCTTTTCCTGGATTACAGGCGTGAGTGTAGTATGTATAATAATAACAACACGCAACAGTCACACACATAGCCCCGACCCTACACTAAGATACGAGTCTTGTGTTGTGGGTATCAGGGACCTAGAGACACGCACCCTGTCACAACACCCAGACCCCGGACACTAATATCTGTCTGTCTAACAAACATTTGTACCGGTGTGAGAATCGAACCCACGGCCTCTCGTTTCACAGCCGGCTACTCGCCTATTGCGCCACGGAGGCTGTCATGTATGTATGTACTCATCATTATTCAATGCATGTCTTTTAAAGCAATATATTAAAAGGTGTTCAATAAATGTTTAATATCTACACTTAATCTTACATATAAAAATTTCGTGTCACGGTGTTTGTGGCACTCTTTCGAACCCACGGCCTCTAGTTTCACAGCCGGTTGCTCGCCCGCTGTGCCATGGAGGCTGTCAATATATATATATATATATATAATAGATGTAAGCTCCATCTATCATCCAGTAGGAGAAACTGCAAATCTATAGACAAAATTAAATGGAAGTAAATAGTAAGCATATTGAAAGAGGTCTAATAAAATTAAACTGTCATGACGGATAGGCACGCCGGCGGCGCTAACACTAGCAACACTCGCCGTTCTTGCATGCAATTTTTAACTTTAATGCTATGGAAATAAAAGCTTGTTGCTTTACTCCCGACTTTTTTTTTAATATCCTTCCTGACTGGAGGGGTTAAAACTATAAAATAATAATTCTTGTAAATAAGCTGACGATATATGTAATTTTGATGAATGATAAGCCCGTCTATTATTCGTCAATGGCTTGATCAAAAGCGAGGGCTAACAATTCTCATCGCGATTATATTATTATTAGCACTTCAGGCTATATATAGATATATATGCTGATAGCTATCGCCTTAGTGTGTCGAAGAAACAATGTAACATATGACTTATTGGGATTGCTTAAAATTATGAATTAGAAATTCATGACAACCATACTGCTGTGGCGCAAAAGTAATTCTTCAAGCTATTATTAATTATAGTACCTAGTTGTGTAAATGTAAAATCAATTGTGTTTGTATTGTTTAATGTATCCTAAAACATAAGGTGGCAGAAGGCAATGGAATTTTTTCTTGCAAACTGCATCTGTAACTGTGCCCTGTGTAAGACCCGTACATGTCTTGAAAATCCAAGAGCACATTTATCTCTTCGCAAGACTTGGGTAATATTTGATTTGTGAACTCATTCTGTAATTTACCCAACTGCAACCTAGTCCTATACTAAGTTAAGCATGTGTGGGTGTGGCCGCATACAAGCGCCTCACACCGACGAGATAGCAAAGACGCCAGGCTCGATCGCGGTAGTTAAAATTGCGCAGCACATTGTATAAATACAACCTCCAAGTATCAACGGTTGGAGGGGCCGCGGCCGGTCGGGTATAACACCCGCCTGACTGGAGATACCCCCCTTCACTAGAGGAACACTATTACCCGTTCCTCTACATGGGTATCAACTACGAAGGACTACGGTCTGCCAACACTCAAGCCCCAAACAAATATCTGGGGCTCACATAAACACTTGTCTTGGAGCGGAGATCGTGCCCGCGGGCTCACGTTTCACAGCTGGCTATTCATCCGCTGTGCCTCGAAGGCTGTCAATTTGCTGAATAATATATACTAAGTCGAAATTTTGTATCGATCAGGCATTCGCCCTAAGCCTTCGATCAACAATACAACTAGATAACGGGACACATATAAACACAAAGCTAAAATCTGTCCGCGTGAATACACACACACTATTACACACGCGCTATTACACATCTATATTTTTTTACTAACGAACTGAGATAAAAGTCTTAAAACCGTTTTAAGTTTAAAGTAATCGTAACCATAGTACCAAGTAATAAAGTTATAAATCTTTAAAATATTATCTTATACTTACGATAATTCATCGTAAAACAATAAATTACTTAGAAATGAAAAGACATAGGTTAAATAACATTTATTGTGAAATCAAACTAAGACGGCAAAAAATAAAGTGCCCTTTTCTTTAATTGTCTTGCGAGTTACGTCGTTTTGTTTCGTATCTGTTTGCTTCTTCGATTTTTACGACAGGAGGTATGGATGTATTATTGTTGATCGAAGCCCTAAGCCCAACTGCCATCTTATACTTGTTGAATTCTACGTAGAAACTATGGATTTATTTCTTTGCTAGTTTGTTAAGCAATATAATTAAAAATTAATGTTTTTGTAACTTGTCGTTTCGATGTGTAAGATAAGAATATTTTTGTAAATTATTATAATAAAGTTTTGTTTTATTTAAATATTTTATTTTGATTGCTATTATAATAAATCTTCGCACATGAGATTAATATTATTTTCCTCGGCTATGGAGCTGTTCCAAGTAAAATAATAATTTAAATTTAAAAGACCGACATCATCATTCATTAAAATTAATTTAATTAATGTTTTTAGTGTTTAACAAATTCACCACTGCCAATAATTGACTACTCCAAATTCAGATCTATGAAATGTAAATGGATTATTTCTTATTATGTAGTGGAATATTTTTATTTCGCGTATTCAAATTCCAATTAATTTTTTTTCAATTCGTATTTAAATTTCATCTTACATAAATTTCTTAATAGCGCCATCTTTTAGCACACGTATTAACTATTAATTATTACTGCCATCTAGTGGTAAGTAGATGCATATCAACCTGCAAGTCTTTGCAGGATGTCTAATTGTGGCTAAAAGGCTACATTTCCTAGTGTAATATACATATGATAAATGTTTACATTTTTGACATAAAAAGTTTAAAATTTAACGGCCGTCTTGAGTTTATTGTTTACTGTGTAGCAAAAGTTATAATTGTGGGATTTTTAAATTTATTAAAAATTTGCAATAGTTTTGTTTTAGTGTATTTAGTCTGTTATTATAGCATTAAGTTGAGATGCAGTCTACCCGAACTAACAGTAAGTACATTTCGAACATAACCAAATACGTCTGTTTGTTTCATTCATTTTTGCATTAGATTTATAAAATAATAAAAAAAAATTAATGCCCTAGGATCATGACATTGACTTAGTATACTATTCTATACTAAGTAAAATTGCATTAAAAATAAAAACTTATTTTTTTTACATAATAAATATTTATGATTGCCAGCGTGCTTAGGCTAGAAATCATTGAGATCCTGGGTTCAAATCCTAGGCCTATCATTGTCTTTCTATTTTACTTTAATTTTCATAAGTTGCATGTGATTGAAATTAGTTCTTACTAGTCATGACTCGCCACTTATCATATCATAGGTTGGAATTAAGCACACTACTTAGCCATTTTGACAGCCTCCGTGCCGCGAATAGCCGGCTGTGGAACGAGAGGCCGTGGGTTCGATTCCTACACCTGGACAAATGTATGTGTGACAGACAGATATATGTGTCCAGAGTCTGGGTGTTGTGAGACTGTGCATCTCTCTAGGTCCCTGATACTCACAACACAAGATTCATATCTTAGAATGGGGTTGGGGCTATGTGTGTGACTGTTGGGTGTTATTTATTTGGTTGTACAGCCAAAAGCATAAATGTACAATATTCATTGACGGAGTTCACAATGGCTGCATATGACATAGTTTTAATCAGTCGAATGTACATAATATTATTACTGTATTGGGTGCAACCTGTAAATAGTATGTGGAAATAAATAAAATATGGTCTTATATTCAAACATTTATTTTAATTGGATCGCAAGATGGTGATACATAGTGTTTTTAACCGACTTCAAAAAAGGAGGAGGTTAACAATTCGTCGGAATCATTTTTTTTATGTATGTTACCTGATTACTCGAAGACGCCTGGACGGATTCAAGAAATTCTTTTTTTGTTTAAAAGGTATACTTCCCAGGTGGTCCCATTGGCACCAAGTCAGGATCTGATGATGGGATCTCAGAAAAATCAAGGGCAACCCTAAAATTTTATAGTGATGCATATTTTGATTTTTATTGAAGTCGGTGTACTTCTTATGTATTAAAAAACTTTTTTAACTTTAATTTATGGAAATAAGAGCTTGTATTTTACCCCCTATTTTTTTTATATCCTTATAGACACGCATGATTATTACATCATAAATATTATATTATTGATTGTTAGGTGTATTTTTATTACAGAACTAAAAGATCTACAACATATAATATCGAAGATGGCATTAGAAATGTGCTGTGTGACCGTCCTTCCTGAATTCGGTGTGAGATGGAGAGACCTGTCACGCGCTGTGCGTAACGCCCGGCTGGCCATGACGCCGGCCAGCGTCGCGAGGGTGCTGTGCCGCCATGTTGCCAAGTCTCTCGAGAACTATCAGATTGATGAGATAGTATCTAGGATACGGCTGAATTGTAAGTATTTAATCTATATAACAATATTCTAGAATGTTTAAAACACTGTCTTGGTGGCACAGTTGTAATTTTGGTTCGACTGCCGTGCCGAGGTCACGGCTTCGATCCCCAGGTCGGGTAAAGTGATTTTGGGTTTTTCTATCTGGAATTTCTCAGTATTAGCCCGGAGTAGGCTCGCCCCCCTCAGCCATCTGAGCCCCTGAGCCATCAGCACAGCAGTTGTAACGAATGCGGATTTGTAAATGCGCCACTGAGGCACTATTTATATATTTTATGTGTTTATTTACAGTTGTAACAACCCAGCCACGGACATGGCATGTGATCACACTGTCAGAGCTGAACACTTTAGACCCTATAATGGAAGTGATCCAGACTATGCCTGCGAGGATCGCTCAGGCACTGAAGAAGGGGAAAAGGTTATCCACACCTGATGTACGTATTATTGTATTAATACCATCCTTGGATTGTACTGGGCACCGGCATCCTACACTCAATAATGAGTCTTATAGAACGGCTAAATAGGCACATATATAATATGTTAAGGCAAATTACAAAAAAAAATTATAACTTTTGTTCAAGTCCAAAAACTAAGGCCTATCCCTCTCATTAGTAGAGGAGGCACGTGCCGAGCTGTGGGACAATGTTTAATACCAGACTAATATTATTATTGACAGCCTCCGTGGCGCAGTTGGCGAGTAGCCTGGTGTGAAACTGTGTGTAGAGGTCGTGGATTCGATTCCCACACCGGGACAAATGTTTGTGTGACAGACAGATATGTTTGTCCTGGGTCTGGGTGTTGTGAGGGTGCGTCTCTCTAGGTCCCTGATAGCCAAAACACAAGACTCGTATCTTTGTGTGGGGTCGGGGCTATGTGTGTGACTGTTGGGTGTTATTTATTATTTATTTATTTATATTTATAATTTTTTTATTTTCAGATACAGACGACAATGCTGGATGATTTGATGTATGTGAGCGTACAGTTGATATCAGACGGTAAGGAGGGTCCGGTGTTGTATGCGGCCACTCCTCCGGGGGAACCGGTGGCTCTAGTCAGCACACTCGGGTCTTCTGGACTTATTAAAGCTTTTGTTGAAGGTATGCCGTATGATATACACTTCAACACATCCACAGTTGGCTATTTGATTTAAGAGATATTTTTGCGTTTTTTTTTATACTGACAGCAAAGTGACCACACTGCGCCTAATGGTAAGCGCAGTGCGGTCCAGTTAGAGTATCGAGTAGCGAGAGACAATCTATCCCCCGCTACTCAACACAATGATGCCGGCCTGCTTCTTCACACTACGCCATGGGCAAGAAGGTGAAGAAGCGGTCGAGGGTCTAGTGTCAGAGTACTAGGATAGGGGCGAGCCTATCGTCATACCGACCACAATTCCAGGCTCCGGGTCGATACTGAGTATTTCTAAATAGAAAAACCCAATATCACTTTACCCGACCCGGGATAGAACCCGAGACCTCAGCACGCAATCCGAGGCAGTCCTATTCCGTTTGTTAACAGAATATGCTTAGTTTAATTTAATTTTTTCAGGTCTAGGCTACAAGAAATACGAAGATGCAAGCCTCCACGGACGCGATATTAAATCTCTCTTACGAATCCACAACAGAGCTTGTAATGTGGGTCCTGACCACCTCGCAAACGTCCCTGAATACGCCCCTGTGCCCACAATAACCCCCAATGGAATAGACTACACCCACAAGCATTATGACGATTCATATGTAGACAGTATTTTGGGCCCCGATCCACCGGTGCTTACTGATCTAACGATCAAAATGGTCAAGCCATTCTTTGATAGGAGCATGTTGGACAAGAATATATCACTGAAGATTGTTTTGAAGAGCGACAATGTGGCTAATACGTTGAAGAATTGGGTGGGGAGGGGTGCTTTGGCGCCAACTTCGGATTTGTTTCAAATATTTCATAGTGTGAAGTCGAATAAGATAACTTATAATAGAGAAGATTCTGATTAGACGCTTATGAAGAGAGAACTTTTCAAGATTAACCATTCATAACGGTGGGCAGCGGCTCTGCTGTGCCCTGTCATTGCAGAAGTCTCTGGCGGTGACTATTTACCATCAGCCGGTCTGCTTGGCTGTCTATCCAGGCAGTAAAAAAAAACATCTGGACATTTGGCCACACCTGGCAATACTCGCCCTTATTAATAAATAACACCCAACAGTCACACATAGCCCCGACCCCACACTAAGATACGAGTCTTGTGTTGTGGGTATCAGGGACCTAGAGAGACGCACCCTCTCACAACATCCAGACCACGGATACTAATATCTGTCTGTCACACAAACATTTGTCCCTGGGCGGGAATCGAACACACGGCCTCTCGTTTCACAGCCGGCTACTCGCCTACTACGCCACGGAGGCTGTTATTGACGTGCGTGTTACGCGATTGGTAATGTTAATGTTATGGAAATAAAGTTGATTTTCGCTTGTATTTTACTCACTATTTATTACCTTTTTCCGGACACCGGTGTCCTTGTTGATACATGAGGTTAAAAATTAAATTTTGTTTAAATTTTGTAGATGGCATTATTATGCAAAGGAGAATTTTAAAATATGAATTTATTCTATTTATTTATTTATCTAAGTGCAGGAAACAAACAGAAAACATTTACATTTAAATCGAACCCGAGGCCTCTTGAGCTATGACTCGCTGAGCTATGACTCGTTTATTCTCTATAATATGAAAGTCAAAGTTTTATGTCATCTTAATATATTGTATAATGCGTTTGCTTGCTGCTCACGTTTAATCATATATTGTCGAGAACCGAACCCGCTAACGGGTAAAAAGTAGTCTGTATTTTAATCGAGTTAACGGTCTATTTGAGTGTTTAATTTGAATCTAAAAGTTTTTGTGTGACATAAACAAACGTGGATATTATTTGATTTGACCATATTTAACGTCAGGAAAATTAAAATATATGTTACGCTTAAGCAATTAAAGATCTAAATACACCAGATTATCTTTATATATACAACATGTAACATGATTAACGCACACTCTGAAAGAAGTTTGTTCAGAATAAGCGATTGAATCGATATCAACAATTTTTAATAGACGATTTTTTTTCCAAAAATAATTAACACTCAGATTAATAATAGTCACCCTTTAATTCAACGTTCAAGACAAACGAAACTGAAACATAAATCGATGCGATAAAGTCTTTTCTAAATGCAATAATAAACTAACAATTTAAAAAATCAAATAATTATAATTACGAACTTTATGTCGAAAATGAGTACAACTAATTTCATAAAAAACAATATTTATTAAATTGGGGTGTCTGAGGATGTGCGTTATTCCCGTTACACATAGTAGAATTCTACTGTACGTGTGTATGTCACTGAACTGCTCCTAAACGGCTGGACCGATTTGAATGTTTTTTTTTGTATGCGTTTGGGTGGCGCCCTCGATTGTTTAGATTCACAAATCAGCCCGGCAGATGGCGCTGCAGTCGGTGTGCTGCTTGCCCGGGCAGGACGACGTCTGCCGGACCCGCTAGTCTATATATATAAAATAATCCTTATTTCCTTTGGTCACGGCATCACGCTAGAACAGCTGGGCCGATTTCGCTTATTCTTTTTTGGTGTGTTTGTTATTGGCAGAAGAAGGTTCTCATGAAGGAAAAAATGAGTGAGATGCGCGGAAAATTAAAGAAAACTTGACTATACAAACTTTTCTGTAACCTTAGCGCGTTTGACATAAATGTCAGTCGTTTGACAGTTCGCAAAATATAGAACCACGTAATAGTAGCTTATAACAGCAGTTGGTAAACACCGATTCAATACATGGGTAAAAATGTAACTTCGAAGAACAGACAATCTTCTTTGTTTATCTTTTCCTCTAACCAAGGCACAGAACTAAGGCCTTCATCGCAAAGACATCAACTATTTAATGTTGGAACTCTTCACTAACTTGACATTGGCGAAATAGCTTCTTAGTTAAGCACGTCGCCATCAAACAAAGAAGAATAGTAGCTTAAGATGATTTCATGGATTTTATATATATTCTTTCAAAAATAACTACCACGCGAACGGAGCCGCAGGCAAAAGCTAGTTTTTTTTTATAAATTTACTTAGTTTATGTGTCTATTATAAAATTTATGTAAATATTATGACGGAAAGAAATAAAGTGTTACAAAAACTCAATTCAATTTTATTTTTTATCATTCAAATGTGGAATACAACGTACACACGATTTTTGCATCACAGGTGTTGGAAAATTTCGTTTAAATCCAGCGATCTATATGTACTACGTACTAGATGCGGCGACCAGAACAAACATTACGTTCCACCGAGTTGAGGTGTATACACTGCACCGACGTTAGTATGCTTCATAACACCTAAGAATGCACACCACATTGCATCTTTCAGTGTCGAGTTAATTTAAGTTATTTGTAGCGACATTCCCGAACAAATCTGCCTTAAATTGGTTTACAGTGAAACTGTTAATAGTATATAAGGTAAATAACAGAAGTTTAGAACGTAATATCAATAAATATTAATTAATTTCAATTCTGAATACGGGAAGTCTATATTTCACAACAAAATTCATTATATAGTTTGTCCCGTTTTGGCGCGCGGAAAGTCCCGTTCGAGAAAAAGTGATGGAGTTACCAAATAGTTCTTAGTAAAATTAATAGATGGCATTAGTGGGCGGAGAAGGTTTTTGGAACATCTTTTTTCTTCGACAGTTTGTGTCTATAGAATATAAGTCAATGTTTAAATCAAATAATAATAATAACACCCAACAGTCACACACATAGCCCCGACCCACACTAAGATACGAGTCTTGTGTCAGTACCTATCAGGGACCTAGAGAGACGCACGGTCTCACAACACCCTGTCGCGAATAGTCGCGAACTGTGAACAGGCAGCAAATTATTAAATCTTGGTGTGAGGGTAGTCTGTTTTTATTGGAAATGTCGAGGGTCTTTTACAAAATAAGTACGGGTAGATTCGTAATTTATACTCTGTGGATTTGCTATAGGAGCGTCTGTGTTCTCGAGTGAGTCTCGCTTAGTTTGTAGTTGTGTTACTAACAGTGGGCAGTAGACAGCGGTCAAGGAGAAACAAATGTAAGTCAGTTAAAATATATTTATTTTCGATTTAGTGCAGAATTTATTTACTTTCTTAAACAGTAAATCAGTTAGGTTCTTGCTATTGCATGGAGCTATTAGGTTTCGATTCAAAGATCAAATCATACTGATGTGCAGTTACTAGACCCAAGTGACACCAATGGTCAGAGGTGTCTTCAGATAGGTATCTGACCAATTGCAAAACTAGGCCAGATGGTTAAATAGGAGGCCGAGTGCCTTATACAAGGGATTTCTTTCCAGACAGTTCACAAATTACCTTCGTATTTAATTCCGTAAATACAACCGTCATATTTCATCTGTGATATTATCAATCCTGATTATTTCGTTACACCAAGTTTACATAGATATATCAACACAGTACTATGTACCTATATATTCGACATATACTTATGTAGCTCAGAGTAATTAGCGACAACCCCGAACATTAGACCCCGGACACTAATATCTGGTGGTCACACAAACATTTGTCCCGGTGTGGAAATCGAACCCACGACCTCTTGTTTCACAGCCGGCTACTCGCTTGCGTCATGGAGGTTAGCCTGCCAACTATTATAAACATATAGATAATTTTAAATATTTATCTAATTTGCCTGGTTCAAATAAGTCTTCGGTAGTATAGTGGTAAGTATCCCCGCCTGTCACGCGGGAGACCGGGTTTCGATTCCCCGCCGGAGAGAATTTTTTATTTTTTTAAATTATTTTTATGTATATAAAATTAAAATAATGTATAAATCTATATATATTTCAATAAAATAATAATAAATAAATTACAATCACACACATAGCCCCGATCCTACACTAAGGAGGCTGTCAATATTCAATCAATATTTGAATTAAATAAATATAATACTATAGTAGCGATAGCCTAGTCGGTTGCGGTACGGATTAAGACGAAAGTCGTATGTTCGAAACCCAAATGGCATACACCTCTGACTTTTCTAAAGTTATGTGTGTATTTTGTTAATTATCGCTTGCTTTAACGGTGAAGGAAAACATCGTGAGCAAACCTGCATACCTGAGAATTCTCATATGAATTTCTATGTATGTGAAGTCTACCAACCCGCATTAGGCCAGCGTGGTGGACTAAGGCCTAATCTCATTAGTAGAGGAGGCCCGTGCCCAGCAGTGGGACAATGTTTATAGTTAATAGCTAGTGTAGTTATTATACTATACAATGCTTCGTAAGACCTCCAGGGTTCAATATTCAAGAACTAGAAACTTTCATCTCACATTTTGATCCGAAATAAATACTTGCGGGTCAATAATTAACGCACGCAAAATTTCAAATTCAGGACTAACCTCTTTTTTTCATGAATGCAAAAGTGGCATAACTATTAATAGAGTGTTCAAATAAGAATAATTCAGTTTCAACCGAGAATTTAACTTTCTTTATACTGGTACGACAAAATGATCACACTGCACCTGATAGTAAGCGTAAGCCGTCCAGTTGGAGTATCAAGTAGTGAGAGACAATCTATCCCTCGCGACTTAACACAATCATGCCGGCCTGTTGTGCATACATATCTGTAAGGATTATACCACACACTAAGGCCCGTATTACAGAACGATGCTCAGTCATGAATCTAGTTTAAAATCTGTACTAGAGTATTTCGTTTATTAACGAAATATACTTAAATCTAGATTCATCAATCAGTACTCAGCTGAGTAGTTTCTTACTTTTGAACGATACTTGGTACGAGATCGTTATCCAAGTATAAGTATAAGCGTTCTAAGAAATAAAACACAAAAATAAAGAGTCCAACTTGTTTATTCTCTTTGATTCGAGTTTTTTTTGTTTCTTTCACAACACAGCGCACACGAGACGCGCATGCGCTGCCACACAACACAAAAATTTAAATGCAGACAGACCGCGTGGCGACCATAAAACACACACTAACAACTTTATTTTCCAGTTGGCTTTTGCTTCCCCTACAAAAAAAAACAAAACCGAGATTACATTTTCGAAATTTAAAATTTATATTGTCATAAATTTTGTATTTCGAAGGCATTAGTGAGGTGCAAGAAGGTTTTAAATCATAGTCGAAACTTGAAACTCGGGTTTATTTTGTTATTTAGTGATATGTCAGTATTTTTACTTTATCCAGTCGCTAATGGCTGCTAATACAATTTTTTAATAAAATAAAATTCAAATGTTTTATGTCTAATTCAATAATGTCAACGGAAATGGTAACAATTTCATAAAATTAATAATAAATAATTAAATACCTAATACAGACACTAGCGACGAAATATTTTGTATGAATCCAATATTTACAAATTATACATTGTTTTTTTTAAATAATTTGAAGCAAGTAAAGAACATAAAGCCTCCATAAAACCGTTATAAAACAAACGGTGAGCCAAGATCCAAGATATCGTTTTCAACGTAACAGTAAACGAAATGATATCAAACAAAATGAACTTTATATCGAGCGAAATAAGTTTTTTTACAAATTCGGAGGCTTGTTATTAGCACTTTTTTAATTTTTATCTAACAGATTTTTTGTTTTTTTAGTCTGTAAACTATTTTGAAAAAACAAACATGTTACACTCAAATTTCCATTTATGTTGTTAGTGCGCTAGTAAACCACTTTTGGCTTAATAAATTATGTTGGTAATATAAGGCACATAATGGCATGATTTTAAATTGCTCATCAGGTTAGCCTTGTTCGATTGTTCAGTTCTTAGCAAGTCGCCACACGGTCTTAACCATAGACGCAGGTCTAAATAGACACTACAAGTACCTGTGTTAAAAACAATCAAATTGTGGTGTAACGTTATAAAACTTTAGAAACAGTTTTATGTTTTAGCGAAAAAAAAATGGTATGGTTTTACTTATTACAGTAGAAATGTTATCATAATTTCGTCTCTAAGTACTTGCGATCTCTATTCAGATCTGTGTCTATGGTCCCATTAGAATCTCTAGTGAAACGCTACACAATTGAGGCCTATAAAATCAAAGGCAGCTAAACGCCTTAATGTCGTAAAATGAGTTAACTATGGCGCCATCTACTTTATTTAATTAGACATGCTATAGTGTATTAATTTTACTAATAATTGCAGCTAAGTCCCTTGCAAATTCAGTTTAAAAACCGAT
Organism: Laothoe populi; assembly: GCA_905220505.1. Lineage (NCBI taxonomy): Eukaryota > Metazoa > Arthropoda > Insecta > Lepidoptera > Sphingidae > Laothoe > Laothoe populi. The sequence continues at coordinate 4,555,123 of HG992174.1, read as the reverse complement.
ATTGGCATCAAAGACAGCTAAATGCCTATCTGTAAGAATCAAATACAGCTAAGAGTTACACCGGCCAATCAGAGAGTAAGATTTCGAAAAATGCATGGCCGCCGCCATACAATTCATGCGAATATGTAGTCCAGTTTTTGGCATTATTCTTGTGTTTTTATTGAATTACGTGACAATACTTTTGTTAAAAATCTAATTTGGATAGCCATGGAGATCCCTGTAACAAGAGCAAGTGCGGGCAAGGCTTGTAAAAGAAAAAGAAACCTCAAGAATTGGAAAGCTAATATTAAGAATAAAATGAGGATATAACCATAAAAGCAATTTCATTTAATTGAAAATTTATTAAATTTTGTAATTAAATAATATAGTTATTTTTACTTTATCGAACGTATAAGAACATCTTTAATCGTAAGAACTCAAAATAGCGGCTGTCATTATCAAACTCGGCTGTATCCAGTTACTCAGAATCAAATACAGCAATGTCCGATAGTTGGAATCAAAGACAGCTAAATGTGATTTTATTTTCAATCTGTACTCAAATATAGAGGGATTTTTATTGTTTTAAATTCGAATTATTATTAATATTATCATTCTTTATAAATCTGGTTTAAACTATATAATATCGTAGCTACCTTGCAAAAGTTATCGATGTTTGTAGCTTCCTGAATATTTGACAGACTTGGATTTAGCTGCCTTTGATTTTATAGGCCTCAATTATTCTCGTATCGCTCTTGGTCGCATTTCGCAGCAAAGCGCAAAGTCTGAAGTCTACCACGTGATTGTAAAAGGAATGTTTCACCGACCTGTGCCTAACTTTAGTGATCACATAGCTAATACACATCAAAATGTCCGATCGCATCGCATCTCAGCGCTGTCAGTTTTGGGTTTAACGGTCAACTAAAGTTAGGGTTAAGGTCGGTAAAAACGATGTTGACCATATAATACATTAAACACGGTGAAAACTCCAGACTACGCGTATTCGATATATCACAGAAGTATGTACATATTTGACATTCATGCTTGTTGTTCAAATGGCGCGAATTTGATGACTGATCATTTTTTTATTCGTCCAAAGGACAGGCTATAGTCAATCGACCATACTGCCTAGTCTTACGTTCGATGACTCATAAATTCACTCGCCATTGAAATATTCATCCACTGACCTTAGTTTATGCATTCAGCCAGACACACTTTGAATCCGCCAATTCGATATTCAAAAATGTGTCTGGCATAAACAGAAAATGAAATAAAAATGATTTGATGAATTAAGAATAAACAGACACGGCGATAGTTGAGATCATTTTTTTTCTATTTTTTCGATAGATTTGTATTTTTTTTTGTCATTTATTTAATTATACTACGTGATTAAGAAATAAGTATATACTAAGTAAATGAAAATATTAATGCCAACGTTTTTTTTTGGGAGATTTATGTTTTTTGATACTTTTTTTATCACGTTTAGTTACGTGTTTACTCGCGCCAGTGGGTTATCCAGTCACTAGCGCGAGCTACTTTACATTTAAACAAGTACATTAATACTTAAAGTGAATAAAAACGCTTCGGTGGACATGTTTTAAAACTTCTCATTTAAAAGAATTATTCTTCGTTTCCCGGCGAAGGAGCACTCTTATATCATTAAATTACTTATCTATTAATGGGAAGGAAGAAAATTTTAGTTTCGATTCAATTTTATTATAAAAAAACAATTGAGAAAATTACCACATAAAATAAAAAAACCTAGCACATATGATTATTAAACGCGCGACTATTATGTAGTATAGAAATCGCGAGGCTCGGCGATTTCGAAACGATGTTTAATTTTTTGCACTAGGCTAATAAAAGTTTAATATTGTTTAATTTCATAATATGATACGGAATATATTAGTTTCTTTGTAACTCTGAAACATATGTGGTATCTAATTGACCATAATTGGATTACAATTCTATTTGAGTAAACAAAACAAATTTTCTTCCTTCACCACATTTTAAGCACTCAAATCATTCGCCATTATTAAAAATAAATACATTTTTTTTATTGAATCCAAAATATTTTGTAATTTTTTTGTGTTTTTTTTTTTACAATTGCACCATTTTAACTTATGTCTGTAAGTTGGCAGTATGGCAATTTTTACGGACTGCCAACTTCAATTTGACAAGATATGACCATTGTTTTTAAATCATACAGCCTGTCAACGCATATAACGTCTTTTTTATTGTTAAATTATCTTTGTGAAGAACCAATCCAAGTGAAGAGCAACATTATTATGAGACACATTTCAATCTGACACTATAATTTTCGCGAGAATTAGACCTAGTTCGAAATAAAATCACCGATACTAGTTCTAATGTACTAATTCAGTCTAGTAAATAGCAATAGATTCGATTCTTGATATCTGAACGAGAATGTATGAATAAAATAGTATTATGCACGAAATAGTCCAATCTCGGTCAATTTACGGAATTACACGTCTATAGTCGACAGGCTGTGTGACCGACATAGACACCGTAACAATATGACAGTATGTATCTCAAGACATGCGGTATCTAAATAGATATTAAGTCTGCCTATAACTATCATACAATACTCACTTAGATCTACTTGAACACTTGCTGCCGACTCGGGATCCGGAAATTTTGTATGAAACCAAAAATGGGACCACTCTCACGAACACTGTACGAATAGTTTCACGCTTTTGTACCGGCTTTTATATCGCGAGCATATCATTTTACAGATTATAAAACTACGTGAAACGGAACGGAATTTTTATAGACTTTTTTTGAGTGTAACGGAACGCAATATCAGTACAAAAACGCGTTAGCTGCCCCGTCCCGCCTTACAACCGGTTAAACCTTTGAATATTTGATTAAATAAGAGAACCATCCATGAATTACGTTTCATACCTCACAATAACTCATTCACATTTAAAACTAATTTTTATAAATCATTAATATCACAAAACTCTGGCGTAATTTATGGATGGCCCCGCACTGGTACTCGATAGTGACCGATCCACATTGATCTATAACTGTCAAATATAGTCCAATCTTTTGATCAAATATTTTGGCACAATATCTGATCAAATATGGGTTGGACAGATATTTGACAAAAGCTCATTTTAAGGCAGACTTTCGATAGTTGCCTACTTTGATCTATTAGAATCGTCAAATATTGTCCAATATTTTTTTATCAAAGATGCCATCATATTTGATCAAATATTTTGCCACAATATTATTTGACAAAAGTTCATTTTAAGGCAAACTTTCGATAGATGCATCAAACGTCAGTTAACCAACTAAGTTAATTTATGGACTTTTTGTCTCTGGCACAGAATGACAATTTCACTGACGTGACCATAGTCCATGTATAGCTGTTTAAACCAACATCATAACTAAATGGCTTGATATAAACATCACCTTTGCGTCTGCGGTTGGAATCAAAGACCAATGCCGACCGATCACCACTCTATTATTCCTAGTCTATGTCTATTGTCTCTGGTCCCATGTGTGCTGTCTATGGTCTGTTTGTGTTCTGTCAGTTCCCGCAGTAAACAGGAAGCACGGGACTGCGAGGCCAGTCTGATGTTTCTTCATTCTCGCTGCTTTCACTGCCCGATCTGTGGAGAATTTAAATAATAATAATCCAATTATCTAAACAATAGTCCTACACCATATGGAGTTGTCCTAGAGTACTCTGACACTAGACCCTCGGCCGCTTCTTCACCTTGCCCCATGGCGTAGTGTGAAGAAACAGGCAGGATTGTGTTGAGTAGCGGAGGATAGATTGTGTCCTACTCGATACTCTAATTGAACATTAGAGTGCAGTGTGGTCACTTTGCCGTGCCAGGATAAAAACATCATAACACACATACACTCACGCTTGTAATCGAAGAGGTAGGCCTCTGCCTACCTAGAGGGTACACCCACTTTTCGCCGAATTCCGGTGCCATAATGTGATAGGGGGCGAGCCTATAACCTTATTGGGCACAATTCCAGACTCCGGGCTGATACTGGAATTTCTAGTTAGAATATAATAATTTTTTTTTGTGCCTCGATAGACAGACGAGCAGACTGGCCACCTGATGGTAAGTAGTCACCGCCGCCCATAGACTTCTGCAATGCCAGGGCACAGCAGAGCCGCTGCCTACCGTTGAACCTCGATAGACAGACGAGCAGACGGGCCACCTGATGGTAAGTAGTCACCGCCGCCCATAGACTTCTGCAATGCCAGGGCACAGCAGAGCCGCTGCCTACCGTTGAACCTCGATAGGCAGACGAGCAGACGGGCCACCTGATGGTAAGTAGTCACCGCCGCCCATAGACTTCTGCAATGCCAGGGCACAGCAGAGCCGCTGCCTACCGTTGAACCTCGATAGACAGACGAGCAGACGGGCCACCTGATGGTAAGTAGTCACCGCCGCCCATAGACTTCTGCAATGCCAGGGCACAGCAGAGCCGCTGCCTACCGTTGAACCTCGATAGACAGACGAGCAGACGGGCCACCTGATGGTAAGTAGTCACCGCCGCCCATAGACTTTTGCAATGCCAGGGCACAGCAGAGCCGCTGCCTACCGTTGAACCTCAATAGACAGACGAGCAGACGGGCCACCTGATGGTAAGTAGTCACCGCCGCCCATAGACTTCTGCAATGCCAGGGCACAGCAGAGCCGCTGCCTACCGTTGAACCTCGATAGACAGACGAGCAGACGGGCCACCTGATGGTAAGTAGTCACCGCCGCCCATAGACTTCTGCAATGCCAGGGCACAGCAGAGCCGCTGCCTACCGTTGAACCTCGATAGACAGACGAGCAGACGGGCCACCTGATGGTAAGTAGTCACCGCCGCTCATAGACTTCTGCAATGCCAGGGCACAGCAGAGCCGCTGCCTACCGTTGAACCTCGATAGACAGACGAGCAGACGGGCCACCTGATGGTAAGTAGTCACCGCCGCCCATAGACTTCTGCAATGCCAGGGCACAGCAGAGCCGCTGCCTACCGTTGAACCTCGATAGACAGACGAGCAGACGGGCCACCTGATGGTAAGTAGTCACCGCCGCTCATAGACTTCTGCAATGCCAGGGCACAGCAGAGCCGCTGCCTACCGTTGAACCTCGATAGACAGACGAGCAGACGGGCCACCTGATGGTAAGTAGACTCCGCCGCCCATAGACTTCTGCAATGCCAGGGCACAGCAGAGCCGCTGCCTACCGTTGAACCTCGATAGACAGACGAGCAGACGGGCCACCTGATGGTAAGTAGTCACCGCCGCTCATAGACTTCTGCAATGCCAGGGCACAGCAGAGCCGCTGCCTACCGTTGAACCTCGATAGACAGACGAGCAGACGGGCCACCTGATGGTAAGTAGTCACCGCCGCTCATAGACTTCTGCAATGCCAGGGCACAGCAGAGCCGCTGCCTACCGTTGAACCTCGATAGACAGACGAGCAGACGGGCCACCTGATGGTAAGTAGTCACCGCCGCCCATAGACTTCTGCAATGCCAGGGCACAGCAGAGCCGCTGCCTACCGTTGAACCTCGATAGACAGACGAGCAGACGGGCCACCTGATGGTAAGTAGTCACCGCCGCTCATAGACTTCTGCAATGCCAGGGCACAGCAGAGCCGCTGCCTACCGTTGAACCTCGATAGACAGACGAGCAGACGGGCCACCTGATGGTAAGTAGACTCCGCCGCCCATAGACTTCTGCAATGCCAGGGCACAGCAGAGCCGCTGCCTACCGTTGAACCTCGATAGACAGACGAGCAGACGGGCCACCTGATGGTAAGTAGTCACCGCCGCCCATAGACTTCTGCAATGCCAGGGCACAGCAGAGCCACTGCCTACGGTAAATTAAAAAAATATATAAAGTGAGTATTAATTACCTGTTTCTCACAGGCGTATGTTCGTTAATGTGTTGCTCCTGTATGGTGGGTAGCAGCGAGGTGAGCCGGTCGGTGGGGCGCAACACCTTCAGCGTGCGCTCGGACAGCCGCCACACGAGCCGCTGCCGCTGCGGCAGGGCGCGCCGCCCCTCGTACTCCGCGGACACCGTGCGGACTCGACCACCCACAGCGCTGAGGGACGCGTCACACATCTGCAAACAACCAATGACATCTTGTTGATATTTTTTTTTATCCTGGCACGGCAAAGTGACCACACTGCACCTGATAGTAAGCGGAGTGCCATAGTTAGAGTATCGAATAGCGAGAAACGATCAACTACTCCTCGCTACTCAACACAATCATACCGGTCTGCTTCTTCACACTACATCATGGGCAAGGAGAGGTCGAGGGTCTAGTGTCAGAGTACTCAGAACAACGTACCCCAACTCTAGACCGCCGACAAAAACCGGATGTACACTGGCTGATCCCGGAACGCGACACACTTGCGTGTGCCACTATAACGAGTTTTACACCATGTGTACAGAGTAGTCGCTATCCGGGCGAATATGAATATCCTGCCACCAGCAAAATTTTGGGTAAAAAAATGATAATACCACATATACACATTTAAAATACTTTGTTTACACATTATATTATTACTGACTGTTGCTGCGTCACTCTGTGACTAGTTTACTTAAATTAGTTTTGTAGAAAGCTTACGGACCAATGCAATCAGGCAGTTATGATTACAAGATAATGAAAAACACTGCCAATGACAAGCCGAATATTAAATTTTACATACATATACACTCAAGCCTGTTATCCCCGAAGGGGTAGGCAGATGTGTAACCAGTACACCCACTTTTCGCCGAATGTGGGTCCCATAATGTGATAGGGGGCGAGCCTATCGCCATACCGGGCACAGGCTCCAGACTCCGGGATAGTACTGAGCATTTCTAGATAGAAAAACCCAATATCACTTTACCCGACTCGGGGATCGAACCCGAGACGTCAGCACAGCAGTCGTAACGCATGCGCAATTACAACTGCGCCACCGAGGCAGTCAGAGGCATTAAATTTTACGATAATTTACAACAGCGCCATCTATCGATTTCTAACGGTATTTTTTCTTCTTTTATGAGTCCACTCTTCTTGTACCAGTGTGTCAAGTTGACACATTGCCTAATCTACTTAGCTAACTTATTACATGAGATCATTCCATCATCACATAAATTTTATTTACTTTTTTTTTTATTACTTGACTGCCTCAGTGGCGCAGTTGTAATTGCGCGTGCGTTATGACTGCTGTGCTGAGGTGTCGGGTTCGATCCCCGGGTCGGGTAAAGTGATATTGGGTTTATCTATCTAGAAATGCCTCAGTATTAGCCCGGAGTCTGGAAAATGTGCCCGGTATGGCGATAGGCTCGCCCCCTATCACATTATGGGACCGAAATTCGGCGAAAAGTGGGTGTACTAGTTACACCTCTGCCTACCCCTTCGGGGATTACAGGCGTGAGTGTATGTGTGTGTGTTACGTGATATTGGCAAATTTGTGGAGTAGTTCCTGCGCAGCGGCCATTAAAGCAAGAAGAAGAAGAAACTTATTACACAGTACTCACATGGCAGTGCATTTGAACTTGCTGTGCGAAGTTGTATAGATAGTAAACACTCTCTGGCACCGGGAGGCCCTTCTCAGATCTCTCCACTAGCTGCTTCTCTGTAAACATTACAGTAAACGAATTTAAAGAGATGGTTGAGGGTTTAAATAAACCTGTATATATAAAAGAAGAAACTGACTGACTGATCGATCAACGCACAGCCTAAACGGCTGGGGTTTGTGACTTGAAATTTTGACAGTAGGTACCTTTTATGACGTAGGCATCCACTACGGAAGGGTTTTTGGATATACCACCCCTAAGGAGGTAAAATAGGGGGTGAAAGATTGTATGAAAATCCGTAATTTTTAAGTTAAGCGCATGAGTATTTTGTATTGTATACTTTTTCTCCCAAATATGACCTCCACGCGGGCGGAGCCGCGAGCAACAGCTAGTAAAAGATATAATAATAAATTTTCTGAAGCTCTTGTATTTTTATATTCGGCTAGTTTTTGGACGTTTATCGTATTTTTATCTTAGAGAAAAAATTACTATATATGTCCAATTTTTTTATTTTTCCGACAAGTTTAGCAATGTTTATATCCCTAACTAAAAACCTAATTAGGATTATTACGAATATAAAAAAAATTACAAGTCAATCTAGCCATTACTAATTTTTCCATTTTAAGTTCAAACTAAGCTGTAAGCTCTTGTGGGGATATGATAAACACTGTTTCAAAAATAGAGAAAAGCCAAAGGCTGTCATTTTTAGACGAGTGGAACAAACAAAAGAGAATAAACCTATGCTTAAATTTAAAAAAAGTAAAAAAATCTCACCTAGTTCGTGAAACAACAGCACTAGTGCTAGCTCGCTGGCGCGCGCGTTGGCGCAGGTCGCGTCACACGACACTATCTCCAGGAGGTTCACCAGATCGCTTTCCTGTCAACAAATAATAGTACATTAGCTCATGTATAACCATTAGTGCATCTACTATTCGACGAGTAAAATCAGCCCATATGACATTGTTCCATTTTCAAATTACTGATTTAAGCCCCTTAAAGTTCATTTAATATTTAAAAAAAACTGGCGTTACCATAAAATACTGGCCACATTAGTTACTTAATAAACGCATAATATATTGCTAAGGCTGTATGCTGGAGAACCTTTGCCTTCTTTTTTAATAAAAAGAGAATGGAACCAAGAAATATTGCGGTCTTTCATAATAGTATTGATGGTAAGTACTGATTATTAGTGAAAAAAATATTTCAGACATGGCTTTGGCCTTTTGAATTGTGACTATTTCAGACATGGCTTTGGTCTTTCGAATTGTGACTATTTCAGACATGGTTTTGGCCTTTTGAATTGTGACTATTTATTACAGACATGGTTTTGGCCTTTTGAATTGTGACTATTTATTACAGACATGGTTTCAGCCTTTAGAATGGAATAATATCGGACTCGGCTTTCTCCTTTTAAATGGATAACAAAAACAGACATGGCTTTGGCCTTTTGACTTATATAAACCAGAGAACAAGAAGACTTTCAATTTTAACCCACATTTAGAAAAATAACGACAGACAAGGCTGCATGGTCGAGAACCTTTGCCTTCTCTGATGAGAACTCAGAAAAATCGAGGGAAACCCTCAAATTTTATAGGGACGCATAATTCGTTTTTATTGAAGTCTGTGTACTTTTTATGAATTCAAAAACTTATGTAACTTACCTCGGCCAACAGGCCCGCCAGCTCCTGTTCAGGTAGATGCATGATGACCAGCGCCCGCAGCAGTCGCAGCCAGTGCAGCGCCGTGACGCAGGCGCCGCCGCGTGCCAGCCCTAGCTTGTCGACCACGATGCGGGACATCCGGGACACGTCCCCCGCCGTGCATGCCGACTGCGATATTGATACTGGCGACAAAGAACATTACTAGAGGCTATAATAATAATATTAGCCCTGTATTAAACATTGCCACCGCTGGCCACGGGCCTCTACTAATGAGAATTAGGCTTTAGTCCACCACGCTAGCCTATTGCGGGTTGGTAGACTTCACGTACCTTCGAAATTCTGGTGGGAATTCTCAAGGATGCAGGGTTCCGCAAGATGTTTTTTCCTTCACCGTTAAAACAAGCAACTAGACACTTTGAAATAAAATCCGTCAAATTATAATAATAAACAAATGATCGTTGTTTAAAGTCCAGTGACACCTCTCCACCCTTTAGCCGCTCAAATGATGTTGCTCCTTTGTCGCTTTTTAACCGACTTCAAAAAAAGGAGGAGGTTAACAATTCGTCGGAATCTTTTTTTTATGTATGTTCCCCGATTACTCGAAGACGCCTGGACCGATTCGAGAAATTCCTTTTTTTGTTTAAAAGGCTATACTTCCCAGGTGGTCCCATTGGCACCAAATCAGCATCTGATGATCTCAGAAATATCAAGGGCAACCCTCAATTTTTATAGTGATGCATAATTTGTTTTTTATTGAAGTCTGTGTACTTTATACATAATATATTTCAATATGTTCCATAATTTGATGTGACTCACCAAGTTCTTCAATGGAGACGCTTCGCTTGGTGTTGGTGCGTGTTGCGTACTCGTCTATGGCTATGTTCATACACGACACTGTTATGCAGGGCACATGGCATGGACGCACCTTCATTTTGGTCAGGAATCTGTAACAAAGGGTGTTCAAAATTGAGTAACATTATACTTAGGGTCGTTTTTAATTTTTTTTTATTTTATTTATTTAGGAAAATCAAACAGAAACAGAAAATCAAATTACACATTGTATATACATATATATATATACACTCACGCCTGTAATCCCCGAAGGGGTACGCAGAGGTGTAACCAGTACACCCATTTTTCGCCGAACTTCGGTCCCATAATGTGATAGGGGGCGAGCCTATCGCCACAACGGGCACCATTCCAGACTCCGGGTTAATACTGAGTATTTCTAGGTAGAAAAACCCAATATCACTTTACCCGACCCGGGGATCGAACCCGAGACCTCAGCACAGCAATCGTAACGCATGCGCAATTACAACTGCGCCACCGAGGCAGTCCCATCCCACGGGAACTGTACATTTTTCCGGGTTAAAAGTATTCTATGTGCTATTCCAGACTATAATCTATCTCTGTGCCAAAGTATAACCAGGCCTGTCCAGCCGGTGTAGCGTGATTAAGTAACAAACATGCATCCATCCATCCAAATATTATCTGTATATATAAAAGAAGAAGCTGACTGACTGACTGACTGATCGATCAACGCACAGCCTAAACGGCTGGGGTTAGAGACTTGAAATTTTGACAGTAGGTACCTATTATGACGCAGGTATCCACTTAGGAAGGGTTTTTGAAAATACCACCCCTAAGGGGGTAAAATAGGGGATGATAGTTTGTATGAAAATCCATAATTTTTTAAGTTAAACGCATGAAAATTGGTATTTTGTATTGTATACTTTTTCTCCCAAACATGACCTCCACGCGGGCGGAGCCGCGAGCAACAGCTAGTCATTTATAATATTCTTGGCTTTATATGCTTTGGGTATCAGGGACTACGAGAGACGCACGGTCTCAACACCCAGACTTGTCACTTCAATCTTTTTTATGTTGGCTTCTTATGGAACCGGCTAAGGGCCGAGACCATGCTGCCAAGTCATAAGTAAATTTGTTTCATTGTAAGTTACGTTCAAAGTCTACGTTACGTCTTCAGTATAAAATCTTTACTCTTCAATAACTAGGCTTTAAATAAGCCCAAATTTGTACAATAATTTCTTGAACTTTTTGATTTTGGCGCCTTTCACTTCAAAGGTTTACGCGCCTCACTTCAATCTGTTTACTTGAGAACTCTAAGAGTCTTTAAATTTACCTGTCAAACAAGTTGATGGCATCGATGAGAATATCTGCAGGAAGGTCAAACCACATCTTGAGGCAGCGGAGCACATGTGCCGCGCCGTCGCGAGCGCCTGTCGTCACCTCGCCATTCTGAAACAAATGAATAGTTAAGCAACCAGTAATGGACATCGTTCCATTTTTAAATAATTCGAAAATCTATGCTCAGATGTTGGACTGGGCCTATTTTGAAGGAGTATACAGTACTTGATGAATGTGAATAAATTGTTAAAGAACCAGTAATGGATACAGTTCCATTTTTAAATAATTGGAAAATCGATGCTGAGATGTTGGAGGCAAACTAGGTCTCTTTAAATAAGGAGTTTACACTACTTGATGAATGTGAATAACCCTAAAAGAACCAGTAATGGACATAGTTCCATGTTCAAAATATTTGAAAATCGACGTTCAGATATTGGAAGCAGACTGGGTCTATTTAACGAGTGGTATACACAGTTAAAGAACCAGTGATGTACATACTTCCATTTTCAAATTATTGGTAGGCCAACCCGATGTCCAGATATTGAAGACAGACTCAGTCTATTTTAATTCAATGTAATAATGTTTTTTTTTAATATACGCATTCATGTTTGTAATCCCCGAATGGGTAGGCAGGGGCCTAACCATATACTGGGTGCATTTGACTGAGCTTATTACTGTTCCATAATGATATCATGTCTATAGAAATACTGGACACAATTCCAGACTCTGGACTGGAATAAAAACCCAATATCACTTTTCCTCGATGGGATCGAACTCGAGACATCACAGCAGTCATACCGTGTACAGAATTACAACCAGGGATGTTATGGAGCTGCGTAACCGTAACCAAAACTATCGGATATCCGAAATAAAATTCTATCCGTAACCGTAACCGAATCTGAAATAAACGTTTCAAATAATTTCGGATTTTCTAATTGAGACACGTTATGATTGGTTTTTGTTTTTGCCCGGCCGAACCGACACAAGGGCCGCGCGCGTATCAATTTATTTCTATTGCTTAGACATAGCATGACAGTCATTTATTTACTCTTGTGGGATTACATTTACTTACATAAAATAGTACCAAATGATAAACTAGAAATAAAGCTATTTGTTTTTTACTTTTACAATTTCTTGAAATCCTAATATCCATAACCGAAACTATCCGAAACTAATGGATGATCCGAAATAATTTCATATCCGTATCCACATCCAGATCCAAAATTTCAAATAACATCTCTAATTACGCCATGTAGGCATGGTATTTTTTTAAGTTTACAGAGGCTATTAGAGGAGGATAGCAGCGATAGGCTAGTTGGTTGCGGTACGGACTGCCAAGACGAAAGTTGTATGTTCGAAACCCAAGTGGCATACACCTCTGACTTTTATGTGTGTATTAAATGTTAATTATCGCTTGCTTTAACGGTGAAGGAAAACATCGTGAGGAAACCTGCATACCTGAGAATTCTTATACGAATTTCGAAGGTATGTGAAGTCTATCAACCCGCATTAGGCCAGTGTGGTGGACTAAGGCCTAACCTCTCTCATTAGTAGAGGAGGCCCGTGAGCAGTGGGACAATGTTTAATACAGGGCTAGTATTATTATTTTTATACAGAGGCTACATAAAACTCAACCCAGAGTACAAGGTTCAACACACAAGTGGCGGTCACGAATATATTAGCACATTATCATATCGCGAACGTCGCTTTGTACTGAGATTACACTTTATCTAAGTTAGTGTACGGTATACTAACTTTTGCACACGGCTCCGTCCGTATTGTAGTAACAAAGAAAATTATACAACCCATGGAGTTATCTTAAGCTATTATTCTATAATTTACTACATAGAAACCGTGCATTTTCCGGGACGATAAATAGCCTATGTCATTCTCCGATTAAACTGCCATTATACAAAAAATCATGTCAATCCCATGCTCTGTGAAAAACTAAACTATCCTACGGGAACTGTACATTTCCGGGATGCATATGTGCTATTCCAGACTAATATATCTCTGTGCCTTTGAAGCAGATCCGTCCGTCCAGAGGAGGGCGAATTATATATCAAATAGCGGAGCCTCGCTACCCTCCGACACCCTGACATTTGAAAACACCACTGAACCCTATAGATGTTAGCTTATAGTGAAACGTTTAAATAAAGATAAAAATCCAGCCAATTCTGGCGTGGTTAATTAATTATTTTTTTTGATTGTCTATGGTACTTTCGTCTAGCCTCTTCCTGTTTTAGTTTGACAGGAACATACACGCAAATTGTATTTTTTTTTATAGTATAGTCCGACAAACGAGCCAGTGGGTCATCTGATGTTAAGTGATCTCCACCGCCCATGAACATCCACAATACCGAAAGTATCATGTATGCGTTGTCGGCCTTAAAGGACAGGAATAGGGATTAGGGAAGAGAAGGGGGAATCTGGGCCTCCGGTGTATCTCCTTAAACTTATTATAACAAATACGGTAAGATGTGTATAACAACCAACCATAAAAATAGTTTTAAGAAATAATTACTTTATGTAAAATAAAAATGAATTTATAATGGAGTCTTGTTGTAAGACTAAATAAATTTTAATAAATTTAAGCAGTTATTTGTAATGTCAATGGACTTTTCCGACTTAAAACTCATTTTGGAATGTTTTTAAAAGTATAATTATATACCTGCCGGCTTTTGGTATATACCGTCCAAAAGTTACCGTCTGGGTAAATATGACCGCTGTTTCTAACACCCTCGATTAATTAACTTATAGTTTTTATGAATTTCAATATTTTTTTCAAAATATAACATATTTCTTTAAAAAAAGAATATTTTTGCTGCTTAGCACTGACTATTTAAATAAACCGGTTGTTGACCAACTATGTTTCTCTATGATACACTAAGCTAGTTGAATTCTTGACATCGTTAGCGGGAATAACGACGTTGACAACGGATCTATTATGAAAAATAACATGTCAATTACTTAACGATTTATGAACTTGAAAAAAATCTCAGTATTAGCCCGTAGTCTGGAACCTGAGCCCGGTATGGCGATAGGCTCGCCCCTTATCACATCATAGGACCCAAATTCTACGAGAAGTGGGTGTACTGTTGCTCCTCTGCCTACCACTTCGGGGATTACAGGCGTGAGTGTATATGTAAGGTTGTCTGGCAGAGATCGCTCTTAGCGATAAGACCACCTTTTGTAACATTGTGTAGTTAGAAGTTTCTTGTTTGTAAGTTCTTATGTTGGTGTGCAATAAAGTGTTATCAATCTATGTACCCCTCTTACCTCGGATTCAACAGGCAACCTCAACTTGGGCTGGTACTTGTGCTCCATAAGCAGATACTCGTTGAGAGTGGCGTATAGCCGCGCGTCATCATGATCGCGAGAGGAGGCCGCCGTCTGTTCGTCGGCATCCGGGTGGCTCGCGCCCGCTCTCAACATCGTCGGGAATATCGCGCGAGCGGAGGGTGAATCGGCACCTAGATATAACATATTATTATATTTAATATAACGTTATATTTTAACGTTATGGATGGTAAGGATGTATGCTTGTTATCTTTGCCTGTGTTAGATAAGACGAGCAGTTTGTCAGAAAAACATTAATGTTAAGGCTCCATGGTGGAGAACCTTTGCCTTCTCTTTTATATAAAAGAGAGAGATAACGTTTATGTATTCGTTTTTTTTTTAGGAACAAGGAAATAGTAAATACACCCATCAGTTACACATAGTCCTGACTCCACACTAGGTCAAGCCTGTGTCTTGGGTATCAAGTACTACGAGGAACTCCTATCCTATAACACCCAGACCTGAAACCAATATCTGTCTGTCACACAAACAATTGTCTCGGGAATCGAACCCACGGCCTTTCGTTTCAGTCGGCTGGAAGCCTGCTGCGCTACGCTAAATCAAGTATTTTTTAAATTCAAACATGATACCCAACTATAGGTATTTAATTATTTAAGCAATTATAAAGGCACATATATAAATTGCTCGAACGGTACGGTACCAATATAAACCACAAATCATCTCTCGATAAGACATATCGACAGCAAACTACAAATAGCTCCTAACTATCGAAGTTAAGAATTGACACAAACTGATAAAATCGTTTATTTTCTAGGCCAGTTGAAAATTAGTTCGTGTGTTTATTTATTAAAAATAATCATTAATGTTGTTGCAACTGAAAACAAACATAAGATTTTACAATATGGGAATCTCGCCTAATCTAAAACAATGTATAAGTGAATTTGAAAAATGAAAAATTTCAGTTAGTTATATCAGATTACTAATACTAAACTAAACATATAGGCTGAATAATTTACTTGCTTTGATTAAAAAAAACTCACCTAACGTGTGTAGGAGCAAGCAGCGGCTGTAGTCGTTGTATATTGCCCGTGCCGATCCGCCCACTACTCGACTCCCGAACTCTGAGGACCGGGCGCGGGGCCCTAGTACCTGGCCACAGAAGCGCCTCGTCAACGCACAGTAACGCACAGTTACTGTGTGTTGATGCACCGGGGAAAGGTGCAATTGGGTTTGCAGGGATTTTGTAGGTTATGAGAAGTTTTGAGGTTAGGTTAGGTTTGGTTTAGGATATTAAAATTGGCGGGAAATCTTAATATGTATATTTGTAATAGATGTATGTGATAACGATATAGTGGGTAGATTGAACTTAATCTATTAATACTGTATTCAAGCGGATTTGATATAGAAACAAATAAGAATGCAAATCCAAAAAATCAGTTATGAATTACAGTCTGTTACGTTATATCAGATCTGTTATATTATAAATATTACGACTAGGAATTATATTTTGGTAAATTTTAGGGGGATTTCAGTTAAGTATTTTTTTAACTTGGCAACACAAGGTTTTTCGGTCCAAGGAGTTTGACTAGGATATTTTAGGCGGGAAAGCGTGACGGAATTAGAAAATGGCTACTGGAGACAATGTTTTGTTGAAAAACGATTGTGCAGCCGCCAAGCGCCTCGGTAAGTGGCAGATACTTACAGACAGCAGTTGAATACTGTCTGTAGGGCGTATCCTGCACTCGCTATAGACTATAGCAAGTCGCAGTTACTGAAAAAAAAAACCACCGGCCCACTGACCCGTAGTATACACTGGACTAGAGTCTTAGTCTTAGAGACTAGAGTCCTTTATACTATTTTTATATCGCAAAGCGATGCGGGTCTCTTCAATTTTTATAAATTAACAATTACCTGTAAAATTATTTAATTTAATATATCATTTTTATACTTATAATATAGTTCTTTTTTAAATACGAATATAATTTCGCTGGAGTCTAACCAGTCAAGTATATAAATATAAATAAAAACACACTTATATTTAGCATCATTAGCTTGTCTCGCTACTTGATACTCTTGTACTTACCATCAGGTGCAGTGTGTTCACTTTGCCGTGCCAGGATTACGAAGCTTAGTTAGCAACATTACCGATTAAATTTTACATCTATTAAAAGTACCTAGGTACCTCTTTGAATAATTATTGACTATAAGTAAAATTGATGCATCATGGGGGTTATTTAATGTTCAGATTATATTAATTTAGTCAACCAGTGTTCACACAGATAGGCTAGGTTAGCTTGGTATGGGCACGTGATGAGGAGGGATGAAAGACACGTGACAAGACTAGTTGTCAATATGAATGTGGATGGACGAAAGAGTCGTGGGAGACCCAAAAAGAGGTGGATGGATTGCGTGAATGAGGACATGCGCGTGAAGAGTTAAAACTAATAGTGCCGACCCCACTAAGTGTGGGATAAGGGCAGGTAGATGATGAACCAGTGTTCACACAGATATAGTTATATAGATTATTCAATCAGTTTATAAAAAAGTTCATAAAAAGTACACCGACTTCAATAAAAAACAAATTGTGCGTCACTATAAAATTTGAGGGTTGCCCTTGATTTGTCTGAGATCCCATTATGAGATCCTGACTTGGTGCCAATGGGACCACCTGGGAAGTATACCCTTTTAAACAAAAAAAGAATTTCTCGAATCGGTCCAGGCGTCTTCGAGTTATCAGGTAACATACATAAAAAAAGATTCCGACGAATTGTTAACCTCCTCCTTTTTTGAGGTCGGTTAAAAACTTCGTGAATACAAATAACAATTTGAATAAATTGTGATAGTAAACAATATAATACAAACAAAGAACTTTCTTTATCTCACTAGCGAAGTTTACGACCGTCTATAATGATAATATGCAATGAAATATACAAAATGGAGGATTAAGTCTTTAAACAGTGATGTATTCGACAGCAAACATTTAAATACTCGACTTATGGCAATTACCCATGGTGTTTTTGTTTCATTCTCTATTTTTATAAAAAAGAGCCTGCTCTGTCTTAAAAAAATGACTGCATGGTGAAGAACCTTTGCCTTCAAAGGATCTCCACCATGCTTTGTCTGTCGTTTATCCATAGATATCTCATAAGTGTTGCTCTTTCAACTTATTTTACCAAAATACATTATTGTCATATAAGACAATAAAATGCAAAATAAATTTATATTAAAAGTTGATTGTAAAGTGTAATAACACGTATCGATATAGGACCCAAAACCATTGTTTTTGGGATTCTTATCTGTCTGTCAAGTTATCACGTCCAAAATACTGTACTACGACAAAAGAATCTATAGTAAAATCATAGAGTGGTTCTCGAGGTAACATGTAGTCTTTGTTTCATTTAAATCGGTGCATTCAATCAAACGCACTATAAAATTTGAGGGTTGCCCTTGATTTTTCTGAGATCCCATCATCAGATCCTGACTTGGTGCCAATGGGACCACCTGGGAAGTATACCCTTTTAAATAAAATAAGAATTTCTCGAATCGGTCCAGGCGTCTTCGAGTAATCGGGGAACATACATAAAAAAAGATTCCTACGAATTGTTAACCTCCTCCTTTTTTTTAAGTTGGTTAAAAATTATGTTATAAATACTATAAGATAACTTCCACGCGGGCGGAGCCGCAGGCAACAGCTAGTTTGAAATGAAATTCATAAAGCGAAGCAACATATGCTTACACCTCCGCTAACATCCGTTATTCAGGCGACTCTATAATCCCACAATGTGTCTGTTTGTGTAGCATCCGTCGGTACGTTGACCTATACCAGATTTATGTCAATCCAAAACAGTGATTATTTCATTCAAACATACTGGTTAATGACCCCTAGTTTAGATTCATTTTTGTAAACACTGGCTAAACAAACAGCCAGCTGTTATAGTCGTTCGATTTTTAAATTTTCAGTTATTAGTTCCAAATTCTGCCACCTGTCAAGCCATGTTCGAACTTCGAATTGTACATAGTAAATAATAAATTAAGTTACAATACAATAAAACAGAATTTAATAACTGATAACATATACAATGTTTACTGATGATATGTCTATTTCCTTATTGACAGGGTTTTTATTACTAAATATTTTATTTTGTGTGCTAAACGCTTGAAAAATATGGAAACTATAAGGATTGATAACTTGAAAGCCCTAGAAACGAACGAATGTCTATTTTTAACCGACTTCAAGAAAAGGAGAAGGTTCTCAATTCGTCGGAATCTTTTTTTATGTATGTTCCCCGATTACTCGAAGACGCCTGGACCGATTCGAGAAATTCTTTTTTTGTTTAAAATGGTATACTTCCCAGGTGGGCCCATTGGCACCAAGTCAGGATCTGATGATGGTATCTCAGAAAAATCGAGGGCAACCCTCAAATTTTATAGGGACGCATAATTTGTTTTTTATTGAAGTCGGTGTACTTTTTATGAACTAAAAAACTTTTACCTATTGACCAGTCGTTTCTTGGGACAGTTTTTTTATACATCGTCATGAAACCGTACAAATGATAATGCAAAAACCTTTCTGACTTCTCCATAACCAAACTGAACCGGTTCTGTTGAATAAAAAAAAACAGAATACTGGACACAAATAAGGATTTTCATCAAGAAATCACTGACAAGTATTGTTATTGTAAAAAATCAAAACTACATAATGTATTAAGTTTCAGAGATAAGATACTCATGACGTCTAAATCACGTAATTGATAAACAAAATGGCGTGCAATGTCATACTATATAAATAATTTGATAAAGAACCTTTCAAAGACATTGAATTTACTCGATTTGATAAAAAATCATTGAATTTTTTGATTGTACTAAAATTACTAGCGACTTATTATCTACAGGACAATCCAATTAAATTTATTCAAGACACCTTAAAATACCATTAGTCAGCCATTATGATCCAGTTATTTTGCTAACAAGGTTTTATTGGGCACCGTATGCCCATTTTCAACGTTCTTTGTCTATAGATTGACCCCACGTCACAGAAATCAAAGCAGAGCGACGTCAATTTTGATATTGTATTGTTGCTTTTGTTCGGAGTTAAGGCGAACAGAATAAAAAGGCAATAAAAAATAGGCAGTATGTTTAAATCTACAACACCGTAACTATAAAAAAAGTAATTGCAGGTTCGTAGGAAGAAATGCCATTGTTCGAAATTTAAAAAAAAACTAATTGACTCGAAGCAACATCTAGTTCCAAAACAGAAGCCTAGCAACACATTTATTAAATCTGACAAACGATACGATATCAACTCTAAACTTTTTATAACTTTAGAAATGGCATGGGAAATTTAACGTTGCATTGTTAATTGTTAGCTGTGGTAACTGCGTACTTATTATTGAAAGTTTATTTCTTTTTTCTTCGGATTTCATGGGGAATGGTTTTAATCCTTTGCTATTATTTTTTAAGGTTCCCAGGCAGTTACTATGAAAAGGTTACAAACTAACACAGTCCTCATTATGTAATGAATGGGAGACTGTTTTTTACTTTGTTACATTTCCTGGTCGAAGTGTAACGCGATTCTAAAATGCAATAGAAATGAAATTCCCAGCAACGTCAATTCTACATTTAAAGTGTCTAATAATGCATATACATACATATACACTCACGCCTGTAATCTCCGAAGGGGTAGGCAGAGGTGTAACTAGTACACCCACTTTTCGCCGAATTTCGGTCCCATAATGTGATAGGGGGCGGGCCTATAGCCATACCGGGCACAGATTTCAGACTCCGTTCTGATACTGAGAATTTCTAGATAGAAAAAACCAATATCACTTTACCCGACCCAGGGATCGAGGAGACCTCAGCGCAGCAGTCGCAACGCAATTACAACTGCGCCACCGAGTCATTAATATAATGTTTTAAATAAAATAAAGTATAAACTACTATTTATAACAAAACAAAGTGGAAATAAACAGTTGTACATACAAAAACTAAATAAACTTGTTTTTATACCACAAATGCGACACATTCTGTTTTTTTTTTCATGTTAACATTTTTATATTATCGAGGCAACGACCTTTTGCCTTTGTGTTATTTACTTTTAATTCGATAATCGACCGTCATGTGCCCGTCAGCCTAATTTTATCTAGGAACCGCTTGTTTTCGTCTACATCGCAAGTCAACGAACTTTCTACGCAATGTTATCACGAAAATAACTGACGTAAAACGATAAGACATCTGTTTCGCAAAATGGAAGGAGAAAGAAATTCATGTACCAGCTGACGGATGTAATACAGTGTAAACTCTATATAGCGACACTGAAGGGACTGTGCATTTTATGGCGTTATAGAGAGTTGTCGTTAAATGGAGAGAAGAAACATCAGAATTAGAAAAATAAAAAGTTTATTTCTGACTATTGTTAGTAGTTATGTGCATAAAAAAGAATGTTATTTGAACGCTATTGAGTATAGTCTGTTATTTTTGTCTGACGTCTTTTGCTGCACCAGTAATTTTGTTGTATTTTTTTAGTTATTTTATTAATATCTAGCAATACTGAGGCATCTTGGTTATAAAGGAAATATTTTTCCAATAATTTTGCTGCTTCCAGAGCTTCTTTAATGCTCGGCGGTAGCTCAGGCTCATCCGTCTCATCGTCTTCATCACCTTGTTCTTGATCCTCAGTTTTTCTCACTGAATCCAAAATTTCTTCGTCTGTGAGTGAAGCCGTTGTAAGCAGGCGGTCGTCCACTTCAATGTAGGTTTGAAGATTTACCGTATTTCCTGCCATGTTGAATTGTTGAATCCACTCAGTTAATGGAAGGTCGTCGTCGCTTTCAAACTCAGATTCTGTTTCCACCTCATCACTCGTAGAATTGGTACAAAGTCCAGCATGTCGAAAAGAGTGCTGTATAGTTGTGGGTGTCACTTCTTCCCAGGCTTTAGATAAAAAATTTACTGCATGCAGCATATTAACAGAAGTTTTACCCTCAGATTCGACTAGCTCCATCAATAATTTCCTTCTGTAGTGACCCTTGAGGCTTTTAATCACACTCTGGTCCATTGGCTGTAAGACACTAGTCGTATTTGGAGGAAGAAATGCCAACTCTATGTTTTGAAGGTTTGATATAAAAGGGTGGGCAGGGCAGTTGTCAACAAGAAGTAAAATTTTTCGTCCCTTTAATTCTGCATCCCACTTTCGCACTTCTTCTTCAAAAAGTTGACTGGTCATCCAAGCTGATTTATTAGCTTTATACGTCACTGGCAATTTTTTGATGTTCTTAAAACAGCGCGGATTTTTCGATTTGCCTATTATTAGTAGCTTTTTTTTCTCTGTGCCATCCATATTAGCAGCCACAAGCACCGTAATACGTTCCTTGGAAAGCTTTCCTCCCACACACTTTTCCCCTTTAAATTTCAGAGTTTTATCTGGAGTCAACTTATAGAAAATTCCTGCTTCATCAGCATTGAAAATGTCACTTGGGGCGTATTTTTCTATGAATTTTGACCACACTCTGTTAATCCAATCATGAGTCACATTTGTATCAACACTTCGTGCTTCCCCACTTATTTTACCATAGTTGATATGATGACGCTGCTTGAATTTTCCGAGCCATCCTTCTGATGCTTTGAAAGAAGTTAAACCAAGTTCAGCAGCAAAATTCTCCGCCTTAGCTTTCACGAGCGGCCCCGAGATAGGCATATTATTCTGGCGCTGTCGATGAAACCATGATAGTACAGCTTTATCCAAATCTTCGTATATAGGTTTCTTTAATTTTTTGGAAGATTTTCCCTCGCCCGCAGCGTGGAGGATTTTTTCTTTATTTTTCCATATTGTGGACACGGTAGAGCGACTAAATCCAAAGCGTTTGCCAACATCACTTATCTTCTCTCCCGTTTCTATTGCGCGTATCAGTAAAACTTTTTCGTCAATACACAGTGATTTTCTTTTAGTAGCCATGTTTACAGTTTGCAAGTTTGTGAGCAACTAAGAATATGATAAGGTATAGATAATCCATGACTCCTAGTTATGAATCATGGTCAATAACAGTCTACACGTGCAAGCAATCCCAATTTGTAAACAAAAGAATGAATTTCTTAGAAAGTTCGGTATGCATGATGCCGACAGTCGAGTTTATTGCGGGCTAGGATAATAAAGCGACAATAGATCGTACACAGCTGCGCAGTTTTTACTAATTTTAGCAACTTAATTGTTGTCGTTATTGAGAGTGGGTGTAATGCTATATAGAGTGAAACATTGTATGAAAAACAAGCTAAACCAACCAAAGCCAATTGATTTTGACGCTTAAGAGAGTTTGTCGTTAAATAGAGTGACGTTACATGGAGTTTACACTGTATATGCACCTGGCGGACTGTCCAGCTGTTCTGTACTCTGTCTTTTAAACGCCATGTTGAAATAGCGGTAAATTCAAATTTCCATTTTGGATTTGTGTTATGGTATTAACGAAAACAATATTTTGCTTGTCATTTTAATATGTATATTGTTTGCATGAAATGATCAATTAAATAACAAATAGTCGTTATATCTGTTTTGTAAGGATAAGTAAAATGTGATATAAGTTCCCGCCTATTAAATCGGGACTGTAGCCGGTCTTCTAATTTCAAATATTTTTATTTTTTTTATGTGAAGGCACATGCAACTTCTCATTAGCCTCTGTTCCGTCAAACAAGGCAGTGCATTATTTTAATTTGTTTTTTCATCTTTGTTCACCGTAATGTTGTTGGTATTAGTAAAGATATTATTGCGGTGAGTATTTAAAACATGACTCTAAACTAGAGTTGCCAACCGTCCTGTTTTCCCAGGACATGTCCTGGTTTTAAGAGTGTCCTGGGATGTCCTGGATAGTTTTTAAGCAGCGTCCTGGGTTTTTAAAGCACCCTGATAAGGTCCTGTATTTTAAAATTAGCACACCACTTTTGCAATCCTTGGGGGGTCTCAGCTCGCAAAAGATGCGTCCTGTTTTTAAATTGAATTTTCCTGGTATTGAAATTTCTGGGTTGGCAACCCTACTCTAAACTCTTGACTGACTGACTCTAGACTCTTGGTCGGAGAATTGTTTCGCATATTTTCAGTCGATTATAATTCCACTATGAGTTTCATGTGAAACTCGCATCGTATCAAGCGAAAGTGTTAAACGGAGCGCACAATGTTGAAATTGGCGTAAATAGCTTATTTATACGAGGAATTACAGTTGCTTTGTTCAAATGACATGTATAGCTCTTAATTATGAGAATAAAGATAGCCTAGCTGCCAGTGGGGTGTGGAATGGACTGACTAAAAGCTGTGGGTCTGGTTCCACCACGCAATATACTCACATCTGTTCTAATGTCTAAACAATCTACGTTTATTTTCTTGATTAGCAATTAGCAAAGGAATCAATATCCGTGCAGCCTTATCTTGCTACAATACCAGGTAATAGATGACAAAAAGAAAAGGAATCGCCCGAGTGCCTTTCAGTAAATAACGAATCGTTTTTACATCCAGATATTTCTGCTTACAAAATTCAGTAATTTTGCTCGACATTTTCACTAGCATTCTAAATAGCTTTCTCAATGACGTCTGCATGTTGAAAATATGACACAATACCATGGCAAATAAGACTCCATCAAAACGATTGCCAGACGTTAAAATAGCGTGTAATTGTAAATATTGTGCAACATTTATACATACATAACATACGTTTACATAAAACGATTTCTTAATTGTTTTTTTTTCAATGTGGCTACTCTAGCAATAGAAATTCATTCAAGTCAAGCAATACGAGTTATAGTTGTTCTAAATATTAAATTTTTATATATTTATACGCTTACGCCAATAGGGTAGGCAAATGCGCAACCTATTGCGCTATTGATCATCATGCATGGCTTCATATAACATGATTCCTTTGCCTATTTCTTTAGAAATACTTATGTTTTTTTTTTATATTTTTACTGCAATGTGCATATTTTTCGAAAACCATTGATTATGTTACATTCAAATTATGTTATATTGCTAAAGAAGTAAAGACATCATCTGTTCAGCGCATTTTGAATGGTTGTAAAATAAACTTTATCTTAAAGATTTATAACAACGGACCCCTTTATAGTACGGTTCCACACGACAATTCTCGACACGACACGACTGAGTACCGTAACTGCCGCTTTAGAAACTGTTTCACACATGAAATAATGTTGGGTAGACGAAGAATTATTTTAAATACGAAAGAATAATTTAATTATATTTTACCGGAATATATAGTGCAATATTCACACAGCACAATGCATTCAGCTAGTTTGCATTGATTTTAGTATTTTTGGAGAACTACGTAACAAATAGTAACGGAGACAGTTTCGGCTGTTGGAACACATAGGTAAATTGGCACGAAACGTAGGTATATTTAAATTATCACACAGAATAATCTGATGAACTCCTGCCAATGTAAATTCCATAGTTCATTCTTTAGTTATAGAACCGCAAATTAAATTAAAAACTTGAAATCTCGAGATCTTTCTATATATTTTGCTTTGATAGAAGTACATTGAAGCGCCAAGATGGCGGCTGTTTGACACAATATCTAATTCTGGCGGGAAAGTGGGACGTTATAATGGTAGCCGGTAGACAAGTAAATATTTACTGATGTCTTGTTTACTATGTTGCTAGCGTAGGAGTGGTCGATTTTTACCTATTGTAATGTATATAAAAAACGTTTTGGTTAAAACCCTCTGCGGTCTCCCTTTGCCTTCTTGTTTTTAGAAATATTATGAACATAATAACAGCGATGAAATTAATAAAATGTAAATAACAGATAAGATTATGTGGAAACTTAACCTACATACATTGACCTAGTTAAATATTATGAATAAAATAGTAAATACGGAATGATTATAAAACTACTGGTAATTGTCATAACATTTTGCTTACAATGTACGAAGATTAAAATTCATTAACAGCATTTGATACGTTACACGTGTAAGTAATTTAATAACATTGTGAATAAAAATAATTATTAACCTCGTAACGTGAAGTAGGTATGCAGTATGCACACAATATTGTGGTTATATCATACTCTAATCTATTCTGGTTAAAGTATGCGTTTTTGATTAATAACCAGTCTAAGATAACCGCAGTAAGGTGGCATCGATCATTTACGAGAAGTGATTTTAGCGATTTTTTGACTACCTCCCATCTGTGGGTGAGATTTTTCTCGACCCACTCTCCCTCTCATAATCACACGTAATTTATAGACGCCCACCAAATATTGAATAAATATGTTGGTAAATGCAAACAAATTACAATCAACACATGGAATTATGGAACACTAAGGTTAATTTGGAAAAAATGACCCTGGCATTAAGTATACCCATACAAATATAAAAAAGCTGAAAAGCATTTATGTAATCTAAACACAAAAAAATCTACCACCTATGTCCGTTATAGACTAAACGGTTGGAGCAATTCCAGGCAATCTTCAGACTAGCCCAGAGATTGCTCCTATGAAGTTCGGTAACGATCGAATGTAACAGGTGGCGCTGTTGTCGAGAACAGTTTTTTTTAACGAATGTTCGGTCTACAGAAAAGTTGGTTTATGGCAGGGCAACGTCTGCCCGGGACTAATAGTAGATACATGCCAAGTTTTGATTCTATTTTTTTAATGGAATTCAGTAAACAATTGTACCTTAAATCGCAAAATTATCTAAGTTATTACTAACCAACCATCGAAATGGACTGAAATAGCGTATGCCCAGAAACTGCTTCACGAAGTTTACACTCTTGTGGCGTCATACGTGTATCACATTTGTTTCTCGTATTACTTGTAATTAGTCATGTCATATGACATAGTCAATATGTACTTGTCTTGTTGTCTAATGACCGTTGGACGCTTTCCTATATTTACCCCCGTAATCATTAAAGACTCCATTTTGGTTTCTATTTCTATACACGTGATTGGTTGGTTTTTGGAACTTAATTTGAACGAACCAATCACGTGTACAGAAACATGCATATGACAGAGATATTTAAATAAAGTATTAAACGTTGACTATCCCTACCAGATTAAATTAGTGTCAAAAAGGACCTACAAGAGTCGATAAGATATTGGTTATTGAGCCGTGGCTCAGCAGCATAGGTTTCAAAATCGAATAACATGGTGCTGAATAGGGTAGGGTCTCCAATTGTTGGTTCGATTATTATTATTGTAATTTTTATATGTGTTACTTCTATCTTACGTTCCAACAATAAAAATCTTTTTTTTCTATTTGTTGCGACTTGATCTTCAGACAGAGACAAATGTTAAATATGACATGCCTCTGTGGCGCAGAGAGCAAGTATCCAGTTCTAAAACAAGAGGTCACTGGTTCGCTATCGCACCAAGACTAACGTTTGTGGGATTTGTTTCGAATTTGGGTGTTCTGAGACTATGTGCCATGTGGGGCAGTGAAAGGTCTCACAGGGTATGACTGTGGAGTGTGAGGCGTACTATATGTGGGATTTGGATATTGCGATATGGAAGTCTCCCGATGTTCCCGATGATGATTCGAAGATATATTTCAGTGTAGTCATGAATGTGAATACTCCACCATAAGACATATGTCTGCCGTAACATTTTCTGTTAAACGTATTCGTTCCCGCACTGGGCCAACAAAATATTGCTCAAATATCTCATGAAAGTGATTATATCATATTTTGGCGCCAACATCAAACCTTGGCACCAACCTTCTCCCCAAGTCCAGAACGGGACATTTTAAAAATAAGTTCACCTTGCACCAATTGAAAACATTTAACAGAATTGATTTGTCGTCTGCTCCAGATATTTCTATTGAGGTCGATTACCAATAAAGTGAATTTAAAATTATGGGTACCCTGATACTTGTATACATCAGCGGGCGAGTAGCTAGCTGTTAAACGAAGCCACGGGTTCGATTCACCGAGACAAATGATTGTGTGATAGACTGATATTTGTTTCGGATTGTGTTGTGGGACCGTAGCCCCTCGTAGTTCTTGATACCCACGATACAGATTTTACCTATAGGGTCAGAACTATGTGTGTCATTGTTGGATGTATTTATTAATATATTTTCTGTATATATAAAAGAAGAAACTGACTGACTGATCGATCAAGGCACAGCCAAAACGGCCGAGGTTAGAGACTTGAAATTTTGACAGTAGGTGCCTTTTATGACGTGCACATTTTTGGAACAAGGGTTTTTGGAAATACCACTCCTAAGGGGGTAAAATATGGGATGATAATTTGTATGAATTCAGACATTTTTTAAGTTAAACGCATGAAAGTTAGTAATTCGCCATTACGTTGAAAATAAAAAATATATGTTACAGGATTTTTGGAAATTCCACCCCTAAGGGGGTAAAATAGGAGAAGAAAGTTTGTATGAAAATCCGTCATGTTTGAAGTTAAACGCATGAAAATTGGTATTTTGTATTGTATACTTTTTCTCCCAAATATGACCTCTATGCGGGCGGAGCCGCGAGCAACAGCTATACTATATAAATTTGTTATATGCCCTTCTATAAGCGGTGGGATTACGCTATAGGTATGAAGAGGCAACTTCGTTCAGGTGGTATACTGTTTTACGCAAACATATAACGAGCGAGCTTTGTTGCACCAATACATACCAACAGAGAGCCAATTTACCCAATCAGATAATAAACATTTGCCAAAGTGTCTTCCAATTTTGTCAAATCTTTTCTGATCAAGGTTACAACAGCTTATTCAATATCGACCCCTGGGTCTTACTGGATATCACTCAACGGACGGAAAGCATCAGACAATTGTCAGCGTCCCAAAGGTCAAATTGAATCTGATGCCGATATTTCAACATCTATTCACCCAGATTGTATTTTCATATATCTCTATATGAAGTTATAGGATCGTTCACAATTGCTAGAAATATATTGCTAACGGACGGTTATCATTTACAAATCGGTAAAAAATAAAAATATGCCATATTACTTTATACGCTTGATAGTCACACACAGAACATTTGAGTAGGTATGTGACGAAACCAGTTCTATCAACAAGGCCATCGGCAACTACGTATGATTTTAAGCAATATAGCCACACAATGAAACGAAAACAAAGATACGTACGAAGAAATATCTTCAAGTAATGTTGAAGGCTTAAATAAAAAATTTAGTCAGTGGGTACACGTTTTGCGAAATATACGCCGGGGAGCGGGGATTTGACTTTGCAGTCCAGGACAGCAGTTCGTTTACCTTCTCTGCCAAATATCCATCTCTGTCTAAAGATGTTCTAGGTAAAAGCCTTTAAATATTAAGTTTAAAGTTTTCATATAATCTTATTATTATTATTTGTTACTTAAGCACGTGTTTTTCACAAAGAATAAATCATAACTGAAATACGTAAGAAAAAGTCTTTGCTAAAAACCACGAATATAAGAAAACTAATGTGGGTGTAATCATTATCTGCAGACAGTTTAGTCTAGACATCTTAGTGAAATAGTGGACTAGACTCATAAAAATGTTATAACCTCATTTCTCGCCATTAAATAAAGATTATAGATATCATACAAGGCTGCAGGATGTTTGACTCCTTTGCACAATTTTTACTATTGCTTAATTGAACTTAAATCTAGTGTATTTAAGACATTTTTAAAATATTTAAAATTAATGCTAATATATAATTGTTTGTTCTCGTTAGTTCTGGGTTGAGTCCGCGACATTTTTTATCACTCAGTTCTTGCCTCTAACTGATAATCTTAAAAACACGATTATCATTGAATAGGTATTATAAATTCGCAAAGAAATCACTTCCTTAGAGTAAAACGTTAAATTTGCCTTGAAATGTGACCTCATACGCTGACATTGAAGTTTCTAGAACCGTTAAGCCAATATCTCTATGGTATTATTGATTAGATGCTCATAAAAACCGTGACTGCAACTTTATACGTTAATATTTATTTATCAACCGCCAATAACACACATAGTGATATTAAGAATACGGTTTTTTGAACATTAGATGCTTCTAAACCAGCTTTAAAGTTGTTGAACATGTAAATTGTAAAAACAGGAGATAAAAACAATCCTAATAATATTCCCAAAGAAATGAAAAATTTCACGTGCATATGGTTTTCATAAGTAACTGCACAAAGTATGTAAAATTTTCGTTAAATACAGTGTGATTCAATACAAAATTCGCGATCATTTCGACAAAAATAGCGGTTTAATGTGATAAAAGTGTTCATATGTCATCTTATTTTGTCGTTATTAATAACGGCTACCCTGAAAATGGTTCTTTGGACTGTTAATATACATACAAAGCAGTTATGTTTATTTTTAGTAGAAAAGTAGATTTTATAAAACAAAATGGCCGCCATGTCGCCATTGCGATATTGAATTCAGCACAATAATTCCAACCTACGCATTACGACGATCGCTAACTGGTTCTAATGGTAGTAAAAAACAATGCGTAGGGCGCGCGTCAATTAGCGATAGAACGCTTCCGTGTTTATAACACTATGACTATTATACGGGGTTTCGAATCGATAATATTTCTATTATGTTTTAACACGCTTTTTATGAAAGTGCCGATGTTTCTGGACGTTACATAATTTGTCAATACCAAATGTTTTCACGTAAGGCATTATGGTTAAAGACTATAGACTTTGGACGAAAAAAGTCTAAATGTCAATATTATGGAAGTTGGCTGATAAACGAAAATAACTAGACACTAATACGGTCAGGTTCAACGAAATAATATGTGGGTAGGACTATAATGACTTTGTAACGACCTTCAAAAGAGGTCGGTGTATCCAATTTATTGAAAATGTAATATTTACTCAGAACTATTTACGAAGAGAAGAAGAGAGAATAATTAAATTATATCATTTGATTCATTACTACAAAAATTGCGTAAACAAAACTTTTAGCTCAATGACCTTGGCAAAGATTCAAAACAAATATAATCAGCGGTAAACAGGATAATGTCTGCGATTGCTTTTGCCATTCTTTGCCATATAAAAGAAAACACTATCAGTTTTATAATAACCCGCAATTATACATTTGGCGTGTTTCTCCGATTTCCGATAGTCTCCATAGAGCATTGTAATGGTATTCTACCCCTTGTCACTGGCAATATAAAAAATATATGTCTATTCGAAATTCAAAAGTGAAACTTATCAAGTTGTGTAAGTCATTGCCATAGCGACGCGCATCTGCGCAGCCTCCGTACAAGGTCACGCCACGCCGTGCCTACGTGACGCGCGGCGCGAGGATTCGGAAATTAGGTCGCTTACAGCCGATTTCTATTTGGTAACGGGGTGTTTATGGCTACACGTTAGGTGCCATTTATAACTGGCCAGTACACAAAGGAAGATATCGCGTGATCTAAATGGACGCGCGACGTCATTCAATTTTGAACCTTAGTACACATTAAATTGAGTTGTGCGATGGCTGGGTATGTTTAAAAAGTGCCATATTAAGAAAGATATGGTTACGTTTTACTGTGTTAGAAAAGAAAACGAACGAGCGTAAAATCACGTAGCGACTCCGAAATAACATTTCATTTTTAAGCAAGTTTATTAACGTGACAGTTGTAGTTCCTTCATAAATACATGCAAACGAAACTTAACTTTAGAGCCCCAAAATTGAGTAAAAGTACAATGCCAATAAACCGCCCAGCGTCATGTAATAGTCAAATAGAAGATTCTATTGCTACTTTAAATATTTCGAAATATCACTTGATATTTAAAAACCATGCGTTATTGTGACTTACGCCTAAACATCCGCCTAGCAACAAAACAAATTTTTATGCCTTATATAACACCCGTAAACTTCCTTAAAATTATTGTGCTGTGATACATAATTAACAATCAGTAGGTAGAACAGAATAAACAATGACATAACATTAGTTAAATTGCGCCATTTATAAACTTACATATGGCAATACCTTGTTATAGAGTTCTAAATTGGTCCTTCGATCCAGAATGTGTAAGGGATTGTTGTGGTCCTTCAAGCGAGATAAAGCGGCCATTTTATCAAATACCTATCAAAATTAATTATGATATTTTGTGTCACTCATAATATAGTATATTTTTAATATTAAATTTTATAAAAAAGTTATTCTGATGTCAGTCTATACAACTAATTATAATCTCTAATGAAGTACATAAATAATATAGCAAATAATCAACATTGACTCTTTAATTCTAAATGAAAAACAAAAACCTTCACGAGTCGTTAATATTCAGACAGTGTTGTTACATCTTTCGAAAACTTATTAGAAGTCAATAGCCAATGGGTACAACATAGCATTGCGTGGCTTGGCAAAACGTAGTTGCTAAAATTATTCTATCCACAATGTGTATTTTAAAAAAGATCTAAGCTCCTATACGAGTCTTTTGGCATAATGGTTATACCCATGTGGTGGTAGGTAATTAAAATCCAATTGAATCTGGAATTGCGTTTACAGTCGTCGTAGCAAATAACCCGAAACACGAGACTGGAAGTTCGATGGCTGGATTTGACAGTTTTTACAATCCACAGCGATAAAAGCAGCGATAGCGGTTACAGTGGTTGCGGTACGGACTGTCAAGACGAAAGTCGTATATTCGAAACCCAAATGGCATACACCTCTGAGTTTTCTAAAGTTACGTGTGTATTTGTTAATTATAGCTTGCTTTAACGGTGAAGGAAAACATCGTGAGAAAACCTGCATACCTGAGAATTCTCATACGGATTTCGAATTGTGGAAACAGGCCAGCGTGGTGGATTTTGGCCTAACCCCTCTCATTGGCAGAGGCCCGTGCACAGCAGTGGGACAATGTTTAATACAGGGCTAGTATTATTATTACAATCCACAAATATTTGTTTGAGGTCTCTGACCTGGGTTTGTGTTACTTCAAATTTTTCTTCAATTCTGTCTGAACAAGGAAGTCACTGATGTGGCAGTATGTCAATCGAAACGAGAGTATAATTCTAATTTATTTCGAAAGCACTATACTGTTTAAAATTTCTTTGCCAATCGGTTACATCATTTTGAATAGCTCAGATTGTTTTAATGTCTGTTCACTAGTTAAAAAACCATACACAACTTGCCAAATTATTTCCCACTCATGTACACTTTTCTACAGAGCACACATTAACCTTTGCCAACGTTTAGTTTCACAATTTTTTAAAACACGCTAAAGTTTAAATTATCTAATAGCAAAATTCAAACTTTAGACAGCTTCCTTGGCTCAGCGGGCAACTGCAATCAACAATGTTTGATTGATCTACAGAAAATCGGGTCAGTGTTGCAGTCTCTCGCAGTCCCATGACTCCGGACTCAGTATCAGTGTGGGTTCAGGACTATGTGTGTCACTATTAAGTGTTTTTATTGTGTTTAGGAAAATGTAGTAACGTTACATTTTCAACCATTGGTTTATGTCAGTACCTCCTTATCTCTTTGAACTGCGTATATCCACGAGAAATACTAATTATAGCTTTGGAATAGGTTCATTGTTCGATTGCGTAATGGGAGCGTAGAAATTACTCGATCACGCTTTTACAGAATACAGAATTTTCGTTGCTTATTTTAGCTCATTAAAGAGACTGATATATGTGTAACATCGCAGATAGGCCGATTTGAATGTGATCTGTTTAGTTAAGCCATTATGTATGAAATAAAATCACGACTTAATATGCCTATGTAGTTTTTTTAGTGCCTCAATAGACAGACGAGCAGACGGGCCACCTGATGGCAAGTAGTCACCGCCGCCCATAGACTTCCGCAACGCCAGGGCACAGCATAGCCGCTGCCTACCGTTGTATGTAGCAATTACTTTTAATACATTTTTTAATGCTAGCTTAATGATATTTTGATATTTATTTACTTAGGTTTATGGCATGGACACTAAGACAAAGGATATAAAATTGTAGTCTCAATTCCATATGGAATGGTGCTGTAAACATCGAGGCAAACGGACTCTTACCAGTTAAGTAAAGTTTAAAAACCTGGACGGAGTTGAGGGCCCCACCCGTGCGCCCTCAAAGTAGGTCACAGATGGCGGCTTTACGCTTGAACATGGCGTAAGTTTTGGCGGGAAATTCAATATTTATTTCTGTTAAACTTTAAAAGTAGGTTAATAGATGTATGTTATTTTTTTATTACTCTTAAAATGTAACAAATATTCTCGATTGAATGGTATACTATCTGTTATCTGTATATATAGAAGAAGAAACTGACAGTCATGACTGATCGATCAACGCACAGCCAAAACGGCTGAGGTTAGAGACTTGAAATTTTGACAGTAGGTACCTTTTATGACGTAGACATCCACTAAGGAAGGGTTTTTGTAAATACCAACCCTAAGGGGGTAAAATGGGGGATGATAGTTTGTATGAAAATCCGTCATTTTTGAAGTTAAAAGCATGAAAATTGGTATTTTGTATTGTATACTTTTTCTCCCAAAAATGACGTCCACGCGGGCGGAGCCGCGAGCAAGAGCTAGTCAGATATATTGCAGAAGCTAATTTCCAACCGTTAATCTTTACTCCATACTGTTAGAAAACAACAATCTAAAAGTGGACCTTTATGTGAAACAGTATAGGTATATACAATTCTATAACCATAATCACGTTAAGATGTAAGGAGTACTTTCAGTGATTCCTTTCATCACCTTATTTTCTTTTAATTTTGCGATGACAATAACCTTCGAAGTGCAGGTCACATTATGACTAAGTTAATAAAATAAACGTAGATCTTAAAATGTCTTCTCAAAGTTCAAGATCAAAATAAGAACAGAAAGAAAGCAATATGATTGCTAATTAATTCATAAAAAGTACACAGACTTCAATAAACAAACAAATTATGCGTCACTATAAAATTTGAGGGTTGCCCTTGATTTGTCTAAGATCCCATCATCAGATCCTGACTTGGTGCCAATGGGATCACCTGGGAAGTATACCCTTTAAAAAAAAATATTCTCGAATGGTCCAGGCGTCTTCCGAGTAATAGGGTTACAATTCCGACGAATTGTTAACCTCCTCCTTTTTTGAAGTCGGTTAATAAGAAAATAAAGAAAGCAATACGATTGCTAAAAATACATTTTATTTTACATTTGAGGGTAGTATGATTCCGAAATTGACCATAGTTTTTATTATTTTGAAACCATCCATAGGTTTCCTTTGCCTATTTACGATCTAAAAAAATATTTGCCCATATACGCTTCAAGGTAACACACCTTCCATTTATACGTATGAATCCACTATGGAAAATGCCGAAGTCATGTGCTGATTAAGGTAGTCGACATAACCTTGTCCAATGACAAGTTGCCTTGATATCAATGCTTGTAATACGATGACGTAATTATCGTGGTGTCTTCGGTAGAAAAGTAAGTTTGGTTGGTAGTAATTGATGAACTTGGATACCTACTTTTACCTTTTAATTATAAGAGTTTGGCAGATAACAAGGCATTCCTTTTATAATGGAATTAAAGTGCCACTTTGTGATTCTTATGTGGTTTATTTTTATATTAAAAGAAAATAAAACTGAGCTGCCAAAGAAGTAAACAAACAGCTTGTAGGTTAATAAGGCCTCCGCCATTTTGAAACGAATCAGCCAATCAGACTCGTTTACAAAATAGAACAACGTTTAAATATTTTTATTAATTTTATTGAAACAGGCAAATGATGTTTTCAATAACAATGGCTATAATTTAGTTAATTATTAACTAAATTCTATTTTAATAATTGATACATTCATTAAATTTATTAGATGAGTTTTTATTCTATTTGTAATAATACTTGTACATTAGCTTTGTGTTTACCAAAAAAAGTTTTTTTAATTCATAAAAAGTACACCGACTTCAATGAAAAACAAATTATGCGTCTCTATAAAATTTGAAGGTTTCCCTCGATTTTTCTGAGATCCCATCATCAGATCCTGACTTGGTGCCAATGGGACCACCTGGGAAGTATACCCTTTTAAACAAAAACAGAATTTCTCGAATCTGTCCAGGCGTCTTCGAGTATTCGGGTAACATACTTAAAAAAAAAAAGATTCCGACGAATTGTTAACCTCCTCCTTTTTTTGAAGTCGGTTAAAAAATACATCGTTTTCTATTCAAAGCTCTCTCAAGTATCATTTAAAGATATTTGGCCTCGCCAAACTGGCAATACTGCCCTTATTATCAAGGAAATTAAGTTGTTTTTGGCTTGTATTTTTACTCACTACTTATCCAATCCAATCATTCTAAAAATATTTTAGTTTAAAAAAAAAATTGCCTGATGGCAAACAGTCTTTAACGACTTGGTTTATCATTTTGCACTGTATTTACAAAGTGATAACAAACAGAGATATTTTACGATCTTAAAAAACGCACGCTTGAGGCACAGAATTTTAACAGTGTGAAGGACAAAATCCAAGTCTTTGCCAGAAATTGGTCAAGGTTAGAACTTATAACCTTTAACTTTCAAATCTTCCGATTGTTACTTCATCACGCTTCCATCGAGGTCGTTAAAAACCTTTCCTGCTTGCTTTAAAAACTCGAGCCCTAATTTGTATTATGTTATTGAGTACGCGATAAAGAATGGATTGTTGTTAAAATAAACGCAAGTATACAAAGTCGCTCAGCGTGCTATGGAGCGGGCAATGCTTGGGGTTTCTCTGGTGGATAGAGTTCGAAATGAAGTCATCCGCCAGAGAACCAAAGTCATAGATATTGCTCGCAAAATTAGCATGCTAAAGTGGAAGTGGGCTGGTCACGTCTGCAGACGGACAGATGGCCGATGGAGCAGACATGTGTTGGAGTGGAGACCGCGTTTAGGCAAACGTAGTGTGGGACGCCCTGCTGCACGATGGACCGACGACTTGAAGAAGGTGGCGGGTAGCGGGTGGATTCGGGCTACCCAAGACCGGGATGGTTGGCGTTCACTTGCGGAGGCCTACGTCCAACAGTGGACGGCAACAGGCTGAGTATATATACAATGTCGTGTAATCTTGTTTCATAAAAATACTTCAAACGTATTGAACAAATCATGGTTTAATATGAGACGTCATAAATACGATTTCAATAACGCGTCTTGACTAAGTGGACTTAATAAAACAAAGTGTTAACTGAATCTGAATGAATGAATTTGAATGGACCAATATTTTTACAAACTCTTTGCCTCATTTAAATGCGCAGTTACGGATCCAAACAGCTGAAAAACAATTGTTGTCAATTCGAAAAATACTAGCTTTATGAATAATATTACAATATGTTTTATCAAAAGTACGCTGCAGTCTAGTTTACAAAAAAAACATCAGTCTATTTAACGAAAAATGGGCTTTTAAGTGTGGAGTCCAGTATCTTTTTAGTTAAAAACTAACTAGTTAGTTAGTAGCCCTTTTTAACCGACTTCAATAAAGGAGGAGGTTAAAAATTCGTCGGAATCTTTTTTTAATGTATGTTCCCCGATTACTCGAAGACGCCTCGACCGATTCGAGATTTTTTTTTTTTTTTAAAAGGGTATACTTCCCAGGTGGTCCCACTGGCACCAAGTCAGGATCTGATGATGGGATCTCAGAAAAATCAAGGGCAATTCTCAATTTTTATAGTGACGAATAATTATTTTTAAGTTTTGAAAGAAAAAGGGTTCACAATTCCACGACCCTATTGCTGAAACTATACGTGTGACTCCGACGTTCAATATTTGGTCACATTTATCTCACATCTCCATTATCTTATCCCTCTTGATAAACGAACCAAATTACACTCACTGCTAGATATTTTTTAGTAACGGACAATCTTTGTGGGTTCATAGATGTACATGTCAGTTTGATCCACAGAAGACGCAGAAAGAGGGACTTTAAAGTACTAGGACTAGTAACACCCAACATTAATACAAATAGCCTCGACCAAACACGATACGAGTCTTGTGTCGTGGATATCAGAGATTACGAGAGACTTTCGGTCTCACAACACTTAGACCCGACACAAATATTTGTCTGTCACATAAACATTTGTCGCGGTGCGGGAATCGAAACCATGGCCTCTCGTTTCACAGCCACTCGCCTACTGCGCCACGGAGACTGTCTTCCTTTCTATCTATATTACATATTTTTTTATCTTTGTCTCAGTTCAGAGATCAAATTCGCTTAGCCCTTTCACAACCGGTTATATGCCTGCACCATTTCTAGACTATACAACGAATCTGTAATTATTAACTAAGTACAATAGTAAGATACCAAGATGTTACACTGGTATAGAAATTCTATTTCAGTTAAAAACTTCTACTTCAATTTCAACATGTAACGCCATGTTGCTTCTATTGACGCATGTGTATTGCGTTCTATTTCTATAGCGCACGTGTTCCCGTTAATCCGATAGACATTATAAATATAACTACAAGACGTTACAATATAACCCCCGCTCACTAAGATGCACTTTCTGCCTAATGTGTCTTATTCATTGACTTAGTTACTACTTAATGCTCGGGTTTGAGCACTTAAGCGACGTTTTTTGGTTCGTTAAATATACCACTTTTAGACATGTATTTATTAAAACATCCGTCACGGAGGACCAAATTAGTGAAATTATAATAACTTCCGTGAATCTTCGACAATAAATCAAATCGATATTTTTATCTAGTTCGCTTTGTCTGGTTTTGTGACTTTTTACCAGACATTATATGCTTAAGCAAACTAACTAAAAACTTAGAACCTTGCTAATAAGCGTTTTTCATGTTTTGTGTTGCTTCCTTTGGCGTTGAATATGACATACCATAGCGATACTAATTACAAACCATTTTACAACTATTAAAAACGTATTAGTAAGTATAACTAGATAAAACAATGATAAAACATAAGAAGGTTTAACACGTTGACTGCGGCGCGAAATTATGCGATGATACGCCTATGCGGCTAGCACACGCTAGGTGCGTTTCCCGCACTCGCGTAACAATCCCGAACGCCAGTGCGGCATCACGCGCCGGGCGTGTTGAAATTAGCACTACGAGCATGCGGCCAAAACACATACGGTGTGTTTTTTTAAAAAAATAGTTTATTTTAAATAAAACGGTAAACAAAATACGTGCATTATTATTTTAATAAAAATAACCTACAGTACGTATTAAAATTGACATAAAACAAATTTTACGGATTTTACAAACTGCGATAAAATCTGTAAAATTAGTATTATATCAATGTGTAATATTCGTATAAACATAAAACCATTACGAAGGAAAATATTACCATTATATGATTTTTTTAAAACCCAGTTCAATGTTTATTTTAAGTAAAAATGTAATGAATAATAGCAAGTGCATCCTCATAAAAGTATATTTTTTTTAGTTATAGAGAGGGGGTTTTAATGCCCGCCGCGGCCGCGTCGCCGTGAAATATTATTAATAATAAATGTGCGCAGTTTCTTCAAATTCGGTTAAATTATATCGGCAAACAATGAGCTCGACGTCCGACAAAGCATTAGCCGCTCATAAAAACACATTTTGAACCAATAATGTAAATTTCATCGTAAATGACATCTGTTCTTACGTTGAACTGAGCACGTGCAATAGTAAAAATAAAATCGTATTTTTAATAGTATAATGGAATGGATTACCTACATATTTACGCGGACGGTTGTAAAATCCTCAAACATTTAGTGATACAATATGAAATGATATTACCAAAGTATTCATATATAAAACTAATATAATTTTATGATATCACGATAATAATCCGACAGCATCAGTGAAAAGTCATGATAAAATAATGTCAATTATATTTGATATTTGATTTGATCAAGATTATATTTGTACATGTACAATAGCATTAGGAAACAATTTATTTATTGGTATTATGTTCAAAGCTACATTTAGAATAATCATTCCTATAAATATAAATCAAACCATGACTATCCAAGACAAGTAATAAAATATGTATTACATAAAATAATGTAGGTGAAGCCACCATCATTGTATATATTCTTGTAAAACGCACCTAGCGTGTGCCGGCCGCACTGGCGTCGCGCAATAAAAAACACACCTAGCGTGTGCGCCCGCATCCTTGTATGGATTTTTTTAAAACGCACCTAGCGTGTGACGGCCGCATGCGCGTAGCAAAATCAAAAACACACCGTGTGTGTGCGCCGCAGTCAACGTGTTAATGATTTGCATGAAATGACTATATTCTTTAGTTTTAACCGACTTCAAAAAGGAGGAGGTTAACAATTCGTCGGAATCTTTTTTTTTATGTATGTTACAAGATTACTCGAAGACGCCTGGACCGATTCGAGAAATTCTTTTTTTGTTTAAAAGGGTATACTTCCCAGGTGGTCCCATTGACACCAAGTCAGGATCTGACGATGGTATCTCAGAAAAGGGAAACCCTCAAATTTAATAGTAAAGCATAATTTGTTTTTTATTGAAGTTGGTGTAGTTTTTATGATTTTTTCTATTAATAAATGTGAAATAAAGTGTATAATTTTAAGTTCTTTGCGGGAGTATTTTCGCATAAAATAGCACAGATAAGAAACTTCTTACATTACATTGTAGTTTGAACAGTCGAGATCAAGGTAAAAAAAACAAAAAAATATAAACTTCATGATTTTTGGTATCTCAAGGAAATTAATCATACAGCCAGGTTAAAACACGTTTTTTATAAAATATGCAATGCGTGATTCACCACTACGCACCCATATCGTACTATCAGATTACTGCCAACTGGCGTTACTGTAAATTTATATTATTTTGCACCCAATTCAACTTGGAGTAAAGACGAAAATGCAGTAAAAGTTATTTGCAAGGGGTGACTAAAACTCATGATGCATAGTTCCCGGACGAATTAAGCTTTGTTTTACCGTATATAATCGATCAACAGGTAAAGGGATATACAAAAGTCGTAATACTACCGAATTTTATTAAATATCGTAAGTTGGCCGACTATTTGAGTTAAGCGACATTTTCTGGGATATTAAGGTATACATTTTTTTTTATCCTGGCACGGCAATGTGACCACACGAGTAGCGAGAGACGATACATCCCCCGCTACTCAACACAATCACGCCGGCCTGCTTCTTCACACTACGCCATGGGCAAGAAGGTGAAGAAGCGGTCGAGGGTCTAATGTCATAGTACTTAGAAGGCCGCGTACGGCCAAACAACGTACCCCAACTCAACCCCCGACAAAATACATACTGGTTTCTTATATTTACGCGAATATTATACATTGAAATAAAACGAATTACTTTTTTGACCCGACGTTTCGAAGACTTTACAGACTTCATGGTCACGGGGGAGACTCAATAGCAATTCTTCTTTTGAGCCTAGTTTCAATTTTTTGTGCACTTTTTTGGCGCTCAAATCAACTGGTAAAACAGCTATTTTTTTTCAGGGCACATTTATTTTAGAAAATAATGCTCATAGATGCATTAAAAGTCATAAAGATGCAGTACGTGTTTACAAGGTAATATATTAATTCTACTAAAATCCACGAAATAGTTTTTCATAGTGATTATTTTTCTACCTCGGTGGTACAGTTGTAATTGCGCATGCGTTATGACTGCTGTGCTGAGGCCTCGGGTTTGATCCCCGAGTCGGGTAAAGTGATATTGGGTTTTTCTATCTAGAAATTCTCAGTATTATCCCGGAGTCTGGAACCTGTGCCCTATGGCGATAGGCTCGCCCCCTATCACATTATGGGACCGAAATTTGGCAAAAAGTGGATGTACTGGTTACACCTCTGCTTACCCCTTCGGGGATTCGTTAAATCTCTCTTGTAACTTTTCAAAAATGTTTCTTAAATCAAATAGCCCGCCAACTTTCGATATAATTTAGTTTTTCTTCACAAGATGTCGTCATTTTCAAGTTGAGTAACACAATAGTCAAATTTGGATAATCTGCTCAATGTGGTATTGGCCAACGCGTTGCAAAATACAATTAAAATAATGCGACAGTTAATTTAATTATTTAATTTTATTACTTTGACCCAATTATAAACTCTTTAAATGACATTCTGTAGTTAAGTACTTAGTAAAACTGGTATTAGAAACATATGGCTTAAAATGTATGTTAATTAAAACAATAAATTACTTTTGTGTATTCTTTGTTCCAAGCTCTATTATCTATACTATTATTATAAAGAGGAAAGATATATATTTTTTTAGTGCCTTGATATGCAGACCGACAGACGGGCCACCTGATGGTAAGTAGTCACCGCCGCCCATAGACTTCTGCAATACCAGGGCACAGCAAAGCCGCTGCCTACCGTTGTATGTTGGTAACGAATTGGCTCAAAAAGTACTGGACTGATTTTAAAAATTCTTTCACCATTTGAATGCTACATTATCACTGATTAATATAGGCCAGACAACTCCTTGGATTGTTTACTTCTGCTCCCGAAAATAACCTCCACGCGGGTGGAGTCGCGAGCAACAGCTAGTAGTCTATATAATATCTATACTCGGGCGATTTAAATGAAATTAGGCATACAGATGGTAACAACATGGATTAAAACATCAGGTAATCTTTATCCCGATAACGGGTTGGATTGTCATGTCAGAGAAAATGTTTTATTTACTGCTGCTTTCGCGGTGACTATGTTAGAGAACGGAGTGAATGGACTAAAGAATCGTACCCCTCTGTATATTTTATACTAGATGTTGCCCGCGGGTAGGTTAATTTTGGAAGAAAAGATATACAATTCATGGAGGCATCTTAAGCTTTTACACCTTTTTATATTTTGCTATCCATTTATCCGGGATAAATGCACGCTATAAATCCGGGGTAGTCTGTCATTTCCTGATCCCTAAACTGCCACTATGCGTAAAATCATGTCGATCCCTAGCTCTGTTAAAAACTAAACTATCCCACGGGAACTGTACATTTTTCCGGGAAAAAAATAGTCTATGTGCTATTCCAGACTATAATATGTCTGTGCAAAATTTCAACCAGATCCGTCCAGCCGTTGTAGCGTGATTGAGTAACTCTATCCATCCAAACATTCTCATTTATAATATTAGTAGGATTGACCATTGGAATCAAGGTCTACAGCAAACACCTTTATCAAATGATGTATGTCCCAAATATAATAACGCAATCATTCAGCCCGGTTCCGTATCAATGCCCCAAATTGTTATCTTTTGAACACTACGCCTCAGCTCATGAGCACATGTTTAAACATGTGAGGAAATATTGCATTCAATTTTAAATAAAAAAAAAACTGGTAGTAAAAACTCAGTACAAATTACTACTAGCTTGAAACAGGGACGTGTGAGACATTTTCGTCACGAGTAAGTATGCAAAATGGGCAGAATGGAGTCAGAGGTTGGAGAAATGGTATGTGGATAGACAGGATCTATGTATATAAGGAGAGAACAGACCAGTTGTGTGGCATGAAGATTCAAATCCTACAGTAGGTAACAGATGCTAATTATGCTTCAATATAAGATGTGTAATTTATATATTGCATTTCAAATAAGCACTGATAGTTTATTGGGAATGGTAAGGACTGCCGAGACGAAAGTCGTAGGTTTAAACCAGCCCAAATGTTATGTTATGTGTGATTTGAAGGAAAACATTGTGAAGAAACTTGCACGACAATACATACATATGCAGGACGGCATGATTGTGTGCAGACCAGCATGATTGTGTTAAGTAGCGAGGGATAGACTGTCTCTCGCTACTTGATACTTTATCTGGACGGCACTGCGCTTACCATCAGGTGCAGTGTGGTCACATTGCCGCCAGAATAAAAAAAATATATATACACTCACGTCTGTAATGCCCGAAGGAGTAGGCAGAGTTTAACCAATACACCCACTTTTCGCCGAATTTCGGTCCCATAATGTGATAGCGGGCGAGCCTATCGCCATACCAGGCATAGATTCCAGACTACAGGCCAATACTGAGAATTTCTAGATAGAAAAACCCAGTATTATACTTGAGAATTCTCATAAAATTATCAAAAGTATGTGTGTAAGTCAACTTATATGGGCATGGACCAGGATGGTGGACTAAGGCCTAACCCATCTTATTTCTAGAGGCCCGTATACAGCAGTAGGACAATGTTTTATAAGAGTCTCGTATTACATACAACATTTTTGTGACTTGACACCCACCATCTAATAGTATATTAGATTCACACAGTTCTGATAAACACTTTGTCATATAAGATATGAAGGACATTCGACACATACAGATTGCTAGTTAATATTTTAAATAATCATTTGCCTTGACAGCAGATGGATCTATCATCAGTATCGCAACCCACAGAGGTCATAATTGATCTTATCATTATCAAATTTTAGATTTATTTTTAATAAATAAAATTTTCTGTTACATTTAACTAATTTTTTTTCAAAATTTGTAAAAATGACCATTATTTAATTGTGCAAATCATAGTAATCATTTTTCAGGATTTACAGTTTCTTGCTGTCTGATTGCATCATGTTATAAAACAAGACATCTAATGAAATAAATTGACAAAGACATGTTGACTGTATTTTTCACACATTATAAATTTAATAATAATTTAATTATAATATAAATTTCATTTCTATATTTTATTTTGAATAACTCAATGTTACCGTTCAAATAGATTCATTATATACACCCAAGATTATTTTGAACATAGAGGGGTCTATAAATACTTCAAAGAACTAAATACATATAGTTATACATTAGGTACTCCAGCTGGCAAGATACTATAGCCTGCATCCATATGATTTCTTTCTTTTGTTTGTAGTAAGTCATTGATCAATCACGCTCAATTTCTTCCAGAATAAAAACTAAAAAACTAGAATTCTCAATAATAGTTAGTCTAATATATGTAATAGGAAAGTCTACCTAATATAAAATTCTATTTTTACTCTAATCAAATATACATCATAATTACACATTTTATTTGCTATATTAAAGTAATGACTAACT
The DNA here is from genome assembly GCA_905220505.1 of Laothoe populi. Classification (NCBI taxonomy): domain Eukaryota; kingdom Metazoa; phylum Arthropoda; class Insecta; order Lepidoptera; family Sphingidae; genus Laothoe; species Laothoe populi. The sequence continues at coordinate 4,510,623 of HG992174.1, read as the reverse complement.
ACTGTGACGTCATAACTGTGATACAAGTTAAGACAAGTTTATGCAAAATTCATCTTTATAGAAACTTCTAGAAAAGTGTAATTGAACTTTCAATGACTGTATATACTATTCACCACTAATACACGTTACATAACTGTGATAGAACTGTAAATGTTCCAAATATGTCAAGAAGAAGTAATACTTTTTTTATTATGAGGTTATAAAAAGTTTTCTAAACTATTCAACTACTTTAAAAAGCCCGTATAATTAATAATTAAGTAATTATAACGTACTAATAAGACATATTTTAGCTTCAAACTACAAAGAAAAGCCAATATGTCCATTTTAGGAAGCCCAACCACAAAACTTTCTACTTAATATAACGTCCTTTTATGTACCTTGTGAATCCATATTTCTCTATCGTAAAGACGACGGCAATATGCAAATTTTCATGCAAATAAATATCTGTGAACACTGGTTGACCCAAAAACTTCTTATTAAAGAGTTAGGTTAGGTTTGGAACAAAGGAATAAAACGATGATAAAGAAACGCACAGCTCAATTTTTGACATAAATAAGTAATATTAACTCACCCGGATGCTTCCGTGTTGGGTTTTTTCAAAAAAACACCCTATATGATGAGATTTTTTGTTTTTCACTTCACACGAAGAAATCCAAAATGTACTGACAGATGACTGAATGGAACGTTGAAAGATGGCCGACCGAGCCGAGAATTACGTCATTACGCGGGAAAATTGAATGCCATTTTGCGTTTCTTTAACCATCATTAAAACATACATTGTTAAGTCTTTTTATGGTAAAAACAAATTTATAATAAACTTACCTCATAAAAATGGAGTGAATGTGTGAAATCGGATGAAATCCGATGTGGTTTTCGCTAATACATTAGAGAGACGAAATCATTCGGACTCTGCGCGCTGTTGCCAGATTGATGTTGCGTCAGAAACTTCACAATGTTTAAATGCACACATTTCAAAACACACAAGCATTACTTTTTATTTATCTCAGTTTAATTATATTAAAGATGTGTTTAAAATCAAAAATTGAAACTTTTAAACAATAGCTAAAGATTTATTCGACGTACAAAGCTCGTAGTCGGAGCGGCAACGTCGCACTGAATTCTTAATTCAAACAAAGGGTAACGAACACTGATTTTGGAAATATGTCGAAAACTTTTTATTTAATCACGATTGTATAATATTTACAGTTATGTCAAAGGAATGATATTAAATTGGAAATAATTATTAAAATGGCAGCAACTTGATTACGTGAGGGCACAGAAATAACTGGTTTACTTGGGCTTGTTTTTGTTTCGTCTGGCGTTGTAAACAATAAGTCGATGTTGCCAGTATAAACATACAATTCTACCATTAGAAAATCTACCATCATGTTATCCTGCATGCTCATCCGCAATCATTCATCATTTTTAATCTTATTATTTAAACATGTTGAGTTGACCTTAATTTAAAATTGTTAAACTATTTCAAAATCTAAACTAGTTATAGTTGGATACCGTAAATAAATAGAACATAGAATTATAAGCTGCTGCTCGCGGCTCCACCCGCGTGGAGGTTATTTTCAGGAGCAGAAATATACAATCCAAGGAGTTGTCTAGCCTATATTATTCAGTGATAATGTAGCATTCAAAGGGAGAAAGAATTTTTAAAATCGCTCCAGTACTTTTTGAGCCAATTCGTTACAAACATACGTACAAATCTTTCCTCTTTATAATATTATAGTATAGATTTCCTCAAAATACTCGTATAATAAGGAATAAACTACCCCACCCTAAGCACCAAAACTATCGTGGGTATCTTACTCTGGTGGAGCTTTGTCATACGGAACAAATCAACACCAACAATTTATACTACGCTAACTCGAATTTTAGGTAAATTCGTTTGTTTAGGCCAAGTTGCTCAAAATGTGGTTATTTATATGTAATAAAAAAATCGTAAAGAAATATACATTTACCTATAGCTTCCTTATTTTAGTATTAATTGTTGGTGTCAAAATATTTCCAGTGACAGTTTATTTCGCATATCCACCCATCACTGTAACTTCTATACGGGGCTGACATAGTCTCTGCGCGACTCAAAGCCATTATTTTAATAAAGATAATAAAAAAGACAAAAGTGTGTGCAATTCACACGCGGTAGAAGTGAACCTTTAGAAAAGTTACCTACGAGTTAGCTTTGTAATATGCAGGCACATATACGCGTATTCACACACATTCTAAGTACTAACTACTAAAATATTTTAAAACCATTAAAGAATTACGTCAATAACAGAAACCGATTTGATTCCACTCGATCCTAATCGATCCCACCCCATCCCAATCGATCCCACTCAATCTCACTCGCTTCCACTCGGATATATACATTCTATCTCATTCTCTCTTGGGCCTAGTCCTATAGATTTATGTGTTTGTCTCTTTTTTCGTTTCATCGAGTTTCAAATCACAACGATTATAAAGAAGTTTCACTTCAAAAAACTTCTAAACGCTTGAATTAACAATGGAACATATTTTTCGACACCAATCTAGGCGAGTCTAGGGAACTTATTATTGAGCCAGCTGTTATTTTTTTTTTTTTTTTTTTTTTTTTTTTTATATTATAGTCCGACAAACGAGCCAGTGGGTCACCTGATGTTAAGTGATCTCCACCGCCCATGAACATCCACAACACCGAAAGTGTCATGTATGCGCTGTCGGCCTTAAAGGACAGGAATAGGGATTAGGGAAGGGAAGGGGGAATCTGGGCCTCCGGATATCTCACTTACCATACGAAACGCGACAGTAAACTGTCACTTTACGTTGGTTTTCTGTGAGACAGTGGTACTACCCCGGTCGAGCCGGCCCATTCATGCTGTAGACAAATATGCCTACAGCGTGGCTCTACCACTTTCAAAGCTGTTATCTTGAAAAGTAATTAATCAAATAGAAAAATGCAAACTAGTTGAAGTCAAAGTTCTTTAGAATCGTTGCGACTTGAAACTCCCATAAAACCAAAATGCATCACGACAAAGAGACGTAAACACAAATATGTAGGATTAAGTCGGCGAGAGAAACGAAAAAACAACACTAAAAAGAGATAGAATATATATAATCGAGTGGGATCGACCACACCCCACTCAACCCCATACGATTCCACTCGATACAATTCGATCCAATTCTATTTCAATCTATTCCATTTGATTCCGTTATATTCCATTCGATACCGTTCGATTTCATTCGAAAACCAAAATCATTGGTCAAATCAAATAGTAAAGATATTGTTGAACATATAAAGAAAATACAAAATCATTTTATATACTTTATTGTCTTGTACACATATAACATTTAAAAACTAAAAATAATATTTAGAATTGGCGTAATATTTGCTTACATAATGTGGCTTATATTTATAACAGTATAATAACACTTAAATGTCAACTTTATAACACAATACAATTTCAAAAATACTAAAAATAAAAGCTAGTCAAATTAAAATCTACTAAATGGTACAATTTTTCATTCACGGCAACACTGATACAAAGCCTAGAAAATTCAACTGTCTTAGGATTCCAGAGAAATCGGTAAACTCTTACGTAATAGTCTACAATACTTCCACGGGGGATTATTTGTATAAATAGGCGCTAAATATGATAATGTGGGAATAAATTAGGTAATGAACAATTAAATATCTTAGATACGAGTGGAAACCATTGACCATTTATCTATTCCATTGTAATATAATACTAGCCTTGTATTAAACATTGTCCCACAGCTGGGCACGGGCCTCCTCTACTAATGAGAGGGATTAGGCCTTAGTCCACGACGCTGGCCTATTGCCGGTTGAAAGACTTCACATACCTTCGAAATTCTTTTGAGAATTCTCAGGTATGCAGGTTTCCTCACGATGTTTTCCTTCACCATTAAAGCAAGCGATAATTAACATTTAATACACACATAACTTTAGAAAAGTCAGAGGTGTATGCCACTTGGGTTTCGAACATACGACTTTCGTCTTGATAGTCCGTACCGCAACCAACTAGGCTATCGCCGCTTTTTACATTACGCTATTACATTGTAATATTTTTTAATTTGCTTTACTATGAACATGCTATGTATACATATGAGTCGTAAAGAACCAAAGTCGGCTAAGTAGGTAATTGAAATAAATATATAGCAATACAGGAAATTAAAATCTGCATCGACTATTGAAATGTTGTATAATAACAAAGTTTTTTATTCTTAAAAAGTACACCGACTTCAATAAGAAACAAATTATGCGTCACTATAAAATTTGAGGGTTGCCCTTGATTTTTCTGAGATCCCATCATCAGATCCTGACTTGGTGCCAATGGGACCACCACGGAAGTATACCCTTTTAAACAAAGAAAGAATTTCTCGAATCGATCCAGCAGTCTTCGAGTAATCGGGTAACACATAAAAAAAAAGATTCCGACGAATTGTTAACCTCCTCCTTTTTTGAAGTTGGTTAAAAACGGCTCTAAAACCCTTCTAAAACACAAAACAAAAGTTGCTTTAGAACCAAAAACGGCAAAATTTCACTATCAACCAATCAGAAGCGTATCACCTAGATCCCCTAAATCCATTAAAATCCATGCGTAAAATGTAAAGAAAAGAAATTATAAAATACAGTATATGAAACCAGAACCAAACACGGCAAAGTAGGTAGTTGGACAAAAATGAGATAAATATATGGCAATATAGGAAATTAAAATCTGCATTGACTTATAATTAAAAATGGCTATAAACCCTTCTAAAACACAAAACAAAAGTTGCTTTAGAACCAAAGTGGATCTTTCACTATCTATCAATCAGAAGCGTCTGTCAAGCAAACAATCCTATTTCTCATGAAGTCTTAGAGTATTTAACACTGGAGACGCCATTGAGCGCTTACCCCGTTTGACAAATGTAAGAGCACGGTGCTCATACACGTTCTATAAAACTAGTTGCGCTTCGTGATCCGACACTAAAAAAGTGACATCACATGCGAATGGAGCTCCCTGAAAATGCGAGCCTGTAGCGGTATTAACATGTAAAAATAGATCTGACACATCAAACTTACAAAAATACAACATTATTTTTCACCTGGACGTATTTTTTTAAAGTAATATTATCCTTAAATGCAACAAAACATATAATTTCTAAAAAATATCATCGGGTAATAAATGTTGCCAGGTTAAACTTTTAGCCACAGTAGTGTAAAATTTATTTGCATTCAATATCTTAAACGCAAGTTGTTTTTTTAATATTCATTTTTAACTAATGTTGCCCGCGGCTCCGCCCGCGTGTAGGTCTTGGAGCATTTTAACTTTCTATATTTTGCTATCCCATAGGAAGCGTGGAATAAATAAATAAGCGTGCATTTTTTCGAGTTAAAAGTGGTCTTTGTAATTTTCTGATCCTAAACTGCCACTATGCAAAAAATCATGTCGATCCCGTGCTCTGTGAAAAACTAAACTATCCCATGGGAACTGTACATTTCTCCGGGATAAAAAGTAGCCTATGTGCTTTTCCAGACTATAATCTATCTCTGTGTCAAATTTTAAGTAGATCCGTCCAGCCGTTGTAGCGTGATTGGTTATCAAACAACCATGCATCCATCCAAACATACGCATTTATAATATTAGTAGGATTACTTTATTTATGCTTCCTTAACTTAATTTATAATTTAAAAATATTAGGAGAGTTGACATATCGACTAAGTTTACAATTTCATAAACTTTATTACACTGGCATTTTTTGTGGTTTATGTGGTAACACTGTCGTTTATGCAAGACTCAAATAGTGTTGTAGATAAACTTACTACTTAAATAAAGGTTATCGATAAAATTACTAATCCATCTGGACTGTCTTCTAAACACATACTTTTGATGTAAATAGTTCTAACACACTAGGAATGTCACGAAACATACCAAAACCAGAATAAAGTACTTGTCAAAAAAATGTGATCCTATAAATGTATCCGGTATATTTAAAAAAATATTTAGGTATGAATTTTAGCGCCATTTATTTATTACGTAAGATGATGTAGGGGGGGAGTCGATCATGTCATATTTTTTCTTACAAGGGGTGGGAGGGAGTCTTAATAGTTCTTACGTAAGATCACACAAATGCGTAAAGTTAGGATTATACTTTGAAAAAGCGCGGGCCATGCCTATGATTTTAGAAACATGCAACTTAGATTTTTTTATATTTTTTTGATAACCGGTATGACTTGCCTTTTCACCCGGTTCCGGCTTGACGTCGACTTTTGGGACACCCTGTATTCATGTCGAGATCTCAAGCCCTATTTACCTAGTCAGGTCATAAATTCTGTCACATGTTTAATTTAAAATAATTGAAACAAGTTTATTCATTATGTAACCATTTATATACCAAAATGAACTTAACAAAACATAGATTCTTATGACACTAAAGTTTATTCAAAATGACCTCCGTGATTTTGAATACAGGCCTTCAATCTGCGCGGCCAGTTGTCTATCGCAGCACGAACGAGGTCCATGTCAATATCGGCGGCTGCCTTAATGAAGGATGTCTTGAGTGACTCCAAATTGGGATAAGGCTTTGAGCACGCCTTTTCCTCCAAGTGTTGCCATATCTTGTAATCTAACGGATTCAAATCTGGACTGGAGGAGGGCCAGTCTTCGTGCCGGATGAAGTCGATTTCACGCGCCGCCAGCCAGTCTTGTGTGCTCTTCGCTCTATGAGCTGGCGCCGAATCTTGTTGGAATACCCAGTGCCTGTTATTGAACATGGTATGAGAAACAGGTTCCACAAGGTTCGTCAGGACTGTATTTTGTTACACAACTGCATTCGTTTTTACACCTTTCTCACAAAAATGTACCTCTGTTAAGCCCCAATAAGAAACTCCCAACCATACCATGAGCGAGGATGGAAAATGACCTCGTTGGACACGCGGAATACGGTTGCTCGCTTCTTCACTACTGTGTGCGTACACCTTATCATTTTGTTTGTTGTAGCTCTCTTCTACGGTAAAAAATTTTTCATCTGAAAAAAGAATTTTCCGATTTTTTTTCCCGCGTACCGCTTCAACAAAGCGCGGCACCTCTTCAGTCTCAGGTCCATTAGACGAGCATTCAAACGATGTCCTGTTTTTTTTCGATATGCCCGAAGCCCTAAGTCTTCATTTAACACCCTTTTCACCGTGGTTCTGCTTAACCCCATCTGAAGGGCCAACAGTTTCTGCTTACGTTTGGGATTTCTTTGAATTCGCGCCTTCACAGCTTTTATCACTGCTGGAGTCCTAACAGACCGAGGGCGACCACTTCTTGACCTGTCATCTACACTAGAGTCTTCATTGTATCGTTTGATGGTACGATAAACGAATCTTTTGGTTATAATCAAATTTTTCAGTATGTCAAAAATTTGAATTGGCGCGTAACCGCAACGATGCAACGCAATTACTGCAACACGGTCTTCTTTAAGCGTCCACTCCATATTTAAAAATGAGTAAAATTCTAAAAAGTATACATTTTTATTTTCATGAACAATTTGAAATTCGAATTCAATAAACTTTTTTGTGGCCAGCATTCTAAAATAAAAGTTTTTACTGTGTGACAATACTTATGACCTGACTAGGTATATATGATGTATTTGTTGATAAATTGCCAAAATTCAAAAAGCTGTTGTGGCAAAATATATATATATATATATATATATATATATATATATATATATATATATATATATATATATATATATATATATTATTAATTAAATTCTCATTTGGTCATGCTCATTGTTATTTTGAAAATGTAACTAACCTTTTACTTTTATTGAATACTGGTGTTACTTTTTTTTCTCAACGCATGTCGTGGTATCCTTAAAATGTTGTTCATTAATAGTAAGATTATTGTTACCTCATTATAACTAAGTCCTAAGTAATGTAACAACAGCTGGATATCCATTTTAAATAAATTATAGGCGTATTATTTAAAATTCATTTTCTAAAAAATAGTTTTTATTTTTGCTTATTGGCTTGTATTTTTCTCAGTACTCATTACCTTTATTATCTTTACAGTATTTAGATTAAATTAGAAATATTAACTTACACTATTTTAACTATACCTCTCTACTTCCGTCCCTTTTCACGAAATCACACCCAGAGATTGCAAGAAAACGGTAGAAAAGATGATACACAAAAAATAATCTTAAAACATTTTAGAAATTATAATTGTTTTATTTTATCTATCGATAGATAAGGACAAAGCTATCTATACCTCGTGTCGACATTGCTACGCTCTACTGTTTTTACACAGTTGTCAATATATGACACTGTAAATACATTACACACCAAGATAAATTTGTAACTGTGTGCATAAATTTGCCAGTGTTGTATGAAATGGTGTAGTGTGCGTGCGTAGCGACGTGATTACATTTTGCATTTGTGTGCACATGTTTATTTGTAGTTGTACGAAGCCCCCCACCGACATTGCTGAATTTTTTGTTCAAGATTCGAGCGTAATGCCGTCTCCTTTTGGTTGCCTACTCTAAGCATGAAGTCAATGACCAATCAAAAATGACAAATTTAACAGTAGTAGAGTAGCAAAGGCAGACATCTTACTTTAGATGGCTTCAAACTCGGCAATCTAGTTTAATAATATTTTTCACGGTTAAGCTTAATTTTTTATCATTGTTGTCATTGATTAATTTAAATATCTCCTTAGGGTAAAGTAATTCGCCAAAATTGCCTTTCGACAAACAAAATTTATCAGTTTTTTTATATTGCCAAAATATAAGACGATTCTACTTTACCGACTTTGGTCCTATACGACTGATGTAACATAAAAAACACCATGAAAGTAGTTCGTTAAGAATGTGATACAATTCACTCATTTTTAAAATAGGTAATTTTGTGCTAAAAATAAATACGACTAATTAAATAAAGATCTCCGTAAAACATTCAAAACAAAGGAAATTGCATAAAACAAGGTGATAAGGCTCTTTTTAGATGCAACAGTAAACATTGACTTATATTCTATAGACACGAACTGTCGAACAAAAATGATGTTCCGAACCTTGTCCGCCCACTAATGCCATCTATCATTTTACTAAGAACTATTTGGAAGTTATAACTCCCGTCACTTTCTCTCGAAAGGGACTTTCGCGCGCCAAAACGGGACAAACTATATAATGAATTTGTTGTGAAATATAGATTTCCCGCATTCAGAATTGAAATTAATTAATATTTATTGATATTACGTTCTAAACGTTATGAAATTGTGTTATTTACCTTAAATACTATTAACAGTTTCACTGTAAATCAATTTAAGGCAGATTTGTTCGGGAATGTCGCTACAAATAACTCAAATTAAGTGATGTGCATTCGTAGGTGGCATGAAGCATACTAACGTCGGTGCGGAGTATACACCTCAACTCGGTGGTACATAATGTTTGTTCTGGTCGCCGCATCTAGTACGTAGTACATATAGATCGCTGACAGTAAACGAACGATATCAAATAAAATGAACAATTCAATAAATAGCTTCAAAAACTTAATACATAAGTTGACCTCAGTATAATGTCCATTAAAATCCATGCAAAAATGTGAAGGAAAAGGAAGGAAATTGTAAGTTTTTAATTCATAAAAAGTACACTGACTTAAAAAAAAACAAATTATGCGTCCCCATAAAATTCAAAGGTCGATTTTTCTGAGACCCCATCATCAGATCCTGACTTGGTGCCAATGGGACCACCTGGAAACTATACCCCTTTAAAACAAAAAAATAATTTCTTGAATCGGTCCAGGCGTCTTCGAGTAATCGGGGAACATACATAAAAAAACTAATTTTTTTGAAGTCAGTTAACAATACAGGTAGCAGAGTTTGCTAGTGTTGCCACTTTAGCGATTTAGGCAGATTTAGGGAAATTATTAAGTTAAACTGGCCTCAAATGTCATACATCCTAGATAAGCGGACAGGAATAAAGGGGGTTAATTTAGGCACCTTCATCTCAAGACACCGAAACTCTGGCCCTGTTCTAGAGTGGACTAAGAGATCCAGTTTGGTAGAAATGGATAAAATGCAAGGCATTAACAGTACATTAGGCATTAAAACTATTTCATAAGTAGATTATCTAGTATTGAGACATCTAGTTTTTCATAAGGCACTTCCAACAGTAATATACACTTATCACTTGACAGCCTCCGTGGCGCTGTAGGCGAGAAACAAGAGGCCGTAGGTTCCATTCCCACACCGGAACAAATGAAATTAAAAATAAAACAAATAAAAATGTATAAATACTCAATATGAGCCCGGAGTCTGGAATTAAGACCGACATGGCGATAGGCTCGCCCCCTATCGTATTATGGGACCGAAATAAATTCGGCGAAAAGTGGGTGTACTGGTTACACCTCTAAAGGGGTAAGCCTATCCCTAACTATTCAGACAGCCCAAAGTAACTAGATGCCTGTTGACCTTAGAATGTGTTCTAGAATGATCCATAGATTCACATTTTACTAGGAGTGGGCGTTGAATCAACGAACCGTTTTTTTAAACTGTTTTTCTACTGTTAACGAGTCAAACGTTTTCCCTTTACCGCAAATCTAGTTGAATTTATCAATCTGTTTCATTCAACGTCATTGAACCAACGACAGACGAGAACAAAACGGGACATTACTGTAGAGATCTGTAGACGTTTCTGCAAACCAGTTGAAAACGTCAACTGGTTTTTCAACTAGTTGACCGTTTATAGGAAACGGTTTCATTTCGTTAACGCAAAAACCGTCAACGACCCACGTCTACATTTTACAGTGCTTATTATCCAGTTGGTCTTACCTGCTTTGCCTCTCAGTTATAAGAGAAATTTAAGGCAGTTTTTAGATTTGATCCATAAATTTACCAATATTCAGTCTTTAGGATGTTTGACGGTAAAAAAATGTTGAATAGACGTCTGCACCAGATTATCCGGTGACTTTTCTTGTTTCAAATACTTCCTTTTTAATGGAGTTATGTCTTTCTCTGGTTTCACAATGACATCTTTAACACAATCCTGTGTGTATTGCAATACATACTGTTTCAGCTTGGTTGGTTTATTTTTGCTTTTAATTAATCTCCGTTTCTTCGAATCTGTTATTTTCAGATTCAACTGCTCCGTTTTCCATTTAATTTTCACTTTTATATTATCATTGGAGATTGATACATGTGTTTTGACCTTTTTCTTCATCTTCAACCGTTTCTTGTGAATATCACCGTTAAATTTGAGTTTATAATCGTTGGGTCGCTTCTTCTTACTGCCTTTTCGTTTTTTATCTTGAATTTTTCTTTTCCTACCCACTTTCTGGTCTTTTAACGTTTCTGACATTTCACTGCTTTCCCTCACTACCTCATTCAAGTAATGGTTTTTGAAGCATTCCAAATCAATGCCAATATTATTCTCTTGCAACACTTCCTTATCTACGGGACTGAATTTCAACGCACACTTTTTACTTTTCATCGGACTTTTGATAGTTAAACTATGCAAGAAGTCCATATTATCATGTTCTTCCATTTTAACTACATCTATATTCACAGATTGGTCATTAGCAGATATTTCTAAGCTGGAATCTTTCTGTATATCTACAGTTTTCAGTTTTTTCGGTGTGTTGAATATTGGCAGGCTGTCATCACTGTTGTGGTCTGCTATGAACTCTGAGGGTAGTTGGAAAGTGCTTGAAGAGTCATCGCTTTCCACTGAAGGGTTTTCGGGCTTTATCGGTGTTGGTTGCTATTTATGAAAATGAAATATATTTATTAAAAAATACAACTCTTACCAAAATTAGAACATATAAGACAACATTGACAGCCTCAGTGGCGCAGTTGGCGAGTAGCCGGCTGTGAAACGAGAGGCCGTGGGTTCGATTCCCACACCGGGACAAATGTTTGTGTGACAGACAGATATTTGTCAGGTGTAGGTGTTGTGAGAGGGTGTGTCTCTCTAGGTCCCTGATACCCACAACACAAGACTCGTATCTTAGTGTGGGGTCGCGGCTATGTGTGTGACTGTTGGGTGTTATTATTATTATAAGATCATACAGAATAAAGTAAAATAAGTTGTACAATAGCCCGATGCTTATCAAGATGTTTGACCATGGTCACCCACTAGGCATGCCTATTTCAGGGGGCCAGATATGTTAATAGATATTACTTGGACTTGCCAGACAGTAATTGCGCATGCGTTACGACTGCTGTGCTGAGATCTCGGGTTCGTAACCCGGGTCGGGTAAAGTGATATCTTTTATCTATCTTAAAATCTCAGGATTAGCCTGGAGTTTGGAATCTGTGCCCGGTTTGGCGATAGGCTCGGCAATAACGTCATGATTTCATAATGATTTTTTTATGTTTACGTGAACGCTGTAAGGCATTCGAAAGGCTTTACAGAAATTATCTCACCTTATTATTTTCGCCAGTATCTTCACATTTCCTCGGTGAACACCATTCTTTGGGCACATCCTTTTGTTTTGGCTCCTTTAAAGCGCTATCTAGTATACTGTCTAAAATTATGCTGTAAAAAAAAATTTAAAAGTATAAATAATACCTGTAGGAGCGATAGCCTAGTTGGTTGCGGTACGGACTGTCAAGACAAAAGTCGTATGTTCGAAACCCAAACGGCTCTGACTTTTCTAAAGTTATGTGTGTATTGATTGTTAAACATCGTGAGGAAAGCTGCATACCTGAGAATTCTCATAAGAATTGTGAAGATTTGTGAAGTCTACCAACCCGCATTAGGCCAGCGTGGTGGACTAAGGCCTAACCCCTCTCATTAGTAGAGGCCCGTGCCCAGCAGTGGGACAATGTTTAATACGGACTAGTATTGTTGTTGTACATGTAAAAAATTTAACTCTGACAACCCCTTCGGGGATTACAGGCGTGTGTGTTTTATATATTATGACGGAGTTTCATACAAACTTTCTTCCCCTATTTTACCCCTTAGGGGTGGTATTTCCAAAAACCCTTCCTCAGTGGATGCCTACGTCATAAAAGGTACCTACTGTCAAAATTTCAAGTCTCTAACGCCAGCCGTTTTGGCCGTGCGTTGATCGATCAGTCAGGCAGTCAGTTTCTTCTTTTATATATACAAATGAGGAAAAATGGGTGCTTAAGAGCGCATCCATAACCACAGATGTTTTTTCTCCTATTGTGAGATTAAAATTGAAATCTGATGGAAGGGGGGTTAGTTAACAAATGACAAAATAAGGATGGTCACGGTTTTGATGTAACTAGGGATAGGTTAATCTCTCGCTACATGATACTCTAACTGGACGGCACTGCGCTTACCATCAAGTGCAGTGTGGTCACTTTGCCGTGCCAGGATAAAAAAAAACTCACTTGATAGCTTTTCTTTTCTCACTCAGAGGTTTGGGCTTCTTCAACCGTTGTTTCACTTCATCCAAAACATTGTCCAATTTCATTTTTACTCCGAGACTGTTTATCTTCTCCTTAAACCCCTCCTCTATTAGTTTGGTGGGTGAAGTGAATGTAAGACTTAAATGGTGTAGTTTCTTTGGTGATTTGAGATTTAATTCTTCACGACTTGTTTCTATGGATTTTTGAACATCTGCAATAGGAAATTGATTTGTGAAATAAGGTTAAATATGAGTGGCGAAAGGACTGTGCTGAGCATTAATTTTTTTTCTTTTTAAACCTCACCATCTCAAGACATTGGGGAATATATATTTTTTTTAAAGTTATTGAAACTATGATTCCCATCATCATCATCTACCTGCCCTTATCCCACACTAAGTGGGGTCGGCACAATTGGTTTTAACTCTCCACGCAGCCCTATCATGCGTCAAATCTGCATTCACTCCTTTCACGCGCATGTCCTCATTCACGCTATCCATCCACCTCTTTTTGGGTCTCCCACGACTCTTTCGTCCATCCACATTCATATTGACAACTAGTCTTGTCACATGTCTTTCATCCCTCCCCATCACGTGCCCAAACCAAGCTAACCTAGCACTCCTCATCTTTTCTACAATTGGTGCTACTTTCAGGCTTCCCCTTACATACTCCCCACATACCCTATTACATATTATTGAAACCATGATTAATTCCTTAAAATTGGTTTTATTTCTAAACAATACATTATCGAAATCAGAAGCAAAACTATTTATTAGACATAATTTATAACCTACCCACATTGGAACAATATTACGGACAAACCAATTATATATAACTATTTCTATACTAGGTTTTAGTCGCGACTCCGCCCGCGTTGTTATTTTTGAAAGAACAGGTATAAAATCCATGGAGTCTTTGGCTATCACATCCTTCTATATTTTGTTATCCCATAGGACACGTGTATTTTCCCGGGATAAAAACTATCCTATGTTCTATTCCAGACTATTGTGTATCTCTGCGCTAAATTTCAACCAGATAAGTCCAGCCGTCGTAGCGTGATTGAGTAACAATCATCCATACATCAAAAGATTCACTCTTTTTTTTATTTGGTCTACATAACTAGATACAAACCATTTATAATACTAGCCCTGTATTAAACATTGTCCCACTTTTGGGCACGGGCCTCCTCTACTAATGAGAGGGGTTAGGCCTTAGTCCACCACGCTGGCCTAATGTGGATTGGCAGACTTCTCATACCTTCGAAAAACTCTCAGATATGCAGGTTTCCTCACGATGTTTTCCTTCACCGTTAAAGCAAGCGATAATTAACATTTTTAAACACACATAACTTTAGAAAAGTCAGAGGTGTATGCCACTTGGGTTTCGAACCTACGACTTTCGTCTTGGCAGTCCGTACCGCAACCAACTAGGCTATCGCTGCTATTTAAAAAACCATTTAACATGCATAATATTCCTAATTAGATGGTATGATTGCTGTATGTTTATAACCTTTTACATGTAGGCACAGCATACTTAGTATGTGCACACACCCGCCATTGTAACTCCTATTTAGCCTGGATCGACAATGGCATTTGACCCCGAGTAATGACGCTAGAGTCTCTGAGAATACCGAACTGTCTTTTATCCCGCAACGAAATTAATCAAATAGAAATATAGGATTAGTGTATATAAGAAACCTGGGTCTCCTATTGAAAGCCAGCGCTGCAGTATGGGCTAGCCTGTACTGAAGCATGTAGCTGAATAGGGACTCCCATTGTCAGATCAATTATTATTTATTTATTTATTGGTACAGATACAGACAACAGATTGAATTTTACAAATAGTTACATTCATAACAGACATGATATAAATCTGGCATCCATTTACTACTGTACACAGTATTCTAATAACACTACTTCGTAATGTTTACTTAACTAACAGTGAACCTTAGTTAAAAAAAAAATTTGATCACAAAATAGAATAAAATAAGAAAGTAAGAAGCAACAAAATAAGTGGTTAGGATACCAAAACCACTTATTTTGTTGCTTTGTTAGATCTTAGATCTAATATTGTAATTTTTTCTATTTTTGAAGTGATAACTTCTTATGGGAGGGTAAACCGCTTCGTAACGTAACGCGTTACGGCGCCACTCTGTCTGGCTTCTTTATTAATTTCTATTTATGTCGTTCCATAATCTCTGTGCTATATTTTTTTGAAGTGAAACTTCTTTAGAATCGTTGTGATTTGATTTGAGTGGGATCGAGTGGGTAAAATATATTTTATAATCAATAAAAGATTTTATTAACCTTTCCTCAGATTAACATATTAATATACATAAAGTTTAAGTAATAACCTAAGCTTTTCTCAAGTTAAACAATTTCAATATTAAATAGTTCAACTTAGATTAGTTAAGTTATCACTTCTGTCGAGCGTCCCGAGACGCACACGTTTTTTTATATGTGTTTTAACGTACCGATAATAAAAAAATCATTTCTTTCTTTCTTTATGTAAACCAGTTATGTATTTACCTGTTATTCCGTGACATCGGCTAGTGGAAGCAGTACTGCGTGTTATTCTCTTAGTCCTTCGCAGCGACATTCGACTTGGCATCAAAGGGCGAGCTCGAGAACGGTCATTGTTCTGATTCTGTTCCGTTTGAATTACTGAAACAATATAATGATAATACACTTAACAGTAGGAGTGGGCGTTGAATCAACGAACCGTTTTTTAACTGTTTTTCTACTGTTAACGAGTCAAACGTTTTCCCTTTACAGCAAAACTAGTTGAATTCATCAACCTGTTTCATTCAACTTCGTTGAATCAACGACAGACGCGAACAAAACGGGCGCACAGATAAACTAGTTGAATTTATCAACCTGTTTCATTCAACGTCGTTGAATCAACGACAGATGCGAACAAAACGGGTGCACAGATAAACTAGTTGAATTTATCAAACTGTTTCATTCAACGTCGTTGAATCAACGACAGACGCGAACAAAACGGGCGCACAGATAAACTAGTTGAATTTATCAACCTGTTTCATTTAACGTCGTTGAATCAACGACAGATGCGAACAAAACGGGTGCACAGATAAACTAGTTGAATTTATCAAACTGTTTCATTCAACGTCGTTAAATCAACGACAGACGCGAACAAAACGGGCGCACAGATAAACTAGTTGAATTTATCAACCTGTTTCATTCAACGTCGTTGAATCAACGACAGATGCGAACAAAACGGGTGCACAGATAAACTAGTTGAATTTATCAAACTGTTTCATTCAACGTCGTTGAATCAACGACATACGCGAACAAAACGGGCGCACAGATAAACTAGTTGAATTTATCAAACTGTTTCATTCAACGTCGTTGAATCAACGACAGACGCGAACAAAACGGGCGCACAGATAAGCTAGTTGAATTTATCAACCTGTTTTATTCAACGTCATTGAATCAACGACAGACGCTGACGAAACGGGACATTAACGTATAGTACTGTGGACGTTTCTACAAACCAGTTAAAAACGTCAACTGGTTTTTCAACTAGTTAGATGGATCAAACTTTGGTAGTCTCTCCCGTAAAGTTTTGATTTTGCACTTTGGCCCATCTAAATAGTTTGCTGGACATATACCATATATATCCAGCAAACTATTCCACTGTATCATCTTAATAATAATAATAACACCCAACAGTCACACACATAGCCCCGACCCCACACTAAGATACGAGTCTTGTGTTGTGGGTATCAGGGACCTAGAGAGACTTTGATAGACCTTACCAGCATTGATAGCAGTAGCAAGTTGATAAAGGTTCTGTGGCGCGGCCGGACGGCAGCAGTGGCACACAGCGGCTATAGGCTGGTCATCATTGTCTCCATCATGAGGAGTGACAGCATGGTCCGAGACACAGGCCCGGTGCCATCCAGCACCGCCACACAGTAAACAGCTCAGGATGTCCCATGACCTGGAATGTCACAACCAAAACACTATGAAATGCTGGTGGTAGGATATTCATATCCTAGTTGATAGTGCCATACACAGGGTGTAAAACCCGCCATACGTATAGTGGCACACGCAAGTGTGGCGCGCTCCGGGGTCAGCCAGTGTACATCCGGTTTATGTCAGATACAATGTTGACAAAATTGCTACTCTAACTGTAATTTTACAGTCAACAGTCCAATAGTTTTATAGTGGTAGAGCCACGCTGTAGACATATTTGTCTGCAGCATGAATGGGCCGGCTCGACCGCGGTAGTACCACTGTCTCACAGAAAACCAACGTAAAGTGACAGTTTACTGTCGCGTTTCGTATGGTAAGTGAGATATCCAGAGGCCCAGATTCCGCCTTCCCTTCCCTAATCCCTATTCCTGTCCTTTAAGGCCGACATACTTTCGGTATTGTGGATGTTCATGGGCGGTGGAGATCACTTAACATCAGGTGATACACATGCTCGTTTGTCGGACTATGCAATAAAAAAAAATAGAGTATCGAGTAGCGAGAGTCAATCTATCCCTCGCTACTCAACATAATCATGCCGGCCTGCTTCACACTATGCCATGAGCAAGAAGGTGAAGAAGCGGTCGAGGGTCTAGTGTCAGAATACTCAGAAGGCCGCAAAACGGCAAAACATCCTACCCAAACTAGACTCCCGATAAAAACCGGAAATAACAAATGAATAATTTTTCAGACTATAGTGTTAATTGCTTATTACCAATGTAAGATGTAACATATATCTACTGGCTCGTCATTTCTTTTTATATTAATACAATAATTAAATGGTTAATTAACATGGACTATGATGAAACCGAGTCACTTCTGAAAATTATAGAATAGACATTATCACACACAAACACACACACCTATTTCCTTATTTTTCTGTTTAGTTTTCCTGATGTTTGTTTTATTTTATTTTGTTTAATTTTTAGTTGTATCTACTCTGTGCAAATGTTTTTTTTATATGGAGAAGCGGAGTCTTCTGGCACAAGTATTTTATTACTTAATAGAAGGCTCCAACCTCGCATTACGAATATAACTGTTTGTTGCCTAATAATAAATAAAATAAAAAAAAATTACGAGAAATGCCACGGGCAACGCCGCGTGCTAGTTAATGTATAATTACCCTTCGTCTGCGTCATGATTCCTTCCCATGGGACATTGGCAAGTCTCCGCAGTACATTCTAACACCCTCTCGTATATCTCCGAGAATGCATTCTGTTCCAACTCCCATGCTGCGTCTCTGTCAAAATCATTTTGATTGACTATGGTTGTATCCTTGGGGGAGTAGGTAGGAGGGGTAAGTGCTGTGGACATTTTTAACCTCTCACATCACACCAGTGTTCGGAAAAGGTAATAAGTAGTGAAAATACAAGCAAAAATCAACTTTATTTCTATAATATTAATGTTATGCTTAATACCCAAGTCAATAAGGTCGAGTATTGCTAGCTTTTGTCCGGTCACTGGTGTCCGAATGATCTACGACTGGTTAACAAAATCACCCAACAGTCACACATAGTCCTGACACCACCATAGGTCAAACCTGTATCATATCAACTTCGAAGGACTACATATAAATCTATCTGTGACACAAACATTTGTCTTGGTGCGGGAATCGAACCCACGGCCTCCCGTTTCACACCACTCCCCCGCTGCGCCACGAAGGCTGTCAAATTTATAGAAAGTAGTAACACATTCCATTCTGAATAGAACACCGTAAAAGCTTAGTTTCTGTGCTTATTATTGTACATTATTTGATATGCAACAGAAATAATAAGAAATACATATACACTCGCGCGTAATCCCTGAAGGGGTATGCAGAGGTATAACACTAAAAGTACACCCACTTTTCGCTGAATTTATTACAGTCCCATAGTGTGATATTTGGGTATTTCTATCTAGAAATTCCACAGTATTAGCCCGAAGTCTGGAACCTATGCCCGGCATGGCGATAGGCTCGCCCCCTATCACATTATGGGACCAAAATTCGGCGATAACTGGGTGTACTGGTTGCGCCTCTACCTACTCCTTCGGGGATTACAGACATGAGTGTATTTATGTATCTGTGTGTGCATAATTACCCATTGAATTTTTATATTCCTCACCTGTCCGGTACATAATATCCTTGGCCAATAACAGCCTCGTAGAAGTAATCCTTGTCATTACATAGTGGACACTTCAGATAGTGCATTCCTGCGCTTAGGGCCATGCGCTGGAACATAAAATGTTTTTCATCCTGAATAATAGACTTATAGCAGCGATAGCCTAGTTGATTGCAGTACGGTAAAGACGAAAGTCGTATGTTCGAAACCCAAATGGCATACACCTCTGACTTTTATAAAGTTACGTGTTCAATGTTAATTATTGATTTAACGGCGAAGGAAAACATCGTGAGGAAACCGACATACCTGAGAATTCTCATAAGAATTTCGAAGGTATGTGAAGTCTACCAACCCGCATTAGGCCAGCGTGGTGGACTAAGGCCTAACCCCTCTCATTAGTAGAGGAGGCCCGTGCCCAGCAGTGGGACATTGTTTAATACAGGGCTAGTATTTCTTTATTACTTATATACTAGACTCAATGGTTATTTCACAGTATGATGACAGTCAATATTAGGTTTTGTTTACCAATAGGCCTTTTTTTTGTTTCATTCTCTCTTCCTACTTCCTACTATAATATATAATATAACATTATAAATGCAAATGTTTAGATGGATGTATGGATGTTTGTTACTCAATCAGGCTACAACAGCTGGAAGGATCTGGCTGAAATTTGCCACAGAGATAGATTATAGTTTGGAATAGCACATAGGCTACTTTTTATCCCGGAAAAATGTAAGGTTCCTAAGGGACAGAATTTTGTTTTCACAGTGCAAGGGATTGACATGATTTTTTGCACATGGTTGTTTACGGATCGGAGAATCACATAGGCGACTTTCATCCCGGAAAAATGTACAGTTCCCGCGGGATAGTTATTTGTTTTCACAGAGCAAGGAATCGACATGATTTTTGCATAGTGGTAGTTTAGGGGTTAGAGAATGACATAGGCTACTTTATCCCGGAAAAATGTACAGTTCCCGCGGGATAGTTATTTGTTTTCACAGAGCAAGGAATCGACATGATTTTTGCATAGTGGTAGTTTAGGGGTTAGAGAATGACATAGGCTACTTTATCCCGGAAAAATGTACAGTTCCCGCGGGATAGTTATTTGTTTTCACAGAGCAAGGAATCGACATGATTTTTGCATAGTGGTAGTTTAGGGGTTAGAGAATGACATAGGCTACTTTATCCCGGAAAAATGCACGCTTCCTATGGTATAGCAAAATGTAGAAAGGTGTAATAGCTTAACGTACATCCGTGGATTCTATACCTTTCAAACATAACCCCCACGCGGGCGGGAGCCGCGGGCAACAGCTAGTTTTTATATAAAAGAGAAGGCTTCTCCATCATGCAGTCTTGCGGCATAGACAAATTTTTTTTGTGCTAACGGAGTTCCCTATTACACATTATCATTCTGATTTGTTTGCGGGCTGATTACACCAATAAAGAGTAACAATGAAAAACAACAAAAATGACTTTTTGCAGTGATTGAGGCACTACCCAATCCCCTAGGAAACCTAAAACTTTTTCAATCGATTCAGCTTGCCATAAATTTTGAGACTTTGCAATATTTATAATTTGATTTAAACATTACTTAATACAAACACAATAAAGATATAGGAAAACTCAGTTCCAACCAGGTGTCCATAATACCTGTCACTTAATTTTTTATTCTAGCACTGCAATGTCCACACTGCACCTCATGGTGTACAGTGCCGTCCAGTTAGAGTATCAAGAAGCGAGAGATCTATCCCTCGCCACACAATCATGCTATTCGTATTTATATTCAGACAGTTCGAGTATTGGTATTACCTGTAGACATGTCCTGTGGAACCACGCATCCCGTGCACAACATGGAGGCCAAAATGTCTGCAGGGTGGGATATGCCTCCACTTCCTCATAACATATCACACAGACACATTCCGGCTCCAGTTTATGTGTCTCTGAAAATTACATGAATTCTTATGTTAATTTTTTATTCTGGCGCAGCAGTGACCACACTGCTGATGGTAAGCGCAGTGCCGTCCTGTTAGAGTATCGAGTAGCAAGAGATATGTTTTTTTTAAAGCATAGTCCGACAAACGAGCCACCTGGTCACCTGATGTTAAGTGATCTCCACCGCCCATGAACATCCACAATACCGAAAGTATCATGTATGCGCTGTCGGCCTTAAAGGACAGGAATAGGGATTAGGGAAGGGAAGGGGGAATCTGGGCCTCCGGATATCTCACTTACCATACGAAACGCGACAGTAAACTGTCACTTTACGTTGGTTTTCTGTGAGACAGTGGTACTACCCCAGTCGAGTCGGCCCATTCATGCTGTAAACAAATATGTCTACAGCGTGGCTCTACCACTTCTAAAAATGTATCCCCTGCTACTCAACAGAATCATGCCAGCCTTTTTTTTTTTGTTTTCACTGTGTAGCTTTTTCACAATACACCAAGAACGAAGAACGGGCAAGAAGATGAAGAAGTGGTCGAGGGTCTAGTGTCAGAGTATTCCAGACTCCAGGCTGATACTGAGTAAATAAAAAAACCCAATATCACCTTACCCGACCTGGGGATCGAACCCGAGACCTTAGTGCAGCACTCGTAACGCATGCGCAATTACAACTGCGCCACCGAGGCATTAATCTTACACTTATCTACAAAAGCCAATACCTTTTTCGCTTTGGCTAACTGCTAAACTGTCGCTTTTTATCTTCTTATTGGCTTCTTTCTTCCTTAGCTTAGCCTTCTCCATAATATTGTCCGGTATCTTCTGTTTGTGAGCATGCATTTGACAGAACGATCTGGAATCATTAAAATTGTGTTTGAGAATAAACCAATGAGGCTTTCAAATCCCAAGTTAGACAATATACTTTTAGTTTTGAAACTTCTTTAGGCACATTGGACACTTTTGGACTGGGGAAAAAACACTGAACTGACGTGACCGTCACTCAGATAGAAGGAAGAAAGAAACAAAATAAATTATATTTGGTCAACACTTTAACACACATACAATTTAAAAAATGTATAACACATAGAGGTGTAATACAAAAAAACAATTTGAGATTTGGAACACTTGTGTCTAAAGTGTGACCAAAAAGGCCATAGGCTCAGCATTTGCCAGGTAGTAAAATACTGGCTATAATACATATATACAAATGTGTGTAAAATAGAGCTATAAGCACTGAACTCACGTGACCATCACGCTCAGATTATTTCTCTTTTGACATCAGCACACCTATGAACTTCTATAATAGGGTGTTTGACTGGTGTAACCAAAATATATAAAACTGCACTAGGAGAAAGGATAGTGGGCAAACATATTTATTAAATACATTTTTTTATTTTAAATGTAGTATAAACATTTTATTTTCGTCATTAAAATTTAGAATTTTTAATCTGTATCACTCGGTGCCAAAACGTAGCAATACCGGACGCCATTACTCGTGACGACATCGCACATAAACATTGCATCCTACGACAAATAAAATTGTAAGGAAGGACATATTTTTCGATGTGTAAACGTGTGGAAACGTGTTAATTTCGTCTTCAAGTCTTCTATAAGAATGGAAGAAGGCATTACAAGGGCTGATAGTCGAAATCTGCCACTTCTTTCTTAAAACTTTTGATTTTGGCACATGGATGAACAATTTATCGGGATTTAGTGTCGAGTTTTTACACAAAGGCATTGAACAATATTTATATGCTGGCTCATTCATTTTTGCAGAATAACTAACAGATAAATGCAAATAATTTGTTATGTTGTTAGGTGTCACGAATGTTTGTATATGTGCGATGACGTCACATAGAGATAATGTCACGTGACAACGCGTTTTAGCGCGAAATTATATATGAAAAAATAAAATCACGGATTTATATATAAATTGAGTATATTTCAATAATAAAAATATTACGGGGGCTATAAGTGAAGAGTCCTCTATCGATGTCCATCAATTTTCAAAAATTGTCAAATACCCTATTATTGACAAGCAATCATAAACAACAAAAGGTACTAATTGGTGGACACTGTTTCAAAAAATAACACAGTAAAGTTTTAAGTTTTCACTTCTGTCAGTAGTATCCATGACCGAATATGTTTTTTTTAATACATCCATCAGTCACACAGTAGCGATAGCCTAGTTGGTTGCGGTACGTACTGTTAAGACAAAAGTCGTATGTTCAACACACAAATAGAATAAACCTCTGACTAATCTAAAGTTACATGTGTATTAATAGTTAACAATCGCTTGCTTTAAGGTAAGAAAACATCGTGATGAAACCTGCATACCTGAGAATTCTCACAAGAATTTCAAAGGTGAAGTCCACCAGTCTGCATTAGTCCAGTGTGGTGGACTAATGCCTAACCCCTCTCATTAGTAGAGGAGGCCTGTGCTCAGCAGCAGGACAATGTTTAAAAATATTGTAGGCTGTGGAGATTTTAACATTGACATCTTGATTGACTCAACAGCCAAAGATAATTTTCTTGCGCTATTAAAATCTTTTAATCTTAATTGTAACTTTTTCGAGGCGACTAGAGTAACTGATACATCGGCTACCTGCATTGATAATGTAATTTCTAATTTTGAAGTAAACCATAAGAAATTAGTCTCAGTGTCCGCTCAGATCACAAGTGCCAAATGGTCAGACTTAAAGGTAAAATAATCAATAATAAAACCAACATAAAAATTAGGCTACTGTCAAAACATAATTTAGATAAATTTAGCCAAAGAGTAAATTCTGTGTTGCCTCTATTCTCACCTAAATCTGACAACCCTAATGAAATGTTTAAAACTTTGTTTAATAGTATATCGGAAGAATTTAATAAAACATGCAAACTTAAATTAGTAACATGTAAAAATTCATTAAAGTTTTCTGCTTGGGCAACAAAAGGTATTAAACGTAGTAGAGATATTCTTTATGAATTATATGACAAAAGATCATATACACCCGATGTCATCTTCAAAAACTACGTAAAAACATATTCAAAAATCTTTAAGAAAGTATGCAAGCAAGCTAAAGCTACTTATGTTAGTAATAGTATTAAAAACTCGGACAACAAAATCAAAAGTACCTGGAAAATAATAAATACTGAAACTGGTAAAAGTAAGGTAAAAGACGGTAAAATTATTTTAAATATTAATGACGAACTGGTTTCAGATAAAAGCACCATTGCAAATTTTCTAGATAGTTACTTTACTAACATACCACTCGAGACAACAAAATGTCTTTTATCATCACCTAAAGTAGCTGAATCATTTTTGAAACAAAATGTCAATTTAACATTGCCCAATTTTGAGTTTAAGTTTGTTACACATTATGATATTATTAAAGTATTTAAGAGTTTAAAAAATAAAAGTACTGAAGATATTTGGGGACTGTCCGTTAAAGCCCTAGAGGCCATAATCATTAACATATCTTTAATATTGGCAAATATCTTTAATTGTTGTGTAAAAGACGGTATATTTCCTGACCTAATGAAAATTAGTAAAGTAGTACCAATATTTAAAGCAGGCTGTTCAAACACTCCTTCTAACTATAGACCTATATCAATACTCCCAGTATTTAGTAAAATATTTGAAAAACTAATTCTCAATCAAATGTTGTTGCACTTTAACCAAAATGAGATCCTGCATAATAGGCAATTTGGTTTTACAAAGGGCCGGTTGACGCAGGACGCTGGTTGTGCTTTAGTTAAGTCTGTGTTAGAAGCCTGGGAGGGATCGCAAGATGCTTTAGGAGTATTTTGCGATCTCTCCAAGGCATTTGATTGCGTTGATCATAGAACTCTCATTTTAAAACTTAATTTCTATGGAATTCGCGGCCCAGCGCTAAAGTTAATGTCGTCATACCTAAAAAATCGGAAACAAAAAGTATTTATTGACAATGTTACTTCTGTAGGTTCTTCTGTTAAGATAGGTGTTCCACAGGGATCCATTCTGGGCCCATTCTTATTTCTAGTTTATATAAATGACTTTCCGTACATGGTCAATAACATTGCAGATGTAGTATTATTTGCTGACGATACATCACTTATCTTTAAAGTAGATAGGAAAGATGAGAATCTTTTAGAGTCCAATAAAGCTCTTAGCTTAGCTTTGGACTGGTTTTCTGCAAATAACCTACTTTTAAATGCAAATAAAACTAATTGTATTAAATTTTCAATGCTTAATGTGACCCAAGAAAAATCAAATATATCTTTAGGTGAAAATTCATTAGATTTAGTCCCGTCAACTGTATTTCTTGGAGTTACAATAGATGTTAAATTGCAGTGGGGTCCACACATAAAAAAGATCTCTAGTAAATTGAGCTCCGCTGTATTTGCAATTAGAAAAATTAGACAGCTGACGGATGTGGCGACGGCTAGGTTAGTATACTTTGCTTACTTTCACAGCATTATGTCCTATTGCATTTTGCTGTGGGGTTCTGCTGCAGATCTGCAGACAATCTTTATACAGCAGAAGAGAGCGATTCGCGCAATTTACAACCTCCGATCTCGCGACTCTCTTCGAGAACTGTTTAAGGATATTAATATACTGACGTTGCCGGCCGAATACATCTTTCAAAATATAATGTATGTCCGCAAAAATTTGGCTTACTTTAAAAAAAACAGTGACATACACAGTCTAAATACAAGAAATAGGAACAAACTCGCAGTTACAAAGTTAAGACTTAGTAAGACCAATAATTCATTTATGGGTAACTATGTAAAATTTTATAATAAACTACCTTCCGAAGTAACGAATTTGCAGGAAAATACATTTAAATCCCACGTTAATCAAGTATTGATGTCTAGAGGCTACTATAAAGTAGCAGATTATATAGCAGATAGGGATGTTTGGGATCGGTCCTGCACACTGCACCAAGATACTGTGGCATCTCTTTGAATTTATAATATTACTAGAATAATTATAAACTGTGTATTTTAAAGGTCCTTAATGTATACTTATTTAAAAAAAACTATTTTGACATTTTTTCTTTGTCTGACATATTTTTTCATTTGAGATAGACGACCGATCGATCATTCAATTTATAAAGTGTATGCCTTTGAATTATATTTTAAATGTAAATTGTCTCAACGTAGGTATATGCCAATGTATGATCAATTGTAAATGTGGATTTAATGCAATGATACACCCTTTAATTTGTTTTTTTTTATATGTTATCAAGATTTACGTTTTAACGGTGCTATGTATGCATTAATCCATATATTGATACAATATGTTTATAAAGGACAATGGGCGAATTTGTATGAGCCCTGTCCCCATCCACCAACAGACACCATACATATACGTTATTATTAAGTGTACTATAAAAACTCTTACCACATCATTTAAATTTAATAAATCAATGGAGATTCCTTACAAATTAAAAAAACATAAATTAAAAATGTTCTTAGTAAACTGCTATTTTATTGCATTTTTTTACTATTTTGACATACTTTTAATAAATATGGTCGCGTAACATTTTGTTACATTTGATAGGCAATTTCACCAGGAACTGTTCGCCAAGTAAACCTTAGGAACTACCAATAGCTAAAACAGCCTGTTTAGATATTTGAGCTTAGAACCTTTGGCATATTTATAGTACAAAATCTGATGCTGATCTGATGATGGTAGGGAAAGGAAAGATGAACTGGATCTTGGAAAATGTAATAGTTAGAGACGTTTTTTTTATCGTATATGTTTAGCACTCTGTGTAATTGCAGAAGTTAAAATCTTTCCACAACAGATGATAGCAATAACAAAAATATTATCGGAGCTCGTGAACTACATTAGTTAAAAACGTCCCGTTTGGACATAAACGTTTAAGAACCTAGGCAATTACAGAAACACCCTACATACGTGGTGCAACACGACCGCCATTCATAGCATGGATGGCATGAATACTTTTTAATACTTTGTTTTTACAAATATCAAAAGAGATTTAAAATAAAGATTGTCTTATGAAAAACTATTCATTTATGGTTTTTCTTATTTTTTGCATATATTTTTAAAATAATGATATCAGACGAATTAAAAACATAATACTATTTTATTATAATATTTACTAACGACCCCCCAGGTTTGCACAATTGTTGTCAACCTTTGGAGACAGGTACATGTCAATGTGAACTCTTTCTAGATCATTTTAAAATCATAGTGCATTATTTTGATTAACCCTTATGGTTTAGCCGGAGTTAGTTGTTTTTTTGGCGCGGCAATGTGACCACACAACACCTGGTGGTAAGCGCAGTGCCGTCCAGATAGAGTATCAAGTAGCGAGGGACAGTAATGTAATCACCCAAAAATATAATTAGACGATACGATTATCAAACGTTGACTTTACTGTACATTCTTAAACCTTCGGGAAAATATACAGCCAGAAACTCCATGGTCGCGTTTTCGTGCAAGAAATCCCCGTTTTCTCTCATCCCCGTTCTTCAGGGTGTTCCACTCGCAATGCGGAAGGACCTTAGTGTCCTAGGTATGGATATCCGCTGCGATCTTAATCCAAGGAGTCACATCGAGGGCGTAATATCCGCCACCTACCGCAGGGTCGGAATCCAAACAGGGTGCGGCGGTTTTTCACGCCCGGTCAGCTCTACCGCTTATATAAAGCGCAGGTGCGGTCGGGAATGGAATACTCCTCAACTCAACCAGTGACGTACACATGTTATACAAAATAAAAACAAAATAAAAACTCTTAAAAACTAGCCAGTATTAAATATAACCTAGTAACAAAAATAAACCTGAATTAAGCGTAATATTGCGGAGCCACAGCTTCGTGGTATGGTTCCACAGGTTCGCAAACTCGTATTTTTGCCGCACCATCAAGCTGTGGAACAGTTTGCCAGCTACCGTGTTCCCTCCTTAGTACTTAATAGTTTGCGTACTTTTCAATACTACAATAGGTATCTATTTAAGTATGTATGAATGTGTTATTTATGTTACTTTCATTTTATTTATTTTTTATTTAATATTATCTCTGATTTATCATCTGCTGGCATCCGTGTGACACTCCTGTGGCCCTCGCCGAAAATCAGTGTCAGATGGACCTTCCCACCTGGCGGACGCTGAGCCTATGGCCTTTTTGGTCACGCTTCGGACACGGATGACTGGGGTGCATAAGTATGCCTGGGGACCTTCTTTTGTATAGTATTTCAGTTTTTATTTGTTTTATGTATTAGGTAATAAGTATCCCCATATTTATTAATTTTACGTGTTATATGTACTCACTGCCACCTCCCCGGAGACAATAGCCAAATAAATAATTTTCTTTCTTTCTTTCTTTCTTTCTTTCCTTCCTATGATCCTGGGTCCTTTAGGCGTAGTGTTAAGATGCTAAACAACAGGCTGGCATGATTATGTTGAGTAGTGATGGATAGACTGTCTCTTGCTACTCTATCTGGAGGTGAAGTGCCGCGCCAGTATAAAAAATAAGTTGACGAAGCATTCGTTAGGTCCCCCGTAGTCTCGTTGAGAACGCGAGTCGCTACCGCAAAACTGCAACCTTGTCGGTTTTATGTAAGACAGCGGTAACATACCAGTTGAGGTAGGCCATTCAAGGTGTAGAAGAATATGATTATAATGTAGCTCTACCACCTATATACTATGTTATAGCACGGCGTAATATAGTAAAATAAGCAAAAAATAAATTTCCTATATAAAACAAAAATGTGAATTAAAAAAAAACTCAATACTTTTCGTTGTTGTCGTCATACCAAAAAATCATCACCTTGCTAAGATTAATCGATTGAGACCAATTTCAAACCTGTTGACGGGTGGGGACACTTGACCCATTGTCCTTTATTATAATGAGAAGAAAAAAATATGTTACAATTGATGACGAAAAAAATAAGCCCGGAGTTTCTTTCTGCCTTTCTTCTTCGGGTCGTCATCGCTTAGATAGTTAGTGAAAGGCTGGTAGGTTAGCTAGACTAGGGTTTACTTTCCTTCCAAATCCGTCCTGTTTCCTTTCAACTTCTCCCCTCCCATTCCTGTCCTGATCATCATCATCTCCCGTCAGTTCCTTTACCGACGATCATGATTTCTTTTCATTTTCCGGTCATCCTCTTTTCTCCTTTTCCAGTCCTATCCTCGACGTTGTATCCCTGCCTACCAGCCCTTGATGGTAGATTCCAAGTTCCTACGCCACTAACCATAATTACTCATTCCCGTATGGAGAATTTCCATTTGTATTTTGACCTGTCATAAGTGCCTTTTATATGCCTACATGATGAATAAAGATTTTTATTTTATTTTATTTAATAATTATTATTATATATCAGTCACACACAGTCCTGACCATACACTCAACAGATGCAGAAATATTGCTGATTCCGATTATGTATAACTTAATATCGCAAAAATGTTGCTTATATTAAATAGTTCATATTACTCACTTGTAATTCCCATAGAACAGGGATATGGCATTCTTTTCCCTGCCGCATGGTAGATGGAACTGTTTCCGACACTGCGACACGGCACAGCCGAGCGTCGCACCCTCTCGACCGCAGTACGAACATTTCTAAAAAACGATACATTAGTGTAAAGTTTGTCTTTCATCCTCTATTTAATCCCTTAGTTTTTTAACAATTTAAAAGGGGCCAACTTAGAAGTAAATTAAAATTAAAAACAAATATTTATGGAATCAGTGAATTTTTTTTATAGCATAGTCCGACAATTGAGCCAGTGGGTCACCTGATGTTAAGTGATCTCCACCGCCCATGAACATCCAAAATACCGAAAGTATCATGTATGCGCTGTCGGTCTTAAAGGACAGGAATAGGGATTAGGGAAGGGAAGGGGAAATCTGGGCCTCCGGATATCTCACTTACCATACGAAACGCGACAGTAAACTGTCACTTTCGTTGGTTTTCTGTGCTGCATTCATGCTGTAGACAAATATGCCTACAGAGTGGCTCTACCACTATTTAAATCCAAATTTGAAATCCTACTATAACATTATAAATGTGAATGTTTGGGTGGATGGATGTTTGTTACTCTATCACACTACAACGGATCTGGTTGAAATTTGGCATAGAGATAGATTATAGTCCAGATTAGCACATAGGCTCCTTTTTATACTGGAACAATGAACAGTTCCTGTGAGATAGTTTAGTTTTTTTACGGAGCAATGTTTTTTTATTCATGATCTAAGATCAGTGAACATGCTTCCACTTTGGTGGGGCGGTATTAGTAAATAGCTTTTCCCCATGACAATAGACCACGACACAGTCAATGTGCTAAAAAAAATTAGCCAGATGTGAAGCATCGAAATTAGTTAGAAGAAATGAGCATAGCAGGATAGCTTGTGTAAGGAAATAAATATAGCAAATTAAAAATATAATATTTAGATTTTTTTTACATAATCTACTCATATAGTGGGAGTGGCCAGTCCACTCAAGTGTTTTAATCAGTAACTTCTGTCACAACAGCATATTAGATGATTCATATTACGATACATACTGGTGGTAGGATATTCGTATTCGCCCGGATAGCGACCACCGTACACAGGGCGAAAAACCCGCCATAGTGGCACACGCAAGTGTGTCACGTTCCGGGATCAGCCAGTGTATGTCCGGTTATCGTCGGGGGGCTAGAGTTGGGGTACGATGTTTGGCCGTGCGGGTATAAGCCGGTTCACAGTCGGTTGGAGGCGTGTTGATCCGTCGGCCAGGGAGACCTGTAGAAACGGTGGTCGCCCGCGGTACAGTACAGGGGCCCAATCGTGGCTAACCACCACGAGAGGCTGCCCCACCATGCCGCGCATAATCTTGGGTGGGTCCGTCGTGCCGGTTGGTGACCGGATGTGGGGTCCCGGCGGCCTATCCCGGGAGGGTACGGGGGCCCTTCCGTCCGGCGGATCAGCTCACCTCCTCTCGGCTCTTTTAGTGGACCGGCGCTTGTTACGGCCTTCTGACTACTCTGACACTAGACCCTTGACCGCTTCTTCACCTCCTCCTCCCATAACTCCATGTCAGTGCATACAAAGAGAGCAGGTTTTACAGCGGTGCGTAACCCCACCACCGCCTTCACAATGGAGTTCGCTAACATCCGCGGACTCCATTCTAATCTTAATGCCGTCCACCACCATCTTGAGACGGCCCGGCCTGCTCTGCTCTTCTTGACGGAGACGCAGATTTGTAGTCCGACCGATACTTCATACTTGCTTTACCCCGGATACTCGCTTGAAGAAAGCTTCAGGCCGAGGGCCGGGGTATGCCTGTATGTTCGGTCGGACGTCTGCTGTCGCCGTCTGCGCTGCATGGAGGACCTCTCCTTCTCCACCCTGTGGGTACACGTCGACCTCGGCTCCCAGAGTCGGGTTTACGTGTGCCTTTACAGGTCACACGACGGGGACGTAGAGACAACTCGGATATTTAATTATATTAGCCAGGCGACAGACGACGCGCAGGAGCAGTTTCCAACAGCGGAATTGGTAGTTCTGGGGGACTTTAACGCACACCACGAGTTGTGGTTGGGCTCCTCCAGAACTGACCATGCCGGCAGGACTGCTCATGCATTCGCTTTGACGAATGGCTTGACACAGCTGGTGGACCAGCCTACCAGGATCCCAGATGTGGCAAGTCATGCGCCCTCTCTGCTGGACCTACTGCTGACGAGTCATCCAACCGGGTATAAAGTGACGGTTGGTGCTCCCCTGGGTACCTCCGATCACTGCCTGGTTGGGACGTCGGTTCCTTGCGCTTTGCCTCCACGTCCCGTGAAGGTCAAGCGCAGGGTCTGGCACTACTCGTCGGCAGATTGGGATGGTATGCGGGATTACTTCGCATCCATCCCTTGGCAGCAGCGCTGCTTTGATGGAAAGGATCCTTCAGCGAGTGCTGACGCCATTGCTTGCGAGATCAGAATAGGAATGGAATATTACATTCCTTCCTCTGAGATCGCAGGCAAGGGCCGAGGACGCTCCTGGTTCAATCGTGCATGCGCCGATGCTGTTGGCAAGAAACAGGCGGCGTATCGTGCTTGGATCGGGGGTCGCGCTACGAAGGATCCCAACCTCAAGTCACTCAAAGCAGCCCATAACCGTGCTGCCAAGGTCTGCAAGAGGGCGTATGTTAAAGCGGATGCCCAGCGCGTCTCCAAGATTGGATGTGCTTTGGCCGATAACCCAACAAGCAGTCGTGCTTATTGGAGCTTGGCTAAGGCCGTCCAATCTAATTTCTGTCGCCCTTCGCTGCCACCGCTGAGATATCGAAATGGAACACTAGCCCATAGCTCGCAGGAGAAGGCCGATTTACTGGCAAACCTCTTCGCGGCTAATTCGAGACTCGAGGACTGCAATGCTCATTTACCAACTACGCTGCCCGGTTGCGGTCACACAATGCCTGATATCCGTATCAGGCATTGTGATGTGCGGCGTGAGCTGCAGTCTCTCGACGTCCGGAAGGCTAGTGGTCCTGATGGTATCCCAGCGCTTGTACTTAAAAAGTGTGCAGCGGAGTTGTCTCCTGTACTGACGCGCCTATACCGATCGTCCTACCTCTCAGGTATTGTGCCTGAATCTTGGAGGGAGGCTAATGTGCAGCCGATCCCCAAAAAGGGTGATAGGTCAGACCCTAACAATTATCGCCCAATCGCCATAACCTCAGTGATGTGTAAAGTCATGGAGCGACTGATAAACAGCCAATTAGTTCGCTACCTAGAGGATCACTCGTTGATCAATGACCGCCAATACGGTTTCCGTCATAACCGATCAACGGGTGATCTTCTAGCGTTCGTATTACATCACTGGGGGGAGGCGATTGACAAGCATGGCGAGGCTCTGGCTGTGAGTCTCGACATAGCCAAGGCGTTTGATAGGGTCTGGCATCGTGGCCTTCTCTCCAAGCTCCCGGCATACGGTCTGCCCGACAACCTGTGCAAGTGGATTTCCGGCTTTCTGCATGAGCGTAGAATGCGTGTCCTCGTTGATGGACACGCTTCGCAGCTCATGTCAGTAAATGCCGGAGTACCACAAGGTTCTGTGATTTCGCCCACCTTGTTTCTTCTGCATATCAATGATATGTTGTCGCTTGGCAACATTCATTGCTATGCAGACGACAGCACGGTTCATGGGCGTTATAGCAGCAAGCCTCCTGGTTGCCGGGCGGATACTGAGAGGAGACGAGAGGATCTTGTCGTTGAGCTCAACCAGACCTTGGATCTCATCTCATCATGGGGTACCAGGAATCGGGTTGAGTTTAATGCCAAGAAAACCCAGGTGTGCGCGTTCTCGTGCAAGAAGTCTCCGTTTTCTCCAATCCCCGTTCTTCAGGGTGTTCCACTCGCAATGCGGAATGACCTTATTGTCCTAGGTATGGATATCCGCTGCGATCTTAATCCAAGGAGTCACATCGAGGGCGTAATATCCGCCACTTCACGCAGGGTCGGAATCCTGAACAGGGTGCGGCGGTTTTTCACGCCTGGTCAGCTCTACCGCTTATATAAAGCGCAGGTGCGGCCGGGAATGGAATACTGCTCGCACCTCTGGGACGGTTCCGCAAGGTACCTTCTCGATGCCTTGGATGGGTTGCAGCGGCGGGCCATCCGCATTGTGAATGATGCAGACGTGAGTAACAGCCTGGAGCCGCTACAGCTGCGTAGGGATATTTCCTCGCTTAGCGTGTTCTACCGTCTGTATCATGGCGAATGCTCTGAAGAATTGTTTGATCTTATCCCATCCTCTCCCTTCCATACCAGAACCACGCGTACTGGCTTGCGGAGCCACAGCTTCGTGGTGTCTACTACCCCGGCCCGAACCAAGAGGTTCGCAAACTCGTATTTTTGCCGCACCATCAAGCTGTGGAACAGTTTGCCAGCTACCGTGTTCCCTCCTTCCTATGATCCTGGGTCCTTTAGGCGTAATGTGAAGAAGCTAAACAGCAGGCCGGCATGATTGTGTTGAGTAGCGGGGGATAGACTGTCTCTCGCTACTTGATACTCTATCTGGACGGCACTGCGCTTACCATCAGGTGCAGTGTGGTCACTTTGCCGCGCCAGAATAAAAAAAAAAAAAAAAAACATACATACATACATATACACTCACGCCC
Source organism: Laothoe populi (assembly GCA_905220505.1). Taxonomy (NCBI): domain Eukaryota; kingdom Metazoa; phylum Arthropoda; class Insecta; order Lepidoptera; family Sphingidae; genus Laothoe; species Laothoe populi. The sequence goes on along the minus strand of HG992174.1, from coordinate 4,476,159 downwards.
GTATCCCATGGGGGTAGGCAGAGACTATTGACTGCCACAAGCTACGATCCTGACACACTTCTTTCACCTCTTCCACAGTCATACATCTTCTCATACATTTTCGACGGTTGGATGTACTTCTGATTTGCCCTTTTTTGCCTTCTTTCATATTATGATATAACCAAAAATCTGTCTAACCCACCACAATAGATATTTCACATTGATAACTTACATGTTTTTTACTTCTCTCCACTTCTGCCACAATATCTCTATACATGAACCCAAAGAGCCCTTCATTATCTTTCCCTTTCTGCACCAGACATGATGACAGCAGCTGAAAAGATAATTTTTATGTCATTTTTTATTACACATTCACTTTGTATGTATGGATTTTGAATATTCCCCATTACATTACATTCTATAATGTACTTTAAAAGTATGATAATTAAAATAAAACAAATTTTACGGATGATATCCCATTTTATTTAACTTTTTGGGAGTCTTTTAAGCTAATTTGCACTATTTTCTTGACAACATACATCTTTAAACTTTAATAAACTATGATACAATATGTAAAATTTGTTTTATTTTAATGTGTAATATTTGTGTAAATATAAGAAACCATTAAGTATGATAATAATTTGGGTTATTATATGTTTTCTATATTATATATTTTCTAAACATGCATTATTAAATTGAAAGTAGAAAAATGAGCTGATGTTTAACACTTATAATGAGTGGCCAAACAATTATATATACATAAGAACTGAATTAACCTCCAAGGACCGAGCCGTTAGCCATAAAACAGACCAAAACAGGCAACAATTGCCTTTATTAACATGTATTAAAGGCATATTTTTTTAATTAATTTTTATTCATTTAGTTTCAATTAATTGCAAATTTTACATTTAATAGTGTCGAGTAACCTAGTTACAAGAAATTATATCATCAGGACTGCTAAAATATTTTTTTTGTAATATTTCTAGGACTTCAGTTTCAGTAGTATTTTATTGCTCTTTGACTTAAGTAGACTGAAAAATTCTTCTTTGGACATTTAACGTTCGACTGACACTAGCCCGTGCAGCTCCAGGTAGGAATAAACATAGTCTACCAGATTTTTCAAGCCTGGGGCTTCAGCTTACATATTGTGTGACGTCTAAACATAGCATTCAACTATAGAAATAACTTGCATATTTACCACACAGAAATAATGACACTGTATATCCCCAATGGCGTACAACTTCCCGTAAATCAATTCGTCGTCTACATCACGCCTACAAAACGCACAGGGAATTTTATTTTCAGTCACAAGTTTGGCAGAAAAGAAATTTCGTCTTGCATTCCTACGCAGCGCCATGTTGCATTCTCACCACAATTTTAATTATATAAACTCACACCATTAGACTAAAGCATTGTTTTACATTCGTCTCAGATACCAATTTATCTTCGACGTGAAAGAAATATCAACAAAACCTCTACCAAATATCACACCAAAAATAACAATGGCGATAAGCAAAATTTGGCGGGAATTTATTTTTTGTTTTTCGTTCTGAAATCCAAACGCTTCCTACATGAACTGCATGAATTGATTCACATACGAAAATTGTCTATGGTGATTGGTGAACATGAAAATAATTAGTGTGCAATTAATCAAAAAAAGGCGTATGTAGCAACACTAAATTAAAAACGTCAAAAAATCCACAAAAATGCCGCAATCGCGCCTGTAGATTTTATTTTTATTGTTATTTGTTTGTTATTTGTTTTTCTGAAATACTCGTCATGAGTCTAACAAACACAATTTTATCTAGTCTTTAATATTACGTATAGGAAACTTGCAATTCTAGATGCTTGACAGTTTTATGGTGCCATTAAACATAAAGTGTACGGTTCTTTGTGCTTTGAAAGCGGAAAAAACTTGATTCCTGCGACGTAATACACCAAAGCCGAGTGTAAATTGAGTTATAAATGCTCCTAGAGCAAATTCCTGGCATATACAATGTCTAAAAGTGTCAGAAGCCAGTAGAAACATAAAAATCTCGTCTTTGTAGAAGTAACATATTTTGTGTTTTTTTCTTCGCGGCAATGGGTCGATTGCTCAATTTGAACTGTGATGCTCATTCCACGGTGGTAACCGACAAATGACTGATGAGAATGTGAGTGAAGCTGGGGATAATTAGTTTTTTCATCATGTCCACAATACAAAACACTGGGCCTTGGACATTGTCAGACAAGCCATTGGAGTCCAAGTACGAGAAATGTAGAAATATTACTGAAGAAATATACAAGAGGATAAACATAACGTTTCAGATAAAGAAGTTAGAAGCTACACAGAGTGATGTGTCAGAACATAGGTATGACGAAATAAGTTTTATAGTTTTATTTTTTGTTTAAATTACATTTACATCAGGTGGCTCTTTACTACCTATTTTTCTATCTTTATTCTTCTTCTTGTTTCAATTGTCTTTTCGGAGGAACGATTCCATAATTTTGCCAATGTCATGCAATAAAATTAAGAAATGTTCGGATTGATGTACGTTACACAAAGTATGGACACTAGTAAAGATTGAATATATTGTTGAGCCTGTTATTTGAAAACCAAGATGATTTGAAGAATAGAGATGATATCAATAGCACACCACAAGACAAAAGTAAAATTTACAAGATTAGTTTTTGTATACCATAAATCCGAAACACCCAATTAGATTTTGGTATAAACAATCAGATAAATATATGGCATCATAATAATAAGGAAAACTCACGCGGTGACCTGCAAAAATAATGTATCCCATTTCTTGAACGATGCATGGGCATATGTGCGCCGCACGCTGCTGTTTGTTCAAAATGTCCACCCCTTTCCCTAATACACAAGCGGGCCCGTTTACGCATATTGCGCCGCATTTTTATTAAGTAATAAACAAGGTAACCAGGTTGACGAACATTTTTATATGTTTTTGGGATACCAATATAATACGTTAAAAATTAGTGCAATGGATTGTGCTACTGATTCTCAACAAACTACTTTCGGCTTTGTAGTAAACAAAAAATAATGTATATGGAAAAAAAACAAATAATACGGAAAAGTTATAATTTCATTTTGTTCTTATCTATAAATTTACCTATAAAGTAGACAAATGCCGAAAATGTTAATGTCAAAAGAGTTTTCATGCATGTGGGACGCGGAATATCCATAGGAAGAATGTCTAAAGAAATTTTTTAACCGACTTCAAAAAAAGAGGAGGTTAACAATTTGTCGGAAACTTTTATTTATTTATGTTACCCGATTACGTGAAGACGCCTGGACTGATTCGAGAAATTCTTGTTTTGTTTAAAAGGGTATACTTCCCAGGTTGTCCCATTGGCACCAAGTCAGAATCTGATGATGGGATCTCAGAAAAATCAAAGTTAACCCTCAAATATTATAGAGACACATAATTTGTTTTTTATTGAAGTTAGTGTACTTTTTATGGATTAAAAAACTTTAACTATTTTCTATCTTTACTTGTTAGTGTCCATACTTTGTGTAATTTACCTCAATCTGTACATTTTTTTATTTTATTATGTGACATTTGCCAAAATTAAGGAATTGTTCCTCCACAAAGACCATTGAAACAAGAAGAAGAATGAGTTATTGTCAAACTAGTGGTCCCTGGCAGACATTCTTCCTTCCTTCTCTGTGGACTAAATTTTTGTTGAAAATAAGAAATTGAGATTTCGACAACAGCGCCACCTAAATCTAAAACTATCCTATCTTTTAAGTTGGACCCAACCACACACAGAACTTCATTGAAATTGGTTGAGTGGTTTCAAAGTGTATAACAGAAATGGGTATAAACAATTTTTGGATAGAAAGCAGATCACATGTAATGCTCTTTTTTAAACCCATTTTTTTTCCGGTAAACTACAAACCGCACTAAATATTTACCCACTGGCTTTTTGCTCATAAATTTGTTTTAAAAGCAGTAAACTGACTCATAAGTACATACTTGAATTTATTTTGTTATTTCCTTATAAAGAGAATGGTGAAGAGCAAATCCAGTTTTATCAAGGTTTACTTGGTGGAAAATGTATTTGCATAGTAGTTCATAATGTTACTACCTTAACAGCCTCTGTGGCGTAGCGGACGAGTGGCCGGTTAAGAAATGGTAGGCCGTGGGTTCAATTCCTGTACCGAGGCAAATGTTTTTGTGAAATATGGATGTTTATTTTTCCGGTATGGATGTTGTGTTACCGTAGTCCCCATAGTTCTTAATACCTACAATATAGGTGTGACCTAGTGTGATGTGAGGACTTTGTGTAACTGTTGGGTGTATTTATGCTGAAGGAACTGAAAATTAGAGATGTTATGGATTTGAAATTTCGGATCTGGATGTGGATACGGATATGGGAATAATATTATATCGGTTTCGGATACGGTTACGGATATTAAATTATTTCGGATTATCCGTTAGTTTCGGATTGTTTCGGTTATGGATATTAGGTTTTGAAGAAATTGTAAAAGTAAAGAACAAATAGCTTTATTTCTAGTTTATCATTTGGTATTATTTTATGTAAGTAAATGTAATCCCACAAGAGTAAATGACTGACAGGCTATGTCTAAGTAATAGAAATAAATATAATAAATGCATTGAGATACGCGCGCGGCTCGTGTGTCGGTTCGGCCAGGCAAAAGCAAAAACCAGTCCTAACGTGTCTCAATTAGAAAATCCGAAATTATTTGAAACTTTTATATCAGATTCGGTTACGGTTAAGGATAGAATTTTATTTCGGATATCCGATAGTTTCGGTTACGGTTACGGAGCTCCATAACATCCCTGCTGAAAATAAACCCAAAATATTAAAAATACCCCATACATGAATTACAACGGGTGACTCTTTACTACCTATTTTACTATATTTACTTGTTATTGTCCATACTTTGTGTAATTTATCTCTATCTGAACATTTTAAATTTTATTATGTAACATTGGCATAATTGTCGAATTGGTCCTCTGCAAAGATCATTGAAACAGGAGAAGAAGAAGATTTCTTACGTTAATGTGAATATAACATACATACATATACACTCACGCCTGTAATCCCTAAAAGGGTAGACAGAGGTGTAACCAGTACACTCACTTTTCGCCAAATTTCGGTCCCATAATGTGATAGGGGGCGAGCCTATCGCCGTACCCGGCACAAATTCGAGACTCCGGGCTAATACTGAGAATTTCTAGCTAGAAAAACCCAATATCACTTCACCCGACCTGGGATCGAACCCGAGACCTCAGCACAGGAATCGTAACGCATGCGCAATTACAACTGCGCCACAAAGGCAGTGAATATAACAAATTGACATAAAACGGAATTTTATGCATTTTATCGCGGTTAATTTGCTTTTTAACACGACATTCTGAAAGCTTTACAGCCTTTATGGTCACCAGGTGAACTGAGTTGTATGTGGTATAGTGTCTTTCGCTACTTGATACTCTAACTGGACCGCACTGCGCCTTGCAGGTTATCCACATACTTGTCAAACATACTTCAATTTCTATTGCATCTAATTCCAGTGATCAGATAGACAGCAATGACTTAAGTAATGAGACGGACCTCTTTGCTTGTGACAAGACAGACTCTATATCAAGCAGCCCCGATGACAGACCAACTGCCACTTGTGAGAAGTACATTAATATCAATAACAATGAGGAATTGAAGAAGAAGATGGATGTTACGTATAAGAAGCCGAGGAAACGGTGAGCCTTGATTTTTTTTACATACATACATATACACTCACGCCCGTAATCCCCGAAGGGGTAGGCAGAGGTGTAACCAGTACACCCACTTTTCGCCGAATTTCGGTCCCATAATGTGATAGGGGGCGAGCCTATCGCCATACCGGGCACAGGTTCCAGACTCCGGGCTAATACTGAGAATTTCTAGATAGAAAAACCCAATATCACTTTACCCGACCCGGGGATCGAACCCGAGACCTCAGCAAAGCAGCAGTCGTAACGCATGCGCAATTACAACTGCGCCACCGAGGCAGTGATTTTTTTTATTGAAGTGATTAAGGCATGTAGGGCACTTTTGGCATTGAAGTCGCGGACTGCCACGCTCAGATTATCTTACTTTTGACATTAGCATATGAAGTTCTATAATTTTTGACATGCAATCATAAACAAAAAAAAGGATGTGTGCAATTCACACACGGTATAAGTGAAACTTCAGAAAAGTTACCTACGAGTAAGCTTTGTAATACGCAGGCACATACACGCGTATTCACACACATACTAAGTACTAACTACTAAAATATTTCAAAACCATTAAAGAACTACGTCAATAACAGTAACCGATTCGATTCCACTCAATCCCACTCAACCCGGCTCGATCATACTCTCTCTCATTCTTAGTCCTATAGATTTATGTGTTTGTCTCTTTTTACTGTCGCTTTTCCGTTTCATCGAGTTTCAAATCACAACGATTCTAAAGAAGTTTCATGGACAGTTTCAAAAAATAACATAGTAATTCCAAAGTTGAAGTTTTCATTTCTGCCGGTAGTCCCCATACCTATATACACAGTCAGGTCATAAGTATTGTCACACAGTAAAAACTTTTATTTTAGAATGCTGGCCACAAAAAAGTTTATTGAATTCGAATTTCAAATTGTTCATGAAAATAAAAATGTATACTTTTTAGAATTTTACTCATTTTTAAATATGGAGTGGACGCTTAAAGAAGACCGTGTTGCAGTAATTGCGTTGCATCGTTTCGGTTACGCGCCAATTCAAATTTTTGACATACTGAAAAATTTGAATATAACCAAAAGATTCGTTTATCGTACCATCAAACGATTCAATGAAGACTCTAGTGTAGATGACAGGGCAAGAAGTGGTCGCCCTCGGTCTGTTAGGACTCCAGCAGTGATAAAAGCTGTGAAGGCGCGAATTCAAAGAAATCCCAAACGTAAGCAGAAACTGTTGGCCCTTCAGATGGGGTTAAGCAGAACCACGGTGAAAAGGGTGTTAAATGAAGACTTAGGGCTTCGGGCATATCGAAGAAAAACAGGACATCGTTTGAATGCTCGTCTAATGGACCTGAGACTGAAGAGATGCCGCGCTTTGTTGAAGCGGTACGCGGGAAAAAAATATCGGGAAATTCTTTTTTCAGATGAAAAATTTTTTACCGTAGAAGAGAGCTACAACAATCAAAATGATAAGGTGTACGCACACAGTAGTGAAGAAGCGAGCAACCGTATTCCGCGTGTCCAACGAGGTCATTTTCCATCCTCGCTCATGGTATGGTTGGGAGTTTCTTATTGGGGCTTAACAGAGGTACATTTTTGTGAGAAAGGTGTAAAAACGAATGCAGTTGTGTATCAAAATACAGTCCTGACGAACCTTGTGGAACCTGTTTCTCATACCATGTTCAATAACAGGCACTGGGTATTCCAACAAGATTCGGCGCCAGCTCGTAGAGCGAAGAGCACACAAGACTGGCTGGCGGCGCGTGAAATCGACTTCATCCGGCACGAAGACTGGCCCTCCTCCAGTCCAGATTTGAATCCGTTAGATTACAAGATATGGCAACACTTGGAGGAAAAGGCGTGCTCAAAGCCTCATCCCAATTTGGAGTCACTCAAGACATCCTTGATTAAGGCAGCCGCCGATATTGACATGGACCTCGTTCGTGCTGCGATAGACAACTGGCCGCGCAGATTGAAGGCCTGTATTCAAAATCACGGAGGTCATTTTGAATAAACTTTAGTGTCATAAGAATCTATGTTTTGTTAAGTTCATTTTGGTATATAAATGGTTACATAATGAATAAACTTGTTTCAATTATTTTATATTAAACATGTGACAGAATTTATGACCTGACTAGGTATATATATTAATATATATTATTAATATATATATAATTATTCCTTTGTGTTACATACAACAATAGTTAACATACACCTACATTAAAACTACTGAGGTTTATAGTGATTTGGCGCTAGTGTTAAAAAAATTGGTGAGTTCTTCTTATGCAATGGTTCCTGGCCCACAAAAATTAAAAGATCTCACTAGCTGCCAACTTCAACACCGTTCAACCGATTACTATTAATCAAATTTACTTTATATGGCAGTGCAACGCATGCCAGGTACATTTAGTATTATTTAAAAAAGGTTTTTTAAATCATGAAAAGTACACTGACTTCAATAAAAAACAAATTATGCGTCCTAATAAAATTTGAGGGTAGCACTCGATTTTTCTGAGAACCCATCATCAGCTCCTGACTTGGTGCCAATGGGACCACCTGGGAAGTATACCCTTTTAAACAAAAAAAGAACTTCTCGAATCGGTCCAGGCGTCTTCGAGTAATCGGTGAACATACATAAAAAAAAGACTCCAACTAATTAAGAACCTTCTCCATTTTTTGAAGTCGGTTAAAAATAAAACACATTTTAACTCTCTGTCTATTTGATATTTCAACTGAGACTATTTGAATAGTTTTGTGTGTGAAGACATTTTCAACTATTGCAGGTTCCGTAAACGTGTCAAGAAGTCCCAATCGAAGAACCGCAGTGACTCGGACGCGTCCAGTGATGAAGCCCCACTGAGTCGTATAATAGAACTGGACGCTAAATGTGTGAAATCCAACCAAGTGGAGCCGCACAGTGTCATGGGAGTGCCGAATATTGTCATTGTTGCTAGTGAGTGCTTTTAGCTTCAGAAAATGTATATTTATGTCAGATAAACTTTTATTAGATGGACTGCCTTGGCGCAGTTGTAATTGCGTACGATTCGACAGCTGTGCTGAGGTCCAGCAATGAGGTCCAGCTGTATCAGGGTTTTTCATGGCGATAGGCTCGCCCCCTATCACATTATGGGACTATAGTAAATTCGGCGAAAGTGGGTGTACTGGTTACATCTCTGCCTACCCCTTTGGGGATTACAGGCGTGAGTGTATATGTATGTACTCAGTATGAGCCTGGAGTTTGGAATTGTGCCCGGTATGGTGATCAGTTAAAATAATACTAGCCCTGTATTATACATTGTTCCGCTGTTGGGCACGGGCCTCTACTAATGAGAGGAGTTAGGCCTTAGTCCACCACGCAGGCCTTATGCAAGTTGGTAGATTCCACACATCTTCGAAATTCTTATTCAGTATTCTCAGGTATGCCGGTACCCTCATGATATGTTTTTCCTTCACCATTTAAGTAAGTAATATGTAATCGAAAAATACAAGCCAAAATCAACTTTACTTCCATAAAATTAACGTTACAAATATGCTTAATACATACGTCAATAAGGGTGATTATTGCCAGTTTGGCCAAATATGTCCAGATTATACTTGAGTGGTTAAATGTCATTTGGGCAGTTTCACAGCCTGCCCAACTTCTAACTAAGCTATGCTTTCTTTAACATATAGATTTTATTTAACAAAAAAAAAAGTGTGTGCAATTCACACAAGGTAGAAGTGATTCTCGATCCCACTCAAATCCAATTTTTTTTAATATAGTCCGACAAACGAGCCAGTGGGTCACCTGATATTAAGTGATCTCCACCGCCCATGAACATCCACAATACTGAAAGTATCCCCTCGAATATATATTCTGTCTCATTCTCTCGTAGGCTTAGTCCTAAAGATTTATGTGTTTGTCTCTTTTTCGTTTCATCGTGTTTCAAATCACAACGATTCTAAAGAAGTTTCACTTCAAAAACATTTTTTTAGATCTGAAACCCAAACTGTACACTCCGGAGAAGAAGTCACTCAAAAATACAGAGAAAACCGCCATTAAAACCATAGACACGCCTAAATCGGAAGAAGCTGACACAAACATAGACAAGAGTGGAGTGGCAGATTTGTCTATGAGAAACGAGAAGGGTGCCAGTGTAGAGAATAAACAATGCACAATGTGCAGTTTGTCTTTTAGAGGAGAGAGGGGATTAAGGTTTGTATTGATTCTTCCATAGTTTTTTTTGTGACATAAAGTTAATTTAAATAGTGTATAATATTAGCTTTTTCCCCCGACTTCATTCGCTTTGAATGAGTTAATTTTTTTTTATAAAGAACGTCGCCGGTCGTCGTCTGTCAGCCATATTGGGAAAATATGACACAAAATTACCAAAAAAATCTGTTGATCCAATCTTCTCAGGATCAATTTCATCAAAATCGGTTCAGCCGTTTTGCAGTCCATAGGGCACATACATACATGACAAACATATACAATGATTGTTTATAGAAAAATGTTCTACATAGGATGCAGGGGAAATAAATGTTTAAAACCTATTTTTCCATGTTGAATAAATGAGAAAATTCTAGATTTGATTTTAATATTAAGAGCTCAAATTTTGACAGAATTTTGTTTATAGCATAGGTAAAGATAATAATACTAGCCCTGTATTAAACATTGTCCCACTGCTGGGTACAGGCCTCCTCTACTAATGAGAGGGGTTAGGCCTTAGTCCACCACGCTGGCCTAATGCGGGTTGGCAGACTTCACATACCGTCGAAAAATTCTCAGATATGCAGGTTTCCTCACGATGTTTTCCTTCACCGTTAAAGCAAGCGATAATTAACATTTTAATACACACATTACTTTAGAAGAGTCAGAGGTATATGCCACTTGGGTTTCGAACCTACGACTTTCGTCTTGGCAGTCCGTACCGCAACCAACTAGGCTATCACTGCTGTAGGTAAAGATAATTTGACATATATATGAAAAAAAAACATTTTATTTTGATACACCCTAATAGATTAGCTCTATGTTTTGTTTGGGGGGTGTGAAGCTGGTCTATATTTGTTAGGCCTTAGTCCACAATGCAGGTTGGTATACTTTACGATCATGCTGTTATATAAAAAAAACTGTACACAGTGCTTAACCTCAATGGTCACTTTTCCCCCGACTTTACGTATGTGTACGGCAAAATTCACCAAAAGACCAAAAGTAGCTAAAAAGGTGTCCTATTGGCACATTGAGAAATTGATTTTCCATTATTTAGTTCTGCTGTGAGTAGATGTGATCGCAGGCCGGCATGATTGTGTTGAGTCGCGGTGGATAGATTGTCTCTCGCTACTTGACACTCTAACTGGACGGCAATGCGCCTACCATCAGGTGCAGTGTGGTCACCGTGCCGTGCCAGGATTTGATATATTAAAAAAAAATGTGTCTTTGTTATGTATAATGTGTATTATGATGAAAAAACTCACGAAAATATTTAATTTCAGACGTCATATGGCCATGTCACATATTGTGGATGAAATGATAAAGTCCCAAACGGAGCAACGACGGTCAAAACCAATATAAAACGGTAACATACGGGCTGGTTGCCATTTTATTATATAAATATATCTTTAGGTTAGAGGCGAGATTGTGTTGACGAGTTTGACATGATTATGCGGGCTGAAAAAAAGTGAGGTTTTTTTTATTTAAAAAAAGAAGCAGTATGTGTTTTTTTTGTTTCCTAACTTCCACTAATGCTCAATTTTTGGCTAAAGTATAGAGTAATAGCTCCAAAAATATTATTATACTAAACAAAGCTTCAAAATAGTGGGATTTTGCTGGTAAAGAGTGAGATTTATTGGAAAATTTTCTCTTTAGTCACATTTTGGAGCACCCCTTATATTTTTATTTTTGTATATAGGCTATTTTGTGTCTTCATTTCAGCCTGGATAATTGTGTTCTGAGTCTCGTGAAAATCTGAAAATTTTTTGGTCTTATTGGGCTAACATGCGTATATAGATTATACAAATCGAAATTCAAAATGGCAACCGGCATTTTTTATTTAAAAAGAATACATTTTTTAGTGCTAAAGCTAGGAGAAAAAATTAAGATAAAATCTTTATTGGTAAGTTGATGGATGGATTGTAGTTACGAGGTTTGATGGTGCTTCTGTTATTTCATATTAAATATGGCTACTTAAGTAATGGTAAATTTAAAGAAAAACTCCTAATAGTCTAATAAGACTGACCCCATACTAGGTGAACCCCGTAACATGGGTAACTACGGTCCCACAACATTTGAAAAAAAATTGTTGATAAGTTTTGTCCTGGTACGGGAATCGAACCCGTGGCCCCTCGTTTCATAGTCGGCTATTCCCCATTGCGTCATGGAGGCGTAATTTTTTGACAAATTTGGGTCTGGGTCACACATGAGTTAAATCATGTTTTCGACTATGTAGGGTTAGTGGACTGTATGGAAAAAAATGTGAACCTTTTTGTATCCAGTTTAGGAAAAATGATTATGAAAGATTTGTGAGTTCAAAAAAAAAATTATAATTTAAAAAAATGACAATTTTTTAAATAAAAAAAAATTTGGGTCTGTGTCACACAAGACAGGTTGTGTAACTCATTTTACGACTTGTAGCGTTAGGGAAGTGAAAGGAAAAAAATGATCCTTTTTTGTATTCAATATGATTATAAAATCTTTGACTGTTTGTTTCGATAAAAAAAATTGCAAATTTAATAAAAAAAGTATTTATAAAATAACAGAAGCATCTGGCAAGAGGCAGGGTCAAAATATCTGTGATCAGAATGGCATAATGTGATTGTAGTGTATTATTGGAAATATTAAGGACTTGTATGGCGATTGGCTTGTTCAAAAAATGTGTTCGTGTTTGAAACGAATATAAAAAAACATTTTTATAAAAAAAAAACAAAAAAATTAAAATATTCATGTAAGTTATCTAAATACTTACAAAAATGATATGATGGTTTATTGTATCAGGTTTCTTTGAAAAAAAAAGCGTGGCATCGAAAAATATTTGCCCATTCTTTCGGTTTGTAATGTCCATGATATATTTTTTGAAAAAGCAAATCTGCGGGTAAGTTTTTTAAAAGTTTCGGCCGACATTGAGTACAAAATTTTTAAAGAATAAATGTCTTTTTAAAATTTTTCTCGTAGGAATTCGTATTAGGTATATTAATGTTTAAGATTTTTTGGACATAGACGTCTGTGTGTCCCGCGTTTATTGAAGGTAGAATGATGGGAGTAATAATGGGCAGTGGTGTTGCAACAGTAAAGTTTGAATTTTAATACTGAATAAGGAATAAACTAGCAGAGTGGTTTAAACAAAGTATCAAAAAGTTAATTTGGTTTAAAGCGTAATATTTTTGATCACATTGAAGATCTGTATATATGTTAAAAGATTAGGTAAAATAAAACACGAAAATGCATTGCATTCAGCAAATCTATGCCATTTTTTGGCATATTTTTTTATTAGTGTGTTTGCAACATACGTTTATAAATCCTAACGCGTTAACGATATAATAAATAAAGCTTACAAAACTACCATAATGGTAGGTTTTTATTAAGTTGCAACACCACGCCTAGTGGTTTAACCGCTATGTTGCGTGTAACGTACACAACATAAAAAATATTTGGCGATATTTACGTCATTTTGTTTTATGTCTCGCGGTGTTATTTTTTTTATAAATAATATGGTAAGGGTGTTGCAATATTGAAAATTGTCGAGTCGAAACTGTCTTAGTGTTTTTTTTAACGTTTAAAACGATTGTAGATGTAAAACATCTTTGTAGGTTTGGAATTGGGGACAGATTTGAAACAAATGCAATATTATTTACAGTATTGGGGCTAAGCTAAGCTTTGTATTTTTAGTGAATACTGCCACTATGGCCGATTTTTTGGCTTTTTAAGAAGCTTCGCGCGTATTAGAGTTGGGCTACGATGTTTCTCCAGTACTTTGACACTAGACCCTCGACCGCTTATTCACCTTCTTGCCCATGGTGTAGTGTGAAGAAGCAGGCCGGCATGATTGTGTTGAGTAGCGGGGGATAGATTGTCTCTTGCTACTCGATACTCTAATTGGACAGCATTACGCTTACAGTTGCAGTGTGGTCACTTCGCACAATCCTAACACACTTTAGGGAACATAGCCATACTACGTGACCAATTTAAAAAAAAAATTAACCCCCTCCCCCCTCTCGGTGACCACCTGTAGTATACTGAGACACCCCTCCCTCTCTAGTTTTCACGTCGTCATTCATAAATATGGTTTTAAATATTTTTTTACGAACAGGAAGTTAAAAAAACACCTGTGAGTATAATACAATCATGCTGGCCTGCTGTGTAGCTTTACACTACGCCTAAAGGACCCAGGATCATAGGAAATCACTCTGATATCCATAGCATATACAAAAATAATGAGGTTTGGAGACAGAATGGAGATTTGAATATCCAGAATTTTTAATTATATCTATGAATCACTAACACAGTTTCGACCTATATATGTATATTTTTGTTTTTTCATTACGGTGCTAAGTTTTATTGAAGATAAATATTTCATATTAAATAAGTAGTTTTAGAATAGATATGGCAAATGGAAGATCTTTTAATGAGCTAGTCAATGGAAATGTCGCTGTAGAGTGTATTTTGAAAGATAAATGTTCCTAATTCATCGCTGGGGTAAGTTGGTTTGGTAACACTTGGATTTGTGTTAGCGTTAAATAAGTTAGAGAAAGGATATTTTCACTATTTTTGTTATTAAGAACCCTTATTAAAGTGGTTTGGTCATGTATTAGGAATCTACTTGGGGTAAACAACTTTAAAAGGGTCATTTTTTACGCTGACAGATGTGTTAAAAATTACAATGTCTTGCAAATGGGTTCTGCTAAGTTCTAAGTACAGAGCGAGTAAGTTAGGGGCCATCTACATATCACACGTAAAGGGCAGGGGAGGAGGTTGATGAAGTGTGACATTGTGTGACAAGGGGTGGGAGGGGTCCTAATTTGCGCGACGTTACTTTTAAAAATGTTTGATGTTGATTTTATATAAAAAAAGTTCAATTGAAATTAAATTAATTACGGATCTGTTATTTTAATTTAATAATTTTTAGGTGTAAAATTGCAAAAAATATGTCGTCGTCACACTAAGGAGGGGAGAGTCTCGTAAATATGGCCGGCTGCGACAAGTACGAGGGAGCGTTAAAAAAATTATGGAATTCGTGTGACGTAATTTATGGATGGCCCCATATTACTAAATAAAAAGATGTTTTTTTATTTTTCTTGGCATTTTTGTAGCGCGATTTTAAAATTGTATTGTTGCTTTTCAAACTTTTGATAAAGTATTAACCGATTATTTATACATGGAATATTTAGACAGTACAAAAACAGTTTGTTAGCATTTATCATTGGCTGGAGGATAAACGAATGATTTCACACAAATTTCAAATTATATTTACTCAGACGTGGTGCTCAGGGCCACAGTCAAACAACAGATCATGTTTTTGTGTTAATAAATATGAATTAATCGAGCTGTCAAAACTGTCAAAAAACAAAATATAAAAACTGTTTTTTGTTTTTTTATATCCAAGTGTGCCTCCAACGGAATATACTTGCCATATGATGTCCAGTGATTACAATTGTTTTAAATTACATATCAACGTGAAGAAATAATTATTCGAAAAAGAAAATAGAAAAAAATGGGACTAAGTGGAAAATGCAATGACTAAATTGTATTGTAATATTTTTCGGTTAATAGTAATAAGACATTTCTTACATAAAAAAAATTTTTGTTAAACTAATTTGAAGTTCTAATAATGTTCTTATAATAAATATGAGTTGTTGGTTTGCATTTTTGAAAAAGAGTTGTTGAGTTGAATGTTTAAAATCACGCTCCCTTTTTTAAAAACAATAATTAATTGACTGTTTTAATTGTGACAGGATAAAAGTCAGACAAGAATTAAAATTAGCAACCGATATTTTCGTTATTTGATTAAACGCTTTGCTCCCATATTTTGGATAAATACGCATTTAATGTATGGTCAGCAAGTTTCGCGCTAGATTCGTTTTCGCATTTCCCAAAATGTTGGTTCTGAAAGCTAATTACTTAAAATAATGAAAACTTTTCATATTTTTTACGCCAAATTCGAAAAATAATTTCGATATAATTTTTTGTGGTAACAAAGTAAAAAATGTTTTTTTTTCTACTAACAAGTTTTTTTGTATTTTTAAGACATTAGAGTTTTAGATCGGATATTTGCAGCATTGTAAAGTCGGGGCCATAAGCATTTGAAAAATATCGTCTTCCCACTGCGGTCTTTGACCCAATTGGCCCATAATTGTTGAAATGATCTCTATTATTGTGTCATTTGTCTCTGGTGCAATTTTTGTTGCCATAATGTTATAATCTTTTATGTTTAATTGTATTCGAGTACATGCGTTAGTGCAATCTTATATTTTGCTCATAAGTTCGCGAAGTGATGTGACGAAAATTCAGACATGATTAAAATTAGTTTTGAAAAAAAAATTACAATATTTTTTAAAAAAAGTTTTTTTAAATTGTTATGTAGTGAAACATTTATAAAATATTGACTTTTTTTTTGACAAAACATATCTAATTGTATTTATAGTTTCATATATTTATATAAAAAAATAATAGTAGATTTTTTTCACAAATAAGTGAATACTTATATCCAATTACATTTGGTTTTAATATTGAATTGAATAATAATGTAAAAAAAGTTTTTTTTCTGTATCATATCTGTTTATTGTGTATAAGCGCATACCACATTCGTCGCATCGCTTCATTTAGGGTTATTATTAAGTTTCAGAAAGTACAGTGACGTGTGTAAGTGGATATATGTTATGTTCCTGGATGTGAAAGTTTTGTTCATTATTTAAGATATTGTTAAATAAAAAGTGACTAGTCGGTTGTGTCTTTTATTTATGTATCCATGATGACTGCCTCGGTAACGACTGCTGTGCTGAGTTTCGATCGGGTGAGTGATATTGGGTTTTCTATCTAGAAATTCCTCAGTATTCGCCCGGAGTCTGGAATCTGCCCGTATGGCGATAGGCTCGCCCCCTATCACATTATGGGACCAAAAATTGGCGAAATTGGGTGTACTGGTTACACCTTTGCCAAACCCTTTGGGGATTACGGGCGTGGGGTATTCCAGACACCGCACCGATACTGATTTATGTATCCATGATTCAATCCTTTTATCTTGGCACGGCAAACACTGCACTTGATGGTAAACAGTGCCGTCCAGTTAGTGTATCAAGTAGCGAGAGACAATTTATCCCTCGGTACTCAACAAAATCATTCCAGCTGTGTGGCGTCTTTACACTATGCCTAAACGACCTAGATTTTTTTTTATCAGGAATATATCGAGGGTTGGGGGGCTAACATTTCAATTTTGAAAAGTTATAGGGTAAAGGTTTCAAAGTTTTTCTGAAAAAAATTACTATAAAAATCTATTGCATGGATTTTAGTAGAATTAATATATTACATGTGTAAGCACGTACTGCATTTATGACTTTTTCATGCATTATGAGCTACCTTTTCTAAAATAAAGAGATTTTCTAAAGAGGTATGCTGAGATGGTTTGGCCATATGGAGAGGATGGATGAAAGGCGATTTACGAAAGGTATTTATCGTGCGAATGTGACTGGAAGAGTGGGTAGAGGGCGCCCGAGGAGAACTTATTCCAATCAAATTAACGATATTCTCCTAAAAGGGCAAATCAGGAGTACCTCCAACCGTCGAAAATGTATGAGAAGATGTATGAATGTGGAAGAGGCGAAAGAAGTGTGTCAGGATCGTAGCTTGTGGCAGTCAATAGTCTCTGCCTACCCCCATGGGATACGGGCGTGAGTGTATATGTATGTATTTTCTAAAATAAATGTGCCCTGAAAAACTTAGCCCTGTTTTACGAGTTGATTTGGGCGCCAAAAGACTGCACAATAAATTGAAAGTAGGCTCATAAGATGCCGAAAAATTTGCTAATTCCGAATATGTTTAACTCAGTATTGCAACAATATCGCTTAAACCTAATAGCCTATCGTATATATATAAAAAAGGGCTGGAGCGATTTTGATGATATTTCCAAGCAATCAAAAAATACCCGAAATAATAAACATTATCTTCGAAATAAGAACCAACTTGAAGTAATTAGGCCAAGCACTAATTATGGAAAGAAGACAATTCTGTTTGAGGGAGCACAACTGTTGAACTAGCTACCGAACAATGTAAAACAGTGAGAGTGTCAATAGTTGTAAAAGTAAGCTAAAAAGCTAAAATTACATATTGCCACAACGACTGCCTCGGTGGCGCAGTTGTAATTGCGCATGCGTTACGACTGCTGTGCTGAGGTCTCGGGTTCAATCCCCGGGTCGGGTAAAGTGATATTGGGTTTTTCTACCTAGAAATACTCAGTATTAACCCGGAGTCTGGAATGGTGCCCGGTGTGGCGATAGGCTCGCCCCCTATCACATTATGGGACCGAAATTTGGCGAAAAGTGGGTGTACTGGTTACACCTCTGCCCACCCCTTTGGGGATAACAGGCGTGAGAGTATATGTATGTATGCCACAACGAGAACCAGAGACTAATTTATTATAGTCAATTTCTTATGTATCTCATTCTAAGTGAAATGTAAATTTCTTATGGGAATAATAATACAAGCCCTGTATTAAACATTGTCCCACTGCTGGGCACGGGCCTCCTCTACTAATGAAAGGGCTTAGGCCTTAGCCCACCACGCTAGCCTAATGAGGGTTGGTAGACTTCACATACCTTCGAAATTCGTATAAGAATTCTCAAATATGCAGGTTTCCTCACGATGTTTTCCTTCACCGTTCAAGCTAGCGATAATTAACATTTAATACACACATAACTTTAGAAAAGTCAGAGGTGTATGCCACTTGGGTTTCGAACATACGACTTTCGTCTTGACAGTCCGTACCGCAACGTTATGGGGATAAAGTTTTTAAACCTAATTATCTTTAGATTCAGGGTCGGCAACGCGCATGTGACGCTCCTGGTGTTACCATAGGCTACGGTAACCACTTACCATCAGGCGGGCCGTAAGCTTGTTTGCCACCATCGTGGTATAAAAAAAATTGCCGAGTGATAGTTACAGTAAAGTTTTTTTTCTTGCGATCTGATCAACAGAATTACTTTTTTGGTACTTTTCACTTATTTTTTCTACAATTCTAAATTACGGGTGTACTAGTCGGTATGAAAAAATACTAGAATAATAAAAATATTGCTTTATTTACATATTAAAATACATACATTTAAAAAATATGATTAAAAATCTTAATAATTAATGTCAAAAACTTATATTGCATAAAACATTGGCTGTTTGGAAATATTGTAGTTTTAATTACTAGCTTCTATTTCATTTGACACCACAGATAAAAAACACAAAAAAACAAATATGTTATGAAAATCCGCATCTGTAAATGTGGAATCAGAAGTATCCGCATTCGTAAATGTGGAATCAAAAATATCCGCATTCGTAAATGTGGAATCAGAAATATCCGCATCCGTTAATGTGGAATCAGAAATATCCGCATTCGTAAATGTGGAATCAGAAATATCCGTAAATGTGGAATTAAAAACGCATACTCAACGCAAAAAATTAAGTTAATTGTTTTTACTTTTTAATTCTGTGAAAGCAGATCGTGAAATGTAAGTAATTTGTGAAAAATAAGATAAAACAACACTGTTAGTCACCTTAAAGAGTTAAAAAATCCACATTTTGCATCGCAAAAATCTGATTTATTTTTCACACTGAAAATTATTACACGTGTAAAAATATGACTGCGACTTGCGGAATAACATAAATTGCATAATGCCTATATCACTTAAGTGGTAAACAGAGATGCAACGATAGCATCCAGAAGAACTTATATTAGAAAAATATAAAGTCTGAAGTAATAAATGCTGCACCTCAGTCGTATATGTATTTGAAAAAATAGACATCCTTATTTTCGACTATTGGGTAACTACTCTATACAGCGTGTTCCAAAAGTCGACTTCAAGCCGGAACCGGGTGAAACGGCAAGTCATACCGGTTATCAGGAAAATATAAAAAAAATCCTGAATATCATGTTTTTAATAGGTATTTAAAAAAAATTATATTATATAATTCTACACCTTTTCATCCGGTTCCGGCTTGACATCGACTTTTGGGACAACCTGTATAACAGTATCGTTTCCGGTGTTTATTTTGTACAATATTAGATATGCAACCGAAAATAATACGCAAACGAAACTTTTTTGTGAAAATAGCATCAAAATTGCTTGAAAAATTAGGTAATATTTATTTAAAATATTGGTATGAGCAAAAATGGGTGCGTAGTGGGATCATCTCACTATCTCCCTCGCACAACGGCACAGTAATGGACATTCTGAGAGGTGACGTCACGGCTCATATCATGCATCCTTTTACTGTCATTTGACAATTACCCCTTCCAGCAGTTGTGAATGGCGTCTAATTTCCTAATTTTTGTTCGGATTCATAAAATTATTTCGATAATAGGTTTTATGTGATGTAACATGTTGATTAAAATAATACAAAATCTAACTACCTTATGTACCAAGCATTGGCCATTACATTGGCCTAATATTTGTAACAGATACGTCATAAAACAATACTTTTTTATAGATTCATAATAATAATGTAAATCTTAAGCTAATTTTCTTTTAGCACCATATGTTATAATTTATATTGGTTTTCTAAGGGCCTGATTTTTTTGCCATAAAATTGTAGATAGTATCTTGTGTAACTAGGGCGGTAACTTGTCGATTGCCCAGGAGAGAAATAGGCTATTTGACTAATTTTCGTAAATGATTTAAAACTATGATTTTGTGAAATCTACTGTATTTTTAATAAAAATCAATGTTAAAGTTTAAATCTCCAAAACCGCGGCAAAAACGCTATTTCTGTAATGGCGCTGATCATATGACACGTGTGACGTCACATGCAAGTAAACAAGCAATAATGATAAGCAAAGCTAAGTTTTATGATAATTGTTTTATCAACAATTATCATAAAACTGCTTCAAAAATAGAATTTATCACCCATCAAACATAAAATGCGAACTAAAATCACTCGAAAAAAACTATGTTTACTTGCGTGTGACGTCACCAGAGTTACAACCAATCACAGATTGTTCACATCACAGATAAAATTAAAAAAAAATGTATTTTATTTCGTTTAATTTGCAGAAAATATACATTATTTTGTTTAAAATTAAGTGAAATGTGGTTTTTTAAGCTATTGTCTAACAGGATGACCACAATTTGCAGTGTATTTTCAATGTTGTCAAATAGCCTATTGGGTAAACGAATGAAGTGAGTGCGCTCATTCGCTAGAGAGTCGATAACACCGCACCGATACTATTTTTATTACAAATGCGGCGATAAATTTCATACAGGCATCAAATTGATCAGTTGGTGATTAGCCGGCTGTGAAACGAAAGGCCGTGGGTTCGATTCCCACACCGGGACAAATGTTTGTGTTACAGATTATTTGTGTCCGGGGTCTGGGTGTTGTGAGAGGGTGCGTCTCTCTAGGTCCCTGATACCCACAACACAAGACTCGTATCTTAGTGTGGGGTCGGGGCTATGTGTGTGACTGTTGGGTGTTATTTATTTATTATCTTCTAATAATCAATTGCCATCTTTTTACGTTCTTTTTTAGTTTTGATCGTCATTTACGTATATTTACTTAGATCGCATGGAAATAAAATGTATTTCAGAACGTTCTTACAGACAAAGTTTTATCATTTAATATAAAAAATACTTACGTCAATTACTATAATGTATATTAATAAATTTGTTTCATAATTTTTTACGCCTTTATTAAAAAAAACATATATAATTTAGTTTCCGATTTTTTCTCGACAATATTATATTTTTACGAAACATCAATTTAAAAAAAAATATAGTTTTTATAAAAATATATTTTCTTTCATTACATAAGGTACACGGACCGCTATTTGGGTCCAAAATACAAATATATAAAAAATACTTAAAAAAAACAGATTTCAATATCACATGACAAAGAGGTTGCCAGCCTCTAAATACCAAAACCATTACGAATTTATCACTTGCGACATTTTTTAAGTGATTGTAAAATCTACCAAAATATTTTATAATACATGTCATATTTTACGGAAGACATGATGTTGCCAACTAAAAACAAAAAATATACTCGTCAACATTTATTGGCAACACACGGTGATACCACGGTAAAAATAACCAAAAATATTTTGGATTCACAATTAGGCTTGCCAGCCTTCGATACACATAAAATACCAAAAATTTTATAAAAGTTGTGGTAACATTTCAACGGCATTTCTTCAAGAAATCCAGCACTTCTTGTGGGTAGGCTTGTCTTGTGGTAGATTTTGTTGCGGAACGCGCGTACTCTAATGGCGTTACTGAGCTGAAAACAAAAAAATTTAACAATGTTATTACTTTTTTCAGCCTTCATGGCGCGTCACGAACCAGTTGAAACGAGAGGCCGTGGGTTCGATCTAATGTTTGTGTGATATTTGTTTCGGTTCTGGGTGTTGTGTGTAGTCCCTCATTGATACCCACGATACAGGTTTGACCTAGTGTGGGGTCAGAACTATGTGTATGACTGTTAGGTGTATTTATTATCATTTTTTTATACAAAAAAGAAGGCAAAAGTTCTCCACCATGCAGCCATGTTTGACTTTGTTTTTCAAATCATGTCTGAAATTGAAATGTCTTCTTCACTTGTTTTTATAATTGACAAGTCAGAGAAGTCATGTGACATGTCCCAAGGCCAAAGACATGTCTGTGGTTTTAATAATTTAAAAATACTAATAATATTAAAATAAAAATTAGTAAATTAGCAAATCTTTATAATTTACTTTTTTATACAACTAGATTAGGAGTCGAAGTCTTTTGGCCCATGACAGCCACAGTGTGGCCAGCTGTGAGAGACCACGGGTTGGATACCCGCACCCAGAATTTTGTGCTATCAACGAATATTGGGTGTTTAGACCAAATGTCAGTTGATATTTAATATTCGCATCTTAAATGTGGGGTCAGGGCCATGTGTGATTGTTAGGTGTGTATTACATTTTCTGCTTATTGACATTATTTCGTAAAAGTGTAACTATTAAACTGTCATGACGGATAGACACGCCGGCGGCGCGTACACTGGCAACACTCGCCGTTCTTGCATGCAATTTTTAACTTTAATGCTATGGAAATAAAAGCTTGTTGCTTTACTCCCGACTTTTTTTTTAATATCCTTCCTGACTGGAGGGGTTAATAACTCGTCATTAGCTACTAAATAAAAAAGAAAATATTTTTTGCTGATATAGCTCGCACCGTACACAGGGTGTTAAACCCGCCATATTGGCAAGTGTGTCGCTCTCCGGGGTCAGCCAGTGTACATCCGGTTTTTGTCAGGGTCTAGAGTTGGGGTACGATGTTCTAAGTACTCTGACACTAGACCCTCGACCACTTCTTCGCCTTGCCCCATGGTGTAGTATGAAGAAGCCACACAGCAGGCCAGCATGGTTGTGTTGAGTAGCGGGGGATAGACTGTCTCTCGCTACTTGATACTCTAATTGTACGGCACTGCACTTATCACCAGGTGATAGGCCACATTGCAGTACCAAGATAAAACACTATGCAAAGATAAAAAAAATGACAAACAGGAGAAAAAAGTACTGAAATGTCTTTGATCGGAGTCTGATGATCAAATGATTTGGATTGAAGATGGCTCACCTCATGTTACGGCAGTGTGCCAAACTCTTCCACAGCTTCCGGTCAACTCCTTTGAACAGCATCATGATTAGTTGTATGTCGCAGTTCGCCGAGTTCACCGCTAGATGGAGCGCCGTGTCGCCGCCTTTCACGTCCTGTGGGTAAAAATAAAATTTATTTACATACATATACACTCACGCCTGTAATCCACGAAGGGGTAGGCAAAGGTAGAGATGGCTAGACAGGCGCCACGGTGCGCCAACTTTCCGGCTGACGCAGGAACTGACGGACCACGGATGTTTCGGTTCGTTCCTGTGTCGGATCGGAAAGGAGGTGTCTGCCGTGTGCCACCATTGTGGCAACTGCCGCTAGGACACGGCCCAACACACGTTGGAGGAGTGCCCAGCCTGGGACGAAGAGCGCAGCGCTCTCAGAGCAGTCGTTGGAGGAGACCTCTCGCTGCCGGCCGTGGCCATGTCGTCCATGGTCGCCAGCCGGAGGTCCTGGCGTGCGGTGGCCCACTTCTGCGAGAGCGTCATCTCGCAGAAGGAGAGTGCCGAGAGGGATCGGGAACGAAATGATCCCTCCCGCCGCCAGAGAAGACGTAGGAGGCGCCGGGTGGACGACTGACCGGCTTCTCCAACCCTGTGGAACGGGGGCGTTTGAATTCCACCACGGTAACCCCTGCCTGTCGTACGAGGCGACTAATTGGGGCCATCGGGGGTCACGGGCTCGCAGCGGGGGGCTGTCAGCCCGAATCGATGCACTCCCAAATTCGGAGCATCGTGCGACCCCGAGATGGACGGCAGCGCGTGTGGTAAGGCCTCGTTCGCTGTCGTTGTTCGGTTCGCGGGGGCTCCTAAGCCCTCCCATGGAGATGGGCTGCTACGCAGCACCGCGCAGGGTTCCGGCAGCAATTCTAGCACTCCTTAGAATACCCCGGGATCGGTCCGTAAGCGCCGAAGAAGGCCACCGCGGGGTTTTAGCTGGTAGTGTCGGGTGGGGTGTACATAGGGGGTAGGGACTCAGCCCAGCGGCTGCCCGGATAGCCATCATCCGGGCGAGGGGGGTGCTGGGTCGTAAGACCGGCTAAGCATAACCGTTTTATTCTTATTCCGCTTCCCCCCGAAGCGGGCGGTAGTAATAAAACGCTTTCCCCGCGACAACAAAAAAAAATTAAAAAAAGGGCTAATGCTGAGAATTACTAGATAGAAAAACCCAATATCACTTTACCCGACCCGGGGATCGAACCTGAGACCTCAGCACAGCGGTCGTAACGCAACTGCGCCACCGAGGCAGTTTTTTAGTATTATGTATTTATTTCAGGTAATTAATGACCCATATTATGATTCTATTAACATTTTACAAATAATAATAATGGTGGACTAAGGCCTAACCCCTCTCATTAGTAGAGTAGGCCCGTGCCCAGCAGTGGGACAATGTTTAATACAAGGCTAGTATTATTATAATAATGGTTTTATATGATTACAACTGCATCACCCAGACAGACATATTTTATTAATTAATTCCGTTTTAACATAAATATTAAGAATAGACTGCCTCGGTGGCGCAGTTGTAATTGCGCATGCGTTCTGCTGTGCTGAGATCTCGGGTTCGATCCCGGGTCGGGTAAAGTGATATTGGGTTTTTCTACCTAGAAATACTCAGTATTAACCTGGAGTCTGGAATGGTGCCCGGTATGGCGATAGGCTCGCCCCCTATCACATTATGGGACCGAAATTCGGCGAAAAGTGGGTGTACTGGTTACACCTCTGCCTACCCCTTCGGGGATTACAGGCGTGAGTGTATATGTATGTATGTATTAAGAATATTTCGGACACATAGTATCTTAAGGCTATACCCTACGCTAATGCCCTTGACGATTTTATCTCGGTTTTTTGAAATGAAGCTTTTAATCGTTGTGATTGTTTTACGATGAAACGAGAATTCTTTCTTGCTGCATTTGCTTTAACATTTTGTGACAGTATTTACAAACAACCATGGAAATACTAAATAAGTAAAAGTTTTTTAACTCATAAAAAGTACACCGACTTCAATAAAAAACAAATTATGCGTCCCTATAAAATTTGAGGGTTTCCCTTGATTTGTCTGAGATCCCATCATCAGATCCTGACTTGGTGCCAATGGGACCACCTGGGAAGTATACCCTTTTAAACAAAAAAAGAATTTCTCGAATCGGTCCAGGCGTGTTCGAGTAATAGGGTAACATACATAAAAAAAAAGATTCCGACGAATTGTTAACCTCCTCCTTTTTTGAAGTCGATTAAAAAGTAATAAAACGCAATTACAACTGCGCTACCGAGGCAGTCGCGTTATTTATTAACCGTTAATTTTACTACTCATATTGTTCCTTTGCGGTTGCGGTACGGACTGTCAAGACGAAAGTCGTAGGTTCGAAACCCAAGTGGCATACACCTCTGACTTTTCTCAAGTTATGTGTGTATTAAAATGTTAATTATCGCTTGCTTTAACGGTGAAGGAAAACATCGTGAGGAAACCTGCATACCAGAGAGTTTTTCGAAGGTATGTGAAGTCTACCAACCCGCATTACAGCGTGGTGGACTAAGGCCTAACCCCTCTCATTAGTAGAGGAGGCCCGTGCCCAGCAGTGGGACAATGTTTAATACAGGGCTAGTATTATTATTATTGTTCCTTACTGACCAAATCAATTATTTGAAACGCTATCACACAGCGTGTTACTAATTACTAATTTGTTGACACAGTCAGCCTGGAGTCACTGATCCTTTATCAAAACAATTCCTCATAATCAAAATATATGTGTTTTGAGTGACTTTAATTAAAATTATTAAATTATCGTAAAAATGACGTCAAGTAGCAAGAATTATTTGCGAAGGATTGACCCGATAAATGTATGAAAATATATGTAAATATGGCAATACCAAATTTTTTTGTTTCAGTATTGCAAGTGTTCTCAAACAATGTACAACTTTTTTAGAAGTGGTAGAGCCACGCTATAGACATATTTGTTTACAGCATGAATGGGCCGGCTCGACCGGGGTAGTACCACTGTCCCACAGAAAACCAACGTAAAGTGACAGTTTACTGTCGCGTTTCGTATGGTAAGTGAGATAACCGGAGGCCCAGATTCCCCCTTCCCTTCCCTAATCCCTATTCCTGTCCTTTAAGGCCGACAGCGTATACATGACACTTTCGGTATTGTGGATGTTCATGGGCGGTGGAGATCACTTAACATCAGGTGACCCACTGGCTCGTTTGCCGGACTATGCTATAAAAAAAAATTAGATAACACAAAAATAGTTTCTACCTATGTACGTTATAGACTTTGAAACCACTCGAGCGATTTCAATGTGTATATATGTGTGGTTGGGTCCAACTTAAAAGATAGGATAGTTTTAGATGTGATGGTTTTTTTTTATCTTAGCACGGCAAAGTGACCGCACTTCACCTGATGGTAAGCGC
Organism: Laothoe populi; assembly: GCA_905220505.1. NCBI lineage: Eukaryota > Metazoa > Arthropoda > Insecta > Lepidoptera > Sphingidae > Laothoe > Laothoe populi. The sequence continues at coordinate 4,449,254 of HG992174.1, read as the reverse complement.
AGTACGGTCCAATTAGAGTATCGAGTAGCGAGAGACGATCTATCCCCCGCTACTCAACACAATCATGCCGGCCTGCGTCTTCACACTACGCCATGGGTAAGAAGGTAAAGAAGCGGTCGAGGGTCTATTGTCAGAGTACTTAGAAGGCCGCAAAATGGCCAACTTTGTACCCCAACTCTAGACCCCCCCAAAAAAATGATGGTTCTGTTATAGAGATCTGAATTTCTTATCAACGATAATTGGGTCCACAGAGAAGGCGGTTTATGGCAGGACAACGTCTGCCCGGGACTAATAGTCTTATGCTAAAATAAGTCGATACACTTTTTAAACTTTCTTAATAAAGAAAAATCACAAAAATATTGCGTATCGGACGCCCGGTACCTCAACTTTATCCAGAGTTCCAATCGTCAAGGTCATAAGCGTGGGGTATAGCCTTAACAGGAATTAAAATGAAGCGTTAACTTATATTTATAAATGAGGGAAATTGTGATTAGGTGAATGAGTTAGTGAATAGATGATGGCGTGAATGAATGATTTCGTAAACATGTTAGATGATTGAATGGTTTATTAGAAATTAGTGAATGATTGGTAATGCGAATGAATGATTTAGTGAGCAGACAATTAAGTGAATGAATGATTACCTACGTAAACGATATGTGAGATGAATGAATATAGTAGATAGGATTGAGTGTATGATTAGACGAATAACTGATTTCGTGAACGTAGGAATGACTTCGTAAACGACATGTGACGAATGAGTGATTGAATGATTTATTTACCCCTTTCCACACGTCAGCTCCTCCGTGGTTGATCAGCACATGTATTGTGTGCAGTCGAGTAGCGCGCGCACTGTGTTGGCTACAACTCACATGTAACGCTGTGTAACCTAAGGATAAAGACATTATCAAAATCTAACACAATTTGTTTCTCGCTACTTGATACTCTAACTGGAATGCGCTTACCATCAGGTGCAGTGTGGTCACTTTACCAGGAAAAAGATAGACTTTCGATGATTACGACAAGAATCTGTATCATCTTCTTTTAACATAGCTGATAGGGACTATAGATGGTATTTCATTTTTATTTTATTTATTTATTTAATAAGGTACACCAACAGCATACATATCTTTAAGTTTAAAATACATTGTGTGTGACAAATGGCTGATATGCATGCCACTTACAGGTATACACAGCATTTAAAAAATATTTTTAACTAACAACAACTTAACATAAACACAGAGAACTTAAAAACTAATAAAAATAATAGGAACTTACGAAATACTAAATATTATTAAACATTAAACAATTAAACAAAAGAATTAACAATATTGTATTTTACATAGTTTTTTTTTATAGAAAACATTTAATCATGCGTCGAATTAATAGAAAAGAAGGCCTTTCTAAAACGAAATTAATTTCAAATTAATATTAATAATACACCCAACTGTCACAGACATAGTCCTGACCCCACACTACTACGAGGGACTACCATAACACCGGTGTAGTGTGAAGAAGCAGGCCGGCATGATTGTGTTGAGTAGCGGGGGATAGATCGTCTCTCGCTACTCGATACTCTAATTGGACCGTACTGCGCTTACCATCAGGTGAAGTGCGGTCACTTTGCCGTGCTAGAATAAAAAAAAAACCGAGGCTCAAGACAAATATTTATGGACCGTACAAACATTTATCTTAACGGGGATCAAACCCGCGGCCTCTCGTTCCACAGTCGGCTACTTGCCCGTTGCGCCATGGAACTACAATTTAGAAATAGGCTATCAGCAGTTAAAATTCCTTTACACTACATTTGTTTGCATGTATTGTACATTTGAAACTTTCTACCAAACTACCTTTCTACTAAACTTCATTTCTATCAAACTGCCTTTCTACTATACTCCTTTTCTACCAAACTACTTTTCTACCAAACTACTTTTCTATCAACCTACATATCTACCAAACTACTTTTCTACCAATCTACATTTCTACTATTTACACTTACCATCAGTGTTGGCATGGTGTATGCGGAACAGCGGTGGTTGGTCGGTATCGTTGCGTACTATTTCAGCCAGTACGGCCGCGTAGGCATCGCCAGCGCGAGCACAGGCGATAACTAAGGTGTCGCCTTGGGCGTCCACCTGAAAGAAAAATAGTTATGTGGTTCAACCAGTCATGTATCATAATGTTCCATTACTAGTTCACACTTCGTTTTAGCTTTTGCCAGCTTCGAACGCCTGGTAGTTATTTTTGAAATCTTAAGCTACTACATCTTTCATTATTATGCGATCCCATAGAAATGCATTTTCCGGGATGAAAAGTAGCCTATGTCATTCTCAGACCCTTAATTAACACTATGCAAAATCACGTCGATCCCTTGCTGTGTGAAATAAAAACAAAAGTATCCCACGGGAACTGTAAATTTTTCCAGGATACAAAGTAGCCGATGTGCTATTCCAGTTATGATAATACTAGCCCTGTATTAAACATTGTCCCACTGCTGGGCACGGGCCTCCTCTACTAATGAGAGGGGTTAGGCAGTAGTCCACCACACTGGCCTAATGCGGCTTGGCAGACTTCTCATACCTTCGAAAAAATCTCAGATATGCAGGTTTCCTCACGATGTTTTCCTTCACCGTTAAAGCAAGCGATAATTAACATTTTAATACACACATAACTTTAGAAAAGTCAGAGGTGTATGCCACTTGGGTTTCGAACCTCAGACTTGCGTCTTGGCAGTCCGTACCGCAACCAACTAGGCTATCGCTGCTATATCCAGATATAGCACAACGAATACTAATATTCTATTCGATACTCCAATAAATGCGAATAAATCGTAATTTCGAATTATTCGCATAGCCCTACTCGCTACTTGATACTCTAATTTAGGGTTGCCAACCCCGAAATTAAAATACCAGGATTTTTAGTTTTTTAAGTTAGAAAAACCAGGACTATCAATATAAAAACAGGACGCATCTTTTGCGAGCCGAGAAAGAAAGTGAAGTGTGCTAATTTTAAAATACAGGACCTTACTAGGGCGCTTTAAAAACCCAGGACGCTGCTTAAAAACTATCCAGGAAGTCCCAAGATACTCTAAAAACCAGGACATGTCCTGGGAAAACAGGACGGTTGGCAATTCTATTCTAATTGGACGGCACTGCGCTTACCATCAGGTGCAGTGTGTTCTTCTGTTGCCGTGCTAGCATAAAAAAAACAAAAAAAACCATTCTTGCGTGATTGAGTAACAAACATCCATCCAAACATTCACATTTATAATATTAAAACATTTCTCACCTCTTGAAACACGCTGTCCTTCCCAGCAGTGATAGTTGAATCGATTTTGATAGCAACTCGTATACACTGCACTATGTAACGGGTAAGCAGAGATCTATGAGGGCACCGGAGCGCTGCAGACTTTAGCAAACTAAGGCCTGTAACAAATAACGAGGTTCATACTTCTGTTTTTTTTTAGCATAGTCCGACAAACGAGCCAGTGGGTCACCTGATGTTAAGTGCTCTCCACCGCCCATGAACATCCACAATACAGAAAGTATCTCGTTGCGCTGTCAACTGTCACTTTACGTTGGTTTTCTGTGAGACAGTGGTACTACCCCGGTCGAGCCGGCCCATTCATGCTGTAGACAAATATGTCTACAGCGTGGCTCTACCACTATGAACCACTATTCTCTCTTGAATTCCTGTTTTTGTGAGATAAAGTCAAGGCCGAAAACATGTAGTACATTTTTTTTTTATTCTGGTGCGGCAAAGTGACCACACTGCACCTGATGGTAAGCGCAGTGCCGTCCAGATAGAGTATCAAGTAGCGAGAGACAATCTATCCCCCGCTACTCAACACAATCATGCCGCCCTGTAATTGCGCATGCGTTACGACTGTTGTGCTGAGGTCTACTTGATCCCCGGGTTGGGTAAAGTGATTGGGTTTTTCTATCTAGAAATTTTGAAAATATCCCTTCGGGGATTGCAGGCGTGAGTTTTTTTTTATCCTGGCTCGACAAATTGACTACACTGCACCTGATGGTAAGTGCAGTGCCGTCCAGTTAAAGTATCAAGTAGCGAGATGTCTATCGCTACTCAACACAATAAAATAAAATAAAAATCTTTATTCATCATGTAGGCATATAAAAAGTTATGACAGGTCAAAACACAAATGGAAATTCTCCATACGGAATGAGTAATTAGGGTTAATGGAGTAGGAACTTGGAATCTACAATCAAGGGCTGGCAGGCAGGGACAACGACGAGGATAGGACTGGAAAAGGAGAAAAGAGGATGACCGGAAAATGAAAGGAAACATGATCTTCGGTAAAGGAAGTGACGGGAGATGATGATCAGGAGAAGGACAGGAACGGGTGGGAGAAGTTGAAAGGAAACAGGACGGATTTGGAAGGAAAGTAAACACTAGTCTAGCTAACCTACCAGCCTTTCACTAACTATCTAAGGTTTTTGCTATACCTATTATTGGAATCAAGCGTAAAACAGCTCGCATGATAGGTCCTGTTAAGTAACTTCCGTGGTACTTTATGTCTGGCTTCTCCAGACGTAAATGTCCTTTCTTGGAGGTTAATACCTCTTTAGTTCAGTATTTGTCTCCCGCTTTGCTATGGAGGGAAGTGGATAGTTTATATTTCCAACTCCTCCCTATATTTCTATTTGATTAATTTCGTTGCGGGATAAAAGTCAGTTATTAAGCATTCCCAGAGACTCGCCGAGTTTCATTACTCGGTGTCTTTTTCGACATGCCATTGTTGATCCCGGCTAAACAGGAGTTACAATGGCGGGTGTGTGGGCGGTATAGTCTCGTTAACTATCTAAGCGATGACGACCCGAAGAAGAAAGGCAGAAAGGAACTACGGGCTTATTTTTTAGTCATTAATTGTAACATTATGCCGGCCTGAGTGAGTGTATGAGTGTATATGTAACTTACCAAAGTCGTGAGCGAACAGGGCAGGCTTCTGGGCCAGTACTCTCTCACATATGAGTGCGAAGAGAGAATACTGGAGATCCTCCTGATCGGCGCCTCTTGATAGACTCAGCAGGATGTTTTGCAGGACACTGTTAAGGATAATTGTAATTGAAATGACATACATACATATATACTCCCGCCTATAATCCCCGAAGGGGTAGGCAGAGGTGTAACAAGTACGCACACTTTCGAGTTTCGGTCCCATAATGTGATAGGGGGCTATCGCCATACCGCGTACAATTCCAGACACCGGGCTAATACTGAGAATTTCTAGATAGAAAAACCTCCGCATAACAGTTGTAACGCATGCGCAATTACAACTGCGCCACCGAGGCAGTCCAGTATGTAGTTGAAATTAGGTGTAATAATGTATTTAGTATTAGTAAAAGCAGCGATAGCCTAGTTGGTTGCCGTACGGACTGCCAAGACGAAAGTCGTAGGTTCGAAACCCAAGTGGCATACACCTCTGACTTTTCTAAAGTTATGTCTGTATTAAAATGTTAATTATCGCTTGCTTTAACGGTGAAGGAAAACATCGTAAGGAAACCTGCATATCTGAGAATTTTTCGAAGGTATGAGAAGTCTGCCAACCCGCATTAGGCCAGCGTGGTGGACTAAGGCCTAACCCCTCTCATTAGTAGAGGAGGCCCGTGCCCAGCAGTGGGACAATGTTTAATACAGGGCTAGTATTATTATTATTATAATGTATTTAGTGCAATATGATGTTGCCCGCCGCTACGCCCGCGTGGAGGTTATTTTTGGAAGAAAAGTTATAATCATGGAGGCATGTTAAGCTATTACGCCTTTCTATATTTTGTGGCCTATGTCATTTTCTGTTCCCTAAACTGCCACTATGCAAAAAATCACGTCGATCCCTTGCTCTGTGAAAAACTAAACTATCCCACGGGAACTGTACATTTTTCCGGGAAAAAAAAGAAGCCAATGAATGTGCTATTCCAGACTAAAATCTATCTCTGTGCCAAACCGGATTGGTCCAGCCGTAGCGTGATTGATTGTAAAATGTTAAATAGTTTAAGCAATTAATATTTGACATTTATTTTACTTTTAACAAAGGATTAGGTTATTCTGGGTTTACTTTTTGAATCTCTAGGATGTGTTTATCCTACTTCCTATTAATATTATAAATGCGAATGTTTGGATGGATGGATTTTTGTTTCTCAATCACGCTACAACGATCGGGTTGAAGTTTGGCACAGAGATAGATTATAGTCTGGAATGGCACATAGGCTAAATGGCCGGTAAAATGTTCAGTTCCCGTGGGATAGTCGTAGTTTTCGCAGAGCAAGAATCGACATGATTTTTTGAATACTGGCAGTTTAGGACACAGGCCACTTTTAATCCTAAAAATGCAGACTTCCTATGGGCTAGCAAAATATAGAAAGGTGCAATAGCTTAAGATGCCTCCATGGATTGCATAAGGTATGCAATCTTCCAAAAATAACCTCCAAGCGGCAACATCTAGTAGGTTTATATGTAAGTTTGAAGTGGTAGAGCCACGCTGTAGACATATTTAACTATAGCATGAATGGGCCGGCTCGACCGGGGTAGTACCACTGTCTCACAGAAAACCAACGTAAAGTGACAGTTCACTGTCGCGTTTCGTATGGTAAGTGAGATAACCGGAGGCCCAGATTCCCCCTTCCGTTTCCTAATCCCTATTCCTGTCCTTTACGGCCGACAGCGCATACATTATACTTTCGGTATTGTGGATGTTCATGGGCGGTGGAGATCACTTAACATTAGGTGACCCACTGGCTCGTTTGTCGGACTATACTATAAAAAAAATATATATATATATATCGTAAATTATTGATTGAAATAATAAAATATATTCTACCCACTACAATATTGTTGCTTTAGGTCAGTTAATTGAAACTCGGTGTAACAAATTACATAATCATTCTATGTATTAGTATTAAATAAACAATACATTATCAGGGGTCATAGGGCATCATAAGCAGTAATATTTATCACTGGGAAAACCATATTAGATATAGATTTGACCAAAAGCCCACACTCAATTATGAATTTTAAGGCACATGGAATAAGGTGGTAGATGGATGAGCGTAGTACATAAGCTTATGCCTATGAAGGGATAGGCAGATATGTTACTTTACACCCAGGATGCGCAAAGCTTACCAGAACCTAGTGGTGGGAGGAACAGGGTGTAAAACCCGCCATAGTGGCACACGCAAGTGTGTCGCGTTCCGGGATCAGCCAGTGTACGTCCGGTTTTTGTCGGGGGTCTAGAGTTGGGGTACGATGTTTTTGAGTACTCTGACATTAGACCCTCGACCGCTTCGTCACCTTCTTACCCATGGCGTAGTGTGAAGAAGCAGGCCGGCATGATTGTGTTGAGTAGCGGGGGATAGATTGTCTCTCGCTACTCGATACTCTAATTGGGCCGCACTGCACTTACCATCAGGTGCAGTGTGGTCACTTTGCCATGCCAGGATAAAAAAAAATAGCAGCTAGCATAATGGTGAGCAATTTATTCTTTCCTGAGGTACATCGTGAGGAAACCTGCATACCTGAGAATTCTTATACGAAGTTCAAAGGTTTGTGAAGTCTACCAACAAGCATTAGGCCAGCGTGGGCTAAGGCTAACCACTCTTGTTAGTAGAGGCCCGTGCCCAGAAGTGATTTTTTTAGACGAGGCAGACGAGCAGACGGGCCACCTGATGGTAAATAGTCACCGCCGCCCATACACTTCTGCAATACCAGGGCACAGCAGAGCCGCCGCCTACCGTTGAACCTCGATAGACAGACGAGCAGACGGGCCACCTGATGGTAAATAGTCACCGCCGCCCATACACTTCTGCAATACCAGGGCACAGCAGAGCCGCTGCCTACCGTTGAACCTCGATAGACAGACGAGCAGACGGGCCACCTGATGCTAAGTAGTCACCGCCGCCCATAGACTTCTGCAATGCCAGGGCACAGCAAAGCCGCTGCCTACCGTTTAAATATAATATACAGAGCTAATATTATTTATTAAAACATACCCATAAGCGGTGTCCAGGTCTAACTTCGCCACCTTCAAGCACAGATTCTTCCGTTCCAGCATCTTCAACTTGGACAAATGATCTTGGAATATCTCTTTACAAGATCTCCTGTTCAGATCACAGCATTCTTTCTTAGAGAACTGGTTAGCAATATCTTTTTGCAGGTCTTTGAATTGCTTCATCGTCATCGAGGATATTGAAGACGTCCTTTCTCTTTTGTCTAACGTCTCATTAGAGTTTGGGAATTCGTCAAAAGCCGTCAAATCTTGGTATTTCTCATAATCGCTATTACATATAGGTGAAGATCTTTCTGGTGATAGCGTGTAATCAGAATTCGAAGGGTAGAAAGAAGCCTGCGATTCTGATAAAGGACTTGGAACGTTCTCTGACCGTGGTGGGGTTGGGAAGATGTAGCTTTTCGATTGTTTCTCCTCTTCCAAAGCTCCCAAGATCAGCATGTTCGTCATATCTCCGAAGTCTTCGTAGTTAATGTGCGGAGAAGACGAGAATTCGTCGATTGGATTCGGCTCTGGAGTCTCTGTGGGAACGATGTGTATCGGCTCACAACTCTCCGCGTGGACTTGCACGAAATCTGCCAGGAAATCGTTGTCCGGAGTTCTCGTGTCATTCTGTATAAGTTCTAATACGTCTTCGAAGTATTCTTTATCTTTCTGGTGTCTTTGTGAGATCTTTTCGACGCTTTTTAACGCGATGTCCACTTCGGAGTAATTGTCTGAGTTTACAAGCACTTGACCTCCAGTAAACGTGTTCTTATTTATCTGGTTTATCTGTAATCATTAAAGTGTCGTTAAAGTTGGTATGATAAGTAATATTATTGATTTTAACTACATTTATAATGGTATATTTAGTGAAACATTTTCAATAGACCGTGAGTCTTTGTTAAATTCTATAATGGCTGAATCAATTTGGATGTGGTATTGAGAAGATGGACAGGCTGAATGGTACAATAGGAAAGTAGCTGTGAAACGAAAGATCATGCGTTCGAATCCCGCACAGAGACAATAGCCGGAGCCAGTCCATTCATCTTCTTAAAAAAAAACGTGATTCTCAGCCTAGACCCCATCCTGCTTAGCATAAGACTCTCCAGAATACGCAAGTGATAAAAGTATAATAAAATCTCAAATAAAAATATTAAAATTTGTTAGTATTGCATTGTCTTGCCATAGTTCGTAGTTAAAATACAACAGACTAGTAAAATTATTAGAACTGGCGCAGAAGACGAGTAGCTATGAAATAACAGGGTGCCGGTTCAATTCCTGCACTGAGAAAATGATTGATTTAGAAATATTTGCTTCGGATCTGAGTGTTGTGGGACCTTAGTTCCTCGTAATTGAGATCTAATACCTACAGTGGAATCAGGATTATATTTAACCGTTAGTTGTATTTATTTATCTCTATTTTTAATATACCGAGCCGAGTCTTACGTGGTAGCGTCAGTAGATACATAAATACACACACCTGTAATCCCCGAAGGGGTAGGCAGAGGTGTAAACAGTACACATTTCGCCGAGCTTATTGCCATCCCATGATGTGATATGGGGCGAGCCTATAGCCATGCCAGGCACAATTTCAGCATCCGGGCTGATACATAATATTACGTGATAGTAAAAACAAATATCACTAAGTAGTTGGTGTATTATTAAAGTGGTAAATAAATAAAGTGATATTTAATACACCCCTGTTAAATATATTTTTTTTTATCCTTGCATGGCAAAGTGACCGCACTGCACCTGATGGTAAGTGCAGTATGGCCCAATTAGAGTATCGAGTAGCGAGAGACGATCTATCCCCCGCTACTCAACGCAATCATGCCGGCCTGCTCCTTCACACTACGCCATGGGTAAGAAGGTAAAGAAGCGGTCGAGGGTCTATTGTCAGAGTACTCAGAAGGCCGCAAAATGGCCAAACATTGTCCCCCAACTCTAGAACCCCGAGAAAAACCGGATGTACACTGGATAGAGATAACTCGGCAAAACGTGTTGTTATTTTTTTCATGCGCTTATGCTAGGCTAACTGACCCCCAGACACTACACTAGACAGACAACAAAACAAACAAAATCCACTCAAACTATTTCTACCTACCCTATTCAATAACCAAATGAGTTGCTTTGAGAATCTGGATGGCGTTTTTTGTCATTTACTCGTGTACAATAGGAAATATCTGCCAGACGTGGTATACCGTTAGGTGTCTGAAGTTAATATGTCTGAGAATTTTAAGTAAAATTCGGCACAGCCTCAATAGTGTGGGTTGGCGACTATTTTTTTATCGGCACAGCAAAGTGATCACACTGCATCAAGGTAAGGGGCCATCCATAAATTACGTCACACGAATTTCATGAGTTTTTGACCAAATCCTTCTCACAGTTAGCTACATTTCTGAGACTCCCCTCTCACGAGTGTGACGCAGATAATTTTTGCAATTTTACATATAAAAATTAATAAATGTAATAGCAGTTTTAGTTAAATTTATATTTAATTAATATAATAATTAGTTTAAATTCTATTAAATACATATATATTTTCAAATTTTTTTTTTTTTTTTTTTTATCCTGGCACGGCAAAGTGACCGCACTGTACCTGATGGTAAGCGCAGTGCGGTCCAAATAGAGTACTGAGTAGCGAGAGACGATCTATCCCCGCTACTCAACACACTCATGCCGGCCTGCTTCTTCACACTACGCCATGGGCAAGAAGGTGAAGAAAGGGTCGAGGGTCTAGTGTCAGAGTACTAAGAAGGCCGCAAAATGGCTATTGTACCCCAACTCCAGACCCCCGACAAAAACCGGATGTACACTGGCTGATCCTGGAACGCGACACACTTGCGTGTGCCACTATGGCGGGGTTTTCGCCCTGTGTACGGTGGTCGCTATCCGGGCGGATATGAATATCCTACCACCAGCAATATCAAATCAACATTATTCATTTTTAAATAGGACCCCTCCCATTCTTTGTCACACAATGTGACACTTAGTCGACCCCCTCCCCCACTTAACGTGTGACGTAATTAATGGATGGTCCCTAAGCGCAGTGTCGTCCAGTTAGAGTATCAAGTAGCCGGAGACAACTATACCACTCAACTCAACTCAACCAAACCTGCTGAGTAGTTTCCTCACACTACCCTTAAGAACCCAGGATCATAGGAAGGATTAAGGTCCATGATGACAGCCTCCGTGGCGCAGCGGGTGAGTAGCCGGCTGTGAAACGAGGGGCCGTGGGTTCGATTCCCGTACCGAGACAAATGTTTGTGTGACAGACAGATATATTGTTTCGGGACCGTAGTCCCTCGTAGTTCTTGATACCCACGATACAGGTTTTACCTAGTGCCACCCTGTGGTTTGGGGGCGTTTGGAGAATCCCACCATGGTATCCCCTGCCTGTCGTAAGAGGCGACTAATAGGGGCATCGGGGGTCGTGGGCGCGCAGCGGGGGGCGGTCGTAGCGCCCTTTCCGGTGTGTCGAAACTTGTTTGTACATAGTTTTATTTTGTATATACTTCGTCGGCACACCGGGCGACCCCGGGATGACGACAGCGCGGGTGGTTGGCCTCGTCGCTGCCATGGACGCCGAGGGCGTCCTTCGGTGCGCGGGGGCTTCTGAGCCCCCCCCACATGGAGACGGGCCGCAAGACGGCACCGCGCAGGGGCGATTCCGGTCGAAAATGGGGCGCTTCTCTCTCTTATGCGCCGAAGAGGGCCACCGCGGGGTTTTTAGTTGGTATTGCCGGTGTAGGGAATTTGTTAGGGACTCGGCCCAGCGGTCGTCCGGATGTCAACATCTCTCCCGGACGGCTTAACGCTGGGTCGTAAGGCCGGCGAGCCCAACATAACCGTCCCGCCACCCCCCCGGCGGAGCGGTAGTGATAAGTCGCTTTTCCCCGCGAAAACAAAAAAAAAAAAAGTGTGGGGTAAGAACTATGTGTGTGACTGTTGGGTGTATTTGTTGTATTATTTGTTGTTGTATATGTATAAATAATACTAGCCGTGTATTAAACATTGTCCCACTGCTGGGCACGGGCCTCCTCTACTAATGAGAGGGGTTACTCACTTAAAATATAATGTTACTTGACTGGTAATTCTTTGAACAATGACAATAGTAAACATAAAAATAATTATACATACATACGCACTCACGCTTATAGTCCAAAGGGGTCGGCAGAGGTGTTGGTTACACCTGCATTATCGCCGAACTTATTAACTGTCCTATGATGTGATAGAAAGCGAGTCTATTGCCATAACGGGCACAATTCCAGGCTGGTGCTAGGTATTTAACCAAATATGAAAACCCAATATCACTTTACCCGATCCGGGAATCGAACCTGAGACTTCACAACAGTCTTTGTACAATAATATACAACTAAAAGCAGGACACTACCCTATTCTAGTATTTTCTGTGGAAATTCCAAAAGCACGTTTCAAAGATATGAAGTCAGTTTCCTCCGTACATTACCTTCCTTGATTTGGAATGATAACATTCTACTAGAGAAAGATGGCTATGGTATATGACATAAAACAAAAGTTAAGCATATTCTACATAGTTGTTGCATAGAAATATATTTCTAGTCCTTTAAGAGTTTTATAGCATAGTCCGACAAAAGAGCCAGTAGGTCACCTGATTTTAAATGATCTCCACCGCCCATGAACATCCACAATACCGAAAATATCACGTATGCGCTGTCGGCCTTAAAGGACAGGAATAGGGATTAGGGAAGGGAAGGGGGAATCTGGGCCTCTGGATATCTCACTTACCATACGAAACGCGACAGTGAACTGTCACTTTACGTTGGTTTTCTGTGAGACAGTGGTACTACCACAGTCGAGTAGACAAATATGTCTACAGCGTGGCTCTACCACTATTGATGCATAATTTGTTTTTTATTGAAGTTGGTGTACTTTTTGGTTGTCCAATATAATTTTAATAGACAACTTACGTTACCTACAACCTATTCTCGAAAACATTTTATAAGCCCAAACAAAAATAAGTAAATTAGGTACTTGTCAAATGACAGTAAAGGGATGCATGATATGAGCCGTGACGTCACCTCTCACAATGGCCATTACTCTGCCGTTGTGCGAGGGAGATAGTGAGATGTTCCCACTACGCAATTATTTTTGATACTATTTAAATAAATATTGTGGCCTCATTTTTCAAACAATTTTAATTCTGTTTTCGCAATAGAGTTAGTTCCTTTTGCGTATTATATTCGATTGCATATAAAATAATGTATAAAATTAAACACAGGAAACTACCCTATTGTGTCGAATAGGGAAGGAAGGTTGTCTCCCGCTACTCGATACTCTAACTGGAGGGCACTGCGCACCATCAGGTGCACTGCCACTGCAGGATAAAAATTATTTTTAATTTCGTCGGAAATGCCGGCGACAGAACATCGTATCCCAAATCTAGACCCCGACAAAAATCGGATTTACACTCGATGATCCCGAAAGACGACACACTTGCGTGTGCCGTTATAGCGGGTTTTACACCCTGTGTACGGATGTCTCTATCCGGGCGGATATTATATCCTACCACCAGCAATTTGTCAAAGATCGCGAAAATAACTCATGATATGTACTCGGCTTTATCCAGGGTAATCAGGTTTTCCATACAACAATGCAGAGATTTGAAATTCAAAGTACGTAGTGAATTTAAATCGCGTGCCAAAGTTGGCAGAGCGTGTTGAGGATGTTGGGATATGACAACGAACGTTATTGTACCACTCAGAGCTTACTTTAATTAGCCTTGAAGATATGTTTTGTCTTTTGTATTATTTGTGGTGGTTTAGTCGTAATTGCGCATACGAAGTCTGCTGTGCTGATTCACGCTTCTTCACCTTCATGCCCATGGCGCAGTGTGAGGAGCAGGCCAGCATGATTGTGTTGAGTAGCGGGGGATAGATTGTCTCTCGCTGCTCGATATTCTAATTGGGCGGCACTGCGCTTACCATCAGGTGCAGTGTGGTCACTTTGCCGTGTCAGGATAAAAAAATAATAATATTGGTATGAGCAAATACTCAAAGATATGAGCAAAAATGGTTGTGTGTTGGGAACATATCGCTATCTCCCTCGCACAACGACACAGTAAAGCGATTCTGAGAACCGTGACGTCACGGGACATATGCATCATTTTACTGTCATTTGACAATTGCCTATTCCAGCAGATTTGAATGGCGTGTAATTTACTTATTTTGGTTCGGATTCATAAAATTCTTTCGATAATAGGTTTTAGGTAATGTAACTTGTTGATAGTTCGATATTGTTTGATAGCAGCGATAGCCTAGTTGGTTGCGGTACGGACTGCCAAGACGAAAGTCGTAGGTTCGAAACCCAAGTGGCTCTCAACCTCTGACTTTTCTAAAGTTATTTGTGTATTAAAATGTTAATTATCGCTTGCTTTAACGGTGAAGGAAAACATCGTGAGGAAACCTGCATACCTGAGAATTTTTCGAAGGTATGAGAAGTCTGCCAACCCGCATTAGGCCAGCGTAGTGGACTAAGGCCTAACCCCTCTCATTAGTAGAGGAGGCCTGTGCCCAGCAGTGGGACAATGTTTAATACAGGGCTAGTATTATTATATTATTAACTTGTTAATTCAATTAATAAAAAAAAAACGAGTCAAATACCCTATAGCATCCTCGATGTCAGACCTGTAGGCCTACTCTTGAAATCAATTCCAATCTCGAATTCGATACAGTTTCAATTCCAATCTAGAAGATATTGGAACTCTAACTCACTCAACTAAATGAAATAGAATATTTACGAAGCAACGATTGTAAATACTCTATATCATTTAGTTACTAAAAAATCCGCTGTATTCAGTTAAATCGTGCGCTGGGGTTACGTTCAATAGTGCCAATTGTACAGTTTTCGAACCCAATCCCAATTTAAAATTGGAATCGAGTGTCAAGAGTAACCCTCCTGAAGCATTATTTCCAGAAATCGAACCTTGTAGTTTGCTCATTACAATGTGCAACATAAACTAAAAGATTTACGAAGCGATTATCAAATGAATTTGTACTGAATTTAAACCGACATATTATGTTAAACAGTGTGATATGGAGAAGTAAATTGCGTTGTTATAGGCGACCTAGATTTATACAACACTAGCGACCCACCCCGGCTTCGCTGCTAGCCGTGCAGTCAACCCTGTATCGTGGGTATCAAGAACTACAACACACAGACCCGAAACAAACATCTGTCTGTGACATTAGTCTAGTTGCGGGAATCGAACCCACGGCCACGCGTTACATAACCGGCTATGCGCCCACTGCGCCTCCGAGGGGCGCGCTCGGCGTCAACGACAGCGAAGGGGCCTAACCACCCGTGCTTCCATATCGGGGTCGCACGATGCTCCGAAATTAAGAGTGCATCGATACGGGCGTATAGGTTACCGTGGTGGAATTCTCCAAAAACCCCAATTCCACAGGACAGGAGACGCTGGTCAGTCGTCCAACCGGCGCCTCCTACGTCTCCTCTGGCGGCGGGAGGGGTCAAATCGTTCCCGATCCTTCTAGGCACTCTCCTTCTGCGAGGTGATGCTCTCGCAGAAGTAGGCCATTGCACGCCAGGACCTCCGGCTGGCGATCCTGGTGGACACCACGGCCGGCAGCGAGAGGTCTCCTCCCACAACTGCTCTGAGAGCGCTGCGCTCTTTATCCCAGGCTGGCTCCAACATTTTTTGAGCCGTGTCCTCGCGGCAGTTGCCACAATGGTAACACGGCGGAGGTGTTCGCGGATCTTTCCGATCTCACACAGCAACAAACCGAAACACCCATGGTCCGTAAGTACCTGCATCTGCTGGAATGTGGGCACACCGTGGCGCCTGTCTAGCCATTTCTTTAGGACAAGACGCACTGATATTGAGGTTTAAAGAGATGACATTAAAAAACTAAAAAACCATAGACATTCATGGGGACTACCGACAGAAGTGAAATTTAAACTTAGGAATTAAATGCGCCCCTATATTTGGCCTCGATTTTTCTAAGATTCCATCATCCGATCCTGACTCGGGACCACCTGGGAAGTATACCCTTTTCAACAAAAAAAGAATTTCTCCAATCGACCCAGGCGTCTTCGAGTAATCGGGGAACAAACATAAAAAAGATTCCGACAAATTGAGAACCTCCTCCTTTTTTTTGAAGTCGGTTAAAAAGTACATCAGTGGTAGCATAAGTGACTCACCTGTCTGAAAGAGCTTTCAGTCTGAGTAATGCTATACGGGTTATGTCTGGACCCACAAACACTTCCCCTGGTAGGGCCGCGGGGGATTTTAACAATCTTCGTCTTTTTCTTATCACCTTCTTCTAATTTTGAATTATCATCACCTTCTATTTTCGAATTCTTATCCCGATCTTCTATTTTCGAATTCTTATCCCGATCTTCTATTTTCGAATTCTTATACCGGTCTTCAATTTTCGAATTCTTATCCCGTTCTTCTATTTTCAAATTCTTTATTGAGTCGGCAATATCGTCCTCAGGCTTCGGCTCGGCGTAACCGCTGTCTTCTGATGATTGTGAATCGATTCTTTCGCATCTCGCATCATCTTTCACGATCTTGTAAGAGAAAAATTGTGATTCGTCTTCTTCATCCTCTTTATCTTTATCTTTCTTATCTATTTCCAAGTTCTGGAACTTTTCCAGTACTCTATCTACGGGATTTATCTTTGGTTGTTCCTTTTTCTCTTTTTCTTCTTTTATCTTTTTGTCATCTTTCTTATCTTTTTTACCGAATCCGAGTTTGAGTTTTTTGAGGAAATTGAAGCCTTTTTTGTCTGCGTCGCCCATTGTAATCGTTGCGTTCGACACTTTAGGACTGCCCATAGTTATCAACGGGAGAATTGTGTTTTAATATTTCTTTTATTCACATATAATCGTTGGACATCCTGGAACAAAGAAATTTATCGTTATAGAAATACATTTATAAACATAGACTAGCTACTAGCAGTAGTAATACTACTAGCTGTCATCGTGAACTCCGTTCCACCTTAAATATCTTAGTACCGGCCCGTCGATCCCGCGCGAATTTTCCGGAATAGAAAGATCATGTTATTTATTTATTTATTTATACACTTCATATACAATGTATATAGGCGGACTTAATGCCAAAGGCATTCTCTCCCAGTCAACCTTAGGGTGATGCAGAGATGAAGGTAGGTGCATAAAAATATACAGGAAGAAGACATGTTACATGGGAATAATGTAGCTTTCCATATGTGAAAGATTTTTTTTAATCGGATAAGTAGTTTTTGAGTTTATCCATTACAAACAAACAGTCAAATCTTTTATTAAAATTATTTTGAAATTACTGCCTTGGTGGTTAGGTCTCGTGTTCGATCCCCGGGTCGGGTAAAGTGATATTAGGTTTTTCTATCTAGAAATACTCAGTATCAACCCGGAGTCTGGAATTGTGCACGTTATGGCGATAGGCTCGCCCCTCACATTATGGGACCGAAATTCAGCGAAAAGTGGGTGTACTGGTTACACCTCTACCTACCCCTTCGGGGATTACAGGCGTGAGCGTATATGTATGTTATGAAAAAAAAAATAGGTTTAAAATATAATATCAAGAATTAAAAATAGTCCTGACCACACACTAGGTCTAAGAGAAGATCTAGGGGGACTACGGTATCAACACCCAGACCCTAAACATATACCTAGTCAGGTCATAAATTCTGTCACATGTTTAATATAAAATAATTGAAACAAGTTTAGTCATTATGTAACCATTTATATAACAAAATGAACTTAACAAAACATAGATTCTTATGACACTAAAGTTTATTCAAAATGACCTCCGTGATTTTGAATACAGGCCTTCAATCTGCGCGGCCAGTTGTCTATCGCAGCACGAACGAGGTCCATGTCAATATCGGCGCCTGCCTTAATCAAGGATGTCTTGAGTGACTCCAAATTGGGATGAGGCTTTGAGCATGCCTTTTCCTCCAAATGTTGCCATATCTTGTAATCTAACGCATTCAAATCTGGACTGGAGGAGGGCCAGTCTTCGTGCCGGATGAAGTCGATTTCACGCGCCGCCAGCCAGTCTTGTGTGCTCTTCGCTCTATGAGCTGGCGCCGAATCTTGTTGGAATACCCAGTGCCTGTTATTGAACATGGTATGAGAAACAGGTTCCACAAGGTTCGTCAGGACTGTATTTTGATACACAACTGCATTCGTTTTTACACCTTTCTCACAAAAATGTACCTCTGTTAAGCCCCAATAAGAAACTCCCAACCATACCATGAGCGAGGATGGAAAATGACCTCGTTGGACACGCGGAATACGGTTGCTCGCTTCTTCACTACTGTGTGCGTACACCTTATCATTTTGTTTATTGTAGCTCTCTTCTACGGTAAAAAATTTTTCATCTGAAAAAAGAATTTCCCGATATTTTTTTCCCGCGTACCGCTTCAACAAAGCGCGGCATCTCTTCAGTCCCAGGTCCATTAGACGAGCATTCAAACGATGTCCTGTTTTTCTTCGATATGCCCGAAGCCCTAAGTCTTCATTTAACACCCTTTTCACCGTGGTTCTGCTTAACCCCAACTGAAGGGCCAACAGTTTCTGCTTACGTTTGGGATTTCTTTGAATTCGCGCCTTCACAGCTTTTATCACTGCTGGAGTCCTAACAGACCGAGGGCGACCACTTCTTGACCTGTCATCTACACTAGAGTCTTCATTGTATCGTTTGATGGTACGATAAACGAATCTTTTGGTTATATTCAAATTTTTCAGTATGTCAAAAATTTGAATTGGCGCGTAACTGCAACGATGCAACGCAATTACTGCAACACGGTCTTCTTTAAGCGTCCACTCCATATTTAAAAATGAGTAAAATTCTAAAAAGTATACATTTTTATTTTCATGAACAATTTGAAATTCGAATTCAATAAACTTTTTTTGTGGCCAGCATTCTAAAATAAAAGTTTTTACTGTGTGACAATACTTATGACCTGACTGTGTATTAGTGAATGAGTAACAAACATCCATCCATCCATCCAAACATTCGCATTTATAATATTACACACACACACATACACTCACGCCTGTAATCCCCGAAGGGGTAGGCAGAGGTGTAACGTGTACACCCACTTTTCGCCGAATTTCGGTCCCATAATGTGATAGGGGGCGAGCCTATCGCCATACCGGGCACAAAATCCAGACTCCGGGCTAATACTGAGGAATTTCTAGATAGAAAAACCCAATATCATTTTACCCGACCCGGGGATCGAACCCGAGACCTCAGCACAGCAGTCATAGATTCGTTACTCGTTTTGTACCTATTTTTTAACCGACTTCAAAAAAGGAGGAGGTTAACAATTCGTCGGAATCTTTTTTTTATGTATGTTACCCGATTACTCGAAGACACCTGGACCGATTCGAGAAATTCTTTCTTTGTTTAAAAGGGTATATTTCCCAGGTGGTCCCATTGGCACCAAGTTAGGATCTGATGATGGGATCTCCGAAAAATCAAGGGCAACCCTCAAATTTTATAGTGACGCATAATTTGTTATAATTATTACTCTGTTATTCGTACTAAGAAATAACTTTCTGGAACACATGTTTTGGGTTATAATTACTGTTCATCACGTATTTTCATATTTTATCGCTTAATCGATTGTAATCTGTTTTGTGTTTAATAAAAAAAAATATACGCTGTAAATATACGAATTTGCGAACCTTGTACACGTGACGCAATAGGCGAGTAGCCGGCTGCGAAATGAGAGGCCATGGGTTCAATTCCCACACCGGGACAAGTGTTGACAGACATTTGTGTCGGGTCTAGGTGTTGTGAGAGGGTGCGGCTCTCGTAGTTGTCACACAAGACACGTATCTTAGTGTGGGGGCTATGTATGTTGTTGGGTATTATTTATTATTATTGTATATAACACTAGCTTTTGCTCGCGGCTCCGCCCGCGTGGAGGTTGCTTTAGGGAGCAGAAGTATATAATCCAAGAAGTTGTCTTCTGCACTGAGGCACCTATAGCGATCGTCTTGACTCTCAGGTGTTGTGCTTGAAGCTTGAGATTACATTTAAGGAATACCTCATAAGTTAACCCCTCACTTCGCCCCTTTTAGGGATGATTTGTTAAAAACGTTGAAATACGTATTTCTTGCCAAAACCTAAATATGAATTTTCAGATCCCTTAGTTGAGGTATTACGGATTGCCCATACAAACTTTCAACCCTTATTTCGATAACCATTAAAAAGTTTGTAGTGATCCAACCGAAAAAGATAAACATATGCTATTGCGGACTTTTTTAGAACTTTTTATGAGGAACAATTCCGTCATACATGATTGTTACGTAACTTTAACCGTTTAAGCAGCGCACGCTGCGGAATCTCTCAAAAGGAATAAATTTTCCCCGTTTTTTCAACATTTTTCATTGCTGCTCAGCTCCTATTGGTCATTGCTTGATGTTATATAGCCTATGGCGCTCCTCGATAAGTGGGCTATCCAAAACTAAAAGAATTTTTCAATTCAAACCAGTAGTTCCTGAGATTAGCACGTTCAAATAAACAAATAAACTCTTCAGCTTTATACAACATTATTTTTAGTATACTACAAAGCCGAAAGTAGTTTGTTGAGAATCAGTAGCACAATTCATTGCACTAATTTTTAATGTGTTATATTGGTATCCCAAAAATATATAAAAATGTTGGTCAATCTGGTTACCTTGTTTATTACTTAATAAAAATGCGGCGCAATATGCGTAAACGGGCCCGCTTGTGTATTAGGGAAAGGGGTGGACATTTTGAACAAACAGCAGCGCGCCGCGCGCGTTTGCCCATGCACCGTTCAAGAAACGGGATACATTATTTTTGCATGTCACCGCGTGAGTTTTCCTTATTATTATTTTATCATATATTTATCTGATCTTTTATACCACAATCTACTTTGGGTGTTTCGGCTTTATGATATACCAAAACTAATCTTGTATATAAGTATAGATTTAATACTTGTGATGAATAAAGTATTTATTTGGATAAGGATTATGTTTTGTTTATAAAAACCCTTCCCAAATAATGCATTGTTTCAGAACAAATTCGATAGCCATTAAAAAGTTTGTAGTGAGCCAACTGAAAAAGATAGACATATGCTATCACGGACTTTTTTTTAGAACTTTTCAAGAGGAACAATTCCGTCATACACGATTGTTATATAACTTTAACCGTTTACGCAGCGCACGCAACGGAAGCTCTCAAAAGGAATAAATTTTCCCCGTTTTTGCAACATATTTCATTGCTGCTCCGCTCCTATTGGTCATAGCGCGATGATATATAGCCTATAGGGCTCCTCGATAAATGGGCTATCCAACACAAAAATAATTTTTCAATTCGAGCCAGAAGTTCCTGAGATTAGCGCGTTCAAATAAACAAACAAACTCTTCAGCTTTATATATAAGTATAGATTAAACAGACACCTTATTATGCCGGCCTGCGATCTTCACGCTTAGCATAAGTGAAGGGCAGATATTTTGGGATATGACCGCCATAACAGAAAAACCATATTCATCCGATCTATATTCACTTGGAGATGCGCCAAGAGGCGAAATGATTTTTCTTACACTGAAGTGTAACGTTATGTTAAGAACGTATATGAACTACTGAAGGGTTACTCTTGACACTCTTTTTAACCGACTTCAAAAAAGGAGGAGGTTAACAATTCGTCGGAATCTTTTTTTTATGTATGTTACCCGATTACTCGAAGACGCCTGGACCGATTCGAGAAATTCTTTTTGTGTTTAAAAGGGTATACTTTCCAGGTGGTCCCATTGGCACCAAGTCAGGATCTGATGATGGGATCTCAGAAAAATCAAAGAATAACAAATTTTACAGTGACGCATAATTAGTTTTTTGTTGAAGTCGGTGTACTTTTTATGAATTAAAAAACTTTTTCCAATTTAAAATTGGGATAGGGTTCGAAAACTATACAATTGGCACTCTTGAACGCAACCCCAGCGTACGATTTAACTGAATACGGCGGATTTTTTAGTAACTAAATGATATAGAGTATTTACAATCGCTGGTTCGTAAATATTCTATTTCATTTAGTTGAGTGAGTTAGAGTTCTTATATCTTCTAGATTGGAATTGAAACTGTACCGAGTTCGAGATTGGAAGAGATTTCAAGAGTAGGCCTACTGATCCCGGGCAGACGGTGTTCCGCCATAAACCTTCTCTGTGGACTGAATTGTCGTTGGAAAAATAATAAATTCAACAGCAGAGATCTAGAGATAGATCTACCCCTTCGGGGATTACAGGCGTGAGTGTATATAAGTATGTATGTAGAAGCAAAGTTGTTGGGCAAAAATGGAAAAAATATAGGAAATTCAAATCCGGACTGACTATTGGTACCATTATAGTCAATAACCCTTCCTTGGCAGTCAGGCAAAAACAACCATAAACCCTTCTAACCACATAAAAAGAGTTGCTTTAGAACCAAAGATGGCTATCGTCCAAACATAATTTTAATAGCAATCTTTTTTTTCGTGTCTGGATAGGCAGACGAGCAGACGGGCCATCTGATGGTCTACGGCCGCCGCCCATAAACTTCTGCAATGCCAGGCCACAATTTCTTTTTATCCTGACCACACTGCACCTGATGGTAAGCGCAATGCCGTCCAATTAGAGTGTCGAGTAGCGAGAGACAATCTATCCCCCACTACTCAGCTCAACCATGCCGGCCTGCTTCTTCACATTACGTCATGGGCAAGAAGGTGAAGAAGCGATCAAAGGTCTAGTGTCAGAGTATTCAGAAGGCCGCAAAACGGCCAAACATTGTATTTCAACTCTAGACCCGCGCCAAATACCAGATGTACACTGGCTGAACCCGGAACGCGACACACTTGCGTGTGCCACTATGGCGGGTTTACACCCTGTGTACGGTGGTCGCTATCCGGGAGGATATAAATATCCTACCACCAGCACATATAGTTGATATTTTGCTATACATCGTCTCTCTAGTCAGAAACCCTAACCCTGGCAAACTAGTCAGGAGTATAGTAAAGACAGTAATTTTGTAGACAATTTTGTAAAACGCAAAACGAAAGTTGGCAATCTATTAAATTAAATTAGAATTGACAACATTAAGGGCATTAAGGTTAAATTTATAATAATGTTGTTGTAAGTAGCGATAGCCTAGTTGGTTACGGTACGGACCGCCAAGACGAAAGTCGTATGTTCGAAACCCAAGTGGCATACACCTCTGACTTTACTAAAGTTATGTGTGTATTAAATGTTAATAATCGTTTGCTTTAACGGTGAAGGAAAACATCGTGAGGAAACCTGCATTCTTTTACGAATTTCGAAGGCATGTGAAGTCTACCAACCCGCAGTAGGCCAGCTGGACTAAGGCCTACCCCCTCTCATTAGTAGAGGAGGTCCGTGCCCAGTAGTGGGACAATGTTTAATACAGGCTAGTATTATTATTATTAATGTAGTTGTAATAGGATAAGATTAGAATAAAATACACACCGCTTACAACAATAAAATGTGAAAATCCATTTGGCAGTATGCTTTAATTGCTTTGCGTTTTAAATAAAAAATAAATAAAACACTCGGTGTAACGGGCTACAGCATCGACCTGTCAAATACACCGAATAAAAAATGACCTCGATTTCAAGAAAAATGTACGTGGAAAAATGGAATATTTACCTTGTAAAACAAGTTGCCAGACATGAGACAAATGACAGAACGTTTAATTGTATAATTACGCTGTCACGTCTGTAATCTCTGATGGGGTGGGCAGAGGTGTAACCAGTACACTCACATTTCACCGAGCTTATTCCATATCGCCATACCGGGCACTATGTCAGACTTCGGAGGTATACTGAGTATTTCGTGATAGAAATTTTTACCCGACCCAGGTATCGAACCCGAAACCTCAGCACAGCAGTCGTACGCATATACTGCCACCAAAGCAGTCTATGTCAAACTACAACAAATCAATTAGAAAACCAATTCTTTTATTGAACTGCAACTGTATGTTGATCGAAATGAGATAACGTGGTAGAGCCACGCTGTAGACATATTTGTCTACAGCATGAATGGGCCGGCTCGACCGGGGTAGTACCACTGTCTCACAGAAAACCAACGTTAAGTGACCGTTCACTGTCGCGTTTCGTATGGTAAGTGATCCGGAGGCCCAGATTCGCCCTTCCCTTCCCTAATCCCTATTCCTGTCCTTTAAGGCCGACAGCGCATACGTGATACTTTCGGTATTGTGGATGTTCATGGGCGGTGGAGATCACTTAACATCAGGTGACCAACTGGCTCGTTTGTCGGACTATGATATAAAACATTTTAAACAAATTTTCATTTCATTTAGATTTCATCATTTTTTTTTAGTGCCTCGATAGGCAGACGAGCAGACAGGCCACCTGATGGTAAGTAGTCACCGCCGCCCATAGACTTCTGCAAAACCAGGGCACAGCAAAGCCGCTGCCTACCGTTGAACCTCGATAGGCAGACGAGCAGACGGGCCACCTGATGGTAAGTAGTCACTGCCGCCCATAGACTTCTGCAATACCAGGGCACAGCAAAGCCGCTGCCTACCGTTAAATTTTTCATAAACTTGCTTTATCTCTATCATCCTTCGATCTATTTTCTACTGTGCTGAGGTCTCAAGTTCGATCCCCGGGTCGGGTATGGTGACATAGAGTTTTTCTATTTAGAAATACTCAGTATCTGGAATGTGTGCCCGGTATGGCGATAGGCTCGCCCCCTATCATATTATGGGACCGGAATTCGGCGAAAAGTGGGTGTACCGGTGTACGCCTCTGCCTACACCTTCGGGGATTAGAGGCGTGAGTGTTTTTTTTAAACTTACTGCTAGCGTACAAAAACATTAAAGATATATAAATGCAAGAAGGCCATTTAAAAGATTTCACAGATAGGTAATATAACTCATATTTTCAAAATAGTTGCTGGTGGTAGGATATTCATATCCGCCCGGATAGCGACCACCGTACACAGGGTGTAAAACCCGCCATAGTGGCACACGCAAGTGTTGCGTTCCGGGATCAGCCAGTGTACATCCGGTTTTTTGTCGGGGGCCTGGAGTTGGGGTGCGATGTTTGACCATTTTTCGGCCTTCTGAGTACTCTGACACTATACCCTCAACCGCTTCTTCACCTTCTTGCCCATGGCGTAGTGTGAAGGAGTAGGCCGGCATGATTGTGTTGAGTAGCGGGGAATAGATCATCTCTCACTACTCCATACTCTATTCGGACGGCACTGCGCTTACCATCAGGTGCAGTGTGCTCACTTTGCCGAGCCAGGATAAAAAAAACAGTCCGCAGATTTGTAACGTACATTTAACAGTTTTAAAAACCGACTCTTTACAAAGAATTTGAATATAAACACATTTCTCGGAAAGCTGCGTAACGTGCAAAAATAATTCAGACTTTTCACGTTGTAACATTTAATGTTCACATTAGTAATGCTTTTATGTAAGCCTGCCCAATGTTACGTGTTTATGTTTGATACTATAGGGTGGCAGCCCGAATAGAGTTTAAAGTGGACAAACCAGGACAATAGTGTAGTTTCCTGTGTTTAATTTTGTACATTATTCTCTACGCAATCGAATATAATACACAAAATAAACTCTTTTCAACCGACTTCAAAAAAGGAGGAGGTTCTCAATTCGACGTGTTGTTTTTATGTTTGTTACCTCAGAACTCCGTCATTTATTGACCGATTTGGAAAATCCTTCTTTTATTAAGATTAATATACTTCCAGATTGGTCCCACAGAATTTTTATCAAAATCGGTTGAGTAGTTTGGTTTTAAAACCGAAATAACTTGAAAAAATATGTTGTCTGAATATACGAATCTGCGAATTTTGCTTTCCTGTGATTTTTTCATTGGTGTTTTCATATGGTACTCTATCCAACGTACCTATTTTATATTTGTACCACTAAAAAGCAAAAAATAAATAATTACTTTTTAAATAAATAATTAATTAATTTAAAAAATAAAACCGTCTTCAAAAAACCCAGACACAACTAAAAACCAAATAATAATTGGTTACATTTACATCAATTAATTACATACAAATGAAATCAATTATTTGGAGTCGGTGCCAGCCAAAACATGGAAAAACAGAATAATACAAAAACATATACTTGGTTTTTATGGATCTAAAAGTAAAGAAAACAACACCGGCACCGACTCCAAAAATAATTGATTTAAATTTAAAATTTAAATTATTATTTGGTTGTGTTTTAGTTGTGTCTGGGTTTTTCTGAAAACAGAATCCAAATTGCTTGAAAAATGAGGTCACAATATTTATTTTAAATATTGGTATGAGCAAATACTCACAGGCATCAGCGAAAACGGTGGCGTATTGGGAACATATCGCTATCTCCTTCGCACAACGGTACAATACAGGCGATTCATAGTACCGTGACGTCACGGTATCAGATATGCATCTTTGTACTGTTATTTGACAACTACCCCTTCCAGCAGATTTGAGTGGTGTCTAATTTACTTATTTTTGTTCGGATTCATAAAATTCTTTCGATAATAGGTTTTAGGTAATGTAACTTGTTGATTAAATTTAAAAAAATCGAGTCACCTACCCTATTCAGTTAACACTGCGACGCGCGCCGTAGCCGGGTAAATTAGTATTCATGACTTTGACGGGATAATACACCTCGCAAACGGTACGCTTGACAAAAATATGATGTACAAACCCTACCTTCATTTTAAAATCCCCGTTCAATGATACCACACGTACTAACTATAATTATGTAACCATGTATTATTTTCATTATTGTTATTTTATTTTTTAATATATATTAATATTTTGTACTATTTATGCTGGCATTCGTGTGACGCTTCTTGGCCCTTGCTGAAAATCAGTGTCAGGTGGGACGCTGAGCCTGTGGCCTTTTTGGTCATGCTTCGGACACGGGTGGCTGGGGCGCATAAGTATGCCGGGAGACTTTTTCTTGTTTCATTTGTGTACCTGTAGCCCTTAAAGTTTTTTTTCATTTGTTTTATGTAGCAGCGATAGCCTAGTTGGTTGCGGTACGGACTGTCAAGACGCAAGTCGTAGGTTCGAAACCCAAGTGGCATACACCTCTGACTTTTCTGAAGTTATGTGTGTATTAAAATGTTAATTATCGTTTGCTTTAACGGTGAAGGAAAACATCGTGAGGAAACCTGCATATCTGAGATTTTTTCGAAGGAATGAGAAGTCTTCCAACCCGCATTAGGCCAGCGTGGTGGACTACGGCCTAACCCCTCTCAATAGTAGAGGAGGCCCGTGCCCAGCAGTAGGACAATGTTTAATACAGGGCTAGTATTATTTATTTATGTACTCATCGTTTATTGCCACCTGGTCTGGTGATTATGGCCAAATAAAAGATTTTCTTTATTTCTTTCTTACATACGAAGAGGTGGGGCGAAAAACAATGTATTGGTATCGACTTCGTGCCCCCTAGAAGGCGACATATTCAATTTAATATTAAGTAACATAGCCTCAAACAAGACGCTCAAAAGACCAGGTGTCTTAGGTGTCCAGGAGTAGCCGGCTGTGAAACGAGAGGCCGTGGGTTCGACCCGCACCGAGACAAATGTTTGTGTGACAGATAGATATTTGTTTCGGGTCTGGGTGTTGTGGGACCGTAGTCCCTTGTATTTCTTGATACGATACAGGTTCTACCTAGTGTGGGGTCAGAACCATATGTGTGACTGTTGAGTGCATTTATTAATTAATCTGTATATATAAAAGAAGAAACTGACTGACTGACTGATCGATCAACGCACAGCCAAAACGGCGGGGGTTAGAGACTTGAATTTTTTACAGTAGATACCTTTTATGACGTAGGCATCCACTAAGGAAGGGTTTTTGGAAATACCACCCCTAAGGGGTTAAAATAGGGGATGAAAGTTTGTATGAAAATCCGTCATTTTTGAAGTTAAGTTTATGAAAATTTGTATTTGGCCTTTTAGTCAAAAATAAAAAATATATATTCCAGGATTTTCGGAAATTTCACCCCGAAGGGGGTAAAATAGGGGAAGAAAGTTTGTATGAAAATCTGTCATTTTTGCAGTTAAACGCATGAAATTTGGTATTTGGCCTTACAGTTAAAAATTAAAAACACATATTTCAGGGTTTTTGGAAATTCCACCCCTAAGGGGGTTAAATAGGGTAAGAAAGTTTGTATGAAAATCCTTAATTTTTGAAGTTAAATGCATGAAAATTGGTATTTTGTAGTGTATACTTTTTGTCTCAAACATGACCTCCACGCGGGCGGAGCCGCGAGCAACAGCTAGTCTGTATATATAAAAGAAGAAACTGACTGACTGACTGACTGATTGATCGATCAACGCACAGCCCAAACGACTAGGGTTAGAGACTTGAATTTTTTACAGTAGATACCTTTTATGACGTAGGCATCCACTAAGGAAGGGATTTTGGAAATACCACCCCTAAGGGGTTAAAATAGGGGATGAAAGTTTGTATGAAAATACGTCATTTTTGAAGTTAAATTCATGAAAATTAGTATTTGGCATTTTAGTTAAAAATAAAAAATATATGTTTCAGGATTTTTGGAAATTCCACCCCTAAGGGTGTAAAATAGGAGATGAAAATCCGTCATTTTTGAAGTTAAACGCATGAAAATTGGTATTTTGTATTATATACTTTTTCTCCCAAACACAGCTTCCACGCGGGCGGAGCCGCGAGCAACAACTAGTTGAATTATAAAAACGATAAAAAACAATGCAAAGTTTCTGCCAACAAATAAGCACCACGGTAAAAACAAAATGGCGTGCACAAATATGGAGTACAATAAAATCTTAAAACCGTGTGGGATGGACTCAGAATATAAACGAGGTATGCCGATGCACTAAGGTTATTTTCATCAATTTATTCATTACATACCAACGTTAGTTTCTTGTCCATTCAATAGTGAAACTGCATTACTGCAGAGAAATAAGAAATACTTAATCTAAAGAACGTTGAATACAGACCCAATAGTCAGTTTGCTGGTGGTAGGAGATTCATATCCGCCCGGTTAGCGACCACCGGATAGGTACGATTTTTAGCCGTTTGGCGGCCTTCTGAGTACTCTGACACTAGACCCTTGACCGCTTCTTCACCTTCTTGCCCATGGTGTAGTGTGAAGAAGCAGGCCGGCATGATTGTGTTGAGTAGCGGGGGATAGATCGTCTCTCGCTACTCGATACTCTAATTGGACCGCACCGCGCTTACCATCAGGTGAAGTGCGGTCACTTTGCCGTGCCACTCCAAAAATAATTGATTTTAAATTGTACCTAATTAATTGATGTAAATGTAACCAATTATTTTTTTGCTTTTTAGTTGTGTCTGGGTTTTTTGAAGACGGTTTTATTTTTATTTAAAAACTAATTAATAATATGTTTAACCGACTTCAAACAAAGGAGGAGGTTCTCAATTCGTCGGAAACTTTTTTATGTAAGTTCCCCGATTACTCGAAGACGCCTGGACCGATTTGAGAAATTCTTTTTTTGTTTAAGAGGGTATACTTCCCAGGTGGTCCCATTGGCACCAAGTCAGTATCTGAATCAACCAACCCTCAAATTTTATAGGGACGCATAATTTGTTTTTTATTGAAGTCTGTGTACTTTTTATGATTTAATAACTTTTTATTAAATTCATTACAATGTTGTTAGTAAACCCATTTGATTAATGTTGAAAGTTAATGTTATACAACACGATGCAAATGTTCGGCGGATGTCCAAAGAACTTGCGTAACAGACATGACAGATCGAGTTCATAGATAGGATGTGAAAGGCCAGAGCTTTAGCTCTATACCAATACTATAAATGCGAAAGTAACTCTGTTTGTTTGTTTGTTACCTTTTCACGACTAAACGGCTGACCGGATTATGACGAAATTTGGCAAGGAGATAGATTATATCCTGGAGAAGGACATAGGCTATCTTTTTCGTCAAAAAACTATTTTGAAAGGGGTCAAATAGGAGTTCAATATTTGTATGGGAAATCCATAATTCCTCAAGTTAGGGCTCTGAAAATTAATATTTAGGCTTTTGGTAAGAAATAACGAAATACGTGTTTCAACGTTTTTACCAAATCATCCCTAAAAGGGGCGAAGTGAGGGGTTAACTTATGAGATATTATTTAAATGTAATCTCAAGCTTCAGGCATAACACCTGAGAGTCAGGACGATTGCTATAGGTGCCTCAGTGCCGAAGACAACTCCTTGGATTGTATACTTCTGCTCCCGAAAATAACTTGCACGTGGACGGAGCCGCGAGCAACTGATAGTTCTATATACATACACACTCACGCCTGTACATGTAGTGTAGAGGTTTAACCAGTACACTATTATTACAATCCCGTAACGTGATAGGGGGCGAGCCAATCGCCATACCGGGCACAATTCTAGGCCTAACACTGAGAATTTCGTGACAGAAATACCCAATATCACTTTACCCGACCCGGGGATCGAACCCGAGACCTCAGCACACCAGTTTATTTATTTATTTTGAATATTTTAATATACAAAGTAGTAACTAAATTAGCCTTATACAGTCCTGATTTGAGTGGTGTCTAATTTACTTATTTTTGTTCGAATTCATAAAATTATTTCGATAATAGGTTTTAGGTAATAACTTGTTGATTAAATTAATAAAAAATATCGCGTCAACTACCCTATTGTCAAATGACAGTAAGAGATGCATGATATAAGCCGTGACGTCACCTCTCAGAATGGACATTACTGTGCCGTTGTGCGAGGGAGATAGTGAGATGTTCCCACTACGCACACATTTTGCTCATACCAATATTTAAAATAAATATTGTGAACTCATTTTTCAAGCAATTTCGATTCTGTTTTCACAAAAGGGTTTCTTTTGCGTATTATATTCGGTTGCATATCGAATACAAAGAAACACAAGAAAATATACATACATATACACTCACGCCTGTGATCCCGAAGGGGTAGGCAGAGGTGTAACCAGTACACCCACTTTTCGCCGAATTTCGGTCCCATAATGCGATAGGGGGCGAGCCTATCGCCATTAATAACACACACACACGCCACAAGAAAATATATTTATTATAAAGCAATAAAATCTATTATTATAAAGTAATTGACGTCACACTTTAAATACATAATCGATCTATATGTCAATATGTACATGAAATCTTTTAGATGCTATGTATACAAAGTAAAATGATCTTTATCAACCTATTTTTAGAGTAGTTTTTGTTCCAAACATTATCGTTCCACGATTAATATTTATGTAAAGCGGTAATAATCGATTCTCATATATTCTTCGATGATCCAAACAATTATCAATTTTAATACATGGTGATAAAATGAGTTTTCGCGCATCCAATTTTTGTTTTTGTCATACACAAATTATGCAGACTTTTTTCTTTATATTTTCCATATACTATACACGCATGCGATTATCAACTCTATCAGTGTACAAATAGAGGTTGTTTTGCGAATTTTCGCTTATCCCGGTCACAGGAAAATCATCAGCATGTTTACAAGGAAAACTGCTCAATACAGAGTTATTAATATATTCTGTTCCTTTTTGTAAGTTGGTTTACGTGGTGTAATATAATTGGCATGTATATTGGGATCAAGCATTTGGTCGCGGCTTCGCCAGAGTAAAACATTACCGGAGTACTACATTTATGCTTTGAAGAATTGTTTGATCTTATCCTATCCTCTCCCTTCCATACCAGAACTACGCGTACTGGCTTGCGGAGCCACAGATTTGTAGTGTCTACAACCCCGGCCCGAACCAAGTTCGCAAATTCGTATTTTTGCCGCACCATCAAGCTGTGGAACAGTTTGCCAGCTACCGTGTTCCCTCATTCCTATGATCCTTTAGGCGTAGTGTGAAGAAGCTACACAGCAGGCCGGCATAATTGGGTTTAGTAGCGAGGGATAGATTGTCTCTCGTTACTTGATACTTTAACTGGACGGCACTGCACTTATCATCAGGTGCAGTGTGGTCACTTCGCCGTGCCAGAATAAAAAATTTGCAATAAACTAAAAAATAAAACTTTAACGAAACTTATGGAATACAATTAAAATCATTGACTTATATTCTATAGACACGAACTGTCGAACAAAAAAGATGTTCCGAAAACCTTGTCCGCCCACTAATGCCATCTATCATTTTACTACTATTTGAAAGTTATAACTCCCGTCACTGTCTCTCGAACGGAACTTTCCGCGCGCTAAAACGGGACAAACTATATAATGCATTTGTTGTGAAATATAGACTTCCCGTATTCAGAATTGAAATTAATTAATATTTATTGATATTACGTTCTAAACGTTATGAAATTATGTTATTTACCTTATATACTATTAACAGTTTCACTGTAAATCCATTTAAGGCAGATTTTTTCGGGAATGTCGCTACAAATAAATCAAATTAACTGGTGTGAATTCGTAGGTGGCATGAAGCATACTAACGTCGGTGTGGAGTATACACCTCAACTCTGTGGAACATAATGTTTGTTCTGGTCGCCGCATCTAGTACGTAGTACATATAGATCGCTGATTAAAAGTGTGGTAAAACAAGCGCGGGCGTCGCAGCTGGTGCGGCGCCATTATGTCTAGCGGTTGATATTGTTTGTCATTATTATATAAATGTATGTAAAAAACAGCAGTAAGTACTAGTGGTAGCAGGAAATACCTTAATACAAGATAGATACGTTGCCAACGTATCTATCTTGTTGGTATTTCCTATTATAAGAAATACCGAAGGTAAAACGGAGGTATTTAGGAGACTAGTTGGGGGTAGATTAATAATGACAACTAAAGTGGGAGTAGTAAATGTTTAATATAAAACAGAGTTTCTTCCGCGCTCCGGTGTTCAGTTCAGTTGAGTGGAAGACGAGACGATAGCCAAGATATTCGTGGTTCGTTGGCGGGACAGTAAGTAATTGTAAACAGTTCAATGGCCGCGTAGTTCAGCTTAGAGGGTAATGCTGGTAGCTTAAGTAACAAGTGAATCCTGACATGCGTTTGTGTTAATATTAAGCACTGAGATGTGTAACAGTGTCGTGTAAATCAATCAATAAAATTATAAACATTGTATTTGTGCCTTTTAAATATCCATCTTGCCTAGTTTTGTCGATGTTGCTAACACTTGGTACTTTTGGCGTATTTAAAAAATGTGATATTACCTTCTTACCTAGAGTTTATTGCTTCTTTCTAGCGAAACTACATTAACTGGCGTTAGAGTAAAAAAAATTACTGAATCTAAATGATGTATAACATTTCATGGATTCAATCAGCGATCTATATGTACTACGTACTAGATGCGGCGACCAGAACAAACTATATGTTCCACCGAATTGAGGTGTATACTCCGCACCGACGTTAGTCTGCTTGATGCGACCTAAGCGTGCGCACCATATTGCATCTTTCAGTGTCGAGTTAATTTAAGTTATTTGTAGCGACATTCCCGAACAAATTTACCTTAAATTGATTTACAGTGAAACTGTTAATAGTATATAAGGTAAATAACATTGCATAACGTTTAGAACGTAATATCAATAAATATTAATTAATTTCAATTTTGAATACGAGAAGTCTGAATTTCAAAACAAAATTAATTATATAGTTTGTCCCGTTTTAGCGCGCGGAAAGTCCCGTTCGAGAAAAGGCGACAGAGTTATCAAATAGTTCTTAGTAAAATTAATAGATTGCAGTTTCACAACAAATTCATCATATAATTTGTCCCGTTTTGGCGCGCGGAAAGTCCCGTTCGAGAGACATTAACGGGAGTTATAACTTCCAAATAGTTCTTAGTAAAATGATAGATGACATTAGTGGGCGGACAAGGGTTCGGAACATCATTTTTCTTCGACAGTTCGTGTCTATAGAATATAAGTCAATGGATTCAATAAATATTTCATTCCCAATTTCGATATTCATACATACATACATATACCGTCACGCCTGTAATCCCCGAAGGGCCAGGCAGAGGTGTAACTAGTACACCCACTTTTCGCCGAATTTCGGTCCCATAATGTGATAGACGGCGAGCCTATCGCCATACCGGGCACAAGTTCCAGACTCCGGGCTAGTACTGAGAATATCTAGATAGAAAAATCCAATATCACTTTACCCGACCCGGGGTTCGAACCCGTGACCTCAGCACAGCAGCCGCAACGCATGCGCAATCACAACTGTGCCACCGAGGCAGTCAATTTTCGATATTCCTATTTCAAAAGTCCGAATTTCATAATACCTACTTAAGAATTATAATGTCTCTCGTTACTTGATTACCCGGACGGCACTGATCACCAACAGCCAGTGTGCTTACTGTCAGGATAAACAAATCCGTCCCATGATGTGATAGCAAGTTGTCTCAGACAATTTTAATTATGGTAATATTTCCATACTAGGCAAATTTATTTAAAACTGTTAAAATGTTAGTCTGAGGGTGGAGACCTGGTGACCTGAAACACAAGGTATATAACCTTAGATCAGGCACCAGTCTCCACAGTTATATATGTAATATCTATGTTATGATTTGCTATGTTGTATACCTTAACTGTGGAGAAATAAATAAACAATTTATAAAAAAAACATGATTTTTTTAATTTGAAAGCTTTGGTTTTAATGCAACCTGGTATTCGAACACATGACTTGATTTCTAAGGTATGCAACATGTAACATGATTAAATCACACTCTGAAAGTAGTTTGTTCAGAATAAGCGACTGAATCGATATCAACAATTTTTTAATAGACGATTTTGTTTGCAAAAATAATTAACACTCAGGTAAATAATAGTCACCCTTTAATTTAACGTTCAAGAAAAACGAAACTGAGACATAACTCGATGCGATAAAGCATTTTATAAATGCAATAATAAACGAACACTTTTAAAAAATCAAATAATTAAAATTACGAACTTTATGTCGAAAATTAGTACAACTAATTTCATAAAAAATAATATTTATATTCATCGCAGTGTAATTTCAATACATGAATTATGATTGTAATGATATTTTTAAATTTGGGTGTCTGAGGATGTGCGTTATTCCCGTTACACGTAGTATATACTGATACTAATACTATAAGAAGCGATAGCCTAGTTGGTTGCGGTACGGACTGTCAAGACGAAAGTCGTATGTTCGAAATCCAAATGGCAAACACCTCTGACTTTTCTAAAGTTATGTGTGTATTAAATGATAATTATCGCTTGCTTTAACGAAAGAAAACATCGTGAGGAAACCTGTATACCGGAGAATTCTCATAAGAATTGCGAAGGTGAAATCTACCAACCCGCAGGCCAGCTGGACTAAGGCCTAACCCCTCTCTTTAGTAGAGGAGGCCAGTGCCCAGCAGTGGGACGATGTTTAATACAGGGCTAGTATTATTATGCTGCTACTGGACCGACGATACCTTCAGGCCTACAGAAGTGGTAGAGCCACGCTGTAGACACATTTGTCTACAGCATGGGCATGAATGGGCCGGCTCGACCGGGGTAGTACCACTGTCTCACAGAAAACCAACGTAAAGTGACAGTTTACTGTCGCGTTTCGTATGGTAAGTGAGATATCCGGAGGCCCAGATTCCCCCTTCCCTTCCCTAATCCCTATTCCTGTCCTTAAAGGTCGACAGCGCATTTTTTGGTATTGTGGATGTTCATGGGCGGTGGAGATCACTTAACATCAAGTGACCCACTGGCTCGTTTGTCGGACTATGCTATAAAAAAAGGCGAAAATAATGGTTATACATGTGTGTATATATATATATATATATATATATATATATAATGACGTCATAAGAGGTCGCCACGCGTGCCCTCGAATGCTCCTCTCTGGATGTTCAGAATGCATAATTAATACCGGATGTATCAGGCCTCTTTCAGAGTGAAACGGGTGCGTGGCGCCAGTTTATAGCGTCTTTGCTTTTTAAATTTTACGGCCTTGGAGTCTGGTCTTTTAAGCCACGTGTCTTTATGTTTAGTGTTGCCAATGATCGGCACTTTTTATGGTCGAATTGTCCATGAAAAAAGCATTTAATCATAATTTAGACGTTAAATATTTTTATTGAAAACAGTCGAATTATTGTGAAGAAAATGTTGACGGTTATAACTACCTATCGAATGTCGATTGAAGTATTGTGGTTTTGAGTATGTATTTATAATTATTGCTAGTTGTTTTATTATATTTATGACGTAAATGAAAGGTGTTTTACACATCCATACTAATACTATAAATGCGAAAGTAACTCTGTTTGTTTGTTACCTTTTCACGACTAAACGGCTGACCAGAATGTGATGAAATTTGGCAAGGTGATAGACTATATCCTGGAGAAGGACATAGACATTTCTCAAAAAACAACCATGAAAGGGGTCAAATAGAAGTTCTAAATTTGTATGGTAAATCCACAATTCCTCGACTAAGTGATCTGGAAATTCATATTTAGGCTTTTGGTAGGAAATAAAGAAATACGTGCTGCACATATTTTTTCAAAATTATCCCTGAGTAGGTAAAATAGGGGATGAAAATATATATTGTATGAAAATGCTTCATTTTTAAGTTAAACGCATGAAAATTTGTATTATATACTTTTTCACCCAAACATGACCTCCAGGCGGGCGGAGCCGCGAGCAACAGCTAGTCATCCATAATAGAACAAGATCGATTTATTATTACTCATAATATATATTACTTATTGTTTATTTTCGTTGATTAACATATTTAATAATCTAGAAACTCGCAATATTTTAAACTAAATGTTACACACATACACTCACGCCTGTAATCCCCGAAGGGGTAGGCAGAGGTGTAACCAGTACATCCACTTTTTGCCGAATTTATTTCGGTCCCATAATGTGATAGGAGACGAGCCTATCGCCATACCGGACACTATTCCAGACTCCGGGTGATACAGAGTATTTCGTGATAGAAAAACCCAGGACGCTGCTTAAAAACTATCCAGGACACTCTAAAAACCAGGACATGTCCTGGGAAAACAGGACGGTTGGCAACTCTAAATAAAACCGTTTCGTTGTCCTGTCCACACCGTCAAGGATAAAGAGTCTATTTCCGTCGGGCCTTCCCCTACATACATTTTACTAGTATTTAAAATCTTAAGATAATATGTAAAACTTGCTTAACAAGTACTACTCTAGCCTGACGGGTTTCAACTTGTGCACCTTTCGAATACCGTAAGTAGATATATGGAATTACACTTCGGCAATACAAGCCGCCGGCAATAAAAAAGCAGCGATAGCCTAGTTGGTTGCGGTACGGACTGCCAAGACGAAAGTCGTAGGTTCGAAACCCAAGTGGCATACACCTCTGACTTTTCTAAAGTTATGTGTGTATTAAAATGTTAATTATCGCTTGCTTTAACGGTGAAGGAAAACATCGTGAGGAAACCTGCATATCTGAGAATTTTTCGAAGGTATGAGAAGTCTGCCAACCCGCATTAGGCCAGCGTGGTGGACTAAGGCCTAACCCCTCTCATTAGTAGAGGAGGCCAGTGCCCAGCAGTGGGACAATGTTTAATACAGGGCTAGTATTATAATACAAGCCTAGAAGTTTTACCGTGGCGCAATTGACAGAGCTAAACATTTTAAGAGTGAAAACTTTTAACTCTCTCTGACATAATATTAATGGAAGTTTTTTCTTTAGTCTCTATAGGCAGACGAGCAGACGGGCCACCTTATGGTAAGTAGTAACCGCCGCCCAAAGACTTCTGCAATACCAGGACACAGCAAAGCCGCTGCCTAAAGTTAAAGAGATAGCGTGCAAATCTCCGAAGGGGTAGTCAGAGGGTCGAGGGTCTAGAGTTGGGGTACGATGTTTGGCCGTTTAGCGGCCTTCTGAGTATTCTGACACCAGACCCTCGACCGCTTCTTCACCTTCTTGCCCATTGCGTAGAAGATGCAGGCTATGATTGTGTTGAGTAGCGAGGGATAGATACTTTAATTGGACGGTACGGCGCTTATCATCAGGTGCAGTGTTCACATTGCTGTGCCAGGTAAAAAAACATCTTAAAATGTCCGAAGCTTACCTATAAAACAATCTATGTTTTTAATTTGCGTCAATTTGGCTTCTTTCCATACTTTAATATGTCAGCACAAGTCTACAATTTAATTTAGTAATTTTCTAATGTCAACTGAAATTAATGGTTTCTTATGTTTACGCGAATATTATACACTAGCTGTTGCTCGCGGCTCCGCCTGCGTGGAGGTTATATTCGGGAGCAGAATTATACAATCCAAGGAGTTGTCTTCTGCACTGAGGCACCTATAGCGTCCTGACTCTCAGATGTTATGCCTGAAGCTTGAGATTACATTTAAATAATATCTCATAAGTTAACCCCTCACTTAGAGATGATTTTTCAAAAACGTTGAAACATGTATTTCTTTATTTCCTACCAAAAGCCTAAATATTCTGTAAATTCAAGATCCCTAAGTCGAGGAATTATGGATTTCCCATACAAATTTTCAACTCCTATTTTACCCCTATAAAGTTTTTATTTGAGAAAAAGCCTATGTCCTTCTCCAGGATATAATCTATTCCCTTACCAAATTTCATTACAATACGTTCAGCCGTTTAGTCGTGAAGACGTAACAAACAAACAGAGTTACTTTCGCATTTATAGTATTAGTATGGATTGAAATAAAACTAATTTTAAGGATTCTATCGCAGTATACTTAACTTTTTTGTCCCGACGTTTCGAAAGCTTTACAGTCTTCATGGTCACGGGGCGGACTGAGTTGTATGTCGTCACGCAAGTATAGTGCAATGTTTCTACCCTCCATATAGTTGTTTTTAATATTTATTTGTTGACCGATCTACGCAGGAGCTGTGTCTTGAGATCTGGCAGCTGGTCTTTTGGGTTCCGATTCAATTAAATGTAACGTGAGTGAAATGTAAAGTGAAACCGGTGTAAAGAGTTAAATAAACCGATATAGAATCCGTAAAATTATTTTTATTTCAAACTAAAATGAATTTATGTCAGTTTAGTGCGGCAAAGTGCTGCTACCTACAATTAAACATACTTATATTCGAACCCAGTAACCCAGCCATGTCAAACATGCGGCCCACTGAGCATTTACTTGAGGCCCAAAACAATTTTGAATTCAGACAGATAATGCGGCCAGAGCTTTTTTTATCCTGGCACGGCAAAGTGGCGACACAACACCTGATGGTAAGCGCAGTGCCGTCCAGAGTAAAAAATAGCCAGAGACAATCTATCCTCCGCTACTCAACACAATCATGCCTGCTTAAAGCTGCCTAGTGTAAAGACTAGGCAATGGGCAAGAAGGTGAAGAAGCGGTCGAGGGTCTGAGTTCAGAGTACTCAGAAGGCCGCAAAACGGCCAAGCATCGTACCCCAACTCTAAACCTCCGACAAAAACCGCATGTATACTGGCTGATCCCGGAACGCGACACACTTGCGTGTGCCACTATGGCGGGTTTTACACCCTGTTTACGGTTTTACACTTTGTTAAGACCGAAGGCTCTGCGAGCCAGCATGCATTGTTGTCGTGTGGAAGTGATAATATAAACATCCGAAAAACCAGCGCGTGCTCTGAATTAAACCTGCGATAAATCTCAAGTAATAAAAACGCAATGAATCACTTCCGTCGGTATAACCAACTACTTGAACGATAGCTTCTGAGTCATTAATAGGGTAGTTGACAGTAAGTGAAAACGTTATAAATTTTTTTATAATACATTTTAGCCTAAAAATATCGAAAATTAAACCAATTTGTTAATTTATATAAATAAATAACACCCAACAGTCACACACATAGCCTAGACCCCACACTAAGATACGAGTCTTATGTTGTGGGTATCGGGGACTAAGAGAGACTTTCGGTCTCAACACCCAGACTCCGGACACAAATATCTGTCTGTCACACAAACATTTGTCCCGGTGTGGGAATCGAACACACGACCACTGGTTTCACAGCCGACTACTCGCCAACTGCGACACGGAGGCTGTCAGGCTGTGATTATTTAATATTTTCAAGAAACAAATATGTAAAATAAAGCATTTTGTTACGTGACATGAAACACCCAGTCATGCATGACGTCACCGTTCGAAACATCTATTAAACGCTGAGCTATCCTATTAGTTTTGCGGATGGTCACGTCACACGAGAGGCCATGACAGTTGGTAGAGTTTTTGCGGGAAAAATAAAGTTGGTTTGTAAAAATGCAAATTAAAACTTGTTTTATGTTTTTTTTTTTTTTTTAGTGCCTCGATAGGCAGACGAGCAGACGGGCCACCTGATGGTAAGTAGTCACCGCCGCCCATAGACTTCTGCAATACCAGGGCACAGCAAAGCCGCTGCCTACCGTGTCTGCCTATGTTTATTAATGATAATATTTTAATAATATAGATCTTGAAGAATATAAAACGGGTTCCCTAAAACAGTTAACTAGCCTACTCCCGTTTTTATAGTACTCTGTAATATGGTAGTTGACATGTTATTTCAATCTATAGGTTATGTTTTGTTTTTTTTTTTTTATTCTGGCGCGGCAAAGTGACCACACTGCACCTGATGGTAAGTGCAGTGCCGTACAGATAGAGTATTAAGTAGCGAGAGACAGTCTAACCCCCGCTCCTCAACACAATCATGCCGGCCTGCTGTTTAGCTTCTAATTACGCCTAAAGGACCCAGGATCCTATGATCCTACCTATGTATACCTATGTATCTAATACCTATTTTAACAACGCAGCGGGCGTGAAACGATAGATCATGGGTTCGATTCCCGTACAGAATTATTAGACATCATCTATTAAACACATACTACACTGAAAACGAATGTACGCACACTGATTAAAACCGAGCTTCACTTCCGCTAGTTTCGTATAGACTGCCTCCGCGAGCGTTGATGCTTTCTTTTTTATAACAAATCTTCCCCACCGAGTATCCAATCTACCCACAAATATTTCGTAAGTGACCCCCAATATTTCCATAAAATTTAAAGTACCCTTACAGAATGTTTGTGTGACAGATATTTGTTTCGGGTATGAGTGTACGTAGTCGCTGGTAGTTGATACCCATGATACATGTTTGACCTAGTGTGGGGTCTTTTTTTTTTTTTTTTCAAATGTTTCACAAAGGAGTTCTTATATTTAATATATAGGGGTGTCGGAGGAGGACGAGGTTCCGCGATTTGATACGTAAGTCGTCCGCCTCCGGTAGTTACTCATAAATATGGTTATTGGAGGGGGGCGAGGTTCCGTGAGTAGATTCCTTTTAAATTTGGGTAACCATGGGGGCTGATTTCGGGCTGAGGCCGCTCCGGATGTTGTTTTCTGGATGGTCCCTGCCCGAGAGCAGTTGAATGGTTTGGGGGAGGAAGAGAGAAAGGGATTAGGTTTTTCCACTGATTTACTACTTGAGTCAGGGCCGTGCTTGATGGGTTTTCCAAGCCGGTCCTAACACAAAAGTAGCATAGTGGAATGGGAAGGGTTAGTATTGGGGAAAGTTAGGAGGGGAGGGGGAATAACCTCCCTAGTGTGGGGTCAGAACTATGTGTGTGACTGTTGGGTGTATTTATTTAGAGCGCTGACATTATTGACTGCCTCAGTGGAGCAGTTGTAATTGCTTGCGTTATGACTGTGCTAAGGTCTCGGATTCGATCCCGGGTCGCGTAAAGTGATATTGGATTTTCTATTTAGAAGTACTCGAGCCACCCGGAGTCTGGAATTGTGCCCGGTATGGCGATAGGCATATTACATTATGGGACCGAAATAAATTCGGCGAAAAGTGTACTAGTTACACCTCTGCCTACCCTTTCGGCTATTACAGGTTATCTATTGAGACAAAGTAACGTAAATCCTACTAATATTATAAATGCGAATGTTTGGATGGATGGATGTTTGTTTCTCAATCACGCTACAACGGCTGGACGGATCTGGTTGAAATTTGGCACAGAGATAGATTATAGTCTGGAATAGCACATAGGCTACTTTTTATCCCGAAAAATTTACAGTGCCCGTGGGATAGTTTAGTTTTTCACTGAGCAAGGGATCGACATGATTTTTGCATAGTGGCAGTTTAGGGATCAGAAGATGACATAGGCCCTTTTTATCCCGGAAAAATGCACGCATCTTATGGGATAGCAAAATATAGAAAGGTGTAATAGGTTAAGATGCCTCTATGGATTGTATACCTTTCCTTCCAAAAATAACCTCAACGCGGGCGGAGCCGCGATCAACATCTAGTCTATTTAACATATATATTCTTAAAGCAGACTTTTTATGATTTTTTACAACCTACTTTGCCACTGGATAATATTTTTACCCACAAAAATTACAACATATAAACATGTTCCGAAAGTAGCAATTTATATTCAACATAACACATTAATCATGCTCGCCATCTCTCTCACTAATATTATGCCAGACAGAGATAAAAAATTCAGTTGTGTATTTCCATTTATTAATCATGTATCTCTTTCACTCCCTCAACATTAGACGGAGACGTGAGCAATGGAGCGGAGCGAGTTTGGTGCATGGATGAGTAACGATTAGTGTTGCCAGATTAAAAACAAAATATAACCGTTATTAAGAATTATTATTGACAGCCTTTACGGTGCATTTGGTGATAACCAGCTGTGAAACTAA
Source organism: Laothoe populi (assembly GCA_905220505.1). Lineage (NCBI taxonomy): Eukaryota > Metazoa > Arthropoda > Insecta > Lepidoptera > Sphingidae > Laothoe > Laothoe populi. The sequence continues at coordinate 4,406,629 of HG992174.1, read as the reverse complement.
ACGCCACTTTATTATTGTACTGAAACAAATGTGGGAGCTTCTAATCCTACTAATATTATAAATACATTATAAATGCGAATGTTTGGATGGATGGATGTTTGTTACTCAATCACGCTACAACGGCTGAACGGATCTGGTTGAATTTTGGCACAGAGATATATTATAGTCTGGAATAACACATAGGCTACTTACACTACACTAAAATGTACAGTTCCCGTGGGATACTATAGTTTATCACAGAACAAGGGATCGACATGATTTTGGGGATAGGGGCAGTTTAGAGATCAGAAAATGATATAGGCTACTTTTTATCCCGGAAAAATACACGCTTCTTATGGGAAACCAAAATATAGAAAGGTGTAATAGCTTAAGATGCCTCCATGAATTGTATGCCTTTTCTTCCAAAAATAAACTAAACGCGGGCGGAGCCGCGAGCAACATCTAGTTAAATAAATAAATAAATAAACAACAAATAACACCCAACAGTCACACACATAGCCCCGACCCCACACTAATATACGAGTCTAGTGTTGTGGGTATCAGGGACCTAGAGAGTCCTCGGACCCAAATATCTGTCTGACACACAAACATTTGTCCTGGTGTGGGAATCGAACCCACGGCCTCTCGTTTCACAGCCGGCTACTCGCCAACTGCGCCACGGAGGCTGTCGATTTATTTTATTTTATTTTATTATACACAAAAAGGTTGTTACAAAAATAAACTTAAAATTATACAGTTTAAATCTAGATTGTATTCCAAAAATATGTGTACACAGAAAACTAAAATGAGTTAGACGTTACAATTATAGTGTTTTTTTTTTAGGAGAAATTAAACTACAATTACCATATACAGAGTACAAATGTTGATCACGTCCAAACAAAATATCTAAGCTGAATCTAGGTTGTCAGGTGTGGGAAAGAGGATATCCTTTAGTATTTTAATAAACGAAGCAAGATTATGGGTGAATATATCCTATGTATAATATGTATATATAATTGTATCGGGTCTAGGGGTTATAAGACAGAAAGTATCTTGGGGCTGTTCAGGTATTACGTAAGCACCAAAGGGGGGTGGAGGGTATTTGCTTATTTTTTATTACGTGGGGGACGGAGGGTCGGAATGGCGATTACATCAGCAATATTTGATTATTAACTTTTAGATATTTATTAAAATATTTATAATATTCTGATTAGAACATATAAGTATGTTGCGTTCCGGGATCAGCCAGTGTATATCCGGTTTTTATGGGGGGTCTAGAGTTGAGTACGATATTTAGCCGTTTTGTAGCCTTTTAAGTACTCTGACACTAGACCCTCGACCGCTTCTTCACCTCCTTGCACCATGGCGTAGTGTGAAGAAGCAGGCCGGCGAGAGATAGATTGTCTCTCGCTACTCTATAAAAAAATACAAAGTTTGTGAAACTCTGGAGGTTTTACTCAAATAAAGATCTTTTACATTCGTCCACTATGTACTTGTTTCTATGGACCTTATTTATATTTTACACTTAAATAGGAGAACGCGAATGCATAATTTAACATAGGGCTTACCTATATATAAAGCGAAGAAATCTTGTGAAAATGTGTTCTAGACATCTTGTCTTGACATTTAAATTACCTGTGAACATATTAATATATTGAATCCTTTTTTGTTTATAAAAAGAGAGAGGTGTCTTACGGACACCTGGTGGGAACGGAGTTCCTTTCGCTATATCTTTTTTATTAATAATAATAATACTAGCCCTGTATTAAACATTGTCCCACTGCTGGGCACGGGCCTCCTCTACTAATGAGAGGGGTTAGGCCTTAGTCCACCACGCTGGCCTAATGCAGGTTGGCAGACTTCTCATACCTTCGAAAAATTCTCAGGTATGCAGGTTTCCTCACGATGTTTTCCTTCACCGTTAAAGCAAGCGATAATTAACATTTTAATACACACATAACTTTAGAAAAGTCAGAGGTGTATGCCACTTGGGTTTCGAACCTACGACTTTCGTCTTGGCAGCCCGTACCCCAACCAACTAGGCTATCGCTGCTATTTTATTAGTATTAAGTAATTATTAAATAAAATTAAAAACATTTTTTCATATTCTCAAAATTGACGGCAAGCTGAATCGATTGAAAAAGTTTTTGTTTCTTAGGTGATCGCGAAGTGCATTTATAATCACTGCAAAAATATGTCGGTTTTTGGTTTTTTTTCATTGTTACAATAATCTTTTTCGATCTAGCCTCTCATCCCGCAAACATATGTTAACGAGCGAGAAGGAACCCCGTTCCAAAACCTTGCAAACTCTAGTTAATAGGACTCAAAAAAACTACTAAACAATTTAACTTAGTTACATAATATCAAGAAGAAGCGGCGTTAGCCTAGTTGGTTGCGGTACGGACTGTCAAGACAAAAGTCGTATGTTCGAAACCCAAGTGGCATACACCTCTGACTTTTTTAAAGTTACGTGTGTTAATTATAGCTTGCTTTAACGAAAAAAAACATCGTGACGAAACCTGCATACCTGGGAATAATTTTAATGCAAAGAAGCTAAACAGCAGGCCCGCATGATTGTGTTGAGTAGCGGGGGATAGTCTGTCTCTCGCTACTTGATATTCTACCTGGACGGCACTGCGCTTACCATCAGGTGCAGTGTGGTCCCTTTGCCGCACCAGAATAAAAAAAAATCTCATAAGAAATTCGAAGGTATGTGAAGTCTACCAACCCGCATTATATTATACTTTCACGTCTTCGTGCGATCACGTCAATTCAAATTCGATCTCCAAGGATCTGTCTCATGGTGTAAAATGTTTAAATTCACATCTTTATGTGAGACAGTGGTAATAAAACACGTAAACCAGGCCATTTATAAACACAACTGTCTATACTGACAGAATAAATACCAAAATTCGGGGAAATTTTCACATCACGCAACCCAGGCACGTGCCGCACGCATGCTGGCTGTACTATGTGTATTTAGGTTTATTAAATGGCACCAGGAGAGTCCAAGGTCATTAGTATATCGTGGGGACCCCTGGGTAATAAACATTGAGTTTTGGAATGCTAAAGCTGTATACGCAATAAATTATAGTTTGCAAAACATGCTTTTATAGCTAGATGAACTAAAAAAAACTATTAATTTAATGACAGCATGGGGTGCTTGACATCAAATGTAATAAATAGTTGAGTTATTATTATCAGGATATATTAAAAAACAACCACGCTTTTAAACCGACTTCAAAAAAGGAGGAGGTTCTCAATTCGTCGGAATCTTTTTTTATGTATGTTATACCCGATTACTCGAAGATGCCTGGACCGATTCGAGAAATTATTCTTTTGTTTAAAAGGGTATACTTCCCAGGTGGTCCCATTGGCTCCAAGTCAGGATCTGATGATGGGATCTCAGTAAAATCAAGGGAAACCCTCAAAATTTTATAGTGACGCATTATTTGTTTTTTATTGAAGTCGGTGTACTTTTTATGGATTAAAAAACTTTTACTTATAATTAATACAGTTAAATCATTCGATCGCGCAAATTATAGGCTTCTTTTTATCCAGGAAAATTCCGGGTTCCCGCGAGATATATCATTGTTAATCATAGAACAAGGGATCGACACGATTTTTTGCATAGTGGTAGTTTAGGTATTAGAGAATGAAACAGACTGTTTTTTATCTCGGAACGATTCCCATGGGATGGCAAAATATAGAAAGACTAGCTGTTTCTCGCGGCACCGCCCTCGTATTTTCATACAAACTTTCATCCCCTATTTTACCCGCTTAGAAGAAAGAAGGGTTTTTGGAAATACCACCCGTATTTCCAAAAACCCTTCTTTAGTGGATGCCTACGTCATAAAAGGTACCTACTGTCAAAACTTAAGTCGCCTAACCCCCAGCCGTTAAGGCTGTGCGTTGATATGTCAGTCAGTCAGTTTGTTCTTTTGATATCTCCATGGATTTTATAACTTTTCTTAACTGCGGACGAAGCCGCGAGCTAGCTAGATAATGCTTAGATAATCGGTTGACACTTTATCAAGAGTTTTAAAAGTAACAATTAAATTTTAAGATCGCGCTGCAAAATAATAATACTAGCCCTGTATTAAACATTGTCCCACTGCTGGGCACGGGCCTCCTCTACTAATGAGAGGGGTGAGGCCTTAGTCCACCACGCTGGCCTAATGCGGGTTGGTAGACTTCACACACCTTCGAAATTCGTATAAGAATTCTCAGATATGCAGGTTTCCTCACGATGTTTTCTTTCGTTAAAGCAAGCGATAATTAACATTTAATACACACGTAACTTTAGAAAAGTCAGAGGTGTATGCCACTTGGGTTTCGAACATAAGACTTTCGTCTTGGCAGTCCGTACTGGCACCAACTAGGCTATCGCTGCTACTACAAAAATGTCAAGGAAAAATACAAATTTCGATTTTTAACTAATAAGTTTCTAACGAATATACATGGTGCTTTCCTTAGTTCCCTGTTTTTGCACACTGTATTTTATAATACCTATGTGAGTAACGCGTCGAGACATTCGAACATTTGTATAAACATTTCTCTCAATGCAAAGATGAAAGACTGCCTCGGTGGCGCAGTTGTAATTGCGCATGCGTTACGATTGCTGTGCTGGGGTCTCGGGTTCGATCCCCGGGTTTTTCTATCTAGAAATTCTCAGTATTAGCCCGGAGTCTGGAACATGTGCCCGGTATGGCGATAGGCTCGCCCCCTATCATATTATGGGACCGAAATTAGGCGAAAAGTGGGTGTACTGGTTACACCTCTGCCTACCCCTTCGGGGATTACAGGCGTGAGTGTATATGTATGTATGTCAATGCAAAGATCCGCTTTTCTTTCCAAATTGACAACACGCGCTCCACTGGTCTTTTTAAATGATATCTGTTTTTACTACCTTCGTACCTGGTCAACGACCTAGTTAGTTGATAAGAAAAAACGCATTTTAGTCAAATAGGCGATTACCTATAACAATAATCTGGAATTCCACTTTTTGCTTAAGACTGTTAAACGGTTTTTGTCGATTCACGATCTAAATACAAAAATGGAGCCGGAAGTACGTTTGCGAATTTATTGTCATTCTTTTATAGTGGGCGATTGTTTTTTTTTTTTTTTTTTTTTTATCCTGGCACGGCAAAATGACCGCACTGTACCTGATGGTAAGCGCAGTACGGTCCAAATAGAGTACTGAGTAGCGAGAGACGATCTATCCCCGGCTACTCAACACACTCATGCCGGCCTGCTTCTTCACACTACGCCATGGGCAAGAAGGTGAAGAAGAGGTCGAGGGTCTAGTGTCAGAGTACTAAGAAGGCCGTAAAATGGCCATTGTACCCCAACTCCAGACCCCCGACAAAAACCGGATGTACACTGGCTGATCCCGGTACGCGACACACTTGCGTGTGCCACTATGGCGGGTTTTTCGCCCTGTGTACGGTGGTCGCTATCCGGGCGGATATGAATATCCTACCACCAGCGTAGTGGATTGTCGCATTAGTGTGTGGCGGGAGAATGCACAACACAATCCTGAATCGCGGTAGCAAAGTTTGCGCGACTCACATATGAGTCGTATAGAACCAAAGTAGGTAGTTGGGCATAAATTGGTCTCCTGGTTGTAGGATATTCATATCCGCCAGGATAGCGACCACCGTACACAGGGTGTAAGACCCGCCATAGTGTCATACGCAATTGTGTCGTGTTCCGGAATCAGCCAGTATACATCAGGTTTTTGTCGAGGGTTCAGGTACGATTTTTGGCCGTTTTGCGACCTTCTGAGTACTCTGGCACTAGACCCTCGACCGCTTCTTCGCCTTCTTGCCCATGGCGTAGTGTGAAGAAGCAAGGCATGATTTTGTTGAGTAGCGGGAGATAGATTGTCTCTCGATACTCTACCTGGACGGCACTGCGCTTACCATCAGGTGCAGTATTGATCACACTTTGGATTGCCAGAATAAAATAAATCACGAAAATTCTGTCACAACACACTTTAACCCAAATTCAACGAACGAACAGCCTAAGCTAGAAAGAAATGTCTCCACGAGGACATTCAACCGGTTATTTTAGAGTTTTTTTGCGAAACAGTGACTTGCCATTGAGAATTTAAGGCCTGTCGCAGACTATCGATTATAATCTATCGGAAAGTCGTCTCGTTAGTTTATTTTGAATGTGTGCTCGGTTCGATGTCCAAGTTGGACTATGTATCAATAAAAAAAATTAAAGTGTCTGGAAACGCATGGTGATGTATACACGGCATTTATGAAATAAAAAAAAATCTGTCTGTCTGTTTGTTTCGGCTAATCTCCGAAACGGTTGGATCTATTTTGACGGGACTTAAACTGGTAGATAGCTGATGTTATAAGGAGTAACTTAGGCTACTTTCAATTAAAAAAAAGAAATAGGGATTCTTGCGGAAGCAAAATTTATGTTCGTATTTGATGATGCCATATAAATTATCTGATAAAAGTTTGTCAACTTATTGTTTACACTTGCGTGAAGGTTATAGACATAGTCAAATTACATTACGTACATTACATCGCGGGTTCGATTCTTGCGCCTGGAAATTTCATAGTGTCGCGTACACTTATTTATTGTGTTGTGCACTACACAATAAATAAGCCGTTAGACGAATTAATTTAATGTTGAGATATTGTTAAAAACGTGAAGGTGTAGTTAGTTAGCATAGCCTTTAATTACATACATATACATATACATTCACGCATGTAATCCCCGAAGGGGTGGGCAGAGGTGTAACCGGTACACTCACTTTTCGCCAATTTTCGGTCCCATAATGTGAAAGGCCGCAAGCCTATCACCATGCCGGGCACAGATTTCCAGACTCTGGGAATTTCTAGAAAGAAAAACCCAATATCACTTTACCCGACCCGGGGATCGAGGAGACATCAGCACAGCAATCGTAACGCATGCACAATTACAACTGCGCCACCGAGGCAGTCTGTAAAATTAACAATGTTCGAATTTATCACTGCTTATCACAAATACCTAATAAAAAGAGTCCCGAGCGTCATTCGGTCTGCTAAAATTATCAGTTAACACTTGTTATCTCCCGGTGGTTTTTATTTCCGGCAACCGGTAATAAAATGGCCACATTTCTCGGAATTTTTACTCAAACTTGTGTATTACTCATGTAATAAATAAGAAATTATATCAACTTATACAGGGTGTGCCGTAATGAATGGATAATAAGGTACCTGCGGGTAGAGGCCATTGTGCCGGTTCAGATTTTTTTTTATTTTTTTTTTATCTTGGCACGGCAAAGTGACCGCACTGTACCTGATGGTAAGCGCAGTGCGGTCCAAATAGAGTACTGAGTAGCGAGAGACGATCTATCCCCCGCTACTCAACACACTCATGCCGGCCTGCTTCTTCACACTACGCCATGAGCAAGAAGGTGAAGAAGGGGTCGAGGGTCTATTGTCAGAGTACTAAGAAGGCCGCAAAATGGCCATTGTACCCCAACTCCAGACCCCCGACAAAAACCGGATGTACACTGGCTGATCCGGATGACCGGGTTTTTCGCCCTGTGTACGGTGGTCGCTATCCGGGCGGATATGAATATCCTACCACCAGCAAATAAACAAATGTGTTCAGTAAAAGTGTCACGGTTTCCGAGATATACGACATTTTCGAAATTTTAAAAATATTTCTCTCTTCGTTATTCAAAAAAAGTATCTTCATTTGCAATCTTGGGGTCAAAATGAATAACAAAGTGAGAAATATTTTTAACATTTCGAAAATGTCGAATATCTCGGAAACCGTGACACTTTTACTGAACACAACATTTGTTTATCTGAACCGGCACAATGGCCTCTACCCGCAGGTACCTTATTATCCATTCATTACGCCACACCCTGTATATACATAATACACATAAGCATCCACAAGGCAAAACCTGGAGGGTTGCTCTTGACACTCGATTCTAATTCAAAATTGGGTTCGAAAACTGTACAATTGGCACTCTTGAACGCAACACCAGCGCACGATTTAACTGAATACGGGGGAATATTTAGTAACTAAATGAAATAGAGTATTTACCATCCATAGTTTATAAATATTCTGTTTTTTTTAGTTGAGTGAGTTAGAGTTCCAATATCTTCTAGATTGGAATTGAAACTGTATCGAGCTCGTGATTGGAATTGATTTCAAGAATAGACCTACAGGGTAGCTTTTACTCTTCGCCATTTGTAAAGCACAATTCAATAATAACTTCAGATTACCACAATACTGAAAGAATAAAACGTGCGTTGCCGGCCTTAAAGGAAAGAAGTAAGCACACCACATCGATTTTCTGCGAGACAGTGGTATTACCCCGGTCGAGCCGGCCTAAATAAGCTAAAATTTCACTCGCAGTCCAAAACGCAACAGTAACCACATCACAACGATTTTGTCAGACTGGTATTACCCCTGTCGAGCCGGCTCAAACATTCTAAGATGTCACTCGGAGCCGAAAACGCAACAGTAACCACATCACAACGATTTTGTCAGACTGGTATTACCCCTGTCGAGCCGGCTCAAACATTCTAAGATGTCACTCGGAGCCGAAAACGCAACAGTAAGGCATTCACGTTGTTTTTTGACGGTCGGTGGCATCACCCCGGTCGAGCTGGCCCAGTTACGCTGTAGATAATGTCTACAACGTGGCTCTACCCCAAGAACCTCTGCTGTGGAACAGTTTGCCAGGTACCGTGGTCCCACCTTCCTATGATCCTGGGTCCTTTAGGCGTAATGTGAAATAGCTAAACAGCAGGCCGGCATGATTGTGTTGAGTAGCGAGGGATAGACAGTCTCTCGCTACTTGATACTCTATCTGCACTGCAAATTTTTTTGCTGAGCCAGAATAAAAAAAAACCATGGCACTGCTTACTGGTATTTTAGTAATTTATTTCTTCTAAGCAATTAAAAACAGAGTAATTTAAGATTTTTTCCTTATTGCGTTCACCAAAATCTCGCCAAAGATTCAAGTTAAAAATACAAGGGTCGATGACCTCTGTATATGTATTTCACCTTATATACTCACCTCAGCCTATTGCCGTCCACTGACGAAGGCCTCCCCAAGTAGGGATCAGCCAGTGTTCATCCGGTTTTTGTCGGGTGTCTAGAGTTCGGGTACGATCTTTGGCCGTATTGCGGCCTTCTGAGTACTCTGACACTAGACCTTCAACCGCTTCTTCACCTTCTTGCCCATGTGTGTGAAGAAGCAGGCCGGCATGTGTTCTTCTGGGGGGAGAAGGCGTCCAGTCGCCGTCAGGTGAGACTGGCCCCGAGGGAGATTGCGGCCCGATTTCACAGAACCGCTGTGGAGGAGTGGCATACCAGGCTGGAAAGCCCAAGTGCAGGCTTGAGGACCGTCGCGGCAGTGCGTCCTGTCCTAAAGAGATAGCTAGACAGGCGCCACGGTGCGCCAACTTTCCTGCCGACGCAGGTACTGACGGACCAGGGGTGTTTCGGTTCGTTCCTGTGTCGGATCGGAAAGGAGGTGTCTGCCGTTTGCCACCATCGTGGCATTGTGTGTTATTAATACCTTGGTCTGTTTAAAAAAGAAGATTGATATCATCTAGAATCTAGACTACAATAATTCGAATTAATTATTATGGAAGTAGGCATTTCGTTTTACCAAAATCACCTTTAAACATCAATGATAAAGACCATTTCAACTTGTGGATTTATTGAAGTAGTTTTGCAAAAGCAGTTTCGAGGAATGCAAATATTAGTAAACAAAATTAAATCTTAATACAGTCCAATAAGGCATATTTATGATTGTCACCGCGAGCTTGCATATAAAAGCAGGTTTCTAATGTAAATATTGTAGGATTTTCGACTTTAATTTCTAGGGATAAGGTTGATTTTTTTAAGTGACTTGTCGGTGATAGGTACAGGCAGGTACCAGGTAGCGTAAATTTTTTCCAAGTACATTTTTGTTAAGCCGAATACACACTATAGTATTCGAAATAAAATAGGATGAAAATTAAATATTTTGTGTGAATTTTTTTGGTAAATATTTCAATGATAAAGTTACATATAAAGCAGATTGTCAAGACGAAAGTCGCGGGTTCGAAACCAGTACAATATTGCAATATAAAAAATAAATGATAACTTTTGTTTAAGTCGAGAGAAAATTTTGCTGAATATTTTGTTTTTATCCGAGATAGTTAATTCAATCAATGATAAAAAATTAAGTTAAAAATCTTATTACATTTTCTAGATTGCCTCAGTTTGATCCCAACTGAGGTAAGATGGCCGACTTTGCTACTGTACTGCCTAGTTTGTCATTTTTGATTGGTCATTGACTTCATGAGAAATAGTATTGTTGACTTGACAGACGCTTCTGATTGGTTGATAGTGAAAGATTGCTGACTTTGGTTCTAAAGAAACTTTTGTTTTGTGTTTTAGAAGGGTTTTTAGCCGTTTTTAATTATAAAAACCGCCATAGTGGCACACGCAAGTGTGTCGCGTTCCGGGATCAGCCAGTGTATATCCGGTTTTCGTCGGGGGTCTATAATTGGGGTAGGATGTTTGGCCGTTTTGCGGCCTTCTGAGTACTCTGTCAATAGACCGTCGACCTCTTCTTCACCTTCTTGTCCATGGCGTAGTGTGAAGAAGCAGGCCGGCATGATTGTATTGAGTAGCGGGGGGTAGATGTCTCTCGCTACTCGATACTCTGATTGGACCGCACTGCGCTTACCATCAGGTGCAGTGTGGTCACTTTGCCGTGCAAGAATAAAAAAAACATTGGAATAGTCTATGCAGAATAGAATTTCCTACAATGCCATACATTTTTTTCTAAACTACCTACATTGCCTATTTTGGTTCTATACCACTCAAATGTATGAAATATGACACATAAAACTACGCATTGTTAATAAACTAATTTGGTATTAGTTTGGTTTTATGTCAAACAAATCACTATCAATTGTTTTTACGCTGGTGACCTTATTATGATGTTGAATCACTCGTTTAATATCACCAAAACCACACTAAATTGTGAATACAGTATTTATATTGTTTGCAATAAGGTTCAAAATTGAATGGCGGCTCTAATTTAGATTTCTGTCCTTGAAGGATCAGTGTCTACGCTAGGGTTACCAACCTCAAATTTCAAAAACTAGGATTAAAGTTGGAGTTGGTCAAACCAGGACAATAGGGTAGTTTCCTGTGTTTGATTTTATACATTATTCTCTACGCAATCGAATATAATACGCAAAAGAAACTCTTTTGCGAAAACAGAATTCAAATTGCTTGAAAAATGAGGTCACAATATTTATTTTAAATATTGGTATGAGCAAATACTCACAGGCATAAGCGAAAACGATGGCGTATTGGGAACATATCGCTATCTCCCTCGCACAACGGTACAGTACAGGCGATTCATAGTACGGTGTCGTCACGGTATTAGATATGCATCCTTGTACTGTTATTTGACAACTACCCCTTCCAGCAGTTTTGAGTGGCGTCTAATTTACTTATTTTTGTTCGGATTCATAAAATTCTTTTGATAATAGGTTTTAGGTAATGTAACTTGTTGATTAAATTAATAAAAAAAATCGAGTCAACTACCCTATTCAGCTTAAAACTAGGATACGTCTTTGTTTTTAAACAGCTGTGAGGCCGCCCCTAACGTTAAGATTGCAAAAATGGACGCGAATTTTAAAATACAGGACCTTTTCATGGCGCTTCAAAAACCCAGGACACTACTTAAACATTATGCAGGACCCTCTAAAAACCAGGTCACGTGGGAAAACATGATTATTGGCAACTCTAGTCTACGTAAGGTTACATGTAATAAGTTAAGGACTTGTCGATCTGCTGGACAGCAATTTAGGTTATGACTATATCCCAAAGACCTTGAAGATTTAAACACTGACAACCCGATACAAACAGTTGAATCTGAGATATTGGTCGCCCATGATGGAGTTTTTGTGGTTTTTCTGTGTGATAAAAGTCGAAGACGAATTGGACGCTATAACACTTTTAGTATACAAAGAATAGGCATAGGTTTCTAGGCAAATGTAAAAAACGCACCTAGTAAGGTTTGTAATAAATTTGTTAGAAAAATATTTTTTATACTAACACACCCATTTTTTCCTTTAGGTGTTAAATTTCGAAAAATGGAGTATGGGATTTATTACGCTCATACAAAATTTTACATAAATTTGATTATAAAATATTTCTATGTAACTTTGCACACCCTTTTCACCTCATATGGATTAGATTATTAAAAACCTTCCTTCAATATATGCCATTAAACAAATATACTTTCAAAAAACAACTTTCTAGGTACAATGATTTGATATAAGTGTTAGATATATTATTTATATGTACAGATAAAAAGGTTTCTTTGAGGTTTGTTATTTTTATATTTCGGTCAGTTTTCGGCATTCCAATTTCAGGCCGAAATATTTCGGTCATCCCGCAGTGTATAATTGACTTTACTTTATATTCACCAACAAGTTTCGTAGCGCCGTGTCGCGAAATAAACTATTAGAAAGCAAATTTTCGTAGTTAATTCAAAATATCATTTCGGTCTTTTCTCAGTGTTAAGATTGTCATAATTGTAATTGTTAGGTATATTCCAATTCAACAATTAAAACAATATTCTATCTTATTTTTTTGTTTTATTCTCTCTTATAAAAAAGAGAATGCAAAGGTTCTCCACCATGCAGCCTTGTCTGTATCTTTGTCCCTTCTTTCTTGTCATCGCATTCTATTTTTAAAATACCTCGCAGTTTATTTTTTTTAAAACCAACTCGCAATCGGTCAGTCTTTCGGATCAAGAAGGCTCTATCAGCCGATTGCTTCGCCATCTTCGTCCTTATTACCGGCTTTAACCAGTCACGTCCGAATGGAACATCGGTGCTCCACTACACTGGCAACACACTCGCCGTTCTTACATACTATTTTCAACTTTAATGTTTTGGAAATAAAATTGATTTTTGCTTCTATTTACTCCGTACTACTTTCCTTTTTTAATATCCTTCCGGGCTCCAGGGGTTAAAAACATTAAATCTATACTTGTATAACCTGAAGAGTTTGTTTGTTTGTTTATTTGGACGCGCTAATCTCAGGAACTACTTATTCGAATTGAAAAATTCTTTTAGTGTTGGATAGACCATTTATCGAGGAGCGCTATAACATCACGCTATGACCAATAGGAGCGGAGCAGCAACGAAAATTGTTGCAAAAACGGGGAAAATGTATTCCTTTTGAGAGCTTCCGTTGCGCTGCGTTAACGGTTGAAGTTACATGACGTATGACGAAATTGTTCCTCTTAAAAAGTTCTTAAAATAGTCCGTGATAGCATAATATGTCTATCTATTTCGGTTGGCTCACTATAACCTCTTTAATGGTTATCGAATTTGTTTTGAAACAATGCATTATTTGGAAAGGGGTTTTTATAAACATGGTATTATAAATTATTATAATATTTATATTTATTTAATTTATAAGCATGCTGCAATCGGAACTTTTATTTTTCGGACAAGAGTAGAGTAGCTTCGCGCATGAAAAAGCTAATAATCAAGTAGGTATTGTGGTTAAACGTTGTCTGTATAAATATCAGTTATCGTTTCGTGATTTGGCGGGAACAAGGGGGCCCCTATAGATCGCGGGGCCCTGGGCATGTGCCCAGAGTGTATGTCATTTAGGTTTCGAGCATACGACTTTCGTCTTGACAGTCCGTACCGCAACCAACTAGGCTCCGCTGCTCGTTTCATAAAAGAACACAGTAACTCCAAAGTTTTAAGTTTTCACTTCTGGCCGCAGTCCCCATTACTGTTTTTTTAATACACTAGCTTCAAGCGTAGCGTATTCTCGTCATTTCGTATTATTTCGTCACGGAGGTCATTTTGTGGTGAAAAAAACGTAATATTGCGATGTCATCTAATTTATTTAGCTCGTGCCGGCAGTTAGGGGATCGACGACCTTTTATCGATTTTAAATTCGGATTCGCATGAAGTTGAGATTTGAAAAACAATTTATGTGTTCTATAAAATTTTAGGGTTGCCCTTGATTTTTCTGAGATCCCATCATCAGATCCTGACTTGGTGCCAATGGGACTACTTGGGAAGTATATCCTTTTAAACAAAAAAAAAACTGGAATCGGTCCAGCCGTCTTCGAGTAATCGGGGACATACATAAAAAAAAAGATTCCGACGAAATGAGAAGCTCCTCCTTTTTTTGAAGTCGGTTAATAAATTTATAGATTATAAAAATCATAAACACGCTTTAATAGCCAGCTGAACTAAAAAAAGCGTGGCTTTTGACTATATCCTAATGACCCCGCGCTTTTTTACAATCAAATTAATTGTTTTTTTTTCTACTACTTACATTACGTCGAATTATGTCGCCCGCCTGCAATCTATGGAAACCGAACCGTGAGTAATGATATCTATTTTATGCAATTGAGTATTCGAATACTCAATTAAACGTCGTTAAAGCATTGAAACAATCAAGACAGTGTTTACTTGATTAATATTAGAGCTCCTACTCGATCACGCTTCATGCCACTCGAATCCCCTCGAATATATATTCTGTCTCATTCTCTCGTAGGCTTAGTTCTATAGATTAATGTGTTTGTCTCTTTTACTGACGCTTTTTCGTTTCATCAAGTTTCAAATCACAACGATTCAAAAGTTATCTAAAATGTTGCTTTTTCTCTGGTGCTCCTGGTAAGGATATAAGACCAAAGTTATGAAAATATTGTATTGTCATCGGTTCTTGACACATGTACATCTTCAAGTAACTTAGACGTCTTGAAGTTGATTGAAATTATTTTTTGAAATGAATTCTTGAAATTACGTTGAAAGATTCCATTACATTAGAGTTTCCAACCGTCCTGTTTTCCCAGGACATGTCCTGGTTTTTAGAGTGTCCTGGAGTGTCCTGGCTAGTTTTTAAGCAGCGTTCTGGGTTTTTAAAGCGCCCTGATAAGGTCCTGTATTTTAAATTCGCACACCACTTTTAAAAACCCTCACTTCAGGGGCGGCGTCTCGGCTCGCAAGTGTTTAAGCTATTCAAAACAAAGTTGCGTCCTGTTTTTAAACTAAATTGTCCTGGTTTTTCTAACTTCAAATCGTAGTATTTTAATTCCGGGGTTGGTAACCCTACGTTACATACATACATAGATACAGGCGAATCTGTATATATAAAAGAAGAAACTGACTGACCGAGCAACGCACAGCCTAAACGGCTGGGGTTAGAGACTTGAAATTTTGACAGTAGGTACCTTTTATGACGTAGGCATCCACTAAGGAAGGGTTTTTGGAAATACCACTCCTAAGGGGGTAAAATAGGGGATGAAAGTTTGTATGAAAATCCGTCAATTATGAAGTTAAATTTGGGGCATTTCACGTGAAGCGGACAACGAAAAAAAAGTGAGGTTCTGAAATTCGTTCATATTAGACATACTTATAATTCTAGGTCATATGAACGTGTACACATGATATTTTTTTTATTTTAGGTTTAGTTGTTAAGATATGGGATTCTAAAGATTTCATCTGATTGCGGGAATGGTTTTTTGGAATTTTATTTTCATATTGAAGTAAATTATAATAAAATAATAAATGCAGTAGTTTTTATAGAAAACTTACTGTTCTTTTTGATTTTGGACTCGGATTCTAAATTTGAATTTTTTTTCTAGTTATAAACCGGAAGTAAATATTTCAATCGTTTTTTTTAATAACTTGGACCGTTTTAATTTTATTTATTTTTCTGCAAAATAAAGCTATATGTTTATAAATTGTGCCATAAAAATTGCAGAATGGGTTTGGAATTAGTTTAGGAAATAAATCAATTTGAGTACGTACATGTCACACTGGACGCTTGCTCAAGTTAGCTGGTTTTTACAAAAAATGGCATACTTCATAGTAAAACTGCTGCGACGTCACGTGTTTATGCATAAAGACAAATATTCTGAACTAGTTTTACACTTGATACCCATAAATTATTAATAATGATTTACAACTAAACGAAAAAAAACTGTCTCAAAAGAATTTTTTTTTTTTTTTTTTTCCCAATTTACTATGCCAATCAACACTAGTCCGTTTTATAACCATGTCTCCTGTAGATCTAACAAAACCGTGGTACGGTTTTCTCCCTGGAATAGAAAAATTCTATGGCATTTTTTGTTTAAGATAAATTAAAAAAAATATAATTTACAATGTTTTTCTTTTGATACAAAATTGATTCATTTAGTTGTAAATCATTTTTAATGATACAGATTAACTGGTAATACAACGTACATACTGTTAAAGTGTTCTTGGTACTCGATTGTCATTCTAATTTTGTAAAAATTATCTACTTAAAGCAATAAGTGTGGACACTCGCTCTGCGCGTAGTAACAATTTACAAACGAGCCGGTCACACAGCACGAGTTGATAATTATAAATGTTTTCGTGCAAGATCTCCGTATACAAACTTGTTGGAGAAGTTTTCCCTTACATCACTTAAGGCGAGAAGAATGTTCTTGGATCAAATGATGTTGTACAACATCTGTCAAAACAAATTTGATTGTATTAGCCTTAATAACGAGATATCCTACGCAGTTCCTTCACAAGCACCTCGTACATGTAGCAAATATTATCGTCACTTATTTTTTCCAAAATTCTGTCGAACTAATGCCGGTGAACGTGCACTTTTAGCTCGGCTGACGAGATCGTACAATGATTATTTTACCGAACTTGATTTATTCGTACTACCACCTCGAAAGTACAAAAAACTAGTTACAGAGATATCCACTGAGCTAGATTAACTGAGTTGTATTAAAAGTAGTCTTTCGTGAGTATTATTGTATAAAATAATGAAAAATGGAATAATATAAATATATAAATATATACATATAAGTAAAAAAGTTAAAATTAGCCTATAACTGTTTTTTCGTTTTGATTGAATTGAGTTTTTTCTTTGTATATTGTATAGTTAATTTGGGGACAATGGTATGGGTAGTACAATAATGTATAAATATGTAATAACACTTTTAGTTAAGATATATTGTACTGCTGTTTGTTGTTCCAAATAAAGAGAAAAAAAAGAGTTACAGACCCCCTTCCCCCTCCCCGCAGTTGCACCGACGTGTCGGTTCCAGTCGTGCGCGCGCGCCGGTCATTCATAACTTGTTTATTATTTCCGAATTCCGAAGATTTTTTTCTCCAACAACGATTACAAACATCATTAACTATTCCGGGGACAGAACCGTACCACGGTTTTGTTAGATCTACAGGAAACATGGTTATAAAACGGACTAGTGTTGATTGGCATAGTTAATTAAAAAAAAAAAAAAACAATATTTTTCTTTTGAGACAGTTTTTTTTTCGTTTCGTTGTAAATCATTATTAATAATTTATGGGTATCAAGTGTAAAACTAGTTCAGAATATTTGTCTTTATGCATAAACACGTGACGTCGCAGCAGTTTTACTATGAAGTATGCCATTTTTTGTAAAAACCAGCTAACTTGAGCAAGCGTCCAGTGTGACATGTACGTACTCAAATTGATTTATTTCCTAAACTAATTCCAAACCCATTCTGCAATTTTTATGGCACAATTTATAAACATATAGCTTTATTTTGCAGAAAAATAAATAAAATTAAAACGGTCCAAGTTATTAAAAAAAACGATTGAAATATTTACTTCCGGTTTATAACTAGAAAAAAAATTCAAATTTAGAATCCGAGTCCAAAATCAAAAAGAACAGTAAGTTTTCTATAAAAACAACTGCATTTATTATTTTATTATAATTTACTTCAATATGAAAATAATATTCCAAAAAACCCTTCCCGCAATCAGATGAAATCTTTAGAATCCCATATCTTAACAACTAAACCTAAAATAAAAAAAATATTATGTGTACACGTTCATATGACCTAGAAGTATAAGTATGTCTAATATGAACGAATTTCAGAACCTCACTTTTTTTTCGTTGTCCGCTTCACGTGAAATGCCCCATTTATGAAAATTTGTATTTGGCCTTTTAGTTTATTTATTTATTTTTTTATTTATTTTATTTATTAGGAGCAAAAAACAGTTATACGCTACATTTTTAACATTAAATTAAATAGTTAAAAATAAAAAATATATATTTCAGGTTTTTTGGAAATTCCACACCTAAGGGGGTAAAATAGGGGATGAAAGTTTGTATAAAAATACGTAATGTTTGAAGTGAAAGGCATGAATTGGTATTTTGTATTGTATACTTTTTCTCCCAAACATGTCCTCCACGCGTGCGGAGCCGCGAGCAACAGCTATCTAATATAAATCTAAAATGGTATTTTAATGAGACCTAAATAAATAGATCTCGTTAAGCCTATACTTCATTCAAGTCAACAAGTGACGTCAATAGACCCCCCCCCCCCTCTTCCCCCTCAAAATCATTAGCGAGATACCATTTGCGGTCAAAGTGGGACGGTATAAATGATAAATACGTGTTACAGTTTTATAACCCGACTGCAAATAGGGTATTGAGCTTGGTAAACACAGATGTAATGGTAATCAGCGATAGCCTAGTTGGTTGCGGTACGGACTGTCAAGACGAAAGTCGTATGTTCGAAACCCAAGACACCTCTGACTTTTCTAAAGTTATGTGTGTATTCATTGTTAATTATCGCTTGCTTTAACGGTGAAGGACAACATCGTTTTCGTTCGTTTTCATTCGAGGAGACCTGCATATCTGAGAATTCTCATAAGAATTTCAAAGGTATGTGAAGTCTACCAACCCGCATTGGGCCAGCGTGGTGGACTAATGCCTAACCCCTATTATTAGTAGAGGAGACCCGTGCCCAGCAGTGGGACAATGTTTAATACAGGGCTAGTATTATAATGGTAATCAGCTTCATGGTGTCTACCTAGCGGTTCGCATTCGTCTCTTTGCACCATAAAGCTGTGGAACAGTTTGCCCAGTGTTCCTTCCTATAATTCTTTTTTTTTGTTGTCGTGAGGAAAGCGTTTTATTACTACCGCCCGCTCCGGGGGGAAGCGGAATGAGAATAAAACGGTTATGCTGGACTAGCCGGTCTTACGACCCAGCATCCCCTCGCCCGGATGATGGCTATTCGGGCAGCCGCTGAGCCGAGTCCCTACCACCTATGTACCCGACACTACCAGCTAAAACCCCGCGGTGGACTTCTTCGGCGCTTACAGAGCGATCCCAGGGTATTCTAAGGAGTGCTAGAATTGCTGCCGGAACCGCCCCTGCGCGGTGCCGCGTAGCAGACCATCTCCATGGTCCTTCCTATAATCCTGGGTCCTTTAACCGTATGATTCAGCAAGTATTGTGTTAAGTAGCGAGTTGTCTGCACCTCTCTATGAAAAATTCTAAATGAGGCTTTTGAGACAACTATCCCTCGCTACTTGATACTCTACCTGGAATGCACTGCGTCGCTGTCAGGCGCAGTGGTAAGTTAAGAGTTACATGCGTTTCTAGAATTGGATAAATAGAAATAAAATGAATATTTTTGTTTCTCGAAAATATAATATTTTTATTTTGAGCCAAAAATAGGATCTGTATATGTATTAAAAGAAGAAACTGACTGACTGGCATATCAACGCACAGCCTAAACGGCTGGGGTTAGAGACTTCAAATTTTGACAGAAGTACCTTTTATGACGTAGGCATCCACTAAGGAAGGGTTTTCGGAAATACCACCCCTAGGAGGGTAAAATAGGGGATGAAAGTTTGTATGAAATAATAATAACGGTAGGCAGCGGCTCTGCTGTGCCATGGTATTGCAGAAGTCTATGGGCGGCGGTGACTACTTATCATCAGGTGGCCCGTCTGCTCGTCTGCCTATCGATGAACTAAAAAAAATGAAAATCTGTCATTTTTGAAGTTACATGAAAATTGGTATTTTGTATTGTATACTTTATCTCCCAAACATGACCTCCACACTAGCGGAGCAATTTTTTTAGCGCGTTTTATATAAAAAGACGCGTACGACTTTATGCGTGAGAGGACTCTATTTACTATGCGTAGATTACCCATGACCGCGTTTCCCGACTACTCAACCACCTCGCAGGCAATGCATGTATGACAAAGGATATGTAATTCGTCATTTGTTTTTGTATGGGTGACGCAAGGCTAAAATATGTATGTATGTTATCAATTTGTAAGTTGAATCCATGTTAGACTTAAAGGACAATTCATTTGCTTTATTATTCTCAGCTTCCGTGGCGCAGTTGGCTAGCCGGCTGTGAGAGGCCGTGGGTTCGATTCCCACACCGCGACATATGTTTGTGTGACAGATATTAGTGTCCGGGGTCTGGGTGTTGTGAGACCATGTGTCTCTCTAGGTCCCTGATACCCACAACACAAGACTCGTATCTTAGTGTGGGGTCGGGACTATGTGTGTGACTGTTGGGTGTTATTTATTTATTGTTTGTAGTGTTAGCAATATCAACTGTGCAAGATGGATATTTTAAAAGGCACAAATGCAACGATTAACACTTTATTGATTGGTTTAATTATCACTGTAACACATCTCAGTGCTTAATATTAACACAACCTTGTCATGATTTACTAAAGGCCTCTCTTTATAATTAATCTCTTCAAGCGTACGGGCAGCATTACCCTCTAAGCTGAACTACGCACCCAACTGAACTGATTACACTTACAGCACCGCGAACGAACCACTAATGTATTTACTACCAACTCGTCTGCTACACCGTTGGACCCCGGAGCGCGGAAGCGATCCCATTTATACCAAACTTTTACTACTCCCCACTAAGATAGTAATTAGTAATGTACCTGCAGCTACTTTCTAAAATACCCTTTTTTTTGTGCCTCGGTAGGCAGACCAGCATACGGGCCACCTGATGGTAAGTAGTCACCGCCGACCATAGACTTCTGCAATGCCAGGGCACAGCAGAGCGGCTGCCTACCGTATACCTTAATACCTTCGGTATATGTAATAAAAGGCGGTACCTTAATAGTAGATTTCTGTATACTGGTCTGCTAAATTGGCGCCTAAAATGAACAAATGACGAGCAGACAGCAAAGAGTTCCCTAAGGAGCCATTCATTAATTAAGTAAGGACGATGTTGAGTATTTTTAGCCCCCCTACATCCATGTAAAGAAACATAAGATTTCTTGGACTCTACCGACTTCTTAAGTGAGATTTTACCTATAGTTCGTTATATTTGGCGTTAGGATTTATTATACGGTCATCAGCTTGCTTCAGATCACTCAAACCAATAAAAATTCTTTACTGCTCTTTCGTACGTAGTCACCTCGAATATGCTTCTCAAGTCTGGAATCCACAGTACCAAATATATAAATCTCGAATTGAAATTATACAAAGAAAATTTTTGAAATACTTAGACTTTAAAGCAAAGCAGCAATCAGTTGACTATTGGCATCGTTGTAATAGGTACCACTTCTTACCACTGGAGCATAGAAGATATGTCAGCGATATATGTTTCTTAGTTATAACATAGCTAATAATACGACTGATTGTCCTGAACTTCTGGCCAAGATATCCTTACGCACAAATCAAATTGGTCTACGGCAAAGACCTTTATTGCATTTGCCTTCTGTCACAACAAATTACAGGAAAAATGCATTTATGTTACGTAGTGCCATGCTTTTTAACAGTATACCACTTGACCTAAATATTGATCTATTTTGTACCAGCTTAAGTACAGTGAGACGAAAACTAAATACTATGTCATCACATAATTATTCTTAAGATCAGAAATATGGTTCGTACTTTACTTTATTACTTTTATACTTTATTCATACATATGTTTTATTTTTTTGGTTCTTATATTTATACTCATATCATGCTAGGTTTTATAATTTTTATCCAAATATGGAGGTTTGTTAATAGCAATTTTGATATGTATTAGAATTATTGTTGTTTTTTATTAGTCTGTAAGACTTCTACAAAATAAATTAAAAAAAAAATTATACCTAATTAAATGTCGTTAGAAGAGCATCAGTTGTATATGCTCTTTATTTGATATAAATCAAGGATTTTTACATATATGCACTAACGACTATAAGCCCCGAAGGGGTATGCAGAGGTGTAACTAGTACACCCACATTCGCCGTGGTTATTCCCGTCCCATGATGTGATATCGTGCCAGGATAAAAAACCAACCCGGGAACGAACCCAAGACTTCAGCACAGCAGCACCGCGTATGCATTTACAAATGCCAACAAGGTCGTCTTTTATGTACCAATTAAGAAACAGACGCTAAATGACCTCGCCGGATCAACATAAATATAATAGTATTCAACAAGTCTCGGAGCAAAAAACTTGTTGGGAAAACACATAGTGAACTTATTCAGTGAATCCCATATTTACGTTTTGTAGATAATATTCCGTGGTTCACTCAGGTGAGAAATGAGACGACACGGGTTCGATCCAAGAGATTTTTTTTTGTTTCGTGTTTTTTTTTGGGTTTTTGTTTTTTTTTGGTGTCTGTTTTGGTGTCTGAAATAAATAAATTTATGTAAAAGCAGAAACTAACCAGATTGAAACTGTAAATAGATATAATATAAGCATGTATAGAAGATGAATATACTGTGTAATAAAATATAAGACCCTATTGTAATAGAATTTAAAATGAAAATGTCTAGTGTGTATATTATATATAAGAAATAAATAAATAAAGAAAATAATAAAAGTCAGCTTGGATTAGAAAATAAAAGTTTTTTAATTCATAAAAGTACACCGACTTCATTGAGAAACAAATTATGCGTCTCTATAAAATTTGAAGGTTTCCCTGGATTTTTCTGAGATCCCATCATCAGATCCTGACTTGGTGCCAATGGGACCACCTGAGAAGTATACCCTTTTAAACAAAAAAAGAATTTCTCGAATCGGTCCAGGCGTCTTCGAGTAATCGGGTAACATACATAAAAAAAAAGATTCCGACGAATCGTTAACCTCCTCCTTTTTTGAAGTCGGTTAAAAAACTACTGCAGCGATACAACAAGCGATTCCTTATCTACACCAATCCAGCAGCAAACAGCCTGTATAAGTGAATTTACTGTTCAAGTGTCCGTCACATGATGTGATAAACTCGATAAACTGATAAGGCTGTCAGACAAAACGAATTCCGTGAACATTATCTGATATAATGGTGATGTAAGAATCACACTATTTTATCTGTGCTGAGTAATCTTCGAGGTTTATAACCTGGGTAATATTAAGACTATTTTTGAAAGATCAGTGAGCAAAGTCCAAGATTGGAGTTTATGCTAGGTAAGCTTGATACTTGGAAGGTTTTGCTGGTGGTAGGATATTCATATCCGCCCGGATAGCGACCACCGTACACAAGGTGTAAAATCCGCCATAGTGGCACACGCAAGTGTTGCGTTCCGGGGTCAGCCAATGTACATCCAGTTTTTGTCTGGGATATAGACTTAGGGTAGGTTGTTTGTCCGTGTTGTCTTTTGAGTACTCTGTCACTAGACCCTCGACCGCTTCTTCACCTTCTTGCCCAATGGTGTAATGAAAAAGCCACAAGCCGGCATGATTGTGTTGAGTAGCGAGGGATAGATTGTCTCTCGCTACTTGATACTCTGGACGGCACTGCGCTTACCATCAGGTGCAGTGTGTTCACTGCCGTGTCAGGATGAAAAAAACACATGCAGTCATGGGACTACCGACAGAAGTGAAAACTTAAACTATGAAATTGCTGTGTTCTTTTTTGTAACAACGTGCATGAAGAAGTAACTTTTGTTTATGATTGCTGTCAATAATTATAGAAGTTCATAGGCGTGCTGATGTCAAAAGTGAAATAATCTAAGTGTGAGGGTCATGCGAGTTCAATGCATTTTCCCCAACCCAAAAGTGCCCAACGTGGCTAAAGAAGTTGTCACTTCAATAAAACCATTATAACCTGAACCAATATGCCTCAAAAAGTACACCGACCTGAATAAAAACACATTATACATGCCTATAAAATTTGGGGGTTGCCCTCGATTTTCCTGAGATCCCATCATCCGATCCTGACTCGGTGCCAATGGGACTACCTGGGAAGTATATATTAAAAAAATCTTGAATCGGTCCAGGCGTCTTCGATCGGGGAACATACATAAAAAAAAGATTCCGACGAATTGAGAACCTCCTTTTTTTTGAAGTCGGTTAAGAATACGTTATATAGCAGATTTGGCTCCAGAGCAGTAGACTACGTCTCCTAACCCAGGTCAGGAATGTATGTACCATAGATGAGTAACCCCTTATCGCAGTAACATGGAAGTATTACGCAGTTTACATTTCCCTTATCAATGTGGGCACGGTCCATTTATAATTGTTATTTATATTCTTGTTGTCCACACACCTGCTTCAATGTTATACAACATGTCACAGTAATAACACAAACCCTTAGGCACCCCAATCTATCTGTATAATATATCCTACTATCCTACTAATCCTACTATCCTACTATCCTACTAATCCTACTATCCTACTATCCTACTATCCTACTATCCTACTAATCCTACTATCCTACTAATCCTACTATCATACTAATCCTACTATCCTACTAATCCTACTAATCCTACTAATCCTACTAATCCTACTATCCTACTAATATTATAAATGCGAATGTTTGGATGGATGGATGGATATTTCTTACTCAATCACGCCACAACGGCTGGACGGATCTGGCTGAAATTTGGCACGAAGATAGATTATAGTCTGGAATAGCACAAAAGCTACTTTTTATCCCGGTGTAAGGTTCCCGCGGGCTAGATTTTTGTTTTCCACAGAGTAAGGGATCAACATGATTTCTTGCACAGTGGTTGTTTAAGGATAAGAGAATTACATAGGCTACTTTTATCCCGGAAAAATGCACGTATCCTATGGAATACTCCACGGCTCCATGGCACCACGCGGGCGCAGCCGCGAGCAACATCTAATGGTATATAATAATAATACTAGCCCTGTATTAAACATTGTCCCACTGCTCACGGGCCTCCTCTACTAATGAGAGGGGTTAGGCCTTAGTCCACTACACTGGCCTAATGCGGGTTGGTAGACTTCACATACCTTCGAAATTCTTATTAGAATTCTCTAGTGGTATATATAAAAGGAACTGACTGAATTTCCGAATTGAACCACTATAACCTCAGCACTCGACTCGACTCGAGCGGTCGATAATAACCTTAATTAAGGTACATAAAACAACGTTACAAACTTAATTAACCACATTACAAACTGATAAGCTGGTATAAATAACATCATGTAACTCGGTTTATGTGAGACCAGCGGTTAACCGCGGCTGCGCCTTCGTGGCTGATTCAATCAGCACAATGGTTTTAGGACATGTATTTGCAGATTTTAATTGTTTTTGAACTGATAACTTCTTTATGCAGAAGAAGCATGAAAGTTATGAAGTGGTAGAGCCACGCTGTAGACATATTTGTCTACAGCATGAATGGGCCGGCTCGACCGGGGTAGTACCACTGTCTCACAGAAAACCAATGTAAAGTGACAGTTTACTGTCGCGTTTCGTATGGTAAGTGAGATATCCGGAGGCCCAGATTCCCCCTTCCCTTCCCTAATACCTATTCCTGTCCTTTAAGGCCGACAGCGCATACATGACACTTTCGGTATTGTGGATGTTCATGGGCGGTGGAGATCACTTAACATCAGGTGACCCACTGGCTCATTTGTCGGACTGTACTATAAAAAAAAAATCGGTGGAGATACGTTCCCTACGGAGTATGTGTGGAGTCACCCTTGCTGATCGCATGAGGAATAGTGTGATAAGAGATCGTTGTGAGTTGAAGAACTTGGTGACTAAGATAGAAAGAGGTATGCTGAGATGGTTTGGCCACATGGAGAGGATGGATGAAAGGCGATTTGCGAAAGGTAAGTGAGTGAAGATGAGTAATTTTCTTCTGGGTCTGTTATGTCAGTGCATTGAATTAAATCTTACATACATACTCACGCCTGTAATCCCCGAAGGTGTAGGCAGAGGTGTAACCAGTACAACCACTTTTCGCCGAATTTCGGTCCCATAATGTGATAGGGGGCGAGCCTATCGCCATACCGGGCACAGGTTCCAGAGTCCGGGCTAATACACAGAATTTCCGGATAAAAAACCTAGTATCGCTTACCCGATCCGGGGATCGAACCCGAGACCTCAGCACAGCAGTAAATTCTCAGGTATGCAGGTTTCCTCACGATGTTTTCCTTCACCGTTAAAGCAAGCGATAGTTAACACTTAATACACACGTAACTTTAGGAAAGTCAGAGGTGTATGCCACTTGGGTTTCGAACATACGACTTTCGTCTTGACAGTCCGTACCGCAACCAACTAGGCTATCGCTGCTAAGCTATATTTTCAATTGTCTAGTTATAAATTAAAATATATTCCGACGCCAGACCAAAAGCAAAAAATTGAGGCAAGAATTCAATAGAAATACCATTTGTGCATTTCAATAGATGTTCTCGGAATAAATGTAACAAGCGATTGTTGTTTAAAAACCAACTTTAACTCATGGAGTTAAGATTGAATTTGTATTAAGTTGTCATTTGTGAAGCTTTTGAATGAACAATGTCATTTTTAAATAAAGAACATCTTGTTTTCGTTCTATGATTGGTCTATATGGGACAAGAAGCGAAACGCATCTTTTACAGTTTTAACTTTTTTATGGCAAGAGGCTAAGGAACAAGCGGCTTTCTTATGTAAGTGCCTTTTCACATGTCCCGGTTGCGACGGGAATAGCCGGCGCGGCACGCTAATTCTCAGTCACATCATAATTAAATAGGTTTAGTATATCTAGTAGCCTAGTATCTAGTAGGCGAGTAACCGGCTGTGAAACGAGAGGCCGTGGGTTCGATTCCCACACCATGACAAATGTTTGTGTGACAGACAGATATTTGTTGTGCGTCTCTCGTAGTCCCTGATACCCACAACACAAGACTCGTATCTTAGTGTAGTGTCGGGGCTATGTGTGTGACTTTTGGGTGTTATTTATTTTATTTATCTTGTCTGTAACTTTATTACATTTGTATATTAAAATGTTTATATCAACGCTGGCGGGCTGTGTGATTTGAGCTATTTTTTGCGATATTGAGTTATATACATATTCGGAATCCGCGATTTTTTCTGCATCTCTTAAGCCTTGTTACAAAATACCGCTAAAATTGTCACTTCAATCAAATAGCCCGTCAATCGTCGATATCTTTTTAATTTTGCACATATTGTAATAGTATTTTTGGTGATCGGTTCTATTTAAAGACCGTTTTTTTAACTTGATTATGAGACCTCTGGCAATCGCATTCATTAAACGCTAAAGGAACTTCCTTGGATTTTGCCGAAATATAATAGATTCCTGTCATTTAAACGAAATGCACTATATTAGTTTTGTTTAGTTGCTGATAATAAAATTGAAGAATTGTACATCACAAAATTCTCGGCAAATTTGGTTTTGATTCAGGTACAGTATTCGAAAAATACATTGAATTTGACATACTCGCAAGATATACACAACAAAACATTAGTAACCGATTAATAGAGCATCCATTAGACTATATTATATGCAAATTACATTACAAGAAATGTAAATTAAAATTAAATAAATATTGCATCTAATTACTCAAATCAATAACCATTATTTTATATATGTTCAAAGTGTTCGACAAAACCAATCAAGAATTGAAATGCCTTTTTTTTGTCGCGGGAAAGCATTTTATTACTGCCGCCCGCTCCGGGGGGAAGCGGAATGAGAATAAAACGATTATGCTGGACTAGCCGGTCTTAGGACCCAGCACCCCCTCGCCCGGATGATAGCTATCCGGACAGCCGCTGGGCACTACCAGCTAAAACCCCGCGATGGCCTTCTTCGGCGCTTACCGAGCGATCCCGGGGTATTCAAAGGAGTGCTCGAATTGCAGCCGGAATCAACACTGCGCGGTGCCGCGTAGCAGCCCACCTCCATGGAGGGCTAAGGAGCCCCCGCGCACCGAACAACGACAGCGAACGAGGCCTTACCACCCGTCCATCTCGGGGTCGCACGATGCTCCAAATTAGGGAGTGCATCGATACGGGCTGACAGCCCCCCGCTGCGCGTCCACGACCACCGATAGCCCCAGTTAGTCACCTTGTACGACAGGCAGAGGTTACCGTGGTGGAATTCAAACGCCCCCATTCCACAGGGCGGGAGGCGCCGGTCAGTGGTCAACCCGGCGCCTCCTACGTCTCCGCTGGCCGCGGAAGGGATCATATCGTTCCCGATCCCTCTTAGCACTCTCCTTCTGCGAGATGATGTTCTCGCAGAAGTGGCCAACCGCACGAAGAATTAAAATGCCTGGCCTACTTTAAAATAAGTATAAGTAAATATGCTTATCACACAGATAGTCCTGACCCCACATTAGGGCAAACCTGTATAGTGGGTATCAACTACGAGGTGTTAAATACTCTAAGACTACGAGGGACTACGATCCCACATCACCCAGACCCGTAAAATTCTGTGGGTCACACAGTCGGCTACAGAACTATGGAATATGTATAATGAAGTTATTTTTATCGAAGTGACGCCATATGTTACCGCTAAGTCTCATACAATGCTTGATCATACACGGACAATGGCTTTACGCTACCTCGATGTTATAATTTATTCGCATTATTTCGGCAGTAGTGCGTAAAACAATACTGCTGGCTAACAGCAGGGTTACTCTTGACACTCGATTCCAATTTAAAATTGGGATTGGGTTCGATAACTGTACAATTGGCACTCTTGAACGCAACACCAGCGCACGATTGAACTGACTACGACAGTTTTTTTAGTAACTAGCGATCGTAAATACTCTATTTCATTTAGTTGAGTGATTAAGAGTTCCAATATCTTCTAGATTGGAATTGAAACTGTATTGAGTTCGAGGTTGGAATTGATTTCAAGAGTAGGCCTACAGATATCCGTCGCTATCCGACAGCCGGATCGTGTGAACAGGCACCTAATTTAACTTGCGATGGTCGCAAAAATGCAGACATAAAGTAATTTATAATGATAGTAGGATCTCACTGTGTCAAGGCCTGGTAGGTCGGAAATTAATTGACACCAGCCAGTACGTTTAATTACCAGGTTTACAGTCGCTATTCATTTATAAAAGTATATCAGATAACTTTATTTATTTTTTTAGTAAAATGAAAAGGTTCTCCACCATGCAGCCTTGTATGAAATTGGAAACTCTATTGTTTTTTTAATTGACTAGTTAGAGTAACCATATCAAAAGGCCAAAGCCATGTCTGTGGTTATATCATAGTATATTTATAATAGATTAACATTTACTAGAGACTAAGGAATTCCCGCGCGAAAGTCTCGTATGAACAGTAAATGTTTATTTAAATTGACCTCCTTAGTAACGCAGAGCGTCGCGTTCATAATGTATATACCCGACTGCGTATATTTAATTTTTAACATAAATTGGTTGTATAATTCACTGAAACTAAGAAGTAGCTTGACTTCTAAAATATTTTTGTAGCTTTAATTAGTTAGCAAACTATATTTTATGTCAGTACAAAACTAGATATAAAAAACTTTAATCCTTTGCGCACATATAAGGAATACGTAACTGAATTAAAAAGTGTGCTTGTTTTGATTTTGGAATTCCATATATTAAATTCAAAATTGCCGCGCGTAAAAATCATCTGACCAATGAAACACCTGTTCAGACAACTTTTACTCGTTCCCGTTTTATACCAGTTTAGACATTCAAATACAGAACATTACAATAAAAAAAAAATTCGCTCCTCTAACAAAATCTGATTAATTACAAAATATATATTTAAATTGAAACTCACCTTGTCCGTGCCGATTAAGTATAAAAAAATTCACAACCACAAAAACAGTAACACTGCAATCCAAATATTTTTAACACAAATAACACTATTTCTTGGAATTGTTTTGATAAATCGCGAGCGCAGACACGATACAACGTTGCGCGCGAGCAATGGCGCGGGTCATAATGCGGTGTTGCCAATTATGTTATTCAATTTCTACATTTTGCGAAGTAGATTTTTTCGCCACTTTTGATATTTTGTTCACTATTTTTTGTAAGTTTTGTCATCATTACAAGATATTGTATATTTAATTTTTTATAATTTCTGGCAGTGGATCTGGACTGTGTATTAAATAAGGTTTAAAAATTGACTCATAATCGATATAAATGTTTAATATAATTTTGATTACAAATTTTCATCTCTTATTTATTACATTAAACTATAACTGACAGCCTCCGCGGCGCAGTAGGCGAGTAGCCGGCTGTGAAACGAGAGGCCGTGGGTTTGATTCTCACACCGGGACAAATGTTTGTGTGACAGATACATATTTGTGTCAGATCTGGGTGCTGTGAGACCGAAAGTCTCTCGTAATCCCCGATACCCATCTTAGTGTGGGATCTTGGCTTTTTTTTATATCGCTTATGGTAAAAACTTTTTCATAAGCGTCAGAGCAATTGACAGCGGGCGAGTAGCCAGTTGTGAAATCAGAGGCCGTGAGTTCGATTCCCGCACCGGGACAAATGTTCGTGTAACAGACAGATATTTGTTTCGGGTCTAGGTGTTGTGGGACCTTAGTCCTTAGTTTTACCTAGTGTGGAGTTAGAACTATGTGTGTGACTGTTGGGTGTATTTATTTATATTTATTATGTTGACATAAAGTATTATAATCTTCAAAAACCCAGAAGGACAAGCACTACAGGATTACATTATACTATCTAAGAGTACAATTACGGTTGGGTGGCTTGATAAACATTTGTTCGATATTATGTTTATAGTTGTATGATAACCGGACTAGTAAAAGTCATTTTATTTTATGTTTAATTACAAGTGTACACTATTCGAATATAGGTTTTTCTATAAATAGTAAGGGTTGCTAAATAACATTGAAAGTTAAATTATTAATTAATATAGTATTAAAGAAATAATAGTTTGATATTCTTACTTATGAGTTAGTTGGCCAGAAAAGGATTTTATAAAAGTCAACTTTTATACATCTATTACAGTATGCTAAAAATTTATGCAACCTTACAAATGGAACCTGAGCACAAAAATAGTAAATTCTACCAAATTAGTATAAAACTGGTTAACCTGCTCAAGTTTCTTGTTTCGAAAGTGTATTTTTGGCGTATTCGTCATTGCCGAATGACGACAATAGAGATAGCCATATCGTTGATAACTGATGCTAGAAAAGGACAACGATAGTTGCAAACCTTGACTCGCTAGATTATTTATTTTGATTGTATGTTCTTTATGTCAATTAATCAATTACATACAGGCAATTGACAAAAAAGAATCTAGATAATTTTAGTAATAATTTGAAGTCTATATTATATTCTTATACCCCAAATTCTTCTAGGCCTAACGACTTGTACAATATATTGTTCAGTAACATTTGCAATGAATTTAACAAAACTTGTAAAATAAAATCGCTTAAACTAAACCCTAAAACTAATTTTAACGCGTGGGCTACTAAAGGCATACGACGTAGTAGAGATATTTTATATGACTTGTACGACAAAAGGTCCTATACACCTGATGTCAATTTTTCCAAATACGTCAAAAATCATTCAACAATATTTAAAAAAGTATGTCTCCAAGCTAAAGCCGCACATCTTAGTGAGAAATTAAGACAGTCTAATAATAAAATAAAAACGACTTGGAACATTATTAATACTGAAACTGGTAAAATTAGAATAAATGACTCTATAGCTTTACTTTTAAATGACGAACTGGTTTCAGATAAACTTAATGTAGCCAATTATCTCGAGCAGTATTTTACTAATATACCTGTAGAGACCACTAAATCCCTGCAGTCATCGGCGACTTTAGCAGAATCATTGTTAAAAGAAAATGTTAAGGGAAATATGCCCAATTTTTACTTTGAAAGGGTAACATATTATGAAATAGTTAAAGTTTTTAAGTCTCTAAAAACAAAAGGTACTGAAGATTTATGGGGGCTATCCATTAAAGCTATTGAAGCGGTCATTGTAAATATTGCTCCTATTTTAGCAGATATATTTAACCTTTGTATAATTAATGGTATTTTTCCTGATCTAATGAAAATTAGTAAAATTATACCCATTTTTAAGAAAGGTTGTGCACATGACGCGGTTAATTACAGACCTATATCTATATTACCAACTCTTAGTAAGGTCTTCGAAAAAATCATGCTCAACCAAATGCTAGTTCATTTTAATAGGAATATGATATTGCATCCTAACCAGTTTGGGTTTACAAAGGGTCGGTCTACTCAAGACGCTGGTTCAATTTTAATAAAAACTGTGTTGGAGGCCTGGGAGGGGTCTCAGGATGCTCTTGGAGTTTTCTGTGATCTTTCTAAAGCTTTTGACTGCGTCGACCACCGAACCCTCATTGTAAAACTCAAATATTATGGAATTTCTGGTTCATCTCTGGATCTTGTAATGTCCTATTTATCGGGTCGGGAACAAAAAGTTTCTATAGATGGCGTCACATCAATAGGATCTACAGTAAAAATAGGAGTTCCACAGGGTTCCATTCTGGGCCCATTTTTGTTTTTAGTATATATAAATGACCTTCCTTATATGGTAGAGAGGATTTCAAACATTGTCTTATTCGCTGACGACACATCTTTAATATTTAAAGTAAATCGTAAGGATAAAGACCTAGTTACGCCCAATAATGTTTTAAAATTAATATCAAGTTGGTTTTCTGCTAACAATCTCTTACTAAATGCAGGAAAAACAAAATGCATTCGGTTTGCATTACCTAATGTACCAAATATAAATTCGTGTATTAAATTAAACGGAGATTTACTAGATTCAGTCTCTTCAACTGTATTTTTAGGAATAACTCTAGATAGTAAATTGCAATGGGGTCCTCAAATAGAAAGGTTATCCGTTAAATTAAGTGCTGCAGCTTTTGCAGTCCGGAAAATAAAACGTCTAACAGATGTTTCAACGGCTAGGTTGGTATATTTCGCATACTTCCACAGTATTATGTCTTACGGCATTCTATTGTGGGGATCAGCTGCTGATATAAATACTATATTTATTTTACAAAAAAGAGCAGTCCGAGCTATATACGACCTACGTAGTCGGTATTCTTTACGATCAGTATTCAAGGATAGTAATATATTAACTGTGCCGTCTGAATACATCTATCAAAATATCATGTACGTTCGTAAAAATATAAGCAATTTCTATAAAAATAGTGATATTCACAACATTAATACAAGAAACAGAAACAAACTTACAGTACCCTCGTTTAGAGTAGTAAGATCTAAAAAGTCTTTTATGGGTAACTGTGTTAAATTTTATAACAAAATCCCCAATAACGTAATTGATTTGCCCAATAAAATGTTTAAGACTCATATTAAACGTCATCTTATGGACAGGGGCTATTATAATGTTCAACAATATCTAGAGGATAGGGATGTCTGGCATTCGGTTTCTTCCTGCACACTGCGACCTGGCGCCCTGTAGCTTACACCATGTTAGTGTATACAAATAGTATAACAAAATAAAATAAAAACTATATTCATAAAATATTAATAAATGACATGTTGTTATATACACTTAAAAAATAATAAACTATGACGACCGATCGCGTATAAAATAAAATAATAAATTGGCAATGTAATTTGTGACAGGTCATCTACTAGAAATAATGAACCGGACCAAAAACAAGCCCGCTGAGATTGATTTGCTGGATTCTCTCAGGACTGGGTCGCGCCGCGTAGTATCCAGCGGTAATGTAAGCCCGCTGAGTTTGTTTCGCCGGGTCTTCTCAGGCGGGGTCGCGTTTGGATCCGGTGGTAGCTTTTAAAACAAGCGACGTCTCGGAAATACCCATGGTCCATATCAAACCCATTTAAATATATATATATATATTTGACCGGTATTACCTTGAATAATATTAATTCATAATATAAAAATAAAAAATAATTAAAAATAAATAAATAATAATAATGTTAAATACCATATGAATAATTAATTGCTAGTGTATTGATGATGCTATGTATGTTATGTATACATAAGCTGATATGCTTTTCTTAAAATTTCTCTACTTTTTTTAATGTTCTGACTTGTCATAAGAGCTATGTAATTGCCTACTTGATCAATAAACGATTTCATTTCATTTCATTTCATGTATACCATTTGTATTAAATTATGGGTAAAATTAGATAATTAGATTATTTAAGTAATATATCATATTATTTCTTTAAGTTTTTTAGGTTAAATAAGTTATTATACACAGTTTTGTTGAGGGACTTGGCCTCCTTTCTACAGAGGGGTTAGACCTAAGTGTAGGATTCTGTTCTTTTTTTAAGTTCTTATAATTCTTATAGTCCTCACAATTTTGTTTTTTAACATTGAAACAAAATACCTTAAAAAAATGAGGAGAAAAGATAAAATAAAAGATAACTTAATTTAATAAATTTAAAAAGATAAATTATATTTTAAATCATCGTAAGTACCACCCTTTAAAATCCGCCAACGCTATCACCAGTGTGTGGCAGGGCGGTTGGGGATGCAGTTTTATTATCATCCGCAGATGCGGATGCGGATACAGATTTTTGGAGACTTACATCCGCGGACTCGGATGCGGTTCTCATGATATTAATGAAACTTTGTATAAAAATAAAATAAAATGATCTTTAATATTTATGTGGAAATACTGTGTTCTTTTTTGAAACAGCGTACACGAAGTAGTAATTTTTGATGTGGAACATCATTACTATCGAATTCTGGGAGTGACAACATTTATTAAATCCCTCTATGAACATTTTTGATTTTGATAAATAACTAGTTTAATGTTGCTTATTACCAAGGTAATTATAATCTTCTGTCTCTCTTTTATCTATTACCAATGTGAGATGTTAGAACTCAGATGTTACACGTCATATGCAACCACTGGTTGGTATGTTAAAGGAACGGAAAGGTTCATACGTTTTTTTTGTTTATGATTGCTTGTCGATAATTATAGGACTTTATAGGCGTGCTTATGTCAAAAGTAAAACAGTCTAAGCGTGATGGTCATGCGAGTTCAGTGAACTCCCGATAGTTAAATTAATTATCTCTCTTGTTTGTTTTATTTGAGATTCAAATAAACTAATCTAAGATGATTTTTAAAGTCAAGGTGGTATTGCATTGAGTCTTATTCTGGATATTTTGCAAATCTCACTTTGCGTTGGTGGCGACATTATAAATTTACTTGAATAATATACCATTAACCGTAGCGAACTCGCTTAACACACTATATTCACAGCATTCTTTCAGTATTAAAAACGTCAATATTTATTCGATAAGCGTAGCTTAACACAATACATGACAAACAATAACAAACACGTGGTTTTTGACACCGAAATGTTAACTCCTACTGACCATTTAGCAGGAGTTGTCGACACACGCCACTAGCTAGTCCCGCACAATTTGTTTTTTGTTGCGACCTGCCATACATACGCATCCGCATCAACATCCGTATTGATGCGGATGCAGATGTCCAAATCCATGCGGAAGTTCCACAATTGCGGATGCGAATGCGAATATTCGCAACATCCCTAGTGGGCGAATAGGTGAGACTCTGCTGTTGGCCCATTGGTTACGTTTGTGTGCGATTGTTTTTATCTTGGCAGGCCAATGTTTACCACACTGCACCTGATGGTAAGTGCAGTGCCGTCCAGTTAGAGTATCAAATAGCGAGAGACAATCTATCCCCTACTACTCAACACAATCATGCCGGCCTGCTGTGTAGCTTCTTCACTCTACTCAAGGACCCAGGATCATAGGAAGGATGGAAACTGTTCCACAGCTTGATGGTGTGCCAAAAATAGGAATACTTATTTATAACTTACGAACATAGATCTTAAGTTATTATAAGTTACTAACAAAAATCATAACATAAACATAATATTTTAAAATGTATGTATGGACAGTTAATCTGATGTAAATTAAATAAAACCATTTACTTATATTCTATAGACACGAACTGTCGAACAAAAAAGATGTTCCCAAAACATGTCAGCCCACTAATGCCATCTATCATTTTACTAAGAACTATTTGGAAGTTATAACTCCCGTCACTGTCTCTCGAACGGAACTTTCCGCGCGCTAAAACGGGACAAACTATAAAATGCATTTGTTGTGAAATATAGACTTCACGTATTCAGAATTGAAATTAATTAATATTTATTGATATCACGTTCTAAACGTTATTAAATTATGTTATTTACCTTATATACTATTATCAGTTTCACTGTTTTAAGGCAGATTTGTTCGGGAATGTCGCTATAAATAACTCAAATTAACTGTGCATTCGTAGGTGGCATGAACCATACTAACGTCGGTGAAGAGTATACACCTGAACTCGGTGGAACATAATGTTTGTTCTAGTCGCCGCATCTAGTACGTAGTATATATAGATCGCTGAATAAAACACATAAAAATTATCTAAGGCGCCCTAGGACACCAAAAAAAGTAATGGGAAACAAGATTACCGTGCCATCTGTAACTGAATATAGTCTGGCTTTGGTTCTTCCATTCATAACAGGATTTTAATAAAGTACTAAAGTATTTTATGGTTACAAATTGACCGCCCGGTGAATAAGTTATCGTTTTCTGACGGATCTGCTTGCGTCATGCTTTCGTATATAATGTCATTCATGAGAACATAATAGGTCTCTATATTTTTAATATTCATCGTGTATGTTTTTAAATGCGTTTTCCTGATAATGTAATAGGTATTTGGGTTCTATTTTAATTTTTCCTCAAAGGACTTGGAAGAGCAAAGTTGATATTTTGTTAACATAGATGGCGCTGAATTAAATTTACGGTTTTGTTTACGTATGTAGAAAACAGATGGCGTTGAATACATGATTACATTTATTTAGATTTTTTGTTTTTATTCGTTTATTTTTTTATTTATTACACTTTAGAAACAATAACGGGCGTCTTTTGAATTAGAAAACAACATAGATATAATATTTAAAAAAACATGTTTATAAGATTATATTCATTTATTCACCTTTATTTAATATTCTTATACCTATTCTTCCGAAACGATTTTTTAAACGTGTTTTTAATTCCGTATCGGTTTTACCCACCGGCAAAATTTGTGAAGGTTTTAAATTTACGACTGTTATAATGTGAACTTATATCTTGTCGATATTATTAATGTTTAATACACTGTCACGATAGGTAGAAATTTAACGTGCCCAAAAAAACAAACGTAATTTTTATGCCTCGGTGGCGCAGTTGCAATAGGCTTAGTCGACTGTTTCTGGGAAACCGTTTAAATTTTTCTTAATAGTCTATATTATTAAAATATTAATACATACATACATATACACTCACGCCTGTAATCCCCAGAGGGGTAGGCAGAGGTGTAACCAGTACACCCACTTTTCGGCAAATTTCGGTCCCATAATGTGATAGGGGGCGAGCCTATCGCCACACCGGGCACCATTCCAGACTCCGGGTTAACACTGTATTTCTAGGTAGAACTACCCAATATCACTTTAACCGACCCGGGGATCGAACCCGAGACCTCAGCACAGCAAACATAACGCATGCGCAATTACAACTGCGCCACCGAGGCAGTAAATATAAAACATAAGTTTTCAAGATTCAATTTGTTTCTCGTTTTACGTGATCACCGCAAAAATAAACGTTTGGCTCAGCGTTTAATAGGTGTTTCGAAAGGTGACGTCATGCACGACTGATTTGTGTTACATGTCACGTGACAAAATGATACACT
This sequence comes from Laothoe populi, assembly GCA_905220505.1. Taxonomy (NCBI): domain Eukaryota; kingdom Metazoa; phylum Arthropoda; class Insecta; order Lepidoptera; family Sphingidae; genus Laothoe; species Laothoe populi. The sequence continues at coordinate 4,368,939 of HG992174.1, read as the reverse complement.
TTTACATAGGTATTTATTTCTTGAAAATATTAAATAATTTGTATATATAAAAGAAGAAGCTGACTGACTGACTGACTGATCGACTGATCGATCAACGCACAGCCTAAACAGCTGGGGTTAGAGACTTGAAATTTTGACAGTATGTACCTTTTATCACGTAGGCATCCACTAAGGAAGGGTTTTCTCATATAAATTAACAAATTGGTTTAATTTTCGATATTTTTTTAACTAAAATTTATTATAAAAAACAAAATTCTATCCGGTTTTCACTTACTGTCAACTAGGCTATTGCTTACGCGGCACGACTGTGTTGAGGTCTTAATCCCCGGGTCGGGTAAAGTGATATGACTGCCTATGTTTTTTAATGTATGGTGTTTTTTTCTTTTAGGCAGACGATAGGCAGACGAGCAGACGGGCCACCTGATGGTAAGTAGTCACCGCCGCCCATAGACTTCTGCAATACCAGGGCACAGCAAAGCCGCTGCCTACCGTGATTTAGTTCCTCACATAACCGCTAGAGGCGCTGTGTACTGTATAAATATTTTACTGTACACAGGGTGTAAAACCCTCTATAGTGGCACACGCAAGTGTGTCGCGTTCCGGAACCAGCCAGTGTACATCCGGTTTTTGTGGGGGTCTTTGGGTTTTGCGGACTTCTGAGTACTCTGACACTAGACCCACGACCGCTTCTTCACCTTGCCCCATGGCGTAGTGTGAAGAAGCAGGCCGGCATGATTGTATTAAGTAGCGAGATATAGATTGTCTCTCCCTACTTGATACTCTAACTGAAACGCACTGCGCTTACCTTCAGGTGCAGTGTGGTCACTTTGCCGTGCCAGGATAAAAAAAACATGGTTGTGGCATAGTGTGAGCAAGCTGTAGCAGGCGGTTTGTGTTTCCCACCTTGCTATACTTAATCATATATCATTTTGAATGAGTAATGCAAGAAACTTGCGTTTATCATGGCTTGAAATTACTACAGGAAACTTTTATAGGTTTCCTTAATATATATTTGTCATTTACATTTTGTATTAAGACGCGTATACTTAACAAGAATTACATACTTGTAACTAATAATAATATAATAATACTAGCCCTGTATTAAACATTGTCCCACTGCTGGGCACGGGCCTCCTCTACTAATGAGAGGGGTTAGGCCTTAGTCCACCACGCCTAATGCGGGTTGGTAGACTTCGCATATCTTCGGAAACTCTTATGAGAATTCTCAGATATGCTGGTTTCCTCACGATGTTTTCCTTCACCGTTAATAAAGCATGCAATAATTAACATTAAATACATACGTTTTTTTTGTTTTTTATATAATAGTCCGACAAACGAGCCAGTGGGTCACCTGATGTTAAGTGATCTCCACCGCCCATGAACATCCACAATACCGAAAGTATCATGTATGCGCTGTCGGCCTTAAAGGACAGGAATAGGGATTAGGGAAGGGAAGGGGGATCTGGGCCTCTGGATATCTCACTTACCATACGAAACGCGACAGTAAACTGTCACTTTACGTTGGTTTTCTGTGCTACCCTGGTCGAGCCGGCCCATTCATGCTGTGGACAAATATGTCTACAGCGTGGCTCTACCACTTTTAAACGTAACTTTATAAAAGTCAGAGGTGTCTTGGGTTTTGAACATACGACTTTCGTCTTGACAGTCCGTACCGCAACCAACTAGGCTATCGCTGCTTATAACTAACATTTTAAAAATACATTGGGGTTCAAAAACGCCTCCGTGACGCAGCAGGTAGCTGGCTGTGAAACGAGAGGCCGTGGGTTCGATTCCCGCACCGAGACAAATGTTTGTGTGACAGACAGATATTTATTTCATGTCTGGGTCTGTAGTCCCTCGTAATTCTTGATTATTGATAGGACTCGTATCTTAGTGTGGGGTCAGGACTATGTTACTGTTGGCTGTTATTTATTATTTATGTATTTAATTTAATTATTGTTACACTGATATAAATAGAAATAGCGCGTACTCTTTAGATCTCATAACTTAATTTAGATAGAAATGACAGACGGATCGATAGAGAAAAAGTTGCTTTATTGGTTTGTAATAACTCAAACGTAGAGATGTAATTTTTTTTTTATCCTGGCACGGCAAAGAGACCACACTGCACCTGATGGTAAGCGCAGTGCCGTCCTGTTAAAATATCAAGTAGCGATAGACAATGTATCCCTCGCTACTCAACACTAACATGCCAACATAAAAAAGTCTATGGTTTACAAACAAACTGTTATATATGCTACTGGCAGCTTATGGCTGCCCTGAAATGTCAAAATAGAAAATAAAGGAGTGCGTTTTCAACTGTCAATTCGTTGGTCTTGTTTTATTAATATATTATATTTTAAATATAATATTCGCGTATTCAACAGTGGCGACGAGGATTTTACGTGTTTTAAATTAAAAAGGGAATTAGCAAAAATATGGCTGTACCTATATTTGGTCTTCTTACGAGTTTTGACCACAATTTACAAACATGGCCGGTACAAGTACGAGTACAAGGGACGATTGCTACAATTTTTCGTCGCGAATGATGTCGGCGCAACAACCGACGCTTCGGGCATCAAGCGGCGTGCGATATTGTTGAGCGCACTCAGCGAGCCTACGTATAAGCTCACAGCAAATTTGGCTCTGCCTAAAGAACTCACTTCAGTCCCGTTCGAAGACATTTTAGGGCTATTGGACGGACATTTTGTACCTCAAATATGTGGTTTTCACGAAAGGCATAAGTTCTACTCTGCGGTACAAACTGAAGGTGAAACTTATTCCCAATGGGCAGCGAGGCTACGTGGGCTATCGGCAAACTGTGGATTCCTAAACGTGGAGGAAGCATTACGGGACCATTTCGTAATGGGAATGCTACCAGGAACGGAGCGTGAAAAATTATTCGCTCAGGATCCACAAAGCCTAACTATGGCAAAGGCGGCGGAGTTGGCAGAGAGGGTCCGGTGTGCGCGTGCAGGCGCCGCAGCATCATTGGCGGCGCCAATGGCTGCGTCGCGCGCCGATCAGCTACTCAAGCTCGAAACTTACATAGTGACTAGTAAAAAGATGTTGTGTTCCGTTTGCGGTTTTAAAAATCATACTTCGACGCAATGTAGATTCGCCAATTATAAATGTAAAAAGTGTAATGTTAAGGGGCATTTGCGTCGTATGTGTAAAAAAATTAATTTTATGGAAAACGCGGACACTAACGGGGATGACGGTGAGTTTTTTAACATTCGCTCTTACAACGGTGAACCAATGACTGAGGTTGTAACCGTTTTAGATAAAACAATGAAATTTGAGGTTGATAGCGGGTCGGCGGTCACTGCGATTTCTGAACGAACCTATTTAGAACATTTTAAAGCCGTAGTATTGTCTAAAACGACCAAACGATTACTCACATATACGGGTCGGCATATTGAATGTTTAGGTATTGCGCGATTGCCTTTCACATATAGGGGAAAAACACATACATTTAATGTGTTCATAGTTCGTGGCGGTGGTCCACCACTTTTAGGAAGAGATTTTATATCTTTTTTTAAATTACAACTGCTTCCCGTTAACTTTTGTGGCAAACCCTCAGATTTAGTTTGTCAGTTAAAAGCCGAATTTCCTGGTGTTTTCTGTGACGAATTAGGAAAATTTAACAAATACAAAGTAAAGCTTAATTTGAGAAATGACGCAAAACCAATTTTTTTTAAACCGCGTCCTGTTGCTTTTGCTTTGCGAGATAAACTAGACAAAGAGATACAGCGACTGGTGCACATTGGCATATTAAAGTCTGTGGAGTTTTCTGAGTATGCGTCGCCCGTGGTTCCGGTGTTAAAACGTGACGGTTCCATTCGTTTGTGTGCCGATTATTCAGTCACAATAAACAAACAGCTATTGGTTGATCAATATCCATTGCCTACCGCGCATGAACTTTTTACGAAATTACAAGGCGGTCAACAGTTTTCTAAATTAGATCTTTCACAAGCCTACGCACAATGTGTTTTAGATGAAGAATCGCAAAAGTTTACATAAAGGGTTGTTTAAATATACACGCTTAGTATTCGGGTTATCCAGCGCGCCAGCTATTTTCCAGCGCCTCATGGAGAACGTTTTATCTGGTATAGATGGTGTTTTGTGTATGCTCGACGACATTTTGGTGACAGGAGTGGACAGGGCCCAGCATATATGTAGATTGCGCACTGTACTTCATAGGCTACAGGATGCAGGACTAACACTACAAAATTCCAAATGCGAGTTTTTTAAAGAGGAACTGGAATATTTAGGTTATATAGTAGATAAAAATGGGTTGAAAAAGTCGCCTAAGAAAGTTTCTGCTATATTAAATGCTCCAGTTCCAAAAGATGTTGCTAAGTTGCAATCTTTTTTGGGGTTAGTAAATTACTATCGCAATTTCGTTCCTAACGCGTCTTCGATTCTCAACCCTCTGTATTCCTTACTACGAAAGAATTGTAAATGGCGTTGGACTTCAGAGCATAATATTGCTTTTAATAATATTAAAAAAATATTGGTATCCGAGCAAGTTTTAGCGCACTTTGATACAAACGCGAAGGTAATTTTAACCGTAGACGCTTCACCGTCCGGGTTAGGGGCGATCTTGTCACAAGAAGACGCCACGGGGGCGGAACGACCGGTGTCGTTTGCATCGCGCACACTGAATGCGGCTGAACGCCGATACTCGCAGATACAGAAAGAGGCTACAGCCATCATCTTTGGTGTTCGTCGTTTTCATCAGTATCTTTACGAAAGATCTATTCCGTTTATTCTTCGAACTGATCACAAGCCTTTAATAACAATTTTCGGTCCTCACCGAGGAGTTCCAGAAGTTTCAGCTAATAGGCTACAGAGGTATGCGATTTTCTTAAGTGGTTATAATTTTTCAATAGAATATGTCAAAAGTGCTAATAACTGCGCAGATTATTTGTCCCGTGCAAGTTTAAGTGACAATGAATCATGCGAGATGGATAACTTCGAAACTAGCGGAACGCCAGAGTATGTTGATGATAAGACTTCGTATGTTAATTTTGTTGTAGACTCTAGCATACCTATAACTCTACACACGTTACGCGAACAAACTCGTAAAAATGTAGTCTTAACAAAAGTTGTAAAATATATTTTCAATGGTTGGCCGGTAAAAATTACAGATGAACAGGTTCGTCCATTTTTTTTATGTAGAGACCAACTGTCATTTGAAAATGGCGTAGTTATGCGGGGTTATAAAATAGTAATTCCGGACACGTTACAAAAAGAAATTTTGTTAGAGCTTCACAAATCACACTTAGGGATTGTTAAATGTAAAGCTGAAGCTCGCAGTAGATTTTGGTTTCCGGGTATAGATAAAGCGATAGAAAGCATGATCGCTGATTGTAACATTTGTACGCAGCTCAGACCGTCTCCAGCACGAGCACCACTTGCTGTATGGCCACACCCTACACAACCATTTTCCAGAGTTCACATAGACTTTCTCGGACCTGTTAACGGTAAATTATATTTGGTTATAGTAGATGCACATTCCAAATGGGTAGAGGTGTACAGAGTAAATTGTACTTCTTCGAGTACAGTTATAGCCAAATTATATGACTTCATGTCGAGGTTTGGTCTAATTCACACGTTGGTCAGTGACAATGCTACATGTTTTCTATCGCAAGAATTTTTAAATTTTTTATCGGCAAACGGAATATCGCACGTGACCTCGCCTGCTTATCATCCAGCTAGCAATGGCCAGGCGGAGAGCTATGTTAAAATAATTAAAAAAGGTATTAAATCTTGTTTATTAGCTAATTATAATTTTAAAGAAAGTGAAGATAACTTGCTAAAGTACCTTTTCGATTATCGGAATTCAGTACATTCTACAACTGGCTCATCGCCTGCGCAATTAGTTTTTGGGCGGAAACTTCGTTCACGTTTAGATTTATTAAATCCGAACTCACCGCCATCTCCACCTAGCCTCCTCACTGAAGTCGTAGAGCGGCAACAGTGTTTACAGAGTAGAGCCTATGGAGGAATTAATAGACAGTGCTTTAAGGCCGGTGATAGGGTTATGTATGAAAAATATGAAGGTAATAAACATTTCACTTGGAATCGAGGCATCGTTACTAAACGAACAGGGCGATTAACTTATTTAATTAAGGATTGTATGACTTTGGTACAAGTAAAGAGACATAAAAATCAACTCATACCTTACAAGGGGAAACTTCAAAGGAACAATCACAATGCTGTCGAAGTGTCAGACTTCGTACCCGAAGTTTACGAAACGACCGCGTCTTCTAGTGAGAAGGAAGTTGTAGAGCCCCAAAATAGCGTCCAAGAGGAAGAGGGTGATAAAGAAATGATACGTCCTGAAACTTGTTCCACTGAAATGCCATCAACCATGGATTCAGAAGCTGATGAATTCATTGAGGCTACATCAAATTTAGAAAACCAGCAACCTGGACATGAAACTGAGCCCGATCAAAATACTAGACAGGCGGATAGGTTATTGCGCCAAATTCCTAGAGTAGATTATAAACAGTTTTTTTGTATGGACATGTAGTTTTAATTGTATTTGTGTGTTATTGGTTTTTAGATTATTTTTTATTTAGGAGGGAGATATGTTATATATGCTACTGGCAGCTTATGGCTGCCCTGAAATGTCAAAATAGAAAAATAAAGGAGTGCGTTTTCAACTGTCAATTCGTTGGTCTTGTTTTATTAATATATTATATTTTAAATATAATATTCGCATATTCAACACAAACTAATACTAAAACCCATTCGGAGCATAATTATTTCTTAACTCCTATACGTATATACTGTTCTTTGACCGATTGTAAATGTATTTTGTTTTATTTCAGTTACTACATTATGTACACAGCTGTCCAACCATAGGTAAATATCAAATTTATTATTTTCCTTAAATAAACAAGTGGTTGAGCATATACATAAATATGACTAATACACGTCTTACGGTAAAGGAAAATATCGTGAGGAAACCTGACGCCAACACGCCAACTCGCCAACACGCCAACACGCCAACACGCCAACACGCCAACACGCCAACACGCCAACACGCCAACACGCCAACACGCCAACACGCCAACACGCCAACACGCCAACACGCCAACACGCCAACACGCCAACACGCCAACACGCCAACACGCCAACACGCCAACACGCCAACACGCCAACACGCCAACACGCCAACACGCCAACACGCCAACACGCCAACACGCCAACACGCCAACACGCCAACACGCCAACACGCCAACACGCCAACACGCCAACACGCCAACACGCCAACACGCCAACACGCCAACACGCCAACACGCCAACACGCCAACACGCCAACACGCCAACACGCCAACACGCCAACACGCCAACACGCCAACACGCCAACACGCCAACACGCCAACACGCCAACACGCCAACACGCCATCACGCCAACACGCTATTCTTTAGGAAACCATGTCCTAACCTCTCAACTAACACTGCAAAAAATTATGTCGATCCCTTGCTCTTTGTAAAACAGAACTATCCCACGGGAACTGTACATGTTTCTAGGACAAAAGTAGCCTATGTGCTATTCCAGACTAATCTACCTCTGTGCTAAATTTCAACCAGATCTGTTAAGCCGTTCTGGCGTGATTGAGTAAGAAACATGATAATAATCATTGACTTATATTCTATAGACACGAACTGTCGAAGAAAAAATATGTTCCAAAAACCTTGTCCGCTCACTAATGCCATCTATTCATTTTACTAAGAACTATTTGGAAGCTATATCTCCCGTTACTTTCTCTCGAAAGGGACTTTCGCGCGCCAGAACGGGACCAACTATATAATGAATTTTGTTATGAAATATAGACTTCCCGTATTCAGAATTGAAATTAATTAATATTTATTGATATTACGTTCTAAACGTTATGAAATTATGTTATTTACCTTATTTACTATTAACAGTTTCACTGTAAATCATTTTAAGGCAGATTTGTTCGGGAATGTCGCTGCAAATAACTAAAATTAACTCGACACTGAAAGATGCAATGTGGTGCGCTTGCTTAGGTCGCATCAAGCAAACTAACGTCGGTGCGGAGTATACACCTCAACTCGGTGGAACATAATGTTTGTTCTGGTCGCCGCATCTAGTACGTAGTACATATAGATCACTGCGCTTAAATCAAATATCGACCGAGTCGATATTGACTGAGTAATTGGCTTCCAAATGTACAATTGCTTCACATTGTTCAGGATATCTAATATAGTACCAACTGTATTTACTTTAAGTGTTAAAACAAATAAGCGATATACATAATACATAAATTGTTATGCGTTTTATTTACGTCATACCTTTTGTAAATAAACAAGTTTCTATAATAATAAAATACAGCGTAGTTAAAAGCTTTTGAGCAGGCCGGCAATTTTTTTCCTTTTTTTATCCTGGCACGGCAAAGTGACCGCACTGCACCTGATGGTAAGCCACTACGCCATGGGCAAGAAGGTGAAGAAGCGGTCGAGGGTCTATTATCAGAGTACTCAAAAGGCCAAAAAATGGCCAAACATTGTACCCCAACCAATGATATTGTATTAAAAAGAATATCAAGAATACAATATCACTGACCCCAACTCTAAACCCGCTTCTTCACCTTCTTGCCCATGGCGTAGTGTGAAGAAGCAGGCCGGCATGATTGTGTTGAGTAGCGGGGGATAGATTGTTTCTCGCTCCTCCATACTCTAATTGGATGGCACTGCGCTTACCAACAGGTGCAGTGTGGTCTGTAATCTAGAAAATGACTGCTGGCCACAAGTTTTCTTTAACTCTCTATTATTTTTCTGCCCGTATTCACTAGCTGGATAGAGAGCCCTCAGTCCATTTTTTATGTTTGTATATACAATCAGTATATTTGAAGTTCGAATATAACTTAGCTTAGATTACAGTTGCCTACCGTCCTGTTTTCCCAGGACATGTCCTGGTTTTTAGAGTGTCCTGGATAGTTTTTAAGCAGCGTCCTGGGTTTTCAAAGCGCCCTGATAAGGTCCTGTATTTTATAATCCACACACCACTTTTGCAATCCTTACTTTAGGGGAGGCCTCTCGGATCGCAAGTGTTCATGCTATTTTAAACCAAAATGCGTCTTGTTATTAAATTCAAATCCTAGTATTTGAATTCCAGGGTTGGTAACCCTACCTTAGATAGGCTCCAGAGTCCATGCCGTGACGAAAATAAAAAATCAATAAATATTTATTAATGCGTATTTGTGCCGCCATATTGTTTAGCAAGTGTGTGTACCGCCATGACACTTGTACAAATGTTTATAAGTAGGTATTTAATAATAGTTTTGTTACAAAACGCTTGCGCATTACTGTTTATTCTATATTTACAGTTTTAGGATTTAATTTATTTTGTTCATATTTGACGTCATAAAATAGTTACTAAAATCAATTGTGAATTTACCAAACGTACCTAACGTTTCGTAAATTCTCAGAGCAGAGTTTTTAAAAATCCATATCTAGACAGTCATGTATGACGTCACCCTTCCAATCTGTAATATAAAAAAAATTGTCTATTGACACGTAAATTACATAAACATTTGGTATTAAATTTAGGCACACTTTTCAAATATTTATTATAAAATGTACTGATTACTGGTTCCCAAACTAGGCCAGAAGCCTGTATCTTGGGAGACAGTGTTCTAAAACGCTGAGCCAAACCTCTATTAGTTTTGCGGATGGTCACGTCACAAGAGAGGCCATGACAGTTGGTAGCGTTTGGGTGGGAAAAATAAATTTGGTTTGTAAAAATGCAAATTAAATCTTGTAAACCTATGTTTTATGTTTATTAATGATAATATTTTATTAATATAGACCATGAAGAATAAAATAAAACGGTTTCCCAAAAACAGTTAACTAGCCTATTGAAGTGTTTGAGTATTAACGTTTTTTTTTATTCTGGCGTAAAGTAACCACACTGCACCTGATGGTAAGCGCAGTGCCGTCCAGATAGAGTATCAAGTAGCGAGAGACAGCCTATCCCCCGCTACTCAACACAATCATGCCTGCTGTTAAGTTTCTTCACATTACGCCTAAAGGACCCAGGATCATAGGAGGGAGGGAACACGGTACCTGGCAGACTGTTCCACAGCTTGATGGTGGGGCAAATTTTGTGTGTAAAGTGGTTTGTTTATTAATAAATATTTATCCAATATCTGGGGCAATGTGTATGACTGTTGGGTGTATTCAATATATTTAATTAAGTATAATATTTTTTCACATGATTATTTTACACATATAAAACAAATATTAGGGTTGCCATCCCCGGAATTCAAATACCAGGATTATTAGTTTTTGAAGTTAGAAAAACCAGGACATTTCAATTTAAAAACAGGACGCATCTTTTGCGAGCCGAGACGCAAGCCCTCCCCTCAGGACCTTATCATAGCGCTTTAAAAACCCAGGACGCTGCTTAAAAACCCAGGACACTGCTTAAAAAACCAGGACATGTCCTGGGAAAACAGGACGGTTGGCAACTCTAACAAATATTGTCATTATTGTTTCAAGTGTCTTGAGTTATTTTGTCAAAGCATAGTATTGTTACTGAATCGCATCAGAATGGATAATGTAAACTCAATAGTTACACCTGAACACTGTTTACAACAAAGGTCAACAAACGCGTGAATGGGTCATCTGAAAAATGACAACACACAGAAAAATGCAAATTTAAGGAGAAAAGAAAAATGGCGGGAAATTGATGTTTGATTTGTTATTTCATTAAGTGAATTAATTATTTCAGACATGGCTTTGGCCTTTTAAATTGTGACTATTTTAGACATGGCTTTGGATTTTTGAATTGTGATTATTTCAGACATGGCTTGGGCCTTTTGAATTGCGATTATTTCAGACATGGCTTTGGCCTTTTAAATTGTGACTATTTCAGACATGGCTTTGGATTTTTGAATTGTGATTATTTCAGACATGGCTTGGGCCTTTTGAATTGTGAATATTTCAGCTCAGCATTTCAGGCTTTTAAATGGATAAAAACTACAGACATGGCTTTGGCCTTATAAAAACCAGAGAAGAAGAAGATTTTCAATTTCAACCTAGATTCGGAAAAATAACGATAAACAAGCTGCATGGTGGAAAACCTTTGCCTTCTCTTTTATAGAGAGAATGAAATAAAAAAAAAATTGCAAAAATTTGGCGAGTAGCCGGTCGTGAAACGAGAGGCCGTGTGTTCGATTCCCACACCGGGACAAATATTTGTGAGACAGATATTAGTGTCCGGGGTCTAGGTGTTGTGAGACCGGGCGTCTCTCTAGGTCCCTGATAGCCACAACACAAGACTCGTATCTCAGTGTGGGATCGGGGCTATGTCTGTGACTGTTGGGTGTTATATATATTATTAGTTTGCCTCCGTGGCCCAGTGGGCGAGTTGCCGGTTGTGAAACGAGAGTGCCTGGGTTCGATTCCCGCTCCGAGACAAATGTTTGTGGGACAGACATTTGTTTGTATTAGGTCTGTGTGTTGTGGGACCGTAGTCACTCGTCGTTGATACCCACGTTACAGGTTTCACCTAGTGTGGAGTCAGAAATATGTGTGTGACTGTTGGGTGTATTTACCCATTTTTTTTCGCGGGGAAAGCGTTTTATTACTGCCTCCCGCTCCGGGGGGAAGCGGAATAAGAATAAAACGGGTATGCTGGACTAGCCGGTCTTACGACCCAGCACCCCCCCGCCCGGATGATGGCTATCCGTGCTGCCGCTGGCCCGAGTCCCTACCCCCCCGACACTACCAGCTAAAACCCCGCGGTGGCCTTCTTCGGCGCTTACGGAGCGATCCCGGGGTATTCTAAGGAGTGCTAGAAATGCAGCCGGAATCGCCCCTGCGCGGTGCCGCGTAGCAGCCCATCTCCATGGGGGGGCTAAGGAGCCCCCGCGCACCGAACGGCGACAGCGAGCGAGGCCTTACCACCCGCGCTGCCGTCCATCTCGGGGTCGCACGATGCTCCGAATTTGGGGTGTATTTACCCTACTAATATTATAAATGTGAATGTTTGGATGGACGGATCTGGTTGAAATTTGGCACAGAGACAGATTATAGTCTGGAATAGCACTTTTTATACCGTAAAAATACATTTCCCGTGGGATAGTTTAGTTTTTCACAGAGCAAGGGATCGACAAGATTCTTGCATAGCGGCAGTTTAGGGATCAGAAAATGACATAGGCTACTTTTATCCCGGTAAAATGCACACTTCCTATGGGATAGCAATATATAGAAAAGTGTAACGGCTTAAGATGCCTCCATGGATTGTATACCTTTTCTTCCAAAAAAACACCCACGCGGGCGGATCCACGGGCAACATCTAGTTTTAATATAAGTGGAGAGACAGTCGTAGTAGCTTGTTTGTTTTATTCTTTCCATATCTAATGTTATCGGCTCGTTGGTCTAGGGGTATGATTTTCGCTTTGGGTGCGAGAGGTCCCGGGTTCAAATCCCGGACGAGCCCGACTAATTATGTATTTTTTTTGCCTATTTGGAACAAATTCGCCGTGTAGTAATACGTGTAAGACATGTATTCTTTGTTACTGATACTTTGTAATATAGTATTTAAATTATTAGACTGCCTCGGTGGCGCAGTGGTAATTGCGTATACTTTACAAGTGCTGAGGTCTCGGGTTCGATGCCCGGGTCGGGTAAAGTGATATTGGGTTATCTATTTAGAAGTACTCAGTATCAGCCCGGAGTCTGGAATTGGGCCCGGTATGGCGGTAGGATCTACTCTTATCACATTATGGGACCGTAATAAATTCAGCGAAAAGTGGGTGTAACTTTTATACCTCTGCCTACCCCCTCGGGGATTACAGTTGTGAGTGTATGTATATATATGAAAATATTTTATTGTGACAGACAGGCTCCGTGGTTCTGCACTGAAATGAGAGGCCGTGGGTTTGATTCCCACTCCGAAACAAATATTTGTTACAGGTCTGGGTGTTGATACCGAAAGAAACCTTTATATAAATAATAATACTAGCCCTGTATTATACATTGTCCCACTGCTGGGCACGGGCCTCCTCTACTAATGAGAATTAGGTCTTAGTCCACCACTTAGTGTGAAAGTGGTAGAGCCACGCTGTAGACATATTTGTCTAAAGCATGAATGGGCCGGTTCGACCGGGGTAGTACCACTGTCTCACTGTGAGATATCCGGAGGCCCAAATTCCCCCATCCCTAATCCCTATTCCTGTCCTTTAAGGCCGACAACGCATACATGACACTTTCGGTATTGTGGATGTTCATGGGCGGTGGAGATCACTTACATCAGGTGACCCGCTGGCTCGTTTGTCGGACTATACTATAAAAAAAAACCACGCTGGCCTAATGCTTATTGGTAGTCTTCACATTTTGAAATTCGTTTGAGAATTCTCAGGTATGCAAGTCTCACGATGTTTTTTGTTTTGTTCAAGCAAGCGATAATCAACAATAAATGCACACGCAACTTTAGAAAAGTCATATGTATATGCCATTTGGGTTTCGAACATAGGACTTTCGGCTTTACAGTCCGTACCGCAACCAACTGCGGTTGAAAAGAGCAACGCTAGAGTTTCTTGCCCGTTCTTCTCTAGCGAAACTGCATTCCGAATATAAATAATGTATAACATTTCATGGGAGTCAATAATTATTTGATTTTTTAATCTCATTAGTAGAGGAGGCCCGTGCCCAGCAGTGGGACAATGTTTATTCTGGCGCGGCAAAGGGACCACACTGCACCTGATGGTAAGCGCAGTGCCGTCCTGAGTATCAAGTAGCGAGAGACAGTCTATCCCTCTCTACTCAACACAATCAATGCCGGCCTGCTGTTTAGCTTCTTAACATTACGCCTAAAGGACCCAGGATCATAGGAGGGAGGGAACACGGTAGCTGGCAAACTGTTCCGCGGCTTGATGGTGCGGCAAAAATACGAATTTGCGAACCTCTTGGTTCGGGCCGGGGTAGTAGACAGTAATAGTTTAATACAGGGCTAGTATTATTATTACATTAAACTTTGGAGAGATATAAAATGATTATGACGTAAAAGTGCATATTTTCCAAACAACAATAAATACAATATTTTTTTTATTAATAGAATGTAGAAGGAAAACATCGTGAGGAAACCTGCATATCTGAGAATTCTTATACGAATTTCGAAGGTATGTGAAGTCTGCCAACCCGCATTAGGCCAGCGTGGTGGACTAAGGCCTAACCCCTCTCATTAGTAGAGGAGGCCCGTGCCTAGCAGTGGGACAATGTTTAATACAGGGTTGGTATAATAAATAATAGAATGTGAACAATAGAACACACTACAGAAGACAAAAATCAATAAATTAATGTGCAATATACTAACAATCACATATCTATTATTATAATAAACAATAAAAATTTGCATATTATTATTGCAATTAATATTTGTTTTGCATGATTAGAAGTATATAAGGCGCTAGTTATGGTTAGGAAAGTACAGTCTTGCTTGGTCTATATCGGGTCCTACGATCCACAGGATCAAAATGCGTCTGGTGGTTTGCCTTTTGGTTCTCACGCTCACTGTAAGTCATTTTTTTTATATTTCTCGCTTTTTTATTATGGCTGTATGGTACGAGTTCCTTTGTTCCTAAGGATATTTATACATTCACGCCTGTAACCCCTGAAGTGGTAGGCAGAGGTGTAACCAGTACACCCACTTTCAAATTTCGGTCCCATAATGTCATAGGGGGCGAGCCTATCGCCATACCGGGCACAGGTTCCAGACTCCGGGCTAATACTGAGAATTTCTAGATAGAAAAACCCAATATCACCTTACCCGACCCGGGGATCGAACCCGAAAGCACAGCAGTAGTAACGCATGCTCAGTTACAACTGCGCCAACGAGGCAGTCAGGATATTTCTATTAAGTGCATTATTAATTGGCTGTACATCATGGGTTCCTTTGCTTTCCAATATGAAATAAAAAGAAATGCATTGTCTATGTTGGCTGTTAACATGCCTTCATGAATTAACAGATTTTTTAAATTAAAATGTGGTTAGGCTGTATTTAATAAATCATTAATAATACTATCCCTGTATTAAACATTATCCCACTGCTGGGCACGGACCTCCTCTACTAATTGAAGTGGATAGGCCTTAGTCCACCTAGCCTAGCTGGCCTAATGTGGGTTGGTACTTGGTAGACTGAACATACCTTCCAAATTCTTATGAGAATTCTCAGGAATAGGTTTCTTCACAATGTTTCCTTCACCGTTAAAGCAAGCGGTAATCAACAATGAATACACACGTAACTTTTAGAAAGTCAGAGGTGTATGCCATTTGGGTTTCGAACATACGACTTTCGTCTTGAGATAGTCCGTACCGCAACCAACTAGGCTATCGCTACTATTTAAAATCCTTAGCTTCTTAAATATTATGGAAAATCGTGCGCGTAAATTCATTTAGGATAACAATTTGATTAAGATAAATCTGTTCTTTACAGTTTATGCAACTTTTTCCCTTTTATGAATATCTTGTAGGAAAGAAACATCATTGGTAAAAATGGAAATATTTTTATCCCTTTAATGTTAAGGGGATGGTGTAATTACATATTTTTTAAAGTAATGACTGCGGCTCCAGTTCGATGTCTTTTTTAACCGACTTCAAAAACAATTCGTTGGTTTTTTTTATGTATGTTACCCGACTCGAAGACGCCTGGACTGATTCGAGAAATTCTTTTTTTGTTTAAACGGGTATACTTCCCAGGTGATCCCATTGGCATCAAGTCAGGATTTGATGATGGGATCTCCGAAAAATCGAGGGCAACCGTAAAATTTTATAGTGACGCATAATTTGTTTTTTATTGAAGTCGATGTACTTTTTATCAATTAAAAAACTTTTATTATATATTTATAGGCTAAATATTCCATCTTTGAACCTTTATGTTTTATTAACTATTATTAACGGTAGGCAGCGGCTCTGCTGTGCCCTGGCATTGCAGAAGTCTACGGCGTTGACTACTTACCATCAGGTGGCCTGTCTGCCCGTCTGCCTATCAAGGCAATAAAAAAAAATGTTTTATTAAATGTTTTACGTAAAAAATTCTTACTTTAATTTGGATGGTCTAATGATACGTCTTATATTTGCCATTCTGTAGCCAAGTATGTCTACAGTATTTATTTCACATTATCCCTCACGGAGCTAATGAGTAACGGTTTGTCTAAAATATATAACTGATTCGATTCCTGCATCCGAAAAAATATTTCTACGATTCTGGGTTTGTATTAGCCATGACACACTTAATTGTATGCGTATTTAAAAATTGTGTTTTTTTAAATGGTTTTTACTTTTTTTTCAGGCCTTGAGTGTTCAAGGAGGTAAGTGTATCTTTTATATTTTTTACTAAATTTATTTAATTATTAAAGCATTAAATATATAAATATATTTTCATACCAGCTCAGTAAATAAACTTCGAAGGAACATATTCTTAGAGTTAAATAAAAATAACAAAAACAAATGTAGTTACTTTGACCAAAACTTCGAAGAAAACCCCTATCCTCGACCTGAACAATGGTAAATTTATTTCAGATCCTGAAGAACCAACCTATCTTCCAGTAGAAAAGATAGATGGACCAGACCCTGATGAAGATACATTTTACTACGACGACGATGGAAAGATAATCACAGATCCTGATGACATAGTCCCTGTACCACGAAAAAGCTTCAGCAGTAACCAATATGGCTACTCTGAGGCCAACCATGGCAGTGGTTCAGTGTACGTCGACGATTCAGGAGTAGTTTCTGCCTCAGGCCAAAGTGGTAGAGAAACCGCTGCTCACAGCAGTAACTATTATGGAAACGAGGATTTCGTTGCTGGAAACACAGCTAACTACGAAACGCAAAATCAGCAGTACAATAATTATTACTCAAGTCCCGATACCACGGTTATTGATTCTGGTAGATCTGATGCTGTAAATCAAGGTTATAGTAGCTTCTATGCTGACAAAGATAGAGTTGCTAGTGCCGCGTCTAGAGATTCACAGAGAAACGAGGAATCTGACTACTTCTATAAAGATAAAGATATAACTGCTATTCGTAATAGAGATTACGATAGAAGAGAACATGAAGATAGTAATTATTACGCTGATAAATATGGCAGTCACTCACAGAGAAGTGAAAGTGAGTCGGAATCGGAAAGGGAAAGCAGTGTTATTAAAAAGAATGATGGAAGCAAATATTCTAGCAGTAGTAAAAGTTCTAGCTCTTCTACTTCTTCTTCTTCGTCTACATCTGAATATGCCACCCGTGAGTTCTTATAATTGATTTAATAGTTGTAATTTGTACTAAGTTCACTATTTCAGAGCATAATACAATTGATTTATCATCTTGGGTAATATTAAAATTAAGTAGTTGAAATTAGCGGTACAGTTGTTATGTATTATTGGGTAGAGCGATATCTATAGAGTGAATTCTATAACAAAATTTGATTAAAAATATTCTTTCTTTCAGCCGATGATATAACCTATGAAGTAATGTCCTACGAAAGTCTGGAAGAAGGTGTACCGGTGATCACAATGAAACTTATACCAGTGATGGGTAAGCAATTTTTTCTTAAAGCACTAGAACTCCGCCTGATGATAAATTATTTTTTATCCTGGCACGGCAAAGTCGCCACACTGCACCTAATAGTAGGCGTGGTGCCGTCCAATTAGAGTATCGAGTAGCGAGAGACAATTTATCCCGCGCTGCTCAACACAATCATGCCAGCCTACTTCTTCACCCAGATTAAGACCAGTTCGCTAATTTAATAATATGATTGATTTCATTGACAGCGCTAATAACATTTTCATCACTAGTTATGTTTATACTAAGTTTATAATTTTCTTTCACAGAACCACACTCTGGGCATCATTCACCAGGTATTTAATTTTTGTACTTTTTATGTAGACTATCGTTGTGGCGTCTCACTGCAGCGTCAGGGTCCATGCATCGGTTCTTACATCTATTAGCGACTACTCCATATGTCACTTACGCAGGTCACTGATGCTTGAGTCTGACATTTGAAGAAACCATCAAATGTTTGCTTAAATCATCAAGTATCTTTGGAAATTATATATTTGTAAAATGTTGAAAATTATATGTTTTTTCGAAGTTCGTGACAGAATCTTTGATAAGATATGATGGAATACAATTCCTTAGTACCCTTTTCCTTTAAGTCAGCTACACTATGATTCATTTCGTGTAGTAGGTGTTGGAGAATTACATCAGAAGGAACACTTGCTCTATAGCCGGCTTCTGTTAAAAAACATACTTTCATTCCAAAATATGCAATAAAAGATTGGTCCTGAATGCTTAGCAGGGTTGAAATATCTATTACCTTTTTCAGGTATAAGCTACCCTGGACTATTCGGTCATCAAGTGCCGCTCATCGCTGGCGATGGAGCTCCATTGTCATTCCCAGTTCCCCATGTGCCTACTAGACCTCACCCGCATCCATCTCAAGGTCATCCTGGCCATCCTCATGGTCCCTCGCAAGTACATCCTCATCCTGGTCATCCGCATCCAAGTCATCCTGATAAGCCCACACCAGGTAAGTGTTATTTAATTTGAATTCCTTTTAATTCATCATGACATCCTTTTGAACATCTTTATAATAGGTTAGTTCACACGATATTTTTTCAATAAGTATTGTTACTTAAAATCTGTAAACGAAAGAATTTTCTTCTTCTTTTGTTTTTACGATTTTATGGAGGAACGATTCCACAATTTTCCAATGTAATGTGATAAAATAAAAAATGCTCGGACCGAGGTAAATTAAATAAAGTATGGACACTAAGAAGTAAAGATAGTAAAGTTAACCCTTTAGAATTCAAATGCAAACACCATTTGAATTCTAAAGGGTTAACTTTAAGAAATCGTTGTAGAAACTTAATATTTGACAACAAAGATGATTTGAAGAATAAAAGGAAAGAGACGAAAACAGTAGCATCTTGTAACAAAAATAAAATAAAGAGTAAAATATTTATGATAAACTATACAAAACAAGGAATATACGAAAATTTATCATCGTTTAATTCTGTTCGTATTTACGAAGTTACCTAGGAGGTAGATACACGATGAAAATGTAAGTGTAGAAGAGTTTTCATACATTTATACGGAATATCAATAGGAAGGATGTTTTACAAAGACTGATGTACTTTAGGACATCTAAAAAAGATGTGGTTAAGATATCCATCTTCTAAACACTAGAGGAAATGGTCACGAACGTTAATTTTGGACAAGCGAACTGGATTACAAGAATTATTAGTTATATTCGGCAAATTATTGAACAGTTTTAAATTAAATATTTGAAAGACAAAAAACCAAGGTGATAAAGATTTTTATAAAACCACTACAAGTAAGCAATTAGATACTATGTTAGAATCAAAGATTTAAATTCTAAATATTAAATAGAAATATAATAATATTTTTTATTTCAGTTGTCACATCTACATCTGGCAGCTCTAGTGCATCTGGCAGTTCCTCTTCTGGTCCAGGTGGCACTACATCTACATCTGGCAGTACTAGCACAAGTGCAGGAAGTTCTTCTGGGCCCGGAGGCAGCACTTCTGTGACAAGCAGCACTTCCACTACTGGATCTAGCTCAGGATCAAGCCCAACACCAAAACCGACCAAAAAACCGACTGATAAACCAACTTCAAAACCCACTCACAAACCAACTTCAAAACCCACTCACAAACCAACTGTCAAACCAACTAAGAAACCTACCAAGAAACCAACTTCAAAACCCACTCACAAACCAACTCGAAAGCCCACTGATAAGCCGACTCCCAAACCAAATCCAAATCCATCTAGTACATCTACAACTGGTAGCAGTAGTTCGACCGGCAGTTCTTCATCCGGACCAAATGGTACTTCATCTACAACTGGCAGCAGTAGTACGACTGGCAGTTCTTCATCCGGACCAAATGGTACTTCATCCACAACCGGTAGTAGTAGTTCGACTGGCAGTTCTTCATCTGGACCAAATGGCACTTCATCTACAACTGGCAGCAGTAGTTCGACCGGCAGTTCTTCATCCGGACCAAATGGTACTTCATCCACAACCGGTAGCAGTAGTTCGACTGGCAGTTCTTCATCTGGACCAAATGGCACTTCATCTACAACTGGCAGCAGTAGTACGACTGGCAGTTCCTCTTCCGGAAAAAATGGCACGACATCTGTCACGAGTAGCACGAGCACTTCAGGTAAGCATTAAAGGATTTTGATTTTACTTGTTTAATATCTTTTTGTCATTATTTCATTCATTAGCAGCATGCTAGGCACATTGGCAGGAAAAGAATATTTCCAACAAAATAATAATAAGTATTTATTTTTTATTGAATATAAGATGAAATATTGCTCCAATCTGCATCGACTATTGCAATGTTTTATTATTAAAGTCGGCTATAAACCCTTTTAAAACACAAAACGTATGTTGCTTGAGAACCGAAGTTAGCAATCTTTCACTATTGACCAATTAGAAGCGTCTGTCAAATCAACAATTCTATTTCTCATGATGTCAGTGACAATCGTCACTGACATCATGAGAAACCGTCTG
The DNA here is from genome assembly GCA_905220505.1 of Laothoe populi. Lineage (NCBI taxonomy): Eukaryota > Metazoa > Arthropoda > Insecta > Lepidoptera > Sphingidae > Laothoe > Laothoe populi. The sequence goes on along the minus strand of HG992174.1, from coordinate 4,348,361 downwards.
TATCATGGTGAATGCTCTGAAGAATTGTTTGATCTTATCCCATCCTCTCCCTTCCATACCAGAACCACGCGTACTGGATTGCGGAGCCACAGCTTTGTGGTGTCTACTACCCCGGCCCGAACTAAGAGGTTCGCAAACTCGTACTTTTGCCGCACCATCAAGCTGTGGAACAGTTTGCCAGCTACCGTGTTCCTTCCTTCCTATGATCCTGGATCCTTTAGGCGTAGTGTGAAGAAGCTACACAGCAGGCCGGCATGATTGTATTGAGTAGCGAGGGATGGATTATCACTCGCTACTTGATACTATAACTGGACGGCACTGCACTTACCATCAGGTGCAGTGTGGTCACTTTGCCGAGCCACGATAAAAAAAAAATCAAATATGGCAAACTTGGCAGGAGTAGAGTACCTTAGCTGTGTTCAAACTCGGAAACCTAGAAAATTTTATAAAATTTTGGACCGTTAAACTTAATTTTTTATCATGGTTGTTGTCATTGATTAAATTAAATATCTCTTCAGATTAAAGCAACATATCCAGAAAATATCTTTCAACTTAAACATGATATATTTTTTATTGGCAAAATATCGGTCTGACCTACTTTGCTGATTTTGGTTCGATACGACTCACATAGTAAAAGAGCGCTGTATAGCTTTAGCAGAACTGCAGTATTGATTTTAAATAAGAGTATTAAAAATTCTTACATTTGGCAGGTGTAGCAACGGTTATCAGTGAGACAGCAACTCCTCGCGACGATGATGATAATAATGATAACGATGTTGATGACGACGATGATGATTATGATGGCGATGATGATTATGATGGCGATGGTGATTATGATGGCGAAGATGGTGATAATAAGGAAGATACAGATAATCCGAGTCACAAACCAATTCCGAAGCCAAATCCAAAGCCGAGTCCGAAATCAACCCCGAAACCAAGTCATAAACCAAGTCCATCACCTTCAAACACATCTTCTAGCAGCAGTAGCTCAACTAGCAGCTCCTCCTCTGGCCCAGGTGGCACCACATCTACATCTAGCAGTACTAGCACAAGTGCAGGAAGTTCTTCTGGGCCCGGAGGCAGCACTTCTGTGACAAGCAGCACTTCCACTACTGGATCTAGCTCAGGATCCAGCCCAACACCAAAACCGACCAAAAAACCAACTGCTAAACCAACTTCAAAACCCACTCATAAACCAACTTCAAAACCGACTCACAAACCAACTTCAAAACCCACTCACAAACCAACTGTCAAACCAACTAAGAAACCTACCAAGAAACCAACTTCAAAACCCACTCACAAACCAACTCGAAAGCCCACTGATAAGCCGACTCCCAAACCAAATCCAAATCCATCTAGTATATCTACAACCGGTAGTAGTAGTTCGACCGGCAGTTCTTCATCTGGACCAAATGGCACTTCATCTACAACTGGCAGCAGTAGTACGACTGGCAGTTCTTCATCCGGACCAAATGGCACTTCATCCACAACTGGCAGCAGTAGTACGACTGGCAGTTCTTCATCTGGACCAAATGGCACTTCATCTACAACTGGCAGCAGTAGTACGACTGGCAGTTCTTCATCTGGACCAAATGGCACTTCGTCTACAACTGGCAGCAGTAGTACGACTGGCAGTTCTTCATCTGGACCAAATGGCACTTCATCTACAACTGGCAGCAGTAGTACGACTGGCAGTTCCTCTTCCGGAAAAAATGGCACGACATCTGTCACGAGTAGCACGAGCACTTCAGGTGAGCATTAAAGGATTTTGGTTTTACTTGTTTAATATCTCTTTGTCATTATTTCATTCATTAGCAGCATGCTAGGCACATTGGCAGGAAAAGAATATTTCCAACAAAATAATAATAAAAAATTATTTTTATATTGAATATAAGATTAAATATTGCTCCAACAGAGAGACATATGAGTCGTATAGAACGAAAGTCAATAAATTAAGTAGTCGGGCAAAAATTTAAAATATTTATGGCAACATAAGAAGATAAGGAAAGATATAAGATCAGTGATAAGAGCAGGTAGATAATTATGATATCAAATTAAAATCTGCATCGACTATTGCAATGTTTTATAATTAAAGTCAGCTATAAACCCTTTTAAAACACAAAACGTATGTTGCTTGAGAACCGAAGTCGGCAATCTTTCACTATCGACCAATTAGAAGCGTCTGTCAAATCAACAATTCTATTTCTCATGATGTCAGTGACAATCAAAAATGCCAAACTTGGCAGGAGTAGAGTACCTTAGCTGAGTTCAAACTCGGAAATCTAGAAAATTTTATAAAATTTTGGACCGTTAAACTTAAATTTTTATCATGGTTGTTGTCATTGATTAAATCAAATATCTCTTCAGATTAAAGCAACATATCCAGAAAATATCTTTCAACTTAAACATGTTATTTTTTTATTGCCAAAATATCGGTCAGACCTACTTTGCTGATTTTGGTTCGATACGACTCACATAGTAAAAGAGCGCTGTATAGCCTTAGCAGAACTGCAGTATTGATTTTAAATAAGAGTATTAAAAATTCTTACATTTGGCAGGTGTAGCAACGGTTATCAGTGAGACAGCAACTCCTCGCGACGATGATGATAATAATGATAACGATGTTGATGACGACGATGATGATTATGATGGCGATGATTATTATGATGGCGATGGTGATTATGATGGCGAAGATGGTGATAATAAAGAAGATACTGATAATCCGAGTCACAAACCAACTCCGAAGCCAAATCCAAAGCCGAGTCCGAAATCAACCCCGAAACCAAGTCATAAACCAAGTCCATCACCTTCAAACACATCTTCTAGCAGCAGTAGCTCAACTAGCAGCTCCTCCTCTGGCCCAGGTGGCACCACATCTACATCTAGCAGTACTAGCACAAGCTCAGGATCAAGCCCAACACCAAAACCGACCAAAAAACCCACTCACAAACCAACTTCAAAACCGACTCACAAACCAACTTCAAAACCCACTCACAAACCAACTGTCAAACCAACTAAGAAACCTACCAAGAAACCAACTTCAAAACCCACTCACAAACCAACTCGAAAGCCCACTGATAAGCCGACTCCCAAACCAAATCCAAATCCATCTAGTACATCTACAACCGGTAGTAGTAGTTCGACCGGTAGTTCTTCATCGGGACCAAATGGCACTTCATCTACAACTGGCAGCAGTAGTACGACTGGCAGTTCTTCATCCGGACCAAATGGCACTTCATCTACAACTGGCAGCAGTAGTTCGACCGGCAGTTCTTCATCCGGACCAAATGGTACTTCATCCACAACCGGTAGTAGTAGTTCGACCGGCAGTTCTTCATCTGGACCAAATGGTACTTCATCTACAACTGGCAGCAGTAGTTCGACCGGCAGTTCTTCATCTGGACCAAATGGTACTTCATCCACAACCGGTAGTAGTAGTTCAACCGGCAGTTCTTCATCTGGACCAAATGGTACTTCATCTACAACTGGCAGCAGTAGTTCGACCGGCAGTTCTTCATCTGGACCAAATGGTACTTCATCTACAACTGGCAGCAGTAGTTCCACCGGCAGTTCTTCATCTGGACCAAATGGTACTTCATCTACAACTGGCAGCAGTAGTACGACTGGCAGTTCCTCTTCCGGAAAAGATGGCACGACATCTGTAACGAGTAATTCAGGTAAGCAAAATATTTATGGCAACATAGGAAGATAAGGAAAGATATAAGATTAGTGATAAGGGCAGGTAGATGATGATGATTTGAAATTAAAATCTGCATCGAATATTGCAATGTTTTATAATTAAAGTCGGATATAAACCCTTTTAAAACACAAAATGAATGTTGCTTTAGAACCAAAGACGGCAATCTTTCACTATCGACTAATTATAAGCCAATTCAAGTCAACAATTCTATTTCTCATTATGTCAGTGACAATCAAAAATGGCAAACTTGGCAGAAGTAGAGTACCTTAGCTGAGTTCAAACTTGGAAATCTAGAAAATTTTATAAAATTTGGGACCGTCAAGTTTATTTTTAGCATGGTTGTTGTCATTGATTAATTTAATTATCTCTTCAGATTAAAGCAAAATATCCAGAAAAAAATATTTCAACTTAAACATGTTATTTTTTTTTTAAATTGCCAAAGTATAGGTCAGCCCTATTTTGCTGATTTTGGTTCTATACGACTCACATAGTAAAAGAGCGCTGTATATCTTAGCAGAACTGCATTATTGATTTTAAAGCGACAAAAGACTATGACCCCTTAAATTGTAATTTACATAATAATATTTCGTTTTCTGTTAGACTCGGAACGCAATATTTTGCTTGCAAAGTGTCTCTATTAGCATGAAAAGTATTACTTTAAACTGTAAATTTTGTTGATATAATCTTGTATTATTTAAGGGCCACTTTGTTCCTACATAAAATCATAATCTTATCAATTAATACAATTAAATTAATTATTCAAATATATTATAATGCAATTATATATAATGTCAAACAAAAACCACAGTGAATAGTGTAAGTGGTGTTTTTACCGTGCTATTCAATAAATAAATAAATAATCTTCTTCATTCTGGCTTTCAGCATTTTTGAAAGGATCTCATACCGTTTGATTCCCGCAACGAGACAAATACTTCGTCATTAGCAAAATTTGTTTAACTTAAATTGGTTTTAATTAGCTTAAAACAAGATAACCGAATCTTACTGTGTAGTCAGAGTAGGACATGTGTTTCTTAGGAGTCATTGAATTATGAAACTTAATCTTATGAGTACATCATTAACTTATAAAAACAATTTTTTTTGCAGATGTGACTACTGTGACACCGATAACTAATGATGACGAGATAATTATATATGATGATGTTTATTATGACACCGATGGTAATATTGTGTATGATGATGACGATAATAACGATGATGTTTACGATGATCCAAAATTGACACCAAAACCAAGTCCGAAACCGAGTAAAAAACCAAAACCAAGCCCAAAAACAACCCCGAAACCGACTGAGAAACCAAAACCAAGTCATAAACCGAAACCAAAACCTACCACTAGCACAACTAGCAGCAGTAGCACATCTGCTAGTTCATCTTCCGGACCTGGTGGCACCACATCTACAACTGGTAGTTCCAGCTCGACTAGCGCTTCTTCTTCAGGACCAGGTGGTTCTTCATCCACAACTAGCAGCAGTAATGCAACTGGTAAATATTCTTTTTTATTTTTAAATAAAATTACTATATTTTTTTGTACACTGACCTCTTTTATTTTATGAGAGAATCTAATGTGGGTTGGTAGACTTCATATATCTTCATATTCTTATGAGGAATTCTAAGATATGCAGGCTACAAACATTACTCTGGACGTTTAATACGCTGTAATATGATATGATGTTCATGACTGTACTCCGCTTACCATCAGCTACATGTACCAACGGAGTACTCGCTACTAACTTACAAATAATCATCATTTTAACAGTTAACTATATGGAAATAAATGTAATATTTTTGTAGGTGCAACAACTAATGATCCATACGATGAGGACGTGTTCTATGTCGTTGATGACGGTGCTGTACACATAGACAATGAAGGCGACGGTGACGGTAACGGCTATGATGAGGATTATATATTTGAGCCTGAAGAAGGCAGCACAACGCCGGTTGATAAGCCGACCGTAAAACCAACACATAAACCGAAGCCAAAACCAACTGATAAGCCGACACCAAAACCAACTGATAATCCAAATCCAAAACCGACTCCAAAGCCGACTTCAGAACCATCGTCAACTACATCCACGACTAGCAGTAGTAGTGCTACTGGTAGTTCCTCTTCTGGTCCAAATGGCACTACATCCACAACTGGCAGCAGTAGCTCAACTGGCGTTACCACTTCTGGCCCAGGTGGCACTACAACTACATCTGGTAGCAGTAGCTCAACTGGCGTTACCACTTCTGGCCCAGGTGGCACTACATCTACAACTGGCAGCAGTAGCTCAACTGGCGTTACCACTTCTGGCCCAGATGGCACTACATCTACATCTGGCAGCAGTTCCTCGACCAGTAGCTCCTCTTCTGGTCCCAATGGCACTACATCTACAACTGGGAGCAGTAGCTCATCTACAAGTCATGGCTCTCGGAAAAATGGTGGTCATAGAAAAAAACCAGGTCACAAAAAAATTGTGACAAAGACCTCCACTATTACCGCAAGTGGTAAGTATTCAATTATACATTTAAGATAGTTAACGTCATTCTGAAATTCAGCGCTCGGTTATAACTAAGATGGAATAAATTTTTTGTAAGTGTATTAAGGAACATCTGTATCATGAGGAATCAGAATTAGTGTTATTTAAAGGTTTCCGTGTTTTTTCGCAGTAGTAATTTGTTTTGTCGTTTTATGCAGTGACCAAATACTCTTTGAATAAGTTTATAAGAGTAGTTCGGAAAAAAAAATTATTTAATATTTCTTTTGAGGCTTAACCCTATCCTGGTTCATTAGTTTCTCTGATTAGTGTTCTTGGTATATTAAATTCTCTCATTGTATCTTTGTGAAGGATTTTATATTTTAGATATACGATTCTCGTATTATTATCATCGAAGTCACGATAAGTATATCGAATGTTTAAGTCTTCGGTTTCGAAGTTAAATTATGATTGTTATTTAGTATCGGTCATCTTCACTATATGTTGGGTTCCTAAATTAATTTAAATCAAGTACCAAACACGTAGCTACTATTTCTTTCTTTCAACCTGGCGGTTTGGTAGTCAATAAGTTATTACATCAGTATGAAAAACAAAATTTCTATTTTAGCTGCGTACACTGACGTCACACTTATCGCCACAGTTTGCACCAGTGCAGATCAAATAGTAAGAGGTGATTAATTAAATTTTACAGGTACAATAATAACAACAACATACACTGATGGTACGACAGTGGTCACCACGTACGAAGATGATTATTTCATCCCAGACGAACCTATTTACGAAGACGAAGATGACGATGGTGGTGATGAGAATGATGATGACGATGACAATGATGATGATGATGATGACGATGATGACGATGATGACGACGATGATGATGATGATGATGATTACGATCAACCAAAAGCAGATCAACCCAATACTGAGCCTGGAGATACTACGCCTACTGCTGGTGGATCTAGCATAACTGCCAAACCAACTCCAAAACCAAATAAAAAACCCCATCCTCGACCTGGGTCAACCACGTCTACCACTGGCAGCAGTAGCTCAACTGGTAGCAGCTCTTCACCATCTGGATCATCTACCACTGGCAGCAGTAGCTCAACTGGCAGCTCTACATCACTTCCCGTAACATCAAAACCAAGCAAAAAGCCTAGTCCTAAACCAAGTAGAAAACCGACTCCAAAACCAAGTGTAGAACCCCACCCTCGACCAGGGTCAACCACGTCTACCACTGGCAGCAGTAGCACGACTGGCAGCAGCTCTTCACCATCTGGATCATCTGCTACTGGCAGCAGTAGCACGACTGGTAGCAGCTCTTCACCCTCTGGATCATCTACCACTGGCAGCAGTAGCTCCACTGGTAGCAGCTCCTCACCATCCGGATCATCTACTACTGGCAGCAGTAGCTCAACTGGTAGCAGCTCTTCCCCATCCGGATCATCTACCACTGGCAGCAGTAGCTCAACTGGCAGTTCCACATCCTCTTCCGTAACATCAAAACCAAGTAAAAAGCCTAGTCCTAAACCAAGTAGAAAACCGACTCCAAAACCAAGTGTAGAACCCCACCGTCGACCAGGGTCAACCACGTCTACCACTAGCAGCAGTAGCACTACTGGCAGCAGCTCTTCACCATCTGGATCATCTACCACTGGCAGCAGTAGCACGACTGGTAGCAGCTCTTCACCATCAGGATCATCTACCACTGGCAGCAGTAGCTCCACTGGTAGCAGCTCCTCACCATCTGGATCATCTACCACTGGCAGCAGTAGCTCAACTGGTAGCAGCTCTTCACCATCTGGATCATCAACCACTGGCAGCAGTAGCTCAACTGGCAGTTCCACATCCTCTTCCGTAACATCAAAACCGAGCAAAAAGCCTAGTCCTAAACCAAGTAGAAAACCGACTCCAAAACCAAGTGTAGAACCGCACCCTCGACCAGGGTCAACCACGTCTACCACTGGCAGCAGTAGCACGACTGGCAGCAGCTCTTCACCATCTGGATCATCTACCACTGGCAGCAGTAGCACAACTGGTAGCAGCTCTTCACCATCCGGATCATCTACCACTGGCAGCAGTAGCTCCACTGGTAGCAGCTCCTCACCATCTGGATCGTCTACCACTGGCAGCAGTAGCTCAACTGGTAGCAGTTCTTCACCATCTGGATCATCTACTACTGGCAGCAGTAGCACTAGCGGTGATCCAACCCCGAAGCCTGATGAAAAACAAACACCAAAACCAAGTGAAGAGCCGACTTCAAAACCAGATGGCTCTAGACCTACAGAAGGTAGCAAGCCTGGATCTGGCCACAGACCTCACCATCACCGCAGGCATAAACATAGACGCCACCATCATCATCCACGGCCAAAACCTGTCCCAGTTCATAACCGGCACACTATTGTAACTCAGACTGGAACCAGCAGTACATCTTCTACAGTGGTATCAGGTAATTAGAAAGAAATGATTTTAAAAATTAAGCATTAATTTAGTTTTAGATATTATATAAATTTTCTGTTTTAATATTGTTAACCTGTCTTCGAAAAACAACTCTAAAGTTGGTTGCCAGTTCTCTAGCGAAACTGCATTCCAAACTGGCGGTAGCGTAAAAATATCAATGACTGAATCTAAGTTATGTATAACATTTAAAGGATTCAATTAATATTTGATTTCGTTTTTGTTAAAATTAGCATCGATAGTTGGACGGAATGTAAAAAATTGGTGGCAAGGATTTATACCTGTAAGTTTTTCAGGTTCTTGTGTATTCATTTTTAATTATCGGGTGCTTTAACAGCGAAAAAAAATATCGTGTAGAAACTTGCATATCTGAGAGTAGGGTAGTAGATACGTTTTTTTATTAATTCAATCGACATGTTATATTTCCTAAAACCTATTATGAAAGAATTTTATGAATTCGAATAAAAATAAGTAAAATCTGCTGGAAGCGGTAATTGTCAAATGACTGTAAATGGATTTTTATATGTTCCGTGGCGTCACGGTGCTCAGAGTGGCCTTTACAGTACCGTTGTGCAAGAGATGATCCCACTACGCCATCATATTTGCTCATACCAATATTTACAATATATTTATTTAGTGTCTTAAATTTTCGACCCATTTTGATTCTGATTTCGCGAAAGACTTACTTTTGCGTATTATATTCAATCGCAATCGAATAATGTACAATATTAAACACAGGAAACTACCATATTAACTTATTAACTTCTGAAATTAGTAGAAGAGGCTCGTTCAGCAATAAGACAGTGCTTAATACAAAGCTAGTATTAGTATAAAAGGTAAACATAATTGTTAGCCTCCATGGCAACATGGCGGTGTTGAAAAAGATTCCATAGGTGTCAGGGGTGATCCCAACATTGAGGCGCATATGTGTTTTGCAAATTTTTATCCGGGTGTGGCTAATGTGATTCCGGGAGTACCTTATAGTCGTTACAAATTACCAAACACATATGTCGTTGCGTGGGGTCAGGAGTAACAACTGTGCGTTTGTTACCTGTTATTTATTTATACCATAGAGATGATGCTTTTGCAACAGGCTTAGCAGGAACGGTTTTTGGTAAAAATATTATTGAATGTTACGTTTTTTCACAATGCATTCTTGCAATTAATACACCAATTGTCATTTTTATTTAAACGTTTTTCTTGCTACAGGTACTTCTGTCAATACTGTATACACTGTCGAAACCGAAACTGAACCTAACGACGATGACGAGGATGAAACAACAATCACACCCGACAGTAGTACTGACGATTCTAGCCCTGTTTCAACGGAGACATCAGTTCCTGGTGGATCTAACCCTGTGCCTTCCAACACATCAACCACTGGCAGCAGTAGCTCCACTGGTAGCAGCTCTTCACCATCTGGATCATCTACCACTGGCAGCAGTAGCTCAACTGGTAGTAGCTCTTCACCATCTGGATCGTCTACCACTGGCAGCACTAGCACGACTGGTAGGAGCTCTTCACCATCTGGATCATCTACCACTGGCAGCAGTAGCTCAACTGGTAGCAGCTCTTCACCATCTGGATCGTCTACCACTGGCAGCAGTAGCTCAACTGGTAGTAGTTCTTCACCATCTGGATCATCTACCACAGGCAGCAGTAGCTCAACTGGTAGCAGCTCTTCACCATCTGGATCATCAACCACTGGCAGTAGTAGCACGACTGGTAGGAGCTCTTCACCATCTGGATCATCTACCACTGGTAGTTCCAGCACTGGAACTTCTAGTTCAGCTCCTGTTCATCCAACTCATAAGCCAAGACCTAGACCACGACACCGACACAAGCACCAACGGCACCCTGTTCCGTCTCCTGTCACATTAAAACCATGTGGAAAGCCGAGTCCCAAACCAAGTGAAGAACCCCATCCTCAACCAGGATCAACCACATCTACCACTGGCAGCAGTAGCACGACTGGTAGCAGCTCTTCACCATCTGGATCATCTACCACTGGCAGCAGTAGCTCAACTGGTAGCAGCTCTTCACCATCTGGATCGTCTACCACTGGCAGCAGTAGCTCAACTGGTAGCAGCTCTTCACCATCTGGATCGTCTACCACTGGCAGCAGTAGCTCAACTGGTAATTCTATATCATCTCCCGTAACATCAAAACCACATGGGAAGCCTAGTTCTAAACCAACAGGAAAACCGACACCAAAACCAAGTGTAAAACCCCATCCTGGACCAGGCTCAACCACGTCTACAACCGGTAGCAGTAGCTCAACTGGTAGTAGCTCTTCACCATCTGGATCGTCTACCACTGGCAGCAGTAGCTCAACTGGTAGCAGCTCTTCGCCATCTGGATCATCTACCACTGGCAGCAGTAGCTCAACTGGTAGCAGCTCTTCGCCATCTGGATCATCTACCACTGGCAGCAGTAGCTCAACTGGTAGTAGCTCTTCACCATCTGGATCATCTACCACTGGCAGCAGTAGCACGACTGGTAGCAGCTCTTCACCATCTGGATCATCTACCACTGGTAGTTCAAGCACTGGAACTTCTAGTTCAGCTCCTGTTCATCCAACTCATAAGCCAAGACCTAGACCACGACACCGACACAAGCACCACCGGCACCCTGTTCCATCTCCTGTAACATTAAAACCAAGTGGAAAGCCGAGTCCCAAACCAAGTGAAGAACCCCATCATCAACCGGGATCAACCACATCTACCACTGGCAGCAGTAGCTCAACTGGTAGCAGCTCTTCACCATCTGGATCATCTACCACTGGCAGCAGTAGCTCAACTGGTAGCAGCTCTTCACCATCTGGATCATCTACCACTGGCAGCAGTAGCTCAACTGGTAGCAGCTCTTCACCATCTGGATCATCTACCACTGGCAGCAGTAGCTCAACTGGTAGCAGCTCTTCACCATCTGGATCATCTACCACTGGCAGCAGTAGCTCAACTGGTAGTAGTTCTTCACCATCTGGATCATCTACCACTGGTAGTTCAAGCACTGGAACTTCTAGTTCAGCTCCTGTTCATCCAACTCATAAGCCAAGACCTAGACCACGACACCGACACAAGCACCACCGGCACCCTGTTCCATCTCCTGTAACATTAAAACCAAGTGGAAAGCCGAGTCCCAAACCAAGTGAAGAACCCCATCATCAACCGGGATCAACCACATCTACCACTGGCAGCAGTAGCTCAACTGGTAGCAGCTCTTCACCATCTGGATCATCTACCACTGGCAGCAGTAGCTCAACTGGTAGCAGCTCTTCACCATCTGGATCGTCTACCACTGGCAGCAGTAGCTCAACTGGTAGCAGCTCTTCACCATCTGGATCGTCTACCGCTGGCAGCAGTAGCTCAACTGGTAGCAGCTCTTCACCATCTGGATCATCTACCACCGGCAGCAGTAGCTCAACTGGTAGTTCTATATCATCTCCCGTAACATCAAAACCACATGGGAAGCCTAGTTCTAAACCAACAGGAAAACCGACACCAAAACCAAGTGTAAAACCCCATCCTGGACCAGGCTCAACCACGTCTACAACCGGTAGCAGTAGCTCAACTGGTAGTAGCTCTTCACCATCTGGATCGTCTACCACTGGCAGCAGTAGCTCAACTGGTAGCAGCTCTTCGCCATCTGGATCATCTACCACTGGCAGCAGTAGCTCAACTGGTAGCAGCTCTTCGCCATCTGGATCATCTACCACTGGCAGCAGTAGCTCAACTGGTAGTAGCTCTTCACCATCTGGATCATCTACCACTGGCAGCAGTAGCACGACTGGTAGCAGCTCTTCACCATCTGGATCATCTACCACTGGTAGTTCAAGCACTGGAACTTCTAGTTCAGCTCCTGTTCATCCAACTCATAAGCCAAGACCTAGACCACGACACCGACACAAGCACCACCGGCACCCTGTTCCATCTCCTGTAACATTAAAACCAAGTGGAAAGCCGAGTCCCAAACCAAGTGAAGAACCCCATCATCAACCGGGATCAACCACATCTACCACTGGCAGCAGTAGCTCAACTGGTAGCAGCTCTTCACCATCTGGATCATCTACCACTGGCAGCAGTAGCTCAACTGGTAGCAGCTCTTCACCATCTGGATCGTCTACCACTGGCAGCAGTAGCTCAACTGGTAGCAGCTCTTCACCATCTGGATCATCTACCACCGGCAGCAGTAGCTCAACTGGTAGTTCTATATCATCTCCCGTAACATCAAAACCACATGGGAAGCCTAGTTCTAAACCAACAGGAAAACCGACACCAAAACCAAGTGTAAAACCCCATCCTGGACCAGGCTCAACCACGTCTACAACCGGTAGCAGTAGCTCAACTGGTAGTAGCTCTTCACCATCTGGATCGTCTACCACTGGCAGCAGTAGCTCAACTGGTAGCAGCTCTTCGCCATCTGGATCATCTACCACTGGCAGCAGTAGCTCAACTGGTAGTAGCTCTTCACCATCTGGATCATCTACCACTGGCAGCAGTAGCACGACTGGTAACAGCTCTTCACCATCTGGATCATCTACCACTGGTAGTTCAAGCACTGGAACTTCTAGTTCAGCTCCTGTTCATCCAACTCATAAGCCAAGACCTAGACCACGACACCGACACAAGCACCACCGGCACCCTGTTCCATCTCCTGTAACATTAAAACCAAGTGGAAAGCCGAGTCCCAAACCAAGTGAAGAACCCCATCATCAACCGGGATCAACCACATCTACCACTGGCAGCAGTAGCTCAACTGGTAGCAGCTCTTCACCATCTGGATCATCTACCACTGGCAGCAGTAGCTCAACTGGTAGCAGCTCTTCACCATCTGGATCGTCTACCACTGGCAGCAGTAGCTCAACTGGTAGCAGCTCTTCACCATCTGGATCGTCTACCACTGGCAGCAGTAGCTCAACTGGTAGCAGCTCTTCACCATCTGGATCATCTACTACCGGCAGCAGTAGCTCAACTGGTAGTTCTATATCATCTCCCGTAACATCAAAACCACATGGGAAGCCTAGTTCTAAACCAACAGGAAAACCGACACCAAAACCAAGTGTAAAACCCCATCCTGGACCAGGCTCAACCACGTCTACAACCGGTAGCAGTAGCTCAACTGGTAGTAGCTCTTCACCATCTGGATCGTCTACCACTGGCAGCAGTAGCTCAACTGGTAGCAGCTCTTCGCCATCTGGATCATCTACCACTGGCAGCAGTAGCTCAACTGGTAGCAGCTCTTCGCCATCTGGATCATCTACCACTGGCAGCAGTAGCTCAACTGGTAGTAGCTCTTCACCATCTGGATCATCTACCACTGGCAGCAGTAGCACGACTGGTAGCAGCTCTTCACCATCTGGATCATCTACCACTGGTAGTTCAAGCACTGGAACTTCTAGTTCAGCTCCTGTTCATCCAACTCATAAGCCAAGACCTAGACCACGACACCGACACAAGCACCACCGGCACCCTGTTCCATCTCCTGTAACATTAAAACCAAGCGGAAAGCCGAGTCCCAAACCAAGTAAAGAACCCCATCATCAACCGGGATCAACCACATCTACCACTGGCAGCAGTAGCTCAACTGGTAGCAGCTCTTCACCATCTGGATCATCTACCACTGGCAGCAGTAGCTCAACTGGTAGCAGCTCTTCACCATCTGGATTGTCTACCACTGGCAGCAGTAGCTCAACTGGTAGCAGCTCTTCACCATCTGGATCGTCTACCACTGGCAGCAGTAGCTCAACTGGTAGCAGCTCTTCACCATCTGGATCATCTACCACCGGCAGCAGTAGCTCAACTGGTAGTTCTATATCATCTCCCGTAACATCAAAACCACATGGGAAACCTAGTTCTAAACCAACAGGAAAACCGACACCAAAACCAAGTGTAAAACCCCATCCTGGACCAGGCTCAACCACGTCTACAACCGGTAGCAGTAGCTCAACTGGTAGTAGCTCTTCACCATCTGGATCGTCTACCACTGGCAGCAGTAGCTCAACTGGTAGCAGCTCTTCGCCATCTGGATCATCTACCACTGGCAGCAGTAGCTCAACTGGTAGTAGCTCTTCACCATCTGGATCATCTACCACTGGCAGCAGTAGCACGACTGGAAGCAGCTCTTCACCATCTGGATCATCTACCACTGGTAGTTCAAGCACTGGAACTTCTAGTTCAGCTCCTGTTCATCCAACTCATAAGCCAAGACCTAGACCACGACACCGACACAAGCACCACCGGCACCCTGTTCCATCTCCTGTAACATTAAAACCAAGTGGAAAGCCGAGTCCCAACCCAAGTGAAGAACCCCATCATCAACCGGGATCAACCACATCTACCACTGGCAGCAGTAGCACGACTGGTAGCAGCTCTTCCCCATCTGGATCATCTACCACTGGCAGCAGTAGCTCTTCTGGTAGCAGCTCTTCACCATCTGGATCGTCTACCACTGGCAGCAGTAGCTCAACTGGTAGCAGCTCTTCACCATCTGGATCATCTACCACCGGCAGCAGTAGCTCAACTGGTAGTTCTATATCATCTCCCGTAACATCAAAACCACATGGGAAGCCTAGTTCTAAACCAACAGGAAAACCAACACCAAAACCAAGTGTAAAACCCCATCCTGGACCAGGCTCAACCACGTCTACAACCGGTAGCAGTAGCTCAACTGGTAGTAGCTCTTCACCATCTGGATCGTCTACCACTGGCAGCAGTAGCTCAACTGGTAGCAGCTCTTCGCCATCTGGCTCATCTACCACTGGCAGCAGTAGCACAACTGGTAGCAGCTCCTCACCATCTGGATCATCTACCACTGGCAGCAGTAGCACGACTGGTAGCGGCTCTTCACCATCTGGCTCACACGGTCACAAGCACCATGGACATGGCAGAATTTGTATGTGCTTCAATAGTATAAATGATATACCTGTGGAATACAGAAAACAAATTGGCGTTCATTAACCGAAATATTTTTTGAACAAGATATCCCGAAAGATCGGCATAAAAAATGACTAAGCGAAAACTTGTGTATGAATACGAAACGAATATATATTTAAGTAGCAAAATAAAAATCTCATATCAAATACTTATATGTAATTAATTTATATTTGGAATGATAGTTAAGTTTTATCGTATTTATTAATGTGTAAAAATTGTGCTCATAACGACTATTATTTTATTTTTTAACTAAGTTATGTTATTAAATAGTTTGATCGATTTGGTACTTAGATTAAATTATATTTACCCATTGTGTGTTATGATTATCAAATAAAATAAAATAAAAACAATCTTTTTTTATTAATTGTTCAGATATTTGTTTAAAATAATACTAGCCCTGTATTAAACATTGTTCATTTGGCCTCCTCTACTAATGAGAGGGGGTAGGCCTTAGTCCACCACGCTGGCATAATGCGGGTTGGTAGACTTCACACACCTTCGAAATTCTTATCAGAATTCTCAGGTATGCAGGGTTCCTCACGATGTTTTCCTTCACCGTTTAAAATCTCAAATATTGATACACTAACATGGTTCACGTACAAAAATTATCAAACAAACAAAATGGAACATTACCATTCCGCTAATTCTATTCTAACTGTGTTAAAAAGAAGTAGGACGCTCTACGAAGTCTGCAGTTGCTGAACATTCAGAACAAGCTCCAATCATTATATTCGATTTGACAAACCACAAATCCTTGCCAAGGAACACCGATTCCTACCTAGGATGATAGACGAGGCTGAAATTAAAAACCATCCAAATTTAAATAGAGAAGATGGTTGGAAGCTAGCACCAGCCTGGGATCCAATTATACATTTAATCAAATCGGAACCCAAAAGACCAGCTGCCAGACCTCAAGACACTGTAAGCTCCTTTGCGTAGATCAGACTACAGTAAATAAAAATTAAAAATCAACTATATGGAGGGTAGAAACATTGCACTATACTTGCGTGACGACATACAACTCAGTCCGCCCCGTGACCATGAAAGCTGTAAAGATTTTAAAATGTTGGGATTAAAAAAAATAGTTTCATTTCAAACTATTTATTTATTTATGGATCCTCAATACATTATAGTAAACAATAATATAACACCAAGTGAATGCCATGTAATTATTTAAAGACTGCATGCAAGCTATTTATTTCATCAATTTGATTATAATTATAGCAGTACCTAGAATCCTAAGATCCTGGGTCCTTTAGGTGTAGTGTGAAGAAGCTACACAGCAGGTCGGCATGATTGTGTTGAGTAGCGAGGCATAGAGTGTCTCTCGCTTCTTGATACTCTAACTGGACGGCACCACCTTATCAGGTGCATTGTAGTTACTTTGCCGTGCCAGAATAATAAAAATACATTTGAATATTATTGTCAAAGAAGAACGCTAACTTACGGTTCAATACACACAAACTTCAAAAGCAATATTTTTGACAGCCTCCGTGGCGTAGCGGACGAGTAGCCGGCTGTGAAACGAGAGGCCGTAGGTTAGATTTCCGCACCGAGACAAATGATTGTGTGACAGACAGACATTTAACAATCAAAAGAACTAACCTTGTGAAGTTTGATGTCTAATTATACGAGTATCTTGACCGAAGATGATTAGGCTTCCTCTAAGCTCCGAACATTCCCAAACAACAAAAAAAGAAATGAACTACCTACAAAATACAAATATTTTGTGTTTTAATTTATTACATGTGTTTTAATAACTTTAAAGGTGTGATTCGGCAGCATCACGTGACGTACTGCTGCATGTTTTAGGTAATCATCTTCGGGAGAGATGCGAAGTATAACTGTTCGGGTCTCGGTGTTGTGTGTAGTCCGCTAGTTGATAACCACGATACAGGACCTAGGGTCAGGGTGGTTACTCTTGTCACTCGATTCCAAATTAAAATTGGGATTGGGTTCGAAAACTGTATAATTGGCACTCTTGAACGCAACACCAACGCACGAGTTAACTGATCGCTAGTTCGTAAGTATAATATTTAATTTTTTTAGTGAGTTATTATTTATTTTATCTTCTAGATTGAAATTGAATCTGTATCGAGTTCTATATTGGAATTGATTTCAAGAGTAGGCCTACAGGACTATGTGTGTGACTGTTGGGTGTATTTATTTAAAAGAAGATAATGATCACGTAATTGTTTTTTTATATCATAGTCCGACAAACGAGCCTGTGGGTCACCTGATGTTAAGTGATCTCCACCGCCCATGAACATCTACAATACCGAAAGTGTCATGTATGCGCTGTCGGCCTTAAAGGACAGGAATTAGGGAAGGGAAGGGGGAATCTGGGCCTCCGGATATCTCACTTACCATACGAAACGCGACAGTGAACTGTCACTTTACGTTGGTTTTCTGTGATACAGTGGTACTACCCCGGTCGAGCCGGCCCATTCATGCTGTAGACAAATATGTCTACAGCATGGATCTACCACTTTGCAAGTGGTTTTAGTTCTAATGTATGTAGTTTTAATTTGACTGTAATAAAGATTTTTATTAATATTTACCATATACATGACGCGGGAGCACCTCAATACCAGCTTGGTCCTTTTGACTCGGTTCAAAGAAGAGCTGTGAGAGCTGCTGGAGCCTCTAAGTCTAAGGAGATACATAGCCTCCTTGTGTGTATTCTACTGTTCGTATAATGGGTTGTGTTCCGAGGAATTGTTTGACATGATGCCCACGGCCACTTTCTACCATCGCACCGCTCGCCATCGACAGGGAGTTCATCCTCACACATTGGAACCTAAATAGTCACGCACAGCGCGGTTTCAGAGGAGTTTCCTCCCGCGAACGCTCCGATTGTGGAATAAGCTCACTACCAAGGTTTTCCAAGGGGACTACAGTATGGGGTTCTTCAAGAGGGTAGTAAATAGGTTTTTGAAGGGTCGGCAACGCGCATGTGATGCTCCTGATGTTGCAAGCGTCCATAGGCTACGGTAACCGCTTACCATCAGGCGGGCTGTATGAAAAAAAAACTGAACAGACGTCGGTACATTATTAAAGTAGATCTTTATACTACTATTTTATGTTATGTATATTATATAACGCAAGGTTTTTTATTTTTCCTTGTATGTCTCGTCCCTGAATATCCGTACGTAGGCGGAAAACTGAGCGGGCCTAACCTGCCCATATTTAAAAAAAAACTATACAAGGTAAGACAGAACGGGAAAGCCGAAACTGCATCAAAGTACCCACCCTTAATTCTAGCTACTTTAGAGTTGCCAACCGTCCTGTTTTCCCAGGACATGTCCTGGTTTTTAGAATGTCCTGGGACGTCCTGGATAGTTTTTAAGCAGCGTCCTGGGTTTTTAAGCAACGTCCAGGGTTTTAAAGCGCGCTGATAAGAGGTCCCTGTATTTTAAAGTTAGCACACCACATTTGCAGTCCGGGGGGGGGGGTGCGTCTCGGGGTTGGCAACCCTAAGCTACTTTTGTCATTTTTTTTAAATACCTTTAATATACGATATTTTTTTATTTTATTAAAAATAGTTAAACATAGCCCTACGATCAGCTGTGTCTGTGATTTTGATCCGGGAAATATGTACGTTACCCGCGGAATTGTTTTTCACTGAGCAAAGTAACGACGGGATTTGTTGCTTGGTAGTTTAGGGGTCTGAGAATGTCATAGGCTACTTTTATCCGGAAAAATTTACGGTTCCCGCGGGGTTGTTTTTTTACACAGCTAGGGATCGAGATGATTTTTTGCATAGTGGTAGTTTAGGGGTCTGAGAATGTCATAGGCTACTTTTATCCGGAAAAATGTACGGTTCCCGCGTGATAGTTTTTTTTACACAGCTAAGGATCGAGATGATTTTTTGCATAGTAGTAGTTTAGGGATCAGAGAATGAACATATAATTATTGTTTGGAGTAGATGTGAAAATCAGACTAAAGTCTAATAATACTTTTGACAGCCTCTGAGGTCCAGTAGGCGAGTAGCCGACTGTTAAACGAGAGGCCGTGTGTTCGATTCCCACACCGCGACAAATGTTTGTGTGACAGACAGATATTAGTGACGGGTCTGGTCTGTATCGGTGTGTATCAGTCTCACGAAAGTCTCTCGTAGTCCCTGATACCCACGACACGTATCTTAGTGTGGGTTCGGGGCTATGTGTGTGACTGTTGGGTGTTATTTAATTATTTATTTAATAATAACAATTGATAATTTAGAATCTGTGCCCGGTATGGCGATAGGCTCGCCCCCTATCACATTATGGGACCGAAATTCGGCGAAAAGTGGGTGTACTGATAACACCTCTGCCTACCCCTTCGGGGATTGCAGGTGTGAGTGTATGTGTGTGTAACAATTTACCAAATTAAAATATAAAATTTGAATTATTCAAACTATAATGTATTTAAAAAATCAAATAAGAACACTGCCTCTGTGACGCAGTTGTTTGCACATCCGTTACGACTGCTATGCTGAGGACTCTGGTTCGATCCCCGGTTAAGGTGATATTGGGTTTTTCTGTTTAGAAATACTCAGTATCAGCCCGGAGTCTGGAGTTGAGCCCGGTATGTCGATAGGCTGTAATAAATTCGGCGAAAAGTGGGTGGTTACATCTCTGCCTACCCCTGTGGGGATTACAGGCGTGAGTGTATATGTATATTGTATATGTAAAATAACCAGCGGACAAACAAAACGCTTCCAACGACACCTCATTTGTCAAAATATGTTCAGTAGTTTAGAAGTTATGAGGGAACAGATGAACATTCATACATACTCAGATACCGGTCAAAAACATAACCCTCCCTTTTGCTTCGCCGTAGTCGGGTAATAAAAAAAGACACAAGAATTCCAAAGTTTAAAGTTTTTACTTCTATCGGCAGTTCCCCATGATTGTTTTTTTATTAATAGTAATATATTTTTTTTAATAGAAACAGGACAACGGCCCCACACTGCAGAAATCAATAAATTAATGTCCAATATACAAACAAGCACTTTACAATTTTTAAAATGAGTACATTAAATATTTGCACAGATGTATATTATTATTTATAACAATTCATATTTGTTTTTTTGGGAGTATATAAGCCGCTAGTTTTGGTTAGGAAATTACAGTCGACTTGCTTGGTCTATAACGGGTCCTACGATCCATAGGACCAAAATGCGTCTGGTGACTTGTCTTATGGTTCTAACGCTCACTGTAAGTATTTTTTATTGTATTTTTCGCTTTTTTTGCTATGGCTGTATGTCATGGTTTCCTTTGTATATTGATAATGAAAATATAATTATTGGCTGTATAAAATAAGGTCCTTTGGTTTCCAAATTTAAAATAAAAAAATGGATTATCTAAGTGTGCTGAATATCATGCCTTCTTATGATAGCAGTTTTTTTTTAATTTATATTTGATGGTTCTCAAAGATTTTTTTGTTTTCGTGGGGTTCTAGAGTTGGGGTACGATGTTTCTGAGTACTGTGACACTAGACCCTCGACCGATTCTTCACCTCCTTGCCCCATGGCGTAGTGTGAAGATCACTACCCGCTACTCAGCAGGTCGGCATGATTGTGTTGAGTAGCGAGGGATAGATCTCTCGCTACTCGATACTCTAATTGGACACTTTGCCGTGCCAGGATAAAAAAATACTGAACACAGTAATTCCTTAGTTTTAACTTTTCACTTCTGACCTTTCCCCATGATTGATAACTTTTTAAATACCTTAGTTGTTGTCTGTGGCTTCACATGAATGTCGGTCTTTTACGATTAATATTCCTTCTTTGAGCCTTTATGATCTTTGAATTCGTAGAATATAGTTTTTACAAATTAAATTCTTACTTCCTTCATTTTGGATGGTCTAATGTTTTTTTTTATCCTGGCACGGCAAAGTGACCGCACTGTACCTTTTTTTTTTTGTTGTCGCGGGGAAAGCGTTTTATTACTACCGCCCGCTCCGGGGGGAAGCGGAATAAGAATAAAACGGTTATGCTGGACTAGCCGGTCTTACGACCCAGCATCCCCCTCGCCCGGATGATGGCTATCCGGGCAGCCGCTGGGCCGAGTCCCTACCCCATATGTACACCCCACCCGACACTACCAGCTAAAACCCCGCGGTGGCCTTCTTCGGCGCTTACGGAGCGATCCCGGGGTATTCTAAGGAGTGCTAGAATTGCTGCCGGAACCGCCCCTGCGCGGTGCTGCGTTGCAGCCCATCTCCATGGGAGGGCTTAGGAGCCCCCGCGCACCGAACAACGACAGCGAACGAGGCCTTACCACACGCGCTGTCGTCCATCTCGGGGTCGCACGATGCTCTGAAACTGGGAGTGCATCGATTCGGGCTGACAGCCCCCCGCTGCAAGCCCGCGACCCCCGATGGCCCCAATTAGTCGCCTCGTACGACAGGCAGGGGTTACCGTGGTGGAATTCAAACGCCCCCGTTCCACAGGGCGGGAGATGCCGGTCAGTCGTCCACCCGGCGCCTCCTACGTCTTCTCTGGCGGCGGGAGGGATCATTTCGTTCCCGATCCCTCTCGGCACTCTCCTTCTGCGAGATGACGCTCTCGCAGAAGTGGGCCACCGCACGCCAGGACCTCCGGCTGGCGACCATGGACGACACCACGGCCGGCAGAGAGAGGTCTCCTCCGACGACTGCTCTGAGAGCGCTGCGCTCTTCGTCCCAGGCTGGGCACTCCTCCAACGTGTGTTGGGCCGTGTCCTCGTGGCAGTTGCCACAATGGTGGCACACGGCAGACACCTCCTTTCCGATCCGACACACGAACGAACCGAAACATCCGTGGTCCGTCAGTACCTGCGTCAGACGGAAAGTTGGCGCACCGTGGCGCCTGTCTAGCCATCTCTTTAGGACAGGACGCACTGCCACGACTGTCCTCAAGCCCGCACTTGGGCTTTCCAGCCTGGTATGCCACTCCTCCACAGCGGTTCTGCGAAAGCGGGCTGCAATCTCCCTCGGGGCCAGTCTCACCTGACGGCGACTGGACGCCTCCTCCCGCCAGAAGAACGCGGACGAGAGGAGTTTTGCGTCCAACTCCCAAGGGAGACCGCACTGTACCTGATGGTAAGCGCAGTGCGGTCCAAATAGAGTACTGAGTAGCGAGCTAATGAATAGCCGTATAATAAATATAACTGATTCGATTCCTGCATTAGGCAAGTATTGCTAAGATCCGCTAATCGTTCTGGCTTTGTATTAGTACATGCACATTTTATCGAGGGTCTAGTTGGGGTACGATGTTTGGCCGTTTTGTGGCCTTCTGAGTAGTGACACTAGAATGGCGTAGTGTGAAGAAGCAGGCCGGCATGATTGTGTTGAGTAACGGGGGATAGATTGTCTCTCACTACTTGATACTCTAATGGGACCGCACTGCGCTTACCATCAGGTGCAGTGTGGTCACTTTGCCTGCCAGGATAAGAAAAAAAGACACAGTCCTCTGTAGTTGATACCAACGGCCCAATACTTAGTGCACTCAGTTATGCGTATTTAATACATACATACATATACACTCACGCCCGTATCCCATGGGGGAAGGCAGAGACTATTGAGTGCCACAAGCTACGATCCTGACACACTTCTTTCGCCTCTTCCACATTCATACATCTTCTCATACATTTCACGATAAATAGCTTTCGTAAATCGCCTTTCATCCATCCTCTCCATGTGGCCAAACCATCTCAGCATACCTCTTTCTATCTTAGTGACCACATCATTCTTCAACTCACAACGATCTCCTATCACACTATTCCTCATGCGATCAGCAAGGGTGACTCCACACATACTCCATAAGGAACGCATCTCCACCGCAATGCTTCTTCTGCCACACGCGTATTTAATATATATTTGTTTTTAATGGTTTTTTACTTTTTTCCAGGCCTTGAGTGTTCAAGGAGGTAAGTTTACTTTACACTTTTTCTATGTAATTTTGTTAATTATTAAAGCATTGAATCTAAACTTTAAAATATATTTTCATACAAGCAAGCTCAGTAAATAAATTTAGAAGAAATAACTACTTAAAATATCCAATAAAAATGTATAGCTAACTTGAATTAGCCTTTGAAACTTCGAAGAAAACGCCTATCCTCGACCTCAACAACGGTATATTTATTCCAGCTCCTGAAGAACCAACCTACCCTTCAGTAGAAAATGTAGATGGACCAGACCCTGATGAAAATGAATTCTATTACGACGACAGTGAACCGATAATCACAGGTGATGAAATAGACCCTGTACCAAGAAAAAGCTTCAGCAGCAACCAATACTCCGAGGCAAACCAAGGCAGCGGTTCGGTCTATGTTGACAATTCAGGAGTAGTTTCTGCATCAGGCCAAAGTGGTAGAGAAACCGCTGCTCACAGCAGAAACTATTATGGCAACAAGGACTTCAATGCTGGAAACACAGCTGACATCGAAACTGCAAACCAGCAATACAATAACTATTACTCAAGTCCCGATACCACGGTTATTGATTCTGGTAGATCTGACGCTGTAGACCAAGCTTCTAGTAGCTTCTATGCTGATAGAAATAGAGTTGCTAGTGCTGCGTCTAGGGATTCACAGAATAAGGAACAATCTGACTACTTCTATAAAGATAAAGATATAACAGCTATTCGAAATACAGATCACGATAGAAGAGAACATAAAGATACTAATTATTACGCTGATAAACATGGCAGTCACTCACAGAGAAGCAAAAGTGAGTCGGAATCGGAACGCGAAAGCAGTGTGGTTATACAGAATGATGGGAGCAAATATTCTAGCAGTAGTAAAAGTTCTAGCTCTTCAAGTTCTGCTTCTTCGTCTACATCTGAATATGTCAGCCGTGAGTTCCTATAATTTATTTAATAGATTTTTGTCATAGAAAGAACGACTATCGTAAGTCGTCTGTGATATAATTGTCAACATAGCCACAGAAATCAAGTATAATTTAATGGCAAGATGACCTTTAACAACTACTTTCCCATGTAAAGTACTAAGTTCACTATCGTTTTAGATGATAATACGACAAATCTTGAGTAATATTAAAATTAAGTAGATGTAAATTTGCGATAGTTTGTTATGTGCTATTTGGTAGTAATCTGCCGATTGAATTCTATAACCAATTTTGATTAAGGTATTCTTTCTTTCAGCTGATGATGTAACCTATGAAGTAATGTCCTACAAAAGCTTGGAAGAAGGGGTACCGGTGATCACTATGAAACTAATACCATTATTGGGTAAGTTATTTTTAATAATAACACGAGAATGATGGAAAAGATCACACTCCACCTGATTTTAAGCGTCCAAATATTACGAGACTTTGTAGAAAGCTTACGGACTAATAAAATGAGGTAGTTATAAATACAAAATACTGAAAACTGTTGCCAATGACAAGCTTCCGAATATTAATAATAAGATATAAACTACGTTTCCTTAAAGGTATTTTTAACCAACTTCAAAAAACGAGGAGGTTCTCAATTCGTCGGATTTTTTTTATGTATGTTCCCCGATTACTCGAAAACGCCTGGACCGATTCGAGAAATTCTTTTTTGTTTAAAAGGATATATTTCCCAGGTGGTCCCAGTGGCACCAACTCAGGATCTGATGATGGGATCTCAGAAAAATCGAGGGCAACCCTCAAATTTTATAGGGACGCATAATGTGTTTTTTATTGATGTCGGTGTACTTTTTGAGGCTATCATAATATTTTTCTACTAGGTACAATGGTAAATTTTCTATATCGATTACAACTAATTCCTTACCCACCCGACACTACAACTCCTGTAAAAACGATAGCACTGAGCAGTGACTCGGCAAGTTTCTGGGAATGGTTAACTGTCTTTATTCTACAACGAAATTAATCATATAGAAATACTAGCTGTTGCCAGCGGCTCCGTCTGGTCGCTTTTGGGAGCAAAAGTATACAACCCAAGGAGTTGTCTTCTGCACCTGTACCGATCGTCCTTGAGCCTGAATCTAGGGGAGAAGCTAACGTAAAGCCTATCCTCAAAAAGAATGACCGGTCAGACAATATACAATTATCGCCCAACACCATAACCTCAGTACTGTGTAAAAGCTGTCTCTTGCTACTTGATACTCTATCTGGACGGCACTGCGCTTACCATCAGGTGCAGTGTGGTCACTTTGCCGCGCCAGAATAAAAAAAAAAAAAAAAGCATGGAGCTAATAATAAATAGCCAATTGATTCACTACCTGGAGGATCACTCGTTGATCAATGGCAGAAGATATTTTAAGAAGTAGCGAGGATCTCGTCGTCGAACTCAACAGGTCATAGATCTCATTTCATCAATACCAAGGGTTTACTTCAATATCAAGAAAACTCAAATCTGCGCGCTCTTGTGCAAAAATACTTATTTCTCCCGTCCTCATTTTTCGGACTGTTCCAGTCTTGATGCAGAATGATCTTATTATCTTAGGTATAGATATCCACTGTGATCTTAATCCAAGTTGTTACAAAGCATGTAGGGATGATTTGTATAAAAGTTGAAACACGGATTCCTTACCAAAAGCCTAAATATGAATTTTCAGATCCCTAACTTGAGGAATTATATGAAACTCTATTTCACTCCCTTCAAGATTATATTTGAGAGAAAAGATAGTCTTTGTTCTCCCTCAGGATATAGTCCATCTCTTTACGATCCGTTCAGTCGTAAAAAAGGTATTAAATAAACCGAACTTCTTTGGTAGTTTGATGCATAGGGAGAAGTTGGAAATATTAATTGTCCACTTCCCTCCATCGCAAGGAGACAAAAGTGTAGTTTGTTCCTTAATTTGCAACTTCCACTAAAAATCGTTTGAAACAAAAGTAATGAAATTAAATAATAACATATTCCTTTGATAACCGTCTGCAATCTAATGAATATACTAAGATTATCATTTTCTTTCACAGAACCAGACTCTGGGCATCAGTCACCAGGTAATTTCGATCCTTTATGTATTTTTTTTATCCTGGCACGGCAAAGTGACCACACTGCACCTGATGGTAAGCGCAGTTTCGTCCAATTAGAGTATCGAGTAGCGAGATACAATCTACCCCCCGCTACTCAACACAATCATGCCAGCTTACTTATTCACACTACGCCCGCAAGAAGGTGAAGAAGCGGTCGAGGGTTTTGTGTCAGAGTACTCAGAAGGCCGCAAAACGGCCAAGCATCGTACCCACGACAAAAAGCGGCTGTACTAGGTTTTGAAGATCATATTACATCAAAAGCTCTACTTGCCCATAAGTCGGGTTCTGCTCAAAAGCCTCACTTTTATTTTATAAAGTTCAAAAGAAGATAGTACCTTATGTTTGGTTATAATAACTATTACCTTTTTCAGGTTTAAGCTACCCTGGACTATTCGGCCATCAAGTGCCGCTCATCGCTGGTGATGGAGGTCGATTGTCATTCCCTAGACCCCACTCACATCTATCCCAAGGTTATCTTGGCCATCCTCATCCCGGTCATCCGCAATCAAGTCGTCCTGATAAGCCCTCACCAGGTATGTGTTATTTAATTTTAAAAAACTTTCAAATCTAGACGAGAGTTTTTTATCAATATCATATTTATTATACGCTTTTGAATTTTATATACCAAATTTTTAAGGATCAAAGGAAGAATTATTAAAATGCTCATATCTTACCAATTGAGCAAACGCAAATGCCCAATTTAGCACGGCAAAATGACCACACTGCACCTGATGGTAAGCGCAGTGCCGGACAGTTAGAGTTTAAACTATTTGCGTGTGATACTGACAAACCTATTTCATTTAATCAATTAAATAACATGTTACATCCGGATGATCGTGGGGCCAAATCCCTAACACTATATAAACCCTACACTGGCATACCAACTAAAAATCCCGCGGTGGCCCTCTTTGACGCTGTAGGGACGGCCCCGTGTTCCCGAAGCAAGAAGCTATCTATCTTCAGCCGGAGAAATGTAATAAGCAGAGTATAATAATACTAACCGTCGAGAGACACTATGTAATCCAAAATTATAAATTCCAAAAACGGCATTGTAATTTTTTTTTATTTCAGCTGTGACATCTACATCTGGCGTGTCTAGTGCAACTAGCAGCCCCTCTTCAGGTCAAGATGGCACTCGACCTACACCTGGGAGCACTAGCGCAACTGGCAGACCCTCTTCTGGTCCAGATGGCACTCAACCTACATCTGGGAGCTCTAGCGCAACTGGCAGACCCTCTTTTGGTCCAGATGGCACTCAACCTACATCTGGGAGCTCTAGCGCAACTGGCAAACCCTCTTCAGGTCAAGATGGCACTCGAACTACATCTGGGAGCACTAGCACAACTGGCAGACCCTCTTCAGGTCAAGATGGCGCTCAACCTACATCTGGGAGCACTAGCACAACTGGTAGACCCTCTTCAGGTCAAGATGGCACTCAACCTATATCTGGGAGCACTAGCGCAACTGGCAGTCCCTCTTCTGGTCCAGATGGCACTCAACCTACATCTGGGAGCTCTAGCGCAACTGGCAGACCCTCTTTTGGTCCATATGGCACTCAACCTACATCTGGGAGCTCTAGCGCAACTGGCAGACCCTCTTCTGGTCCAGATGACACTCAACCTACATCTGGGAGCACTAGCGGTCCCTCTTCTGGTCAAGATGGCACTCAACCTACATCTGGGAGCACTAGCGCAACTGGCAGTCCCTCTTCTGGTCCAGATGGCAATCAACCTACATCTGGGAGCACTAGCGGTCCCTCTTCTGGTCCAGATGGCACTCAACCTATATCTGGGAGCTATAGCGGTCCCTCTTCTAGCCCAGACGGCACTAAACTTACATCTGGGAGCTCTAGCGCCACTAGTAGTTCCTCATCTGGTTCAGATGGCACTAAACTTACATCTGGGAGCTCTAGCGCAACTAGTAGTTCCTCTTCTGGTCTAGACGGCACTAAACTTACAACTGGGAGCTCTAGCGCCACTAGTAGTTCCTCTTCTGGTCCAGGTGGCACTTTATCCACAACTGCCAGTACTAGCACAAGTTCAGGAAGTTCTTCTGGCCCCGGATCTAGCTCAGGATCCAGCCCGAGTTCAAAACCGATTGAAACACAAACTCAAAAATCGACTGACAAAACAACTGATGATGCACGCACTGCCGATGATGCTGACGGTGATGTTGATAGTGGTGATAACTATGTTGTTAATGAATATGCTGGTGGTGACGATGCTGGCGAAGATGATGATTATTATGGCGATGACGATTATTATGATGATGGTGATAATAAGGAAGCTTCAGATAATCCAAGTCAAAAACCTACTCTGAAACCGAATCCAAAGCAAAGTCCGCAATCGACCGCGAAACCAGGTCAAAAACCGAGTCCAACACCTTCAAACACACCTTTTGGCAGCAGTAGCTCAACTGGCAGTTCCTCCTCTGGCCCAGGTGGCACCACATCTACGTCTAGTAGCACTAGCACGACTACTGGATCTAGCCCCGATCCATATCTAAGTCCTTACCTTAAACCTACTGGAAAACCAACTTCAAACCCAAGTGAAGAAACAACTTCGAAATCAAGCCAAGAATCAACTCCAAAATCTGGCATCACTACTACGGTCGCAAGTCCTACTTCTGAATCAGGTAAATTGAGGTTTTATTTAGATCCATTCTTGTATCAGGTTTCACCAGTATTTTCAAAGACCGGCTACACTCTCGTTTCATTTATTTCGAACCATAAACGTCTGATTTTTCAAATTAACATAAATGATTTGAGGTGAACCCACGCTATTACATTCCTGTGACAGTTCAATTTGGGACCAAACTAGGACCCTTGTGAGTTGTATTTACATAACAATATCCTGTTTTCTGTTAGACGCGGGACGCGACATTTTGCTTGCAAAGTATATTAATTGACATTGTAAAAGTATTACTAAACTGATTATATGTTATTCTCCTCCTTGCATTATTCTAGGGCTGCTATTTGTTCCCTTTAATCTCATCCGATTTAGCCTTCAGAATTTCTGAAAAGATCTTATACAGTGGGGTTGATTCCCGCAACGAGACAAATAGGGTCATTAGCAAAATTTCAAACACATTTCTCGTAATTAATTGAAAACAAGATAACGTACCATACTGTGGAGTCAGGGTGGAATGTTTCCTAGTTAATTAATTCCTAGTAAATCTTATAAATTTACTATCACATCTCACTCATCACTAGACCTCTTACAATATATACCTCGATTACCTTGATATTTACCATAGTTACTTATTTTCCTATGTAGACACTCATTATGAACGGATTTTTGGAAATTTCACTCCTAAGAGGGTAAAGTACTCATAAGTGTGAACTGTATGGGAGTCCGTCTTTTTCAAAGTAAGAGGCATGAAATTTCACGATCTTACTTCTGGTTAGAAATAAATGTACACGTATATCGAAATTTTAAAATGATACCGCTAAGAGGGTGAATTAGGGGTTGAAAGTTATATAAGAAGCTCGTCACTTTTGAAGGAAGAAGAATGAAATTCAATATTAATGTTTAGGAAAATTAACATTATACATAAGTTTACATCTAAGCTCGATAAATAGACTTGTGCACTGTTTCTGAATCGCGCAATGGTTTCGTTACTAAACTTAGTATATAACTATATGACGAGAGGCCCCAGCGGTGCCGATAAACGCATGCAAAGCTGCGGACAAAAACTTAAAAACTGTTTTTTTTTTTGCAGATGTCTCTACTCTGTCACCGATCACTAATGATAACGAGATTATTTATGATGGTGTTTACTATGATGCCTATGGTAATATTGTATATTATGATGACGACTACAATGACGAGGTTTACCGTGATGGTGATGGGAAAGTACCAGATGAATTTGCCAGTGACACCATATATACTACAGAAAGCAGTGGAACCCCTAGCAGCAACTCTTCACCATCTGGCACGTCTATTACTGGCAGTAGTAGTGGTGGATCTAATACGTATCCCTACTCAAGTCAAAAATCGACACCAAAACCGAGTGAAACTCCAAAAACAAATCCAGAACTAACTCCGAAACCAAAACCTCAGTCACCACCTTCCACTAGCACTGTGACTAGCAGCACTAGTACATCTGCTAGTTCATCTTCTACACCTGATGGCACCGTATCTACAATTGGCAGTTCCGTGACTAGCGCATCTTCTTCAGGACCAGATGGTTCTTCGTCCACAACTAGCAGCAGTAGTGCGTCAGGTAAATATGTTTGATAAATTTTTAAATAAAATTAATATACTAACTGTTATATATACAGGCCTTTACTAATTACAAATAAAGGCTTTAGTCCATCATGTTCATTATCTAATGTAGCTAGAAATCAGATATCTTGGACAGTCTTATGAAGAATCCTCAGGTATGCAGCTTAATTCACATTACTCTGGATGATGATAGATTGTATTGCTTTATAGTGTTATTAATGAGTTATATTATTATTATTGTATTGTATTGTATATTATGATACGATGTTGATGGCTGTAGTCCGCTTGCCACGCTTACCGCTGTTACGGTAGGCAGCGGCTTTGCTGTGCCCTGGCATTGCAGAAGTCCATGGGCGGCGGTGTATACTTACCATCAGGTGGCCCGTCTGCTCGTCTGCCTATACAGGCAGTAAAAACTACCATCAGGTGTACCAACGAAACAGTCGCCTCCATTTTATAAAAAATGATCATTATACAGCATAACTATTATTTTTGTAGATACAAGTGCTGACACAGTTTTGAACCCGTACGATGAGGACGTGTTTTATGTCGTCAATGACGGTGCTGTATACATTGACAATGGTGACAGTGATGGTGACGGTAACGGTTATGACGAAGATTATGAATTCGAGCCTGAAGGAGGTACTACAACATTCAGTAGTGTGACTGGCAGCAGTACTTCACCATCTGGATCACCTAACACTGGCACCAGTGGCATGCCTGAAAGCAGCTCTTCACCAGCTGGATCACCTAACACTGTCACCAGTGGCACGCCTGACAGCAGCTCTTCACCAACTGGATCACCTAACACTGGCACCAGTGGCACGCCTGACAGCAGCTCTTTACCATCTGGATTACCTAACACTGGCACCAGTGGCACGCCTGACAGCAGTTCTTCACCAGCTGGATCACCTAACACTGGCACAAGTGGCACGCTTGACAGCAGCTCATCACCAGCTGGATCACCTAACACTGGCACAAGTGGCACGCTTGACAGCAGCTCATCACCAGCTGGATCACCTAACACTGGCACCAGTGGCGCGCCTGACAGCAGTTCTTTACCATCTGGACCGTCTACCACTGGCACCAGTGGCATGCCTGAAAGCAGCTCTTCACCAGCTGGATCACCTAACACTGTCACCAGTGGCACGCCTGTCAGCAGCTCTTCACCAGCTGGATCACCTAACACTGGCACCAGTGGCACGCCTGAAAGCAGCTCTTCACCAGCTGGATCACCTAACACTGGCACCAGTGGCGCGCCTGACAGCAATTCTTTACCATCTGGATCGTCTACCACTGACAGCAGTAGCTCAACTGATAGCAGCTCTTCACCATCTGGTTCATCTACCACTGGCAGCAGTAGCTCAACTGGTAGCAGCTCTTCACCAGCTGGATCACCTAGCACTGGCACCAGTGGCGCACCTGACAGCAGTTCTTTACCATCTGGACCGTCTACCACTGGCAGCAGTAGCTCAACCGGAAGCAGCTCTTCACCAGCTGGATCACCTAACACTGGCACCAGTGGCACGCCTAATAGAAGATCTTCGCCATCTGGATCGTCTACCACTGGCAGTAGTAGCTCAACTGGTAGCAGCTCTTCACCATCTGGATCACCTACAACTGGCAGCATGGGTGCGCCTGGCAGCAGATCTTCACCCTCTGGATCACCTAACACTGGCACCAGTGGCGCGCCTGACAGCAATTCTTTACCATCTGGATCGTCTACCACTGGCAGCAGTAGCTCAACTGATAGCAGCTCTTCACCATCTGGTTCATCTACCACTGGCAGCAGTAGCTCAACTGGTAGCAGCTCTTCACCAGCTGGATCACCTAGCACTGGCACCAGTGGCACGCCTGACAGCAGCTCTTTACCATCTGGATCACCTAACACTGGCAGTAGTAGCTCAACTGGTAGCAGCTCTTCACCATCTGGATTGCCTGACACTGGCACCAGTGGCACGCCAGACAGCAGTTCTTTACCATTTAGATCACCTTACACTGGCACCAGTGTCACGCCTGACAGCAGCTCTTCACCAGCTGGATCACCTAACACTGGCACCAGTGGCGCGCCTGACAGCAATTCTTTACCATCTGGATCGTCTACCACTGACAGCAGTAGCTCAACTGATAGCAGCTCTTCACCATCTGGTTCATCTACCACTGGCAGCAGTAGCTCAACTGGTAGCAGCTCTTCACCAGCTGGATCACCTAGCACTGGCACCAGTGGCGCACCTGACAGCAGTTCTTTACCATCTGGACCGTCTACCACTGGCAGCAGTAGCTCAACCGGAAGCAGCTCTTCACCAGCTGGATCACCTAACACTGGCACCAGTGGCACGCCTAATAGAAGATCTTCGCCATCTGGATCGTCTACCACTGGCAGTAGTAGCTCAACTGGTAGCAGCTCTTCACCATCTGGATCACCTACAACTGGCAGCATGGGTGCGCCTGGCAGCAGATCTTCACCCTCTGGATCACCTAACACTGGCACCAGTGGCGCGCCTGACAGCAATTCTTTACCATCTGGATCGTCTACCACTGGCAGCAGTAGCTCAACTGATAGCAGCTCTTCACCATCTGGTTCATCTACCACTGGCAGCAGTAGCTCAACTGGTAGCAGCTCTTCACCAGCTGGATCACCTAGCACTGGCACCAGTGGCGCACCTGACAGCAGTTCTTTACCATCTGGACCGTCTACCACTGGCAGCAGTAGCTCAACCGGTAGCAGCTCTTCACCAGCTGGATCACCTAACACTGGCACCAGTGGCACGCCTAATAGAAGATCTTCGCCATCTGGATCGTCTACCACTGGCAGTAGTAGCTCAACTGGTAGCAGCTCTTCACCATCTGGATCACCTACAACTGGCAGCATGGGTGCGCCTGGCAGCAGATCTTCACCCTCTGGATCACCTAACACTGGCACCAGTGGCGCGCCTGACAGCAATTCTTTACCATCTGGATCGTCTACCACTGGCAGCAGTAGCTCAACTGATAGCAGCTCTTCACCATCTGGTTCATCTACCACTGGCAGCAGTAGCTCAACTGGTAGCAGCTCTTCACCAGCTGGATCACCTAGCACTGGCACCAGTGGCGCACCTGACAGCAGTTCTTTACCATCTGGACCGTCTACCACTGGCAGCAGTAGCTCAACCGGTAGCAGCTCTTCACCAGCTGGATCACCTAACACTGGCACCAGTGGCACGCCTAATAGAAGATCTTCGCCATCTGGATCGTCTACCACCGGCAGTAGTAGCTCAACTGGTAGCAGCTCTTCAACATCTGGATCACCTACAACTGGCAGCATGGGTGCGCCTGGCAGCAGATCTTCACCCTCTGGATCACCTAACACTGGCACCAGTGGCGCGCCTGACAGCAATTCTTTACCATCTGGATCGTCTACCACTGGCAGCAGTAGCTCAACTGATAGCAGCTCTTCACCATCTGGTTCATCTACCATTGGCAGCAGTAGCTCAACTGGTAGCAGCTCTTCACCAGCTGGATCACCTAACACTGGCACCAGTGGCACGCCTGACAGCAGCTCTTTACCATCTGGATCACCTAACACTGGCAGTAGTAGCTCAACTGGTAGCAGCTCTTCACCATCTGGATTGCCTGACACTGGCACCAGTGGCACGCCAGACAGCAGTTCTTTACCATTTGGATCACCTTACACTGGCACCAGTGTCACGCCTGACAGCAGCTCTTCACCAGCTGGATCACCTAACACTGGCACCAGTGGCATGCCTGACAGCAGTTCTTTACCATCTGGATCGTCTACCACTGGCAGCAGTAGCTCAACTGGTAGCAGCTCTTCACCATCTGGATCATCTACCACTGGCAGTAGTAGCTCAACTGGTAGCAGCTCATCACCATCTAGATTACCTACAACTGGCAGCATGGGTGCGCCTGGCAGCAGATCTTCACCATCTGGATCACCTACCACTGGCAGCATGGGTGCGCCTGGCAGCAGATCTTCACCCTCTGGCTCACCTAACACTGGCACCAGTGGCGCGCCTGACAGCAATTCTCTACCATCTGGATCGTCTACCACTGGCAGCAGTAGCTCAACTGGTAGCAGCTCTTCATCATCTGGATCGTCTACCACTGGCAGTAGTAGCTCAACTGGTAGCAGCTCTTCACCATCTGGATCACCTACTACTGGCAGCATGGGTGCGCCTGACAGCAGATCTTCACCCTCTGGATCACCTAACACAGGCACCAGTGGCACGCCTGACATCAGCTCTTTACCATCTGGATCACCTAACACTGGCACCATTAGCGCGCCTGACAGAAGCTCTTCACCAGCTGGATCACCTAATACTGGCACCAGTGGCTCGCCTGAAAGCAGCTCTTCAGCGTCTGGATCATCTACCACTGGCAGCAGTAGCGCGACTGGCAGCAGCTCTTCACCGTCTGGATCATCTACGACTGGTGGTTCAAGTACTGGAAGTACTAGTTCAGATCCTGTTCATCAAACTCTTAAGCCAAGACCTAGACCACGACATCGACACAAGCGCCGGCGGCACCATATTCCATCTCCTGTAATATCAAAACCAAGTGAAAAGCCAGGTACTCAACCAATTGGAAAACCGACTCCAAAACCAAGTGATAAATCCCGTCTGCAACCAGGGTCAACCTCGTTTTCAACCGGCAGCAGTAGCGCACATGGCAGTGGCTTGTCACCACCTGGATCACCTACCACTGGCAGCACGGGCGCGCCTAATAGAAGATCTTCGCCGTCTGGATCGTCTACTACTGGCAGTAGAAGCTCAACTGGTAGCAGCTCTTCACCATCTGGATCACTTACAATTGGCAGCATGGGTGCGCCTGGCAGCAGATCTTCACCCTCTGGATCACCTAATACTGGCACCAGTGGCGCGCCTGACAGCAGTTCTTTACCATCTGGATCACCTAACACTGGCACCAGTCGCGCGCCTGACAGCAGTTCTTTACCATCTGGATCACCTAACACTGGCACCATTGGCGCGCCTGACAGCAAATCTGTACCATCTGGATCATCTACCACTGGCAGTAGTAGCTCAACTGGAAGCAGCTCTTCACCATCTGGATCACCTAACACTGGCAGCAGTAGCTCAACTGGTAGCAGCTCTTCACCATCTGGATCATCTACCACCGGCAGTAGTAGCTCAACTGGTAGCAGCTCATCACCATCTGGATCACCTACAACTGGCAGCATGGGTGCGCCTGGCAGCAGATCTTCACCATATGGATCACCTACCACTGGCAGCAGATCTTCACCCTCTGGATCACCTAACACTGGTACCAGTGGCGCGCCTGACAGCAATTCTCTACCATCTGGATCGTCTACCACTGGCAGCAGTAGCTCAACTGGTAGCAGCTCTTCCCCATCTGGATCATCTACCACTGGCAGTAGTAGCTCAACTGGTAGCAGCTCTTCACCATCTGGATCACCTACATCTGGCAGCATGGGTGCGCCTGGCAGCAGATCTTCATCCTCTGGGTCACCTACCACTGGCAGCATGGGTGCACCTGGAAGCAATTCTTTACCATCTGGATCGTCTACCACTGGCAGCATGGGTGCGCCTGGCAGCAGCTCTTCACCATCTGGATCACCTAACACTGGCACCAGTGGCGCGCCTGACAGCAATTCTGTACCATCTGGATCATCTACCACTGGCAGCAGTAGCTCACCTGGTAGCAGCTCTTCACCATCTGGATCATCAACCACTGGCAGCAGTAGCTCAACTGATAGCAGCTCTTCACCAGCTGGATCACCTAACACTGGCACCAGTGGCACGCCTGACAGCAGCTCTTTACCATCTGGATCACCTAACACTGGTACCAGTGTCACGCCTGACAGCAGCTCTTCACCAGCTGGATCACCTAACACTGGCACCAGTGGCATGCCTGACAGCAGCTCTTTACCATCTGGATCACCTAACACTGGCAGCAGTAACTCAACTGGTAGCAGCTCTTCACCATCTGGATCATCTACCACTGGCAGTAGTAGCTCAATTGGTAGCAGCTCATCACCATCTGGATTACCTATAACTGGCAGCATGGGTGCACCTGGCAGCAGATCTTCACCATCTGGATCACCTACCACTGGCAGCAGATCTTCACCCTCTGGATCACCTATCACTGGTACCAGTGGCGCGCCTGACAGCAATTCTCTACCATCTGGATCGTCTACCACTGGCAGCAGTAGCGCACCTGACAGCAATTCTTTACCATCTGGATCATCTACCACTGGCAGTAGTAGCTTAACTGATAGCAGCTCTTCACCATCTGGTTCATCTACCACTGGCAGCAGTAGCTCAACTGGTAGCAGCTCTTCACCATCTGGATCACCTACTATTGGCAGCAGTAGTACGACTGGGAGCATGTCTTCACCGTCTGGATCATCTACCACTGGCAGCAGTAGCGCGACTGGCAGCAGCTCTTCACTGTCTGGATCACCTACGACTGGTGGTTCAAGTACTGGAAGTACTAGTTCAGATCCTGATCAAACTCTTAAGCCAAGACCTAGACAGCGACATCGACACAAGCGCCGGCGGCACCATATTCCATCTCCTGTAACATCAAAATCAAGTGAAAAGCCAGGTACTCAACCAATTGGAAAACCGACTCCAAAACCAAGTGATAAATCCCGTCTGCAACCAGGGTCAACCTCGTTTTCAACCGGCAGAAATAGCGCACATGGCAGTGGCTTTTCACCACCTGGATCACTTACCACTGGCAGCACGGGCGCGCCTAATATAAGATCTTCGCCATCTGGATCACCTACAACTGGCAGCATGGGTGCGCCTGGCAGCAGATCTTCACCCTCTGGATCACCTAACACTGGCACCAGTGGCACGCCTGACAGCAGTTCCTTACCATCTGGATCACCTAACACTGGCACCAGTGGCGCGCCTGACAGCAATTCTTTACCATTTGGATCGTCTACCACTGGCAGCATGGGTGCGCCTGGCAGCAGCTCTTCACCATCTGGATCACCTACCACTGGCAGCACGGGCGCGCCTAATAGAAGATCTTCGCCATCTGGATCACCTACAACTGGCAGCATGGGTGCGCCTGGCAGCAGATCTTCACCCTCTGGATCACCTAACACTGGCACCAGTGGCACGCCTGACAGCAGTTCCTTACCATCTGGATCACCTAACACTGGCACCAGTGGCGCGCCTGACAGCAATTCTTTACCATTTGGATCACCTAACACTGGCACCAGTGGCGCATCTGACAGCAGTTCTTTACCATCTGGATCATCTACCACTGGCAGCAGTAGCTCACCTGGTAGCAGCACTTCACCATCTGGATCATCTAGCACTGGCAGTAGTAGCTCAACTGATAGCAGCTCTTCACCATCTGGTTCATCTACCACTGGCAGCAGTAGCTCAACTGGTAGCAGCTCATTACCATCTGGATCACCTACAACTGGCAGCATGGGTGCGCCTGGCAGCAGATCTTCACCATATGGATCACCTACCACTGGCAGCAGATCTTCACCCTCTGGATCACCTAACACTGGTACCAGTGGCGCGCCTGACAGCAATTCTCTACCATCTGGATCGTCTACCACTGGCAGCAGTAGCTCAACTGGTAGCAGCTCTTCCCCATCTGGATCATCTACCACTGGCAGTAGTAGCTCAACTGGTAGCAGCTCTTCACCATCTGGATCACCTACATCTGGCAGCATGGGTGCGCCTGGCAGCAGATCTTCATCCTCTGGGTCACCTACCACTGGCAGCATGGGTGCACCTGGAAGCAATTCTTTACCATCTGGATCGTCTACCACTGGCAGCATGGGTGCGCCTGGCAGCAGATCTTCACCCTCTGGATCACCTAACACTGGCACCAGTGGCGCGCCTGACAGCAATTCTTTACCATCTGGATCGTCTACCACTGGCAGCAGTAGCTCAACTGATAGCAGCTCTTCACCATCTGGTTCATCTACCACTGGCAGCAGTAGCTCAACTGGTAGCAGCTCTTCACCATCTGGATCACCTACAACTGGCAGCATGGGTGCGCTTGGCAGCAGATCTTCATCCTCTGGATCAACTACCACTGGCAGCATGGGTGCACCTGGCAGCAGATCTTCAACATCTGGATCACCTACCACTGGCAGCATGGATGCGCCTGGCAGCAGATCTTCACCCTCTGGATCACCAAACACTGAAAACAGTGGCGCGCCTGACAGCAGTTCTTTACCATCTGGATCACCTAACACTGGCACCAGTGGCGCGCCTGACAGCAATTCTTCACCATCTGGATCGTCTACCACTGGCAGCAGTAGCTCATCTGGTAGCAGCTCTTCACCATCTGGATCATCAACCACTGGCAGTAGTAGCTCAACTGGTAGCAGCTCTTCACCATCTGGTTCATCTACCACTGGCAGCAGTAGCTCAACTGGTAGCAGCTCTTCACCATCTGGATCACCTACTACTGGCAGCATGGGTGCACCTGGCAGCAGATCTTCACCATCTGGATCACCTAACACTGGCACCAGTGGCGCTGGCAGCACTAGCTCAACTGGTAGCAGCTCTTCACCCTCTGGATCATCTACCACTGGTGGTTCAAGCACTGGAACTACTGGGAGTACTAGTACAAATCCTGTTCCTCAAACTCTTAAGCCAAGACCTAGACCACGACACGGACACAAGGGCCGGCGGCACCCTACTCCATCTTCTGTAACATCAAATTCAAGTGAAAAGTCAAGTACTCAACCAAGTGGAAAACCGACTCCAAAACCAAGTGAGCAACCCCGTCTGAAACCAGGGTCAACCTCGATTTCAACCACAGGCAGCAGTAGCTCTAGCGGTGGTTCAGACCCGAGTCTCTATCCAACTCCAAAACCTGATGAAAACCAAACACCAAAACCAAGTGAAGAGCCGACTTCAAAACCAGGTGGTTCCACACCTGGAGAAGGTAGCGAACCTGGATCTGGCCACAGACCTCATCATTACCGCAGGCATAAACATAGACGCCACCATCATCATTCACGGCCAAAACCGGTCCCAGTGCATAACCGGCATACTATTGTAACCCAGACCCTCACCAGCAGTACATCTTCTACAGTGGTATCAGGTAATTAGAAAATATTTATTTATACATCAAAAGCTTTTTAAATCAACGAATGCTTGGTTGGAATGGCACAGACCGGTGGCACGGGCCCCCTCTACTACTGAGAGGGGTTAGGCCTTAGTCCACCACGCTGGCCTAATGCGGCTTCGAATTTTTTTTGAGAATTCTCAGGTATGCAGGTTTCCTCACGATGTTTTTCCTTCACCGTTAAAGCAAGCGATAATTAACAATGAATACACACGTAACTTTAGAAAAGTCATAGGTGTATGCCATTTGGGTTTCGAACATACGACTTTCGTCTTGATAGTCCGTACCGCAACCAACTAGGCTGTAGTTGCTTTATTAAGTTATATTATATTAAGTTGATGTAATTCTTTAAATTTAAAGCCCGCGTGCCAATATGACGGTGTGAAAATTAATTCCATAGGTGTCGGGGCTGATCCCCACCGATGTTGGTGCTTTGTAAATGTTTATCTGGCTGTCGCTATTGTGGTTCCGGATGTACCTTATAGTAGTCACTAATTACCATCACACATGCCGTTGCGTGGGATCCTGCCTGCCCAAGATGCGTGCCACGACATATATCGATAACGACTAAACAATGACGTAGACAAATTGTCGATGTCGATTCATATCTCGATTTCCTTAAGATGCGCTCTACGATCGACAAGTTTATCGATGAAGACATAAGTCTACTCTAATAAATGAAATTACTTTATTTTATGTTTACTTCTCTACATACAAAGTATCGACGTCAAATATCTCATTTACATGTGTCCAAAATCGATAAAACTGTTTGGTCATGTGAAGGTTTGTAGACAAATATACCCACAAATAACTAAAAATTACTATTATCTCTACTTTCGACAAAACAAGTCGAGGAAAATGAACCCGCATGTTAACGTCGGTAGACTATAGACATAAATTACTTTTTGTCGTTTTAGAGACGACAAATTTTTACCGACGCGCGCATCTTAGCGGGCAGGAGTCACAACAATGCGTCTGTTAGCAGTTATTTATTTAAACCGTACAGAGATGATGTTTTTGTAACAGGCGTGGCAGGAACGGTTATTGGTTCAAATATTTCTGAATGTAACATTTTTTCACGACCTATTCATAATACACTTATACACCAATAGAAATTGTTACTTTTAATGTTTTTCTTATTACAGATACTAATACCAACACTGTATACACTGCCGAAACCGGAACTGAACCTAACAACGATGACAGTGATGAAACCACAAGCATACCCAGTAGTACTACTGATGATTCTAGTCCTGTCCCATCGGAGCCATCAATTACTCGTGGATCTAACTCTGTCCCTTCAGAAACATATACTACGGGTAGGCCTAGCTCAACTGGCAGCAGATCTTCACCACCTGGATCAGCTACACCCGGCAGTGGTACTGTGACTGACAGCAACCCTTCACCATCTGGATCAGCTAGCACTGGCAGCAGTAGCGAACCTGGCGGCATCTCTTCACAATCTGGATCATCTACCACTGGCAGCAGTAGCACGCCTGGCAGCAGCTCTTCGCCAACTGGCTCAAATACACCTGGCCGTGGTAGTGTGACTGGCAGCAGCTTTTCACCAACTGGATCAGCTACACCCGGCAGCAGTAGCACCACTAGCAGCAGCTATTCACCATCTAGATCAGATACACCCGGCAGCAGTAGCGCGCCTCTCAGCAGCTTTTCACCAACTGGCTCAACTACACCAGGAAGCAGTAGTGTGACTGACAACAGTCCTTCACCACCTGGATCATCAACCACTGGAAGCAGTAGCACCACTAACAGCAGCCCTTCACAATCTGGATCATCTACCACTGGCAGCAGTAGCGCGTCTGGCAGCAGCTATTCACCAACTGGCTCAACTACACCTGGCAGTGGTAGTGTGACTGACAGCAGCTATTCACCATCTGGATCAGCTAAACCCGGCAGCAGTGGTGTGACTGACAACAGCCCTTCACCATCTGGATTATCTACCACTGGCAGCAGTAGCACCACTAGCCGCAGCTCTTCACCATCTGGATCATCTACCACTGGCAGCAGTAGCTCAACTGGTAGCAGCTCTTCACCATCTGGATCATCTACCATTGGCAGCAGTAGCTCAACTGGTAGCAGCTCTTCACCAACTGGATCAGCTACACCCGGCAGTGGTGGTGTGACTGACAGCAGCCCTTCACCATCTGGATCAGCTACACCCGGCAGCAGTAGCACCACTAGCAGCAGCTATTCACCATCTGGGTTAGCTACACCAGGCAGCGGTAGCAAGCCTAGGTCTTTGCCAGATGGATCATCTACCATTGGTAGCATGGGTGTGCCTGGCAGCAGCTATTCACCATCTGGATCATCTACTACTGGCAGCAGTAGTTCAACTGGTAGCAGCTCTTCACCAACTGGCTCAACTACACCTGGCAGTGGTAGTGTGACTGACAACAGCCCTTCACCATCTGGATTATCTACCACTGGCAGCAGTAGCACCACTAGCCGCAGCTCTTCACCATCTGGATCATCTACCACTGGCAGCAGTAGCACCACTAGCCGCAGATCTTCACCATCTGGATCACCTACTACTGGCAGCAGTAGCTCTACTGGTAGCAGCTCTTCACCATCTGGATCATCTACTACTGGCAGCAGTAGCTCAACTGGTAGCAGCTTTTCACCATCTGGATCATCTACTACTGGCAGCAGTAGCGCCACTAGCAGCAGCTATTTACCATCTGAATCATCTACCACTGGCAGCAGTAGTGCGCCTGGCAGCAGCTTTTCACCAACTGGATCAGCTACACCCGGCAGTGGTAGTGTGATTGACAGCAGCTCTTCACCATCTGGATCAGATACACCCGGCAGTGGTAGTGTGACTGACAACAGCTCTTCACCATCTGGATCAGCTACACCCGGCAGCGGTGGTGTGACTGACAGCAGCCCTTCACCATCTGGTTTAGCTACACCTGCCAGCGGTGGTGCGCCTGGCAGCAGCTCTTCACCAACTGGATCATCTACCACTGGCAGCAGTAGCTCAACTGGTAGCAGCTCTTCACCATCTGGATCATCTACCACTGGCAGCAGTATCTCAACTGGTAGCAGCTCTTCACCATCTGGATCATCTACTACAGGGAGCAGTAGCTCAACTGGTAGCAGCTCTTCACCATCTGGATCATCTACTACTGGCAGCAGTAGCTCAACTGGCAGCAGCTTTTCACCAACTGGATCATCTACCACCGGCAGCAGTAGCTCAACCGGTAGCAGCTCTTCACCATCTGAATCATCTACCACTGGCAGCAGTAGTGCGCCTGGCAGCAGCTTTTCACCAACTGGATCAGCTACACCTGGCAGTGGTAGTGTGATTGACAGCAGCTCTTCACCATCTGGATCAGATACACCTGGCAGTGGAAGTGTGACTGACAACAGCTCTTCACCATCTGGATCAGCTACACCCGGCAGCGGTGGTGTGATTGACAGCAGCCCTTCACCATCTGGTTTAGCTACACCTGCCAGCGGTGGTGCGCCTGGCAGCAGCTCTTCACCAACTGGATCATCTACCACTGGCAGCAGTAGCGCCACTAGCAGCAGCTCTTCACCACCTGGATCATCTACCACTGGGAGCAGTAGCGCGCATGGCAGCAGCTCTTCACCATCTGGATCAGCTACACCCGGCAGCGGTAGTGTGACTGGCTCACACGGTTATAAACCGCATGGACACGGCAGGATTTGCATGTGCTTCAGGAGCATAAAAGACATACCTGTTGAATATCGAAAACAAATCGGTGTTTAATAACCGAAATATTTTTTTTCACAAACAAAAAAAAAACTCGATTTTTTTTAGCGATATGACTTAACGAACACTTATATTTAGAGAATCGAATATTTTTTTAAATTAGCAAAATGGAATCTCGTTTTATTTAATTTAATTTTCCAATTTTAGTTAAGATTTATGGGTATTTATTTATAAAATATTTGATAATTGCGACTATTATATTATTTTATTATTTAAATTATATAATAAGTTTGATTTATTTGGTCCTAAGAGTAAATTATATTTAAAAATATGTGTGCTATGGTATTAAATAAAAAATATTTATTAAATGTTGTTTTTTTCATTTATTATAAACATATTTATAAATCTTCTGTCTCAAATATTAATAAAAATATACAAAATTACTAAACAATTCAGCTAATTCTAATTCAATTTAAATTCTATTATAATTCAATTTTGTTGTAATTGCGTGTATGTTTTATAAAATTTGGTTGTATTTATAAACAGTACACAACATGGATATATAAATAAATTAATTCCATTTAATTAGTGGCGAAGTCTGCATGTGTAACGTATAAATCCGAATGTTTGGATGGATGGATGTTTGTTACTCAATCACGCCAGATCTATTGCCCTTATTAGGCAAACACATGGAAAGTTTAATTGTAGTTTCGTTTTTATTTGATTGATAATTTCGTTACTGATTGTTTTTTTAGATTTTTTTTTTCCTAGCACAGCAAAGTGACCGCACTGCACC
The DNA here is from genome assembly GCA_905220505.1 of Laothoe populi. Lineage (NCBI taxonomy): Eukaryota > Metazoa > Arthropoda > Insecta > Lepidoptera > Sphingidae > Laothoe > Laothoe populi. The sequence goes on along the minus strand of HG992174.1, from coordinate 4,304,015 downwards.
TGATGGTAAGCGCAGTGCGGTCCAATTAGAGTATCGAGTAGCGAGAGACGATCCATCCCCCGCTACTCAACACAATCATGCCGGCTTGCTCCTTCACACCACGCCATGGGCAAGAAGATGAAGAAGCGGTCGAGGGTCTATTGTCAGAGTACTCAGAAGGCCGCAAAATACACTTTATTTTGAAGTTTGTTTTTAAAACTAGCTGTCAAGCTAGGCTATCCCACATTAAGCAGTAGCCACAGCCCGCAACTTCGTGCGCATGAAAAACTTCATGAAACAAAATTTTTGATGTTGTTTTTATTTGAAATATTTAGAGAATATTTTTTCTTACTGTGTAAATTGGTCAAGCCTTGTGAAAAATTCGCTAAAACTCTATTTCACGAACTTTGACAGTTTCGTCAAAGTCCTTTTAAATACACAATTCCTGTAGGATTGAATTGCTATGGTATCCCATGGAGCCGTGATAAAAGTAGCCTATGTCATTCTCTGACCCCTAAACTAGCACCATTGAAAAAATCATGTTGATCCCTTGCTCTGTGAAAAACAAAAGCAAATCTATACCACGAGAATAGTAAATTTTTCTCCGATGAAATTTAGCCTATGTGCTATTCCAGACTATAATCTATCTCTGTGGCAAATTTGAAAACCGGCTAGCCGTTACTAGCCGCTACTCCGTTTAGCTATCCCGACGTGATTGAGTAACAAACATCCAGTCATCCGGCGCAAACATATCCGGTCACTTAGGAAAATTACCTATCGCTTGTATTTAACAGATATGTTTAAAGTAGTATAACAATGCATTTTATACACCCATTACAAGATAGGTAGCAGCGATAGCCTAGTTGGTTGCGGTACGGTCTATCAAGACGAAAGTCGTATGTTCGAAACCCAAATGGCATACACCTCTGACTTTTCTAAATTTATTGTGTATTAAATGTTAATTATCGCTTGCTTTAACGGTCAAGGAAAACATCGTGAGGAAACCTGCATACCTGACATTTCTCATAAGAATTTCGGAGGTATGTGAAGTCTACCAACCCACAGGCCAGCGTAGTGGACTAAGGGCCCAACCTCTCTCATTAGTAGAGGAGGTCAGTGCCCAGCAGTGAGACAGTGTTTAATACAGGACTAGGATTATTATAACAAGATTTCACTGGTGCAAGCTGCAATTAAAAAATATATCGTTTGGTTTGGTAATCCTGCTGTACCTATCAATGTTACACGAATTAAGGAATGCGCTTATGCCCTTATTTTTATAATTCGTGTCATTAACGATATTTAAAAAAAGTAGGGAGGAAAATACAAGCCAAAATCATTATTTCCATAACATTAAAGTTAAAAATAGCATGTAAGAACGGCGAAACTGGCGAGTATTTGAACGCACCTCCGGCAAGCTTATGTGACATGACTGGTTAATAAATAATTTATAAAACATACCTCGATTTCAGGAAACAATTTCATACAGCATAGTTTTTTATTAATTTAATCAACAAGTTATATTGCCTAAAACCTATTATCGAAAGAATTGTATGAATCTGAACAAAAATAAGTAAATTAGACAGCATTCAAATCAGCTGGAAGGGGTAATTGTCAAAATGATGCATGACATGTCCCGTGACGTCACGGTTTTCAAAATCGCCATTACTGTGCCGTTGTGCGAGGGAGATAGCGATATGTTCCCAATACGCAACCATTATTGCTCATGCATGTGAGTATTTGCTCATGCCAATAATTAAAATAAATATTGTGACCTCATTTTTCAAGCGATTTTGATTCTGTTTTAGCAAGAGTTTATTTTGTGGGTTACTCGGTTGCATATCGAATAATGTACAAAATTAAACACAGGAAACTACCCTATTAACCAACTATAAGTATTATTTCATGACCCTTAATTTTTAACCGACTTCAAAAAAAGGAGGAGGTTAACAAATCGTCGGAACCTTTTTTTTGTGTATGTTACCCGATTACTCGACGACGCCTGGACCGATTCTAGAATTTTTTTTTTGTTTAAAAGGGTATACATCCCAGGTGGTTCCATTGGCACCAAGTCAGGATCTCAGAAAAATCGAGGGAAACCTTCAAATTTTATAGTGACGCATAATTTGTTTTTCATTGAAGTCGGTGTACTTTTTATTGCGTACTATTTTATGGTACTGCAGACTTAATTTTTTTATTTGTATTTGATTCGAAATTTCGGAACAAAATCAAACCGCAATAAAATCCGTAAAATTAGTTTTATTTCGATGTCTGACGAAATTGTTTACCGAATCCCACTTGTTACTTAATTAAGAACTATTTTGGTAACACTTTATTTGTTTCCTCCAATGGATCGGCTGATTTGTACAAATTACGAAGACAGAATTGGGGCACCGTGATTTAAAACCAAATAGGCTAATTTCCTGTTTAATTTCGTAGATATCCTACTAATATTATAAATGCGAAAGTTTAGATGGATGGATGGATGTTTGTTTGTTACTCAATCACGCTACAACGGCTGGACGGATCTGGTTGAAATTTGGCACAGAGATAGATTATAGTCTGGAATAGCACATAGGCTACTTTTTATCCCGGAAAAGTGTACAGTTCCCGTGGGATAGTTTAGTTTTTCACAGAGCCAGGGATCGACATGATTTCTTGCATAGTGGTAGTTTAAGGATAAGAAAATGACATATGCCACTTTTTATCCCGGAAAAATCCACGCATCCTGTGGGATAGCAAAATATAGAAAGGTGTAATAGCTTAAGATGCCTCCATGGATTGTATACCTTTCCTTCCAAAAATAACATCCACGCGGGCGGAGCCGCGAGCAACATCTAGTATAATATACAACTGAAAATAATAAAACACTCCTTTTATGAAAATTAAATAAAAATACATATACACTCACGCTTGTAATCCCCGAAGGGGTAGGACAGTGTAACCAGTACACTCACTTTTCGCCCAATTTCGGTCCCATAATATGATAGCGAACTTATCGCCATACCGGGCATAATTCTAGACACAGGGTTGATACTGAGTATTTCTAAATTAAACAGTTCTTAAAAATCATGAATACCAGCGATAGCCTAGTTGGTTGCGGTACGGACAGTCAAAACAAAAGTCGTATGTTCGAAACACAAATGGCATACACCTCTGACTTTTCTTAAGTTACGTGTGTATTAAATGTTAATTATCGCTTGATTTAACGGTGAAGATATTATTTAATAATTTGTTAACTAATAATGATAGTAAACCTGTAGATTTAGATTTGTTTAATACATCAACTAAATGTCTTAAAAAGTCTTTGAGAGACATACTTTGAATAACTTTGATTGATTGAAAAACCTTAGCTTTAACCATTGATATATAGAAAGCACCTATTTGCCTATATAATTTCTAGTTAAACAAATATGTTGCAAATATGAACTTCACTAATAGAAACATTGCTCTCTCATTCCAACTCGTTGCAATTTACTTATGTCAACAAGAGTACAGTATACGCAATTGTTTAAAATTTTCAGTTGTCAATTTTTGATATGTCATCAAGCTACGCCTTGATGCTCATTTTGCGACATGACGCCATTTTATGAAAACACTTTGCTAAGTAGTTTGACTGTCATTGATATATCGTGCGAGATTTGTTTTACGATTTCAAGTGAATTGTGCGTGTTTAAGTAATTTTTGTTGTGGTACAAAAGACAATAAGATCGAAACAAATATGCATCACAATTTGCTGTGAGCGGAGTCGACGCCATTTTAGGGAAAAGTTTGGCTTCAGGTCACGTGATCTTGTGTGATATCCCCTTATATATATCAATGGCTTTAACTGGTTGGCTATTTATTGAAACAAGACGGTTATGTATAAATGTATATCTGTATATATCAAAGAAGAAACTGACTGACTGACGATCAACGCACAGCCTAAACGGCTGGGGTTAGAGACTTGAAATTTTGACAATAGGTACCTTTTATGACGTAGGCATCCGCTATGGAAGGGTTTTTGGAAATACCACCCATATGGGGGTAAAATAGGGGAAGAAAGTTTGTATGAAAATTCGTCATTTTTGAAGATAAACGCATGAAAATTGTTAATTGGCCTTTTATTTAAAAATGAAAAATATATATTTCAGGATTTTTGGAAATTCTACCCCTAAGGGGGTAAAATCGGGTATGAACGTTTGTATGAAAATCCGTCATTTTTGCAGTTAAACGCATGACAATTTGTATTGTAAACTTTTGATCTCGTGGAGATCATGTTTGGGAGAAAAACGGCAGAGCCGCGAGCAACAGCTATCCATACTAATACTATAAATGCGAAAGTAACTCTGTTTGTTTGTTTGTTACCTCTTCACGACTAAACGGCTGAACGGATTGTAATGAAATTTGGTAAGAGAATAGATTATATCCTGGAGAAGGACATAGGTTATCTTTTTTCTCAAAAAACAACCTTGAAATGGGTCAAATAGGAGTTCAAAATTTGTATGGGAAATCCATAACTCCTCGACTTAGGGATCTGAAAATTCATATTTAGGCTTTTGGTAGGAAATAAAGAAATACGTGTTTCAACGTTTTTGAAAAATCATCCCTAAAAGGGGAAAAGTGAGGTTAAACTTATGGGGTATTCTTTAGATGCAATCTCAAGATTCAGGCACAACACCTGAGAGGCTGGACAATCGCTACAGGTGCCTCAGTGCAGAAGACAACTCCTTAGATTGTATACTTCTGCTCCCGAATATAACCTCCACGCGGGCGGAGCCACGAGCAACAGCTATTTACTATAGTGGAAACTTATAATTAGCCTTTAGTTATATAATCTCATATTTATACATGTATTAGCTGTTAATTTTCCTAAAATACTAAAATAAAATATCTGAGAGTTCTCATAAGAATTTCGAAGGTATGTGAAGTCTACAGGCCAGCGTGGTGGACTAAGGCCTAACCTCATTAGTAGAGGCCCGTGCCCAGCAGTGGGACAATGTTTAATACAGGGCTAGTATTATTATTATAAAAATCATGGTCTGAGAGTGTATTTAAAATCTCAGGAAAAATCCATGAAAACTATATCTGGATTAGACAGAGTCCGGAGTGACAACTACAAATGGTGCCGTTAATCTAAGATCGTGCGAAAAGATTTGTCTCAATTTGACGCTAATACTTTAAGGCTCGGGGAGGTTGGGGATAAAAGGGTGATATTTTTCTTTACATGCACAATACAATATAAAATATTTCTTGTCTCTGTTTCATTCGTGTAACAACGATTTTAGATTTCAATGTCATTTAAACCGTGCCAGAAAAAAAATGACAGTCACACAACAGTGCTGGTGGTAGGATATTCATATCCGCCCGGATGGCGACCACCGTACACAGGGTGTAAAACCCACCATAGTGGCACACGCAAGTGTGTCGCGTTCCGAGATAAGCGAGTGAACATCCGGTTTTTGTCGGGGGTCTAGAGTTGGGGTACGATGTTTTGGCCATAAACATGATTGTGTTGAGTAGCGGGGGATAGATCGTCTCTCGCTACTCAATGCTCTAATTGGACGGCACTGCGCTTACCATCAGGTGCAGTGTGGCCACTTTGCCGTGACAGGATAAAAAAATACCACGGTGCGGGAATCGAAGCTACGGCTTCTCGCAACGCAGTGGAACGCAGCTTTAAATTATATTATTACTGTACATAAATTAAATACGTGAGCTTTATTAAAAGGTAAGTGGCATGTCTTAATCAATACTCAATCGCAAATAACTCTATCTGCATTTAGCCTTATTCCCATTGGTCCAAACCACTTCAATTATTTAAAGTGGGTAGAACGTAGTGGCGAAGTGCCCCGGTTACGAGAATGCTCGCTCTATACAACAAAATTAGCAGTGAATTAGAATTAGATATATTTAATGACCCAATCATGAAATTTAAAAATAAAATGCTGGAAAATCACAAATAAAAAAAATATTTATCAGTTTTATTATATTATTTATAACTTAATATTGCTTACTATATTTACCCGTCCTAATTTGTTTTATTTTAATTTTAATCTCCAAATTTACCATCACTAGAAATGTGTTTTTGTTTTGTTTGTAATTATGTAGTTTTATTTTATATAATTTTATTAGTATATTTAACAGGTTTATTTTCCATTATAATTTTTTTTTTTGTTTTATGTTGTCATATTATGTGGCGAATGTTGTGTACACCTGTGTCTAGCACACATATCTGACACTGTCCCTTTTTTATATTTCATTGTAATATTTTAATATGTAGTGCTGTTGGTGTACCTTATTTAAAATAAATAAATAAACGTACATTTTACAATTGATTGAATAGGTTGAATATTCTAATGGCGAAAGAAGGCATATATGGACATAATTTTATATGTGATAATAATAAAATAATATCAGCCCTGTATTAAACATTGTCCCACTGCTCACGGGCCTCCTCTACTAATGAGAGGGGTTAGGCCTTAGCCCACCACGCTGACCTAATTCGGGTTGGTAGACTTCACATACCTTCGAAATTCTTAAAAGAATTCTCAGGTATGCAGGTTTCCTCACGATGTTGTCCTTCACCGTTAAAGCAAGCGATAATTAACATTTAATACACATGTAACTTTAGAAAAGTCAGAGGTGTATGCCACTTGGGTTTCGAACATACGACTTTCGTCTTGACAGTCCGTACCGCAACCAACTAGGCAACCAGCGATAGCTGCTGAATATGTGATATTAGATACTTTTTGTGATAAGAACGATAGTTGTTATTTACATGCATATACACTCACGCCTGTAATCCCCGAAGGGGTAGGCAGAGGTGTAACCAGTACACCCACTTTTCGCCGAATTTCAGTTCCATAATGTGATAGGGGGCGAGCCTATCGCCATACCGGGCACAGATTCCAGACTCCGGGTTAATACTGAGAATTTCTAGATAGAAAAACCCAATATCACTTTACCCGACCCGGGGATCGAACCCGAGACCTCAGCACAGCAGTCGTAACGCATGCGCAATTACAACTGCGCCACCGAGGCAGTCATAGTTGTTATTTAATATAGTATTTTTTTTGGTTAGGAGGTACCTTTAAGTACCTTAATTAATAAATATATTTTGCTACTCTTTGTTTTCTGTACTTAGATTAATTAAAAATTAATAAAAAACAGAAATAATGACGATATTTTTCTAATATTAGTCGACTATTCTTCATGACTCAGATTAATAATGATGTTTTAATTACAAATTAAGTTAACATTAAGTTAAATATTTTTTGATTCTATGTTTCCCATTTTATTTCAGAAACTAACAATTTAGCCGTAATTTACCCGTAGGTAGACTGGTAAAGAATGCCTCTGGCATTAAGTCCGCCTTTATACATTTTGTAGAAAGAAAGAAAGAAAGAAAGAAAAACGATTTATTTGTTACAGTTCGCAACGCGCACATACCACAATTAACAAACACACACATATTATACATATATTTTTATAAAAAACTAGATTTGGAACCTGCGCGTCGCAGCTGTGACAGGTAGGTGACCACTCAGCGTACTGCTGTGCTGTGGCACGTACATAGTACATACCACAACACAGCGCTGGTTTTCAGTGGTCACCTTAAGTGACGTACGGACGTCAGCCAGTTGAAATAATGAACTTAAATAACTATTCAAACTATAATACTTCTATTCTTATATTGTAAACAAAAAATACAAAATAAGAAATACAAATTACTAAAATATACACATACACAATATATAGTATATTATATTTTATCTACATAGGTACATAAATACATATATATTCTACATAGGTACATAAATACATATATATTCTACATATATTATTAATACATATATTATTGATACATATATTATTCATTATTATTACTATCTCGCTCCCACACGTTCCCGCTGCACGGCCGTGCCGACTGACGGCTCAGAGTCAGGCGTGAGGCGATAGGCGTCTGTGCACGACCGGCGAGTGGACGTGTCGTCAGGGCCCATATATTTCTCTTTAATATAAGTATATTTTTTTTTGCTCACACTCATGTGTCTCGGTGGAGTGAAAACACTGTATGAGTAGAAAGATATTACTTCAAATTTGTGAGTATTACTGGCTTATGATAACTTAGTTATAAAATGTGGATCAATATACATATACTTACGTAAACAATATAAAGAAAGTTATTGCTTCAGGTGATAGAACATACATTATAGAAGGCAAGAACGAGATGAAATAAAACGAAATGAAACGTGCGGTCAGGGAGATATACAACTATCATGGTAAATGGTGGCTGTTATTCCGTGCGCCGCCATAAGCTGTCGGAAAGTAGATTTATTTTGCTTTGAGGTCATTAACAAGATGTGAGTAAATAAATATTAACTATAGTTTTTTTGTGTGTCTAATAAATATTTTTTCAGGTGTGACTTAAACGTATTTTTTGTTTTCAGGGACCTAATAGGGGGTGGTAAATCATTCCAACAGCGAGTGGCGGCATATTTGAAACAGCCCCTGAAGGCGGTTGTTTTATAAAGTGGCATCGAGAGTGGGTTGGATGTCGTACGTGTGGAGTATCCGTAGTGATCGTGTCTCCAGTTCAGCTTGTTATACAGGTATCCTGGTTTGTGTGTATTGAATATCCCAAATAACAAGGTAGCCAAATGTAGCTTACGCCGTGCAGCCATTTTCAGTATATCGTTTTTGTTTAAGTATGGTGTGACATGGCTCCTACGGGGTATACTGAAACAATATCGTGCACACGCATTCTGCACGCGTTGTATCAGTCGTTCTGTACGGGATAGAAGGCACGGTCCGTATACAGCGTCACAATAGTTTAATTTTGATAGCACTAGGCAGTCTGTCAGTCTCTTTCTCATAGCTATACTTAAAAATTCTCTTATCCTATACAGAACCTTCAATCTATAGAAACAATTTTTAACAATATCATTAATGTGGTCCTCAAACCGCAACTCCGGATCGATCACCAGACCCAAATTACGTGCATTTTCTACCCTTAGAATGCTCTGTCCCATGATTTTAACGTCGGGATTCGCAGAAATAATAGCATTGATTTGATTTTTACTCCCCAAAACCATATATTTTGATTTTTGAGGGTTGAGCACCAGTGAGTTAATTGACGACCAGGTGGCAATTTTGTCAAGTTCTTCATTTAAGATCGCAACGGCGGATGAAGTTCTTCTGGCGTTAAATGAGACGTACAGCTGAGTATCATCCGCGTATACATGATATTTACAATATCTAATGCTATTGATCATGTCCGCACTATATAATATAAAAAGAATAGGTCCCAGAAGTGACCCCTGCGGAACTCCTCTGGCTATAGATCGCGGGGAGGATGACAAAACTGTACCGTCGTTCATTCGAATCTCAACGCGTTGAGACCTACCGGTCAAATAGCTCTCAAACCATCTTACAGTTTGGTATTCGAACCCGTAATATGTGAGTTTCGCTAAAAGTAGTGAGATATTGATTGAATCAAAGGCCCTTGAGTAATCCAGTAGTGTCAGTATCGACCCCTCCCCACGGTCCCGAGCTTCGAGGATGTTACCCACGACATCGGCCAAGGCAGTTGTGGTACCGCGTCCCCTTCTAAAACCTGATTGAAGGTCCGGTAGTGTTCCGTTGGTTTCGAGGAAGTCGGTAATCTGCAAATACACCACTCTTTCCAACACCTTGGACAAACAGGCCAATATGCTAATCGGGCGAAGGTCCTTATAACATTGCGGATTTTTATTTTTAGGCAGTGGTTTTACAATAGCCTCCCGCCATAGATTCGGAAATTCGTGAGATGCGATGGATCTATTTACGATTTCCGTTATAGTGGTTAATGACCACGGTAAGGTAAGATTCAGCATATCTCTGGAGATGCCGTCAACACCTTGTGCGTTGGTCGATATGCTCTGTAGAATTTTACTGATCATTGAGGGATCTGTTTGTTTAAGTGAAAATTTTCCAGTGCCGTACCGGTTCGATTCAAAGAAGGTTAACTGGGAAATCGTAACGTTGGGGTCGCCCGGAACATCAAGAAACGCTGAGTTTATACCATCCGGATCCTTAAACGACCCTAAAAGTTGGTTATCGCTTCTTTTTTCTGGTAGCACATGTTTTTTTAGGTTAGACCATAGTGATTTCGAATCGTGTATGTTTTCATTAATGTACTTGTTGAAAAAGGCCTTTTTTTCATTCAATAAACTAAATGTAGCTAAATGTTTTAAATCTAGATAATAACGTTTGTGTGAATCGACTTTAGTACGACGGTATCTATTACGGGCGTCGTTTCTTAATTTAAACATTAATTTTATATTGTCTGTTATCCAAGGCGTTGGTTGAGTTTTGAAATGTCTGGTTGTTATAGGTGCATGCAGATCGAAAAGCCGCGTAACGTGCATATTAAACGAGTGTACCATATTATTTACGTCCTCTAATTCGCATATTGAGTTCCACGGAATGGTCTCCAGGTCCCGTCTAAAATCGTCGAGCAGTATGTTTTTAAGCGGGCGATATGTGATAACGTTACGTGTCGGTTTTTCTTTTTTGAAAACGATCTCGCACGTAACAAACGAGTGGTGACCGAGTTCCGTAATATGGTCTACCTCAACCCCCCGGTAGTCCGCGTCTGTACAAATCACATCAATCAGGGTGGCACTGTCTCCTACAAAGTGTGTAGGGGTATTTACAAGTTGATTCAAATTAGAGTATTGTAAGAAATCTATTACCTTTTTAACTTTTATATTATTTAAATCAAGCATATTACAATTAAAATCCCCTAATATGATTACTTTGTCATACGGAGCTAATGCACAGGCGCTTTCTGTGATAGCGTCTATAAAAATATCTAAATCCAGCCAGGGAGGCCGGTATGCAGTACCTATTAGTATTTTTTTAGAGTTAGCCGTGAGACTCATCCACATTTGTTCCACCTGCGCATTGTGAGGGTGGGATCTAACTCGAATACTAGTACCTAGTTTAACGTAAAAAGCGACACCTCCCCCGCGACCTCCACAGACTGTCTCCGGACGAGGTATATGCCGTAATAGATATCCAGGGACCGCTGGTGCTCTACCCTCCTCCCCCCTACGCAACCATGTCTCATTGATAGCCATGATGTCCACTGAATGGTGTTGCATCGCAATAATAAATTCATCATGATTTGTAGATAATGAGCCGGCATTAAAAAGTCCAAATTTAACTATATGATTACGCGGCATTTTCGTCATCTATTATGAAGAAATATAGATTGGAGGTTGGCCCTAACGAGACAAAAATAATATGATAGATGTAGAAGCTGAGAAATAAATAAATACTTATAAATACAAATAATTATGAAAGAGAAGTATACAATTGTCCCTACATAAGGCAATAAAATAATATAGTTTTTAAGTGTGCTAGAGATCGATGAAATAATATAAACTAGAAGTTTTGTTGTCCCGGTACCGACAGTGCACATATTACTCTCAAAGCCACGACATGCAGTGCTAAATAATACATGACAGTTAAATGATAATAATAACTCAATTAGGATTAAAAATAAAAATAAAATTCCAAAGAAGATTCTACTTTTGAAGGGGGTTTTCTGCATCGGGGCCAAAAACACGCTGCAGATCAGTCTCAGTTTGTATAATGCTCGGTTTATCATCAGCCTTGTAGCGGGCAAGGATGCGACCATGATTCGTCCATACGAATTTCCATCCCAGACGCTGACCAACCTCACGAGCTCTCCGAAATAACATACGGTTTGCCTTGGTTAGACGCTCATTTAAATAAAACCGTCGTGGTGGGCCGGACATATCGAGATCTGTGGTGTTAGCTCCCCGGCGTACTCGCGCGGCGCGCATCAACTCGTCGCGCAGGAGTCGGCGCGCGAGACGCACGACTACGGGGCGCGGGCGGGTCTCCGCTGTCCCCGCGGCCGGGCCTGCAGCGCTCGTAGCATTCACTCGCCTGCCACCGACGCGCTCCGCACACACTATATCACGCGCTTCAACGCTTACGCCTAACTTAGTGCCTATAAGCTGAACTGTGTGAGTAAGGTTTTCATTGTTGCACTCAGGTAGATTAGCGATCTCCAAATCGTTCAGTAACAACTGTTGGTCGCGATCATTAAGTTCCCGCCTTAATTGAGCAATTTCCTCGGTCGCCTCCGATGGTCCCATCAATTTCTGCTCAACCGCAGCCATTCTGTTGTCCATTGTATGCAGACGCTCGTTTATGGTGACCATAGACCCCCTTAGCTGGTCCCTGTCTGCCTGAAGTTGGGTCAGGTCTGTGCGCAGCCTTTGGAATTCACTTAAAAAATCCTTTCTGAGCGATATAAATTCCTCCTTGAACATCTTTTGCAGCTCTCCCCGTAGTTCCTCCTTGAAACTGAATAGCATACTGGATATATCTGAGGTATAATTGTCACTATATCCCAGAAAATCCGCAGACTCTTCGGATGTACATGCTGCCGCTGGTGTGTCTAAAGTGTTGGCCTCCATACCTCTGTTTACACAGTCGGGACAGCTCCATGATGGCGCCACAATACCCGATGATGGTAAGGAACCGCAAGCCCGGTGAAAGAGTGCCTTACAAACACTACACCTAGCGGCACCTAGCGGCGTCAGATATTTTGCACATGCACCACACTTCACTGCCGGCATGTTGTTGCGTGTTGTTATAATTGATCTTGCTAAGTGATATGCCGGAGGAACGGCAGATGGCGCTTAAATTAAAAATATAAGAATGGGAGATTTAAGGGGACTCGATACACCATAGAGTGCTGCACTGTGTTAAGGCTAAGCACATATACACTGGTATGCACTGCGAAATATTCTTTCTTCTGTATATATATTATGAACTGATCACTTTTTTTATTCTATATAGTTTAAGGTAGTTTGTACAGTTTTTATGTTTAGATTTAGTTAATTACTATTTATTGTCTATTTACACTTCTAAAACACTGTATAACGATACGTCTTGATTATTCCACTCAATGTAATACTTTAATAAATAAATAATCACCAAAGTAAATCTTGTTTTATTTTTTTAACGTAAGAAGTACTGACTCAGATACCACTAGCTCAACGTCCGTGACGTCACTCCCAAAATTGTATATATAAAGTTTTAAATAAATAATTTATTCGACCGATAAAAACATTTATTTGGATGTTATTATTTAATTTATTTTCTTAATAAAAAAATTGGATCCATAAATAGTATTATTCCAAGAGTGAAATACATAAATTATACTTTCCATTCAATCCATTCCGCCCCGATCTCCCCTCATCACCATTTTCACAAACATTCCCGGGTATAAAAGCTGGGGCTGTTTTCTCTGCATCACACAATCCTGTGCTTCATCCAACATGTCTCACATATTATTTGAGATAGCCGCGTTATGCCTCTTTGGTTGTTTGGTCACAGGCAGCAACGATGTTAAGGTATGTATTTTGTTTTTTTTTAACCTGGCAAAAGTGAGCACAATAAACCCGATGGTAAGCGCAGTGCTGTCCAGTTATAGTATCAACTAGCTAGCGACAATCTGTCCCCCTAAAGGACCCAGGGTCATAGGGATGAGGGAACACGGTAGCTGGCAAACTGTTCCACAGCTTGATGGTGCGGCAAAAATATGAATTAGCGAACCTATTAGTTCGGACCGTGGTAGTAGACACCACGAAGCTGTGGCTCCGCAAGCCAGTACGCGTGGTTCTGGTGGATAAGGAAGAGGATGGAGAAGGGTATTTTTAACCGACTTAAAAAAAAGGAGGAGGTTTTCAATTCGTCTGGAATCTTTTTTTTATACATAATGCCTCTTTCGTGATTACTGTGCCAACTCACATTCAATCTAATTTATAAAACACAAATAATTATATTTCCCGCTCAATTATTCTCATTTATAGACATGCAAAGGAATTGTAGTTCGTACAGCCTTGGACTCGCAAATCCCTTTATTCAATAAAAAATATGCAAAGATATATATTCATACAGCCATGTACTTAATTTTTTAATTTTACAGGACGAAGGCGATAGAGGAGCTCATAGTGACAGAGGGGCGCTTTGGTTCGGGCCTAGACTCGGCAAACGATCTTTAAAATTATCAAGCGAAGATGATAGGTAGCAAAAATTTATTGCAACTTATTATGAAATGTATATACCTATATATTTAATCAAGTAGCTGCATATAATATTTCGCTTTTATTTGTATCCTAAATAAAATGCCGCTATGCATATTAATATATTAAAGTAAAATAATAATTAAATTCATTAATTATTAATAATCAATTAATATTAATTACAGTTAATTTTCAATGGAAACATATTTGGTTGAGTTTGAATTCTATTTACGGAGATTATCAAAATTGTGCATCATTAATATCAATCTATTAAATGTACTATTTAATTTTAAATGTATTGTGCAATGAATAGTCAATAAATTATTTCTTTTCAGGCAAACTTTCTTCAGGTTGCTGGAAGCCGCGGATGCACTCAAATTCTACTATGACCAGTTGCCGTATTATGAAAGACAAGTTGACGAGCCAGCTAAAGGTGAGATGTTTTCTTTTAATACTAAAAGCCAGGTGACAAATAAATTTAGATGGTTTTTTTTTTTTTAGTGCCTCGATAGGCAGACGAGCAGACGGGCCACCTGATGGTAAGTAGTCACCGCCGCCCATAGACTTCTGCAATACCAGGGCACAGCAAAGCCGCTGCCTACCGTTCATATATAAGATGGTAATATAATCTATGCTATCCGTTGATTTCTGGATACGTGATTGGCCAGTTTTTGGTTCGATTAGATAATTCATCAACGAATTCGTTTAGTAATAACAAAATGGCGCTTCGATCTGATTTGGATTTATCTAAATTCATAAACATAACAAAAATCACAATCGATGTGTCGATACTTAAAATGAGGTTAATGTGAATGAAAATGGATTTATATTAAAAGATTTATCGGAATTTATCGTCGACTGTAATAAAAAATAGTATCTGCAACTTGTGCGGTATTATCGATTCTCGAGCGAATGAGCGCACTCACTTCATTCGTATGCTCAATTTCTCTCTGGTTTATCGTCAATTTATCGCACTAGTTACACAAGATACTATGTAAAACAGAATTCACCCTAACAAATACGATTCCTTTCCAGTGACGAAGAAGGTGATTTTCACCCCAAAATTAGGCAGGTCTGTGAGCGACGCGTACCAAGAAAAGATATACGATAATGTGGAGTTCACACCACGGCTTGGCAGACGAATCTCTGAGGACATGCCTGCGACACCATCTGACCAGGAATATACAATGTAATATAAAAATAATAGCTAGACCATTTTGAAGTTATACTTCTTTAGGCGCATTATCAAAAAATGATGAGAGTGAAATTTTTAGATGCGCGCGCATACCGTGACACAAAAGTAACACTATGAAGCAAATCGAATAAAACAACTCGGAATATGTTACTCGAGACGGGAATGTTGACGTTTGAGAGTTGTAGTCACTTTTTTTGTTTATGATTGCTTGTCAATTATAAAACTTCATGGGCATGCTTATGTCTAAAGTGATTTATTTTTATTTCATAGTCCGACAAACGAGCCAGTGGGTCACCTGATGTTAAGTGATCTCCACCGCCCATGAACATCCACAATACCGAAAGTGTCATGTATGCGCTGTCGGCCTTAAAGGACAGGAATAGGGATTAGGGAAGGGAAGGGGGAATCTGGGCCTCCGGATATCTCACTTGCCATACGAACGCGACAGTAAACTGACACTTTACGTTGGTTTTCTGTGAGACAGTGGTACTACCCCGGTCGAGCTGGCCGATTCATGCTGTAGACAAATATGTCGTCAGCGTGGCTCTACCACTTCTAAGATAAAATAATCTGAGCGTGACTTTCATGTGAGTTCAGTGCTTTTTCCCCAAAAGTGCCCAACGTGCCTAAAGAAGATTTCACTTCTATAATTGCTTTATTCAAATCTAATTTATTTGCAGCTACCGCCCAGACCCTGAACAGATCGACACCAGAACCAGATATTTCTCACCCAGGTTGGGACGTACAATGAACTTTTCACCACGACTTGGCAGAGAACTGGGTTACGGTAAGGTTCTCCGCCATTTTTATTTATATGTCATATGTTAATTTTGGCGCGAAATACTGACCAATCACGTGACGATGACGGGCTTCAATTTTTTCTCTTTTTCTACGTCAAGCACTGGTTTGCTGTACTATGCCAATGACAATAAAGCGATGAATAATATTTTTAATTTTCAGATATTCCATCAAATGTCAGAGTGGCAAGAAGCACGAATAAAACTTCAGTGAACTAAAAACTTATTATGAACTAAACACTGCTTTAATATTTACAATGTTTTGGACGAAATTATGTTATTATCTAGTCATTAATTAATATATAATAAACTATTGTGATTATTTAATAATGATTTTATTTAATACCACTTTATTTAAAATATTATTTTGACGACGTTATTGTGATTAAAATCGATCATTTTCGGACTACACAGATATATTACAATGGTATCCCATTGTACAGTATTACAGTCGTGGCCTAAAGGACCTGTTTCCAAGGCCGTTAAATAAATAAAAAAAAATATATATATTACAGTCGTAGGTGACACGAAATTTTATTTTTGAAACAATTTTTGTTGCAATTTTAGAACATGTGAACTTTATTTTTTACTTTTTTTGTGTACCTTACTATATGAGCGCGCTCATTCATTCGAGTGGCCAATCTACAACACCGTAAGAGTTGCAGATACTATTTTTTATTACAGATGCCACGATAAATTAATTAATAGGGTGTTTGACTGGTGTAACCAAAAAATATAAAACTGCACTAGGAGAAAGGATAGTGGGCAAACATATTTATTAAA
The DNA here is from genome assembly GCA_905220505.1 of Laothoe populi. Lineage (NCBI taxonomy): Eukaryota > Metazoa > Arthropoda > Insecta > Lepidoptera > Sphingidae > Laothoe > Laothoe populi. The sequence continues at coordinate 4,287,171 of HG992174.1, read as the reverse complement.
TACATTTTTTTATTTTAAATGTATTATAAACATTTTATTTTCGTCATTAAAATTTAGAATTTTTAATCTGTATCACTCGGTGCCGAAAACCTAGCAATACCGGCCGCCATTAGTCGTGACGACATCGCACATAAACATTGCATCCTACGACAAATTAAATTGTAAGGAAGAACATATTTTTCGATTTGTAAACGTGTGGTAACGTGTTAATTTCGTCTTCAAGTCTTCTATAAGAATAGAAGAAGGCATTACAAGGGCTGATAGCGGAAATCTGCTACTTCTTTCTTAAAACTTTTGAGTTTGGCACATGGATGAACAATTTATCGGGATTTAGTGTCGAGTTTTTACACAAAGGCATTGAACAATATTTATATGCTGGCTCATTCATTTTTGCGGAAAAACTAACAGATAAATGCAAATAATTTGTTATGTTGTTAGGTGTCACGAATGTTTGTATATGTGCGATGACGTCACATAGAGATAATGTCACGTGACAACGCGTTTTAGCGCGAAATAATATATGAAAAAATAAAATCACGGATTTTATATAAATTGAGTATATTTCAATAATAAAAATATTACGGGGGCTATAAGTGAAGAGTCCTCTATCGATGTCCATCAATTTTCAAAAATTGTCAAATACCCTATTATGTAGTTTTATTTTATATAATTTTATTAATAAGTATATTTGATAGTTTTATTTTCCACTACTAATTTACTTTTTTTTTGTTATGTTGTCAACGGTGAATGCTGTGTACACCTGTGTCTAGCACACGTATCTGAAACTGTGCCTTTTTATTGCTCACTGTAATAGATTAATTAGTGTCCGACCGAAACAGGAATTTCTATCGAAACCGAAAACGAAACTTTTCAGACATGTTAAAATCTATTGTTTAGTGAAATTTGGCTTATTTCATAAAAATTATATATTTGTATGATATTACCATTATTTTTACCCGACTACGGCGAAGCGAAAGGGAGGGTTAAATTTTTGACCGGTATGTGAGTGAAACTTGCCGAAACCGAAACCGAACCTTCGGTCGGTCACTAATATTAATACTAGATGTTGCTCGCATCTCCGCCCGCGTGGTGCCATGGAGCCGTGGAGCATTCCATATGAAGCGTGCATTTTTCCGGGATAAAAGTAGCCTATGTAATTCTCTTATCATTAAACAACCACTGTGCAAGAAATCATGTCGATCCCTTGCTCTGTGAAAAACAAAAGCTATCCCACGGTAACCGTACATTTTTTCCGGGATAAAAGTCGCCTTTGTGATTCTCTTATCCTTAAACAACCACCGTGCTAGAAATCATGTCGATCCCTTGCTCTGTGGAAAACAAAAAACTATCCCGCGGGGACCTTACACTTTTCCGGGTTAAAAAGTAACCTATGTGCTATTCCAGACTATAATCTATCTCTGTGCCAAATTTCAGCCAGATCCGTCCAGACGTTGTGGCGTGATTGAGTAACAAACATCCATCTATCCATCCATACTTACAAACTTTCACGTTTATAATATTAGTGGGATTAGTGGGATGTAGTGCTGTTGGTGTACCTTATATATATGTCGGGTCGGGCGGGTGGTCATCAGGCCGAGGTTGAGAGAGGGCATGTCCCTCTCCGATCTCCAGATATATTCAGGATGCATAGCGTATGATAGTTTGGTAGAAAAACACGAGATTAACACTTCAGACATCAGAGTTTAATAAACTACTGCCAGTTCGGAATGCAGTTATCCATGGGGAATCTGGCAAGAAACCCCATGGTTGTTCTTTTAAACACAGCTAAATTTAAGTTACTATAACTGATACTAATTCCAGTTTCACATCACATTAATTTATTACTTTAAACAGTATTTCGTCATTACGGTATCTAAGTTACTAGCTATTCAAGATTTAACGTGGAATTCTTCTACAAATGACTAGGTGCACGCTTTTATTGTGATATTTTCTATTGTGCCCCACTCTGTGCGCGAGATCACCCGATAAACTACTCAAACCCACCCTCAAAATAGCAAAACAAGTGACGGTATAGACATTTTACAACAAAACGAGTTATTTAAAAGTATCCGTTTTCATGTTACTCCGTCATATAAATAAATTCCGATAAATCTTAAATAAAAATCATATATCACGTCAACCTCACTTTCTTAGTATTGACACATCGATTGTGTTTTTGTTGTTTCTCTTTTTACGTTCTTTTTTCAATTTCAGCAGTATTTTGTAAATGAACATTACCACACGTGAATGAGTATGCAGCTATTTACCAAACTTAAAAACGTTAGCTTAGATAGTATTTGTCCCGCATGAGTGAAAAAAAATATATTATTGCAAGTTATAGTGATGAAATTGTTACATATATTTTGAAGATATACTTCTTTAGGCGCGTTATGAAAAAATTATGAGAGTGAAATTTCAATATGCGCGCGCATACCGTGACACAAAAGTAACACTCTGAAGTTGCCCTAAGTACCAGGCTGGAATGAATTAAGGAGATTTGATACCGTTTCATTTCTGGTGACTTGTAGGTAGATAAACCATGCATTTTTAAAAGTGCTCCAATATAATTGACGTTAACTATCCGTATGTATTATTTATTGATATAAATTAAAATATTATTAATATTTGCATGCAATTAAAAACTATTTTTTAATGAGGCCAAAGAAGTATAACTACTCACGCGCGTACTTGCCCCCCCTTTTTTTTTGAAACACTGAACGATTCGATTACGTCTGTGTTCAAAAAAACTTAATAATACCATAAACCATTCAGGTAACCCATAAACATTTACCAATCTAGTTTAACAGCATCTGATAAAATGGCTTTGTTTTGGTTTTTACGGCTATGTGAGTACCATTTATTTCCACTATGCGATTTTTTTGGTTTTATTATTGAAATTATAACGTCTAAGGAGCTAGGATTTATTATAATGGTAGATATAAGAAGAGAGGTAAGAGCAGTGCCGTCCAGTTAGAGCATCAAATAGCGAGGGACAGTCTATGCTTCGCTACTGAACACAATCATGCCGGCCTGCTGTGTAGCTTCTTCACACTACGCCTAAAGGACCCAGGATCATAGGAAGGAGGGAATACGGTAGCTGGCAAACTGTTTCACAGCTTGATGGTGCAGCATAAATACCAATTGCGAAACTCTTGGAAAAAATCTAAGGTTTCTGTAATAATACAGTTCTAACAGATAAGGGGATTTCTAAGTAACAAGCATAAACATAGAACGTCTATTTCCAGGTTTAATAACAATAATAATACCCCGAATCCGTGGGTACGTGCTGTTTGCTGCAAACCTCGACGATTTTCGCAGTATAGCGAAAAAGTTTATACCAGAAAAACTAGCTGACCAACTAGCTGAGATGGCTTCAGAATCATCAGCTAAATACTACAAGAAAGCTGATGAAAAGGACACAGAATATGAATCCAGCGAGAGCGAGAGAGACGTCACAACACCTTATACAACAGAAATGTCTAAGAATATCGCTAAAAAACGATACGTAATCAAAAATCAGATCCCTGAAGTGAATTTAGACGAACTTGTTGAGAAAGTCAGAGAGAGGTTGATGAAAGATAAAATTAAAACTAATCAAAAAACACCATCGAGTGTGCACAAAGCTAAATATGCTAAAAATAATGTAGATAACATAGTCAAAACTCCTAACAACGGAGAAGCAACTAATAAAGATAATAGTCAGAATAGTTATGAGGAAAAAGTAGACAATAAAGAACCAATTCAAGAATATTATGAAGAAGTGACACCGAAACGTCAAAAGCCACAAACTAAACCTAAGATACATAACAAAGACAATAAAGTGATTAAGAATTATAAAGAAGCAAAATACTATCAACAAAGCATAACCACAGACGCAGAACCAAATCAAAATGGTGACGATGGAAAAATATTCTACGAATTCGATTTAGGAAACACAAAAGACAGTTATGAAGACTACGTTACTCCGGACAAAGAGACAATCTTCGAAAGCGAAGAATCCAGAACAACGAAACAAAAACCACTACGTCAGAAAACAGTTAAGAAACTCATTGTACAACGCAGTTCTCCAAAAGACTACGATGATCTCAAAGCGAGGACGGAAAGTATGTTGTACGATGAGAAAGTTTCCGTAACCCAGACGATAGATGGCGTTATACGCAATTCTAAGAGTATAAAGAAAGGTAAAGGTACAATGATACCGACCAGAGAATACTATAAATTGAGTTCACCGGATTATTATAAAAAATTGCCAGTCATAGCTGAGAAATATAATTTTGATGAGCCATTACCGGAGAAAGACAGAGAACCTGAAAACTTGAAGCCTATAGGTAACCCACCAGCTAGGATAAATAAGAAAGTCAAATTATAAGCGTAATAAAATAATTTGTAGCGTAATAAATTATTAAATAACATCCAATCGTCAGATACAATTCAGAAACAGTTTGCCACGGTAGCTGTTCCCTCCTTCCTATGATTTTGGGTCCTTTACGCGTAGAGTGAAGAAGCTATCAGGTTCATATTTGGTTTACGCAAATATTAACGTTTCGGAATTTCGTAGTAAGCTCAAATGGCCATCTATACGCCTTCGCCGGAATACTCGCCTCTTATTACTCTTATACCGGGTTCTGTTTGATCCTACTGCACCACGTTACCTCAATGAGCGCTTTAAATTTTTAAGCGATACACACGCACTGACTTTGAGGTCATCGGAGGATTTGACATTAGAAATCCCGAAGCACAGCACTTCATTTCTTGATAAATCCTTCACAGTGTATGCTGCTCGTCTGTGGAACGATTTACCAGTAGCTATACGACAAGCTGAATCATTAGCTATATTCAAAAAACGCCTTCGTATTCTTTATTGGTCCTCTCAATGATATAATACTATCTACTGTTATTTATTTTTTCTTCCAGTTTCTGTACTTGTAAGTATATATAATATATATATTATATGGTAGTGTATGTAGTATATAACGATATTTAATTTATGTAGTATATTATAGTATGAAGTATGTATGTTATGTCTATGTATTTTGCTGTACATCATAGTATGTCTATTTCCCTACTATGACCACCCATTACTTTTGTTTCTCTTTAGATCGAATCCATGTAAAGGTTGTCTGGAAGAAATCGCAGTTAGCGATAAAGCCGCCGTTTGTACATTCTATTTTTAGTTTATTGCAATGTACTGTGCATTGTATTCTGGTGTACAATAAAGCATAAATAAATAAATAAGCTAAACAGTAGGCCGGCATGATTGTATCGAGTAGCGAGGGATAGATTGTCTCTTGGTACTTGATACTCTAACTGGACGGCAATGCGCTTAACATCAGGTGCAGTGTGGTCACTTTGCCGTGCCAAAACAAACTAAGTATGTTCTTGTATGGTTGGTAAGTATTACGAGAGAATTTCGGTCTCAACACCCAGACCCAAAATAAATATTTTTTGATCACGCAAACATTTGTCTCTGTACGGGAATAAAACCCTCAGTCGTCCGTTTCACACCCGGCTACTCACCTACTGAGCCATAGGTAACTCAAAATTAACATTTTTGATATAAATTATGGACTGCCTCGGTGGCGCAGTTGTAATTGCGTTTGCGGTACGGCTGCTGTACTGAGGTCTTGGGTTCTATCCCCGGGTCGGGTATAAAGTGATATTGGGTTTTTCTATTTAGAAAGACTCAGTATCAGCCCAGAGTCTGTCATTGTGCCGGGTATGGCAGTATATAAAAAAATAGAGCACATAGAAACTATTTCAAATGCCGTTCCTCGAGAAAAATAAAAAAGGCGTCAAAACGTTTTATTGTGCTGGTTTATATATTCTAGAACATTTGTGTTATGGCATTAGAAAAAAAAACAATATTTTTGCTTTTTTTATCGAACATAAGAACTATAAAATTATTTTACAATTCTACGATTATTTTACGACATGCAATCAAAATCAGATTAAATAGAAACAATCGGTTCGTATTTCATGTTCAAAAGTCGCCATCTTGTTTTTTCATAATGGCGCCACTTTTCTTTTTAATAATTAAAATTATTTTGTTTACTTTTTCAACAGCATCAGTGCCTATTGTCCTAAAAATACCTTTAAAAACAAACGACTTTAATCCTATAAACCAATATATTTTTACTGAAAGAGGTTTACAACCACTATCTATACAGAATTTAATGAAATACACGGAAATCCCGCCAAAATTCACTGTTAGACTAGGAAAGAAGATACTATTAGAGCAAGATAGAAACAAATATGGCGACAGGGTGTTTAGTGGCAGTTTTAATGCATTTTCTGGACGTAGAAGAATGATTTAACTATCCAGTTTTGTTAATAGTGAATAAAGACTATTTCAAGATGTTTTTTTTTATTTTATTTAAATAACAATATGTAAATACAGTAGACACAGTAAATAATGGTGTTTATATTTAAGGGTCACTGCATTCACCATCATCGTCTTGCAGGCATTTCTTTTTCACGGATTTTGTGTAACGTAAAGTTCTTGATGTTTTTGTGGATCCTGTAACATTAAATTGCTTTTAGGTAGTGATTGGTTTTCTAATAATAGTAGTTTTTACGAAGATACTGAGAGCAACAAACGATCTACTAAGACTCGGGTATTTATAAATGAATGGGTCCTATTTTTACGGGACAAACTCAGATTTTAGTTACTGACTTTTGGATAGAAAATGCTTCATTTCAGCCTAATTAATATGGTTGACTTTGAAACACATGATTTCTTCGTGGAAACACTGTCTTTTGTAGCAGCAAAACGGCTTTACCATGTTATAAAATGCTATGCTTTGCTAGAAATATATCAGTCAGAAACTTTGGGAGCCTCTTCTGTAAAGGATTGCTTTAGCACTTCTCTTAGGACCCATGGAATTGTACATACACTGCAAGCTAACTGTAATTTTTGCTACAAATTGACATAACTGAATAAGAAATATCTATAGTAATCAGAAGTCATATTTACACATCAGCCGCAAAATCTCAATAAGTATCGATAATAAACAATTAACATCTAAACAGCAATTTGTTGCCAGTTACTTGAAATTTAAATATAGAACCTTTTTCCCTTCTTCTTTTAAAAGACCCTTGCCGATATAAATAAAAAATATCTTTTCAATCCTTCCAGTACTGTATTTCAGTACAGTTACATTCCAAATTGAGTAACGGGAGCCGCTATTTTAAACTAGCATTCACAATCTTTTTCCATAAAAGAAATAACGCCGGTATTCACAAACAATACTCAATCGACCTCTTTGCAGCATAAATACGCCATTGGTTAATGTTTGGCGCCAAAACTGACCAATCACGATTGGAGTTTTTTTTATAGCATAGTCCTACAAACGAGCCAGTGGGTCACCTGACGTTAAGTGATCTCCACAGCCCATGGACATCCACAATATTGAAAGTGTCATGTATGCGCGTCGGCCTTGAAGGACAGCAATAGGGATTAGGGAAGGGAAGGGGGAATCTGGGCCTCCGGATATCTCACTTACGACAACGTAACAGTAAAGTGTTAAACAGTAAACGTAAAAGACAGTGAACTGTCACTTTACGTTGGTTTTCTGTGAGAAAGTGGTACTACCCCGGTCGAGCCGGCCCATTCATGCTGTAGACAAATATGTCTACAGCGTGGCTCTACCACTTCTAAAATTCACGAAAGAGTTCCCATAAATCTTATCCTGCGTATCTTACCTCCATAGTCAGTGAGCTGAACGCAAGGCGGTCGGAATATCCTCGCTTGTTTCAACAAATTCGTTAAGTTTGTGATATCCAGATTCCATGCGGCGAAAATGGCCTTGACTCCATGCTTTAACCCCGCGAAGCTGTGTTTTTTTTCTACAACATTAGAATATACATATGTCGGGACATCGGGATAGCCGATCTGCTCCATCTTGCTTATTCGTGAATTTGTATCACGAAATTCCATTGTAGGCGTTAAACTTCAGGAATCGTTTCAATAAGTGGACTATGGCCTTGACTTTACAATATTTTAATAATACAGACATTTCAATAACTTAGACAATTAGGGATTACAATAATAATTAGCGATTTAGAGCCAATGGGTTTGCGAATCACACAACGCACTACCGCTGTCAACCAGAGAACTAATTGACCAGCCATTCGCACGCAAATGACAGACGCAACTCCATTCGGGGTTACCCGCTCTTAATTACAAATAGTATTTAATCGAATACAAAACCATAATTCCTTAGAAATAATAAAGTTAATGGATAATTCTCAAAATTGACTGATTTTCATTATTTAATAATGTCGCGCGCCGTTACATACATAATACATACACTCACTCACTCAATCCATAAATATAGCTATATTTGTGTTGAGTAAGAGTGAGAGTTAAACGGCAGGCAGCGGCTCTGCTGTGCTCTGGCTTTGCAAAAGTCTATGGGCGGCGGTGACTACTTACCATCAGGTGGCCCGTCTGCTCGTCTGCCTATCCAGGAACTAAAATAGAGTAGCGAGGGACATATTGTCTCTCGCTACTCGATACTCTATTAGACAATACTGCGCTTACGATCAGGTGCAGAGTGGTCACTATGTCGTGCCAGGATAAAAAAGCCCCTACGCCACAGTGATTTGCAAAGCAATCTCACTCCGTATCGCCATAAACATATTTCGAAAGATCCTAATGATCCCATCACGCACCAATGATCGCTATCAAGGCAGCACTGTCCCTGATCACCCACAATGACAGTTCTATTGCAATAACATTATATATTCTTGTCGGGGTCTTGGGGCACGATGTTTGGCCGTTTTGCGGCCTTCTGAGAACTCTGACACTAGACCCTCGACCATTTCTTTACCTTGTCCATGTAGTAGTGTGAAGAAGCAGGCCGGCATGATTGTGTTGAGTAGCGGAGATAAATTGTCTCTTGCTACTCGATACTCTAATTGAATGGCACTGCTCTCACCATCAGGTGCTTTGGCGTGCCAGGATAAAAAAAATGCTAGCCATTTTACGTACATACCTTTTATAAGACTTTTGAGCAACAACCTCATAGCTGTAACGTCCCATTGAAAAAACCTCAACTGTAAATTACTTATTTGATACATTATAGAGTAAATGTCGTCCTTGCTCTGTCCCGTCGTATTCATACTTAGAAGTTGCACCAATCTGAAAAATATAAACATACTAGCGGACCGTGCAGACGTCGTCCTACCCGGAAAATAGCGCCACACCGACAGCAACGCCACCTACCGTCCAATTGTGTATCTAAACCATCCAGGGCGCCACCCAAACGCATACAAAAAAAAACATTCAAATCGGTCCAAGCGTTTACGAGGTGTTCAGTGACATACACACGTACAGTACAATTATATATATAAAGATAGTTGGGCGCGCAAATTGTGAAAATAAATAAAATACACCCAACAGTCACACACATGGTTTTGACACCACTAGTTAAAACCTGTATCGTGGGTATCAACTACGAGGGACTACACACAACACCCAGACCCGAAATATCTGTCTGTTACACAAACATTTGTGTGTGGGAATCGAACCCACGGCCTCTTGTTTCACTGCTACTCGCCTACTGCGCTAGATATAGTAATCTGCTGGAAGGGGTAATTGTCAAATGGCAGTAAAAATATGCATATATGACGTCACCCCTCAGAACGGCCATAACTGTGCAGTTGTGCGAGGGAGATAGAGAGAAGTTCGTAATATATGCTCATACCAATATTTAAAATGAATATTGTGAATAAATTTTTCAAGCAACCTTGAGAATGTTTTCACAAGAGTTTCTTTTGCGTATTATATTCCGTTGTGTATCGAATAATGTACAAAATTAAACACAGGAAACTACCCTATTGCTAACATATTAGTTACTATTTGGGCTGGTTTTGAATCTACCCAGTAATACCATAACTTACCTAACAACCATAGGATCCATCACAGGTATGCGTTTAGGTGAACTAATGTTAGTCTTCTGCCCCGTCAAGAAAGGAGTGATCAGGTCCTGACAATGCGTCCAGTCTAAAGGCTCTTGCATCATTTCTAAGTCAAACCGTCGTCTGTAGAATATATCTATTGCATCCGACTTCAATTTCCTCTTTTTAACATTCTTCTTTGTCGTTTTCTTCTCCTGGTTTCTTAGATCTGGAACTGCTTGGTTTATTAGCATAGAAGTTTCTGAATCAAGAGTATTTTGTAAGAATTCTTCAAATAGTTTTTCGCAAAATGATTCGAATCATACTTATAGATTTATGGGTAATGAAGAAGATGTATAAGCCTCCTTGGCGCAATGGGCGAGTAGCACAAATACACCCAACAGACATAGTCCTGACCCCACAGTAGGTCAAACTATCATGGTTATCAATTACGAAACCCGACACCTAGACCAGAAGCAAATATTTATGGATCAAACTATATTAATGTATTTGTGGAGATAGAACCCACGGCCTCTCGTTTCACAGCCACTGAGGCTGTCGGAGAATTAAAATCGATACATACATATACAGTCACGTCCATATCCCATGGGGGTAGGCAGAGACTATTGAGTGCCACAAGCTACGATCCTGACACACTTCTTTCGCCTCTTCCACATTCATACATCTTCTCATAGATTTTCGACGGTTGGAGGTAGGTTTTTTTTTTTTTTTTTTAGTGTCTCGATAGGCAGACGAGCAGACGGGCCACCTGATGGTAAGTAGTCACCGCCGCCCATAGACTTCTGCAATACCAGGGCACAGCAAAGCCGCTGCCTACCGTTGATACCGTAGGTACTCCTGATTTGCCCTTTTAAGAGAAGATCGCTTATTTATTTATCTAGTTTCGAATTTTTGCCGCACCATCAAGCTGTGGAACAGTTTGCCAGTTACTGTGTTCCCTCCTTCCTATGATCCTGGGTCCTTTAGGCGTAATGTGAAAAACATAAACAGCAGGCCGGCATGATTGTGTTGAGTAGCGACGGATAGACTGTCTCTCGCTACTTGATACTCTATCTGGACGCACTGCGCTTACCATCAGGTGCAGTGTGGTCACTTTGCTGCGCCAGAATAAAAAAAAATATTATAATGGATGTAAGAGTAATAAATATTTACATTTACTATCAACTTTGACTGCAGACGTTGTTGTCTTAATCTGCTTTAGTTTAAACTTGTTTTTCTTCTTTCTTTCATCGAAGTTCATAATCGGTGTAATAGGTTGGGATTCAACATCAACATATTCCTCAGGAAAGTCGTCAACCACCGGTGTTACGAATGCTTTTTGACTCCGTTTAATTTCCTCAGCCAGTTTGAATTTTAGCATTTCTACGCGATCATGTACTCCGAGTGTTGTTTCAGGTTTTCTTGGTGATATTTGAATGATTTTTACAACTGTGAAGAAGCAATCTAGTTGGGATTTAAACTGACGAAAGTCCTAGGTGACCAGCCTAATTGGGATTCTCCTATGATTTTGCTAAACATATATGTTGTTTGCTTGCTTTAATGGCGAAAGAACAAAGCGAAGAAACCTGCATACCAGAGAATTCTCCATAAGAGTTCCAAAGATTTCCGTGCCCAGCAGTGGGACAGTGTTTAATTCATGGCTTTTTTTTTATCTTGGCACGTCAAAGTTACCGCACTGTACTTGATGGTAAGCGCAGTGCGGTCCAAATAGAGTACTGAGTAGCGAGAGACGATCTATCCCCGCTACTCAACACAATCTTGCCGGCCTGCTTCTTCACACTATGCCATGGGCAAGAAGGTGAAGAAGGGGTCGAGGGTCTAGTGTCAGAGTACTAAGAAGGCCGTAAAATGGCCATTGTACCCCAACTCCAACCCCCGACAAAAATTGCGCTGACAATGGCTGGTATTATTATAAATCACAGCTTCGTAGTGTCTACTACCCCAAGTAACCACTTGGTGGTCGTGGTGAACCCACCAATTCGTATTTGCCTTACCATCAAGTCGTAGAACGATTTACAGGCCTATGTCCCTGCTTTCTGTCGTTGGGTCTTTTGGCATAGTGTAAAAAAGCTACCAGCAGGCCGGCATGATAGCATAAGATAGTTGCCTCTTGCTCCTTGATACTGTACCTGGACGGCACTGCGCTTAATATGAAGTACAGTGTGGTCACTTTGTCATGCCAGGATAGAAAAAATCTTTCTAGAGAATGTGATCGACATTGTAATTTGAGGAGGATTTGCTGTATACATTGTTAGGCAACCTTAGTAATATAAAAATTAAACCGCCTTCAAAAAAACCCAGACACAACTAAAAAGCAAAAAATAATTGGTTACATTTAAATCAATTAGTTATATGCAATTTAAATCAATTATTTTTGGAGTCGGTGCCGGTGTTGTTTTCTTTACTTTTAGATTTATAAAAACCAAGTCTGGATCTATTTTATATTTTTTTGTATGCCTGATTATTCTGTTTTTTCCATGTTTTGGCTGGCACCGACTCCAAATAATTGATTTAATTGCATATAACTAATTGATTTAAATGTAACCAATTATTTTTTGCTTTTTAGTTGTGTCTGGGTTTTTTTGAAGGCGGTTTAATTTTTATTTAAAAAGTAATAATTTATTTTTTGCTTTTTAGTGGTAAATTATATAAAATCGGTTAAAAGCTGCTGAAGATATTAGAATTTACGTGTATTTTAATTTTATCACCCCCCTCCCTCACCCCCACCCCTTTTACCCTCTCTCACTGAAACTTAACTTTTATAATGAACGTAATGCAAAAAGAACCACTGGAATACTACTTAATTTTAAGGAGTTACCCTCTCCAGCTCCGAAGATATTCATCAGATCTTCACCATATTTTTATGGGACCAAATGACAAGCACCAGCTTTCAATCAAAGAAAGAATGGTCGAAATCGGTTCACACAGTACAGAGAAACGAGGTAACAAACATAAAAAAAAAAAAAAAAAAAAAGCAACATACAGTCGAATTGAGAACCTCCTCCTTTTTTTGAAGTCGGTTAAGAAAGATATTGTTATCCTGGCATGGCAAAGTGACCACACTGAATCTGATGGTTAGCGTAGTGCCGTCCAATAAGTGTATCAAGTAGCAAGAGACAATCATTCCCTTGCTACTCGACACAATTATGCCCGGCACAGCCTCTTCACACTACTTCTTATTCCTGACAAAAGCGTAGGCATTTATAATAATACTAGTCCTGTATTAAACATTGTCCCACTGCTGGGCACGGGCCTCCTCTACTAATGAGAGGGGTTGGGCCTTAGTCCACCACGCTGGCCTAATGCGGATTGGTAGACTTCACATACCTTCGAAATTCGTATAAGAATTCTCAGATATGCAGGTTTCCTCACGATGTTTTCCTTCACCGTTAAAGCGAGCGATAATTAACATTTAATACACATATAACTTTAGAAAAGTCAGAGGTGTGTGCCACTTGGGTTTCGAACATATGACTTTCGTCGTGACAGTCCGTACCGCAACCAACTAGGCTGTCGCTGCTGCTGTAGGCATTTGTAACAATATATTAATACTTACCACATATGATAAAAAACAAACGAAATTTCATATTTAGCGTCCAATGGCCTGTGTAAAACATGTGAAATTCTGTTTGAACTCAATATTAACACTTGATTAAACTCATTCAACCATTTGTAAACATGGAAATAATTTTGATGGCGACTTTTTTTACACATACACATACATGCACTCACGAAATCCCCGAAGGGGTAGGCAGAGGTGTAACCAGTACACCCGTTTTCACCGAAATTATTTCCGTCCCATGATGTGGGATAAGTGGCAGTGGGCAGAGCATACAGCTCGTGGAACTGACCACAGATGAAACAGCAAAAGTGGAGTGGACGCCATGTACCAGCAGGACCTCCACCAGTAAGGTCGCAGGAACCCGCTGGATGCAGGCCGCTTCTGACAAGTTGGTCTGGAAATTTTTAGGGGAGGCCTATGTCCAGCAGTAGACGTCCAAAAGCTGAAGAAGAAGAAGAAGATGTGATATATCCTATATACCTAGTCAGGTCATAAATTCTGTCACATGTTTAATATAAAATATTTGAAACAAGTTTATTCATTATGTAACCATTTATATACCAAAATGAACTTAACAAAACATAGATTCTTATGACACTAAAGTTTATTCAAAATGACCTCCGTGATTTTGAATACAGGCCTTCAATCTGCGCGGCCAGTTGTCTATCGCAGCACGAACGAGGTGCATGTCAATATCGGCGGCTGCCTTAATCAAGGATGTCTTGAGTGACTCCAAATTGGGATGAGGCTTTGAGCACGCCTTTTCCTCCAAGTGTTGCCATATCTTGTAATCTAACGGATTCAAATCTGGACTTGAGGAGGGCCAGTCTTCGTGCCGGATGAAGTCGATTTCAGGCGCCGCCAGCCAGTCTTGTGTGCTCTTCGCTCTATGAGCTGGCGCCGAATCTTGTTGGAATACCCAGTGCCTGTTATTGAACATGGTATGAGAAACAGGTTCCACAAGGTTCGTCAGGACTGTATTTTGATACACAACTGCATTCGTTTTTACACCTTTCTCACAAAAATGTACCTCTGTTAAGCCCCAATAAGAAACTCCCAACCATACCATGAGTGAGGATGGAATATGACCTCGTTGGACACGCGGAATATGGTTGCTCGCTTCTTCACTACTGTGTGCGTACACCTTATCATTTTGTTTGTTGTAGCTCTTTTCTACGGTAAAAATTTTTTCATCTGAAAAAAGAATTTCCCGATATTTTTTTCCCGCGTACCGCTTCAACAAAGCGCGGCATCTCTTCAGTCTCAGGTCCATTAGACGAGCATTCAAACGATGTCCTGTTTTTCTTCGATATGCCCGAAGCCCTAAGTCTTCATTTAACACCCTTATCACCGTGGTTCTGCTTAACCCCATCTAAAGGGCCAACAGTTTCTGCTTACGTTTGGGATTTCTATGAATTCGCGCCTTCACAGCTTTTATCACTGCTGGAGTCCTAACAGACCGAGGGCGACCACTTCTTGACCTGTCATCTACACTAGAGTCTTCATTGTATCGTTTGATGGTACGATAAACGAATCTTTTGGTTATATTCAAATTTTTCAGTATGTCAAAAATTTTAATTGGTGCGTAACCGCAACGATGCAACGCAATTACTGCAACACGGTCTTCTTTAAGCGTCCACTCCATATTTAAAAATGAGTAAAATTCTAAAAAGTATACATTTTTATTTTCATGAACAATTTGAAATTCGAATTCAATAAACTTTTTTGTGGCCAGCATTCCAAAATAAAAGTTTTTACTAAGCCTGACTGTGTATATAGTTATTTATTTAATTAAAAATATCACATAATATTTTATATAGCGATTGGGATCTCCAAACCTCTCAGATATTTCTTAGAAGGCAAATTTTACAGGGTGAACGACGAAGAGCTTTAAGTGTCAGGAGAAAAAATAATTAATTTAATTAATCAACAATTATTGTACAAGCGTTTAATATATTCGTTTACAATAATTTATAAAAAGTACACCGACTTCAATAAAAAACAAACTATGCGTCCCTATAAAATTTGAGGGTTCCCCTTGATGTTTCTTAGATCCCACCATCAGATCCTGACTTGGTGCCAATGGGACCACCTGGGAAGTATACCCTTTCAAACAAAAAAAATCTTGAATCGGTCCAGGCGTCTTCGAGTATTCGGGGAATATACATAAATAAAAGATTCCGACGAATTCAGACCCTCCTCCTTTTTTTGAAGTCGGTTAAGTACAGCGTTTAATAATATTGAATAAAGTTAGCTTCTAAATGAATATTGGATATACAAAGAACACGTCTTCATATTCACTTCCTCATATTCTGTGAACAAAAAGGAATTATTTTACCATGTCCTGGTTTTATTGATGGCAACGCAAGGCGTGACCTCACGCCTTGTACCGCCATTATTATGCGGACGTGCGAGAGACGTTCCCACTACTCGCTCACTTTATTCCCATATTTGAAAGAATAATTACTCCCTCGTTTTACATACTGTTATTAAGTACTAGCTGTTGCTCGCGGCTCCGCCCGCGTGGAGGTCATGTTTGGGAGAAAAAGTACACAATACAAAATACCAATTTTCATGCGTTTAACTTAAAAAATGACGAAATTTCATACAAACTGCCATCCCTATTTTACTCCTTTAGGGGCGGAATTTCCAAAAATCCTGAAACATATATTTTTTATTTTTAATTAAATGGCCAAATACTAATTTTCATGAATTTCACTTCAAAAATTACGGATTTTCATACAAACTTTCATCCCCTATTTTACCCCCTTAGGGGTGGTATTTCCAAAAAACCCTTTCTTAGTGGATGCCTACGTCATAAAAGGTATCTACTGTCAAAATTTCAAGTCTCTAACCCCAGCCGTTTAGGCTGTGCGTTGATCGATCAGTCAGTCAGTCAGTTTCTTCTTTTATATATGCAGATTAAGTGTTTTCTCTGTTTTCCTGGTGGTAGGATATATCCCATATCCCGGATAATGACCACCGTATACAGGGTGTAAAACCCGCCATAGTGTCACACGCAAGTGTGTCGCGTTCCAGGATCAGCCAGTGCACATCCGGTTCTTGTCCGGGGTTGTGGTAAGATGTTTGGCCGTTTCGCGGCCTTCTGAGTCCTCTGACACTAGACCCTCGACGCTTCTTCACCATCTTGCCCATGGCGTAGTGTGAAGAAACAGGCCGGCATGACTGTGTTGAGTAGCGGGGATAGATTGTCTCTCGCTACTCGATACTCTAATTGGACGGAACTGCGCTTACGATCAGGTGCAGTGTGGTCACTTTACCGTGGATAAAAAAGCTTTCTGCATCACCCTTATCTTTATATATATAATTCTCTGTACGTGTGTATGTCATTGAATTCTTCCTAAACGGCTGGACCGATTTGAATGAGTTTTTTGTATGCGTTTGGGTGGCGCCCTGGATGGTTTAGATTCACAAATCAGCCCGGCAGATGGCGCTGCAGTCGGTGTGGCGCTGCTTTTCCGGGCAAGACGACGTCTGCCGGGCCGGCTAGTATTAAATAAGAATAGAATTCACCTTGAAGTGTAGTTCTACAATTGGCCTTTTCTAATGCACATTTATTCACGAACAAGACCACGTGACTGTCCAATGTGCTGACACCACACACAGGGTCCATATCTTCTGTACAGTTCACGGGACATCCAGACCTTAGGTACATGACGTATATCATGCAAAACTTTGGATCGACCATGTCGTATTCTGAAAATAGACAATAACAGAGTTACAGATTTAGTTGTCAGGTATTTCGTAAATATCTGTGGGTAGATTGTGAGGGTAGGACTTATTTATTAGACATATCCAGGGTATTTCGTAAATATCTGTGGGTAGATTGTGAGGTAGGACTTATTTATTAGACATATCGAGGGTATTTCGTAAATATCTGTGGGTAGATTGTGAGGGTAGGACTTATTTATTAGACATATCGAGGGTATTTCGTAAATATCTGTGGGTAGATTGTGAGGGAAGGACTTATTTATTAGACATATCCAGGGTATTTCGTAAATATCTGTGGGTAGATTGTGAGGTAGGACTTATTTATTAGACATATCGAGGGTATTTCGTAAATATCTGTGGGTAGATTGTGAGGGTAGGACTTATTTATTAGACATATCGAGGGTATTTCGTAAATATCTGTGGGTAGATTGTGAGAGTAGGACTTATTTATTAGACATATCGAGAGTATTTCATAAATATATATTTTTTTTTTCTCTTTATTGGTCTACTACAATTGTTACACTATAAAAGAGGTTAAAATTGTAAAACTATCTAGATCTAAGTGCACAATTTTGCACGGTAAACACTGCATGCTTAAAATTAAGTTTATGGAAAACATATATCGTAAACAAAACAGAACAATAGAAAATATAAATACCGGTCAGTTAAGAGTAAACATTAACATTATGTGTGTATTAAAATGTTAATTATCGCTTGCTTTAACGGTGAAGGAAAACATCGTGAGGAAACCTGCATATCTGAGAATTTTTTCGAAGGTATGAGAAGTCTGCCAACCCGCATTAGGGCAGCGTGGTGGACTAAGGCCTAACCCCTCTCATTAGTAGAGGAGGCCCGTGCCCAGCAGTGGGACAATGTTTAATACAGGGCTAGTATTATTATTTATTATATTAACATTATAAGTGATTGTTGTACAGTAGCTTCATAGTTTTCATAAATTAAGTAACTTAATTTGCGTCTTAAAATTTCTGGAATGGCGCCAAAAATATCTAAATGTAATTTGTGTGTATTTTGAAGCTTACATAGTCTAGCAATCGGCGAATTTGAGCCAGAAACGGTTTTCGAAATGGAGAACGAAGAAGGCTTATGTGATGCCTCGGGTATCGACGTGGAACTGTAAAATTAAATTTACTCAGAAGTAAAGGACTGTCAATGGTACTTTGCAGTACCTTATAAAGGAAAACTAAGTCCAGAGCAATAAATCTTTTTTCTAGAGATAACATTTTGAAGTTTTTCAGGCGGGCGTCATAACTCTTTATTTTATTTGTTATATTTGTAGTGTATGCAAGGTGATTTACAAATCTTCTTTGAACTCGCTCCAATCTAAGGGTATGAGTAGCAAAGTGTGGACGCCACACAAAACTGCAGTACTCCAGTAGGCTACGAACCAGACTGTTATAAAATAAAAATATCTGTGGGTAGATTGATGATAATTACCAACTGAGTGAGGTAAAGAGTTGCTATAAAAGGCAGCTCTCGAGCGCTCTAAACACAGTCCGTTCTGGGACTGTCTACAGCGTTATGCTGTCCGTGCGCACTTGTGACTGTGATCATTAAATTGATCAATACAGTGGCGATCATCGTTTATGTGCCGTTGAAGGTATCCACCTTAAATAGCACTTTGAATTGTTACTAAGTAAAAATACAAGCCAAAATCAATTTTATTTCTATAACATTAGCGTCACAAATACGCTTAATACGCACGTCAGTAAGAGCGAGTATTGTTTTTGACTGGACACCGGTGTCCGAAAGATCTACATACATACATACAAATACACTCACGCCTGTAATCCCCGAAGGGGTAGGCACTAGGCAGACGTGTAACCAGTACACTCACTTCTCGCCGAAATTCGGTCCCATAATGTGATAGAGGGCGAGCCTATCGCCATACCGGGCACAGAGTCCAGACTCCAGGCTAATACTGAGAATTTCTAGATAGAAAAACCCAATATCACTTTACCCGTCCCGGGGATCGAACCCGAGACCTCAGCACAGCTCGTAACGCATGCGCAATTACAACTGCGCCACCGAGGCAGTCCCATCACGAGATCTCTAAGACTATACCTACACCCGATTGACTTGAAATTTGGCATAGTTACTCATTTCGCGATGTAGACCCTCACTAATAAGGGATTGTTCGTTGATTTTCGAATTTCGTTCGAATGATTGTTTGTTGTACATACATCTTCGCTGGTGGTAGGATATTCATATCCGCCCGGATAGCGACCACCGTACACAGGGCGAAAAACCCGCCATAGTGGCACACGCAAGTGTGTCGCGTTCCGGGATCAGCCAGTGTACATCCGGTTTTTGTCGGGGGTCTGGAGTTGGGGTACAATGGCCATTTTACGGCCTTCTTAGTACTCTGACACTAGACCCTCGACCCCTTCTTCACCTTCTTGCCCATGGCGTAGTGTGAAGAAGCAGGCCGGCATGAGTGTGTTGAGTAGCGGGGATAGATCGTCTCTCGCTACTCAGTACTCTATTTGGACCGCACTGCGCTTACCATCAGGTACAGTGCGGTCACTTTGCTGTGCCAGGATAAAAAAAATCAACGCGGACGAAGTCTAGTAGTAACTCACTCAAACTCCCTCGATATTGCGCGCACTGATTGTTCAATATAATGTGACAGTTGCTCTGGAACCATTTGAAACGCATGTTCTTCCTGTTCAGTCCACAGGCGAGTTTGTGATAGTCGTTACAATGGTAGGGGTCGCAGTAGTCCATCCAGGCCGGGTGGAATGGCTTGCGAAATCTATTCTTCCAGGCCACAGGCATCTGGGGCTTTTCGATTACATCTGTAAGTTGATTTTAAAGTCTCATTAGTGCTGTAGTACTACCAGCTGTTAGTAGCTCAACTATCAGTTTATGTCAAAAAGTTGCTAAAGGTAATCGAAGTCGCTATCTAGCGTTGTAGTGTTGTTTTTACACATGCAATGTTTTGTTCTTATAGTATCTTTTTTTTGAAACGAAACTTCTTAAGAATCGTTGTGGTTTGAAACTCGATGAAACGAAAAAGCGACAATAAAAAGAGACACACATAAATCTATAGGACTAAGCCTACGAGAGAATGAGACAGAATATATATTCGACTGGGATCGAGTGGGATAGAGTGGGATCGAGTGGTATCGAATCGACTACTATTATTGACTAGTTCTTTAATGGTTTAGAAATATTTTAGTAGTTAGTACTTAGTATGTGTGTGAATACGTGTGTATGTGCCTGCGTATTACAAAGCTTACTCGTAGCTAACTTTTCTGAAGGTTCACTTCTACTCTGTGTGAATAGCACACACACTTTTTTTATCTTGACACGTCAAAGTGACCACACTGCACCTGATGGTAAGCGCAGTGTCGTCCAGTTAGAGTATCGAGTAGCGAGAGACAATATATCCCCCGCTACTCAACACAATCACGCCGACAAGATTCTTCACACTACTCCATGGGCAAGGTGAAGAAGCGGTCGAGGGTCTAGTGCAAGAGTATTCAGAAGGTCGCAAAATGGCCAAACATCGTAACCCAACTCTAGACCCCCAAAAAAAATCGTATTTCTGCCGTACCATTAAGCTGTGAAACAGTTTGTCAGCTACCACCTTCCTTTTTATGATCCTGGGTCCTTTAGGCGTACTGTGAAGAAGCTCTCAGTAGGCTGGAGTGATTGTGTAGAGTAGCGAAGAATAGTTGAGTCTCGCTACTACTTGATACTGTAACTCAAGGATAACTTGATACTTTAACGGTAGGCAGCGGCTTTGCTGTGCCCTGGTACTGGGTGCCCGGTGACTACTTACCATCACGTGGCCCGTCTGCTCGACTGCCTATCGAGGCACAAAAAAAAAAAAAAAAAACGACACTGCACTTACCATCAGGTGCAGTGTGGTGTCAGATGTTTGTTTTATTTTTAGGCTGCTAACTGTTCCATATAGCAGCGATAGCCTAGTTGGTTGCGGTACGGACTGCCAAGACGAAAGTCGTAGGTTCGAAACCCAAGTGGCATACACCACTGACTTTTCTAAAGTTATGTGTGTATTAAAATGTTAATTATCGCTTGCTTTAATGGTGAAGGAAAACATCGTGAGGAAACCTGCATACCTGAGAATTTTTCGAAGGTATGAGAAGTCTGCCAACCCGCATTAGGCCAGCGTGGTGGACTAAGGCCCCTCTCATTGGTAGAGGAGGCCCGTGCCCAGCAGTGGGACAATTTTTAATACAGGGCTAGTATTATTATTAACTGTTCCATGGCACTAATAAAGACTGTCTATACTTTATACCCCACGCTATGCCGTTGACGATTTGAAACTGACAGAACTTTCAAAGTGCAATTAAT
Source organism: Laothoe populi (assembly GCA_905220505.1). Lineage (NCBI taxonomy): Eukaryota > Metazoa > Arthropoda > Insecta > Lepidoptera > Sphingidae > Laothoe > Laothoe populi. Next base: position 4,265,615 of record HG992174.1, on the reverse strand, counting down.
TTATCAGGGGTTCTACACAGAAAAACATGGCAAGGGGTCTATAAACAAAAGTTTGTGGACCTCTACAGTGTAGAACATTCAGCATTAACATCAAAACAATACTTACTTTTGAATCTGTCTCGAACAAAATTCGGATTATCAAATTTGGCTGCAGGTCTGAAAATCAAAACTTATAATAATAAATACTGACTGCTGTGCTGAGGTCTCGGGTTTGATCCCCGGCTCGAGTAAATGTGATTTTATATCACGACATATTCAGTATCAACTCGGAGTGTGGAATTGTGCTCGGTATGGCGATAGGCTCGCTCCCGTCACGTCTTGGGATAAGTGCGAAATGTGTACTGGTTACACCTCTGCCCACCTTCGATGATTACAGGCGTGATTATTTATTACATATACATAATTATATTTTTATCCAAAACTCACTTAGATTGATTATATTTAACAGGCTTCTTGTCACTTCCAAAGCAATCTGTGAACAATTTTTAGAATTAAAAATATCACATTACAGCCCAGATCTTTTTTATTATCCTGGCACGACAAAGTGACCACACTGCACCTGATGGTAAGCGCAGTGCTATTCAGTTAGCGTATCAAATAGCGAGACACAATCTATCACTCGCTACTCAACACAATCATGCCGGTCTGCTGTGTAGCTCCTTCACACCTTCCTTCTTCACCTCCTCGCTATGGGGTAAGGTGAAGTAGGTCGAGGGTCAAACATCGTACCCCAACTCTAGACCCCGACAAAAACCAGATGTGTGCCACATATCCTGTGTACGGTGGTCGCTATCCGGGCGGATATGAATATCCTACCACCAGCATTTATTGCTTATAAATGCATGAAAAGAAGACATAAAGATGCAGTACGTGTGTACACAAGTAACATATTAATTCTACTAAAATCCACATAGGTACTTAGGTTGTTTATAATGTTTTTTTTTTTTTGAAAAAATAACAATTTTTAAACCATGTAATCTTTCAAAAATGTAACTTTACAAATATTTTAAATCATATAACTTTTCAAAATAGTCCGCCAACCAATATGTTAACAACTTACAAGTTAAAAAAGTAAATTGCAGTACAAAATGCATTAATTTCATCTCGTAATAATCACTGAAATAAGGTTTCCCAATTTAGAGTTGCCAATAAAAATCAGACTAATCAGGAATTAATTTAATTTTAATAACTTTTTGATTGCTGTCGTAAATGAAACATGCTTTAATCAACTCTTAATCTTCAAACTTCCTGTGTAAATTTTCCGGTTACATCATTCGCTAAAGATAAAGCTGTTCATAAAAAAAATATAACGGATCATGTCATTTGTGTCTCAGGAATTACGCGAAACGAGTAATTCCCGTAAATAGAACTGCATCCCTAACGGATTGGGCATTCCCAAATGTTTCTTAGTTAAGTCAATTGAAAATAGAAATCAATTTGTAATGAGTTCATTGCATTCACAGATTACTTAGAGAAATTAACATACGTGTAAGATAACATCATGGAGACTAGAGTATAAGGAGTACAATCTTATATGGAGGACAAGTTAAAAAAGTGTCTAACTGTTAGCAGCCAATTACAACTCAAAAACCAACCACAATAGCATAGCAAGTGGTGTGAATTGAGTTGGTCGCTTTATGATATGAATATAAATTGTAAACGGAGTGAAGTGTGCCATATCACTATCCTACTCTAATAATTTTTCCATTCGCTATCTTTGAAACTAAACCATTAGCTACAGTGGCGTCATTCTAATTTGTCGCCTTTCCACAAACCTTTTGTTTATACACAAATATTGTACTCCTTATACACTAGTCTCCATATATAAAATGATGATATTATTTTTTCTTTCGGAAAGGCAAAGGTCAGTCATACAGCCTAGTCCACGCCTATGGGCACGCAGGGAAAAAACCTCAGAGGACAATCTAAGGAAAACCCCTAGACAAAAAGAACTGCACAGAGCAATATCGTCACAAAATTGACCAATTTGTTGAAAGAGTGCCAACTGCGCCACCGAGGCAGTCGAAATGTGAAACAAAAAAGATTTATCTTTAATTGCATTTCACATTAAAAATAGAATGTTTTAGCTATACCTTTTGTTTATGGTCCGGTATTACCAGTCAGTCAAAACAAAATAGACATAATACAAAATATCGATTACAGGAATCGATTCTCATAATCATGAGAAAAAATATTAAAAGTTTAAATTGTTACATTTATAAATCTGTATAATAAACATGTTATATATGTATAATAAGATGTTATCGTTAACTATGGGCAGACGTTACTTTTAGCTGTGACATTATAATAATTATTTTCAGTAATTCGAAAATCGATTTCTGTAATAATCGATTGTAGGATATATAAAATCCCTCGCAGCGCCACTTCGCAGATCTTCGTCATTCAAATCGCAAGTTATCATAGTTGTTTTCAATTTCCACTTTATAGTTGAATAAAAATTGTTTGATATTAGTAAAATCTACAACATATTTCGATGAGAAAGACCGTAATATCATACTTCGATGTATTTCACATAGTGTATATATGGTGAAACTAACTGTGTAATTTTGAAAAAGTTCCCTATTTTTGTCTGAAATAAGTTTAAGTAAATACCTGTACAGTGGTCACAGCTAGTCGTAGTTGCAGTATCGATCGATATTTGCAGGTAAGAACGTATATACGGACATTTGAGATTTAAAACTATGTAACAATAATGAAAAATACACTGAAATAAAAATTACTGTATAGACCTTATAACAATAAAATACTAACATTTTCTGCTTAGTTGGCGTAAGTAGTTCCTTATGGCCTACGCGTCAATTTAAAAAGATAATTTGAAAATAGAATGTATACAATTCTCTGAAAAGGGGGTTTTGAATACTGGGTTGCCAACAATAGATAAGAAATCTTCATCTTGATGTCTGTGGAATAGTAGGTAGTAGGTTCAAATCCTGCACAAACGAATTGCATTTTGCCTACTTTCCTGTAGTGGTATGCCATATATGTAATTTTTGTGTGTATGTTTATAAGTGAACAAAGAATTCCTTTGTAACTTTCAAATATGGTGTACATTTTCATAACAATGTGTAAGGTTTAATATAAACATTACATAAGCGTTTTTAATGTAGTCACTGGTAGCCTAAATAATAGGACCAGAGCTTTGTTTATACTTTTAAAGTTTCTATTTCCGTATTTAAGATTAGCACTAATACTAATTAGGTACACAATACGCACCAATTGCATATTCATCTCTGGTAATAACTATGGCCTGGCAAACCAATTCTAATCATTTATTTAGTAAATTAAGTCACTAGAGTAACTTTATAGGTCAAGATTATATCAAAGTCTACCATTGCTTCGGTAATGGGCCTTTCCAATGCACCGTCACTGACTGGTCTGAGAAGAATGACCAAGAAACTCAGCTCTACATATTTTTAGTTGTTACATTATATGATATTAAATCACAAACAATATACAAAAATTCCTCATTCATAATTTCAAAGGTAAGAAATTAAGTTAACTATTTTTGTATGTTGTGTCATGTAATGGTTCCATTAAAACGCCAGGCTATACTTTGTGACTGTGAGGCAGGCTTTGAATATTAAACCATTTAATCAGGGGCGTAGCTACCGCTGTATCGATGATACAGCACCCCCGGTTTACAGAGGTCCCGAACATACATACATATACATATACACTCACGCCTGTAATCCACGAAGGGGTAGGCAGAGGTGTAACCAGTACACCCACTTTTCGCCGAATTTCGGTCCCATAATGTGACAGGGGGCGAGCCTATCGCCATACCGGGCACAGGTTCCAGACTCCGGGCTAATACTGAGAATTTCTAGATAAAAAACCCAATATCACTTTACCCGACCCGGGGATCGAACCCGCGACCTCAGCACAGCAGTAGTAACGCATGCGCAATTACAACTGCGCCACCGAGGCAGGTCCTGAACGTCTTTATAAAAAATTACCCTTCACTTGGGCACCCTAAGTAATTTGCCATAAACTGTAAAGATTAATATTATTGGATCTGAAGTGAAATTACATTTAAATAAAAAAACATTCTTTGTCAACTCAATAAATTAGTTTTACAAATCACATTAAATTATCAACCTATATGAACAAACTCTTATTTACCAGTAGAAATGTAAGAAACGAGTCAAATAATGCGACACTTCATATTCAAGCTCCTTAGAACCACATTGTTATCATCTCTATCCTTCAAATCATCTTCGTCTCAAATGGCAAGCACAACACAATTTTACTATCTTTACTAGTGTCCATAGTTTGTGTAATTTACCTCGATCCGAACATTTGTTAATTTTATTACGTGACATTGGCAAAATTGTGGAATTGTTCCTCCGCATAGACCATTGAAACAAGAAGAAGAAGAACCACATCTTAATAGGCTATCACTGCTTATAATAATAGTAGCCCTGTATTAAACAATATCCCACTGCTGGCACAGGCCTCCTCTACTAATGTGAGGGGTTAGGCCTTAGTCCACCACAGACTATTATGGGTTGGTAGACTTCACATACCTTTGAAATTGCGTATACAAATTCTCAGATATGCAAGTTTCTTCATGATATTTTCCTTCGCCGTTAAAGCAAGCGATAATTAACAAATGAATATAACTCATAACTTTAGAAAAGTCAAATCAAAGTTTTCAAACATTCGACTTTCGTCTTGACAGTCCGTACTACTACTAACTGGGCTATCACTGCTTATGTATTTAGTTTTACAATATATAACGAAATTAACGTAGTATATTAATTTATATATATATTCATTTACATTGTGTCTCTTTTTGCAAATACCAATTCTTTACTTTTATATATAATAAATGATTTGTAATTAAATCTGTCTTATGTCATTTTATTAATTGTATAATTTATGCTAACTTTTATTTACTTACCATCTACTGTAACTGTATAATAGCCATATTTAAGTGGAAACTTTGTTGATATATGTATTTTCAATGATGTTACCTAATTTATAAGAGTTTAAAATATTGTATGTTTCCCATAGAAATATAATTCATAAAAAGTACACCGACTTCAATAAAAACCAAATTATGCGTCCCTATAAAATTTGAGGTTTGCCCTAGATTTTTCTGAGATACCATCATCAGATCCTGACTTGGTGCCAATGGGACCACCTGGGAAGTATACCCTTTTAAACAAAAAATAATTTCTCGAATTGGTCTAGGCGTCTTCGAGTAATCGGGTAACATACATAAAAAAAAAGATTCCGACGTATTGTTAATCTACTCCTTTTTTGAAGTCGGTTAAAAAATAAAATATCATTTTTATTTTCAGATAAAATGGATGAAGACATAATTAAAGATTTGTTGAAATTATTACCATCATTATGTGTGGATGAAGATATATTAAAACCGTATTTGGTGAATGAGCCTCCTAAGTGTACTTATAACATTGATACCACAATATTTCACGAGTACGATCAGAAGTATTATGATTCGGAATTAGTGCATTTTGAAGTGCATAAAAGGACGAGGGACCATGAGACTGATTTGCCCGGTCCTACATCTGACACAAATGTTTGCAAAGAAACAGGTATGCTATGGCTTCCACTTTAGTACTGCTTACTAGAATTTGCAAAAAATTGTTTCTGGTTTGTTCAATAAAAATAATAATTCAGTTCATATAAATGAGTCTATGCTCATTTATCTCTTGGGATTGATAAACAATCAATATGTATTGTGTGTATGTGGAAGCAAATAAAACATGTATTAAAACTTTTTTTTCATTTATTTAAAATAATATGAACTAAAATTACAAACATTCAGATTTATGCAATCATAAATTCTATTGAATTTTACCGTGCATCATTATCACCGAAACCACCCCTAAAGTTTATTAATAACACATTCCTAAATACAATTTCCTCAGGCCATTTAATCTTTACAAATTATAATGTGATATTTAATTGACATTGACATGATGACTGCCTCTCAAGCTTAGTATTTTTGGACAAAAAGGGCAGACAATGTTATGCTTCAAGTCATCTTTCATGTTTGCAGAGTGACAAAATACAGTACAAATTGACAGTTATGTTACTAATAGTCAATTTCGTTATAGATTGCCAGTATTGTTACCAAATAGGCAGTATTTATACTAAAAGTCAGTATTGTTACTAATAGTCAGTATTGTTACTAATAGTCAGTATTGTTACCAATAGTCAGCATTGTTACCAATAGTCAGCATTGTTACCAATAGTCAGCATTGTTACCAATAGTCAGCATTGTTACCAGAAGTCACTTTTATTTTCAGAACTTTCATTTCACTGGAGTGTTTAATGCTAACTTATAACTTATCTATGTTCCAGAAAACGCCACATCTAATCCCGAATTGACCAAGAACGAACAAAGCGGGGTGGTTATCAATTCGAAAACTTACCTTAAAGACCACAATTGGAACACTTTGCTGTCGCTGGAGGGGCTGTTCCAATGCGCTGTATGCGACGAGATCATGCCACCTAATGCGGTCGATGATCACATATCAACTGTCAGTCATAAAATTAACTTGGAACGGTATAGCCCAATGTCACACTACGAGCTAAGCGTCGTTAGGAAGGTATGTTTATTTTTAGGCAATAATTCCGAGACCAACATTGTTTAGCTAGTGGTAAATGCTACACCACGCATTTTTCATTTTTTTTATTAAGTTTTGGGTTTTTTGTCTTCGAAGACCATGTCAGCTCCGTCATTCCATATTTGTACATTATTCACACATATTCTTCACGATACGGGCTTAACTTAGTGTCGGATAATGTGTGTTGGGGTGTTTTTCTTACCAACTTTCTTCACATTTTGGCTATAACGCTACGATTTTTTTACAGATCGAAAATTTTTACCACTGCGGTGTATGCAACTTATTATTGGAAGAGATTTACAATCATATGAAAATAGAAACTCACAAACAGAATTATTTAAATGCTATGAAAAAAGTGTCCGATATTGTCTCTGACAGTGTACTAGCTATAAATATACCGCTACATAATGAATCAGAAGAGGAAATAATTAAATTTATTGATAAGAATGTGTCAGCATTGAATTCAAATAGATCTGTTAACATTGTACCAGCCAATAACGTGAACGTTACCAAGCCACCCAATAGTAAACCAATCTTGAACATTGGGGTTGTTAAAAATAAACCAATTAATTTAAATGCATCTGATCAAGTAAATAGCTCAAAAGTGCCTTCTCCTAATATCAATAAAACAAAATCAGTAAATAAGAAAGCACCTGCCATTAGTAATCGTAAAGTTAATGTACCTTTCCCGAATTTGATTAAACCTGCCAAAAACACTAAACCATTACAAAATCTTACACCAATCAATATCAATCAAAACTACGATATGAATTTCCCTGATTTAAATAGACCAGTCAATAACCCACAAATCCTGATACCTGGCAGTAACAATGACCTGGCGAATAGTAAACTTGACAAAGCTATTGTTAGCTATAAGGATAAAACTAGTCAAAAACATAATGAAGTTAATAAAAAGCCAGTACAAAATAAGACTAGCAATAAAATCCAAGTAGGTAGTGTAGTTAACCAGAATCACATTGGTAAGGTACATAATGAAACAAATAATAGCCAGGGTGATACCAGTGTTAGTAAACCTAATACCTCGTACGCATCAGCGGCAAAGAAGTATGTGGGGGTTGGTCCAGAACATGTTACAATAAGCAATGGAAATGTAACGGTTACAGTGAAATACGATTGCTGGCATATGATTATAACTAGGCGCAACAGGACGTTTTATTGCATGGCCTGTTCAGAGACGAGTATATCAGACAAATTGATACACTGCTCGTGTGAGGGACATTTACAAAAATTAAAACAGTGCACGATCGTTGAGGCGTACGAAACTTTTTTTATTAGAAAGGTATGTTTTTTGTTTTTATGTTTGTTTTTTTTATAATTTATTTTGTATGTGTTATTTGTGAATAGGATATTTGACAACATTGAAAATACACTGCAAATTGTGGTCATCCTGTTAGACAATAGCTTAAAAAACCATATTTCACTTAATTTTAAACAAAATAATGTATATTTTTTGCAAATTAAACGAAATAAAATACAATATTTTTTTAAAATTTTATATGAGATGTGAACACTCTGTGATTGGTTGCAACTCTGGTGACGTCACACGCAAGGAAACAATTTTCTTCGAGTGATTTTATTTCGCGTTTTATGTTTTATGGGTGATAAATTCTATTGTTGATCTATTTTTGAAGCAGTTTTATGATAATTGTTGATAAAACAATTATCATAAAACTTAGCTTTGCTTATCATTATTAGCTTGTTTACTTGCATGTGACGTCACACGTGTCATATGATCAGCGCCATTACAGAAATAGCGTTTTTGCCGCGGTTTTGGAGATTTAAACTTTAACATTGTTTTTTATTAAAAATACAGCAGATTTCCCGAAAATATCAATATAGTGTGCTTATTATGTAATAAATAATAGTTTTAAATCATTTTCGAAAATTAGTCAAATAGCCTATTGGCTAAATTATTGCGAAGTTTTTTGACGCGATTGAAATGATAAAACTGGACCTGTGTTAAATACTGTCCCAATGCTGGGCACGGGTCCTATCAACTAATGAGAGGGTTGGGTTACACAACTATGCTTGCCTTATGTGGGTGGAACTTCACACACCTTCATTCTCATTTAGAATACTCAGGTTTCCTCGCGATGTTTTCTTTCACAGTTTAAGCAAGCTATAATCAACAATGAATACACAACCGAAAAGTCAAATGTGCCATTTGCGGTGTTTTGAGTCCACGACTTACGTCTCGGCTATCGCTGCTTATTTTTATTTTACCATGATTACTATAGCAGATATTAAATGTTTCTTGTGTATTCATTTTACAATATTCACATTATCAATACAAAATATTCCTAAATACATAAATGGACTAATTTAATATTTATTTAGGGTAATTTAGTAACCACTGTGGAAATTTTAATTTTATATGTTTTATTAGATAGCAGCGATAGCCTAGTTGGTTGCGGTACGGACTGTCAAGACGAAAGTCGTAGGTTCGAAACCCAAGTGGCATACACCTCTGACTTTTCTAAAGTTATGTGTGTATTAAAATGTTAATTATCGCTTGCTTTAACGGTGAAGGAAAACATCGTGAGGAAACCTGCATATCTGAGAGTTTTTCGAAGGTATGAGAAGTCTGCCAACCCGTATTAGGCCAGCGCTGTGGACTACGGCCTAACCCCTCTCATTAGTAGAGGAGGCCCGTGCCCAGCAGTGGGACAATATTTAATACAGGGCTAGTATTATTATTATTAATATGTTTGATTAATTATTTTTTTATTTATTTCTCTGGTTTGCTATTGAATTCTAATTTATTGATTGTGAAAATTGTTGTGAGGTCATATTTTTTGTCACTTTCGTCAAATTTTGCAATAATATACTCCTGCGCTGTAATTGTCCTGGTTTTGACGAAGCGAAGTAATGAAACTCGGCGAGTCTCTGGGAATTACCCTACTGCCAAGGAAGGGTTATGTTTTTTGTATGCACGTTTTATTTACATAGATCGATCTATGCGTTGCGACTGTGCTGGGGTCTCGGGTTTGATCCCCGGTCGGTAAGGTGATATTGGGTTTTTCTATTCAGATTTACTTAGTATCAGCCCGGAGTCTGGAATTGAGCCTGGTATGGCGATAGGCTCGCCCCCTATCACTATGGGACCGTAATAAATTCGCTGAAAAGGGGGTGTACTGGTTACACCACTGCCTACCCCTTCGGGGATTATAGGCGACATTGTATGTTTGTGTAAAACTAAAAATGAATAATATCAATATACTTAATTACCAAATATCTACATACTACTTAACAGATGCATCGGTGCCGTTGTTGTAATTGCTGTTACTGTGCAGAGGTCTGGGGTTCGATCCCCGGGTCGGGTAAAGTGATATTGGGTTTGGACGAAGTTCTCAGTATCAGCCCGGAGTCAGGAATTGTGCGCGGTATGAAGATAGGCTCACTCTCTATCACATGATGGGACGGTAATAAGCTCGGCGAAATGTGGGTGTACTGGGTACTTTTTTTGCCGTGATTGGCAGACGAGCAGACGCCACGCCACCTGATGGTATGTAGCTTAAAACCTAGCCAATAACAATAACATTTGTTTCTGCGCGGGAATCAAACCCGCTTAATGAAAGTTATTATTTAATAAAAGTAGATGAAGCCCGCGGTGGCACAGTTGTAATTGCGCATGCGTCACGACTTCTATGCTGAGGTCTCGGGATCGACCCCCGGGTCGGGTAAAGTGATATTGGGTTTTTCTATCTATAAATTCTCAGTATTAGCCTGGTGTATGGAATCTGTGCCCGGTATGGCGATAGGCTCGTCCCCTATCACATTATGGGACCGAAATTCGGCAAAAGTGGGTGTATTGGTTAAAATTCTGCCTACCCCTTCGGGGATTACAGGCGTGAGTGTATATGTATGTATGTAGTTTTGAATTAACGAAACGAACACTATGTCAAGTCAACGTGCGATATAATAGAAGTGACGTCATTCGCTCTGATTGGGGTTTCATTTAAAATGGCAGATTGATGTATTTGGTAGTTTATTTTAAACAAAATAAAAATAATCTTGCTATAAATAAAAAAATAAAAATCTTTATTCATCATGTAGGCATATAAAAGGCACTTATGACAGGTCAAAATACAAATGGAAATTCTCCATACGGGAATGAGTAATTATGGTTAGTGGCGTAGGAACTTGGAATCTACCATCAAGGGCTGGTAGGCAGGGATACAACGTCGAGGATAGGACTGGAAAAGGAAAAAAGAGGATGACCGGAAAATGAAAGGAATCATGATCGTCGGTAAAGGAACTGACGGGAGATGATGATCAAGACAGGAATGGGAGGGGAGAAGTTGAAAGGAAACAGGACGGATTTGGAAGGAAAGTAAACCCTAGTCTAGCTAACCTACTAGCCTTTCACTAACTATCTAAGCGATGACGACCCGAAGAAGAAAGGCAGAAAGAAACTCCGGGCTTATTTTTTTCGTCATCAATTGTAACATTTTTTTTTATAAAAGTGAATATGTTTTTAGATTATTATTGACTTACTATTTCAGTCTTTTTTTACTGTCATTATGTCCTTTATACACATGAAAGGTATATTGATTGCAGGTAGGAGGCAAATTCTACCACTGCAGCCATTGCAACATTCTTCAGTATCCACCCGACATCGCCCGTCATATCGCTAAAGAGCATCCACAAGTAAAACAACAAACCAACAAAGAAACAAATAAAACAACGCAAAGCTCTGACCCAATTAAATCTGTAGTATTCACAGCTACAGCAAAAAATGTCAATGACGCACATAGATGCAGTAACAGCCCTGACTCTGTGACAAGTGACAGATCTGACTCAACCAGGTCAACTGACAGTCCTAAAACGCATCCTGACGTAGTACCAAACCCTACAATGATTAACAGCGAAATAAAAATACGTCCCTTTGATCTAGAGATGACAATCAATGTGCTATATTATAATGTGATATTTATTCTCGCGGATAAGCTGGTATGCGGTCTGTGTGACTGTTTAGTGCCAATGGATCCAGTACAACATATTTGTGGGACAAGACACATGGAGATTTTACGTCTGGCTGTATTTATACCTAGATTCAACAATAATCTTATAAGAGAGGTAAGATTTACATAATTTAGCGGGAAAATAAAAAATAAAGAAAATAACAGAACTGTCAGAGTACTTAGAAGGCCGCAAAACGGCCAAACATCGTATCCCAACTCTAGACCCCCGACAGAAGCCGTATGTACACTGGCTATCCAGGAAGCGACACCCTAGTGCCACTATGGCGGGTTTTACACCCTGTATACGGTGGTCGCTATCCGGGCGGATATGAATATCCTACAACCAGTTAATTTTATAAAGCTGTCAAGATCGTAAAATTATTAAGTTCGTTAATCGTAATTAACCTACATATGACAAACATATTAAATATTTGTTTTAATCATTATATTTTTCAGATCAGAGGAAGATTACATTGTGCTCTGTGTAATGTGTACGCAACAAATGAAAACATCTTTACCCACATAATGAATCTCCCACATACCGCTTTGCTAAGTAAAGCGACCTCCCATATTGGGGCGCCAGCATCGAATGTGGTCCCCAATGTACCGCCCGTTGGGCAGAATATAAACCCCGTTCGCAACCCGATGTATGGATGGTGGCAGACTACACCCCAATATACCGGGAATAGAATTCTCCCTATGATTCCGTTAAGAGCGCCAATAGTTTATACGCGACCTGCTTATCCGTATTTAATTCAACGTTGGACCAATCCAATAATGCCGGCACAAAATGTAATAAATATACCTAATACAGATACAAAAACCCCAAGAAATAACGATACTTTGAAAATAAAAGAAATAAATGAAGCTACTTGTGAAACAAATGTAATGGGAAATGGTAACGCTTCGACTAACGTTATGGGACAAGAAATAGAATCTCTGGAACCAACTTTTGCTATTGCGAATACAGAAAACTCCGAAAAAGTCGGGGAAACTCCTAGAGAAGTCGAAAAAGTTGAATCAAATTCTAGAAATAAAGGGGAAGAAACGGAAAGTCCTAACGATATACCACAGGAAATAAAATCACTTGTACCAATTGTCGCTGCTACAAATACAAAAACCCCTGAAAGGGTTGAAGTCGGTCCAAAAGAAGTCGAACAAACTGAACCAAATTCTAGAAATGACGATGTACAACCAGACAGTACTAACGTTGTAACAAGTGAAATAAAACCATTGATTCCAACCGTCTCTGATGCAAAAACAAAAATATCTGAAAATGTCGAAAAACACGAAACACAAGTTAATAAAAACGATGTTGCTGAAACGGCCGATTGTAACGATGCAACGACGGATATTGGTAAAATATCAAAAAAAGGGAAAAATAATCTCGATATAATATTTAATAAAAAGGCTAAAGAAAAATCCAAAAGAATAAATACAAGGATAACCAAGGAATCAAATAATTCAAACAGAGAATCGGCTGCAACAAAAACATTGTTTTTTAATGTAAAAGAACAAAATCTAAACGACTTGATTTCCAAAGAAATTAATCCACTGTCTATAAATTATACTTGTTCTAGAGAAAAAGAATACACTCTCGATATTACTAATGTTTTAAAAAGTAATGTGATGACTAAAAATATAAATACTACTATGAAATTAAATAAACCAACAATTATAAAGATCGAGAACACTTTACCGTTGACTAAATCAGTTTCAGAAGATAAAATAATGACACCAGATGATATTACATCCCAGCTTAAACCAGATCCGACAGAGACAGAAACTAAATTATCATTGGATGAACAAAAAATTACTTGGGATGATAGTAAAATTTCTAACGAGCTTTCACTTCCTAAAACTGACGACGCTCTAAATATTATTGGCGTGACACCAAACAAAAATAAACTAATAGATTCAGACTTAAACAAGGAAAAGCAGCATTCAGCCCCGACAAATATTTTTACAAATAAAGAGTTAATACAAAAATTGCCAACTCTGGATAAAAATAAAAACACTGAGAATATTTTCAAAGATGATTTCTTTGTTCATTCAACCAACACTTTGATAGAGCCTTCAGAAGATTCTGAATTACATGATCCGGAGGTCAAACAAAATATATGCACTTTAAATGATAATATAATAACTCTTGTAGGGAAGGAAGCTGCGTTGGATAAGAATAAATATGTTGGTGGTAGTGAAGTAAATAATGTGGATGAAATTACACATGTATTCAAGAAACCAACTGTAGATCAACATTTAACCATTTTAAATGTAAATAAAAAAACTAAAGTGAAAGAACCAAAATTAGATAGGAATACAAACGATGATTGTCACAAAAATAAACATTCTATATTAAAAAGACAGTTGAAAAACAAATCATTTTTAAAGAAAAATCAGATACATTCCAAGGTGGCTGGAATTAAAACCCCAAAAAATGTTTCAAAAGCAAAAAAGCTGTCGGTGAACAGAAGTAAAGCCAATGAAAATAAAAATAAATCTAAAAGAGCGACTAAATCTGCAGATACAATTATAGCAAATGCAACTACAGACAATGAAAATGAGAATATCCAAAATGAGCAAGCGTCCGAAAATGATACACCTGCTGTATCCATAGATACTGGTTCAAATATAAACGAATTTAACACAAATAAAAACATTTTAGACACAAACGAACCTAAAATAGCAGATGAAGCAAACAATGAAACTACTTTAGATAGAACCGAGAATATTTCCAATGAAGAAGTGTCTAAAGTTACACCCGATCCGTCCATAGAAAACGTTTTAAACGTAAACAAGTCTGATACAAATGAAAACTCCTTAAACACATACGTAACGGAAAGAGTTGATTCGAATCTCGAATTGGTTGAATCAATCAATGACGACGCGTTATCGAGAAATGAATCGACGTCAGATTTAAATGAAGTTTCAGATTCTACTGCACCATACTATATTGAGGAATTCGTCTATTTGAAACACAATAATCATATCGCCAAGATAACGTTCAGTTCGTATAACAGCTTGGTCCCAGTGGGTGATGGGACCAGATATTGTTTTGTTTGTTGGAACAATGTGCTGTGTGGCGAATTGAAACAACATGTCGAGAGTAGTAATCATTTGGAAAATATGAGAAGTACTAAATATATGGACCATTATTACGAAAATATGATTCGATGGGTAAGTTATTCAATAAGATTTCTTGATCTTTTTCCAACTAGACTCGCCCCGGCTTAGCACTGTTAGCTGAGCATATAAGCCTACATATTAATGAAAATTTTCTATTTTCGTTGACTGCCTCGGTGACGCAGTTGTAATTGCGCATGCGTTACTACTGCTATGTTGAGGTCTCGGGTTTTTCTACCTAGAAATTCCTCAGTATTAACCCGGAATGGAATCCGTGTCCGCTGTGGCGATAGGATCGCCCCCTATCACATTATGGGACCGTAATTCGGTGAAAATTGGGTTACACTTCTGCCTACCCCTTCGGGGATAACAGGCGTGAGTGTTTGTGTGTGTTTTGTAGCCTACCCACTGAGCATTTTATCACCCATTTTTTCGACATCTTCGACCATACATCGAACACAAGAAATATTTTATCCTTTTTATTTAGCCGAAACTATAAGGTTTATCAAAAAATTACTAGGAATGAATATTGTATATATTGATCGTAATACCTAACGATCAGCGTCAAAAACCTTGAAAAAAAAACGAAATTATTTTCTAAGTCACTAAAATTGCCTTATCGACCCACCGTGCGGCGGTCTCTTTTTAAACGACTTCAAAAAAGGAGGAGGTTAACAATTCGTCGGAATCTTTTTTTTATGTATGTTACCTGATTACTCGAAGACGCCTGGACCGATTCGAGAAATTCTTTTTTTGTTTAAAAGGGTATACTTCCCAGGTGGTCCCATTGGCACCATGTCAGGATCTGATGATGGGATCTCAGAAAAATCAAGGGCAACCCTAATATTTTATAGTGTCGGATAATTTGTTTTTTATTGAAGTCGGTGTACTTTTTATGAATAAAAAACTTTTTATTGCAATGCGAACCTTCACCCTGCTCAATCTACAAACATAATAATCTACCCATGGTTACTTTTCTAAAATACTTTCGATATACCTTCGGTATTACTAATAAATGGGAGCTACCAACAGTATATTATAAAACAATTTATTTTTCAGAAAAATTCAAGCCATCATTGCAGCTTGTGCAATGTTATTATAACTGGCAGTGTGGAGACCCATCTGAATTGGCAGCACCATTTAACAGCATTACGGAAAAATAAAAAGTCCGCCAGACAACTAGTGAAAGATCGTAAAAAACACAAATGCAAGCAATTCAAAACTTACACCACGAATAAAATTTACTCCTGCACAAATCCGGTGACGTTTAAAACTGTACCTTGTGACAATTTGTTTTAGGTTCATTTTAGCTTCGCGAAAATGGCGGGATGATTTTGCGTTCTATAAAGATCCAACCGACGTTTTCATACTTTAGTGTAAAGGCAGTTTAATTTTTTTCCCCTTTTTCCTTTGTAATGGGAAGGCAAAGGGTTAAAGGCAGTTTAAAGTTTGACAGCTAATTTAAAAATAGTACTATGCAATGACTAATTTTAATTTATTTACTCTATAAAAGAGAAGGCAAAGGTTCTCCACCATGCAGCCATGTCTGTCGTTATTTTTTCCAAATCTGGGCTAGAATTAAAGTCTTCTTCTTCTCTGGTTTTAACTTATACAAAAGGCCGAAGCCATGTCTGCAGTCTTCATCCATTCGTAAGGGGGAAGCCATGTCCGATATTTTTCTCATTCTAAAGGTCGGAGCCATGTCTGAAATAAACACAATTCAAAAGGCCGAAGCCATGTCTGTAATAGTCACAATTTAAAGGCCGAAGCCATGTATGTAATAGTCACAATTTAAAGGCCTAAGCCATGTCTAAAATATTTTTTTTCACTTATTAATCACAATAAAACATCACATCACATTCCCGCCATTTTTTTTTCATATATGCAATGACTAATTGGGTAATATTTTTTTATTCTTTTTCCCTTATAATGGGAAGGCAAAGGTTTCTAGCTCTCACAGCCTCGTCAATCGTGTAAAGATATCATACTTTTTTTCTAATTAGGCCTAAGCCAAGACTTCAGCTCATTCTTTTATTATAGGGATTTTTGTTTTCAGTAAGGCCTAAGCCAAGTCTTCATTATATTCTTTCAATATATGATTTTTTTCCAGCAAGGCCTAAGCCAAGTCTTCATACTATTCCTTCAGTATATTGTTTATTTTTCCAGCAAGGCCTAAGCGAAGTCTTCATTCTATTTTGTTTGTCCAATTTTTACTCATTCATTCTCCGGCCGAAGCCTTTTAATCACAAACAAAACGTCACATCACATTCCCGCTATTCTCCATTTTTACTTGGCATGTAGGTTTCTTAAATGTTTCTATTCTCTTGAAAACTATTTCTACGTAATCAAAATTTCACTGGTTAATATTAAACTCGGTTTACGTTTATAAACGACGGAAAGCTAATTAAGTAATAAAACATGACAAGTTTTGGACATGACATGGCAAGGTTAATGTAGAGTTGCCAACCGTCCTGTTTTCCCAGGACATGTCCTGGTTTATAGAGTGTCCTGGGATGTCCTGGATAGTTTTCAAGTAGCGTCCTGGGTTTTAAAGTACCCTGATAAGGTCCTGTATTTTAAAATTAGCACACCACTTTTGCAATCTCTCTCTCTTTTGCGTCTCAGCTCGCAATGCGTCTTGTTTTTAAATTAAATTGTCCTGGTTTTACTAAAAATCCTAGTATTTTAATTCCGATATTGGTAACCCTAGGTTAATGTCATCAAACTACCTGGATGGATTTTGTCCCATTGATATATATAAGGAGATATCACACAAGATCACGTGACCTGAAGCCAAATTTTTCCCTAAAATGGCGTCGACTCCGCCCACAGCAAGTTGTGATGCATATTTGTTTCGATCTTATTGTCTTTTGTACCACAACAAAAATGACTTAAACACGCACAATTCACTTGAAATCGTAAAACAAATCTCGCACGATACATCAATGACAGTCAAACTACTTAACAAAGTGTTTTCATAAAATGGCGTCATGTCGAAAAATGAGCATCAAGGCGGAGCTTGATGACATATCAAAAATTGACAACCGAAAATTTTAAACAATGGCGTATACTGTACTCTTGTTGACATAAATAAATTGCAACGAGTTTGAATGAGAGAGCAATGTTTCTATTACTGAAGTTCATATTTGCTACTACTATTTGTTTAACTAGAAATTATATAGGCAAATAAGTGCTTATCCCCTTCTATATATCAATGTTTTGTCCACATATCAAACATGATTAAGTAAAAATATACTTAAGATTATGGCTGTGTATTTAACGCGATTTCATCATAAATGTTGGTTGGATCTTTTCTGCTTAACAGGGTCCAAATTTGTCTTAAAATCTATGACATCTTTTTTTAAGTTTTTCAGTTGTGTAATTTTTTATTATGATGGGTATATTTACTGACTTTGTTGATTTTTATAAAAAAAATATTTTTGTATTGTATCTTTTTTTTTTAAGATTTAAGTAAAGGAAAGTGATAGATAGGTTATCTGCAAAATATGTATAAAACGTTTTGCGAAATTTGAAAGTTAGCAATGTCTGTATTGTGATAATTTTTATATTGTAGTTTCTAGAAATACACAAACTAATGTACATATAATTATATCCTATTCTTCCCAATGGCAGAACATGGCAGCCATAAATTACTTAAAAGCCCTTTAATTTAAATATAAATTCATTCTTACACCGTTTTTAGCGGTCGTTTCTTAAAAACTTTTCTGTACTATTTCCGCCTACGGTCTAAACTGATTTTTAAATTGTTTTAAACTTTAGCAAAAACCGCGTAAAATGTACAAAAATTATGTAATGACTGAAACCAATTTATATTTTTTTAATATTTTTGACGAAGTAAGTTAGATCGTAAGTTTTATTTATAGTTCGTTATACGAGAGACCACTGAGTCTTTTAATTTTTGTATACTGAATATTTTTTAAGTGTCAGTGTGCTGTGGGCAGGTGTGTCTAAAAGTGAAGTACAGTAAGGCATCGATTATCATTTTTTTTTTCGAAACGTTCCGACTGCGGCATTTATTTCGAAGCACATTTTGTATAAATTAATCTATTTTTATTTATTGTAAGCATTTATCAATATTAAAAACCTGTTACCTGATCATTTAAAATATTTCAAAGTTCTCGCAATTTTTTTTTCTTAAACCGAAATGTCAACTACATCCTTCCGTTCCAAATAGACGTTCACACAGCTTGATACAATCTAGTTACTGAGAAACAGTTCGGAATGGCCGGAGGTCGAATAAGCTGAGGTCCGAACTATCGAGGCTCTGTTGTCAAACATTAGTATTCTATGTTATATACACAGAGAACTGGACTGAGCAATACCCTCACAAAATTGACTTGTAGAAAGAGACAAAGCGACTGTGCGGCCAATACCTCTTGCAAGTCTGTGACGCAGACCAATCAAAATTCTAGAAAAATAACTGCTGGTCGCTCGTTCGCTTTATCTCTCTCACATTTTTCTGGCCATATTCACTTAATAGCTGGATAGAGACGGTCGGTCCATTCTCTGTGTCTATGGTTATGTATAATAAGTATGTCATGTGTCACTTAATATGTAATTTGCCTTTTAGGTTTATGCAATCTATGATATTTCAAACTTAGATATATATTTTTTTAAAGCATAGTCCGACAAACGAGCACAGGCTCGTTACCATCAGGTGACCCACAGGGGTCACCTGATGTTAAGTGATCTCCACCCATGAACATCCACAATACCGAAAGTGTTATGTATGCGCTGTCGGCCTTAAAGGACAGGAATAGGGATTAGGGAAGGGAAGGGGGAATCTGGGCCTCCGGATATCTCACTTACCATACGAAACGCGACAGTAAACTGTCACTTTACGTTGGTTTTCTGTGAGACATTGGTACTACCCCGGTCGAGCCGGCCCATTCATGCTGTAGACAAATATGTATACAGCGTGGCTCTACCACTATAAATATATATTGATTATAAAATCAAACACCCGTACGTAAGAACAAAAAGGAGTTCTCAGATGTACGGGATTGGTCAGTTAATTTTCGCGCCAAAAAAGAATCGATGACGTTTACAGAAATCTACGTAGAATAGTATTACATATACAATATAATAAGTTTACAAATCTAATTTGAATGGTGTAAGATTCAAGGCCATTTGTTTCTAGTAATGAGCGTCAATTCGAGCAAATAATAAAAAGTAAAGTTTTGGAAAAAAATAACGACAGACAAGGCTGCATGGTGAAGAACCGTTACCTTCTCTTTTCTATAAAAAAGAGAGAATGAAACAAAAAAAGTAAAGGAAAACTGCGATAAATGCGGAAAATAGTTTTATTCAATTGCAGAGCCGCTGCCTACCGTTCTCTCTATTAGCTCTGCCCTCTATTAAGCTAGGTACGGGCCTCCTGTTATGAGAGTTAGGTCTTAGTACACTACGTTAATTACGTATTTTTTTAAATTTAGTGTACAAAGGATTGGTACCATTGTACAGTTATATTTAACGTTCTATATTACTCTAAAAACGTCTCAGGTGCTGTCAAAGGTGCATTATAAGCTGTAAGGGAAATTGGCTTAGTTATTTAAGTATAGGCGTAATTTAACGACAACGTCTGTAAGATTTAAGTTTAAGGCTAATGTAAATCCAAGATACAATTATAAGTATTATGATAACTCATGAACTATTTTTATGATAAGTGAAATTGAGAGACCTTAGCACCGCCCAGGATTAATTTAAAAATATGTGATTTGGGGTTTTCGTAAACTTTTATGCTCTTTGCATCCCTGTCATAAATTTGCCAAAAATAGAATCTAGACTCACTTTATTAGATTTTTTTTTGATGTTCTATTTGACTTTCGTTTTTTTCTTTAAATATTCATAAAATATCAATTTTAAGTCAAGCCAGTTCCTGCGATGGCTGGATTGTGAATGCTCAAATTATGGTTTTATTAGGTCTAATGTAAGTTAGTTATAGATAATAATAATCATTTTCAATCCCCTGACAACAACCAATCGTAAGAAAACCGACAACCATTCGTAACAAAACCGACAACCAATCGTAACAAAACTGACAAGCAATCGTAACAAAACCGACAACCAATCGTAACAAAACTGACAAGCAATCGTAACAAAACCGACAACCAATCGTAACAAAACAGACAACCAATCGTAACAAAACTCACAAGCAATCGTAACAAAACCGACAACCAATCGTAACAAAACTCACAAGCAATCGTAACAAAACCGACAACCAATCGTAACAAAACAGACAACCAATCGTAACAAAACTCACAAGCAATCGTAACAAAACCGACAACCAATCGTAACAAAACTGACAAGCAATCGTAACAAAACCGACAACCAATCGTAACAAAACTGACAAGCAATCGTAACAAAACCGACAACCAATCGTAACAAAACCGACAACCAATCGTAACAAAACAGACAACCAATCGTAACAAAACTCACAAGCAATCGTAACAAAACCGACAACCAATCGTAACAAAACAGACAACCAATCGTAACAAAACTCACAAGCAATCGTAACAAAACCGACAACCAATCGTAACAAAACTGACAAGCAATCGTAACAAAACAGACAATCGTAAGAAATAAAATACAAGCCCTTTATTATTCCCACTAAAAGTTGTTTTTTGAAAAAAAAGATAGCCTATGTCCTTCTCCGGGATATAATCTATCTCCTTGCCAAATTTCATCACAATCCGGTCAGCAGTTCTGTCGTAAAAAGGTAACAAACAAACAAACAGAGTTACTTTCGCATTTATAGTATTAGTATGGCTATGTGTCGGATCGCATTGCATCTATAAGACTATATCGATGTAATGCATTCCGTATGTGATTGTCAAATGTTTTCGATATTTCAGTCAAATGACAACTCGAAAATTCGACAATGCAATTGAAAGTTAATTCCGAATAATAATTATAATGACTAAGCATATTTTTAATAGATAGGAGAAGATATATTTTGTACTAGCTGTTGCTCGCGGCTCCGCCCGCGTGGAGGTCATATTTGAGACAAAAAGTATACACTACAAAATACCAATTTTCATGCATTTAACTTCAAAAATGAAGGATTTTCATAAAAACTTTCTTACCCTATTTAACCCCCTTAGGGGTGGAATTTCCAAAAACTCTGAAATATGTGTTTTTAATTTTTAACTGTAAGGCCAAATACCAAATTTCATGCGTTTAACTGCAAAAATGACAGATTTTCATACAAACTTTCTTCCCCTATTTTACCCCCTTCGGGGTGGAATCACCAAAAATCCTGAAATATATATTTTTTATTTTTGACTAAAAGGCCAAATACTAATTTTCATAAACTTAACTTCAAAAATGACGGATTTTCATACAAACTATCATCCCCTATTTTACCCCCTTAAGGGTGGTATTTCCAAAAACCCTTCCTTAGTGGATGCCTACGTCATAAAAGGTACCTACTGTCAAAATTTCAAGTCTCTAACCCCAGCCGTTTTGGCTGTGCGTTGATCGATCAGTCAGTCAGCTTCTTCTTTTATATATACAGATTTAAATTAAGCGCCCTGCGATCTCGGTTTGTGATTGTTTCGAATATGTTATATGTAAAGTATTTTTATAAGATAAGCTGAGAATTAAACTGAAGAATGAAACTATGTGATGGAATTGATTTTTGACACCCTCCGTGGCGCATTTGGCGAGTAGCCGGCTGTGAAACGAGAGGCCGTGGGTTCGATTCCCACACTGGGACAAATGTTTGTGTGACAGACATTAGTGTCCGGGGTCTGGGTGTTGTGAGACCGTGCGTCTATCTAGGTCCCTGATACCCACAACATAAGACTCGTATCTTAGTGTTGGGTCGGGGCTATGTGTGTCACTGTTGGCTGTTATTTATTTATTTTAAACACAGATATTTAATCATTTTATATTTTATATCTGTATATATAAAAGAAGAAACTGACTGACTGACTGACTGATCGATCAACGCACAGCCTAAACGGCTGGGGTTAGAGACTTGAAATTTTGACAGTAGGTACCTTTTATCACGTAGGCATCCACTAAGGAAGGGTTTTTGGAAATACCACCCCTAAGGGGGTAAAATAGGGGATGAAAGTTTGTATGAAAATCCGTCATTTTTGAAGATAAATTCATGAAAATTAGGATTTGGAATTTTAGTTAAAAATAAAAAATATATGTTTCAGGATTTTTGGAAATTCCGCCCCTAAGGGGGTAAAATAAGGAATGAAAGTTTGTATGAAAATCCGTCATTTTTAAGTTTAAGTTTAACACATGAATATTGGTATTTTGTTTTGTATACTTTTTCTCCCAAACATGACCTCCACGCGGGCGGAGCCGCGAACAACATCTAGTTGATTCATATAAAACAAAAATGCTGCCTATGTCAAATAAAAACGGCTAAGGCAAAAGCTAAAGTATTTGACCAGTACAAACATATGAAAGAAAAACGATATAAATCAATAATTACCGATATTACTTTCTTGAAATATATGTAAAAGAAAGCGTTTAAAAAAAGAACTGTAAATTTATTATCAAAAATTCTGATAATGCTAATTTTAGGTTATAATAAGTAAGGTTAGGTTAGGTTTTAAATAATATTGTTATAAATCTACATACTTGAATAAAAGAATTAGATCAGATCATTTATATAATTTTTTGATTTGTTATAATTTGATTAATATTTTTTTTGTAATATATAAATTTTTCAAAATTGCCTATGCATTTTATTTATAAGCTATCGGCTCCTTACTGTCTATGGTGGATTTAAAATTCGTCGTTTCTATAAAGCCACAGTGAATGGTGTGACAGAAATAATGTTTACTACACACATATACACTCACGCCTGTAACCCCGAAGGGGTAGGCAGAGGTGTAACCAGTACATCCACTTTCGCCGAGTCCCATAATGTGATAGGGGGCGAGCCTATCGCCATACCGGGCACAAGTTCCAGACTCCGGGCTAATACTGAGAATTTCTAGATAGAAAAACCCAATATCACTTTACCCGACCCGGGGATCGAACCCGAGACCTCAGCACAGTAGTCGTAACGCATGCACTATTACAACTGCGCCACCGAGGCAGTCATGAAGATCCCAGATTCTCTGTTATTTGGGTACTGGTGGATACAGGAATTGAGAAAATTCTTTATTCCTGTGTATACCGGTCGCACAGCGGAGATCAGGAGACTACTAGGCTCACAGAATACCTTAGTGAGGCGGCGGATGCGGCACAAAGGCGGTACCCTTGTGCCCAATTAGTACTACTGGGGGATTTTAATGCCCACCACCAAGAGTGGCTTTTCCCATACCAGTGTACCGACCATGCTGGGAGAGAAACGCGGAAGCTAGCGCTGACGCTAAATCTCACTCAGTTGGTCCAGGTGGCAACAAGGGTCCCGGATGTTGACACGCACACAGCCAATTGCTTGGACCTTCTGTTGACAACTGATCCAGACTGCTACTCAGTGTCGGTTTCATCACCCTTGGGTAGCTCCGACCATTGTCTGGTGAAATCTGTATCTGCCTACTCACCGCCCGATCCCAGCCCTAGAGGCACCCGGCGAGTGTGGCGATACAAGTCAGCAGATTGGGATGAGATGCGAGCTTTCTTTGCATCTTATCCTTGGCGCCCCACTTGCTTCTCTTCTGAAGACCCTTCTGCTTGCGCGGATGCTGTGACGGATGTGCTGCGTCAAGGTATGGAGTACTACATTCCATTCTCCGACGTAGCAATGTCAGGCGGAACTCGCCCATGGTTCGGGGCTGAGTGCGGACGCGCTGAAGCGCGGAAGCATGCGGCATACCTGGCATGGGTTGATGCTCGAAACCGCAAAGCAAAGGACATGCGCTTAAAGAAGAGAGCATTTAACAAGGCTGCCAAATCCAGCAAGAAGGTTCTACGGCAAGCTAGATTTGACCACATAAGCCAAATCGGGAAGAAATTAGCTTCATACCCAGCGGGTAGTAAAGCGTTTTGGTCCCTGGCAAAATCAGTTGAATCGAACTTCCGTCGCCCCTCACTTCCTCCACTGCTGAGACCCGACGGGTCTTTGGCTCACTCTGCTGAAGAGAAAGCAAACTTGTTTGCTTCTCTCTTTGCTGAATCTTCACGTTTAGATACTGCTGGCGAAGTCCCTCCTAGTCTACCAGTTTGCGAGACACATATGTCAGAAATTCGCATTCGTCAGACTGAGGTAAGAAGAACGCTGCGTAATCTGGACGTGAATAAAGCCAATGGCCCAGATGGGATTCCAGCAATTGTACTGAAAACTTGTGCACCTGAGCTTTCTCCTATTTTGACTCGCCTGTTTCGTCTCTCTCTGGTCACTGGGCAAGTGCCTAAAGCCTGGAAGCAAGCTAACGTGCAACCCGTGCCCAAAAAAGGTAGTCGTGCTGAGCCTGCCAACTATAGGCCCATCTCGGTTACGTCCATACTTTGCAAAAGTATGGAACGTGTACTGAATGGCAGGCTCATGGCATACCTAGAAGCGAATGACCTCCTAAGTGACCGACAATATGGATTTCGCCGAAACCGGTCAACTGGAGACCTTCTAGCGTATGCCACTCACATCTGGAGCGAGGCTGTCGAGAGGCATGGGGAAGCGCTTGCCGTTTCACTCGACATCTCGAAGGCCTTCGACAGAGTGTGGCACGATAGCCTCTTAAGCAAGCTTCCTTCATATGGCTTGCCCACTGGGTTATGTGCATGGATATCGGACTTCTTGAGGGAACGATTGATTCGAGTGGTCATTGATGGCTGCTCCTCCGATCTATTGGCTATCAATGCCGGGGTACCTCAGGGGTCGGTACTTTCTGCGACTCTATTCCTGCTGCATATCAATGATCTGCTTAAGCCTGGTACTTTTGGGTACGCAGACGACAGCACAGTGGTAGAAAGTTATATATCTAATGCACGAACCAGTGGAGTCCAAGTCCAGTCCCTCAGGGAGGCCTTGGTAGAACGCTTGAACTTGTCCTTACAGGCAGTCTCCGATTGGGGCGATGCCAATCTGGTCAAGTTTAATGCCACTAAAACCCAGGCTTGTCTATTCTCTGCTAAACGGAGTCCCTTCCAACTGACTCCTACTTTCAGAAATGTGTCCGTACCGATAACTGACCACCTAGAGATTCTGGGCGTAACTTTGTCTCCAACTCTCAGTTTTGGCTCCTACATTGAGCATAAAGCTCAATTGGCTGCCAAAAAGCTGGCTATCCTTGCGAAGGTGAGACGGTACTTTACGCCGGGACAGCTGCTCGATCTGTATCAAGCGCAAGTCCGGTCGTGCATGGAGTACTGCTCTCATCTTTGGGATGGATCGGCCAAGTACCAGCTTGAGGCGTTGGAGGCAATCGAGAGACGCGCCAAGAGGCTTATAGGCAACGAATCCATAGTCGAGGCAAGGCTGCAAAGCCTTGATCATCGACGTAAAGTTGCCAGTTTATCGGTTTTTTACCGGATACATTTCGGCGAGTGTGCCTTGGAATTACACAATTTAATTCCCCCAACCCCTTTCTATCATCGGACGACAAGAGACTCGGCGAAGCGTCATCGATACATGGTTGATATTCCACCAGTGCGCACGAAGCGTTTTGCTAGTACATTTATCATGCGCACCGCTAGAGAGTGGAACTCTTTGCCGGAGTCTATATTTCCCGAAAGTTATAATCTGGGTATCTTTAAGTCAAGAGTGAATAGGTATCTTCTAGGCAAGCGTGCTCCACCGTAGACCACATCATCACTTACCATCAGGCGAGATAGTGGTCAAACGCAAGCCTATTTATAGTAAAAAAAAAAAAAAAAAAAAAAAAAAATCATAATGTTTACTCTCTTGAGGAATTTTGCGTTTGTACCATAATAATCTCAATCAGACTGCCTCAGTGGCGTAGCTATAATTGCGAACGCAGTACGACTGCTGTGTTAAGGTCTCGAGTTCAATCCTCGGATGGGGTAGTTTTTTTATTCTGGCACAGCAAAATAACCACTTTTTATTTGATGGAAAGCGCAGTGCAGTCCAATTAGAGTAGCGAGAGACAATGTATCCCCCGCTACTCAACACAATCATGCCGGACTGCTTCTTGACACTACGCTATGGCCAAGAAGGTGAAGTAGCGGTCGAGGGTCTAGTGTCAGAGTACTCAGAAGTCCGCAAAACGAACGTCGTACCCCAACTCTAGACACCCAACATAAACCGGATGTACATTGGCTGATCCCGGAACGCGACACACTTGCGTGTGCCACTATGGCGGGTTTTACAAAATTGAAATTGGGTTTTTCTACCAGAAAATACTCAATATTAGCAAAAAAAAAACATTATTCCTCAGAGTGTGGAATAATGTTTGATATGGTGATAGGCTCACCCACTATCACATTATGGGACAATAATAAACTCGTCGAAATGTGGCTGTACTGGTTACACCTCTGCCTACATGTTCGGGGATAACATACGTGACGGGTAGATGGCTGTAAATGAGAGTGGGTTCGATTCCCGCACCGAGATAAATGTTTGTGTGACAGACAGATATTGGTTTTGGTTCTGGCTGTTGACGGACCGTAGTCCCTCATAGTTCTTGATACTGACGAAACAGGTTTTACCTAGTGTAGAGTCAGAACTATGTGTGTCTGTTTGGTGTTAATTTTCAATTAAGTGCCAAAAAAAAAAATATTGTATATCTAAGTTTGTAAAAATAACATAAATTACTGTTATAAAAAATTTACGGTCTTATTCATAATGAGTTCGTTGATCCGTTCTTTATAAGGCCGCTAATATGAGCTTGTTAAAAAATGTTGAGCGTTTTATCTCTATTGAGCCATTATGAATATCATTTTAACAAGCTTCTATTAACAGCCTTATAAAGCTCCGATAACTCATTATGACTAAGACCGTTATTATCTAATAATCTTTATCTATTTCTTGTATTATAGCTCTGTATACGACCCCCGCTTTTCTCACGAATTTCTCCATGTAGCCTTGAAAAGTCTTTGAAGATAACAAATCTTTGAATGTCCTCACTATAGCCTTAGAATCAATTTCGAAGACTACTGATGGCTTACTGTTTCTGAAGTTGATGACTTTTGATTCTGAAATATATAATTAAAAGTTTTTAATTCATAAAAGTAAACCGATTTCAATAAAAAACAAATTATGTTATAAGATTTGAAGGTTGCCCTCGATTTTTCTGAGATCCCCTCATCAGATCCCGACTTAGTGCCAGTGGGACCACCTGGGAAGTATACCCTTTTAAACAAAAAAAGAATTTCTCGAATCGGTCCAGGCGTCTTCGAGTAATCTAGAAACATACAAAAAAAGCGACGAATTGAGAACCTCCTCCTTTTTTTGAATTTAAATTATTACAACACACTGTGCAGTCCATAAGCTGTTGACTGCTGTATTCAGAGTACATTGAATCGTTATCTCATTAGTTAAGATTTGAAGGTCTATCAAGCTAGCAGTGAAAAGTTAGCATAAACATTTGAAACTTATATAGGAATTAGTAGCTGCTCGATTTTGTTGCTCAAACCATTTCCTCAGAAATCGAATCACTGCTATCGTTCACATTAGTTAGCAATAAAATAATGAAGTAATGAGATAATGAGTCAGTTAATGGGCCTACTAGCTTCAACTGCTAGCTTGTCAGACCTAAGATTTGACATCAAAATAAAGTAAAAATGTTGTCTTGTTTGTTGAGTTTTGTGAATTTTACAGTACTAATCACCTACGTGCGCATTTATCCGGTTGAGACAACACATAACCAAAATTCAGGAGTTTGACGTACATATTTTTTAACAGCCTTTGCATTAGCATTTTGACAGCCAGCGTGGCGCAGTAGGCTTCCATGTTTGATTTTTTTTTCTTTACTGCCTGGATTGGCAGACGAGCAGACGGGCCACCTGATGGGAAGTAGTCACCGCCCATAGACTTCTGCAATGCCAGGGCACAGCAAAGCCGCCGCCTGCCGTAATCTCAAAATTATGTTTATTAATTTAACGGCCATTACAAATAAAGTTTGGGATTAATACTGTATGAAGGTCTATTTTATTTAAGAGATACTTACTAACATACTTATCCTGAGAACGAAACATTGGTTTATCTTTTTTAACAAAATTGAGAATAGTTTTTTCTATATTCGCAACAAAATCATTTTCTTGTTTTGTTTCATCATCTCTTTTCGTATTAGTTGCATCTCTTTTCTTGTTATTTGCTCCTCTTTTCTTCATGTCTCCACCTTTTTTCTTAATATCTCCATCTCTTTTCATGATATCTGCATCTCTTTTCTTAATGTCTGCATCTCTTTGCCTAATACCGGCATCTCTTTGCATAATGCTTGCATTTCTTTTCTTATTATCTGCATCTCTTTTCATATTATCAATTTCTCTGTCTTCCTCAGTGTCTTGCTTAGTGTCATGTTTAAGTTCGGTTAACTGTTTAGCCCCTAATTTATTTGCAATTTCGTGGACCTTTTCCGAAGGAATCACTTTGTGAATCAACGCATCCAAGTTTGAGTAATTGTTATTCTGCTTTCTTACTTGTAAGAGAACGTAAGACTGCGTTTCTATGAAGAATAAACCTTAAAAAAATTGAGGATTTGAATACGAGACTGTTCTACATTTACTTCTGAGGTATACATTCGTAATTTATAATATTAACTCTGTATTAAACTTTGTCCCATTGCTGGGCACGGGCCTCCTCTACGAGAGGTATTAGGCCTTAGACCACCACGCTGGCAGTGGGACAATGTTTAATATAGGGGACTAGTATTATTATACACACCGTAAACACGGGACTATAGAGTCCCGGACATTTGGAAGGCATGGTTGGGGCCGAAGCCAACACGCAGAGGCCCGTTAGTCAATTTTAATTTAATGTTGTGATGTGACACCAGCCGACGGTTGTTACTGTTTACAAGTGCACTCAAGTACTACCCCCGGTTGGTGTAAGACTATTGTATGGATGGATAAAAAGTTAGGTTGCTTTTTTTTTTTATCCTGGCACGGCAAAGTGACCGCACTGTACCTGATGGTAAGCGCAGTGCGGTCCAAATAGAGTACTGAGACGATCTATCCCCACTACTCAACACACTCATGCCGGCCTGCTTCTTCACACTACGCCATGGGCAAGAAGGTGAAGAAGGGGTCGAGGGTCTAGTGTAATGTAACAGAGTAGGTACTAATAAGGCCGCAGACTAGCCATTGTACCCCAACTCCAGACCCCCGACAAAAACCGGATGTACACTGGCTGATCCCGGAACGCGACACACTTGCGTGTGCCACTATGGCGGGTTTTTCGCCCTGTGTACGGTGGTCGCTATCCGGGCGGATATGAATATCCTACCACCAGCTTTATTGAGGTGAGGTGTTAATGGATTGGGTAATTGAATCTATGGAAAGGACTATAGCACCTGCCTGACCAATGTTAAGTATTATTATTATAAATCTTAATTTACATATATTCTTACCAAATATTATTAATTTATGCATATTTACACAACACTTGCCAGTTTTATGTGAAATAATATCAAGAAAATCAATTATTTTTTATTACATTGTAATGCGTTGATTAGATTGCAAAACAATTTGCAATATTTTTGCGGCTCGCGTACCAATAAATGAAGGTTTGGCCTCTTTGGCGCAGCAGCGAGTAGCCTGTGAAACGAGAGGCCGTGGGTTCGATTCCCGCACCGAAACTATTGTTTTTATGAGCCATAAGTATTTGTTTTGGGTTTCCTTATTCAGTTCTAAACAGCAGGCCAGCATGATTGTGTTGAATAGCGAGGGATAGATTGTTTCTCGCTACTTGATACTTTAACTGGACGGCACTACACTTACCATCAGTGCAGTGTGGTCACTTTGCCGTGCCAGGATAAAAAAAGAGGAGTTTTCAAAATGAAACATCACAATAATTTAAAAAATATATATTATTTTAAATATAAATCAGTACAATACTTACAACAAGTTGGATTTAAGTGATTTTTATACATAATACCATTTGTTGCAAAAATTATCTGTGGTACGTCATCAGTTTAAATACAGATAAAAAAAGAAAATCGTCTTAATTTAATTTATCGAAAATAATTATCTATATACATAATTTATATTTCAATTAATAAAATGTATAATTTAATTTAAACAATAAATTAAAACTTAAAATTTTTTTTTGTTTTATAAATATTTTTTTTCTACTCAATTGATGCAATGACATCACAGTATTTTTGCAATCAAATGAAATGACTCCGAAAAAAAAACAAAACGTCAAAGAATAATTAACTAACACAGGAATGAAGAGAAATCACAATTAAAGCACCGAAATTTAAACTTAAGTACCTACTAATATTTACAGTTCAGTGGCAAACGGGCGTTTTGACGCCGTATTTAGCGGCGAAACGCTCGCTCGTCACCTTGGTTTTAAGAGAGACTGTGATAAAATTGTAATATCCTTATTACCAATTTTATGGTCGTCAATTTTTTTTTAATAACAGTATTTTTTTTTACTATAAATAGTCCTGCGTTTGACCACTATCTCGCCCGATGGTAAGTGATGATGTGGTCTACAGTGGAGCACGCTTGCCTAGAAGATACCTATTCACTCTTGACTTGAAGATGGCCAGGTTATAATTTTCGGGAAATATAGAATCCGGCAAAGAGTTTCACTCTCTAGCGGTGCGCATGATACATGTACTAGCAAAACGCTTCGTGCGCACTGGGAATATTAACCATGTATCGAAGACGCTGCACCGTGTCTCGTCCAATAATAATCGATTTGGAAGGAACCCGGTAATGGAAATTTGTTAGGCAAGGTATTGTTTGGTCTTCACAATCATAATTACTGTAAGTCGATCTTAGGATAAAGACATATGGGAACAAATCCTATGAATCCTTTTTATAAATGGAATGTGTATTTCTTAAATTTTTCAGTTGACGTATTGTAAAATATTTTACTAGAGTTTTTGCTCATTCTTCAGGGAATTAAATGTGTGTTCTACAAGTGATTTATTATTTATATTTTCCCCACTAACATATGTTAAAAATGTAAAAGTAATTAAATACGTGTGTGTAGTTCCTCGTAGTTGGTACCCACGATACAGGTTTGACCACACTAATTAATCTTTCAATAATAGTACAATTTTATCACAATCAAAATTATAGACACAAAAATAAATTAAGTTATGGCATATTACAGTACATTAAAGTGGAAAATTAAGTTATATGTATCTAACATTGACTAAAATACAGAGACACTCGCCTATAATCCCCGAAGAGGTAGGCAGAGATGTAATAAGTACAACTACGTTTCTATTGCCGTCCCATGATGTGATAGGGGCGAGCCTATCGCCATATCGGGTACAATTCTAGAATCCGGACTAGATACTTCGTGATAATTGTACTTTTAATCCATAAGATTAATACATAGACCCTGATTCAGTCAAATAACTTTCAAATCTAGTCACTGTTAGATACATGTCTTATAGTTACAGTTAAAGCATATTTACAGTTGGTCCAGTATTGTTTCTGACTCAGGAATATCCGAGACCTTGGCGAAACGGGCGGCTTTTTAAACGTCGGTACATTTTGTCTTCACGTCACTTGAAATTAGTGTAGCTAAATGACAACCATCGCAAATGCTTGAGGCTGATTTTTCACTATATGTATGGTGATTGCTATACACTCGAGTTACAAATATAAATAAATTAGATATGTATTTTGTCTTAAGAGTTCAACGTATTGCAGGGTACGGGCCACCTTTACTAACCAGAGGGGTTAGGCCTTACTCCATCACACTAGCCTAATGCGTGGTGGTGTCCTCACGATGTTTTTCTTCACCGTTTTAGTAAGCAATAATTAACAATGAATAAACAAGTAACTTTGAAAAGTCAGAAGTGTATGGCATTCGACTTTCGTCTCGGCAGTCTGTCGTTATAATATAATCACCAAAATTTCCCTCAACACATTTCAAATGATTCGAAAACTAACACTGGGATGTATTTATTTATCAGTAGCATAAAGTTGAAATGCAGTGTAGTGTTAATTCAGTTGTGCTGTTAAATTGTTCAATATATTATGTACACAGTTTTCCAAAAACTTGACCGTAAGATTCGGCGTTTAAAAAACCGCTCGTCTACGCCGTCATAACAATCCAAGTTAGAAAATAACTTACCATAGACTATTTCAAAAGCTCTGGACGTTCGCCTCTGAGGCTTGCAGTCGATAGATACCAGTATTTATAGTAAATTATCAAGATATCTGAAAGTTAGTTAGTAGAAAGTTAGCACTTGTAGTGCGTGAAAAACTGACATTTTAGTTTTTTTTATTTAACCAGACTCGAATGTGCTGATAAGATGTGAAACATGTAGAAAATAACACAGATTTTGTAATGCAATTACCCAAGTACATGAGAAATTATGGTTTACAATATTTTATACTTTAAATGTCATATGCACTTTTATTACACTGATTTTCACCGACCTATGGTTAACTTTAGTTAACAACTAATAAATGTTGTATTTACAAGGTGTTGCAGAAAGATAGCATACACCATCACGTAAAGAGAAACGAAAAAACCTTTTTTTTCTATAGAGATTAGCTAAAATTAGCATATGTTGGTGAAAATGGACATTTAACAACACTATTTACCGATAAAGCAACATATATGCCTATACACTCACGCCTGTAATTCCCGAAGGGGTAGGCAGAGGCAACCATTACACCCACTTTTTGCCAAACTTCGGTCCCATAATATGATAGGGTGCGAGCCTATCGCCATACCAGGCACAAATTCCAGACTACGGGCTAATACTGAGTATTTCTAAATAGAAAAACCCAATATCGCTTTACCGGACCGATTTTGAACCAGAGACCTCTGCACAACAGTCGCAACGCATGCGCAATTACAACTGCGCCACCGAGGCAGTCAAAAAAGTCGAAGATGAAGCAACGTCAGTATAATCGGGTATTGAGCGTTAGGGGTCAACTAAAGTTAGGCATATGTTGGTGAAAATGGGCATTACAACACTGTTATCTATCGACCGTAACCTTAGGCACGTGTTAGCTTTTTAAGTTAGACCGCATACGTTTTTACAAACTTTTCAATGTACATACGACTCGCAACTGATCAATATGTATAGTTCAACTCATTTGTGCACTTTTGCGTAACTTGTATACATCGACAGCCTCCGTGGCGCAGTTGGCGAGTAGCCAGCTGTGAAACGAGAGGCCGTGGGTTCGATTCCCACACCGGGACAAATGTTTGTGTGATATTTGTGTCCAGGGTCTGGGTGTTGTGAGACCGTGCGCGTCTCTCGTAGTTGATACCCACAACACAAGACTCTTATCTTAGTGTGGGGTAGGGGCTATGACTGTAGGGTGTTAGAAAAAAAAGTCACAAGAATAGCACAAAACCTTAGACACCTCAATCTGTATATATAAACACAAAAAAAAATATACCTATGTCCGTTATAGACTTTGGAACCACTCAAACGATTTCAATGTTTATACAAGATTAGTTTTTGTATACCATAAAGCCGAAACACCCAAATTAGATTTTGGTATAAAAGATCAGATAAATATATGACATAATAATAATAAGGAAAACTCACGCGGTGACATGCAAAAATAATTTATCCCGTTTCTTCAACGATGTATGGGTGCATGTGCGCGCCGCGCGCTACTCTTTGTTCAAAATGTCCACCCCTTTCCCTAATACACAAGCGGGCCCGTTTACGCATATTGCGCCGCATTTTTATTAAGTAATAAACAAGGTAATCAGGTTGACGAAAATTTTTATTTGTTTTTGGGATACCAATATAACACGTTAATAATTAATGCAATAGATTGTGCTACTGATTCTCAATAAACTACTTTCGGATTTGTAGTATACTAAAAAAAATATTGTATATATGTATGTGTCCAACTTAAAAGATAGGATAGTTTTAGGTATAGGTGGCGCTGTTGTCAAGATCTGAATTTATTCTTTCAACGAAAATTCGGTCCATTTAAGGCAGTTTATGGCAGGACAAGGTCTGCCCGGGACATAAAGACAACAGTAATACATACACTGACAATATACTGTGATTTACTTAAGTATTTGAAGCTGTATTTAAACCTTTATAAAGTTAATTTTATTTAACGAATTTACTGTTGCATTTAATAGAGACCTTATCAGCTGGATTTATGGTTCAATTCCGTTTGTTTTGACTGTTTACTTAGTACTAATTGTATTTAGGAAAAATACCTATTTTAAAATCGTTGAGTGGCATTTTCTTAACAAACTTTCATGGTGTGTTATTATATTACATTTGTGTGTAATGAGACACGCATCAATGCCTTGAACGTCATTACAAGCCCAGTAAGTTGTAATAAGACTATTTATGGGACTAGGCAGCATGGTCGATTGACTATAGCCTGTCCTTTGGACGAATAAAAAAAAAGACTCGTTTATGGAGGGTAGAGTAAAGCAGAACCGTCTCTGTGTGAAGTGTCCGTCAAAATTAATTAAATTAGGGTGGCACTACAATAGCACCAGGTTAAATTTTAAAGCGCCAAAAGTTATTAGAGTACTATCGAGAAATAAACAAGGAAGAAACACTTCCTTGTTAATTTTTTTAACTCTTACTTAAATCCATACACTAGCGCAATTGTGGGGAGTTTTTGAACTTTTATTTACAGCTTGCATCTGGATACTCTCTGTGAGCCATATGAGACGGTTCTCCTTATCTCTCCCCTCCATAATTCTGGTCAACTAAAGTTAGCAAACTCGCAATTAAACTGAAGTATATAGTTGATATGTCAGTCAACCAGTGGAGCAACAAGTTGACAGATTTGTATACTTACACAAACAAGTCGTTTTGTTATAAATAGGAAAAGATTTTCCTTCACTTTTGGTATTTTTAACATTTTAAAATTGATTTTGTCAACGGCAAGAATATATTAAAATAACTCTGTCATAAATTACGAGAATTTTCTTATCGTAGTTTTCGGTAAATTTTACTTAATTACCTACTTATTTAATCATTTTGTCTTTTTATGGGGATTCTATTAAAATGTTCAACCGATTTCATTAATTGTGAAATGTTGATAAGGTCTAAATCTCCATATTTTGAGGAAGTTACTCTTTTAAATATCCACCACAATCGGACCCTTTACAATACCGAATTAAAACAATAATATTCAAAGTTCAGTGTTAGCGCGTCCTTTCAAATATTTTTGCCGTTGACAATCACTTTCAACATTTAAGTTAATATAGTCAACAAAATGGCGACCGTCGTCAAAATGGCCGCCGGCGCGAGAGACGCGACCCCGCACTTTAATATGTCATTCGGGTATAAATTCGGTGGTAAAGGTTCTTCACCCAGCTTACAATATTCTTTTCTTGCCTGTGAATTAAAAATATAAACATCATAAGGTATAATAGATTAGATATCGGATGCATTGGATATTCAACCTTACATCATTTAAGATACAGTTAATATTTGTATGACAAAAATAATAATATACACATTTTTTTTACGATTGTGTCATTTTTTTTACCACATTCCAGAACAAGCAATTGGGTCACCTGATTAAATGCTGGTGGTAGGATATTCATTTCCACCACCACCGTACACAGGGTGTAAAACCCGCCATACGCACGCAAGTGTGTCGGGTTCCGAATTCCAGTGTACATCCGGTTTTTGTCGGGGTCTAGAGTTGGGGTTCGATATTTGACCGTTTTGCGGCCTTCTGAGTACTCTCGACACTAGACCCTCGACCGCTTCACCTTCTTGCCAATGGCGTAGTGTGAAGAAGCAGGCCAATGATTGTGTTGAGTGGGATCGATTGCTTCTCGCTACTCCATACTCTAATTGGACGGCACTGCGTTTACCATCAGGTGTGGTCACTTTGCCATGTCAGTAAAAAAAACCTCCACAGCCAAGGCGACCTGCTAGCTCGTTTGCGTAAGTACTCACCTTAAACTCCTCCCCACAGACTTCTCTGCAGGGAGGGCAGACCACCCCACCCTTGTGCAGCCAGTCGTGTCTGATGATCCTCACCTGGAGCACCTGGCCCGCGTGGAAACAGGTATACGTGTAGTTACCCACCTGGCGACAAAATAAATATTAAAATACCTTAGTAACCCCTTGAGAACGACTGGACCGACTTCAAAAAAAGGTGGAGGTTCTCCATTCGTCGGAATCTTTTTTCTATGTATGTTCCAGGAGTGGGCGTTGAATTAACGAACCGTTTTTTAAACAGTTTTTCTACTGTTAACCGTTGAGTCAACCGTTTTCTTTTTACCGCAAAACTATTTGAATTTATCATATCGTTGAACCAACGACAGACGCTAACAAAACCGGAAATTAACGTATAAATCTGTGCACGTTTCTACAAACCAGTTAAAAACGTCAACTGGTTTTTCAACCAGTTGACCGTTTATAGGAAACGGTTTCATTTCGTTAACGCAAAAACCGTCAACGACCCACCTCTAGTATGTTCCCCGATTACTCGCAGACGCCTGGACCAATTCGAGAAGTTCTTTTTTTGTTAATAGGTTATACTTCCCAGGTGGTCCCATTGGCACCAAGTCAGGATCTGATGATGGGATCTCAGAAAAATCAAGGGCAACCTTCAAATTTTATAGTGACGCATAATTGTTTTTTTTATTGAAGTCGGTGTACTTTTTATGAATTAAAAAACATTTTTTATTTAACAAATTACCACTATATGAAGTCTTCCGCTCTCACATTTATATTTGTAGCAACCGGAACCCCAGTGTTGCCACTCTCGTATCTGAAATAATCGACATATTTTAACCTCTCCAATATCATAAGGACACCGGCGTTCGGTAAAAAGGTAATAAGTAGTGAGTTAAATACAAGCCAAAATGAACCTTATTTCCTTAATATTACTGCCTAGGTGGCGCAGTTGTAATTGCGCATGCGTTACGACTGCTGCGCTGAAGACTCGGGTTTGATCCCCGGGTCGGGCAAAGTGATATTGGGTTTTTCTATCTAAAAATTCTCAGTATTAGTCCGGAGTCTGAAATCTGTGCCCGGTATAGGCTCGCCCTCTCTGACATTATGTGACCGAAATTCAGCGAAACTGGGCGTACTGGTTTCACATCTGCATACCCCTTCGGGGATTACAGGCGTGAGTGTATGTGTGTGTACAAATACGCTTAATACACGTTAATAAGGGCGAGTATTGTCAGTTTTTGATTGGTTACCGGTGTACGGATGATCCGTGATTGATTTAAACAAATAACCCAACAGTCACACACATAGTCCTGACCACATTAGGTCAAACCTGTGTCGTGGGTATCAACTACGAGGAACTACGTACAGTCAGACCCGAAAAAAAGACATATACATACATATACACTCACGCCTGTAATCCCCGAAGGGGTAGGCAGAAGTGTAACCAGTACACCCACTTTTCGCTTAATTTCGGTCCCATAATGTGATAGGGGGCGAGCCTATCGCCATACCGGGCACATGTTCCAGACTCCGGGCTGATACTGAGAATTTCTATATAGAAAAACCCGATATTACTTTACCCGACCCGGGGATCGAACTCGAGACCTCAGAACAGTAGGCGTACCGCATAAAGGTAAATTCCTGTGTTTAATTTTGTACATTCTTCGATATGCAACCGAATATAATACGCAAAAGAAACACTTGTAAAAACAGAATCAAAATTGCTTGAAAAATGAGGTCACAATATTTATTTTTAATAAAAGGCCAAATACTAATTTTCATATACTTAACTTCACAAATGACGGATTTTCATACAAACTATCATCCCCTATTTTACCCCCTTAGGGGTGGTATTTCCAAAAACCCTTCCTCAGTGGATGCCTACGTCATAAAAGGTACCTACTGTCAAGATTTCAAGTCTCTAACCCCAGCCGTTTAGGCTGTGCGTTGATCGATCAGTCAGTCAGTCAGTTTCTTCTTTTATATATACAGATATTGGTATGAGGTAAAATGGTTGCGTGTTGGGAACATATCACTATCTCCCTCGCACAACGGCACAGTAATGGCTATTGTGAGTTCTGACGTCACGGCTCATATCATGCATCCTTTTACTGTAATTTGACAATGGGGTAGTTGACTCGTTTTTTTTATTAATTTAATCAACAAGTTACATTACCTGAAACATATAATCAAAAGAATATAATGAATCCGAAGAAAAATAAGTAAATTAGACGCCATTCAAATCTGTTGGAAGGGGCAATTGTTAAATGACAGTAAAAGGATGCATGACGTACCGTGACGTCACGGTTCTCAAACTCGCCATTACTGTGCCGTTGTGCGAGGGAGATAGGGATATGTTCCCAATACGCTTTTGCTCATACCTTTGAGTATTTGCTCATACCAATATTCAAAATAAATATTGTGACCTCATTTTTCAAGTAATTTTGATTGTGTTTTCGCTAAAGAGTTTCTTTTGCGTATTATATTCGGTTGCATATGGCGTCTAATTTACTTAAATTTGTCCGGATTCATAAAATGCGTCACTGCGTGATTGTATGGCAGTCAAGGTCAAATCTTAAAGGTCATACCCGTAAGTAAACACACCCTACAGTCCCACACATAGCCCCGACCCCACACTAACATACAAGTCTTGTGTTGTGGGTATCAGGGACTACGAGAGACGTGCGTCTCTCAACACCCAGACCCCGGACACAAACATCTGTCACACAAGTATTTGTCCCGGTGTGGGAATCGAACCCACGGCCTCTCGTTTCACAGCCGGCTACTCGCCTACTGCGCCACGGAGGCTGTCAAAACGTTAAAAGTTTCAAGTCTTAAGTGATATTCGTTATTACCTGTGTACACGACTTCTGTTGCCAAACTTTGTCGCTGTGGTCGAAGCACTTCGAATGCTCTCCATAGTTCTCTAGCGCAAAGTTGACATCAATTTCTGTAAACCAATATGGAGGACATTTTAATATTTGATATGCAATCGAACATTAAAAAATCCTTTTGCGAAAACAGAACTATTTCAAAAATGAGTTGAGTGACATTGACAAACATTCAACCCCTAACCATTTTAGGGATAAAATTTTGAAAATCTCCGATATACGTGTACAAATTACTTCTAACCAGAAGGTATATGAAATTTAGTTTTATACTTTGAAAATTACAGAATTTCATATAACTGTTCATCCCTTATTTTAGCCCCTTAGAGGTGAAATTTTCGAATTATTACTACCGCCCCGCCGGGGGATTGGGACGGTTATGTTGGGTCTTACGACCCAGAATTGAGCTGCCCGGAAAAGTTGGCGACATCCGGACGACTGCTGGGCCGAGTCCCTAACAATTACTTCGGCAATACCAACTTTTATAGTGGTAGAGCCACGCTGTAGACATATTTGTCTACAGCATAAATGGGCCGGCTCGACCGGGGTAGTACCACTGTCTCACAGAAAACCAACGTAAAGTGACAGTTTACTGTCGCGTTTCGTATGGTAAGTTGTCGGAAGCCCAGATTCCCTCTTCCCTTCCCTTATCCCTATTCCTGTCCTTTAAAGCCGACAGCGCATTCATGACACTTTCGGTATTGTGGATGTTCATGGGCGGTGGAGATCACTTAACATCAGTGGGTCACTGGCTCGTTTGTCGGACCCCAACTCTAGACCATGAAAACCGGATGTCCACTGGCTGATCCCGGACACACAATTGCGTGTGCCACTATGTTTACACCCTGTGTACGGTGGTCGCTATCCTACCACCAGCAAACCACTTACTTGGCGTATTCTCCTCGTAGGAACACCGACTGCCTCTGACCACCACACTCTTGTGTCTCCATGTGAACTCTTGGAGGTATGGACAGTAGTCAGCGAGAGAGACTGATCCTCCATAATGGGCGATGTCACCTGGCTTCACGTCTGATAGGCTGTCGAAATGCTGAAAGGGGTTGGATTTCAAAAAGTTTTGTTAAAATAAATGACTAAATAATAATACTAGCCCTGTATTAAACATTAGCCTCCTCCACTAATGAGGTTAGGCCTTAGTCTACCACGCTGGTCTGTGGATTGGTAGACTTCAAACACCTTCGAAATTCTTTTGAGGATTCTCAGATGTTTTCCTTCACCGTTAAAAAAAAGATTAATTGTAATTGTAATGTAATTTGTGATTCACAAATATATGACAGCCAATGTTTGTGTGTTCCACAAATATTCGACAGCCAATGTTTGTGTGTTCCACAAATATTCGACAGCCAATGTTTGTGTGTTCCACAAATATTCGACAGCCAATGTTTGTGTGGTCCACAAATATTCGACAGCCAATGTTTGTGTGATCCACAAATATTCGACAGCCAATGTTTGTGTGATCCACAAATATTCGACAGCCAATGTTTGTGTGATCCACAAATATTCGACAGCCAATGTTTGTGTGATCCACAAATATTCGACAGCCAATGTTTGTGTGGTCCACAAATATTCGACAGCCAATGTTTGTGTGGTCCACAAATATTCGACAGCCAATGTTTGTGTGATCCACAAATATTCGACAGCCAATGTTTGTGTGATCCATAAATATTCGACAGATTAAATAATAGACTTATTTTATTAGTTTGTTTATAAGTATTATAATACTAAATTAATATTACCTGGTACATCCTAGGCAGCATTTTGTCGTGTCTAACCAAATTGCAGAGAACCACAGCTGTCCTTCGTGGAGAGCATTCGGTCCTCAAAGGATTCCCTTTTATTCGTTCGCAAAATGGCGCCGGATTCTTACGCCTGTTGAGATAAAGTTGTTTATAGAGGACTACAGTATGGGGTTCTTCAAGAAGCGAGTAAATAGGGTCGGCAACACGCATGTGATACTCCTGGTATTGCTTCCATAGGCTACGGTAACCGCTTACCATCAGGCGGGCCGTAAGCTTGTTTGCCACCAGCGTGTTATAAAAAAAAAATATAATGCGCCCTAACACTTTTACATGAAAGACAAAACCGCGTAGACCTTTAAATATAAGTTTATGCAATGAACTAATTATCATGGTAGGATTTAATGCTTCATACCATAACCTGGTTTTGTATTTTTTTATACTGGCACGGCAAAGTGACCACACTGCACCTGATGGTATGTGCAGTGCCGTCCAGTTAAAGTATCGAGTAGCGAGAGACAATCTATCCCCTGCTACTCAACACAATCATGCCGGCCTGCTTCTTCACACTACACCATGGGCAAGAAGGTGAAGAAGCGGTCGATGATCTAGTGTTAGAACATCGTACCCCAACTCTAGACCCTGGACAAAAACCGGATGTACATTGGTTGACCCCGGAACGCGACACACTTGCGTGTGCCACTATAGCGGGTTTTACACCCTGTTTACGTTGGTCGGCCGGTAGGACATTCATATCCGCCCGGATATGAATATCCTACCACCAGCTTAACTTAGATAATATTGACTACATTCAAGCAGACAACTCGATCTACCAGACATCGTATAGTTTGAAATTCGATTAATTGTAGGACCATTCAAATCCCCAGATTTGGGGACCTCTCAAGGAGGTCCAAGGACTGCCAACCTTAGTCAGCTATGAGATGGAAATCGTCTTGTATTTAAAACGATCGTTAATCACTCACGGACCATTATACTGGTGTCCAGTAAAAAACTGGCAAAACTCGCCCTTATTGACGTGCGTGTTAAGCGATTTGTAACGTTAATACTATGGAAATAAAGTTGATTTTGGCTTGTACTTTACTCATTACTTATTACATTTTTTCCGAGCACCACCGGTCTTTGTTAGTTTAAATAAGTTATTTACTGTGTCGGTTTCTCTATACGTAGATTAGGCGTTAAATTATTTTTGTAGTTTAACATAATGTAAAACTTACTCTATATCCTCATCGGTAAAGCTTTTAAAATGAAAAGAAGTGTTAATTTCAAATATCAAAAATATTAATTAACAAATCTACTATATTATTCAAACTGTAGTATTATTTTTTACAATACAAAATCAGTATTTAACTAAGTTATAATTCACACATCATATCATTAAATTTGGGAATTATTAAAAACTAGCCATTGCTTGCGGCTCCGCCCGCGTGGAAATTATCTTATTTTTTTTTTAGTGCCTTGATAGGCAGACGAGCAGACGGGCCACCTGATGGTAAGTAGTCACCGCCGCCCATAGACTTCTGCAATGCCAGGGCACAGCAAAGCCGCTGCCTACCGTTAAAGCCGCTTATACTATTTATAAAACCATTTCATCTCTCTTTGCATAATACAGATGTTCGTTCAAACAGGTATAACTTTTGATTGAATGCACCGATTTAAATTAAATACAGCATGAATGGGCCGGCTCGACCGGGGTAGTACCACTGGCTCACAAAAAACCAATGTAAAGTGACAGTTTACTGTCGCGTTTCGTATGTTAAGTATGATATCCGGAGGTCCAGATTCCCGCTTCCCTTCCCTAATCCCTATTCCTGTCCTTTAAGGCCGACAGCGCATACATGACACTTTCGGTATTGTGGATGTTCATGGGCGGTGGAGATCACTTAACATCAGGTGACCCACTGGTTCGTTTGTCGGACTATGCTATATAAAAAAAAGCCAATGAGAGGTGTCAAGGGACACCCGGATGGAACGAAGTTCCTTTCGATTAATTAGTGAAGGAATTGTAATATATTTTTTTTTTAAGTTATAATAATATTTTTTTTATTATTAACAAATAAAATATTAAAATTATTAATAATAATATATAATAATATTAGCAACAACTGCAGCAAGTAAAATTACATATAAACATAATGACAGCTGTTAAAATACATTTAAAAACGTTCCAATATAAAAGTGTCGTGACAACTTTTCGTAAGAATTTTTTCCGTCTAGCCTTTCACAACGCGCGATAAGGAACTTCGTTCCAAAAAGACTAAATGTTACCTCGAGATACACTCTATAATTTTATTGTCGATTCTTTTGCCGTAATTCAGTACTTTGGACGTGATGCCTTGACAGAGAGACAATAGTTCCAAAAACAATTGTTTTGGGTTCTATATCGAATCAACACGTTACAATAAAAATTTTGCAAAAATATTTAATGTACAAAGTGTCTCTTCAGTTTTATCATAGTAAAGATATAATAAACTTACTCTATGGTTGAGTTATCCGTGGGCTCGCTTGCAAAGAAATATTAAAAATGTAATTATGAAATAAATACACTTAACAGTCACACATATTCCTGACCTCACTCTAGGCCAAACCTGTATCGTGGGTATTAAGAACTACTAAAAAACTGTCCTTGACGCTAAGTCTATTTACATAACCCTAATTTAGTCTATCTATCTATATATGTAATCATATATGTGTATGTGTATTATCTATGGACTCCAAAACGGCTGGTGCGATTTTGATGAAATTTTTTGGAAAAGGGTAGCGATCGAATAAACAGCTTTTTTT
Organism: Laothoe populi; assembly: GCA_905220505.1. Taxonomy (NCBI): domain Eukaryota; kingdom Metazoa; phylum Arthropoda; class Insecta; order Lepidoptera; family Sphingidae; genus Laothoe; species Laothoe populi. The sequence goes on along the minus strand of HG992174.1, from coordinate 4,221,493 downwards.
GGCTTTTTGGTAATTTGGCCTACAATTATACAATTTTTTTTTAGTATTTAGTACAAAGCCGAAAGTAGTTTGTTGAGAATCAGTAGCACAATCTATTGCACAAATTTTTAACGTGTTATATTGGTATCCCAAAAACATATAAATATTTTCGTCAACCTGGTTACCTTGTTTATTACTTAATAAAAATGCGGCGCGTGTCGGTCGTTCACCTATACCTACATAATTCTTTGGCGGGAAACGAACTGCAGCGCACGGCGCGCGTATGCCCATGCATCGTTCAAGAAACGGGATAAATTATTTTTGCATGTCACCGCGTGAGTTTTCCTTATCATTATTATGTCATATATTTATCTGATCTTTTATACCAAAATCTAATTTGGATGTTTCGGCTTTATGGTATACATAACTAATCTTGTATATTACAGATGTACTAAATAGTAATAATATTTGAAAACCCAGCCACCGAAACCTTCCCAAATACAACCACAAACCCCAAATATTAAGCTTTAAGCCATAAAACTACAATAACATTCATATTAAATATACTGTAACTTTTTCTTATTTAAATTTATTTGCAAAATCAGCAATTTGCTCACATTAAAACGAGCACAAATCTCAGATTTGTACAAATAATTGACGAGTGAATTTTACATATTTCTCACTCCTCACATAGACTTTAATACTTGTTGATTTGCTTTCAATCTTCATAATCAAAATGATTCAGAAATAATACCAAATTTATGAAATAATCAAATATGCAATTACTAATTTATTTATTTTCTTAATTACAAGGCATTCTCTGGGCTTGTCATAAAAATTCAGTCCGACAAAAGGAGTCAAACAATATATAAAACATACTGAAATTAGACCATCATTTTAATAATTATCAAAAATCGTAAATTAAGCATTTTCTTAGTAGTGGGGCATTGTGACAAAACTAGGTAAGTAGATGGAATTTAAAAATGCTTCTGAATAATCAACCTTGTCTTCCTTATCTTAACAAAAACTGAGAAGGTTCTGGCAATTTCTTTTTAAACTTAGTAACCGACTTCAAAAAAGGAGGAGGTTCTCAATTCGTCGGAATCTTTTTATTTATGTATGTTCCCCGATTACTCGAAAACGCCTGGACCGATTCGAGAAATTCTCTTTTGTTTAAAAGGGTATACTTCCCAGGTGGTCTCATTGGCATGAAGTCAGGATCTGATGATGGGATCTCAGAAAAATCGAGGGCTACCCTCAAATTTTATAGGGACGCACAATTTATTTTCTATTGAAGTCGTTGTACTTTTTATGAGTTAAAAAACTTTTATGAAAACGATTTAATGTAACTGATACAATTCCTACATACATTTATAGCTTCAGTAACCGACTGTAGGTACGGATTAAAAGCAAATAAACAATGAAAGCAAATGCTCACGAGCATAAATCTCATTATAAGCACAAATCTCATTACAAGCACAAATCCCAAATAGTGTGTACCTCAACCTTTGGGTATTCAGCCACTCCTTGCAGGAGTTCATCGCGAACTTGCACCCCAGCCCCCTCCCCCAGTCCAAGGGGGTGGCGTGCTCGTAATCAGCCCGGTACCACCCGGTATCTTCCATCATGGCGAAGGTTATTCTACTGAAGACCGAGTTCTGTGTGTGCGTGCCGGTCATTGCTTCGTTCTGTGGAGAAAAGCAATAATAAATATGATAGCCTAGTTGGTTGCGGTACGGACTGTGAAGACGAAAGTCGTATGTTCGAAACCGAAATGGCAAACACCCCTGACTTTTCTAAAGTTACGTGTGTATTCATTGCTTGCTTTAACGGTGAAGAAAAAATCGTGAGGAAACCTGAGAATTCCTTTATGAATTTAGAAAGTATTTTTTTTACTACCTGGATAGACAGACGAGCAGACGGGCCACCTGATGGCTATCGGCTCCTTACTGTCTATGGTGGATTTAAAATTCGTCGTTTCTATAAAGCCACAGTGAATGGTGTGACAGAAATAATGTTTACTACACACATATACACTCACGCCTGTAACCCCGAAGGGGTAGGCAGAGGTGTAACCAGTACATCCACTTTCGCCGAGTCCCATAATGTGATAGGGGGCGAGCCTATCGCCATACCGGGCACAAGTTCCAGACTCCGGGCTAATACTGAGAATTTCTAGATAGAAAAACCCAATATCACTTTACCCGACCCGGGGATCGAACCCGAGACCTCAGCACAGTAGTCGTAACGCATGCACTATTACAACTGCGCCACCGAGGCAGTCATAATGTTTACTCTCTTGAGGAATTTTGCGTTTGTACCATAATAATCTCAATCAGACTGCCTCAGTGGCGTAGCTATAATTGCGAACGCAGTACGACTGCTGTGTTAAGGTCTCGAGTTCAATCCTCGGATGGGGTAGTTTTTTTATTCTGGCACAGCAAAATAACCACTTTTTATTTGATGGAAAGCGCAGTGCAGTCCAATTAGAGTAGCGAGAGACAATGTATCCCCCGCTACTCAACACAATCATGCCGGACTGCTTCTTGACACTACGCTATGGCCAAGAAGGTGAAGTAGCGGTCGAGGGTCTAGTGTCAGAGTACTCAGAAGTCCGCAAAACGAACGTCGTACCCCAACTCTAGACACCCAACATAAACCGGATGTACATTGGCTGATCCCGGAACGCGACACACTTGCGTGTGCCACTATGGCGGGTTTTACAAAATTGAAATTGGGTTTTTCTACCAGAAAATACTCAATATTAGCAAAAAAAAAAACATTATTCCTCAGAGTGTGGAATAATGTTTGATATGGTGATAGGCTCACCCACTATCACATTATGGGACAATAATAAACTCGTCGAAATGTGGCTGTACTGGTTACACCTCTGCCTACATGTTCGGGGATAACATACGTGACGGGTAGATGGCTGTAAATGAGAGTGGGTTCGATTCCCGCACCGAGATAAATGTTTGTGTGACAGACAGATATTGGTTTTGGTTCTGGCTGTTGACGGACCGTAGTCCCTCATAGTTCTTGATACTGACGAAACAGGTTTTACCTAGTGTAGAGTCAGAACTATGTGTGTCTGTTTGGTGTTAATTTTCAATTAAGTGCCAAAAAAAAAAATATTGTATATCTAAGTTTGTAAAAATAACATAAATTACTGTTATAAAAAATTTACGGTCTTATTCATAATGAGTTCGTTGATCCGTTCTTTATAAGGCCGCTAATATGAGCTTGTTAAAAAATGTTGAGCGTTTTATCTCTATTGAGCCATTATGAATATCATTTTAACAAGCTTCTATTAACAGCCTTATAAAGCTCCGATAACTCATTATGACTAAGACCGTTATTATCTAATAATCTTTATCTATTTCTTGTATTATAGCTCTGTATACGACCCCCGCTTTTCTCACGAATTTCTCCATGTAGCCTTGAAAAGTCTTTGAAGATAACAAATCTTTGAATGTCCTCACTATAGCCTTAGAATCAATTTCGAAGACTACTGATGGCTTACTGTTTCTGAAGTTGATGACTTTTGATTCTGAAATATATAATTAAAAGTTTTTAATTCATAAAAGTAAACCGATTTCAATAAAAAACAAATTATGTTATAAGATTTGAAGGTTGCCCTCGATTTTTCTGAGATCCCCTCATCAGATCCCGACTTAGTGCCAGTGGGACCACCTGGGAAGTATACCCTTTTAAACAAAAAAAGAATTTCTCGAATCGGTCCAGGCGTCTTCGAGTAATCTAGAAACATACAAAAAAAGCGACGAATTGAGAACCTCCTCCTTTTTTTGAATTTAAATTATTACAACACACTGTGCAGTCCATAAGCTGTTGACTGCTGTATTCAGAGTACATTGAATCGTTATCTCATTAGTTAAGATTTGAAGGTCTATCAAGCTAGCAGTGAAAAGTTAGCATAAACATTTGAAACTTATATAGGAATTAGTAGCTGCTCGATTTTGTTGCTCAAACCATTTCCTCAGAAATCGAATCACTGCTATCGTTCACATTAGTTAGCAATAAAATAATGAAGTAATGAGATAATGAGTCAGTTAATGGGCCTACTAGCTTCAACTGCTAGCTTGTCAGACCTAAGATTTGACATCAAAATAAAGTAAAAATGTTGTCTTGTTTGTTGAGTTTTGTGAATTTTACAGTACTAATCACCTACGTGCGCATTTATCCGGTTGAGACAACACATAACCAAAATTCAGGAGTTTGACGTACATATTTTTTAACAGCCTTTGCATTAGCATTTTGACAGCCAGCGTGGCGCAGTAGGCTTCCATGTTTGATTTTTTTTTCTTTACTGCCTGGATTGGCAGACGAGCAGACGGGCCACCTGATGGGAAGTAGTCACCGCCCATAGACTTCTGCAATGCCAGGGCACAGCAAAGCCGCCGCCTGCCGTAATCTCAAAATTATGTTTATTAATTTAACGGCCATTACAAATAAAGTTTGGGATTAATACTGTATGAAGGTCTATTTTATTTAAGAGATACTTACTAACATACTTATCCTGAGAACGAAACATTGGTTTATCTTTTTTAACAAAATTGAGAATAGTTTTTTCTATATTCGCAACAAAATCATTTTCTTGTTTTGTTTCATCATCTCTTTTCGTATTAGTTGCATCTCTTTTCTTGTTATTTGCTCCTCTTTTCTTCATGTCTCCACCTTTTTTCTTAATATCTCCATCTCTTTTCATGATATCTGCATCTCTTTTCTTAATGTCTGCATCTCTTTGCCTAATACCGGCATCTCTTTGCATAATGCTTGCATTTCTTTTCTTATTATCTGCATCTCTTTTCATATTATCAATTTCTCTGTCTTCCTCAGTGTCTTGCTTAGTGTCATGTTTAAGTTCGGTTAACTGTTTAGCCCCTAATTTATTTGCAATTTCGTGGACCTTTTCCGAAGGAATCACTTTGTGAATCAACGCATCCAAGTTTGAGTAATTGTTATTCTGCTTTCTTACTTGTAAGAGAACGTAAGACTGCGTTTCTATGAAGAATAAACCTTAAAAAAATTGAGGATTTGAATACGAGACTGTTCTACATTTACTTCTGAGGTATACATTCGTAATTTATAATATTAACTCTGTATTAAACTTTGTCCCATTGCTGGGCACGGGCCTCCTCTACGAGAGGTATTAGGCCTTAGACCACCACGCTGGCAGTGGGACAATGTTTAATATAGGGGACTAGTATTATTATACACACCGTAAACACGGGACTATAGAGTCCCGGACATTTGGAAGGCATGGTTGGGGCCGAAGCCAACACGCAGAGGCCCGTTAGTCAATTTTAATTTAATGTTGTGATGTGACACCAGCCGACGGTTGTTACTGTTTACAAGTGCACTCAAGTACTACCCCCGGTTGGTGTAAGACTATTGTATGGATGGATAAAAAGTTAGGTTGCTTTTTTTTTTTATCCTGGCACGGCAAAGTGACCGCACTGTACCTGATGGTAAGCGCAGTGCGGTCCAAATAGAGTACTGAGACGATCTATCCCCACTACTCAACACACTCATGCCGGCCTGCTTCTTCACACTACGCCATGGGCAAGAAGGTGAAGAAGGGGTCGAGGGTCTAGTGTAATGTAACAGAGTAGGTACTAATAAGGCCGCAGACTAGCCATTGTACCCCAACTCCAGACCCCCGACAAAAACCGGATGTACACTGGCTGATCCCGGAACGCGACACACTTGCGTGTGCCACTATGGCGGGTTTTTCGCCCTGTGTACGGTGGTCGCTATCCGGGCGGATATGAATATCCTACCACCAGCTTTATTGAGGTGAGGTGTTAATGGATTGGGTAATTGAATCTATGGAAAGGACTATAGCACCTGCCTGACCAATGTTAAGTATTATTATTATAAATCTTAATTTACATATATTCTTACCAAATATTATTAATTTATGCATATTTACACAACACTTGCCAGTTTTATGTGAAATAATATCAAGAAAATCAATTATTTTTTATTACATTGTAATGCGTTGATTAGATTGCAAAACAATTTGCAATATTTTTGCGGCTCGCGTACCAATAAATGAAGGTTTGGCCTCTTTGGCGCAGCAGCGAGTAGCCTGTGAAACGAGAGGCCGTGGGTTCGATTCCCGCACCGAAACTATTGTTTTTATGAGCCATAAGTATTTGTTTTGGGTTTCCTTATTCAGTTCTAAACAGCAGGCCAGCATGATTGTGTTGAATAGCGAGGGATAGATTGTTTCTCGCTACTTGATACTTTAACTGGACGGCACTACACTTACCATCAGTGCAGTGTGGTCACTTTGCCGTGCCAGGATAAAAAAAGAGGAGTTTTCAAAATGAAACATCACAATAATTTAAAAAATATATATTATTTTAAATATAAATCAGTACAATACTTACAACAAGTTGGATTTAAGTGATTTTTATACATAATACCATTTGTTGCAAAAATTATCTGTGGTACGTCATCAGTTTAAATACAGATAAAAAAAGAAAATCGTCTTAATTTAATTTATCGAAAATAATTATCTATATACATAATTTATATTTCAATTAATAAAATGTATAATTTAATTTAAACAATAAATTAAAACTTAAAATTTTTTTTTGTTTTATAAATATTTTTTTTCTACTCAATTGATGCAATGACATCACAGTATTTTTGCAATCAAATGAAATGACTCCGAAAAAAAAACAAAACGTCAAAGAATAATTAACTAACACAGGAATGAAGAGAAATCACAATTAAAGCACCGAAATTTAAACTTAAGTACCTACTAATATTTACAGTTCAGTGGCAAACGGGCGTTTTGACGCCGTATTTAGCGGCGAAACGCTCGCTCGTCACCTTGGTTTTAAGAGAGACTGTGATAAAATTGTAATATCCTTATTACCAATTTTATGGTCGTCAATTTTTTTTTAATAACAGTATTTTTTTTTACTATAAATAGTCCTGCGTTTGACCACTATCTCGCCCGATGGTAAGTGATGATGTGGTCTACAGTGGAGCACGCTTGCCTAGAAGATACCTATTCACTCTTGACTTGAAGATGGCCAGGTTATAATTTTCGGGAAATATAGAATCCGGCAAAGAGTTTCACTCTCTAGCGGTGCGCATGATACATGTACTAGCAAAACGCTTCGTGCGCACTGGGAATATTAACCATGTATCGAAGACGCTGCACCGTGTCTCGTCCAATAATAATCGATTTGGAAGGAACCCGGTAATGGAAATTTGTTAGGCAAGGTATTGTTTGGTCTTCACAATCATAATTACTGTAAGTCGATCTTAGGATAAAGACATATGGGAACAAATCCTATGAATCCTTTTTATAAATGGAATGTGTATTTCTTAAATTTTTCAGTTGACGTATTGTAAAATATTTTACTAGAGTTTTTGCTCATTCTTCAGGGAATTAAATGTGTGTTCTACAAGTGATTTATTATTTATATTTTCCCCACTAACATATGTTAAAAATGTAAAAGTAATTAAATACGTGTGTGTAGTTCCTCGTAGTTGGTACCCACGATACAGGTTTGACCACACTAATTAATCTTTCAATAATAGTACAATTTTATCACAATCAAAATTATAGACACAAAAATAAATTAAGTTATGGCATATTACAGTACATTAAAGTGGAAAATTAAGTTATATGTATCTAACATTGACTAAAATACAGAGACACTCGCCTATAATCCCCGAAGAGGTAGGCAGAGATGTAATAAGTACAACTACGTTTCTATTGCCGTCCCATGATGTGATAGGGGCGAGCCTATCGCCATATCGGGTACAATTCTAGAATCCGGACTAGATACTTCGTGATAATTGTACTTTTAATCCATAAGATTAATACATAGACCCTGATTCAGTCAAATAACTTTCAAATCTAGTCACTGTTAGATACATGTCTTATAGTTACAGTTAAAGCATATTTACAGTTGGTCCAGTATTGTTTCTGACTCAGGAATATCCGAGACCTTGGCGAAACGGGCGGCTTTTTAAACGTCGGTACATTTTGTCTTCACGTCACTTGAAATTAGTGTAGCTAAATGACAACCATCGCAAATGCTTGAGGCTGATTTTTCACTATATGTATGGTGATTGCTATACACTCGAGTTACAAATATAAATAAATTAGATATGTATTTTGTCTTAAGAGTTCAACGTATTGCAGGGTACGGGCCACCTTTACTAACCAGAGGGGTTAGGCCTTACTCCATCACACTAGCCTAATGCGTGGTGGTGTCCTCACGATGTTTTTCTTCACCGTTTTAGTAAGCAATAATTAACAATGAATAAACAAGTAACTTTGAAAAGTCAGAAGTGTATGGCATTCGACTTTCGTCTCGGCAGTCTGTCGTTATAATATAATCACCAAAATTTCCCTCAACACATTTCAAATGATTCGAAAACTAACACTGGGATGTATTTATTTATCAGTAGCATAAAGTTGAAATGCAGTGTAGTGTTAATTCAGTTGTGCTGTTAAATTGTTCAATATATTATGTACACAGTTTTCCAAAAACTTGACCGTAAGATTCGGCGTTTAAAAAACCGCTCGTCTACGCCGTCATAACAATCCAAGTTAGAAAATAACTTACCATAGACTATTTCAAAAGCTCTGGACGTTCGCCTCTGAGGCTTGCAGTCGATAGATACCAGTATTTATAGTAAATTATCAAGATATCTGAAAGTTAGTTAGTAGAAAGTTAGCACTTGTAGTGCGTGAAAAACTGACATTTTAGTTTTTTTTATTTAACCAGACTCGAATGTGCTGATAAGATGTGAAACATGTAGAAAATAACACAGATTTTGTAATGCAATTACCCAAGTACATGAGAAATTATGGTTTACAATATTTTATACTTTAAATGTCATATGCACTTTTATTACACTGATTTTCACCGACCTATGCTTAACTTTAGTTAACAACTAATAAATGTTGTATTTACAAGGTGTTGCAGAAAGATAGCATACACCATCACGTAAAGAGAAACGAAAAAACCTTTTTTTTCTATAGAGATTAGCTAAAATTAGCATATGTTGGTGAAAATGGACATTTAACAACACTATTTACCGATAAAGCAACATATATGCCTATACACTCACGCCTGTAATTCCCGAAGGGGTAGGCAGAGGCAACCATTACACCCACTTTTTGCCAAACTTCGGTCCCATAATATGATAGGGTGCGAGCCTATCGCCATACCAGGCACAAATTCCAGACTACGGGCTAATACTGAGTATTTCTAAATAGAAAAACCCAATATCGCTTTACCGGACCGATTTTGAACCAGAGACCTCTGCACAACAGTCGCAACGCATGCGCAATTACAACTGCGCCACCGAGGCAGTCAAAAAAGTCGAAGATGAAGCAACGTCAGTATAATCGGGTATTGAGCGTTAGGGGTCAACTAAAGTTAGGCATATGTTGGTGAAAATGGGCATTACAACACTGTTATCTATCGACCGTAACCTTAGGCACGTGTTAGCTTTTTAAGTTAGACCGCATACGTTTTTACAAACTTTTCAATGTACATACGACTCGCAACTGATCAATATGTATAGTTCAACTCATTTGTGCACTTTTGCGTAACTTGTATACATCGACAGCCTCCGTGGCGCAGTTGGCGAGTAGCCAGCTGTGAAACGAGAGGCCGTGGGTTCGATTCCCACACCGGGACAAATGTTTGTGTGATATTTGTGTCCAGGGTCTGGGTGTTGTGAGACCGTGCGCGTCTCTCGTAGTTGATACCCACAACACAAGACTCTTATCTTAGTGTGGGGTAGGGGCTATGACTGTAGGGTGTTAGAAAAAAAAGTCACAAGAATAGCACAAAACCTTAGACACCTCAATCTGTATATATAAACACAAAAAAAAATATACCTATGTCCGTTATAGACTTTGGAACCACTCAAACGATTTCAATGTTTATACAAGATTAGTTTTTGTATACCATAAAGCCGAAACACCCAAATTAGATTTTGGTATAAAAGATCAGATAAATATATGACATAATAATAATAAGGAAAACTCACGCGGTGACATGCAAAAATAATTTATCCCGTTTCTTCAACGATGTATGGGTGCATGTGCGCGCCGCGCGCTACTCTTTGTTCAAAATGTCCACCCCTTTCCCTAATACACAAGCGGGCCCGTTTACGCATATTGCGCCGCATTTTTATTAAGTAATAAACAAGGTAATCAGGTTGACGAAAATTTTTATTTGTTTTTGGGATACCAATATAACACGTTAATAATTAATGCAATAGATTGTGCTACTGATTCTCAATAAACTACTTTCGGATTTGTAGTATACTAAAAAAAATATTGTATATATGTATGTGTCCAACTTAAAAGATAGGATAGTTTTAGGTATAGGTGGCGCTGTTGTCAAGATCTGAATTTATTCTTTCAACGAAAATTCGGTCCATTTAAGGCAGTTTATGGCAGGACAAGGTCTGCCCGGGACATAAAGACAACAGTAATACATACACTGACAATATACTGTGATTTACTTAAGTATTTGAAGCTGTATTTAAACCTTTATAAAGTTAATTTTATTTAACGAATTTACTGTTGCATTTAATAGAGACCTTATCAGCTGGATTTATGGTTCAATTCCGTTTGTTTTGACTGTTTACTTAGTACTAATTGTATTTAGGAAAAATACCTATTTTAAAATCGTTGAGTGGCATTTTCTTAACAAACTTTCATGGTGTGTTATTATATTACATTTGTGTGTAATGAGACACGCATCAATGCCTTGAACGTCATTACAAGCCCAGTAAGTTGTAATAAGACTATTTATGGGACTAGGCAGCATGGTCGATTGACTATAGCCTGTCCTTTGGACGAATAAAAAAAAAGACTCGTTTATGGAGGGTAGAGTAAAGCAGAACCGTCTCTGTGTGAAGTGTCCGTCAAAATTAATTAAATTAGGGTGGCACTACAATAGCACCAGGTTAAATTTTAAAGCGCCAAAAGTTATTAGAGTACTATCGAGAAATAAACAAGGAAGAAACACTTCCTTGTTAATTTTTTTAACTCTTACTTAAATCCATACACTAGCGCAATTGTGGGGAGTTTTTGAACTTTTATTTACAGCTTGCATCTGGATACTCTCTGTGAGCCATATGAGACGGTTCTCCTTATCTCTCCCCTCCATAATTCTGGTCAACTAAAGTTAGCAAACTCGCAATTAAACTGAAGTATATAGTTGATATGTCAGTCAACCAGTGGAGCAACAAGTTGACAGATTTGTATACTTACACAAACAAGTCGTTTTGTTATAAATAGGAAAAGATTTTCCTTCACTTTTGGTATTTTTAACATTTTAAAATTGATTTTGTCAACGGCAAGAATATATTAAAATAACTCTGTCATAAATTACGAGAATTTTCTTATCGTAGTTTTCGGTAAATTTTACTTAATTACCTACTTATTTAATCATTTTGTCTTTTTATGGGGATTCTATTAAAATGTTCAACCGATTTCATTAATTGTGAAATGTTGATAAGGTCTAAATCTCCATATTTTGAGGAAGTTACTCTTTTAAATATCCACCACAATCGGACCCTTTACAATACCGAATTAAAACAATAATATTCAAAGTTCAGTGTTAGCGCGTCCTTTCAAATATTTTTGCCGTTGACAATCACTTTCAACATTTAAGTTAATATAGTCAACAAAATGGCGACCGTCGTCAAAATGGCCGCCGGCGCGAGAGACGCGACCCCGCACTTTAATATGTCATTCGGGTATAAATTCGGTGGTAAAGGTTCTTCACCCAGCTTACAATATTCTTTTCTTGCCTGTGAATTAAAAATATAAACATCATAAGGTATAATAGATTAGATATCGGATGCATTGGATATTCAACCTTACATCATTTAAGATACAGTTAATATTTGTATGACAAAAATAATAATATACACATTTTTTTTACGATTGTGTCATTTTTTTTACCACATTCCAGAACAAGCAATTGGGTCACCTGATTAAATGCTGGTGGTAGGATATTCATTTCCACCACCACCGTACACAGGGTGTAAAACCCGCCATACGCACGCAAGTGTGTCGGGTTCCGAATTCCAGTGTACATCCGGTTTTTGTCGGGGTCTAGAGTTGGGGTTCGATATTTGACCGTTTTGCGGCCTTCTGAGTACTCTCGACACTAGACCCTCGACCGCTTCACCTTCTTGCCAATGGCGTAGTGTGAAGAAGCAGGCCAATGATTGTGTTGAGTGGGATCGATTGCTTCTCGCTACTCCATACTCTAATTGGACGGCACTGCGTTTACCATCAGGTGTGGTCACTTTGCCATGTCAGTAAAAAAAACCTCCACAGCCAAGGCGACCTGCTAGCTCGTTTGCGTAAGTACTCACCTTAAACTCCTCCCCACAGACTTCTCTGCAGGGAGGGCAGACCACCCCACCCTTGTGCAGCCAGTCGTGTCTGATGATCCTCACCTGGAGCACCTGGCCCGCGTGGAAACAGGTATACGTGTAGTTACCCACCTGGCGACAAAATAAATATTAAAATACCTTAGTAACCCCTTGAGAACGACTGGACCGACTTCAAAAAAAGGTGGAGGTTCTCCATTCGTCGGAATCTTTTTTCTATGTATGTTCCAGGAGTGGGCGTTGAATTAACGAACCGTTTTTTAAACAGTTTTTCTACTGTTAACCGTTGAGTCAACCGTTTTCTTTTTACCGCAAAACTATTTGAATTTATCATATCGTTGAACCAACGACAGACGCTAACAAAACCGGAAATTAACGTATAAATCTGTGCACGTTTCTACAAACCAGTTAAAAACGTCAACTGGTTTTTCAACCAGTTGACCGTTTATAGGAAACGGTTTCATTTCGTTAACGCAAAAACCGTCAACGACCCACCTCTAGTATGTTCCCCGATTACTCGCAGACGCCTGGACCAATTCGAGAAGTTCTTTTTTTGTTAATAGGTTATACTTCCCAGGTGGTCCCATTGGCACCAAGTCAGGATCTGATGATGGGATCTCAGAAAAATCAAGGGCAACCTTCAAATTTTATAGTGACGCATAATTGTTTTTTTTATTGAAGTCGGTGTACTTTTTATGAATTAAAAAACATTTTTTATTTAACAAATTACCACTATATGAAGTCTTCCGCTCTCACATTTATATTTGTAGCAACCGGAACCCCAGTGTTGCCACTCTCGTATCTGAAATAATCGACATATTTTAACCTCTCCAATATCATAAGGACACCGGCGTTCGGTAAAAAGGTAATAAGTAGTGAGTTAAATACAAGCCAAAATGAACCTTATTTCCTTAATATTACTGCCTAGGTGGCGCAGTTGTAATTGCGCATGCGTTACGACTGCTGCGCTGAAGACTCGGGTTTGATCCCCGGGTCGGGCAAAGTGATATTGGGTTTTTCTATCTAAAAATTCTCAGTATTAGTCCGGAGTCTGAAATCTGTGCCCGGTATAGGCTCGCCCTCTCTGACATTATGTGACCGAAATTCAGCGAAACTGGGCGTACTGGTTTCACATCTGCATACCCCTTCGGGGATTACAGGCGTGAGTGTATGTGTGTGTACAAATACGCTTAATACACGTTAATAAGGGCGAGTATTGTCAGTTTTTGATTGGTTACCGGTGTACGGATGATCCGTGATTGATTTAAACAAATAACCCAACAGTCACACACATAGTCCTGACCACATTAGGTCAAACCTGTGTCGTGGGTATCAACTACGAGGAACTACGTACAGTCAGACCCGAAAAAAAGACATATACATACATATACACTCACGCCTGTAATCCCCGAAGGGGTAGGCAGAAGTGTAACCAGTACACCCACTTTTCGCTTAATTTCGGTCCCATAATGTGATAGGGGGCGAGCCTATCGCCATACCGGGCACATGTTCCAGACTCCGGGCTGATACTGAGAATTTCTATATAGAAAAACCCGATATTACTTTACCCGACCCGGGGATCGAACTCGAGACCTCAGAACAGTAGGCGTACCGCATAAAGGTAAATTCCTGTGTTTAATTTTGTACATTCTTCGATATGCAACCGAATATAATACGCAAAAGAAACACTTGTAAAAACAGAATCAAAATTGCTTGAAAAATGAGGTCACAATATTTATTTTTAATAAAAGGCCAAATACTAATTTTCATATACTTAACTTCACAAATGACGGATTTTCATACAAACTATCATCCCCTATTTTACCCCCTTAGGGGTGGTATTTCCAAAAACCCTTCCTCAGTGGATGCCTACGTCATAAAAGGTACCTACTGTCAAGATTTCAAGTCTCTAACCCCAGCCGTTTAGGCTGTGCGTTGATCGATCAGTCAGTCAGTCAGTTTCTTCTTTTATATATACAGATATTGGTATGAGGTAAAATGGTTGCGTGTTGGGAACATATCACTATCTCCCTCGCACAACGGCACAGTAATGGCTATTGTGAGTTCTGACGTCACGGCTCATATCATGCATCCTTTTACTGTAATTTGACAATGGGGTAGTTGACTCGTTTTTTTTATTAATTTAATCAACAAGTTACATTACCTGAAACATATAATCAAAAGAATATAATGAATCCGAAGAAAAATAAGTAAATTAGACGCCATTCAAATCTGTTGGAAGGGGCAATTGTTAAATGACAGTAAAAGGATGCATGACGTACCGTGACGTCACGGTTCTCAAACTCGCCATTACTGTGCCGTTGTGCGAGGGAGATAGGGATATGTTCCCAATACGCTTTTGCTCATACCTTTGAGTATTTGCTCATACCAATATTCAAAATAAATATTGTGACCTCATTTTTCAAGTAATTTTGATTGTGTTTTCGCTAAAGAGTTTCTTTTGCGTATTATATTCGGTTGCATATGGCGTCTAATTTACTTAAATTTGTCCGGATTCATAAAATGCGTCACTGCGTGATTGTATGGCAGTCAAGGTCAAATCTTAAAGGTCATACCCGTAAGTAAACACACCCTACAGTCCCACACATAGCCCCGACCCCACACTAACATACAAGTCTTGTGTTGTGGGTATCAGGGACTACGAGAGACGCACGGTCTCACAACACCCAGACCCCGGACACAAACATCTGTCACACAAGTATTTGTCCCGGTGTGGGAATCGAACCCACGGCCTCTCGTTTCACAGCCGGCTACTCGCCAACTGCGCCACGGAGGCTGTCAAAACGTTCAAAGTTTCAAGTCTTAAGTTATATTCGTTATTACCTGTGTACATGACTTCTGTTGCCAAACTTTGTCGCTGTGGTCGAAGCACTTTGAATGCTCTCCATAGTTCTCTAGCGCAAAGTTGACATCAATTTCTGTAACCAAATACACATACACTCACGCCTGTGATCCCGAAAGGGGTAGACAGAGGTGTAACCAGTACATCCACTTTTCGCCGAATTTATTTCGGTCCCATAATGTAAAGGTGGGCGAGCCTATCGCCATGCCATTCTAGATAGAAAAAACCTAACATCACTTTACCCGACCCGGAGATCGAACCCGAAACCTCAGCACAACAGTCATAACACATGTGCAATTACAACTGCGCCACCGAGGCAGTCACCAAATATAAGAATATATATAATAGAATATATTTGATATGCAATCGAAAATAAAAAATCCTTTTGTAAAAACAGTAGTGATTCAAAAGTGAGTTTGTCAAACATTCAACCCCTAATTCACAATTTTAGGGATTAAGTTTTTAAAATCTCCGATATACTTGTATATGGGCGCTGATTTATTAATGCAACGTCGGGTAACATATTGTCTAAATAATAATACTAGCCCTGTATTAAACATTGTCCCACTGCTCACGGGCCTCCTCTACTAATGAGAGGGGCTAGGCCTTAGTCCACCACGCTGGCCTAATGCGGGTTGGCAGACTTCTCATACCTTCGAAAAATTCTCAGATATGCAGGTTTCCTCACGATGTTTTCCTTCACCGTTAAAGCAAGCGATAATTAACATTTTTTAATACACACATAACTTAGGAAAGTCAGAGGTGTATGCCACTTGGGTTTCGAACCTACGACTTTCGTCTTGACAGTCCGTACCGCAACCAACTAGGCTATCGCTGCTATTATTGTCTAAATATAAAGTTAAAAATTACTAGACTTGATTATATTGTTATATGAATGTAATTTAATGTCATATTCACTGTTTTCGTAACAGAATAAGTGGGATCATGTTTGTGTCGGAAATGACGTTATTAGAAGATTTGTATTTATATGGGAAGGTTGATACAATTTTTTTTTTAGTGCCTCGATATGCAGGTGAGCAGACGGGCCACCTGATGGTAAGTAGTCACCGCCGCCCATGGACTTCTGCAATACCAGGGCACAGCAAAGCCGCTGCCTACCTACCTACCCAATCTGTTCAGTTGGTTATGATTTGTCAAAGAATTTGTCAGTGAACACCAAAGTGGTTTCGTGACTCCATATTTTATTTAACGCCGAAAATGCATACTCGCTACCGTCATGAAGACGTTACGATTACATAGTATATAGTATAGTTTTATAATTTGAAATTAACGGAATTAAATACAACCGTCCATCCCTTATATTAGCCCCTTAGAGGTGAAAATTTCGATTTAATACTCCGCCGGGGGGATCGGGACATAACCATGTTCGGTCTTAAGACCCAGCGTTAAGCCGTCCGGGAGAGATGTTGACATCCGGACGACCGCTGGGCCGAGTCCCTATCAAATACCCTACACCGGCAATACCAATTAAAGATTTTTAGATTCTGTTAAACTTTTTTGATGAACACCTCTAGTCGTTTTTATTTTTAGCATTTTCTTCCAATAAAAGTATGCAATTCAATAGGTGTTTACAAAATCTGTGAATAATATAATTTAATTTTATGGAACAATTTTGGTCAATTTGTATTTTTATTTGTATATTGTTTTTGTGTATGACTGTATGTTTCCTAAATAAATAAAAATATCAGAGCGGTGGGGGGTGTTGCCCCCCAACAAATAAAAAAACCATAAAAACCCCGCAGTGGTCCCGTTGGCGACCGGAACCGCCCTTATGTGGTGGCGTCTCTATGTTAGCTCATAAGCGACCAACACCAAGACCTGATTTATCTGACTTTAACACAAATATGTTTCGGTGTGGGAATCGAACCCAGCTGTCTTTTTTTTATCCTGGCACGGCACACTGACCACACTGCACCTGATGGTAAGCGCAGTGCCGTCTAAGTAGCGAGAGACAATCTATCCACCGCTACTCAACACAATCAAACCGGCCTGCTTCTTCACACTTCGCCATGGACAAGAAGGTGAAGCGGTCGAGGGTCTAGTATCAGAGTACTCTGAAGGCAACACGGCCAAACATCGTACCCCAACTCTAGACCCCCGACAAAAACCGAATGCACAATGGCTGATCCCGGATACACACTTACGTGTGCCACTATGGCGGATGCACCCTGTGTACGGTGGTCGCTATCCGGGCGGATATGAATATCCTACCACCAGCGATGTCTGCCACTTACTTGGCGTATTCTCCTCGTAGGAACACCGACTGCCCCTGACCACTACGCTCTTGTGTCTCCACGTGAACTCCTGGAGGTATGGACAGTAGTCGGCGAGGGACACTGATCCTCCATAATGGGCAATGTCACCTGGCTTCACGTCTGATAGGCTGTCGAAATGCTGAAAGGGTTTGGATTTCAAAAATATTTATCAAAATTAATAAATAACACCCAAAGTTCACACATATAGCCCCGATCCCACACTAAGATACGATTGTGTTGTGGGTATCAACTACGAGAGACCCACGGTCTCAACACCCAGACCCCGGACACACATCTGTCTGTCACACAAACATTTGTCCCGGTATGGGAATCGAACCCACGGCCTCTCGTTTCACAGCCGGTTACTCGCTTACTTGTGTGATTCGCAAATATTTGAAAGCCAATGTTTGTGTGATTCGCAAATATTTGAAAGCCAATGTTTGTGTAATTCGCAAATATTTGACAGCCAATGTTTGTGTGATTCGCAAATATTTGAAAGCCAATGTTTGTGTGATTCGCAAATATTTGAAAGCCAATGTTTGTGTGATTCGCAAATATTTGAAAGCCAATGTTTGTGTGATTCCAAATATTCAACAGCCAATGTTGGTGTGGTTTACAAATATTTGACAGCCCAATGTTTACTTTGTAATTCCAATAATATTTTACAGACAAAATAATAGACTTATTTTATTAGTTTGTTTATAAGTATTATAATACTAAATTAATATTACCTGGTACATCCTAGGCAGCATTTTGTCGTGTCTAACCAAATTGCAGAGAACCACAGCTGTCCTTCGCGGGGAGCATTCGGTCCTCAAAGGATTCCCTTTTATTCTTTCGCAAAATGGCGCCGGATTCTTACGCCTGTTGAGATAAAGTTGTTTATAGAGGACTACAGTATGGGGTTCTTCAAGAAGGGAGTAAATAGGGTCGGCAACGCGCATGTGATGCACCTGGTGTTGCAAGCGTCCATAGCCTACGGACTACGGAAACCGCTTACCATCAGGCGGGCCGTAAGCTTGTTTGCCACCAGCGTGTTATAAAAAAAATATAAAATATGCCTTAGCACTTTTACAGGAAAGGCAAAAATGGGCGTAGAACTTTGAATATAATATTGAAATTTTTAATGAACTAATTAGCATCGTAGGCTTTAATGCTTCATACCATAACCTGGTTTTGTATTTTTTTATGCTGGCACGGCAAAGTGACCACACTGCACCTGATGGTATGTGCAGTGCCGTCCAGTTAAAGTATCAAGTAGCGAGAAACAATCTATCCCTCGCTACTCAACACAATCACGCCGGCCTGCTTCTTCACACCATGCCATGGCCCAGAAGGTGAAGAAGCGGTCGAGGATCTTGTTCCAGAACATCGTACCCCAACTCTAGACCCTCGGCAAAAACCGGATGTATATTGGCTGACCCCGGAACGCGACACACTTGCGTGTGCCATTATAGCGGGTTTTACACCCTGTTTACTTTGGTCGGCCGGTAGGATATTCATATCCGCCGGGATATGAATATCCTACCACCAGCTTAACTTAGATAATATTGACTACATTCAAGCAGACAACTCGATCTACCAGACATCGTATAGTTTGAAATTCGATTAATTGTAGGACCATTCAAATCCCCAGATTTGGGGACCTCTCAAGAAGGTCCAAGGACTGCCAACCTTAGTCAGCTATGAGATGGAAATCGTCTTGTATTTAAAACGATCGTTAATTACTCACGGACCATTATACTGGTGTCCAGTCTAAAACTGGCAAAACTCGCCCTTATTGACGTGCGTGTTAAGCGATTTGTAACGTTAATACTATGGAAATAAAGTTGATTTAGGCTTGTACTTTACTCATTACTTATTACATTTTTTCGAACACCGCTGTTCTTGTGAGTTTAAATAAGTTATTTACTGTGTCGGTTTCTCTATACGTAGTTTAGGCGTTAAATTATTTTTGTAGTTATATTAACAGATTAGAAAACTTACTCTATATCCTCATCGGTAAAGCTTTTAAAATGAAAAGAAGTGTTAATTTCAGATATCAAAAATATTTTAAAATATTAATTAACAAATCTACTATATTATTCAAACTGTAGTATTATTTTTTACAATACAAAATCAGTATTTAACTAAGTTATATTTCACACATCATATCATTAAATTTGGGAATTATTAAAAACTAGCTATTGCTTGCGGCTCCGCCCGCGTGGTAGTTATCTTATATATCTTATAAAACCATTTCATATCTCTTTGCATAATACAGATGTTCGTTCAAACAGGTATAACTTTTGATTGAATGCACCGATTTATATTAAATACAGCATGAATGGGCCGGCTCGACCGGGGTAGTACCACTGGCTCACAGAAACCAACGTAAAGTGACAGTTTACTGTCGCGTTTCGTATGTTAAGTGAGATATCCGGAGGCCCAGATTTCCCCTTCCCTTCCCTAATCCCTATTCCTGTCCTTCAAGGCCGACAGCGCATACATGACACTTTCGGTATTGTGGATGTTCATGGGCAGTGGAGATCACTTAACATCAGGTGACCCACTGGCTCGTTTGTCGGACTATGCTATATAAAAAAAAGACTAAATGTTACCTCGAGATACACTCTATGATTTCATTGTCGTAATACAGTACTTTGGACGTGACAGACAATAATTCCAAAAACAATTGATTTGGGTTCTATATACTATACCGGGTGTCCAAGAAAATGGCGCAGCTGCTTATATACATTATAGTATAACGGGAATGCATCTTGAAGGATAAAGTGTACAGCTGAAAGTTCATGACCTGACATAATTTAAAGGGAAGTCTATTAAAATTTCGTTGCTGGTGAAAAAAGGTTTCATGGATTTTTTCATTAACGATTTAATCTATGACGAAATTAAAAAATATGTGAACCTTAAATGACTTACTTTAACCATTCTAACTGGTTTTATGCGGAATAGTTGAGATAATAATTGAAACTTTAAACTGTTATAACTCCGAAACAGATATGGTTTTATCAAAAATTATTTTTTTATTAGCATATTAATATTATGCCCTTGCATCCAGGGAAGCAGGTGCGCCATTTTCTTGGACACCCGGTATATTACAATCAAAATTTTGCAAAAATATTTAATGTACAGACAAAGTGTCTCTTCAGTTTTATCATAGTAAAGATACAATAAACTTACTCTATGGTTGAGTTATCCGTGGGCTCGCTTGCAAAGAAATATTAAAAATGTAATTATGAAATAAATACACTTAACAAGTCACACATATTCCTGACCTCACTCTAGGCCAAACCTGTATCGTGGGTATTAAGAACTACTAAAAAACTGTCCTTGACGCTAAGTCTATCTACAATAACCCAAATTTAGTCTATCTATTTATATATGTAAGCATCTATGTTTATTATCTATGGACTCCAAAACGGCTGGTGCGATTTTGATGAAAATTTTTGGAAAAGGGTAGCGATCGAATAAACAGTTTTTTTTGGCTTTTTGGTAATTTGGCCTACAATTATACATTATTTT
Organism: Laothoe populi; assembly: GCA_905220505.1. Classification (NCBI taxonomy): domain Eukaryota; kingdom Metazoa; phylum Arthropoda; class Insecta; order Lepidoptera; family Sphingidae; genus Laothoe; species Laothoe populi. The sequence goes on along the minus strand of HG992174.1, from coordinate 4,200,427 downwards.
TAGTATACTACAAAGCCGAAAGTAGTTTGTTGAGAATCAGTAGCACAATCCATTGCACTAATTTTTAACGTGTTATATTGGTATCCCAAAAACATATAAATATTTTCGTCAACCTGGTTACCTTGTTTATTACTTAATAAAAATGCGGCGCGTGTCGGTCGTTCACCTATACCTACATAATTCTTTGGCGGGAAACGAACTGCAGCGCGCGGCGCGCGTATGCCCATGCATCGTTCAAGAAACGGGATAAATTATTTTTGCATGTCACCGCGTGAGTTTTCCTTATCATTATTATGTCATATATTTATCTGATCTTTTAAACAAAAATCTAATTAGGATGTTTCGGCTTTATGGTATACAAAAACTAATCTTGTATATTACAGATGTACTAGTACTAAATGGTGATAATATATGAAAACCCAGCCACCGAAACCTTCCCAAATACAACCACAAACCTCAAATATTAAGCTTTAAGCCATAAAACTACAATAACATTCATATTAAATGTATGTAAGTTTGTATTATTTGAATTTATTTACAAAATCAGCAATTTGCTCACATTAAAACGAGCACAAATCTCAGATTTGTACAAATAATTGACGAGTGAATTTTACATATTTCTCACTCCTCACATTGAATTAAATACTTGTGGATTTGCTTTCAATCTTCATAATCAAACTGACTCAGAAATAATACCATGAAATAATCAAATATGCAATTACTAATTTATTTATTTTCTTAATTACAAGGCATTCTTGTGGGCTTGTCATAAAAATTCAGCCCGACAAAAGGAGTCAAACAATATATAAAACATACTGAAATTAGACCATCATTTTAATAATTATCAAAAATCGTAAATTAAGCATTTTCTTAGTAGTGGGGCATTGTGACAAAACTAGGTATCTTATCTTAACAGAAACCTGAGAAGGTTCTGGCAATTTCTTTTTAAACTTAGTAACCGACTTCAAAAAAGGAGGAGGTTCTCAATTCGTCGGAATCTTTTTTTTATGTATGTTCTTCGATTACTCGGAGACGCCTGGACCGATTCGAAAAAATATTTTGTTGTTCAAATGGGTATACTTCCCAGGTCCTATTGGCACCAAGTCAGGATCTGATGATGGGATCTCAGAAAAATCGAGGGCTACCCTCAAATTTTATAGGGACACATAATTTGTTTTCTATTGAAGTCGGTGTACTTTTTATGAATTAATAAACTTTTATGAAAACGATTTAATGTAACTGACACAATTCCTACATACATTTGTAGCTTCAGTAACCGACTGTAGGTACACATTAAAAGCAAATAAACAATGAAAGCAAAATGCTCACGAGCATAAATCTCAATATAAGCACAAATCTCAATGTTACAAGCACAAATCCCAAATAGTGTGTACCTCAACCTTTGGGTATTCAGCCACTCCTTGCAGGAGTTCATCGCGAACTTGCACCCCAGCCCCCTCCCCCAGTCCAGGGGGGTGGCGTGCTCGTAATCAGCCCGGTACCACCCGGTATCTTCCATCATGGCGAATGTTATTCTACTGAACACCGAGTTCTGTGTGTGTGTGCCGGTCATTGCTTCGTTCTGTGGAGAAAAGCAATAATAAATATGATAGCCTAGTTGGTTGCGGTACGGACTGTGAAGACGAAAGTCGTATGTTCGAAACCGAAATGGCAAACACCCCTGACTTTTCTAAAGTTACGTGTGTATTCATTGCTTGCTTTAACGGTGAAGAAAAAATCGTGAGGAAACCTGAGAATTCCTTTATGAATTTAGAAAGTATTTTTTTTACTACCTGGATAGACAGACGAGCAGACGGGCCACCTGATGGTAACACCGCTGCCCATAGACTTCTGCAATGCCAGGGCACAGCAGAGCCGCTGCCTATCGATAAGGTATGTGAAGTCTACCAACCCGCATTAGGCCAGCGTGGTGGACTAAGGCCTAACCCCTCTCATTAGTAGAGGAGGCCCGTGCCCAGCAGTGGGACAATGTTTAATACAGGGCTAGTATTATTATTATTTACTGAATGCATGAAATGTTATACATTATTTAGATTCAGTCAATTTTTCACTCTACCGCCAGTTCGGAATGCAGTTTCGCTAGAGAAGAACGGGCAAGAAACTCTAGCGTTGCTCTTTTCGAACACCGATTAACAATATTTCGGCATACAATTAAAATGCAATGTAAGTTTTGTGACATTAGATTAGAGCAGCGCAATGTATGATAATTAAATACCATTATTATAATATTAAATAAAAACTTATTACAAGACGTAATGCCTCACATGATTCGTGAGAATGATAAAATTCTCGATTTCTTTCAGTTACTCCTTAGTCCTTACTTAAACAGCCTGAGACCAGTCCACACGAGCACCCATTCTCTGTTTGTGACACAAAGATTTATCTCAGTGCGGGAATCGAACTCACAGTCTCTCAGCAAGACGGCTTCTCATCCAGTGCGCCATGGAGGCTATCAATTAAAACAACATACCTCGAATACCCTTTTTTCCCAGTGCGTCATGGCTGTTCCATCGCCTCCCTGGTCTTCTAGCTCCGCACCCTCAAGCTCGGAGCAGTTGAAGTGCTCTCGAACCTAGAATTTATCATGAGTTATTAATATTTGATAGCCTAGATGGTGGTACGATCTGTCCTCTTGAAAGCCAATATGACGTTATGAATGAAATGACTTTTATTGTAATATCGAAAAATTGATAAAAGATGTAACCCTTTAACCTTTGGTTACTTATATTGGAGTGAAAGTTAATTTTCAGTCGATTTGCGAGTTCTTAGATGTGTACAAAGATTTATTAATAAAAAAAAATCATTAAAAACAAATTATTTAAATTATTAGTGTGACACATCAAAATATTGAGTAAAAAAATGTCTAAATTTCTTTATCAGCTACAAATTCTACCCCAATTCAAAGAATCTTTTTTACTGCGCCCTAGTCTAGCTCAGTCACTAGTCACTAGCAATTTCTTTATTCATTTATAATGTACTAGCTGACCCGTGCCATAGTGGCCAATTACGTTGTATAATAAAGTAGAAATAACTAAATGTATATTATATTTATTAATATTAAATATTTCAATCTTCAAAATAGTAAACAAATTAGTCTTATACGACAATAGATGGCGCTAAAATCCTAAATTACAATACAACAAATTATTTCATTATACTTTCAACAGATGGCACTGGTAATTTTCATGTTTTTGGAAAACCTATAACTCTATATATTTTTCGTCAATAGCAGCAAACATAAACTTTAAAATGGTGTATGAATTATTAAATTTGATGAAGAATTATAGAAGTTATGGCGTACCGACAATTTGAAAAATAATATATAGGGATTTTAAAATGGGTTTTATATAGACCAACGGGGCCAACCTGCGGCTCTCGAGTCACATGTGGCTCTTTGAAGTATTATTTGTGGCTCACGATAAATGCACTCAAATTCCCTTTTCATTTTATTGCTAATTAATTTAAAAAAAAAATACTTTCGTTCCGTATGTGTTTCAAAATGTCTTTTAAATCACTGACAACATCAAAGACTAAGAGCAAATTTGTAAAAAAATTCATTTCCGTCCAAGTTAAGAATTAAATACGTATATTAGGACTCGCGAAAAATTTAGAGAATTGGCTCGACTATCAAGGATCTTGGCCACCCCTGATATAGACCATGTATTTCCGAGACGTTTTGCATAGATCTCGTTGCAATAAATACTTACTTCTCTGACCACCCTCGGTGTGACGATCATGTTAAAAGTCCTCTCCATATACCCCCCACTCACCACCCAGCGCTTACGCGTGATATTTCTGACCACGCGATCAGACCATTTGTGTATTTGTAACCTGCAGTGAGAAAACATGGAATCACTTTATTGCAGTCGGATAGGACTTTAGGGCAGAGCTGATGGCGAATTTAAAATAATAGTGATGAAGGTTATAGTGGTAGAGCCACGCTGTAGACATATTTGTCTACAGCATGAATGGGCCGGCTCGATCGGGGTAGTACCACTGACTCACAGAAAACCAACGTAAAGTGAGAGTTTACTGTTGCGTTTCGTATGGTAAGTGAGATATCCGGAGGACCAGATTCCCCCTTCCCTTCCCTAATTCCTATTCCTGTCCTTTAAGGCCGACAGCGCATACATGATACTTTCGGTATTGTGGATGTTTATGGGCGGTGAAGATCACTTAACATCAGGTGACCCACATGCTCGTTTGTCGGACTATGCAATAAAAAAAAAAAAAAAAAGTACTGAGAGCCGATATTTGAATTTATTTAATCATTGTTAGGTAATAGGCTAGTTGACTGTTTTCGGGAAACCGTTTTATTTTATTCTCCATGGTCTATATTATTAAAATATTATCATTAATAAACATAAAACATACGTTTGCAACGTTTTTAGGACAGTTGTTTTGGTGGGAAAAATAAAGTTGGTTTATAAAAATGCAAATAAAATCTTGAAAACTCATGTTTCAGGTTTATTAATGATAATATTTTAATTATATAGACCATGAAGAATAAAATAAAACGGTTTCCGAATAACAGTCAACTAGCCTATTGTAAAATATTTCCAACTCCTCCCTATATTTCTATTTGATTAATTTCGTTGCGGGATAAAAGACAGTTATTAAGCATTCCCAGAGACTCGCCAAGTTTCATTACTCGGTGTCGAAAAAATGCGTGCCATTGTTGATCCTGGCTAAACAGGAGTTACAATGGCGGGTGTGTGGGCGGGATAGTCTCTCGCCTATTGTAAATGTGTCCGCCCGTGCTCATAAATAGGATAATTGAATATCACTTTAACATGTTAATTATTTTTAAACTACCTTAGGGTCGCATATTGAGTTTCTATCATAAAATACTCAGTGTTAGGCAAAATAGTATGGTATGGCGATAGACTCGATATCATATCATGGGACGGTAATTATTGCGGAAAGTGGGATTTGGACACCTTTGCCTACCACTTTTATAACATACGTTTGTATTATTTTTAAACTAGATGGCGCTAAACTAAATGTTTTGTCAACTATTAAACTAGATGGCGCTAAAATAAAGTCTAATGTTTTGACAACTATTTAACATTGAAATAATACTTACTCTTCATCTAATGGTGGGTTTCCCGTATCTGGTCTTCTTTCAGTCAATGGTTCTCCTTTGTCATCTCTAAAACGAACAATATAAACATATTTAATCAAGACAACTTCTGTGGTGGAGTGAAGTAGCCAGCGAAACATTAGAAGTAAAAAACCTACCAATAAAATGTCAGTTTATAGGTAGGTATATTGATTCAGGGTAGGGAAAGTGATCTTATCCCATCCTCTCCCTTCCATACCGGAACCACGCGTACTGGATTGCGGACACCACAGCTTTGTGGTGTCTACTACCACGGCCCGAACCAAGAGCAGTGCAAACTCGTACTTTTGCCGCACCATCAAGCTTTGCCAGCTACCGTGTTCCCTCCCTATGATCCTGGGTCCTTTAGGCGTAGTGTGAAGAAGCTATACAGCAGGCCGACATGATTGTGTTGAGTAGCGAGGGATAGATTGTCTCTCGCTACTTGATACTATAACTGGACGGCACTGCACTTACCATCAGGTGCAGTGTGGTTACTTTGCCGTGCCAGGATTAAAAAAAGTGAGTGAACACTCCTTTCCTATTAAAATGTTTGACTAACTTATCCATTGAGCCCAAATTTAAAAAATAACGACAGACAAGGCTGCATGGTAGAGAACCTTTGCTTTTCAAAAAAGATAATTGAAAAAGCTTTCTATTTTGAAAATAATACTTTCGTGTCCCTCTTTCTCGCTATTTGATACTCTAAATGGACGGCACTGTGCACCATCGGGTGCAGTGTGGTCAATTAGCCAGGATAAAACTGTATCATTACATACCTGTAAAACGCAAATAAGGACACGCTGAACCCTAGCGCGTGAAGCATTTCATGCTTAACTGTTGATAGTACGGACGGCAAGTCTCTATATTTGGTTGATAATTCTCCCGGGCAGAAATTAGCGTGACCCGCTACTGGCCTGGAAAAATAACCAACAGTGTCTTCAGAGTGTTAGTTGAGGGGTGTAAGAATAACATAGGCTTCTCTTTATCCCGGAAAATGCTCGGTTTCTATGGGATAAAAAAATATATACTTGAGATGTCTCCAAGGATTTTATACAAAACTTTCAAAACTTACTACCACCTAGGTGAAGCCGCGGGCAAAAGCTAGTTATCTATATTTTATAAGCATTTAGGCAGGAAATTTCTTATACGTGCTTCTGGAAAATACACACGTAGACCTACAAGGTCAAACCTGCATCGTGGGTATCAATAATAACTCGAAACAAATCTGTCTGTAAAACATTTGTGTGTGGGAATCGAACCCACGGTCTCTCGTTTCACAGCTGGCTACTCGCCCGATGCGCTGCGGACGCTGTCGAATAATGCCGGTTATTTAAAGACCGACTAACGCTGATAGCCTAGTTGGGAGTACGGATTGAGAGATGAAATTCCTAGGTTCGAAACAAGACTAAGACACCTCTTTGAACACAAATGAAACGTACATTTGTGTTCAAATTATCGTTCGCTTTAACGGTGAAGCAAAATATCGTGAGGAAACCTGCATACCTGAGAATTCTAAGACTACAGTACAGTACAGACTACAGACTTCAGTAAGGACCGACTGCTTTAAGAAATCGATTTTTTTTATCACTATCACGACGGTCATGTGTGGCACTAGGTCTTGTAATGAGTTCTATTTCACAATATTTCAATAAGGCAACTTAACATACATTGAGCTGCTCTAATCTAAGGTAATTAAACTTAAATCGTATATATTATATGACCTATGATTATAATTATATGACCAAATATTGTTAACCGATCTGAAAAGAGCAACGCTATAGTTTCTTGCCCGTTCTTCTCTAGCGAGACTGCATTCCGAACTGGCGGTAGAGTGAAATAATTGACTGAATCTAAATGATGTATAACATTTTATGGATTCAATAAATATTTGATTTTGATTTTACAATAAATAATGTCCAATTTAAATTGGATAAGATTAAAATTAGAAAAGCAGCGATAGCCTAGTTGGTTGCGGTACGGACTGGAAAGACGAAAGTCGTATGTTCGAAACCAGCCCATATTGCATACACCTCTGACTTTTCTAAAGCTACGTGTGTATTCTAAGTAATTATCGCTTGCTTTAACGGTGAAGGAAAACATCGCGAGGAAACCTGCATACCTGAGAATTCTCATAAAAATTTCGAAGGTATGTGAAGTCTACCAACCCGCAATAGGCCAGCGTGGTGGACTAAGGCATAACCCCTCTTATTAGTAGAGGAGGCCCGTGCCCAGCAGTGAGACAATGTTTAATACAGGGCTAGTATTATTAGGTACGATTGTTTCCAGTAGCTAGGTAGAATTGTCTCTTGTTGATTCAACTGGACGGTACTGCGCACCAGCTGCCTGGTCAACTGTGTGGTCACTTTACCCTGCCAGAAAAAATGCTAGAGCCTTACCTATCTAAAGCTGATTCTTGTTGGCAATGAGACGCGTAAGCCACAGTAAGTCCTCGCCTACATCTTTCAGTCTCAACTGCGCTTACATATAGAATGAAGTCTGTGTCTTCAACGCCTCGCGGATCTTCTTCCTCATCTTCAACACTTACTGGAACTGTAACTAGAAACAAACAATAGGATATACCAATTTTAGATATATTATAAAATAGGAAGTCATAGGTAGGCAGGGGCTGTGCTGTGATAGCCATCATCCAGGCAAGGGGGATGCTGGGTCGTAAGACCGGCTCGTCCAGCTTACCCGTTTTATTCATATTCCGCTTTCCCCAGGAGCAGACGGAAGTAATAAATCGATTTCCCCGCGACTACAAAAAAAATTTGCTGTGCTCTGGCATTGCAGAAGTCTATGGGCGTCAGTGACTACTAACCATTACGTGTCCCGTCAGCTCGTCTGCCTATCCAGACACTAATAAAAAAAGACATGGGCCGACGGAAGTGAAAACTTTAAACTTTGGAATTACTGTGTTCTTTTTGAACAGCTTCCATTAAGCAGTAACTTTTTGTTTATGATTGCTTGTCAATAATTATAGAACTTCATATGCATGCTGATGTGCTGTGTAGAACCCGCCATAGTGGCACACGCAAGTGTTTCATGTTCCGGGATCAACCAGTGTACATCCGGTTTTTGCCGGGGGTCTAGAGTTGGCGTACGATGTTTGGCCGTTTTGCGACCTTCCGAGTACTCTGAAACTAGACCCTCGACCGCTCGTTGACCTTCTTGCCCATGGCGTATTTTAAAGAAGCTACAGGCCGGCATGATTGTGTTGAGTAGGGAGGGATAGATCGTCCCTCGCTTCTTGATACTCTAACTGGACGGCACTGCGCTTACCATCAGGTGCAGTGTGGTCACTTTGCCGTGTCAGGATAAAAAACAATGTGGGTGTACTTTTTACGCGTCTGCCTACCCTTTCGGGGATTACAGGCATGATTACCTGGTAATTCAGTACCGTCACTTATGACATTGATGTCTGTTGTGGTTTCTTCCTTGGTCTTTTGACGCGGCAGCACTCGACAGTTGTGGCCTGTGCTGTTACAGACGTGGCAGGGCTGAAGCAAACAGAACAATGATAAGAGTAGCTGATACATTGAAAGAGCTTGTAATATAATAATAAATAATACTAGCCCTGTATTAAGCATTGTCCCACTGCTGGGCACGGGCCTCCTCTACTAATGAGGTTAAGCCTTAGTCCACCACGCTGGCCTAATGCGGGTTGGTAGACTTCACATACCTTCGAAATACTTATCATAATTCTCAGGAATGCAAGTTTCCTCAGGATGTTTTCCTTCACCGCTAAAGCAAGCGATAGTCAATAAGTCTGCTGGAAGGTGTTATTGTCAAATGACAGTAAAAGGATGCATGACATGTTCCGTGACGTCACGGTTCTCAAAATGGCCATTCCTGTGCCGTTGTGCGAGGGACATAGTGATATGCAGCTTCTTCACACTACGCCTAAAGGACCTAGGATCATAGGCGGGAGGGAGACACGGTAGCTGGCAAACTGTTCCACACCTTGAGATTTTAATAAGCTCAGATTTGTGTTGATGTACTCCTGTATGCATAATAGTTTCCCAATTTCGTACATTTGTTGATATGCAAACGAAAATAGACTCAATTGAACCAACAATACGGCCGCAATTAATTTAAATATTGGTAAGAGCATGAGTGGGTGCATGGTGGGAGCATCGTACTATCTCCCTCGCACGCATGCACGGTAATGGCCATTAGTGGTGACGTCATTAGTTATATCGTGCATCCTTTTCTGTCTTTTGACAACCAGTTCTATTAGATTTGAATTCTAACAATTATGTTTGACCTAATTTATATTTATTTTTCGACAATAATTTTTATTTACCGTGACGTATTGATAATAACAATAAATGTTGTCAACTATACAATTGGTTCGTTTTGGCGCCAAAACAGAAGCATATCAAGGAGGTCATGGTCGTTCTTGAATCGAGGCTATAGGAACTCTTTAATTCAGCTTGATAAGCCGACATACTAGGACATACTCGATGATTCAATTTTGTATTATTTATTTATTTGGGAAACAACAGCAATAATACATACAATGATTAAAAATGAACAAACAATAATACACATTCCATAGCAGTTTCCACAGATTACAATATATTTATATAATAGTATTATATTATAGGGGCAAAGATCACCACACAATGGGTTCCATTGATAAAGCGGCGACGAGGACGGCCCAGAACTCAGAAGACGATGGCGAGATGAGCTTGACTCCCACTTAAGGGATTGGCATGCTGCAGCTCAAAGTCGAGACGAGTGGAAAGAGGGTAGGGAGGCCTTTGCCCTGCAGTGGGACGACCATGGCTGATAATAATAATAATAATATTATATTTATCAGTATGCCACATAACCTATATGTATATATAAAAGAAGAAAGTGACTGACTGACTGACATATCAACGCACAGCCTAAGCGGCTGGGGTTACAGACTTGAAATGTTGACAGTAGGTACCTTTTATGACGTAGGCATCCACTAAAGGGATTTTGGAAATACCACCCCTAAGGGGTTAAAATAGGGGATGAAAGTTTGTACGAAATCCGTCATTTTTAAGTTAAATTCGTGAGAGTATTTGGCCTTTTAGTTAAAAACAAAAACTATACATTTCTGGATTTTTTGAAATTCTAAATTCCCCTAAGGGGGTAAAATAGGGGATGAAAGCTTGTAATGAAAATCCGTCATTTTTTAAATTAAATGCATGAACATTGGTATTTTGTATTGTATACTTTTTCCCCCAAACATGACCTCCACGCGGGCGGAGCCCCGAGGAACAGCTTGTTGCTAATAAAATTATTTACAAAATGTTATCGCCAAAAATGAGTTGAGACCCAGAATGACAGATTAATAAGAAAAAACCTTTTAAGTCTGGTAGAGGCAATTATCAAATGACATAAAATATAAGTAAAGGTGTGACGGCCTTGTGTGCCGCTATTATTATTCGAGTGTGTAAAAGAAATTATGAGATATTTCCAGTATACGCTCACTCATCCACGTTACCACAATTTTACGGTAGGCAGCGGTTCTGCTGTGCCCTGGCATTGCAGAAGTCTATGGGCGGCGGTGACTACTTACTATCAGGTGGCCCGTCTGCTCGTCTGCCTAACGAGGATCTAAAAAAAAATATGAATAAGTAATTGATTCAATGGAATGTAGTATGCTAGGCATTAAACTCATTGATCGCATTAGAAACACCAACCTGCGTTCCGTCACAGGAGTTACTGATGTGGGAAAAAAGATTTTTAAATCATAAAATGTACACCGACTTCAATAAAAAACAAATTATGCGTCCCTATAAAATTTGAGGGTTGCCCTCGATTTTTCTGAGGTCCCAACATTAGATCCTGGTGCCAATGGGACCACCTGGAAAGTATACCCTTTTAAACAAAAATCGAATTTCTCGAATCGGTCCAGGCGTTTTCGAGTAATACATAAAAAATAGATTCCGACGAATTGAGAACCTCCTCCTTTTCTTGAAGCCGGTTAAAAAGAGTGCAGAGCTAAAATGGGACTGGGATACGTCTGTAGAATGCACCCAGACAGGTGAGCGAAAATCGCTCCTGACTGGATACACGACGGTCGGTGAAGACGTGGAAGGCCAAGAATGCGATGGAGGGATGACCTAGATGCTCTAAGCAATGGCGCAATATGAATGACAGAGAGGATTGGAAGAGGAAGAGGGAGGCCTTTCCCCAGCAGTGGGACATAAATAAAAAAATATTTAAACATCAATTTCGATGCTGTTCGCAAAAAAAATTTTTGTTTGTTTGAACGCGCTAAACTCATGAACTTCTGGTTCGAATTAAAAAATATATTTTAGTGTTGGATACCCCAATTATCTAGGAAGGCTATAAGTCATATAACATCACGCTACGGCGAAAAGGAGCGGAGCATCAATAAAAAATGTTGCAAAAACGGGTAAAATTTATTCCTTTTGACAGCTTCCGTTGCCTGGGCTGCGTAAAGGCGATTGGGCGATAATTGTATATTGTCTGACCGGTCACCGTTTAAGAGGATCGGCTGCACGATGTCTCTCTCTATGATTCAGGCACAACACCTGAGTGGTAGGACGATCGGTACAGGTGCGTCAGTGCAGGAGACAACTCCTTGGTTTGTATACTTTATCTCCCAAAAATAGCCTCTACGCGGGTGAAGCCGCAGGCAATAGATAGTATTTTTATATACGCTGGTTGTTCTCGGTTCAGCGTATGCGGCATACACATTGCCAAATTGTATAAACATAACTCATAAACTTACATCCAATAAAAAAGTCAATATCAATAAAAATATTTTATCATTCATAAATTTCTTAATCGCGATCATGAAGGTTTATGTCTTTGGTAAGATATTATTTGTTAAAGTATTGATTGTATATCGGTAGCAAAAAATCTCATTCTCATTACTAGCCTGTGCCGCTTTCGCATTCGTGATATCGGAAACTGAAATCTGTATATATAAAAGAAGAAGCTGACTGACTGACTGACTGACTGACTGACTGACTGACTGATCGATCAACGCACAGCCTAAACGGCTGGGGTTAGAGACTTGAAATTTTGACAGTAGGTACCTTTTATGATGTAGGCATCCACTAAGGAAGGGTTTTTGAAAATACCACCCCTAAGGGGGTAAAATAGGGGATGAAAGTTTGTATGAAAATCCGTCATTTTTGAAGTTAAATTCATGAAAATTAGTATTTGGCATTTTAGTTAAAAATAAAAAATATATGTTACAGGATTTTTTGAAATTCCGCCCATAATGGGGTAAAATAGGGAATGAAAGTTTGTATGAAAATGGAGTTTTGTATTGTATACTTTTTCTCCCAAACATGACCTCCACGCGGGCGGAGCCGCGAGCAACAGCTAGTACAATATAAAGAAAGCAATTGTAACTCTCCAAGAGGTTCGCAAATTCGTATTTTTGCCGCACCATCAAGTGTGGAACAGTTTGCCAGGTACCGTGTTCTCTCCCTCCTATGATCCTGGGTCCTTTAGGCGTAATATAATGAAGCTAAACAGCAGGCCAGCATGATTGTGTTGAGTAGCGGTAGATAGTCTCTCGCTACTTGATACTCTATCTGGACGGCACTGCGCTTACCATCAGGCGCCAGAATAAAAAAATTAAAAAAAACTCTAAAATTTTCCAGTTTTCCGGATAACTATTCCAATTTTCATTCCATAAAAACTCACTATTAGAAAAATTACAAATAACTATAACGGTCCGTTATCAAGTAATTGGGTTATTTAACATTAAAAAATTTAAGTGAAAACATATTGAGGCGCGTTGGACGCTTTTTGGATGGTTAAAATCATACGAGACAACTAATTGGGGCCATCGGGGGTCGCGGGCTGGCGAAGGCTGTCAGCCCGTATTGATGTACCCCCAATTTTGGTGTATCAGAAATTCAAGTTCCTTTCCTTACTTGATACCCTGCCTAGACGAGACTGTGCAGTGTGATCACTTTACTGTGCCAGGATAAAAAGAACTGTTAAATGTATGAGTAGTTGTGATGACTATTAGGATACCGTATCGAGTATTCGTTGAGCTTTGAAAAAAAATCATAGAAACTTCAGGGTTATCCAAATTTCAGTTTTTTTTTAAACTGGCTTAATAATCGCCATTGACTACTGTAGAGATTTTAATTATTGTAGTCTGTCTATGCTGAGCTTGTCAGATTTATTATTTTGCAAATATAAATCTTCAATTGATACAAGAAAAAACAATTATTTTCAGTTCCACATCTGCTGTTACTGAACCAAATGGCCCAAGGCTTCGTTCTCCTAACAGCCAACATCGAAGATATAAAAAAGCTAGCGAAAAAATTCGTGTCTGAATCACTGTCTGAAAAAATAGCTGACTTCATAGCAAGGGCCACTGAACAGATGATAGCTAATGTATCAAAGGAAAATGAGAGAAATGAAAACCGTTTCCCAGATATATCTACAGAGAATAATAATATGTACAACACAGTTATGAAAAGAAATGAAAAAGAAAATCAGCAAAAGCCTAAACAGAGATATCACAAGATAAACGAACTACAAAAAAAGCCTATTAAGAAAATGACGAAACCTACAAAAAAAGCAAACAACAATAGACAAAAAAGAATCGACAGAGTGAATCTGAAAAATATGCCACGAAGTGAGGCACAAAACGTGACCAAATTTAAGAAAGAACCGGAAAGAAGTTTTGAAATGTATAATCCAGCTAAACAATATTCTTACACTATAAAAGAAAGGCCTAAAGTCTATAAAAACCATCCAAAATTCACAGAAATACCACAATTAGATTCAACTATAGGAGTTGCAGAGAAAATGCTACCAGAAGACGTTGCAAAGCTAAAAGTAGTTTCAAATGAGATTTCAAATTCACAACCCAAATTTTCAAACCTCAAACGTTTTCGTCTAACAGCAAATTCCAAAGAAAACGTGACCATACAGCCAAATGATTTTGGAAATATGCAAAAAGTTTTAACTACAAAAAAGGATAAAAATGAGTTTGACCAATACGATAATCCAAAATATCCAAAAGCAGAATATATAGCTACAAGTGGACCTGTGGTCTTACCTAAAGTACCTTCCGAAAACTGGTGGAAAAAAGATAATAAAGAATTTAAGAGAAATAAAAATTAGGATTAAGGTATTATGTTTTTTATCGTCTCCGATGCACCAGTAAAGTTCTAAAAGCGCTAAAATCAAAAACTCCTTTACCAAGGAAAAAAGTATAAACGATGACAAAACTAAAAAAAGATTCATAATCTGTGTTTAAAAATTACTATGCAGTATGTAATTTAATAAACTCTCACCCTGAAAGTAGTTTTTTAAGAATGAGTTTCTGAATAAATTTCAGTAATTTTTACAATTTAACATTTCCTATAATTATTTACAAATAAGTACCTAAATAGCAGTTACCCTTCGTAAAACAGAAAAAATTTAAACGAACATCCAGGTTGAATTTATTTATTTATTGGTACAGATAGAGACAACAGATTGAATTTTACATATAGTTACATTCATAACAGACATGATATAAATCTGGCATCCATTTACTACTGTACACAGCATTCTAATAACACAAGAACCTTAGTTAATTAATAAAAAAAAAATGAGATCATAAAAATAGAATAAAATAAGAAAGTAAGAAGCAACAAAATAAGTGGTTAGGATACCAAAACCACTAATTTTGTTGCTTTGTTAGATCTTAGACGGTTTTTAAAGGTGTTTAAACTATCATGATATATATCCATTTCAGAACAGACATTATTATATTGACTACACATTCTGATGAGTGAATTATTTTGTGACACATTGGCGTTACATATGTTATTTTGTGACATATTGTGGTATACGCACAGATCGCGTCGGTACTTTGAGGTACTTTAATTAAAACTAATATTATTTATCACGATATGACATGACGATATATCATCCAATACATCATTATTATTAAAATTAACCAAAAACGTTTCGTGGAATACGCAAAATAACTCACTTGAGTATTGGCTATTTAACCACTCCCAACGTATGAATACGTAATGTAAAACTATCTAATACAATTTCTTTTTACCCGACTGCCAAGGAAGGATTATGTTATCGCGCGTATCTTGTATGTATGTTTGTATATTTCTTTATTAAAGGCTGGATGGATTTCGACAGTTAAGCTATCGTTATGTTCGTCTTACAAACCCAAGTGTTCTTAGATAGGTGTTTGACAAAAAAAGATCAAAATGGCGGATTTTTGGCGTAAAATAGTAATACATTAAGAAAAAAAAATTACCGAATCTATCGAGTAGGGTATCAAAATAGAGAAAATTAAAAGGGGATTACAAAAATATATATAACTTATATGTTTAAATTCATTTTCAATTGGGTATCGGTTTTCGCTTACACTCCAACAAGTAACGCATTATATTTATTTTTTATTTATTTATTTATACACTTCATATACATACATTGTATATAGGCGGACTTAATGCCAGAAGGCATTGTCTACCAGTCAACCTTAAGGTGGTGCAGAGATGAACAAGGTAGGTGCATAAAGATATAGGAGAAGGGGACACAAAAAAACTATAATATAAATATAGATGTACATATATAAACATATAGGCATACATACTGACTACATATTACTATTATATTATAAATACATAAGATACGTATAAAATATAAATATAGTAAATACATATTATATACAAATTATAATTTATATCTCACTGAAGTGATTCTGCTACTCCATTCAGCAGTAGTTGACGAACTCTAAACTTGAAAGCCGACCGGTTGGTGCACAACCTGATTTCGAGAGGGAGTGAATTCCAGAGAAGTATGGATTGGATAGCGAAAGAAGAGTGAATGAAATCAGAGCTGTGAGCAGGGCACTTAAGGAGGAGATTGTTTGTTGAGCGGAGATTTCTATCATGACTGTCACAAAGAAATTGAAATTGTGAATTTATTTATTTATTTATCAATATAGTATCACAAGAGTGTGCCGGGACACTGACAAGGCTAAAATAAAATAAACAATAAAAAAAAACAAAAACCCGGCTGTAATTATTAATATAATTCGTGGCGCAAATTGTATTGTCTCTCGCTATTTCACAATATTTCAACTTGTACTTCAACAATAAGGCAACTTAACATACATTGAGCTGCTCTAATCTAAGGTAATGAAACTTAAATCGTATATTAATAATATGACCAAATATTGTTAACCGGTGTGAAAAGAGCAATGCTAGAGTTTTTTGCCCGTTCTTCTCTAGCGAGACTGCATTCCGAACTGGCGGTAGAGTGAAAAAAAATTACTGAATCTAAATGATGTATAACATTTTATGGATTCAATAAATATTTGATTTGATACCAGCAGGGTCACTCTTGACACTCGATTCCAATTGAAAATTGGGATTGGGTTCGAAAACTGTACAATTGGCACTGTTGAACGCAACACCAGCGCACGATTTAACTGAATACGGCGGAATTTTTAGTAACTAAATGAAACGAACTCGATCGATTTTGGCACTCTTGAGTAGATTTTGACATTGACGTATCGAGTTGGAAACCGGATTTGAAGATTTTTGAGGTGTTGTGTTAAATGGTCAAAGTGATTGTCGATCGTAGACACAATTAACACTTTAATCCAATAACAATCGATTGTGTCAAGAGTGCCAATATCATCTAGATTGGAGTTGAAACTCTATCGAGTTCGGATTGGTATGATATTGGAATTGATTTCAATAGTAGGCCTACCGGACGGCACGGTGCACCATACTCCCACCACACGAAAGCCCACTTTACGAAGACGGCACTAAATCTTACTCAGTCAGCCCGTGACCACGGCCGATGCAACTCCGTATTTATACCATTCAAATATTGCACGATTAAGACCCGCTCCTAATTTTATAAAAGGTAATAAATAAAAGCTGTACTTACGTTTAGATGCTTCTCTGGAACCCTCACTTCTCCACACATGGTCTCAGAGTTACATTGATCAATGCAATATGATTTCCCATCCCTCACGAACACTTGCCTGGTTGGACATTTCCTGAAATAGAAAAAGGTTTTACTAATACTTGGCAGCCGGTGGTAGGATATTCATATCCGCCCGGATAGCGACCACCGTACACAGCGTGAAAAACCGCCATAGTGGCACATGCAAGTGTGTCGCGTTCCGGGATCAGCCAGTGTACATCTGGTTTTTCTCGGGGTTCTAGAGTTGGGGTGCAATGTATGGCCATTTTGCGGCCTTCTGAGTACTCTGACAATAGACCCTCGACCGCTTCTTTACCTTCTTGCCCATGGCGTAGTGTGAAGAAGCAGGCCGGCATGATTGTGTTGAGTGGCGGGGGATTGATCGTCTCTCTGCTGCTAGGGTAAAAAATAGCCTCCACGCAGCGGGGGAGTGAAGTGAGAGGCCGTGGGTTTGATTCCCACACCGAGACAAATGTTCACAGATATTTGTGTCAGGTGTTGTGTAGTAGTTGATACCCATGATACAGGCTTTGGAGCACAGTTTAGAAATAGTAGGATTTCCTGGCTATTGATCAATATGTATGTTCAACTCATTTGTGCACTTTTGCGTAACTTGTATACATTGACAGCCTCCGTGGCGCAGTTGGCGAGTAGCCGGCTGTGAAACGAGAGGCCGTGGGTTCGATTCCCACACCGGGACAAATGTTTGTGTGACAGACAGATATTTATGTCCGGGGTCTGGGTGTTGAGACCGTGCGTCTCTCGTAGTTGATACCCACAACACAAGACTCGTATCTTAGTGAGGGATCGGGGCTATGTGTGACACTGTTGGGTACATACATATATACATATACACTCACGCCTGTAATCCTCGAAGGGGTAGGCAGAGGTGTAACCAGTACACCCACTTTTCGCCGAATTTCGGTCCCATAATTTGATAGGGGGCGAGCCTATCGCCATACCGGGCACATATTCCAGACTCCGGGCTAATACTGAGAATTTCTAGATAGAAAAACCCAATATCACTTTACCCGACCCGGGGTTCGAACCCGAGACCTCAGCACAGCAATCGTAACGCATGCGCAATTACAACTGCGCCACCGAGGCAGTCAGTGACTGTTGGGTGTTATTATTTATTTATAAAACAAAAAAGATAAATGAACGCGCCCAACCAAAGAAATTTTCACTACAATAAATCGACAAATCAAACCAGTGATGGCGGACGATCGTTGAATTATCACTAGCAGAATGATAACATCTTATCAAAAGATTAAAATTATCATAACCAAGTCTGTACTATTGTACAATCTTCCTTTCATAAAAGTATATGTGTTTTCGGTTAAGTGAAGTGATTTGTGTTTATTACGGATTTTAACAAATTGACACAGGTAAAATATAATACTAGCCCTGTATTAAATATTGTCCCACTGCTGGGCACGGGCCTCCTCTACTAATGAGAGGGGTTAGGCCTTAGTCCACCACGCTGGCCTAATGCGGGTTGGCAGACTTCTCATACCTTCGAAATTCTTATAAGAATTCTCAGGTATGCAGGTTTCCTCACGATGTTTTCCTTCACCGTTAGCAAGCGATAATTAACATTTTAATACACACATAACTTTAGAGAAGTCAGAGGTGTATGCCACTTGGGTTTCGAACATACGGCTTTCGTCTTGGCAGTCCGTACCGCAACCAACTAGGCTATCGCTGCTCATTCACAGGTAAAAATTATTATTAAAATATTTTTGATATCAAAATCACAAAGATGCTGGTGGTAGGATATTCATATCCGCCCGGATAGCGACCACCGTACACAGGGTGTAAAACATGCCATAGTGGCACGCGCAAGTGTGTCGCATTCCGGGGTCAGTATACATCCGATTTTTGTCGGGGGTCTAGAGTTAGGGTACGATGTTTGGCCGTGTTGCGTCCTTCTGAGTATTCTGACACTAAACCCTCGACCGCTTCTTTACCTCCTTGCCCCATGTCGTAGTGAGAAGAAACACGCCGGCATTATTGTGTAGAGTAGCGAGGGATAGATTATGTCTCACTACTCGATACTCTAATTGAACGGCACTGCGTTTACCATCAGGTGCAGTGTGGTCACTTTGCCGTGCAAATGAAAAAAAACACAATATTTTATTATGGTCAACTTGGTTTTGCGATTTCGGTGTGGTTAAAAACAAACTTTTAAAATCAGCTCCAATGGCCTCTTGTTCGAAGATTCCTGTGTTGTTATTATATGTCAAGAAAACCTGAGTATTCTATGTATGTATTTGATGTGAAGTCTACCAACCCACATTAGGCCAGCGTGGTGGACTAAGGTCTAACCCCTCTCATTAGTAGAGGAGGCCCGTGCCCAGCAGTGGGACAATGTTTACATGACATTATTATTATTGTATACATCTGAAGTACAGAAATGTCAGACATATGGTAGAATCATGTTTTACTACAATATTTTACACTAGTGGAGAATTGTGTTTATTAATCGATTTTACTGTACATAATTATAACATTTAGAAGATTTATATCAAGACTGCCTCGGTGGAGCAGTTGTAATTGCGCTTTCGTTGAGGTCTCGGGTTCGATCGCCCTCTCGGGTTACATGATATCGGGTTTTCCTAGAGCCTGGAGTCTGTAATTGTGCCAGGGAGGGCGAACCCTATAACATTGCGGTACCGTAATAAAGAGAAGTGGGTGTACTGGTTACACCTCTGCAAACCCCTTCGGGGATTACAGGCGTGAGTGTAATGTAAGTTTTATATCAAGTAAACGACATAATAAATTGAGACATATTGACTAAAACGCTAAGCACATTAATTAGGGTCGGGAAAAGCAATTTATTCGAATAATCAATTCTACCTTAAATTACTAACTTGCCAATTTAACCAGTCACGTCCCAATGGAACATCGGTGCTCCACAACTCTGGCAACACACTCGCCGTTCTTACATACTATTTTCAACTTTAATGTTATGTAAATAAAATTGATTTTTGCTTCTATTTACTCCGTACTACTTTTAAAATTAGGACTTAATTTAGGACTCAAAATGAATAACAAATGTCAAATAAAAACAATATTTATTATCTACAAACTATTTTTTTTTATCCTGGCACGGCAAAGTGACCTCACTGTACCTGATGGTAAGCGCAGTGCGGTCCAAATAGAGTACTGAGTAGCGAGAGACGATCTATCCCCGCTACTCAACACACTCATGCCGGCCTGCTTCTTCACACTACGCCATGAGCAAGAAGGTGAATGAAGGCTTCTAGTCTCCTTCCCTTTTGCGGCCTTCTTAGTACTCTGACACTAGTGACTAAGGCCGCAAAATGGCCATTGTACCCCAACTCCAGACCCCCGACAAAAACCGGATGTACACTGGCTGATCACGGAACGCGACACACTTGCGTGTGCCACTATGGCGGGTTTTTCGCCCTGTGTACGGTGGTCGCTATCCGGGCGGATATGAATATCCTACCACCAACAATTGTACATGAAACATGATTAATGCACACCCTGGAAATAGAACAACTGTGGAGTGCAAAAGAAATAAATAAATAAATAAGTTTGGAGGATGCATATGTTGTGTAGCGAGGGAGATATTGTCTCTTGCTACTTGATACTTTAACTGGTCGGCACTGCGCTTAGCATCAGTGTGGTCACTTTGTCGTGCCAGGTATTAGGGTATTTCGTATTATTAGAAATACCGAAGGTGTATTTAGACTAGTTGGGGGTACATTAATAATGACAACCTAAGTGGGGACTAGTAAATATTTAGCATAAAACAGAGTGCCCTCCGCTCTCCAGGGTACAGTTGAGTAGAAGACGAGTCGATGGCCAGTATATGCGTGGTTCGGTGAAGTAAGTGTAAGTGTAATCAGTTCAATGGCCGCGTAGTTCGGCTTAGAGGGTAATGCTGGTAGATTAATTATAAAGATAAGCCTTAAGTTAATCCTGACATGCGTTTGTTAATATTTAAGCACTGAGATGTGTAACAGTGTTATGTAAATCAATCAGTAAAATGATATATTGTATTTACTATTTGTGTCTTTGTAAAATATCCATCTTGCATAGTTTTGTTGATGTTGCTAACACAGGATAAAAACAATTTTGAAATAAATAAAACAAAAGCAAATTATGTCGTTCCGTTCTATCTATTTAAATCGACCGTGTAAAAAATTTGGCGCACTAATAAAAAATAATGCATACTGGGAAGTACATTTAGATTACCCAGTTCTTATCAGTTATTGACGCGTTGGTCACATGTTCAGATAAGTAATGCTATTACATTGTATAAATAAACATAGTACGTCACAGCTAATATCGAAAATGTGACTTTTTTTACCTAAATAGGCTTGCGTTTGACCACTATCTCGCCCGATGGTAAGTGAGAGTCTACGGTGGAGCACGCTTGCCTAGAAGACACCTATTCATTCTTGACTTAAGACACTTTTTACATATGGGCTACCTTAGGTTAAAGTCCTTAATAAATAAATAGCTATCGCCTGGCACAGCACACATAGTTTTGTCTGCAGACCCAGCTCGACCGGGGTCCACCGTCTCATATAAAACCTGATGATCCTGTGTCCTTTAAGCGTAGTGTGAAGAAGCAGCAAGCAGAAGCACTCAGCAGGCATGATAGTGTCAAGCTGATACTCTAACTGGACGGCACTGCACACCATCAGATGCAGTGTGGTCGTTTGGCATGCCAGGATTCACAGGCAACACGGCCAAACATCGTACCCCAACTCTAGACCCCCGACAAAAACCGGATGTACACTGGCTGACTCCGGAACGCGACACACTTGCGTGTGCCACTATGGCGATCTTTTTCACGAGTCCCTAATAAGTTAATGACTAAATTGCTCGTCCGCCTTTATTTCATTCTTAACTTCACCTCTAACTCTGCCAAAACTGATATTATTTACCATGATTCCAGAATGCACTCTCCATACCAGGGTCAGTATCAGGGCTACCCGTATGTCAACCCTCATGTCACCGATGTACCTGTTATGGACCCGGCTATTGCTGGCCGCTGGACCAACCTACCTAGGAGACAAATCAGCGCTAGTCCTGGCCGGCCTCATGGGCAAGGCACACAATCCACTGAGGTATGTATTGAGTTTATGTTATCCTCAAGGAGTAGGCAGAAGTGTTACAAGTACTTTTTTGTGTTTTTTTTGGGGTCTTCTGGTGACATTTTCACCATGCCAGCCCCATCGTACCCTAAACAGTATCTTACTTATATTAATTTATATATGGCAATAGCGGCTTCACATAGAGGCTTCAGCGGCTTCACATAGAGGCTTCGATAAAATGCTTTGACAAATTCTAGCATCCAACAAATTTACTCTAAATTCATTCACCAGAGTGAGTCTCTCTCACAACCCTCGTCCTGACAAATTCCATTATGAACGTCCTCCACCGACCCCACTCTTCACAATTGGTGTAGCATAATTAATTTCCTACTTAATTTAGAGTTGGCAAACCAGGGAATGTGAGGAATATCATTTTGTGCAGTTTTACAAGTACATTTACCCGAGCGAATTACTGTCCCATGATGTGACATTGAGCCTATAGCGGACACGATTCCAAACTCCGGGCTGATAATGAGTATTTCAGGATAGAAAAACTCAATATCACTTGCCTGTCCCGGGGATCGAGCCCGAGACATCAGCACATCAGTACTGCGTAATAACAACTACACGATCGAAGCAGTGTTACAAGACTTGAACATTACAAGAATTACAAAAAACAGTATTTTCGAAAAGTTTTTTAATTCATAAAAAGTACACCAACTTCAATAAAAAACAAATTATGTGTCCCTATAAAATTTAAAGATTACCCTCGATTTTTCGGAGATCCCATCATCATCCTGACTTGGTGCAAATGGGACTACCTGAGAAGTATACCGTTTTAAACAAAAAAATAATTTCTCTAATCGGTCCAGGCGTCTTCGAGTAGTCGGGGAACATACATAAAAAAAAAGATTCCAACGATTTGAGAACCTCCTCCTTTTTTGAAGTCTGTTAAAATCGTCTTAAATCCAAACTCAAGGTCCAAACTAATGTATATTTTCAGAGAGAATTATCTTCAAGCACAGCAAGAATGGCGCTACCATTCAAGCCGGAGCCAAATGAAAACCCAGTAGTGTATATAGACCTTCCAGAAGACGGAGCCAATAATGTCACAGAGCACAGACCAGCCCAGAATCGAGTAAGTTTTAAAGCAGATTTATATGTACTGCCAGAGTCGGTAATGGACCAATAACACCATTTAGTAAAGATTTAATAGCAACACTCAGAGTTAATTCTCCGTGAACGCCCATAAAAAAATGAGAATTTTACAATAGTAATCACATTTGGTTCCTTGAGTTGACGGTCTTACGTAAATAAGGTGTGCTAATTAACCAAAAGAGCTAGAAAAAAATGTTATTTTGTACTCACAACACTACTCATACTTGGTTCTACATAGCAAAGTATTGTTTTTTATCCTGGCACGGCAAAGTGACCGCACTGCACCTGATGGTAATCGCAGTGCGGTCCAATTAGAGTATCGAGTAGCGAGAGACGATCTATCCCCGCTACGCAACACAATCATGCCGGCTTGCTTTTTCACACTACGCCATAGGCAAGAAGTTGAAGAAGCGGTCGAAGGTCTAGTGTCAGAGTACTCAGAACATCGTACCCTAACTCTAGACCACCGAAAAAAATCGGTTCTGTTGTTTTTTTGTCTACCATTTCATTCATTTTCCGCTTGTCTGGTTTTCAAATAAACTTCTTTTCTAACTTTATTTCTCGCAGACACTTCAATTTTAAAATTGACATTGATACTAGCATGTCCATTTCCAGATACATGAACCTTCCACGAGTTGTTCCCGACCAATACCTTCGAAGCCAGAACCGGATGAAACTCCAGTAGTGTACATAGACCTTCCAGATGACGGAGGAAGCGACGTTTCCCAGAGGGATCAGACGAGAAACGAGCCTCAGTTTGTACAGGTGTTTCATCAGAGAATTTATTTCTGGAGTCATTTTCTTGAACATGATTTTACTGCCTCGATGGCTTAGTTGTAATTGCGTATGCGTTACGACTGCTGTGCTGAGGTCTCGGGTTCGATCCCCAGGTCGGGTAAAGTGATATTGGGTTTTTCTATCTAGAATTTCTCAGTATTAGCCCGGAGTCTGGAATTGTGCCCGGTGTGGCGATAGGCTCGCCCCCTATCACATTATGGGACCGAAATTCGGCGAAAAGTGGGTGTACTGGTTACACCTCTGCCTACCCCTTCGGGGATTACAGGCGTGAGTGTATATGTATATGTATGTATGATTTTACTGCGAACATTTAATTTGCTGGTGGTTGGATATTCATAACCGCCCGGATAGCGACCACCGTACACGGGATGTAAAACCCGCCATAGTGGCACACGCAAGTCGCGTTCCGGGATCAGCCAGTGTACATCCGGTTTTTGTCGAGGGTCTAGAGTTGTGGTACGATGTTTGGCCGTTTTACGGCCTTCTGTGTAATCTGAAACTAAACCCTCTACCGCTTCTTCACCTTCTTGCCCAATGTGAAGAAGCAGGCCAGCATGATTTTGTTGAGTAGCGAGGGATAGATTGTCTCTCGCTACTCGATACTCTAATTAGACCGCACTGCGCTTACCATCAGGTGCAGTGTGGTCACGTTGCCATGGCAGGATAAAAAAATGTACCCCGTCATCTCTCATCCCTTATCCAGAATCCATAATAATACTATAAATGCGAAAGTAACTCTGTTTGTTTGTCTGAACGGATTGCAATGAAATTTGGCAAGGGAATAGATTATATCCTGGAGAAGGACATAGGCTATCTTTTTTCTCAAAAAACAACCTTGAAAGGGGTCCAATAGGAGTTAAAAAATTGTATGGTAAATCCATAATTCCTCGACTTAGGGATCTGAAAATTCATATTTAGGCCTTTGGTAGGAAATACGTGTTGCAACAGTTTTGAAAAATAATCCCTAAAAGGGACAGAGTGAGGTTTAACTTATGAGGTATTCTTTAGATGCAATCTCAAGATTCAGGCACAACACCTGAGAGGTTGGACAATCGCTACAGGTGCCTCAGTGCAGAAGACAACTCCTTGAATTGTATACTTCTGCTCCCGAAAATAACCTCCACGCGGGCGGAGCTGCGAGCAACAGCTAGTTACCTATATTTCAGAATAATCAAATGTAAAATAAATATCCTAAAAATGATGAAATCTTACAGTACCCAGAATTATACATGTTTATCAATTATTTCTGCCCAGGAGACAATCTTCTACGACCCTTTTGAGAACAGAAGGATAGACGTAGCCAAAGGGAGCGGTGCGTCTGTCAATTCAGAGTCTGACGTGGAAAGCATCGACAGCCTTCGAAGGGTCCCGCCACCACGGCCTCCCATACCTACGAACCTAGATCTACCTGGATGTAGTGGACTTGGTGAGTTCAAATCATTTATTTTTATGCCAACCATCTTCATCTTTAATGCTGGTGGTAGGATAAGCATATCCGCCCGGGTAGCGACTGCACTTACCATCGGGTGCAGTGTTGTCACTTTTCCGAGTTAACGCAATTTAGTTTGCTGTCGCAGGGACAGCGTTTTATTCTTATTATTCCGCTCCCCCCGGAGCATGAGGTAGAGGAGTTTATGCTGAACTAGCCGAGTTTACTCAGCACCTCCGTCCGAAAGGTGGCTACCAGAGACTTTCCGACACAACACCGAGACCCGAAATAAACATTTGATAAAGACACAAACATATTTCTTGATGCAAAGATCGAATCACAGCCTCTCGTTTGCGGCTAATCGCCTGCTTCTCAACTGTCAACATACTAAAATGTATAATCTTTTTTCAAGGAACCTCAGGGATCTCATCAATATGCTCATCCAGCCCCAGGTCACCGGATTCCTACACCAGACCTCTGCCAGAGTCTAGCCTGCCTGCCTCCCTTCCTATTTCTGGGTTCCCGGAACCGCCTCCAGCGTACACGGAGTTTGAAATAAGAACACCGACACCTTCAACGACGTCTCCTATTGTGGACCAGCCTAGTCCACAACCTCCACGGACTCAGGTCATTTTACCTGGTACGTTGTTTTGGATTAAAGACTTTTAACCCACAGTAAGAAGAAGGACACGTACTGGCTTGCGGAGCCACAGCTTCTTGATGTCTTTTTTTTTCCTGGTACGGCGAAGTGACCACACTGCACCTGATGGTAACAAATCGACGGTAAATTAGGCCACTAGGGGCACTTGTTACAGGTCATTAAGATTATCTACCGGTGCTTCGGAAATGCCCACTGGTCTGAGAAGAAGCACCAAGAAACTCAGCCGTTTCTAACTAACTGCAGTGCCGTCCAGTTAACGTATCAAGTAATGTGACACATCAGTCCCCCGCTATTCAACACACTCATGCCGGCCTGCTGTGTAGCTTCTTCACACTACGCCTATAGGTCCCAGAATCATAGGAAAGAGGGAACACGGTAGCTGGCAAACTGTTCCACAGCTTGATGATGCGGCAAAAATACGAATTTGCGAACCTTTTGGTTCGGGCCGTGGTAGTAGACACCACGAAGCTGTGGCTCCGCAAGCCAGTACGCGTGGTTCTGGTATGGAAGGGAGAGGATGGGATAAGATCAAACAATTCTTCAGAGCATTCGCCATGATACGTCTTCTGCGGCCTGAACCAAGGGGTTCGTTAATTCATATCTTTGCAGCACTATCAAGCTCTAGATCAGTTTGCTCTTTACCGTGTTCCCTCCTTGTGATCCTCGGTATTGTAATCCTGATTATGTCGACTAGCGAGATGTGTATCTCTCCCTACTTGATGCTCTAACTGGACGGCACTGCGTACCATCAGGTGCTGGTCACTTTGCCGTGCCAGGATTTTAAAAAGCTACAAGAGACGTTCGATCTTACAACACAAACCCGCAACAAATATTGGGTTACATACATATCTCCGTACGGTGAACCTCTCGTTTCACAGCCTATTAGTCGCGTGAACCACGTAGATTGTTTAATTCTGTATATTCTCAGGGTCTACGGGCTCTAATCCCAACGTAGATCGGCAGTACCTGAAGTGCCAACATTGTGGGATGCATGTGCACACCTTGGTCGTGAAGGAAGTGGGGCTTATGACCCATTTAGTCGCTTTAATATGCCTTATTATTTGGTAAGTAACATATACTTCTCTACTGCTTAGCCTCCTCTACTAATGAGGTCAAGCCTTAGTCCACCACGCTGGCCTAATGCGAGTTAGAAGACTTCACATACATTTGAAATTTTATGGAGGATTGTAGGTTTTCTTACGATGTGTTCCTTCACTATTAATAAGTGATAGAGCAAATTCTCGAGGCGGTTTTTGAACCTGTCTTTAATGTGCTAGTTTCCTGTGTTTAATTCTGTATAATATTTGATATATAACCGAGAATACGAAATGGAAACCCTTTTCCGAAAACTATATTAAAAATTGGGCCGCAATTATTTGTATTAATGTAAGTGGGTGCGTACTGGGAATATCCTACTATGTCCCTCGCACGACCACACTGTAATGGTCATTCGGGCGGTGACGTCATGAATCATATCGTGCATCCTTTTTCTGTTCTTAAATTACTCCTTCCACCACATTTAAAATCTGTCATATTAAAATTCTCTTATAATTATTATCTACTTTTTGTTATTGATTAATTCTTATTCGATATTTAAAAAACAACGTGCCCAACTATCCTAACACTAACTATTACTCATTGAAAAAAAACGGATTTTATCGCTGTTAATTTTTACTTTTCTGCACCGTCTCCATTCTATCGTGAAGGCTGTAAAGTTAAAACATTAAGATTATAAAGTAAAATTAACCAGTCACGTATAAATTGCATGCCGGCATGCACAAAATACTGGCAACACTCGCCGTCCTTACATGCTATTTTCAACTTTAACGTTATGGAAATAAAATAGATTTTGGCTTCTATTTACTGCCTATCTTAACTTTTGAATATTCTTTCGATACGCGAGTAGTTAAACCGCGATAAAATCCATAAAATTACTTTTCTACCAATGTGTAATATTAAACATCATCATCATCATCATCAGCCTATCGCAGTTCACTGCTGGACATAGGCCTCCCCCAAGATTCGCCATTGAACCCGATCTTCGGTTCTATGCATCCAATGTCTACCTGCAGCCTTGCGCAGATCGTCGCTCCATCTAGCAGGAGGGCGTCCCACACTCCGTTTACCTGTACGCGGTCTCCACTCAAGAACCTTACTACCCCAGCGGTCATCGGTTCTACGACAAATCTTATATATAAAAATCAATCGTTGTTCGTTTGTCTCGCTAAAACTCTAGAATGGCTGAACCGATTTGGCTAATTATGATCTTAAAATATTTGTAGAAGTTCAGGGAAGGTTTAAAAACATAATTGGACCCGGTAGGTGGCGCTGCTGTCGATATTACACCAAATTTGATTTGCTGGAATTTGTGGGAGAAATGCCAAAGATTGTGATCTTTAAAATATCATATTTAATGTGCGGCTACTTTTACGGGCAGGACGACGTCTGCCGGGCCCGCTTGTGTGTAAATAAAAACAAATATTAAACATAAGAAACCCTAAATTCTTTTCTTTCCAGCATGGTGCCATGCGTCATACTGATATACTACATGGACTTCTTGAAGAACAAAAACCACTTCTGCCCAAATTGCAACAAAGTAATTGGATATGAACTGCCTATAAGCACGAAGAAAGTCGTCTATGTGTGTTAATATACAAATACCAGAACAATAACATATAATGTCACCACACCCACACAAGGTCAAACCTGTATCATGGGTATCAACTGCGAGAGACTAGTGTTAAAAACACAATAAAATTATGCAAGGTGGATTTTAAAAGGCACGAACAAATAAATAACACCCAACAGTCACACACATAACCCCGACCCCACACTAAGATACGAGTCTTGTGTTGTGGGTATCAGGGACCTAGAGAGACGCACCCTCTCACAACACACAGACCTCGGACACTAATATAATAACACCCAACAGTCACACACATAACCCCGACCCCACACTAAGATACGAGTCTTGTGTTGTGGGTATCAGGGACCTAGAGAGACGCACCCTCTCACAACACACAGACCCTGGACACTAATATAATAACACCTAACAGTCACACACATAGCCCCGACCCCACACTAAGATACGAGTCTTGTGTTGTGGGTATCAGGGACCTAGAGAGACGCACCCTCTCACAACACACAGACCCTGGACACTAATATAATAACACCCAACAGTCACACACATAGCCCCGACCCCACACTAAGATACGAGTCTTGTGTTGTGGGTATCAGGGACCTAGAGAGACGCACCTTCTCACAACACCCAGAATCCGGACACTAATATCTATCTGTCACACAAACATTTGTCCCGGTGTGGGAATCGAACCCACAGCCTCTTGTTTCACAGCCGGCTACTTGCCAACTGCGCCACGGAGGCTGTCAATGAATACAATGATACTTTAATTATTGATTTAATGATCACTAAACTAACTGTCTCGGTGTCGCAGTTGTAATTGCGTTCGTTATGACTGCTGTGCTGAGGTCTCGGGTTCGATCCCCCGGTGATGAAGTGATATTGGATTTTTCTATTTAGGAATAATCAGTATCAGCCCGGAGGTTTATCGGTAGGCAGCGGCTTTGCTGTGTCCTGGCATTGCAGAAGTCTATGGGCGGCGGTGACTACTTACCATCAAGTGGCCCGTCTGCTCGTCTGCCTATCGAGGCACTAAAATAAAAAAGTCTAGAATTGAGCCCGGTACGGCGATAGGCTTGTCCCCTATCACATTATGGGACCGTAATTCGTCGAAAGTGGGTGTACTGGTTACACCTCTGCCTACCCCTTCGGGGATTACAGACGTGAGTGTATATGAATGTATTCATTAAAATAACCACTTAAATTATAATTTTTCTAACAACGTAATGTAATGATAATAAAAAATCAGCTGATTCTCAGTTCCATAACCGCACTTTGCACCGAGCATCAGCGCTGCAAAGCTCACTCTTTTTAGTAATACTTTAACAGCGCATTATGCATGTTTTATTTAGTTTTAGGACGAATATCATTGATCAATTTCAAAATATAAATATTCGAAATAATGTAATAACCATTGTATTCGACAACCTAAAAAATTGGCACTGATTAAAAATCATGTACAGTGAAACATTTTATAAATTAAGCGCATTGTAATTCATGTATATGTGATGTATTAAATGTTAATATTCATATTTTTTTATTACAACTTTAGAAATATATTATCCGTGTTTCATTATTTCAATAAACACTTGACTAAAGCCCTGTTTGATGTACCATTTCCACTTTTATTATAATTTTACAGACTGCAGAACAAACCCTGCACAGTATATTTGATGGATCAGAAAGTTCAAAGTAATAACTTATTTTTGTCCATGAAACTTTTTGTCTTCACTTAATACTTTTATAAATCCACCACACTGGCTTGTGGGTTGGAAGACTTCACATACATTTGAACTTTAAGAATTTTCAGGTATGTAGGTTTCCTTCTTCCTTTACCGATAAAGCAAGCGGTAATTAACAATGAATACATAAGTAACTTTGAAAAGTCAGTGTATGTCATTTTCGTTTCATACCAACGACTTTCGTCTCGACAGTCCGTATCACACCTAAAGCTATCGCTGCTATTTTTTTTGCACAGCAAAGTGACCACACTGCACCTGATGGTAATCGCAGTGCCGTCCAGTTAGAGTATCAAGAAGCTAGAAACAATCTAACCCTCGCTACTCAACACAATCATGCGGGTTTTTTTTTTTTTTTTGTCGCGGGGAAAGCGTTTTATTACTGCCGCCCGCTCCGGAGGGAAGCGGATTAAGAATAAAACGGGTATGCTGGACTAGCCGGTCTTACGACCCAGCATCCCCCTCGCACGGATGATGGCTATCCGTGCTGCCGCTGGGCCGAGTCCCTAACCCCTATGTACACCCCACCCGACACTACCAGCTAAAACCCCGCGGTGGCCTTCTTAGGCGCTTGCGGAGCGATCCCGGGGTATTCTAAGGAGTGCTAGAATTGCAGCCGGAATCGCCCCTGCGCGGTGCTGCGTAGCAGCCCATCTCCATGGAGGGCTAAGGAGCCCCCGCGCACCGAAAAACGACAGCGAACGAGGCCTTACCACACGCACTGCCGTCCATCTCGGGGTCGCACGATGATCCGAATTTGGGAGTGCATCGATACGGGCTGACAGCCCTCCGCTGCGCGCCCGCGACCCCCAATGGCCCCTATTAGTCGCCTCGTACGACAGGCAGGGGTTACCGTGGTGGAATTCAAACGCCCCCATTCCACAGGGCGGGAGACGCCGGTCAGTCGTCTACCACAATCATGCCGGCCTGCAGCTTCTTCACACTACGCCATGGGGCAAGGAGGTGAAGAGGCGGTCGAGGGTCTAGTGTCAGAGTACTCAGAAGGCCGCAACACGGCCAAACATAGTACCTGATGGTAAGCGCAGTGCCGTCCAATTAGAGTATTAATTATCGTTAGACAACTTTACCTATACTTGGAAGTGGTAGAGCCACGCTGTAGACATATTTGTCTGCAGCATGAATGGGCCGGCTCGACCGGGGTAGTACCACTGTCTCACAGAAAACCAACGTAAAGTGACAGTTTACTGTCGCGTTTCGTATGGTAAGTGAGATATCCGGAGGCACAGATTCCCCCTTCCCTTCCCTCTATTCCTGTCCTTTAAGGCCGACAGCGCATACATGATACTTTCGGTATTGTGGATGTTCATGGGCGGTGGAGATCACTTAACATCAGGTGACCCACTGGCTCGTTTGTCGGACTATACTATAAAAAAAAAACCGCGCTACTCAACACAATCATGCAGGCCTAATGAGTACCTCCTATTACAAACATCGAAAAGTTAAATCATTATACAAAATCAATACAGCCAATTATTTTGAACATTTCCTCAATTAACCCTGGAAGCTTCGAAAGGGAAAATTGTGTATTTTCTTTGAGACAAACTATCCGTATTTATCATTAATCCTACTAATTCCTACTGATATTATAAATGCGAATGTTTGGATCGATGGTTTGTTATTCAATCACGCTACAACGGCTGTACGGATCTGGTTGAAATTTGGCACAGAGATAGATTATAGTCTGGAATAGCACATAGGCTACTTTTAATTCCAGAAAAATGCGGTTCTCGAGGGATAGTTTAGTTTTTCACAGAGCAAGGGATCGACATGATTTTTTGCATAGTGGTAGTTAAGGGATCTGAGAATGACATAGGCATCCACTTATTAACCCGGAAAAATGCACGCATCCTATGGGATAGCAAAATATAGAAAGGTGTAATAGTTGATGCATGATGATAACCTGCATGGTTTGTATACCTTTTCTTTCAAAATTAAACTAAATGGGAGCGGAGCCGCGAGCAACATCTAGTATAAACATATAATAAAATTCAATCGCCGTTCCTTAGTCTCGCTAAAACTCAAAAACAGCGTGACCGATTTGGATGAAATTTTGTGGGTATATTTCAATGGGTTCCTGGATGGTTTGAAAATACAATTGGGCCCGGTAGTTGGCGCTACTGTCGGTACGTCACCAAATTTGATTTGCTGTGATTTGTGGGAGAAACGCCAAAGATTATGATCTTTAAAATATCATATTTAATATGGCGCTGCTATTCCTGGTAAGACTACGTCTGTCGGGCCCGCTAGTGTTATATAATTCTACTGTACGTGTGTATGTCACTGAACTCCTCCTAAACGGCTGGACCGATTTGAATGATTTTTTTTGTATGCGTTTGGGTGGCGCCCTGGATGGTTTAGATTCATAATTGGACCCGGTAGGTGGCGCTGCTGTCGGTGTGGCGCTACCTTTAAGGTGCAAGTTCGTAGCCGACTGCAGACAGCGGCAGCAGAGGACGTAACGTTGCGACTTGTCGCAGCGACACGTTGCAGCGTCATGTCGCTGCAGTCATGAATTCGAACCCAACTGCAGATGGTTGCCGCAGATAGCCGCGCCGTATTCCAGTTGATTCTGAATGTTCCGTGAGACAAGATATCTGACGTGTTTAGGTTTAGCGATCGCGATTTACCTTTGTATCTTTTGTTAGAAGAGGAAGAAGACGACGATGAGGTCTTTTGATTATTCAAGTATACAGAGAAAAAACGATAAGCCACAAGTCCATAGGTCCAAATTTTATCCTTTATAGGACAACGTTTAAATAGTTTTTGTGAGATGCACCGTACTGTGCGACATGTTGGGCCATCTGGTTTATTAGTTTATTTTCCTCTAAAGCGAAAAACTCATTTTTTTAAGAAAGATTTATCGAGAAGAAACATGATATCGCTCCAGCGTCGGTGGCACTACTGATCTGCGGTCGCACGACACGTAGTCTGCGGTCGTGCGACGTGTAGTCGGGCGACGTGTCGCTAGTTGCGGAAGATATCTCATAGAAATACATAGAAACCAGTAGTGTCGCCGCGACACGTCGTCTGCTGCTGCTGTTTCCAGTCGGCTACCAACTCGCACCTTTACGGGCAGGACGAGGTCTGCACGGTCCGCTAGTATAATATAAATATGAGACTTACCTATTTAATTTGATGGGTCCGCCAGTTTTCCTGACTTTCAGTGCTTGCTCCCAGAAGTTCACTGCATCAGGGAGGATTGTGTTCTGCAAAACAAAGTATTAAAAGGATCATTTCCTGTGTTTTATTTTATACACATTTCATTATGTCTGTATCTTAATATTATATTTATCCTACTACACTCCACCTGATGTTAAGCGCAGTGTCGTCCAGTTAGAGTATCAAGTAGCGAGAGACAACCATGTCTCACGAATCGACAAAATAATGCAGGACTGCTGAGTACACCGTACACAGGGTGTAAAACCCGCCATAGTGGCACACGCAAGTGTGTCGCGTTCCGGGATCAGCCAAAGTACATCCGGTTTTTCTCGGGGGTCTAGAGTTGGAGTACAATGTTTGGCCATTTTGCGGCCTTCTGAGTACTCTGACAATAGACCCTCGACCGCTTCTTCACCTTCTTGCCCATGGCGTAGTGTGAAGAAGCAGGCCGACATGATTGTGTTGAGTAGCAGGGGATAGATCGTCTCGCACTACTCGATACTCTATTTGGACCGCACTGCGCTTACCATCAGGTGCAGTGCGGTCACTTTGCCGTGCCAAGATAAAAAAAAAGTAGATTCTTCACACTACGCCTAAAGGATCCAGGATTATAGCGGGAACATGGTAACGTACTTAATATAGACACATATTTTTGACAGGAAAAACATCGACAAAATAATATTTTCATTGTGGCATGCAGTTTTAAAAGTCCAGCTTTATAGCGACCAACGAACACAGGGTGTAAAACCCGCCATAGTGGCACACGCTAGTCGCGTACAGGGGTCAGCTAATGTCTAGAGTTGGTACGATGTTTGTCCGTGTTGCGGCGTTCTGAGTACTGACACTAGACCCTCGACCGCTTCCTCACCTTCTTGCCCATGGCGTGGTGTGAGGAAGCAGGCCGGCATGATTGTGTTGAGTAGCGTAGATTGTTTCTCGCTCCTTGATACTCTGGCCGGCACTGCGCTTACCATCAGGTTCATTGTGGTCACTTTGCTGTGCCAGGATAAAAAACTTCCACAATAATTCTGTCGAACTTCTTTGGTTCTTTGGATAGTTAATTAAAAAACTAACTTTACTTACATTTATCATGAAGAACTTTTCAGGTTCTAACCTGGAATGAGAAAATGATTTTATCAAAACACGTATTAGACAATTTTTCAATGAAATTAAATGAAATCGTTTATTGATCACTAGCTGTTACTCGCGGCTCCGCCCGCGTGGAGGTCATGTTTGGGAGAAAAAGTATACAATACAAAATACCAATATTCATGCGTTTAACTTAAAAATGACGGATTTTCATACAAACTTTCATTCTCTATTTTACCCTCTTAGGGGCGGAATTTCCAAAAATCCTGAAACAGATATTTTTTATTTTTAACTAAAATGCCAAATACAAATTTTCATGAATTTAACTTCAAAAATGACGGATTTTCATACAAACTTTCATCCCCTATTTTACCCCCTTAGGGGTGGTATTTCCAAAAATCCTTCCTTAGTGGATGCCAACGTCATAAAAGGTACCTACTGTCAAAATTTCAAGTCTCTAACCCCAGCCGTTTAGGCTGTGCGTTGATCGATCAGTCAGTCAGTAAGACAGTCAGTCAGTTTCTTCTTTTATATATACAGATGTAGGCAATTACATAGCTCTTATGACAAGTCAGTACATTAAAAAAAGCAAAAAAATTTAAGAAAAAGGATATCAGCTTATGTATACATAGCATACATAGCATCATCAATACACTAGCAATTACTTTATTCATTTATAAGGTGTTTATAATTTTTATTTTTAATGTTATTCAAAGAAATACCAGTCAAATATACATATTTTTAAATGGGTCTGATATGGACCATGTGTATTTCCGAGACGTCGTACGTTTTAAAAGCTACCACCGGATCCAAACGCGACCCCGCCTGAGAAGACCCGGCGAAACAAACCACCGGGCTTATATTATCAATGAAGTCAGATGCAGGATTTATGAAATTTATAATCGCCATTTTGAATGTCTTACACCTAACCGCTAAGTCACAATCCTGACTCCGCATTGGGTCATCTGTATCGTGAGTACCAAGGACAATTGACTAGGGACAACACCCAGACCAGAAACAAGTATTTAAGGGTCACATAAACATGTGAGAATAATATGATACTCTATAATAAACACTGTCCCACTGCTGGGTACGGGCCTCCTCTGCTAATGAGGGGTTAGGCCTTAGACCACCACGCTGGCCAAATGCGGATTGGTAGACTTCACATGCCATTGAAATTGGTATGAGAATTTTCAGGTATGTTTCCTCGCGATATTTTCCTTTACTGTTAAAGCATGCGATAATTACAGTGAAAACTCAGAGGTGTCTTTTTGGGCTGGTTTCGAACTTAGGACTTTCTTCTCGGCATTCCGTACCGCTAGCAAATATCGCCGCTATTATTATCCATAAAGCCGAAACACCCAAATTAGATTTTGGTATAAAAGATCAGAGAAATATATGACATACTAATAATAAGGAAAACTCACGCGGTGACATGCAAAAATAATGTATCCCGTTTCTTGAACAATGCATGGGCATACGCGCGCTGCTGTTTGTTCAAAATGTCCACCCCTTTCCCTAATAAACAAGCGGGCCCGTTTACGCATATTGCGCCGCATTTTTATTAAGTAATAAACAAGGTAACCAGGTTGACGAAAATTTTTATATGTTTTTGGGATACCAATACCTAGTCAGGTCATAAATTCTGTCACATGTTTAATATAAAATAATTGAAACAAGTTTATTCATTATGTAACCATTTATATACCAAAATGAACTTAACAAAACATAGATTAGCGGCATCTCTTCAGTCTCAGGTCCATTAGACGAGCATTCAAACGATGTCCTGTTTTTCTTCGATATGCCCGAAGCCCTAAGTCTTCATTTAACACCCTTTTCACCGTGGTTCTGCTTAACCCCATCTGAAGGGCCAACAGTTTCTGCTTACGTTTGGGATTTCTTTGAATTCGCGCCTTTACAGCTTTTATCACTGCTGGAGTCCTAACAGACCGAGGGCGACCACTTCTTGACCTGTCATCTACACTAGAGTCTTCACTGTATCGTTTGATGGTACGATAAACGAATCTTTTGGTTATATTTAAATTTTTCAGTATGTCAAAAATTTGAATTGGCGCGTAACCGCAACGATGCAACGCAATTACTGCAACACGGTCTTCTTTAAGCGTCCACTCCATATTTAAAAATGAGTAAAATTCTAAAAAGTATACATTTTTATTTTCATGAATAATTTGAAATTCGAATTCAATAAACTTTTTTGTGGCCAGCATTCTAAAATAAAAGTTTTTACTGTGTGACAATACTTATGACCTGACTGTGTATAAAACGTTAAAAATTAGTGCAATGGATTGAGCTACTGATTCTCAACAAACTACTTTCGTCTTTATAGTATACTAAAAATAATGTTGTATAAATGCATAAAATAACGGTAGGCAGCGGCTCTGCTGTGCCCTGGCATTGCAGAAGTCTGTGGGCGGCGGTAACTACTTACCATCAGGTGGCCCGTCTGCTCGTCTGTCTATCGAGGTTCAACGGTAGGCAGCGGCTCTGCTGTGCCCTGGCATTGCAGAAGCCTATGGGCGGCGGTGTCTACTTACCATCAGGTGGCCCGTATTTTCCCCGATTACTCGAAGACGGCTGGACCGATTCGAAAAATTCTTTTTTGTTTAAAAGGGTATACTTCCCAGGTGGTCCCATTGGCACCAAGTCAGGATCTGACGATGGGATCTCAGAAAAATAACGTAACCCTCAAATTTTATAGGAACGCATAATTTGTTTTTATTGAAGTCGGTGTACTTATTATGGATTAATACACTTTTTTTGTCTATCTGTCTGGTTGTATGTCCGGTTTTAGCTCAGAAACGGCTTGACCAATCATGCTGAAATTTTGAATACAGTTAGATCATTCGATCGCACAAATGATAGGCTACTTTTAATTCCGGAAAAATGGACGGCACCTATCTTTTACCTAGCTTTTCTTTCAAAAATAACTACCACGCGGGCGGAGCCGCGAGCAACAGCTAGTATAAAGTTCTTTAAACCTATATTGAACAGTATGCCGCAGATAAGTAATTCGATAACTAATTTGTAACTAGAGCTAACCGTATTAAGTCTGGTTACCACAATTTGGCACATATGTGAGACAAATCCCACCAATATTTCATCATACTGGAAATTTGTAATTTAGTCTTCAGAATATCTCCGTGGCGCAGTGTGAGAGTAGACTGCTGAAACAAGAGGTCGTGGGTTCGATTCCCGCGGTATAAATGTTTGTATGGCAGATATTTGTTACGTGTTTTGGAACCGTAGTTCCTTCACAGTCCCTACATCTTAAAAGAAACGTTTAAACTAACGAAACTAGCCGCTCTATTTTTAACGGACCTTATAAAAAAATAGCAAAAAATTACAGCCGTCATGGCGCAGTGGGCGAGCAGTCGTCTTTGAAACGAGAGATCGTAGGTTCATTTCCGCGAGATAAATATTTGACATTGATATTACATGACAGATATTTGTTTCGGATCTGCCGGTCTACTCTTGAACTCAATTCCGATCGATCGGTATTGGATTTGTGAGATTTCGTATTCTGAGTGCGACCCTAGGCGCCATATTATTTCAATATTGCATAACCATTCATATGATAATCTTAATTCCAATTACTGCATATGCAGCTGCATACTTCTGCACAATATTGAAATAATATGGCGCTCAAGAGCACGAAATCTGTCAAATCCAATACCGATCGATCGGAATTGTGTTACAGAGTAGACCGGCTGATCGTTGTCCGTAGTCCCTTGTAGTCGATGCCTACGACACAGTTTTGACCTAGTCGGGGCTATGAGTGTGACTGTTGGGTGTATTTATTTAAACCAATTACATTTAGTACGCGACACTGGACTGGACACAAATACCAGGACTCCGGGCTAATACTTAGAACTTCTGAATAGAAAAACCCCATATTTTACCCGACTTGGGAATCGAACCCGAGACCTCAGCACAGCGGTCGTAAAGCATGCGCAATTACAACTGCGCCACTGTGGCAGTTATTTTATTTAGTGTCGTCCAAATATTCGTTTGGGCTGGGCGGCATTCGGTAAACTACGTAACCTGTTTGAGTCGTCGATCCCTCAATGCTTAAAAACAAGAGTTTTTAACCAGTGCGTCCTACCCGTAATGACCTACGGAGCTGAAACGTGGACACTCACAAATGGACTGGTCCATAAATTTAAAATCGCTCAGCGTGCTATGGAGCGGGCATTGCTTGGGGTTTCTCTGGTGGATAGAGTTCGAAATGAAGTAATCCGCCAGAGAACCAAAGTCATAGACATTGCTCGCAAAATTAGCACGCTAAAGTGGAAGTGGGCTGGTCACGTCTGCAGACGGACAGATGGCCGATGGAGCAGACATGTGTTGGAGTGGAGGCCGCGTTTAGGCAAACGTAGTGTGGGACGCCCTGCTGCACGATGGACCGACGACTTGAAGAAGGTGGCGGGTAGCGGGTGGATGCGGGCTACCCAAGACCGGGATGGTTGGCGTTCACTTGGGGAGGCCTACGTCCAACAGTGGACGGCAACAAGCTTAGTATAAATATTGTAGTTTTTGAAAAGAGCAAGGCCGTTTTCTAAACTGCATCACTGACGGTAGAGTAACAGATTGACGGAATCTTAATCATTTTATCGCTTTAATAAATGTTTTGATTTGATTCCTAGTCTAGGTAACAAATAATCAACAAAAACAAATACCGATGAAAATTAATATCCCAGACGTATTTCAAATTAATTCAAATAGTATTTTATATTCATGTGTTTAATACAAAAATATGTTTCGACATTCAAATCTAACGATCACAGTTAATATTCCAGACGCACTACAATTAATTCAAATAATATTGATTCAAATATTATTTTACTTGACTGCCTCGGTGGCGCGGTTGTAATTTCGCATGCGTTACGACTGCTGTGCTGAGGTCTCGGGTTCGATCCCCGGGTCGGGTAATATATTGGGTTTTTCTATCTAGAAATTCTCATTCTCAGCCCGGAGTCTGGAACCTGTGCCAGGTATGGCGCTAGGCTCGCCCCCTATCACATTATGGGACCGAAATTTGGCGAATAGTGGATGTACTTGTTACACCTCTGCCTACCCCTTCGGGGATTACAGGCGTGATTACATGTACGTAAATAGTATTTTAAAATATAGACAGTTAATATTCCGGTCTACAATGAATTCAAATAGTATTTAAATAATCTTAATTCGAATTGTATTTTAAAATATATTTACGATATGAATAATATGTTAACGACATTCAAAGCGAACGATAACAGCATTGACTTATATTCTATAGACACGAACTGTCGAACAAAAAAGATGTTCCAAAAACCTTGTCCGCCCACTAATGCCATCTATTCATTTTACTAAGAACTATTTGGAAGTTATAATTCCCGTCACTTTCTCTCGAAAGGGACTTTCGCGCGCCAAAACGGGACCAACTATATAATGAATTTTGTTATGAAATATAGACTTCCCGTATTCAGAATTGAAATTAATTGATATTACGTTCTAAACGTTATGAAATTATGTTATTTACCTTATATACCATTAACAGTTTCACTGTAAATCAATTTAAGGCAGATTTGTTCGGGAATGTCGCTACAAATATGTATCTAAAATTAACTGGTGTGCATTCGTAGGTGGCATGAAGCATACTAACGTCGGTGCAGTCACTGTATACACCGCGACTCGGTGGAACATAATGTTTGTTCTGGTCACCGCATCTAGTACGTAGTACATATAGATCGCTGGATAACAGTTAATATTCCAGACGCACTACAATTAATTCAAATAGAATTTTAGTATTCTAAATTCAAAGTGTTTTATAACATTTAATATTCCAGACGTACTGTAACGAATGAATTCAAATCTAATTTAATTTCTGTGGTTTCGGAACAAATGTTTTTTCTCTAGTACATAGTTAATTAGTCTAAGATCCGATTAGAAACTCGAAAACCTTCACTCGTCTGTTTAATGGATGAAAAATCTGTATATATAAAAGAAGAAGCTGACTGACTGACTGACTGACTGACTGATCGATCAACGCACAGCCTAAACGGCTGGGGTTAGAGACTTGAAATTTTGACAGTAGGTACCTTTTATGACGTAGGCATCCACTAAGTAAGGGTTTTTGGAAATTCCACCCCTAAGGGGGTAAAATAGGGGATGATAGTTTGTATGCAAATCCGTAATTTTTGAATTTAAATTCATGAAAATTAGTATTTGGCCTTTTAGTTAAAAATAAAAAATATTTGTTTCAGGGTTTTTTGAAATTCCACCCTTAAGGGGGTAAAATAGGGGTAGAAAGTTTGTATGAAAATCCGTCATTTTTGAAGTTAAATACATGAAAATTGGTATTTTGTATTGTATACATTTCTCCCAAATATGTCCTCCACGCGGGCGGAGCCGCGAGCAACAGCTAGTATATTATACTGCTGCTGCTGCTTATATTATTATGCTGTTGCTCGCGGCTCCGTCCGTGTGGTGGTCATGTTTGCGAGAAAAGGTGTACAATCCATGGAGGCATCTTAAGCTATTACACCTTTCTATATTTTGCTATCCCATAGGAAGCGTGCATTTTTTCGGGATAAAAAGTGGCCTATGTCATTTTCTGATCCCTAAACTGCCGCTATGCTAAAAATCATGTCGATCCCTTGATCTGTGAAAAAATAAACTAACCCATTGGAACTGTACATTTTTCCGGGATACAAAGTAGCCTGTGTGCTATTCCAGACTGTAATCTATCTCTGTGCCAAATTTCAACCAGATCCGTCCAGCCGTTGTAGCGTGATTGAGTAACAAATATCCATCCAAATTTACCGACTTCAAAAAAAGGTGGAGGTTCTTAAATCGTCGGAATCTTTTTTTTATGTACGTTCCTCGATTACTCGATGACGCCTGGACCGATACGAGAAATTCTTTTTTTGTTTAAAAATACTTCCCAGGTGGTCCCATTGGCACCAAGTCAGGATCTGATGATGATGGGGATGTCAGAAAAATCAAGGGCAAGCATCAAATTTTATGGGACGTATAATTTTTTATTGAAGTCGGTGTACTTTTTATGCATTTAAAAACTTATTTTTATACTAGCTGTTGCTCGCGGCTCCGCCCACGTGGAGGTCGTGTTTGGAAGAAAACATAATACGAATTTTCATGCGTTTAACTTAAATAATTAAAGATTTTCATACAAACTTTCAT
Organism: Laothoe populi; assembly: GCA_905220505.1. Taxonomy (NCBI): domain Eukaryota; kingdom Metazoa; phylum Arthropoda; class Insecta; order Lepidoptera; family Sphingidae; genus Laothoe; species Laothoe populi. Next base: position 4,158,398 of record HG992174.1, on the reverse strand, counting down.
CCCCTATTTAACCCATTAGGGATGATTTAAAAAAATGTGAAACACTTATTTCTTTATTCCCTACCAAAAGCCTAAATATGAATTTCCAGATCCCTAAGTCAAGGAATTACGGATTTTCCATACAAATTATAAACTCCTATTTGACCCCTTTCAAGGTTGTTTTTTGAGAAAAAAGATAGCCTATGTCTTTCTCGAGGATATAATCTATCTCGTTGCCAAATTTCATCACAATCTGGTCAGCCGTTTAGTCGTGAAAAGGTAACAAACAAACATACAAACAGAGTTACTTTCGCATTTATAGTATTAGTATGGATTAGTCGGATTCTTACCTATATACAGAGTGGTCGTAGTAAATGCTTATTCTTAGTGATTGGTCTATGCTACGTTTTTTGACTATGTGCGCCGGCTCTATATGTACACCCCGAACTACCTGCAAAGAAAAATAAACCTTAAACAGACTGTAATCAATACAAATCAAATCAAATCATTTATTTTGTAAATTAAGCCACTATGGGCACTTTTTACATGTCATAATAATGTTAAGGTCTACTGGTGTTAGGAACATCAACAAAACTATGCAAGATGGATATTTAAAGGCACAAATACAATATTTATAATTTATGTACACGGCACTGTTACACATCTCAGTGCTTAATATTAACACACACGCATGTCAGGATTCACTTAAGGCTTCTCTTTATAATTAATCTACCAGCATTACCCTTTCAACTGAACTACGCGGCCATTGAACTGATTACCATTTTAACTTACTACACCGAACCACGAACATACTGGCTATCGTCTCGTCTTCCACTCAACTGAACTGAACACCGGAGCGCGGAAGGCACACCGTTTTATTATCAACATTTACTACTCCCACATTGATTGTCATTATTAACTACCCCCAACTAGTCTCCTAAATACCTCTGTTATACCTTCGGTATTACTAATAATAGGAAATATCCTAATTCTGGTGCTTCGGAAATGCCCACTGGTCTAAGAAGCACCAAGAAACTCAGCCGTAGGTCTTTTGTAATTTGTCATTACAATTTACATTATAAAATAATTCATATATAAAATACATACATCACATTAAACAAGTCACATTCACATGAAACAAAAAAAACGGTACCTATACATGTAAATATAAGGCAGAGTCGTAAACGAGGCTATACAACCTGTTATTTATTTTCTCTAACTAACAATCAATGAGCAATCCAGGTAGACCAGTCCACACAAGCAGCACCCGTTCACGAGTATGACGTATGTGCCAGCCATAACACATACACATAATAAAAAAATCTAACACGCCCGAAATTCCCTATCTGGTAGGCAAAGATACTAACACCACATTTCGTCTTATTACCGTTCCATGATGTGATAGGGGCGAGCGTGATACTATTTCGAGTTTTTTTTATTCTGGCAAAGTGACCACACTGCCCCTGATGGTAAGCGCAGTGCCGCCCAATTAAGAGACAATCTATCCCTCGCTACTCAACACAATCCTGCCGGCCTGTAACTTCTTCACACTACGCCATGGGCAAGAAGGCGAAGAAGCGGTCGAGGGTCTAGTGTCAGAGTACTCAGAAACAACGTATCCAACTCTAGACCCCCGACAGAAACCGGATGTACACTGGCTGATCCCGGAACGCGCACATAGGACACACTTTCGTGTGCCACTATGGCGGGTTTTACACCCTGTGTACGGTGGTCGCTATCCGGGCGGATATGAATATACCACCAGCAGAATCCCAATATCATTTTCATTTTGAATATTGGTATGAGCAAAGTGCTTGCGTAGTGGGGACATACCTCCCTCGCACAACGGCACAGTAATGGCCATTCTGACAATCGTGACGTCACGAGTCATACATCATTATACTGTCATTTGACAATTACCCCTTCCAGCAGATCTTAATGGCGTCTATTTTACTTATTTTTGTTCGGATTCATTAAATTCTTTCTTTAATAGGTTTTAGGTAATGTAACTTGTTGATTAAATTAATAAAAAACACACGAGTCAACTACCGTATTAACAATTTCTGGATATCCGGTAAATACGTTTTTTAATACATTTGACAGGCTCCGTGGCGCAGTTGGCGAGCAGCCAACTGTGAAACGAGAGGCCGTGGGTTCGACCACACCGTGACAAATGTTTGTTTGACGGACAGATATTCATGTCCGGGGTCTGGGTGTTGTGAGACTGTCCCTGATACCCACAACACAAGACTCGTATCTTAGTGTGGGGTCGGGGGTATGTGTGTGACTGTTAGGTGTTATTTATTTATTTATTCACAAATTCGTATCTTTGCCGCACCATCAAGCTGTGGAACAGTTTACCAGCTACCGTGTTCCCTTTTCCTATTATCCTGGGTCTTATAAGCACAACATAAGAAGCTTCTCTGCAGGCATGATTGTGTTGAGTAGCGATGGATAGATTGTCTCTCGGTACTTGATACTCTAGACGGCACTGGACTAACCATCAGGGGCAGTGTAGTCACTTTCGCAGTCTCGCTCGCAGTTTCGCTTGGCATTAAAAAAAACACGAAGAGTCTCGAGATTTCCATTACATAATATTATTTTATTTCTCAATCCAAAGGCCGTTTAATACGTGTGCGAAATATAATTAAAAACAAGGAAATAATAAAGGTTACATGTGCATCTATTTTCAACTCATTGTAGTCAATGTCATGAGGTATTGTGAATATAAATTGACTTACTAATCTAGGTCTACTAAACCGAGTTTTATCAAAATGTACCCCAACTGCTATTATTATTCCTACGATCTTGGTCCTTTAGGCGTAGTGTGAAGAAGCTAAACAGCAGGCTGGCATGATTGTGTTGAGTAGTGGGGGATAGACTGGTTCTCGCTACTTGATACTCTATCTAGACGGCACTGCGCTTACCATCAGGTGAAGTGCGGTCACTTTGCCGCGTGAGAATAACAAAAATTACAATTGATTTCGACAAAATGATAATTTTAGTTTTAATTTTTGTTATTGCCTGTGGCTCGGTTTGAAGTTATATTCTATTTATGAAATCATTTCGCTCGCCCCTATCACATTATGGGACCGAAAAGTGTGTGTACTGGTAACACCTCTACCTACGCCTTCGGATTACAGCCGTGAGTGTATATGTATGTAGATTTACATGTCTTGATTTCGGGCTTTGGTATAAATATTAGAAACAAAACCTATGTTGAAACTTCTAACACTACATTGACCTATTTTCATACTATATTAATGAATGGACCGTACACTTATGTAGAAAAGTGATAGTATTTTTAAATAATAATAATAAATAACACCCAAAAGTCAGACATACAGATACCCCCGGCCCCACACTAAGATACGAGTCTTGTGTTGTGGGTATCAGGGACTACCAGAGGCGCCCGGTCTCACAACACCCAGACCTCGGACACAAGTGTCTGTCTGTCACACAAACATTTGTCCCGGTGTGGGAATCGAACCCACGGCCTCTCGTTTCACAGCCGGTTACTCGCCAACTGCGCCACGGAGGCTGTCAAATAAAAAGATATATCGACAGTTGGCGGTCTATTTGATTTTAGCGACATTTTTGAAACGTTACAGTAGAGAAGTATAAAGTGTTTCTGATTTTCGGAAAAAACTATAAAAAAATAATGTGTGGATTTTAGTACAATAGGGTAGTTGACTCGATTTTTTTTATTAATTTAATCAACATGTTACATTACCTAAAACCTATTATCGAAAGAATTTTATGACTCCGAACAAATATAAGTAAATTAGACACCACTCAAATCTGCTGAAAGGGGTAGTTGTCAAATAACAGTACAAGGATGCATATCTGATACCGTGACGTCACGATACTATGAATCGCCTGTACTGTACCGTTGTGCGAGGGAGATAGCGATATGTTCCCGATACGCCATCGTTTTCGTTCATGCCTATGAGTATTTGCTCATACCAATATTTAAAATAAATATTGTGACCTCATTTTTCAAGCAATTTGTATTCTGTTTTCGCAAAAGAGTTTCTTTTGCGTATTATATTCGATTGCGTGGAGGAAAATGTACAAAATTAAACACAGGAAACTACCCTATTAATATTACATGTGTGCGTACTGCCTTATGATTTATTTTCATGTATTTTTTTATAAGTATTTTCTAAAATAAATGTGTCATGAAAAAAATGAGTACTGATTTACCAGTTGATTTGAGCGCCAAATAAGTGCACATTTTTTTTTAACTAAGCTCAAAAGATGCAGAAAAATTTGCTAATACCGAATATGTATACGCAATAACGCAAAAATTGTCGCTTAAATCAAATAGTCCGCCAACCGTCAATATACTCGTGTTAAGATCTAAGTAAAAATATATATATTTTTTATTTTTATTTATAAACGTCAACATATGGCTTTAATGGATGAAATGATGTGGGTGCGATTCCCGCATCGTTTTTTTTTGTGTGACCGTTAGATATTTGTTTCGGGTCTGGGTGTTGTGAGACAGAATTTCTTTACCTGATACCTACGACATAATACTCATAACCGATTGCAAGGTCAGGTCTAGTGTGTGAGTGTATTTATTTATTTACATTGAATATCGAAAGTTGGCTATTTAATTTAAGCGACGTTATTTGCGATTTTTTCTGCATTTTTTAATCCTAAAAATTGTGCACTTTTTTAGTGCGACAGGATTCATTTTTATATGCACATTTATTTTAGAAATTAATGCTTATAAATGCATGAAAATAAGTCATAAAGATCTCAACCGTCGTATTATAATTCATTATTTAGATTCCGTCTATCACTCCGCTGCCAGTAATGCTGGTGGTAGGATATTCATATCCGTCTGGATAGCGACCACCGAACACAGGGTGGAAAATCCGGCATAGTGGCAAACGCAAGTGTGTCGCATTCCGGGATCAGCCAGCGTACACGATGTTAGGCCGTGTTGCGTTCTTCTGAGTACTCTGACACTAGACCCTCGACCGCTTCTTCACCTTCTTGCCCATGGTGTAGTGTGAAGAAGTAGGCCAGTATGATTCTCTGAGTAGCGTGGAGTAGATTATCTCTCGCTACTCGATACTCTAGTTGGACGGCACTGCGCTTACCATCAGGTGCAGCGTAGTCACTTTGCCGTGCCAGGATAAAAATAACGTAATGCAGTTATAGAAGAACCGGCTAGACAATCTAGCCCGTGCCTAATCCAAAACTTACGGTAGGCAGCGGCTTTTCTGTGCCCTGGTATTGCAGAAGTCTATGGGCGGCGGTGACTACTTACCATCAGGTGGCCCGTCTGCTCGTCTGCCTATCGAGGCACTAAAAAAAAAACAGGTTTTAAACATTTGCAATACATAAAACACGATTTATATTGGGTTCATGATGTCGTAAGTAATTGCAAGACAAGATACAAGAGATAAAAGCACCTATTGTCAAAACGTCAAGTATCAAACAAGGGTCGTCCTAATTTAACCGGGCCCGGATGTTCCCTGAATAAAATTGATGTCTTTTGAGCTTGATGATTTGACAGCTAGTATTTCACAGCGGATGACTATGAAACTAGTCATAAGTTTGATCGCTTCGTAAAAATATTTTGTAATCTACAAATATTTAGAGCAGCGATAGCCTGGTTGGTTGCGGTGCGGACTGTCAAGACAAAAGTCGTATGTTCAAAACCCAAATGGCATACACCTCTGACTTTTCTAGAGTTACGTGTGTATTCATTGTTAATTATCGCTTGCTTTAACTGTGAAGGAAAATATCCAGAGAAAACCTGCATACCTGATAATTCTCATAAGAATTTCGAAGGTATGTGAAGTCTACCAACCCGCATTGGGCCAGCGTGGTGGACTAAGGCCTAACCCCTCTCATTAGTAGAGGAGAGAGGAGGCCCGCGCCCAGCAGTGGGACAATGTTTAATACAGGGCTAGTATTATTATTATTTACAAATATTTGTTCGGGTGACGTTTTGTCATACTCTCGTAAGACTCGTATCTTAGTGTGGGATCAGTAGTTCAACCATGAGTTTGTAACCGACTTCAAAAAAAGGAGGACATTCTCAATTCCTCGGAATCTTTTTTAACGACGCTTTAACCGATTCCAGAAATATTTTTTTTGTGTAAAAGGGTATACTTCCCAGGTGGTCCCATTGGCACCAAGTCAGGATCTGATGATGGGATCTCAGAAAAATCGAGGGCAGCACTCAAATTTTACATATACACTCACGCCTTTTATTCCCGAAGGGGTAGGCAGAGGTGTACCCAGTACACCCACTTTTCGCCGTATTTATTTCGGTCCCATAATGTGGTAGGGGGCGAGCCTATCGCTCACTCAAATTTTATAGACGCATAATATGTTTTTATTGAAGTCGGTGTAGTTTTCGAGGCTATCATAATGTTTTTTTCTATTCTCACGTATATTAGCTAGCTAATTCTGTATGAGTTACGACTGCTGTGCTGAGGTCTCGGATTCGATGCCCTGGATTGTGTAATATTATATCTGGTCTTTCTATTTAGAAATACTCAGTATCAGCCAGAAGTCTGGAATTGAGCCCGGTATGGCGACAGGCTACTATCACGTTATGGACAAATTAGACGAATAGTGGACGTACTGGTTACACCTCTGCCTACCACTTCAGGGATTACAGGCGTAAGTTTTTTTTGTGCCTCGATAAGCAGACTAGCAGACGGGCCACCTGATGGTAAGTAGACACCGCGGCCTATAGACTTCTGCAATGCCAGGGCACAGCAAAGCCGCTGCCTACCGTTGAACCTCGATAGACAGACGAGTAGATGGGCCACCTGATGGGAAGTAGACACCGCCGCCCATAGACTTCTGCAATGCCAGGGCACAGCAGAGCCGCTGCCTACCGTTGAACCTCGATAGACAGACGAGCAGACGGGCCACCTGATGGTAAGTAGACCCCGCCGCCTATAGACTTCTGCAATGCCAGGGCACAGCAAAGCCGCTGCCTACCGTTGAACCTCGATAGACAGACGAGTAGATGGGCCACCTGATGGGAAGTAGACACCGCCGCCCATAGACTTCTGCAATGCCAGGGCACAGCAGAGCCGCTGCCTACCGTTGAACCTCGATAGACAGACGAGCAGACGGGCCACCTGATGGTAAGTAGACCCCGCCGCCTATAGACTTCTGCAATGCCAGGGCACAGCAGAGCCGCTGCCTACCGTTGAACCTCGATAGACAGACGAGCAGACGGGCCACCTGATGGTAAGTAGACCCCGCCGCCTATAGACTTCTGCAATGCCAGGGCACGCAGAGCCGCTGCATACCGTTGTATATGTAGTAACACTTTTGTGAACGACAGTACATTGTTATTAACAATATGCATTATTTGAACTCTAAACCGCGTAACGAATGCGACATGATACCCCAACTAATGTAGAACATAACCTCAATATATTCCAATGGGGTCAATTCTGTTGTCACCCGACCATACTGAAAGATTAAAACTAAATTAAAATATATACATACTCACGCTTGTCATACGCTAGTTAACTCGATTTTTTATTAATTTACTCAACAAGTTACATTACTTAAAACCTATTATTGAAAGAATTTTATGAATCCGAACAAACTTAAGTTTTTTTTTTATTGTGGCGCGGCAAAGTGACCACACTGCACCTGATGGTAAGCGCAGTGCCGTCCAGATAGAGTATCAAGAAGCGAGAGACAGTCTACCCCCCGCTACTCAACACAGACCCAGGATCATAGGAGGGAGGGAACACGGTACCTGGCAAACTGTTCCACAGCTTGATGGTGCGGCAATAATACAAATTTGCGAACCTCTTGGTTCTGGCCGGGGTAGTAGACACCACGAAGCTGTGGCTCCGCAAGCCAGTACGCGTGGTTCTGGTATGGTAGGGATAAGATATCGCGTATAAAATAAAATAATAAATTGGCAATGTAATTTGTGACAGGTCATCTACTAGAAATAATGAACCGGACCAAAAACAAGCCCGCTGAGATTGATTTGCTGGATTCTCTCAGGACTGGGTCGCGCCGCGTAGTATCCAGCGGTAATGTAAGCCCGCTGAGTTTGTTTCGCCGGGTCTTCTCAGGCGGGGTCGCGTTTGGATCCGGTGGTAGCTTTTAAAACAAGCGACGTCTCGGAAATACCCATGGTCCATATCAAACCCATTTAAATATATATATATATTTGACCGGTATTACCTTGAATAATATTAATTCATAATATAAAAATAAAAAATAATTAATAATAAATAAATAATAATAATGTTAAATACCATATGAATAATTAATTGCTAGTGTATTGATGATGCTATGTATGTTATGTATACATAAGCTGATATGCTTTTCTTAAAATTTCTCTACTTTTTTTAATGTTCTGACTTGTCATAAGAGCTATGTAATTGCCTACTTGATCAATAAACGATTTCATTTCATTTCATTTCATTTCATTTCATTTCAAGATCAAACAATTCAACAGGGGTAATTGTCAAATGACAGTAAAAGGATGCATGATATGCGCCGTGGCGTCACCTCTCAGAATGGCCGTTGTGCGAGGGAGATAGTGATATGTTCCCACTACGCAACCATTTTTGCTCATACAAATATTTATCTACACTACTATTATAAAGAGGAAAGATTTGTATTTTTGTATGTTTATAATGAATAAACTCAAAAATTACTGCCGATTTCAAAAATTCTTACACAATTGGAAAGCTACATTCACCCTGAGTAACATATATGGTTTTTGGAAATACTACTCCTAAGGGGGTAAAATAGGGGATGAAAGTTTGTATGAAAATCCGTCATTTTTTAAGTTAAACGCATGAAAATTGGTATTTTTTTGTATACTTTTTCTCCCTAACATGACCTCCACGCGGGCGGAGCCGCAACAGCTAGTAATAAATATTGTGACGTCATCTTTCAAGCAATTTTGATTCTGTTTTCGCAAAAGAGTTTCTTTTGCATATTATATTCGGTTGCATATAGAACAATGTACAAAATTAAACACAGGCCACTGCCCTATTTACAGGTCTTGTATTATTATTATAATGTATTACGAGTAAGTCACCCAAAGGGCAATGGAGAGGGCTATGCTGGGAGTCTCTCTGCGTGATCGCATCAGAAATGAGGCCATCCGCAGAAGAACCAAAGTAACCGATATAGCCCTCCGAATCGCTAAACTTAAGTGGCAGTAGGCGGGGCACATTGCGCGTAGAACCGATGGCCGTTGGGGCGGAAAGGTTCTCGAATGGCGACCACGTACCGGAAGGCGCAGCGTGGGTAGACCCCCCACAAGGTGGACTGATGACCTGGTAAAGGTCGCGGGAGTCCGCTGGATGCGGGTGGCACAGGACCGGTCATTGTGGCACTCTTTGGGGGAGGCCTATGTCCAGCAGTGGACGTCCTTCGGCTGACATGATGATGATGATGATGACGAGTAGTTAAGTCTTGTATTATTATTATAATGTAGTAGTTAAAAATATCTTGACCATTTTAGCCTGCAAATAATAAAATCTCTGTTGACCAGAATAACCTTTCTCTATGCATATTTATTTAATAGCAGCGATAGCCTAGTTGGTTGCGGTACGGACTGTCAAGACGAAAGTCGTAGGTTCGAAACCCAAGTGGCATACACCTCTGACTTTTCTTAAGTTATGTGTGTATTAAAATGTTAATTATCGCTTGCTTTAACGGTGAAGGAAAACATCGTGAGGAAACCTGCATATCTGAGAGTTTTTCGAAGGTATGAGAAGTCTGCCAACCCGCATTAGGCCAGCGTGGTGGACTAAGGCCTAACCCCTCTCATTAGTAGAGGAGGCCCGTGCCCAGCAGTGGGACAATGTTTAATACAGGGCTAGTATTATTATTATTATTATATATGCATATTTGATTGAATAATATATTGAAATGTGTCGAGAAAGCAATGTATTGTGTAACATGCAATAAATATTATAAATTTATACGATTCTCATAAAATGTTTTATTCATTCATATTCTTGATTATTTGTGAGTAAACGTTTCAAATATCTTATTTTAGAAGTATTATATATCTTTAAAGGTCGTCGGTTAGTCGGTTGCGGTACGGACTGCCAAGACAAAAGCCGTATGTTCGAAACCCAAGTGGCATACACCTCTGACTTTTCTAAAGTTATGTGTTTATTAAATGTTAATTATCGCTTGCTTTAACTGTAAAGGAAAACATCGTGAGGAAACCTGCATATCTGAGAATTCTTATACGAATTTTGAAGGTATGAACTCTACCAATCCGCATTAAGCCAGCGTGGTGGACTAAGGCCTAACCCCTCTCATTAATAGAGGAGGCCCGTGTCCAGCAGTGGGACAATGTTTAATACAGGGCTAGTATTGTTCCACCAAATCCGAACTGTCACACAATAATTTGTCTTGGTACGAGAACTAAACCTACGGCCTCGCGTTTCACAGTGGTCGCCAGTAGCGCAGTAGTCGAGCATCCATCAGATAGATGAGAGGTCGCATCGATCCAGGCAACAAGACAAATATTTCTTTAGGGTCTGGATTTAAGAACGTAGTCCCTAGTAGTTTTTGTTACCCACGATACAGGTTTGACCTACTGTGGGGTCAGGACTGTGGCTATTGGGTGTATACTTATCTTTATATATCTAATTCTACTGTACGTGGTTATGTCACTGAACTCCTCCTAAACGGCTGGACCGACTTGAATGTTTTTTTGTATGAGTTTGGGTGGCGCCCTGGATGGTTTATATTCACAAATCAGCCCGGCAGATGGCGCTGCAGTCGGTGTGGCGCTGCTTTTACGGGCAACGTCGTCTTGCCGGGCCCACTAGTTATAATATAAAATGTAAAAATAGTCAATACTTTATTTTAGTGTTTCATCAGAGACATGGTAAGGAACTCCAGAAAAATAAGAAAATTACAATCATAGCCAAGACAGTGAGTGAAAGAAATCCATTTACACTGACCAAAATGGATACTGAAATTATAAAGAAAAAGTTAGATAACTTCGTTATGGTCAGGAAAAAAACGCATTTCACTATTCCAGAAATGTACGAGAATTCAAATTTAAAAAGTGTTAATGAAAATAAAAACAAAGAGAAATCAAACTTTAATTCAATTGAAGAAATCAAAACACAATTAAAAACCAATAATAGGCATATAAAGTATGAGGATACAAGCATAAAAGACATATCGAGGGTGCATAATATAAATCGTATTCCAGATAAAAATAAGTATGTTGATAAATATAGCATTACAAACGATTTGAGATCTGCAGAAGTACCAGAAAACTCCGAATCAGAGAATCTGTACAAAGTTTTAACAAAACAAGCTGAATTAATTGGTAAATTCGCAAAAGTATTAGAAGATGACCAATCTTTAAGACAGTCTAAAAATGATTTTGACGAATTACTAAAAGATATAGAAGAGAAAAGAGAAGCTGCAAATGTTACATTGGACAGTGATAGAAATAGAACCACAGAAAGTGTGAAAGAGACAACTACAATCAGATTACAAACTGTCATGGCAGTGGTCGATGAAACAGCTGTTAGAGAGGCCTTAATAAGTGATCCTTACGTGAAAAGAATACTCAAAATGGCAGCAAAGAAGAGAGAAGCATATGTCAAAGCTGCAAAGAAATATTATAATTTAAAGTAGGTTAAAAACTTTGTGCATATATTTAACTGGCGACTCGGCACGGCTTCACACGGGTGGAAGCTGGATTTAAATAATTGCGAACTGCTTAATATTAATAAAATATTAGGTTGATAAATTTAAAAATACCATTCTTTGAGGATTTTTGTATGCCAGCATGTTAGCCTATGTAAGCAATGAAACTAAATTTTATAGCGACTTGGTTCCGAATTATCTTTTTATTTACACATACGAGATTTTGATTAGAATATACTATACATATAAACCTTCCGGAATAAAATATCTTCATGATGGTGAAAACCGTTTCTAAATTAGTTGCGTGGTTTAGAAGGTGTTGGCGCATAAACAGACAGACGCGGGGACGACTTCTTTGTATACTATTTTGGATGGATAACCAAAAAGATTAAAGATTAGGGTTTGATTTTGACTTAGACTGCAAAAAAAGCCTAATCCCGAGAAAATTGTATCAAAAAGGCACAAAATATTCTGTATTTGGGAATCAAACTAAATATCTCTCAGCCTCTAGACTAGAGTTGCCAACCGTCCTGTTTTCCCAGGACATGTCCTGGTTTTTAGAGTATCCTGGCGTGTCCTGGCTAGTTTTTAACCAGCGTCCTGGGTTTTTAAAGCGCCCTGATAAGGTCCTGTATTTTAAAATACGCACACCATTTTTGCAGTCATTACTTTAGGGGTGGCGTGTCTTACAAGTGTTTAGGCTATTTTAAAACAAAGATGCGTCCTGTTTTTAAACCGAATTGTCCTGGTTTTTCTAACTTCAAATACTAGTATTTCAATAACGGGGTTGGTAACTCTACTCTACACTGCTGGTGGTAGGATATTCATATCCGCCCGGATAGCGACCACCGTACACAGGGTGAAAAACCCGCCATAGTGGCACACGCAAGTGTGTCGTGTTCCGGGATCAGCCAGTGTACATCCGGTTTTTTTTTTTTGGGGGGTCTAGAGTTAGGGTACAATGTTGGCCATTTTGCGGCCTTCTAAGTACTCTGACAATAGACCCTCGACCGCTTCTTCACCTTCTTGCCCATGGCGTAGTGTGAAGAAGCAGGCCGGCATGATTGAGATGGCTAGACAGGCGCCACGGGGCGCCTACGTTCCGACTGATACAGGTATTAACGGACCATGGGTGTTTCGGTTCGTTCCTGTGTCGGATCGGAAAGGAGGTGTCCGCCGTGTGCCACCACTGTGGCAACTGCCGCGAGGACACGGCCCAACATACGTTGGAGGAGTGCCCAGCCTGGGACGAAGAGCGCAGCGCTCTCAGAGCAGTCGTTGGAAGAGACCTCTCGCTGGCGGCCGTGGTGTCGTCCATGGTCGCCAGCCGGAGGTCCTGGCGCGCGGTGGCCCACTTCTGCGAGAACGTCATCTCGCAGAAGGAGAGTGCTGAGAGGGATCGGGAACGATATGATCCCTCCCGCCGCCAGAGAAGACGTAGGAGGCGCCGGGTGGACGACTGACCGGCGTCTCCCGCCCTGTGGAATGGGGGCGTCTTGAGAATTTTACCACGGTAACCCCTGCCTGTCGTACGAGGCGACTAATTGGGGCCATCGGGGGTCGCGGGCGCGCAGCGGAGGGCTGTCAGCCCGTATCGATGCACTCCCAAATTCGGGGCATCGTGCGACCCCGAGATGGACGGCAGCGCGTGTGGTAAGGCCTCGTTCGCTGTCGTTGTTCGGTGCGCGGGGGCTCCTTAGCCCTCCATGGAGATGGGCTGCTACGCAGCACCGCGCTGGGGCGATTCCGGCTGCAATTCTAGCACTCCTTAGAATACCCCGGAATCGCTCCGCAAGCGCCGAAGAAGGCCACCGCGGGGTTTTAGCTGGTAGTGTCGGGTGGGGTGTACATAGGGGTTAGGGACTCGGCCCAGCGGCAGCACGGATAGCCATCATCCGTGCGAGGGGGATGCTGGGTCGTAAGACCGGCTAGTCCAGCATACCCGTTTTATTCTTAATCCGCTTCCCTCCGGAGCGGGCGGCAGTAATAAAACGCTTTCCCCGCGACAAAAAAAAAAAAAAAAAGGCCGGCATGATTGTGTTGAGTAGCGGGGGATAGATCGTCTCTCGCTACTCGATACTCTAATTGGACCGTACTGCGCTTACCATCAGGTGAAGTGCGGTCACTATGCCGTGCTAGGATAAAAAAAAACTAGACAAAATGGCGACAGATTTACGCATGATCTGTCAAAGTAATTTATTATTGGGAAGCATAATTGTAATTATAATTCAAGGATTTTGTACAATTAGATTCATACATTAGCATGTATTGTTTCTAGACGTACTAGGAATTTTAAAGACCATCGTTGGCAGGACAAACTACAATCACCTTTAAATCAGTATGGTAAGAGCTAAAATACATCGTTACGAGATAACGATGGATGGATCGATTAGGAGCCTCCCTTCACTTCATTATTCTGTTAAATAAAAACAAGAATCATATATAGACGAGGAATAAATTATTTCGTAGTTAGCTGTGATTAATTGTACATTATTTAATATTCACCCGAAAATAATATGAATTAGAAAGTAAACAGAATTTAAATTGGCTTAAAACTGAAACCTCTTTTTTTTATTTTGGGACGACAAAGTGACAACACTGCACCTGATGGTAAGCGCAGTGCCGTCCAATCAGAGTATCAAGTAGCGAGAGACAATCTATCCCTCGCTACTCAACATCATGCCAACCTGTTATGTAGCTTCTTCACTCTACGCCATGGGGCAAGAAGGTGAAGAAGCGGTCAAGGGTCTAGTGTCGGAGTACTCAGAAGGCTGCAACACGGCCAAACATCGTACCCCAACTAGATCCCCGAAAGAAACCGGATGTACATTGGCTGGCCCCGGAACGCGGCACACTTGCGGCTACTATGGCGGGTTTTACACCCTGTGTACGGTGGTCACTATCCGGTCGGATATGAATATCCTACCACCAGAAAAAGAGGAAAAATGGGTGCGTAGTGCATAACAATAACCTCAAACTCTGAAAGCATTATGCTAGCGATACAGTAATTTGTTAAATAGGTAAAATTATTCCTAAATATAATTGAAATGAAGTAAATAACAGTGACTTTTCTAAAGTTATGTGTGTATTAAAATGTTAATTATCGCTTGCTTTAACGATGAAGAAAAACATCGTGAGGAAACCTGCATATCTGAGATTTTTTCGAAGGTATGAGAAGTCTGCCAACCCGCATTAGGCCAGCGTGGTGGACTAAGGCCCAACCCCTCTCATAGTAGAGGAAGCCCGTGCCCAGCAGTGGGACAATGTTTAATATAGGGCTAGGGCTGTTTATTATATAAATAACAGTCGTCAGAAACGAAATAGATACAGAAAGCCAAATGATAATGCCTTTATAAAGGCAACAGTAAACAAAATTATCATATAAAATGTAGGCAATTCATGTAGGTTAAATATTTTTTTAAAAATACAGTTTCAAATACAGCTTCCGTGGCGCAGGTGGGGAGTAGCCGGCTGTGAAACGAGAGGCCGTGGGTTCGATTCCCAAAACGGGACAAATGTTTGTGTAACAGACAGATATTCGTGTCCGGGGTCTGGGTGTTGTGAGACCGAAAGTCTCTCGTAGTCCCTGATACCCACGACACAATACTCGTGTCTTAGTGTGGGGTCGGGGCTATGTGTGTGACTGTTAGGTGTTATTTATATTAAATACAATAACTTAGTTGATCACAGACCACAGTATGATTTCAGTGAATAAAAAAAAGTGATAATTAAAAACATATTGGCCTGTAACCACGGATCATAGATCTAAATGGGTCCATAAGCACTTCAATCTGTATTTACAATAACACTGATATTGTCAATTCATTGCTTTTTTTTAGTGCCTCGATAGGTAGACGAGCAGACGGGCCACCTGATGGTAAGTAGTCACCGCCGCCCATAGACTTCTGCAATGCCAGGGCACAGCAAAGCCGCTGCCTACCGTTCAAATTAATGCTCAATAAGTTGCCCAAGATGTCGACACGCGAAATAATGCGGTGTCTATTTGGATCTTTGTCTGTGCTCATTACATACAGATGTTACATTAGGCCTTTGCATCTTACGGAAGGATATTAATACATAATAATAATATTAATACCGGCCCTATATTTAACATTGTCCCACTGCTGGGCACGGGCCTCCTCTACTAATGAGAGGGGTTATGCCTTAGTCCACCACGCTGGGCGAACGCGGGTTGGTAGGCTTGACATACCTTCGAAATTCTTTTTGAGAATTCTCAGGTATGCAGATTTCCTCACGATGTTTTCCTTCACCGTTAAAGCAAGCGATAATTAACATTTAATACACATAACTTTAGAAAAGTCAGAGGTGTATGCCACTTGGGTTTCGAACATACGACTTTCGTCTTGACAGTCCGTACCGCAACCAACTAGGCTATCGCTTCTATTAATACATGCATTTTAAAAAATCTGCCATGGCTTTGAAGAGTTGACTGAAATTTATGTGTTATGTTATGTGTTGTTT
Source organism: Laothoe populi (assembly GCA_905220505.1). Lineage (NCBI taxonomy): Eukaryota > Metazoa > Arthropoda > Insecta > Lepidoptera > Sphingidae > Laothoe > Laothoe populi. The sequence goes on along the minus strand of HG992174.1, from coordinate 4,142,279 downwards.
TATGTTAAGACTTATAAATAAAATAAATATATCAGATACACCCAACAGCCACACTCATAGTTCTGACCCCACACTAGGTAAAACCTGTATCGTGGGTATCAAGAACTACGAGGGTCCTACTACGGAGAGGAACTACTACGGTCCCACAACACCCAGACCCAAGACAAATCTGTGTGTCACACAAACATTTGTCTCGGTACGGGAATCGAACCCACGGCCTCTCGTTTCACAGCCGGCTACTGTTTCACCGCCACGGAGGTATCTGTATATATTTCAATTGATGTATTATTCCTTTTTAGACATTACGGTACTGTAGAAGCAACGCATTTTGTCTAAATGTGTCCTAGATTTAAGCACCAATTTGAGATGCCAAAGTGTGACATACGACGTTATTCTTTTAACTCTACTCTAATCCTATGATGTGGAAATAATAACCTTTGAAGTTGAACTAAGAGCTACATTTGTGTGTGTGCAACAGAGATGTTATGGAGCTCCGTAACCGTAACCGAAACTATCGGATATCCGAAATAAAACTCTATCCGTAACCGTAACCGAATCTTATATAAAAGTTTCAAATAATTTCGGATTTTTTAATTGAGACACATTAGGACTGGTTTTGTATTTGCCTGGCCGAACCGAAACACGAACCGCGCGCGTATCTCAATGCATTTATTATATTTAGTTCTATTGCTTAGACATAGCCTGTCAGTCATTTACTCTTGTGGGATTACATTTACTTACATAAAATAGTACCAAATGAAAAAATAAAGCTATTTGTTTTTTACTTTTATAATTTCTTCAAAACCTAATATCCATAACAGAAACTATCCGAAACTGAGATAATCGGAAATAATTTCATATCCGTAACCGAATCCGAAACCGATATAATATTATTCACATATCCATATCCACATCCAGATCCAAAATTTCAAATCCATAACATCTCTAGTGTACAAATAGAATTGTTTTGTGTTTATTCGTTTTGTATAACGCTATATATAAGAGTATTTATAAATACGAGTCAACAATAGTTGCAGCAACATTTTTTATTTCAATCAATACTCCAATAACATAATAACAATTTCAAACACCTCCCCAAATTACACAATGGCAGATATTGTTTAAATGCATGTAATATTCTTTCATAAGATGCAAAGGCTTATAATCTCGCTACTCTATACTCCATTTGGAAGCACTGCGCTTACCATCAAATGCAGTTTGGTCACTTTGCCGCGCCAGGATAAAAAAAAATTATAAAAACGCTCTGAAATAGAAAGCCATTACAATCGAATGAAGAGCATAAATGTTAAACAGAAAATAATAGTTTCTAACAAGCTTTAATAGCTAGCCACAGTTCTTTTCTATAACGATTTAAAGTTCAATGACACAAGACACTGGATTATTATAATTAGACTAAATTTTTAAGTAAATCTGACGTCTTGAAGGTACGGCACGTCGGTAGGATAGATAGAAACAGGTCAAGCTAATAAAAAAAATCTATCAAAAAGAAAGCCAATCTCAAAATCAAAATAATACAGTCAAATTGTGAACCTTCTGTTGTTTCAATCGGGTTAAATGCACATTATAAGCAAAGGTTTAAAAGCAATTAAATTAATCAATTACCAGTGAACAAAACACCGTTAAACGTAGCTTCCGTAAAAAAATCAATCATTATGACGGCCGTTAAATACTTTTTACAAGTGTATTGGTTGCGTCATTCGAACACACGATCAAGCCAGTCTGAGAATCAGTATTTCCCTCGGATTATTACTAGATTGTAAGGCAATAAAAGATTTCAAAATGTGGATGAAACGTCAAATTTAGTATGGTATTTAATGTGTTACACGTATGTAACCACTCAATTAAGATATCGCTGGTAACATTATTCCAGAGTAACATAAGCTTTATTATTACAAAAAAGAATCTCTACGAAAATAGCAATAATGTGACACAGGGTTTAAGCGGATGGAACCGCGAGCAAAAGCTAGTATTACATAAAATAATAAATTAATCGTCAAGCCAAACTGATCGTGTATAATTCAATATCAATACGTCTTGTCATGGCAAAGGTCACGCCAGCGAATACTTTCACCATGCTAGAAAGCTAAAAATTACGTAAATCTGATATATTAAATAACTTCTTATAACATCTATGCGTTAATTTAAAAATAGATGTAACCATTCGGTGAAACGATTATAATCGATTATTAGATATAACAAACGGTAATTGTAAGCTAAGAAAGTTGTTATTAACAGTCAAAATTATGCATTATTGTGTTTTATCAATAACATTTCTAGCATTCAGAAATGTAATTAATATCATTTAATGTGAATATTATAGTTCTCAACGAACGAGTCATGGAGGCTAGAGTATAAGGAGCACAATCTCTGTGTATGAAAAAATGACCATCGAATTGCTACTTCATATAACATAGCATATAAAAGCAGCGATAGCCTAGTTGGTTGCGGTACGGACTGTCAAGACGGAAGTCGTATGTTTGAAACCCAAATAGCATACACCTCTGACATTTCTAAAGTTATGTGTGAATTAATTTTTAATTATCGCTTGCTTTAACGGTGAAGGAAAACATCGTGAGGAAATCTGCATACCTGAGAATTCTCATAAGAATTTCGAAGGTATGTGAAGTCTACCAATCCACATTAGGCCAGCGTGGTGGACTAAGGCCTAACCCCTCTCATTAGTAGAGTAGGCCCATGCCCAGCAGTGGGACAATGTTTAATACAGGGCTAGAATTAGTATTAGTGCTACTCTACTCTCCATGGAATGATCAAAGAAGTTTAAAAAAGAAATAAAGTTATGATATATTTTTTTTCAAATAATGTTCAAAGGAAACCAATTATTTACAGCCATGGCTGTTATTTACAAGTAATTTCTATATTTATTTAAACAAGTGCGACGAAACACGAGAATTGTAAATATATATGGCATTGAATAGAGTCCAAGCGTTTATTTGTCTCGCTATTGTCTTATACAAAATTAAATACCCACTTTAGTCTGGAAAAGGCGCTGATCTAAATATCCAATAAATCTAATTAAATTAATCCAGTTATCGTTCAAAACTTATGTATTATTATATTATACTAGCTGTTGCTCGCGGCTCCGCCTGCGTGAAGGTTATATTCGGGAGCGATGTATACAATCCAAGGTCTTGTCTTCTGCACTGAGGCACCTGTAGCGATTGTCCAGCCTCTCAGGTGTTGTGCCTGAATCCTGAGATTGCATCTCAAGAATACCCCATAAGTTTAACCTCACTTTTCCCCTTTTAGGGATGCTATTTCAAAAACGTTGAAACACGTATTTCTTCATTTTCTACCAAAAGCCTAAATATGAATTTACAGATCCCTAAGTCGAGGAATTATGGATTTCCCATACAAATTTTTAACTCCTATTTGACCCCTTTCAAGGTTGTTTTTTGATAAAAAATATAGCCTATGTCCTTCTCCAGGATATAATCTATTTCCTTACCAAATTTCATTACAATCCTTTCAGCCGTTTAGTCGTGAAGAGGTAACAAACAAACAAACAAACAGAGTTACTTTCGCATTTATAGTATTAGTATGGATTAAATTAAATATTGTACCAACGTGACTGGATTCCAACAAAACGCGTTTTTTTAAAGACGGGCAAGAACATAATTATCCGTACAGCTCCGTTAATTATAATATACAAACAGCGATCTATATGTACTACGACCAGAACAAACATGTTCCACCGAGTTGAAGTCTATACTCCACACCGACGTTAGTATGCTTCATGCCACCTACGAATGCACATCAGTTAATTTGAGTTATTTGTAGCGACATTCCCGAACAAATCTGCCTTAAATTGATTTACAGTGAAACTGTTAATAGTATATAAGGTAAGTGGTAGAGCCACGCTGTAGACATATTTCTACAGCATGAATGGGCCGGCTCGACCGGGGTAGTACCACTGTCCCACAGAAAACCAACGTAAAGTGACAGTTTACTGTCGCGTTTCGTATGGTAAGTGAGATATCCGGAGGCCCAGATTCCCCCTTCCCTTCCCTAATCCCTATTCCTGTCCTTTAAGGCCGACAGCGGATACATGATACTTTCGGTATTGTGGATGTTCATGGGCGGTGGAGATCACTTAACATCAGGTGACCCACTGGCTCGTTTGTCGGACTATGAAATAAAAAAAAGGTAAATAACATAATTTCATAACGTTTAGAACGTAATATCAATAAATATTAATTAATTTCAATTCTGAATACGGGAAGTCTATATTTCACAACAAATTCATTATATAGTTTGTCCCGTTTTAGCGCGCGGAAAGTCCCGTTCGAGAGACAGTGACGGGAGTTATAACTTCCAAATAGTTCTTAGTAAAATGATAGATGGCATTAGTGGGCGGACAAGGTTTCGGAAAATCTTTTTTGTTCGACAGTTCGTGTGTATAGAATATAAGTCAATATATACAAACAATGTTACAAGTGGATAATCTAACCACAAAACCTACATAATTGAATATGAAGCTCGGTTATTATAAGTTTCCGTATTATTTTCCTTATAATTTTTTACGCGGGAAATATCTGCAGGCGTGCGGTAAATTATTATTATATTTTTGATATCTTAGTGGTTAGTTGTTTATCAAACCATTAATTAATGTAAACAAAGGTGGTCGTAGATTGTAGTAGACTAGAAACAAGATTAATTGCCTGCTAAGCACCAGAATATGACTTTTCTTGACAAATGTCATCTTAAAATAATTTGCCTACAAAATGGCCTACAAGTGACGTCTGATTATTTGGCGGGAACGCTCATGTCATTGTTGTTTTACCAAAACTCTTGTTTCATTGAATGTAAATTAGTAAAAATGGCGCCGTTTTCCTATTAAGTGTTTATTAGCGTGTTGCTGGTAAAACTCTATTCGCTACTGTACTGAGATGTGACTTGGACCCTCGCTTTATTGTCGTTGGCGTAGCAATGCAGCTCAGTGCTTGTAGTCATAGTTATTTTTTTTTATTTATTTACTCTATAAAAGAGTCACCATGCAGCCATGTCTGTCGTTATTTTTTTCAAATCTGGGCTAAAATTAAAGTCTTCTTCTTCTCTGGTTTTAACTTATACAAAAGGCCGAAGCCATGTCTGCAGTCTTCATCCATTCAAAAGGGGGAAGCCATGTCCGATATTTTTCTCATTGTAAAGGCCGGAGCCATGTCTGAAATAAACACAATTCAAGAGGCCTAAGCCATGTCTGTAATAGTCACAATAGGGTATTTGACAATTTTTGAAAATTGATGGACATCGATAGAGGACTCTTCACTTATACCCCCCGTAATATTTTTATTATTAAAATATACTCAATTTATATAAAATCCGTGATTTAATTTTTTCATATATAATTTTGCGCTAAAACGCGTTGTCACGTGACATTATCTCTATGTGACGTCATCGCACATATACAAACATTCATGACACCTAACAACATAACAAATTATTTGCATTTATCTGTTAGTTTTTCCACAAAAATGAATGAGCCAGCATATAAATATTGTTCAATGCCTTTGTGTAAAAACTCGACACTAAATCCCGATAAATGTTCATCCATGTGCCAAAATCAAAAGTTTTAAGAAAGAAGTGGCAGATTTCGACTATCAGCCCTTGTAATGCCTTCTTCCATTCTTATAGAAGACTTGAAGACGAAATTAACACGTTTCCACACGTTTACACATCGAAAAATATGTTCTTCCTTACAATTTTATTTGTCGTAGGATGCAATGTTTATGTGCGATGTCGTCACGAGTAATGGCGGCCGGTATTGCTACGTTTTTGGCACCGAGTGATACAGATTAAAAATTCTAAATTTTAATGACGAAAATAAAATGTTTATAATACATTTAAAATAAAAAAATGTATTTAATAAATATGTTTGCCCACTATCCTTTCTCCTAGTGCAATTTTATATTTTTTGGTTACACCAGTCAAACACCCTATTTAAAGGCCGAAGCCATGTCTGTAATAGTCACAATTTAAAGGCCTAAGCCATGTCTGAAATAATTTTTTCACTTATTAATCACAATACAACATCACATTCCCGCCATTTTTTTTTTCATAGCCATAGATAAAATAAAAGGCACAGGTTGTCCACCATGCAGCCTTGTTGTCGTTATTTTTCAAACCTGGAGTCAAATTAAAAAGCCTTCTTGCTTCTATAATTGAAAAGTCGAGTTGCCTTGTTTAAGGCTAAAGCCATGTCTGTAGTTTTTCTCTATTTAAAAGGCATGGCATAATTTTTTCTATTTGAAAAGCCGATGTCATGTCTGAAATAGTAACCATAAAAAATAGAAGATCGTGACTTGTTTTTTGTCAATGTTGCCTTAGAATAATCTGCTTACATTTGCGTGAGAAAGATGACGCATGAGAGAGTTTTATACACACACACATACACTCACGCCTGTAATCCCCGAAGGGGTAGGCAGAGGTGTAACGAGTACACCCACTTTTCGCCGAATTTCGGTCCCATAATGTGATAGGGGGCGAGCCTATCGCCATACCGGGCACAAATTCCAGACTCCGGGCTAATACTGAGGAATTTCTAGATAGAAAAACCCAATATCACTTTATCCGACCCGGGGATCGAACCCGAGACCTCAGCACAGCAGTCGTAACGCATGCGCAATTACAACTGCGCCACCGAGGCAGTCATAGTCAGGCAGAGTTTTATACATAGAAGTAATAATTAATTTAATTAGTGTAGTTGCTAATAATGGCGTTGTTATCAAATAAAATAAATTATAAATATCTTAGAATTACCATATGAAAAATAGTAGCAAACTTAATTTACTGTTTGTAAATTTGAACAGATGTAAAAAATAATTGAATTTGATTTATTTATTTCTCTTCAGTAATTAGTATTCATTAGTAAACAGCGATAGCCTAGTTGGTTGCGGTACGGACTGTCATGACGAAAGTCGTATGTTCGAAACCCAAATGGCATACACCTCTGACTCTTCTAAATTACGTGTTTATTCATTGTTAATTATCGCTTGCTTAACGAAAGAAAACATCGTGAGGAAACCTGCATACCTGAGAATTCTCATAAGAATTTCGAAGGTATGTGACGTCTACCAACCCACAGGCCAGCGTAGTGGGCCAAGTCCTTAATGGAGGCGGATGCCCGTGCCCATGAGTAGGATAGTGTTTAGTACAGCTAGTATTGTTATTAACATTATATTTTTTGTTTATTGCAACTAGGTAAGACCTGTACAAATGTAAGCCACGTTGAATCAGCAAAATATGTATAGAAACAGCATTTTTTTAGATCAGACGTCAGCTAACCAGTAACTTGCTCACCAGAGGGTCTTAATCTCTATTTTTTTTATACTGGCATGGCAACGTGACCACTGCACCTGCTGGTACGAGCAGTGCCGTTAGAGTATCGAGTAGCGAGAGACGATCTATAACCCGCTACTCAACACAATCAAATCAAATCATTTATTTCATAAATTAGGCCGCTAGGGGCACTTTTTACATGTCATAATGTTAAAGTCTACTGGTGCTTCAAAAATGCCCACTGGTCTGAGAAGAAGCACCAAGAAACTCAGCCGTAGGTCTTTTGTAATTTTTCATTACATTATAAAAATAGTTCACAATACATTCTACAAGTCACATGAGACAAAAAAATTACGGTATACATGTCAATAGAAGGCAGAGTCGTAAACGAGGCTATACAAACTGTTATTTAATTATTCTAACAATCAATGAGCAATCCAGGTAGAGTATGACGCATGTGCCAGCCATCGGCCTCCTCAACCATGACACAGGGAAGTGACCGACCCGGCACATAACGCCGCCGCAAGCACAGACCCTTAAGCGAGCATGACCTACCCTATCGCGTCAAAGAATGAATCATGCCGGCCTGCTTCACACTACGCCATGGGCAAGAAGCTGAAGAAGCGGTCGAGGGTCTAGTGTCAGAGTACTCAGAGCGGCAATACGGTCAAACATCGTACCCCAACTGACTGATCCCGGAACGCGTCACACTTGCGTGTGCCACTATGGCGGGTTAAACTTGCTTCAAAACTCCATTTTAACATATAAGAATAATATTGTTTTAAAAATTAAATTCGACATGCATGCCGAGACGTCTGAACGAACTAAATTATGTTATTTTAAATGTCGGCTTCTTTCAGAACATAACAAGTCATGAATAATGCATTATTCATAAATAGCAGGTGTTTTTATGTATTGAATATTATTTTCTTTTGTTTTCTCACGACACTATTAATAAGAGATGACATGATATTAACAAACAACCAAACAATCTAAATCATATGGATTTGATTTAAGCGTAATTTTTTACGATATTGAGTTAGTATATTCATATTGTTATTACGGTAGGCAGCGGCTTTGCTGTGCCCTGGCATTGCAGAAGTCTATGGGCGGCGGTGACTACTTACCATCAGGTGGCCCGTCTGCTCGTCTGCCAATCGAGGCACAAAAAAAAACGAAGTAGCATCTTTTGAGCTTAGTTTAAATTTTGGTAAATTTATGACGCTCAAATCAACTGGTAAAACAGAGCAATTTTTTTTTCATGCACATTTATTATTGACGATTACGCTCACAAATATTTGAGATAATCCTACTACTATTATACACAGTCAGGTCATAAGTATTGTCACACAGTAAAAACTTTTATTTTAGAATGCTGGCCACAAAAAAGTTTATTGAATTCGAATTTCAAATTGTTCATGAAAATAAAAATGTATACTTTTTAGAATTTTACTCATTTTTAAATATGGAGTGGACGCTTAAAGAAGACCGTGTTGCAGTAATTGCGTTGCATCGTTGCGGTTACGCGCCAATTCAAATTTTTGACATACTGAAAAATTTGAATATAACCAAAAGATTCGTTTATCGTACCGTCAAACGATACAATGAAGACTCTAGTGTAGATGACAGGTCAAGAAGTGGTCGCCCTCGGTCTGTTAGGACTCCAGCAGTGATAAAAGCTGTGAAGGCGCGAATTCAAAGAAATCCCAAACGTAAGCAGAAACTGTTGGCCCTTCAGATGGGGTTAAGCAGAACCACGGTGAAAAGGGTGTTAAATGAAGACTTAGGGCTTCGGGCATATCGAAGAAAAACAGGACATCGTTTGAATGCTCGTCTAATGGACCTGAGACTGAAGAGATGCCGCGCTTTGTTGAAGCGGTACGCGGGAAAAAAATATCGGGAAATTCTTTTTCCAGATGAAAAATTTTTTACCGTAGAAGAGAGCTACAACAAACAAAATGATAAGGTGTACGCACACAATAGTGAAGAAGCGAGCAACCGTATTCCGCGTGTCCAACGAGGTCATTTTCCATCCTCGCTCATGGTATGGTTGGGAGTTTCTTATTGGGGCTTAACAGAGGTACATTTTTGTGAGAAAGGTGTAAAAACGAATGCAGTTGTGTATCAAAATACAGTCCTGACGAACCTTGTGGAACCTGTTTCTCATACCATGTTCAATAACAGGCACTGGGTATTCCAACAAGATTCGGCGCCAGCTCATAGAGCGAAGAGCACACAAGACTGGCTGGCGGCGCGTGAAATCGACTTCATCCGGCACGAAGACTGGCCGTCCTCCAGTCCAGATTTGAATCCGTTAGATTACAAGATATGGCAACACTTGGAGGAAAAGGCGTGCTCAAAGCCTCATCCCAATTTGGAGTCACTCAAGACATCCTTGATTAAGGCAGCCGCCGATATTGACATGGACCTCGTTCGTGCTGCGATAGACAACTGGCCGCGCAGATTGAAGGCCTGTATTCAAAATCACGGAGGTCATTTTGAATAAACTTTAGTGTCATAAGAATCTATGTTTTGTTAAGTTCATTTTGGTATATAAATGGTTACATAATGAATAAACTTGTTTCAATTATTATATATTAAACATGTGACAGAATTTATGACCTGACTAGGTAAATGCGAATGTTTGGATGGATGGATGTTTGTTACTCAATCACGCTACAACGGCTGGACGGATCTGGTTGAAATTTAACACAGAGATAGATTATAGTCTGGAATAGCACATAGGCTAAAATTGGTATTTTGTATAATATACTTTTTCTCCCAAAATATTACCTCCACGCGGGCGGAGCCGCGAGCAACAGCTAGTCTAGAATATAGTCTAAAATATTTTAATTCATGGAAAGTACACCGACTTTAATAAAAAAACATATTATGCGTCCCTATAAAATTTAAAAGTTACCATAGATTTTTCTGAGATTCCATTATAAGATCCTGACTTGGTGCCAATGGGACCACCTAGGAAGTATATCTACCATTTTAAACAAAAAAAGAATTTCTCGAATCGGTCCAGGCGTCTTCGAGTAATCGGGGAACATACATAAAAAAATAAGATTCCGAGGAATTGAGAACCTCCTCCTTTCTAAGTCGGTTAAAAATGTTTACAACCAGCAAGCGTGGCGTCGGGACTTAATTAACACGACATTTATTTTATTTATTTATTTATTTATTTATTTAAGCATAGAATAGTATAGTACACATAAAATACAAAATCAGTGACTCTCAAACTAGGCGAGCCTGTATCTTGAGAGCCTGAGTGGAGTGGTCTTACAGAATGATGTACTTTTATTATAAAACAAAACAGTATGTTAGTACGGAATATAAATGACATATAAAATATTCAATTCAAAATGACTAAAAGTAATAAGACAAGTAGTTAGTATACAAAAAATATATATAAACGAGGTTGAAGTGATGTAGTGTGTGTGTGTGTGTTTCTGCGTGTGTGTGTGTGTGTGTGTGTGTGACTGCGCGTGCTAAAGTATTTATAAGTTGGGTGAAATTATCAGTTTTTCAGTTTCATCGTAATTGAGACCTAATAGCCATGCTTTAACTTTTCTTTTACACGCCGAGTAAGTATAGTTTACCACATTACAATGACCATTTACATTGTTGTAGATAAGTGGGTGTATATATATAGGACACCGCTTAGTTAGTAGGGAGGTGGCTCGAAATAGCGGAATTTTGAAGACACGTCTTGATTTTAGGGCTTCTACGTCAGTTCTATTTTTTATGTTTTTATGTGTATGTAAAGTTGCACTATAAATGTATAACTGACGAACACGGAGGACTGCAAATTCCTTGTAGACTGCATCAGTGGGATATAAAAATGGTTTTCTAAGGAAAACCTTGATGACCGCTCTTTGGGCTCTTTCAAGCTCAATGAGTGTGGTCTTCCCAGCTGCACCCCAAACCGATATGCAGTACTGCATGATAGATTGACATATTGCCAAGTATATCAAACGCTGAACGGCTCTTGATGTACAGTCTCTCAGTTTCTTGATAATATAAATCAACTTGCGGATACGGCTCGAAATGTGATGTATGTGAGGTTTGTATGAGAGATTGTCATCAATGATTATACCGAGGTATTTGATTTGCTGTGTACGCTCTAGTGTTTCGCAGTTGCAGTTAGAATGGTTAGCGTTAGGATCATGCAGGCAGGTATGGAATTTAAGTAACATGTGTGGTGGCGGGCTAGACGCGCCTGTTTTATGAAACGCTATGAATTTGGATTTTTTAATGTTCAAAGTGAGTAAATTCAAGTTTAGAGTTTTTGCCACCGTTGAGAGCGCCAGTTCCGCATCGCGATATACCTGTTCCCAGCCATATGCGTGAAATATAATGGCTGTATCGTCGGCGTATGACATTATTGAACCATTTTTAAGGTTTAAGTCCAAGATATCATTCATGTATAGTGCAAACAGAGTAGGCCCAAGCAAGCTACCCTGCGGAACTCCAAAACTCATAGGAAGCTGCTGACTCAAGTGTTCTCCAACTTTGACGAATTGATGTCGTCCTGTTAAATAGCTTTGAAACCAGCTAAACGGGGATCCTCTTATTCCGGCCGCTTCAAGTTTCTTGAGTAATAATTTAATTGAAATCGTATCGAATGCATTGGCCAGATCAAGGAACACGCCGATACAGCATTCGCCCTTTTCTACAGCAATCGCGACCTGATTTGTCAAAAGGATTGCTGCATCTTCCGTAGACCTTCCCCTTCTGAATCCGAACTGCCTATCCGATAAAAGGTTATTTCTTTCCAGATAGTCTACAAGGCGGGTGTTCACTACTTTTTCGAGGATTTTTGAGAGTATGCTCAGGAGGGCTATAGGCCTGTAATTTTCTGGCTGGTCTGAAGGGCCAGATTTGTGTATCGGACAGACAGCTGCTAGTTTCCATTGTTCCGGAAAAATTCCAGACTGTAAACTGAGATTTATTAAATGAGTCAAAGATGGGATGATAACGTTTCTCACCTTTTTAATTAACCGTACGCTTATTTTGTCCGGACCTGGAGCACTGTCATCATGCAGTTGTGATATAAATTTGTAGATTTCATCTTCATTAGTAGGATGAAAGAAAAAGGAGAAAGGTGTGGATTTCCGCGACCTATATCTACTAGTTAGAGAATCTTGTGTCTCAGAGAGATTCGCAAGCATAGGCTCAGCAAGTTTTTTACCTATATTTACGAAATATGAGTTACAGTTGTTTAAAGACTCTTTTGAGTCCTGTGCTTCAACTAATAATTTAGACGAATTTGCCCTGTCAGATTTGGGGTCGTATATGGTTTTTATGGCTTTCCACAATCTTCTGGGGTTTTTTTCATTTTGGCGTATTTGCTGGCTATTGTATTCATTTTTAAGATTGCGAAGTAATTTATTGCAGAAATTTCTGTACCTCTTATATATCAGCTTTTTTGTGGAGTCTTGGTGGTTGTATCTGCATGATAGGTGCAACCTGTCCCTATGCTTGATGCATCTTATTAATCCAGGAGTAATCCAGGGTTTTATTGTGAATTTGCTGCGCGGTATTCTAATATAATGAGTGTGCAATTGTATCGCATGATTAAAAGCTTCGATGAATAAAGTTGCGGCAGACTCGAGATTCTTATTATTGATGATATTAGTCCAGTTTATGCCAGCAAGTTCATCAGCAACTCTATCTTCGTCTAATTTAAACTTGTGTCGACTTAGTTTGTTTTGAATGGTGTTGTCATTCGACATGACGGCTAATACAATGTCATGATCAGTGATAGAGCTTTTGCAGATAAACCCTGTAGATTTGGTGTGGGATTTTACAAATATATGATCAAGACACGTTTGTAATCTTGTTGGGCTGCTGATAACAGGGATTAAGCCGTGGGTAGCCATCAGCGACACATACTCTTGGGATTTGTCATTTATTTGGTTGCAAATATCGATATTCATATCCCCAGTTACGATAATCAAAGGGTACTTGCTGATTGAGTCTAAGGTTTTATCTAGTGAAGCCATAAAATTGGAGAGACTTGTGAACGAGGGTGAGCGATATATTCCTAATAATGCCATTTTCTGGTCGATTATTAAGAGCACGCTATCGGCGTCTGCTATGTAGGATTCAACAACTGTAACGCACCTGTCCGATTTTGTATATATAACTAGACCTCCGTTTTTATTTCTTTGTTTTTTTGTACGAGTTATGTCATAACCTGGCAATGGATCTAAAATGGTACTATCATTTAACCAGCACTCTGTAAGAACAATCGCATCGAAATCAGTGTTAAGGCGTTCAATTGCTATAGTTAAGTCTTCAAAATTGCGTTGATAACTTCTGATGTTGAACGTTAATATTTTGAAGTGTGACTTATGAATTTCAACTAGGTGTTTGCTGCATTCTTCAAGTTGTGCATATGTGTGACAGTTTAATCTAACGATTTCATCTAAGTTTTGTGTAACATCAAGTAATGCCATTTGTATAGAAAGGGCTGAAGATAACAGTACAATACCTTAGTGTCACCAAGTTGAGTATTTTGAATGAGTGCAGCACAGTGAGGATTCGCAAATCGAAGCGTGAGAAGTGATATCGAATTACGTGATAATGTTGATGAGTACGTGGGTGAATGTTCATATGGTTTTTGTGAGTATGTGTGAAGGTAGTAAACATGAGTAACTCAGAGGAACAGAGATATCTCTGCCCGTGAAGATTTGTTAATTTACAGAAAATACTTAGCAACAATGCAATAAGCGACAATATCATTATGTGACAAGATGAAATTACTTTTCTAACAGAAATGTTAGCTGTTAGGTTTGAATTTAGAAGCGAGGTTATCCTTTTATGCGACATTTGCAGGCCCCAGGCGTTTCTCCAGTTCCTCTTGGTTGCGTATGAGTATTGCAGGGTTTCCTTCTTGTTTTTTAATGAAAATCGAGCCATTTTTAGTCCAGCAGAATCTGTAGCCCCGGTCCTTGGCGCGAAGTTTGGTCGCTCGAAATAACTGGCGATTTGTTCTGGTCAGGCGATCGTTAAAATACAATTTTCTTATTGGTCCAGGTATCTCGAGGTCGGCAGATGTGAAATCACGTCTTGTTTTTGCAGCCTTTAGAAATTCGTCTCGTTTAGAGCGGTGGATGAAACGTATAACGAGGGGCCGAGGGGGTACTTCGCTAGTTTCTTCAGTGTTTTTGCGGCGCGGACCCGCCCTATTTGCAAAATCGAGATCCTGTTCATTAATTGATACGCCGATTTTTGTGGCTGCTACACGTATGATGTGCAGAGGATTTTCACTACCATGCTCATTCAACCCAACGATCTCAATATCATTGCTTAAGGATAGTTGAGATTGGATGTTAAATTCATCTCGGAGAGCTGTTATCGACCTGTTAATAGTAGTTATTTCACTTTCACGTGCTTCCAGCGTTTTTATTCTATCATCATATTCATCCAGTCGTGTGTTGCAAATATTCAAGTGCTCAGTTATTCTGTTGATGTGGCACTTTAGATCCCCCATATCTTTTCGAAGTAGTTTTATTTCAGCCGTGAGTAAGGTCAATGCATCCGCTTTAGAGTTTGACGGGGTGTCAGCGAAAGTTGACGAATAACTGGTGGGAGTTCCAGAGTTATTATCTGGTGTTAATAATTCGGTCTGAGTATTGATTTCTGATGATGTCAATACATGATCCTCGTTATCAGTGTAAAATTGTGGTCGTGTCGTCGTGTCTTTCTTCGGTATTTGTGATAAACACGGAGGGCATGACCATTTGCATTTGCTGTTCATTGACATCCTTCGAACGCCTGTTAATTTCACACATGTTGCATGGTAAGTATTACTACAATTCGAGCACTGTATGTGGTGAGGACCACGTATACTTTTGTTACAAGCATAGCAATTGTATGATGCCATTTTTGCCTTCTAGAATCTCGCAGTATTTGCAGAGCAAGCGTTGCTATTCCAATGAACTGGATAATTTTAATTGGTACAAATATAATATACTCTGTAGTTTGTACTTCGATATAATACAATTCACTACGCTCGAAAGTTGAAAAATTGCAGTTTTATCTACAAAAAGAAAGGTACGTGCAGGATTTGAACTCGGTAGTCGGCAAACTGCATGCAATGACTTGAATGCAGCGCTAAATTGTATCTCATACAGGTTGTCAAAATTAGTAATCTAATTTTATATGTTCTTCGTGTTTGAAATGTTGTGCTAAATATGTGCCGGTAGTTGATATATACGAGTGGTATTGACCGCCACGACTTTTTTAAAACTAACACTGATGACTAAAATGAAAAAATTATGGCAATAATGTTCGTATAATGAAGTGCACTCGAGGTTATGCGTGTATAATATATTCACAAGGCACTTTGCTAAGGTTTGTTCATCACATCACTGAGACACTAACGATCACAAATTCCAGTTTATTTATCCCGATTATGGGTCTCAGGCTAGGTAATTTGTATTACAAACGATACCACTTAGATATTAGATACACTTTTGAAAAAGTTGGGTGTTTCAAGCGTATTAAACTCCGGAATATAATTTTAAACTGTGTTTAATTGCGAGACAAATGTTATCTCGTTGATTGACATTGACATTGATCTGACGGATTTCTAGTCATTATACTGGCCAGCGATCCTCGATTTCACGGTTGGAAGCCGTAAATCATTATAATTAACGAATTAATTAGTCCATTTTAGATGAAATTGCAGCGATAGCCTAGTTGGTTGCGGTACGGACTGTCAAGACGAAAGTCGTAGGTTCGAAACCCAAGTGGCATACACCTCTGACTTTTCTAAAAAGTTATGTGTGTATTAAAATGTTAATTATCGCTTGCTTTAACGGTGAAGGAAAACATCGTGAGGAAACCTGCATACCTGAGAATTTTTCGAAGGTATGAGAAGTCTGCCAACCCGCATTAGGCCAGCGTGGTGGACTACGGCCTAACCCCTCTCATTAGTAGAGGAGGCCCGTGCCCAGCAGTGGGACAATGTTTAATACAGGGCTAGTATTAAACATCTGTGGGCACAACAGCCCGATAGTCAGATGACATTCTAAGGCAAGCAGAATATTTGTGGATAAACCATGTGGGTTTGGCCTTTTGACATGGCTTCTCTGACTTGTCAATTATAATAACACGAGAAGAAGAAGACTTTTTAATGTATACCCAGATTTCAAAAAATAACCACAGTTATGGCTGCATGGAGAACTGTTGGCTTCCTTTTTTTAATGAAAAAGAGAATGCATCTAAAAGTATATATGTGAAGAAGTGTGATGTCGCAGTTGTAATTGCGTGCGTGTTACGACTGCTGTGCTGAGGTCCAGGGTTCTATCCCGGGTCAGTCACGAAATACTCAGTATCAGCCCGGAGTCTGGAATTGAGCCCGGTATGGCGATATGCTCGCTTATCACATTATGGGACCGTAATAATTCGGCGAAATGTGGGTATACTGGTTACACCTCTGCCTACGCCTTCGGGGATTACAGGTGTGAGTGTATATGTATATATACGTATGTTAAATATGGCTTCATTACGAAACTCTAAATAGGTTTTCTTTAAATGTTCTCTAATAGTCCAAAAAAATTATGATTGTTTTTTTATAAGTAAATTATATAGAAAACCATTAAGTCTACTCACTCTTATATTACACTCAAGAAAGTGTTATGCTATCCTAAAAAACGGGACTAGCTGGATGTTCAACTTTCAAAATATTTTTTACATAAAAGCCATAAAAAAACCTGCATTTGGAGCGCCCGAAACTACAAACTTCAACTGGTTATATGGAACAGTCGGTTTTCAAGTCACCAGTGAGTTATCATACACATTTTTTATCCTGGCACGGTAAAGTGACCACACTGCACCTGATGGTAAGTGCAGTGCCGTCCAGTTAAAGTATCAAGTAGCGAGAGACAGTCTATCCCCCGCTACTCAACACAATCATGCCGGCCTGCAGTGTAGCTTCTTCACACTGCGCGTAAAGGACCCAGGATCATAGGAAGGAGGGAACACGGTAGCGGGAAAAATCTTGCAAATCAAAATATTCAACCCACGTTGCTTTTAGGCTTCGGGCACATATAATAAATAAAAATACTAGCCCTGTATTAAACATTGTCCCACTGCTGGGCACGGGCCTCCTCTACTAATGAGAGGGGTTAGACCTTAGTCCACCACGCTGGCCTAATGCGGGTTGGCAGACTTCTCATACCTTCGAAAAACTCTCAGATATGCAGGTTTCCTCACGATGTTTTCCTTCACCGTTAAAGCAAGCGATAATTAACATTTTTAATACATATATAACTTTAGACAAGTCAGAGGTGTATGCCACTTGGGTTTCGAACCTACGACTTTCGTCTTGACAGTCCGTACCGCAACCAACTAGGCTATCGCTGCTATTATTCGGGCAAAATTTCCTGTGTTTAATTTTGTACATTATTCGATGACTGCCTCGGTGGCGCAGTTGTAATTGCGCATGCGTTACGACTGCTGTGCTGAGGTCTCGGGTTCGATCCCCGGGTCGGGTAAAGTGATATTGGGTTTTTCTACCTAGAAATACTCAGTATTAACCCGGAGTCTGGAATGGTGCCCGGTGTGGCGATAGGCTCGCCCCCTATCACATTATGGGACCGAAATTTGGCGAAAAGTGGGTGTACTGGTTACACCTCTGCCTACCCCTTTGGGGATAACAGGCGTGAGAGTATATGTATGTATGTATGTATGTACATTATTCGATATGCAACCGAACACAAAAGAAACCCTTTTGCGAGAACAAACAAAATAGCTTGAAAATTGAGTTCACAATCTGTATATATAAAAGAAGAAACTAACTGACTGACTGACTGATCGATCAACGCACAGCCTAAACGGCTGGGGTTAGAGACTTGAAATTTTGACAGTAGGTACCTTTTATCACGTAGGCATCCACTAAGGAAGGTTTTTGGAAATACCACCCCTAAGGGGGTAAAATAGGGGATGAAGTTTGTATGAAAATCCGTAATTTTTGAAGTTAAATTCATGAAAATTAGTATTTGGCATTTTAGTTGAAAATAAAAAATATATGTTTCAGGATTTTTGGAAATTCCGCCCCTAAGGGGGTAAAATAGGGAATGAAAGTTTGTATGAAAATCCGTCATTTTTAAGTTAAACGCATGAATATTGGTATTTTGTATTGTTTACTGTTTCTCCCAAACATGACCTCCACGCGGGCGGAGCCGCGAGCAACAGCTAGTATTTATATATATAATTCTACTGTACGGGTGTATGTCACTGAACTCCTCCTAAACGGCTGGACCGATTTGAATGTTTTTTTTGTATGCGTTTGGGTGGCGCCCTGGCTGGTTTAGATTTACAAATCAGCCAGGCAGATGGCATTGCTGTCGGTATGGCGCTGCTTTTACGGGCAGGACGAAGTTTGCCGGGCCCGCTATTTATTATAATATTGGTATGAGCAATGGTTGCGTAGTGGGAACATCTCACTATCTCCCTCGCACGACAGCACAGTAATGGTCATTCTGAGAGGTGACGTCACGGCTCATACCATGCATCCTTTTACTGTCATTTGACAATTACCCCTTCCAGCAGATTTGAATGGCGTCTAATTTTTTTTTTTTTTTTTTTTTTTTTTTTTTTTTTTTTTTTTTTTTTTTTTTTTTTACCTAAATAGGCTTGCGTTAATTTACTTATTTTTGTTCGATTTTATAAAATTCTTTCGATAATATGTTTTAGGTAATGTAACTATATATGCTCTGCTACCCGTGCGAAGCCTGGGTTGGTCACTAGCGTATCCATCAATGTAATAATTTAGTTTCAATATTATTCTACCTCCATTAATGCGGTAACGGCAAGCAGCGGCTTTGCTGTGGCCTGGCATTGCAGAAGTCTATGGGCCGCGGTAATTACCATTAGGTGGCCCGTGCTCAATATATATCCAGGCATTAAAAAAAAAGGTTAGCTACGGAACGGGCAAGGAACAAGCGTTGTTCATCAAACTAGCGGCATCTGAATGAAATGTAGTAAATACCACCGTCATGCGTCAGATGGCATGCTACAGACCGTGCTAAGACTTGGAATTGGTTCACCACGGCATTGGCATTGATTTCTACGTCGTTTTGACATTATTTCATGGATAAATTGATCGTGATGTGGAAAATTAGTATTTATTTAGATGTCAATTGTAATTTTTCAAGGGTTTATAGTTTAAATCGAAAACGAATAGAATACTTCAGTGTGTTTTTCATCATTTGATATGCCGATAACAATACGTTTTTTTATAGCATAGTCCGACAAACGAACCAGTGGGTCACCTGATGTTAAGTGATCTCCACCGCCCATGAACATCCACAATACCGAAAGTGTCATGTATGCGCTGTCGGCCTTAAAGGACAGGAATAGGGATTAGGGAAGGGAAGGGGGAATCTGGGCCTCCGGATATCTCTTACCATACGAAACGCGACAGACTATCCCGCCCACACACCCGCCATTGTAACTCCTGTCAACGCCACTCTGTGAGACAGTGGTACTACCCCGGTCGAGCCGGCCCATTCATGCTGTAGACAAATATGTCTACAGCGTGGCTCTACCACTTCTAACCACTTCTAAATAAACCATTTTAGAAAAACAGAATCAAAATTGATTCAAAAATGAGGTACCTATTATTATTTTATCAGTATTGGTATTGCTGGTAGTGGGATATTCATATCCACCCGGATAGCGACCACCGTACACAGGGTGTAAAATCCGCCATAGTGGCAAACGTAAGTGTGTCGCTTTCCGGGATCAGCCAGTGTACATCCGGTTTTTGTCAGGGTTTTCCCCTACTGCTGAGCTCGGGCCTTCCCTGCTAATGGCGTAGTGTGAAGAAGCTACACAGCAGGCCAACATGATTGTGTCAAGTAGCGAGGTACAGTGGTCTCCCGCTACGGTGGTTTTAGAAGTGGTAGAGCCACGCTGTAGACATATTTGTCTACAGCATGCATGGGCCGGCTCGACCGGGGTAGTACCACTGTCTCACAGAAAACCAACGTAAAGTGACAGTTTACTGTCGCGTTTCGTATGGTAAGTGAGATATCCGGAGGCCCAGATTCCCCCTTGCCTTCCCTAATCCCTATTCCTGTCCTTCAAGGCCGACAGCGCATACATGATACTTTCGGTATTATGTATGTTCATGGGCGGTGGAGATCACTTAACATCAGGTGACCCACTGGCTCGTTTGTCGGACTAATATATAAAAAAACTTGATACTCTAAGTGGACGGCACTGGCCGGGATAAAAAAAATGAGCAAAAGTAGATACATAGTGGGGATATTTTTCTATCTCCCTCGCACGACTGCACCGCCATTTCTAGCGGTGACGTCACGAATCATATCGTGCATCCTTTTCTTTCATTTGACATCTGACCATCATATTTCAATAGTTTCTAATTTATTTTTAATCGAATTTATAATATTGTTCTTATAATAGGTTATAGGTACCTTACCTTATCGATTAATATAAATATATTACGCAGCAAAAATGTCAACCGAAACAAATTAATATTCCATAGAAATAATTTTTAAATGCTTGTGTGGTAAAAAACAATGGCATTGTATATTTTAATCTTCACGGTTGTACATTTAAAGAGGTTTATATCAAAGCCCGGTAAACACGTGGGTAAATTAATGAGGTAGTTGACAGTTTTTTTTAATAGATTTTAGCCTAAAAATAAGTAAAAGTGTTTTAATTCATAAAAAGTACACCGACTTCAATAAAAAACAAATTATGCGTCACTATAAAATTTGAGGGTGGCCCTCGATTTTTCTGAGATCCCATCATCAGATCCTGACTTGGTGACAATGGGACCACCTGGGAAGTATACCCTTTTAAACAAAAAAAGAATTTCTCGAATCGGTCCAGCCGTCTTCGAGTAATCGGGATACGTAAAAAAAAGATTCCGACGACTTGTTAACCTCCTCCTTTTTTGAAGTCGGTTAAAAACAGTCAACTAGCCTATTAAGAGCGATTTCCAACGTAAATGTACGCTCATAATATTATGGGCACTAGATTTGTAGAAGGAAAACATCGTGAGGAAACCTGCATACCTAAGAATTCTCATACGTTCAAAGATATGTATAGTCTACCAACCCGCAGTAGGCCAGCGTGGTAGAACGCCCCTCTCATTAGTAGCAGATGCCCGAGCCCAGCAGTGGGCAGTGGGTGGCTTACAGGGCTAGTATATATATATATATATAGATTTTAGATTTGTTCAGTATATTATGTAATCTATATATTAACTAGCGGGCCCGGCAGACGTCGTCCTGCCCAAAAAAGCAGCGTCACACTGACTGCAACGCCATCTGCCGGGCTGATTTGTGAATCTAAGCCATCCAGGGCGCCACCCAAACCCATACAAAAAATCATTAAAATCGGTCCAGCCGTTTAGGAGGAGTTCAGTGACATACACACGTACAGTAGAATTATATATATAAAGATAAGAAATAACTTTCGTCGGTCTGAACAACTTCAACAACAATTGAAATTACAGTTATGATGATAAATATTTTTAATGTGAGTGAAAAAAACTTTGGACAGATGTAAAAAATTAAAACTATGGAACTACTGTTTTCTTTTCTGAAACAGCGTCTATGAAGTAGTAAGTTTTTGGTTTATGATTGCTTATCAATAATTATAGAACTTCATAGGCATGCTTATGTCAAAAGTAAAATCATCTGAGCGTGACGGTCTCACGAGTTCAATGCTTTTTCCCCATACCAAAATTGCCCAACGCGACGTGCCTAAAGATATTTTTACTTCAAAACCCGCCTTTTGCGCAATTGGGTAAAAATTTAAACGTCGTTCTTCATTACAATGCAACTAAGCCAATGAAGCGAAATTAATGAGAATAGAAATCTGTCGGTGATCTTTAGTGATAGCGTGATGAATAAATTACAAGTGGTTGCGGTCGACGACCTTTGTTACGAAATTTCACCTGATATTCAATGCGTATGAAAGAATAGACCGTGTATTTTAATTTGAACCAGCTTACGTTAATTCAGAAAATCACGCTGTGTCGCGTTCCAGGATCAGCCAGTGTACATCCGGTTTTTGTCAGGGGTCTAGAGTTGGGGTACGATGTTTGGCCGTTTAGCGGCCTTCTGAGTACTCTGACCCTAGACCCTCGACCACTTCTTCACCTTCTTGCCCATGGCGTAGTGAAGAAGCAGGACGGCATGATGTGTTGGGTAGCGGGGGATAAATTGTCACTCGCTACTCGATACTCTAATTGGACTGCACTGCTCTTACCATCAGGTGCAGTGTGGTCACTTTGCCGTGCAAGGATTAAAAATCACTACGACTTTCGTTTTGGAAGTTCGTACCACTAGCAACTAAGCTATTGCTCTTAATAGTTCTCTGTTAGTCGTTTTAAACACTATAAATAAATATCCAACACTCACACACCTAGTCATGTTTCCACACTAGGTCAAACCTGTATAAATAAATAATAATAATAATAATAATACTAGCCCTGTATTAAACATTGTCCCACTGCTGGGCACGGGCCTCCTCTACTAATGAGAGGGGTTAGGCCTTATCCTTAGGTCCACCACGCTGGCCTAATGCGGGTTGGTAGACTTCACATACAATCGAAATTCGTATAAGAATTCTCAGGTATGCAGGTTTCTTCCAGATGTTTTCCTTCACCGTTAAAGCAAGCGATAATTAACATTTTAATACACACATAACTTTAGAAAAGTCAGAGGTGTATGCCACTTGGGTTTCGAACCTACGACTTTCGTCTTGACAGTCCGTACCGCAACCAACTAGGCTATCGCTGCTGCTGCTAAATAAATAAAATAAATAACACCCAACAGTCACACACATAGCCCCTACCTCACACTAAGATATGAGTCTTGTGTTGTGGGTATCAGGGACCTAGAGAAACTTTCACAACACCCAGGTGTGAGACCGAAAGTCTTTCTAGGTCTGGACCGCGGACACAAATATCTGTCTGTCACACAAACATTTGTCCTGATGTGGGAATCGAGCCCACTGCCTCTCGTTTCACAGCCGGCTACTCGCCAACTGCGCCACGGAGTCTGTCATGGCTGTATCATGGGTATCAACTACGAAGGACTACACATTACACCCAGACACAATAGTATGTATTTGTTACACAAAAAATAAGTTAAATGCACAACGGTACAGTAACGGCCATTCTGAGAGATGACGTCACGGCTCATATCATGCAACCTTTTACTGTCATTTGACAATTACCCCTTCCAGCAGATTTGAGTGGCGTCTAATTTACTTATTTTTGATCGGATTCATAAAATTCTTTCGATAATAGGTTTTCGGTAATGTAACTTGTTGACTAAAAGTTTTTTAATTCTTATAAAGTACACCGACTTCAATAAAAAACAAATTATGCGTTCCTATAAAATTTGAGGGATTTTTCGGAGATCCCATCGGATCCTGACTTGGTGCCAATGGAACCACCTGAGAAGTGTATCCTTTTAAACAAACAAATAATTTCTCTAATCGGTCCAGGCGTCTTCGAGTTATCGGGGAACATACATACACGAATTAAGAACCTCCTCCTTTTTTTGAAGTCGGTTAAAAATAAAAATAAATAATGTCGACTACCCTATTGTATTAGGATAGTTCCTTTTATTAGAAATACCGAAGGTATAACGGAGGTATTTAGGAGACTAGTGGTGGGGTAGTTAATAATGACAACCAAAGTGGAAGTAGAAAATGTTTAATATAAAACAGAGTGCCTTCCGCGCTCCGGTGTTCAGTTCAGTTGTTTTGTGAAGTAGACTAGGTGATAGCCAGGATATTCGTGGTTCGTTCGCGGGGTAGTAACTGTATCAATGTGTAAACAGTTCAATGGCCGTTTAGTTCAGCTTAAAGGGTAATGCTGGTAAATTCATTATAAAGAGAAGCCTTAAGTGAATCCTGACATGCGTGTGTGTTAATATTAAGCACTGAGATGTGTAACAGTGTCGTGTAAATCAATTAATAAATTATAAATATTGTATTTGTGCCTTTTAAATATCCATCTTGCATAGTTTTGTTGATGTTCCGAACAATTATGTATGAAAAATAAAACTTATTCAAAGATATTTAAAGTTATGCAAATTGAATACCCGTGAATTGAATACTTGTTGAAAACAAGAAACACAATGAGTTGCTTTTAAACACTTGTATTTCAGTTAGCAGCGATCAATAGCTGCTATAGCCTAGTTGGTTAGAGTACAGACTGAGACGAAAGTCGTATGTTCGAAACCCAAATGGCATACACCTCTGACTTTTCTAAAGTTACGTGTATATTCATTGTCAATTATCGCTAGCTTAAACCTGAGAATTCTCATACGAATTTCGAGGGTATGTGAAGTCTACCTATAGTCATTTGGGTAGGTTTTACATCATTTGTATTCACGAAATTATGTATATGCGCCCCTAGCGGATCCTATTGAAAACACAAGCATACCTATTTTTTCGTAGGTATATATTTATAGCTCCGCCGGCGTGGAGGTCATATTTGGGAGAAATTATCTCGTGGGGTTCAGTCAGCGTTTGCAATGTAAGCGCAAAAAATGTGTTTATTTACGACATCACATCAGAAACCTGCAAATTCATCAGTGTTTCTCTACAATATTATGCATGTATCATACATATAAACCTTCCTCTTGAATCACTCTATCTATTAAAAAAGCGCTTCAAAATCCGTTGCGTAGTTTTGAAGATTTAAGCATTCATAGGGACGGACAGCGACAGCGACTTTGTTTTATACTATGTAATGATTCCCGAAGATATTGGTCCGTAATGAACTCCGAAACTACTTATCCGATTTTAACGATTTTCTTTCATAGTGTGAGATTTGTTCCAACTCATAAGATAGGATAGGTAATCGGCTAGCTAATCTAAGGAAGGCAGTTGGCGCGAAAATTACCCACTCCCGGCATAGCAACTGTAACTTTTTCTCCCAAAAATAACTTCCACTTTGGCGAAGCCGCAGGCAACACCTAGTATATCAAACTATCGGGTTAAATAGTGGGGTTAAATAAGCAAAGTACCCGAGGGCAATGACTTGGTATTTTTAGCAGGGACACCGAACGGTAAGATGCTGTATAGGTTCACGGATGCTTTACACGTAAATTGCGAGGTCGGCAGGGACAGAACCGGTCCTCTAGTACAATCACGTACAGAGGACTTATTGAAAGATTATATGTTTATCAGGCATGATTGTGTCGAGTAGCGAGGTATAGTTGTCGCTCGCTACTTGATACTCTAACTGGACGGCACTGCTTACAATCAGGTGCAGAGTGGTCACTTTGTCGTAGCAGTAGTGTCGTAGCACGTTGTCCCTAATCCCTATTCCTGTCCTTTAAGGCCGACAGCGCATACATGACACTTTCGGTATTGTGGATGTACATGGGCGGTGGAGATCACTTAACATCAGGTGACCCACTGGTTCGTTTGTCGGACTATGCTATAAAAAAAAATTATCTACAGATTAAATTAAAACTAATTTTTACCATTTTTATTTTACTTTTTAGTCCCGACGTTTCGAAAGCTTCCTAGACTTAATGGGCACGGCAGACTCATGTACTAAAAAAATAAACCGCGATATTTATTTCAACCCGTATTTTTTTTTTAAATAACACACCATTGGTATTTGTTACACGACTGTACATGCAGTTATCTCGGAAAGACATGTAGTTTTAGAGGTCAATAACATTTCGTTCCGTGAATTGCGTTCATAAGTGCATTACACGATATTCACTGTACGGCTTAACATAAAAATATTTATTACTTACACATCGATTAAGGTTTAATTGGGTATTTGTTGCGTTACGTAAGCAAATTAACAATAGCGCCATCTATTAACAAGTTGCGTCGTTACATGTGTATCGAATTAGGATTAATAATTTAATTACGACTGTACCGCTCACACACCTGACACTGTAGCCCCTAGTGTTTTTGGCGGGAACGTGTTTTTTTTATTTTGTGACCACACTGCTTCTGATGTTAAGCGCAGTGCCATCCAGATAGAGTATCAAGTAGCGAGAGACAGTCTATCCCCCGCTACTCAACACAATCATGCCGGCCTGCTGTTTAGCTTCTTCACACTACGCCTAAAGGACCCAGGATCATAGGAAGGAGGGAACACGGTATTTGGAAAACTGTTCCACAGCTCGATGGTGCGGCAAAAATTCGAATTTGCGAACCTCTTGGTTCTGGCCGGGGTAGTAGACACCACGAAGCTGTGGCTCCGCAATACAGTACGCGTGGGTCTGGTATGGCAGGGAGAGGATGGGATAAGATCAAACAATTCTTCAGAGCATTCGCCACAATACAGACGGTAGAATACGCTAAGCGCGGTAATATCCCTTCGCAGCTGTAGCGGCTCCAGGCTGTTGGTCACATCTGCATCATTCACAATGCGGATGGCCCTCCGGTGCAAACATGTCGTTGTTTTGTATTATTTATTAAAACTCGTGTTTCCTTGTCTATACATGATTGGTTAAGTTTTGTTTGGCGCCATAAATTCACCAATGACGTTTGCGTTTTTTTTATTTATTTTTTTAACCTGGCACGGCAAAGTGACCACACTGCACCTGATGGTAAGCGCAATTCCGTCCAATTAGAGTACCTAGTAGCAAGAGACAATCTATCCCCCGCTACTCAACACAATTATGCCGGCCTGCTTCTTCATACTACGCCATGGGCAAGAAGGTGAAGAAGCGGTCGAGGGTCTAGTGTCAGATTACTCAGAAGTACCCCAACTGTAGACCCCCGACTACGAGTGTCACTATGGCGGGTTTTACACCCTGTGTACGGTGGTCGCTATCCGGGTGGGTATGAATATCCTACCACCAGCAAAATGTACGCATGGCAAAGACCCTATTGTTAAATACGGACGTTTCTTTGCATCTTTCTTGCAATGACATACCACAGTCTGTTTACTATTATAATTGCAGCACGCTTCATTGGTATGCAATATTTTGTGTAATAGTTGCTTTGCCAATTACCTTAGAGTTGCCAACCGTCCTGTTTTCCCAGGACATGTCCTGGTTTTTAGAGTATCCTAGCGAGTCCTGGATAGTTTTTTAGCAGCGTCCTAGATTTTTAAAGCGCCTTGTTAAGGTCCTGTATTATAAAATTCACACACCACTTTTGCAATCATTACGGGCGGCGTCTCGGCTCGCAAGTGTTTACGTTATTTTAAAACAATGATACGTCTTGTTTTTAAACTGAATTGTCCTGGTTTTTCTAACTTCAAATTCTAGTATTTCAATTCCGGGGTTGGTAATCCCACCTTAGAGGTACATAGCATCAAACGCCAAAACAGATATTACAAATACAAAAATGCGCGTAACACTTTGAATACAATTTGGTCATTTTAAAAGTTATCGCAAAGAAATTATTTGCATCGTAGGATTTAATGCTTTATAACCACGACGACTTGGTGTTGCGATTTTGAGGCTACAAAAAAAAATTACTTATGCGTCTCGGGACGCTCGACAGAAGTGATAACTTAAACTATTCTAAGTTGAACTATTTAATATTGAAATAGTTTAGCTTGAGAAAAGCTTAGGTTATTACTTTAACTATATGTACATTAATATGATAATCTGAGGAAAGGTTATTTATTAATAAAATCTTTTATTGATTTTAAAATATATTTTACCCACTCGATCCCACTCAAATCACAACGATTCTAAAGAAGTTTCACTTCAAAAAAATATAGCACAGAGATTATGGACAGAAATAGAAATTAATAAAGAAGCCAGACAGGTTGGCGCCGTAACGCGTTAAAAAAAAGTTAAGTGTGTATTAATTGTTAATTATCGCTTGCTTTAACGGCGAAAGAAAATATCCTGAGGAAACCTGCATACCTGAGAATTCTCATAAGAATTTTGAAGGTATGTCTACCAACCCGCAGTAGGCCAGCGTGGTGGACTAAGGCCTAACCTCATTAGTAGAGGAGGCCCGTGCCCAGCAGTGGCACAATGTTTAATACAGGGCTTTTTTTTATTCTGGTGCGGCAAAGTGACCACACTGCGCCTGCTGTTTAGCTTCTTACATTAGGGCTAGTATTATTATTATTTAAGTACAAAGTTTTTTTAGAACTACGGGTTGTCTTTTCGGCGTATTCGGTCTAACCTTGTACAAATAAAACGACTATTCATTAAAATAATCATACTAATAATATTTCTAACATTATGTAACTATCTAAAAAGCAGGTGATGTTTCCCGTCACAATAAAACGATACGAACAAGAGACAGAGACAATATTTTCATTTCAATGCGCGTTTAAAAAAGAAATACAAATCGAAACAATGTGAATAGCAGAAGACCGCTCGAGCGTAAACTCTCGACTCAGACATTCAACACCGCTTCACAAGTTTCTTTAAAACGACTGCTTTATTAACTTTACATTGTTATGAATTTTAATGAAAATAAAAATGAAAGATGTCTCTGACTGTAACATTTATGACTTGGCAGCATGGTCTCTGGCCTTAGCCGGTTCCTTGTGAAGTGAATTAAAAAAATCTCTCTAACAATATGACAGTGGAACCAATTAGACTTTCTTTCTTTCTTTCTTTCTGACGTAGACCAATAAAAATTCTAGAAAAGACAACGTCTGCCCGGGCCCGCTAGTATTATATATAATTTTTTTTCAATTAATCTATATTCGATCTAAAACCAAATAAAACATTAACACAATAATAGGCTGCGAAAGTATTACCAAAATAGGTTCCGTGGCAGTGCTGTGGCTCGGTACAACGCGCGGTCGTTGCTCAGAGCATCAGCTGATTTTTTATAATATCTGATAACGACTGTTTGATTGATTCGGTGGAGTTGTAACTGCGTACGCGGTTCGACTGCTATGCTGAGGTCTCGGGTTCGGTTTCGGGTCGAGTAAAAGTGCTATTGGGGTTTTCTATCACGAAATAATCAGCCCGCAGACTAGAATTGTGTCCGGTATTGGGATAGGCTCGCCCCTTATCACATAATGGGTCGGTAATACATGCAACAAGCTCGGTGAAATGTGCGTGATTAATTACACCTCTGCCTACCTCTTAGGGGATTACCGGCATAAGAGCGTATGTATGTTAAATGATTATTTTAGTCTTAGAGTATTTAACACTGCCTACTCTAAGATTTTAGTGAATAATCGATTTATCGACTAAAACTTTTTGGTTCAATACTAAATTATTTTTTCATGCAATGATTATAGAAGTGTCATTTTTGAAAAAAAGAACATCAATAATTTTCAAATTAAAAATAAATACATTCGAATTTCGAACAGTGGGGTATAAAATATCAATCGACGACACAAAACAAATACAAATGACAATAATTGAATCAACTGCCCTTGACACAAAACTCGCTTCTCGGTAACTGTACGTTTTGTTTAGAACACGTCTGTCTAGGTTCTATAGGGCATAGTTCGAGATGGTACTAAAAGTTCAAGCCCTATCAGGGCTTACGATCACAAATAAATACACCCAACAGTCACACACATAGTTCTGACCCCACACTAGGTAAAACCTGTATCGTGGGTACCAACAACAAAGGGACTAGACCCAAAACAAAATTCTATCAATTGTCTCGGTGCAGGAATCGAACCCACGGCCTCTCGTTTCATATGTGCTATTCCAGACTATAATGTATCTCTGTGCCAAATTGCAACCAGATCCGTCCAGCCGTTGTAGCGTGATTGAGTATCAAACATCCATCCGAACATTCGCATTGATATAAGTAGGATTAAGAAACCTTATGTCCCAATAGAATATCTATAATTTTTTTATTTATTTATTAAATTAAATATAATCTTACAGGTAACACGCCCAATGCGATTATACTTACACTAGCTTTTGCCCGCGGCTACGCTCGCGTGGTGCTTATTTTTTTAAGAAAATGTATAAAATCCATGGAGACCTCTTAAGCTATACATCTTCCTGTATTATGCTATCCCATAGGAACCGTGCATTTTCTGGTAAAAAAAGTAGTCCCTCAACTAACACTATGCAAAAAATCACGTGGTTCCCTTGCTCTGTCTAAAACAAAAACAAAACTATCCCATGGGAACCGTAAATTTTTCCGCTATAACGTAGCCTATGTGCTATTCCAGACTATAAGCTATCTGTGTTCCGTATCAACCAGATCCGTCGAGTTGTTGTAGCGTGACTGAGTAACAAACATCCATCAGTCCAAACGTTCGCATTTATAATATTAGTAGGATTATTAATAAACCCCCGATAAAAGAGTTCATACAAACTTTATTCCCCTGAAAATTCTACCCGTAAGGGGGTAACCCTTAGGGGTAGAACAATTTTCAAAGATCCTGAAACATATATTTTTTATTTTTAACTGAGAGGCAAAACACCAATATTCATGCGTTTAACTTCAAAAATGATGGATGTTCATACAAACTTTCTTCCCCTATGTTACCCCCTTAGGGGTGGAATTAATATTTTTTATTTATAACTAAAAGGCCAAATACCAATTTTTATGCGTTTAATTGCAAAAATGATGGATTTTCATAAAAACTTTCTTCCCCTATTTTACCCCCCTTAGGGGTGGAATATCCAAAAATCCTGAAATATGTAATATTAATTTTTAACTGAAAGGTCAAATACTAATTTTTATGCGTTTAACTTCAAAAATGGCGGATTTTCATACAAACTTTTCCCCCCTATTCTACCTCCTTAGGGGTGGAATTTCCAAAAATCCTGAAACATATATTTTTTATTTTTAACTAAAAGGCCAAATCCCAGTTTTCATGCGTTTAACTTCAAAAATGACGGATTTTCATACAAACTTTCATCCCCTATTTTACCCCCTTAGGGGTAGAATTTCCAAAAACCCTTCCTTAGTGGATGCCTACGTGATAAAAGGTACATACTGTCAAAATGTCAAGTCTGTAACCCCAGCCGTTTAGGCTGTGCGTTGATCGATCAGTCAGTCAGTCAGTCAGTCAGTCAGTCAGTCAGTCAGTCAGTCAGTCAGTCAGTCAGTCAGCTTCTTCTTTTATGTATACAGATTGCTATACAACTAATTCAATACACATAGACATCTCATATAGTCGATAAATTGTTCGTAAAAGTCATTATAGTAGGTCCTGTATCGTGGGTACCAACTACGGTCTCACAACACCCAGACCAGAAACAAATTTTTGGCTGCTATTTGTCTCGGTGCGAGAATCGAACCCACGGCCTCTCGTTTTACAGCCGGCTGCTCTCCGAGTTTCATTACTTAGTGACAAATGCGTGCCATTGTCGATCCTGGCGAAACAGGAGTTACAATGATGTGACGGCGAGAAAGTCTCTTTCCGAACAAAATATTCCAATAAATAAAAATCGTATAAAAGTCTGCATCTCTGGTTACCGAAACCTCCAGCTTTTGTTTTCATCGGGTGGTGAGCATCCAAATCTCTAAGGTCATTGACGTTAAGTACAACCTTAATATATGAAGTAAACAGCCAGAACTTTATGTTTAACTAGCTGTTGCTCGCGGCTCCGCCCGCGTGGAGGTCATGTTTGAGACAAAAAGTATACACTACAAAATACCAATTTTCATGCATTTAACTTCAAAAATGACAGATTTTCATACAAACTTTCTTCCCCTATTTTACCACCTTTGGGGTGGAATTTCCAAAAATCCTGAAATATATATTTTTTATTTTTGTCTAAAAGGCCAAACACTATTTTTCATAAACTTAACTTCAAAAATGACGGATTTTCATACAAACTATCATCCCCTATTTTACCCCCTTAGGGGTGATATTTCCAAAAACCCTTCCTTAGTGGATGCCTACGTCATAAAAGGTACCTACTGTCAAAATTTCAAGTCTCTAACCCCAGCCGTTTAGGCTGTACGTTGATCGATCAGTCAGTCAGTCAGTCAGTCAGTCAGTCAGTCAGTCAGTCAGTCAGTCAGTCAGTTTCTTCTTTTATATATACAGATAATAAAAAACAGAAGCTCTTGAAATGTCTAACACATTTGGAGAGACGATCACTCTATGTTTTCCTTAAATCACATTTGTGATAAGCAATAAACATTGTCTCGTCCGGGCTCTGAACCCGGGACCTCACATCCTAAGCGAAAATTAGAAAGTGACAAGTGTTATAACCATATTTTTTTGCATATTAAATTAGAAATGTCAAAGCGTTTTCAATTTACCGCCATTTTTACGGTATTTCAAATTTAGAACTCGTACTCCGCGCGACACATTTGCATTTCCATACGCGCGAAGGTCGGTTACTAAATCTAAAACAATAGACTGGAAGTTCCGAAATCATTTCTTTCGTCATTGCATCGGAAACTGTGTGAAATACATTTATGTAGCATTCCTTTTATATTGCATATTGTTTATTCGCACAGCAGTGAGGCTTGAATGCTCTCTCTAATCGAGTGTATTTCGCGGATTGTAGCTTTTATTTTTAAATTTCGATGATCTAATATGCAAAGGTCATAACGGTGCGGCTTTATTTTTAATAACTTTATAGAATAACTTAGCTAAATTCAATTAATAAACTGAATTTTGAGACATCGTTAAAGAGGTGTAAGTGATGACTCTAGAAATGATGTAGTTAGTGAGCGTAGTCTTCTTATTACTAGACAGAAAAAAAAACTTGAGAGGTGTCAAGGGACACCCGGATGGAACGAAGTTCCTTTCGATTAATTAGTGAAGGATTGTAACATTTTTTTTTTTAAGTTATAATAATATTTAATTTATTATTAACAAATAAAATATTAAAATTATATTATTAAAATTATTAATAATAATATATTAATAATATATAATAATATTAGCAACAACTGCAGCAAGTAAAATTACATATAAACATAATGACAGCTGTTAAAATACATTTAAAAACGTCTAGCCCTCTTTCACAACGCGCGATAAGGAACTTCGTTCCAAAATTGATAGATAGAGAAAAAGTTGCTTAACTTTGTATATAAAACTCAAAATTTATCAAATGTCAAAATGTCATCAAACGGCCTTTTAGTAAACGGACGGCAGTAGTGTAAAAAGACTTTGGTAAGGGTCATTTAATTTGATATTTTGAACGCTGATTGCCCAAAAAAGTTACCAAAGTTACGGTATCGGACGCCTCAACTTGAGCATTGTTTATTTTTTTTTTATTTTATAAGAACCGTTAAAATGTAACGATTAATCTTTTCATTCTGTCACATCACTGCTTTTAACACAATTGTAAATAGTATGAGAAATATATATCCATTATAAATATGCAAGTAACTCTGTTTGTTTGTCACCTTTTCATGACTAAAAGGATCGTAATGAAATTCAGCAGGGATAGATTAAATCCTGGAGAAGAACATAGGCTATCTTTCGTCTCAAAAATGATCTTAAAGGTGGTGAGATAGGGGTTGAAAGTTTGTATGGGCAATACATAATTCCTCAAGTTAGGGATCTGAAAATTCATATTTAATCTTTTGGTAAGAATTAAAGAAATAGGGTCAATTTTTTTTTACAAAATCATTCCTAGAGCATAGTAAGGGTTTAACTTATGAAGTATTCTTTAGATGCAATCTCAAGATTCAGGCACAACACCTGAGAGGTAGGACGATCGCTACAGGTGCGTCAGTGCAGAAGACAACTCCTTGGATTGTATACTTCTTCACCCAAAAACTAACCACTACACGGGCGGAGCCGCGGGCAACAGCAATATAATAACAATAATACACTTAACAGTCACACACAGAGTCCTGACCTCATATAAGGTCAATCCTGTATCGTGGGTATAAACTACGAGGAACTTCGGTCCTACAACACACAGACCCACATCATCCGCCCTGTAAGTTTGAAGGACTAGCACCATGGCCATAAATAAATTAAAAATAATAAAAATCATCCGTTCTCTCTCATTTCCGACAACTTCTGAAAATGGCGGGAATGTGATGTGACGTTTTATTTGTGAATTAATAATTTCAGACATGGATTTGGCCTTTTAAACTGTGACTGTTTCAGACATGGTTTTTGACCTTTTGTATAAGTGAAAACCAGAAAAGAAGAAGACTTTCAATATAAGCCCAGATTTGGAAAAACTAGGCTGCATGGTGGAGAACCTTTGCCTTCTCTTTTATGTGAAAAAGAGAGAATGAAATAAAAAAAAACTCTCATTTTCTTTTACGTTCCGTTTCTCACACTACCATATTACCCAAACAGACATAAACGATTATAACAATCTATCAATAAAAAGTATTCCAACAATGCAATAAACCTACGTGATTATCGAATCAAATTCTCGACTACCAACATGACAAAAAGTGAGATTACATAATGCCAACGTTACGCGAGTTGTCTCATCGCGTGACGTCATTTGACAGTGAAAGTGATTTTGGTTACAATGTGATTCTTTAACGTTTGTAACACGCGAATAGCGGTTTATCAGTCTTTCGCGCAGATTTCAAGTTAAGAGAACATACATAAACACTTACGCCTGTAATAAAAGCGGTAGGCAGAGATGTAGACAGTACATCCACTTTTCGCCGAATTTATTACAATCCCATAATGTAATAGCGGGCGAGCCTATAGCCATACCGGGCACAATTCCAGACTCCGGACTGATACTGAGTATTTACATACATACATACATATACACTCACGCCTATAATCCCCGAAGGGGTAGGCAGAGGTGTAACCAGTACACCCACTTTTCGCCGAATTTCGGTCCCATAATGTGATAGGGGCGAGCCTATCGCCATATCGGGCACAGGTTCCAGACTCCGGGCTAATACTGAGAATTTCTAGATAGAAAAACCCAATATCACTTTACCCGACCTGGGTATCGAACCCGAGACCTCAGCACTGCAGTGTAACGTATGCGCAATTACAACTGCGCTACCGAGGCAATCAAAGTATAAAAAAACTGTTTCGTGTTTTTTAGTATAATTAATATATTACGTGTTACTTGTGTAAGCACCGTACTGCATCTTTATGACTTTGTTTTCTCAAATAAATGTGCGTGAAACTATGAGCCTTATTTTAGCAGTCGATTTGAGCGCCAAAAAAGAAACAAATTATGCGTCACTATAAAATTTGAGGGTTGCCCTTGATTTTTCGGAGATCCCATCATCAGATCCTGACTTGGTGCCAATGGGACCACCTGGGAAGTATACCCTTTTAAACAAAGAAAGAATTTCTCGAATCGGACCAGGCGTCTTCGAGTAATCGGGTAACATACATAAAAAAAAAGATTCCGACGAATTGTTAACCTCCTCCTTTTTTGAAGTCGGTTAAAATATCTAAAAGGCTCAAAAGATGCAGGAAAATTTGCTAATTCCAAATATGTATACTTATAACTCAATATCGCAAAAAATTAAGGTTACAGCTCATTAGAGCCACCCGGCACCCGACCCGCACCGCCTCGCCTCGTGCGGTTAGTCTGTATATATAAAAGAAGAAACTGACTGACTGACTGACTGACTGACTGACTGACTGACTGACTGATCGATCAACGCACAGCCAAAACGGCTGGGGTCAGAGACTTGAAATTTTGACAGTAGGTACCTTTTATGACGTAGGCATCCACTAAGGAAGGGTTTTTGGAAATACCACCCCTAAGGGGGTAAAATAGGGGATGATAGTTTGTATGAAAATCCGTCATTTATGCAGTTAAACGCATGAAATTTGGTATTTGGCCTCTCAGTCAAAAATAAAAAATATATGTTTCAGGGTTTTTGGAAATTCCACCCCTAAGGGGGTTAAATAGGGGTAGAAAGTTTGTATGAAAATCCGTCATTTTTGCAGTTAAACGCATGAAATTTGGTATTTGGCCTCTCAGTCAAAAATAAAAAATATATGTTTCAGGGTTTTTGGAAATTCCACCCCTAAGGGGGTTAAATAGGGGTAGAAAGTTTGTATGAAAATCCGTCATTTTTGAAGTTAAATTCATGAAAATTAGTATTTGGCCTTTTAGTTAAAAATGAAAAATATATATTTCATGATTTTAGGAAATTTCACCCCTAAGGGGGTAAAATAGGGGTAGAAAGTTTGTATGAAAATCCGTAATTTTTGAAGTTAAACGCATGAAAATTGGTATTTGGCCTTTTATTTAAAAGATAATAATATATGTTTCAAGTTTTTTGGATATTCTACCCCTAAGGGGGTAAAATCGAGGAAGAAAGTTTGTATGAAAATCCGTCATTTTTTATGTTAAACACATAAATATTGGTATTTTGCCTCTCAGTTAAAAATATAAAATATATATTTCAGGATCTTTGGAAATTCCACCCCTAACGGGGTAAAACAGGGGAACAAAATTTTGTATGAAACTCCGTCATTTTTTAAGTTAAACGCATGAAAATTGGTAGTTGGCCTTTTATTTAAAAATAAAAAATTTATATTTCATGATTTTGGAAATTTCACCCCTAACGGGGTAAAATAGGGGTAGAAACTTTGTACGAAAATCCGTAATTTTTGAAGTTAAACGCATGAATATTGGTATTGTGCCTCTCAGTTAAAAATTAAAAATATGTATTTCAGGATTTTTGGAAATTCCACCCCTAAGGGGGTAAAATAGGGGACGAAAGTTTGTATGAAAATCCGTCATTTTTGAAGTTAAACGCATAAGATTGGTATTTGACCTTTCAGTTCAAAATAAAAAATACATATTTCAGGATTTTTGGTAATTCCACCCATAAGGGGTAAAATAGGGTAGGAAAGATTGTATGAAAATACGACATTTTTTAAGTTAACGCAGGAAAATTGGTATTTGGCTTTTTATTTAAAAAATAAAAATACATATTTCAGGATTTTTGGAAAGTCCACTCCTAAGGGGGTAAAATAGGGAAAGGAATTTTGTATGAAACTCCGTCATTTTTGAAGAAGGCATAAAAATTGGTATTTGGCCTTTCAGTTAAAAATAAAGAAATACATGCTTTTAAATCAAAATTCAGGCTATAATTTGTAGTTAAAAAAAAAGGTTTTTAATTCATAAAAAGTACACAGACTTCAATAAAAAAAAAATTATGCGTCCCTATAAAATTTGAGAGTTGCCCTCGATTTTTCTGAGATCCCATCATCAGATCCTGACTAGGTGCCAATGGGACCAAGGGAAGTATACCCTTTTAAACAAAAAAGAATTTCTCGAATCGGTCCAGGCGTCTTCGAGTAATCGAAGAAGGAACATACATAAAAAAAAAAGATTCCGACGAATTGAGAACCTTCTCCTATTTTTGAAGTCGGTTAAAAAGGTAATCCAAAACTGATTCAATAGATGATCCTTTAAATCATACCCAAAAAATATCTACACATCTTAATTTAATACAAGTTTACATTTTTGTAACTAGATGGCGTTGATATCGTTTTAAATCGCGCTATGGTTTCGTTCACAGAATGTGATCTTAGAGCTATCAATTCTTCGGTAGCAGCCTAAACTTATCTTCGAGTTTAATGCATTATTGAATATAATCGAATATTTATTATTTTACTTATCTTGATTTACTGGTTATCCATAAGGACAATTGATTTGTTTTCTTTGATTTTTTTTGGTTTATGATATCGGATTCATTTCATATTTATATTCATTAGAAATAAGAGTAGGAAAGTAGGTAGTCTTTTGTTTCTTTCTTAGTAAGGTTATTTTAAAAGTTTTCTTATATATATGTTGCGTTGCATATTTGTTTTTTTTAATAAAGTTATATTTTAGATTAAGTTACAAGTAAGAGTAGGAAATATAGTACGTAGTTTTCATCTTCTTAATTAGGTTATATTAATTATAAATAAGAGTAAGAAAGTAGTTAGTCTTTAGTTTCTTTGTTAGTTATATAATTTTAAAGGTTTTCTTAAATATTTGTTGCGTTGCTTATAGGAAATATAGTACGTAGTATTTATCTTCTTAATTAGGTCATTTTTAAATTTATTTTGATTTTAAAATGGATACGACCGTTGAAATTTTAAATATAAACGGTGAGATGGTTCCTCATCACGTCGTCCGTATAATTGGTGATGGAGCTTGCCTCTTTCGGGCAATATCTTATCTTTTATATGGGAGTCAAAATTTAGCTCGCGAAGTTCGAGAACAAATCGTAGAGCATATCGTCAACAACTGGGACGAGTTCGCAATCCAGTCGCACGATAGGTTTGGGAATAATTACACCAGTGCCGCTGAGTATTTTGCTGACATGTCTCTCCCTGGGACTTATGGTTCAGGCTGTGAATTAGCCGCGGCGGGGCAGATTTACCCAATCGTATTTGAGGTGTATCGTAATGGTTCCCTGTATGCTAAATTTGGAACTGATGGCAATCCCATTGAGAGATTACGTTTTTCACAAGACTTATCAAATGGTCATTTTGATGCTTATGTGTCTCATGTAGAAGAATTACAAATCACCCATTTTCTACATTCTACATCTCGCTCTTCTTCCAGGCAGTCTGATATTTATACACCTATTTTACAGTCGACGAATTTGCAGAAAAAAAACAAGCGTAGGGCAAGATACACAAATACTATAAGGATGAACCAGCTTAAAAACGCGCGAAAAAATTATACACTCCGTAACCCTATATCTCATAGGAAAGCCGTTGCTGATTATCAGCGAACGCATCCTGAAGTGCACAGGGAAGCTGTTTCTAATTACCAAAAGGCGCATCCTGAAGTACACAGGGAAATAGTTTCTAATTACCAGAAGGCGCATCCTGAAGTGCACAGGGAAGCTGTGTCTAAGTACCAGAAGGCGCATCCTGAAGTGCATAGGGAAATAGTTTCTAATTACCAGAAGGCGCATCCTGAAGTACACAGGGAAGCTGTGTCTAATTACCAGAAGGCGCATCCTGAAGTGCACAGGGAAATAGTTTCTAATTACCAGAAGGCGCATCCTGACGTGCACAGGGAAGCTGCGTCTAATTACCAGAAGGCGCATCCTGAAGTGCACAGGGAAGCTGTGTCTAACTACCAGAAGGCGCATCCTGAAGTGCACAGGGAAGCTGTGTCTAACTACCAGAAGGCGCATCCTGAAGTGCACAGATTCGCTCAGTCCCGGTACAACGTGAACGTAACAGTACTACCATGGAAAATAAAGTATCTTTCAGGAATGGCATACGATCCTGAAATAGCATATGAATGTGATCGCATCGTGGCTATTGGCGACATGAATCATATATGTCAGTGGTGTAATGCACTTAAGTGGAAGGATGAAACTCCTGGGATGTGTTGTGATAACGGAAAGGTGCAACTCGAGGCATTGCGTATTCCTCCGGAACCCCTATACAGTCTATTAATGGATTTGGATCCTAATCATAAGCATTTTATCAGTAACATCCGTAAGTATAATAATTGCTTTCAAATGACGTCATTCGGGGGTAAAAAAGTGACAGAAGATGGATTTATGCCGACCTTCAAAGTTCAAGGGCAAGTATATCATTTAGTTGGAAGCTTAATACCAGAACCCGGTCAGAAAGCACAATTTCTGCAGATTTATTTTGTTGGTGAAGATAAACGAGAAGCAAATTTAAGATGCTCTAATTATCCAGATTTAAAACCCGGGTTAATCAAACTACTTCAGAAAATGCTGCATAACGTCAATCCATATATAAAAGAGTTAAAAAGTACCATGGATAAGATTCCAGCCTCATCTCAATCATTTAAAGTAGTTATTCATGCTGAAAAAAAACCATCGGAAGGCCATAGAGGCCGCTTTAACGCCCCGGCTACAAATGAGGTGGCTTTGGTGATGGTAGGGGAGCAATTTGAACGTCGGGATATCATATTAGAAAACCGCAGTTCCTCCTTACATAGAATAAGTGAAGTTCATCGATCTTACGATGCTTTACAATACCCATTAATGTTTAGTCGCGGGGAGGATGGGTATTCAATTGCCATACCGCAGCGTAGTCCTACGACTAAGCAGCCTTTGAATAAGACCGTTTCTGCAGCAAGTTTCTATTCTTACAGGATAATGATAAGGAAAGGGGAAGAAAACCACCTCATTCGCTGTCGTGCCCTATTCAATCAATATTTAGTGGATGAGTATGCGAAAATAGAAACAGAAAGGTTAAATTTTATTAGAAACAATCAGGCAAAGTTACGCGCAGAATGTTATATACATCTTAAGGACGCTGTGAGTAGGCAAGATGGTGACGCTTATCACATGGGTCAAATGGTAGTACTGCCATCCTCATTCACCGGTGGACCAAGATACATGCATGAGCGAACCCAAGACGCAATGACATATGTTCGTCACTATGGTCGCCCGGACCTTTTTATCACTTTCACTTGCAACCCTCGGTGGGAAGATATCACAAACAATTTGCTTCTAGGTCAGAAGTCACATGATCGGCATGACATTATTGCTAGGGTCTTCCGTAACAAAGTTAAAAAGATTATGGATCTATTGACTAAAGGTAAAATATTCGGGGAAGTACGATGCTATATGTATTCAGTGGAGTGGCAGAAACGTGGCCTTCCACATATTCATATTCTGTTATGGTTATTGCATCATATTTCTCCTGACATTATTGATGCTGTTATTTGTGCGGAAATACCGAGTCCTGAAAATGACCCTAAGCTCTTTGAATTAGTGAAATCCAACATGATTCATGGTCCCTGCGGAAGTTTCAACTATAATTCCCCATGCATGAAAAACAACGCTTGCACAAAAAGGTATCCTAGGCCGCTACTTAGTGAAACACAGACCGGTGACGATGGCTACCCGCAGTATAGAAGACGTCCTTCAGACATAGGCGGTTTCACTGTAACCATAAACGGGTCAGATCTTGACAACCGGTGGGTGGTTCCTTATAATCCTATTCTCTTAAGAACGTTTAACGCACACATAAATATTGAATACTGTAATTCTGTGAAATCAATAAAATATATTTGTAAATATGTCAATAAAGGGTCTGACCAAGCTACGTTTGCTTTAGAGAATAAGAAAGATGAAATCAAAACATACGAATGTGGGAGGTATATAAGTAGTTCAGAAGCGGTATGGCGGATTCTCGGGTTTCCTATACATGAGCGCTTCCCCACCGTTTTTCACCTCGCCGTTCATCTAGAAAATGGTCAAAGGGTATACTTTAATCAGGAAAACCTCGCCGATAAAGTGACCAGTCCACCCAAAACTACACTTCTGTCCTTTTTCGAACTATGTCAAGTAGACAATTTTGCAAAAACTCTTCTATACCCTGAAGTACCGGCATACTACGTTTGGAAAAACTATCGCTTTGAAAGGAGAAAAAGGGGAAAGGAAGTTGATGGATGGCCCAGTGTCAAGAAAGAACATGCCC
The DNA here is from genome assembly GCA_905220505.1 of Laothoe populi. NCBI lineage: Eukaryota > Metazoa > Arthropoda > Insecta > Lepidoptera > Sphingidae > Laothoe > Laothoe populi. The sequence goes on along the minus strand of HG992174.1, from coordinate 4,100,725 downwards.
TGGGTAGAGTATACACGGTACATCCTAATAATGCGGAGTGCTATCATCTCCGTTTACTTCTTCATGAAGTCCGGGGCCCAACATCGTTTCAGGCATTAAGAACAGTTAATGGTGTGGTACATCCTACCTTCCAATCAGCTTGCAACATTTTAGGGCTGCTTGAGGACGATCAAAACTGGCATGCAGGGCTGGAAGAAGCCGCGTTGTGTCGATCGCCATCTATGATGCGAGAGCTTTTTACAATCATGTTGGTATTTTGTCAGGTATCAGATCCATTACGCCTATGGGATACATTCAAAGAATATCTCTCAGAAGATTTTAAACATCAGATCGAGGTACAAGGGGATGTAGTGCGCACAGATGAGGTGTTCAATAAATGCCTGTGGGAAATTGAGGAAGCTTCCTTAGCGTTGGGTGGACGTCCTTTAAAAGACTATGGCTTACCACAACCAAACAGACCACAAGCTTTAGAAAACAGAGAATACATTAGGGAAACTAACTATGACATATTAGCCTTAAAGAGGTTGTTAAGTAACAATGAAAATTCATTAACAGACGAACAAAAGTCTGTATACTATCAAATAATCAATAGCTTAGATGAAAATGAGGGGCGAATTTTCTTTTTGGATGCTCCAGGTGGTACTGGTAAAACTTACCTTATTAATCTACTCTTGGCAAAAGTAAGGAGTACACGTAACGTGGCCTTAGCTGTTGCTTCTTCTGGAATCGCCGCTACGCTATTGGAGGGGGGTCGGACTGCACACTCTGCCTTGAAATTGCCCCTTAACTTAACAAATGTCGAGACTCCTATATGTAATATATCGAAGCAGAGCCATCTCGCAGATGTACTAAGAGAAGCTAAAATTATAGTCTGGGATGAAAGTACAATGGCTCATAAAAGGAGCATTGAAGCTTTGAATAGGACTCTGCAAGATATTAGGAGTAACAAAAATTTAATGGGTGGTATGACAGTGTTGCTGGCAGGAGACTTTCGCCAAACATTGCCGGTGGTGCCAAGAGGAACACGCGCCGATGAGATCAAGGCATGTCTCAAAAAATCTTCTTTATGGCCCTTCGTTAAAGTATTGAAACTCACTAAAAATATGAGAGTACATTTAAGAGGTGAAGTGTCTGCCGGTCAATTTTCAGATCTATTGCTCAAGCTAGGCAACGGTCACTATCCGGAAACAGATGGCATGATCAATATTCCAGTCGAGTTGTGCACAATAGTGACTACAGTTCAAGAACTAATAGAAAAAATTTATCCAGATGTTGCCCATATACAGGACAAGCCTATGGGATGGTTGTGCGAAAGGGCAATTCTGACCCCAAAAAATGACCAAGCGGCGGTCATTAATGATATGTTGCTGCAGTTATTTGAGGGGGAAGAAATGGTGTATAATTCTGTAGACTCGGTGGTAGATAAAGATGATGCTGTTAATTATCCAGTCGACTTTTTAAACACTTTAAATCCACCGGGTCTCCCATACCATAAGCTTATACTGCGTGTGGGTACTCCGATCATGTTGCTGAGGAATTTGAAGCCACCCAAACTTTGCAATGGCACTAGGCTCCAAGTCAAAACTTTGCATCGTCATGTAATAGAGGCCACTATTTTGACTGGATCAGCCCAGGGAGAAACAGTGTTGGTGCCGCGTATTCCATTAGTACCGAATGACCTCCCTTTTGAGTTTAAAAGACTGCAGTTCCCTTTAAAAGTGTGTTTCGCGATGACTATAAACAAATCGCAAGGTCAAACTCTCAAGTTCGCTGGAATTGACTTGAGGCAAGACTGTTTCTCCCATGGTCAGTTTTACGTGGCGTGCTCGCGTGTGAGTTCACCCCACGGTCTGGTTGTTCTGGTACGACCTACTAAAACTGTAAGGAACGTCGTGTACAAAGAAGTTTTGTAAAATCAATTATTGGCTTCCTTGCTCTTTCCATGTGGAGTAGATTAGAAGTCTATTAATATATTATGCTTATTTATCCTGTTTGATAGGTACAGTTCATTCATGCCTATTTTGACCTCTCTCGCGTGTGTATGCTTTTAGGTCTTACAGAGTGACAAGCTCAATTTTACGTTGACACTGTAAGAGCTTGACAGCAAATGTCACGTATTAAAAATTGATGATTTTCTCTTTTTTTCCTTTATCTATTTGTGCCAAATTTCAAAATTGTAGGCCAATGAAAAAATATCCTATACTCATGTGTTAATTAGTGAGTATGAAAATATGGTTTGAAAGGCCGTGTTTTTTGCGTTGATTCCTTTTTTCTTAGCGTTAAACTTGAAACATAACTTTTACAACACTATGAGCCTGTAGACTTTAGTATCACTATTAATTTTAACTGGATCATTCCTCAAACCGTTTCTGAGAGAAACGGCATTGATAGACAGGCATACAGTATGTTTTTTTTGTTTATTCACAGTAATTTTACAATTTCTCAAAGTGGCACTCACTTCACTTATGTTAGGACTTTTTGTTGTAGGTTACATTGGTCATCATCCGAAATTGTCGCGGACGAAGTCGCGGGTAATATCTATATATATAATATTACTATGTTGGTTTGTGTATGCTTCAAAAACACAAACAGTTATGCATCGATTGAGCTCAAATTTTGACACGATATACAACCTGCTTCAAAGATTTTCTTTATCCATTTTAACCCCTGACGCAAGGGCATATGGGTATGAAGGTGGGGATGAACAATCGAATATTTACAAATATACCTAAGTAGGGTATCAAATAAAAGAGCACGACATATCCTTTATAAAACTGTAAGTTACAGGAAAATCAGTACCGCCGTTTAAAAGTTGTGAACTCTTTTATCGGGGGTTTATCAATAATCCTACTAATATTTTAAATGCGAATGTATGTTTGTTACTCAATCACGCCACAACGACACGACAGCGATATATTATAGTCTGGAATAGCACATAGGCTACGTTAATCCTGGAAAAATGTACACTTTCCGTGGGATAGTTTTGTTTTTATTTTTCACACAGCAAGGGATTCACATGATTTTTTGCATAGTTGAAGGTTGAAGGTTTTTTGCGTTAGTTGAGAAGGTACTTTGATACCAGAAAATGCACGGTTCCTATGCAATAGCATAATAAAGGAAGATGTAATAGCATAAGAGGTCTCCATGGAATTCATACCTTTTATTCCAAAAATAACCACCACGCGGGCGAAGCCGCGGGCAAAAGCTAGTATCTGTATATATAAAAGAAGAAACTGACTGACTGTCTGACTGACTGATCGATCAACGCACAGCCTAAATGGCTGGGGTTAGAGACTTGAAATTTTGACAGTAAGTACCTTTTACGACGTAGGCATCCACTAAGGAAGGGTTTTTGAAAATACCACCCCTAAGGGGGTAAAATAGGGGATGATATTTTGTATGAAAATCCGTCATTTTTGAAGTAAAATTCTTGAAAATTGGTATTTTGCCTCTCAGTTAAAAATACATATTTCAGGACTTGGAAATTCCACCCCTAAGGGGGTAAAATAGGGGAATAAAGTTTAAGTATGAAAATCCCTTATTTTTGAAGTTAAACGCATTAAAATTGGTATTACGTATTGTACTTTTCTCCCAAACATGACCTCCACGCGGGCGGAGCCGCGAGCAACAGCTAGTTCTGTATATACCTTTATGGATATGCGCTCACTACATCAACTCGATCCGGTGACGCTATGGAGGTGGTGCGGGTCGGATGCCGGGTGGCTCTAATGAGCTGTGACCTTAAAATGCCTTAAATAGCCCGCCAACCGTCGATATGTATTAATAATACTACATCCAACAGTACACGTAGTCCAGACTAGAGATGTTATGGATTTGAAATTTCGGATCTGGATGTGGATACGGATATGTGAATAATTTTATATCGGTTTCGGATTCGGTTACGGATATGAAATTATTTCGGATTATCCCTTAGTTTTGGATAGTTTCGGTTATGGATATTAGGTTTTGAAGTAATTGTAAAAGTAAAAAACAAATAGCTTTAGTTTGAGCTTACAATTTTGTACTATTTTATGTAAGTAAATGTAATCCCACAAGAGTAAATGACTGACAGGTTATGTCTAAGCAATAGAAATAAATATAATAAATGAATTGAGGTACGCGCGTGGCTCGTGTCGGTTCGGCCTGGCAAAACAAAAACCAGCCATAATATTCATTTAGAAAATCCGAAATTATTTGAAACTTTTATTTCAGATTCGGTTACGGTTACGGATAGCATTTTATTTCGGATATCCGATAGTTTCGGTTACGGTTACGGAGCTCCATAACATCCCTGGTCCAGACCCCACACTAGGTAAACCTGTATGGGTATCAACTGTGAGAGACTACGGTCAAACATTTGTGCATGACACAAACATTTGTCTCGGTGCGGGAATCGAACCCACGGCCTCTCGTTTCACGCTACGCCACGGAGGCTGTCATAAGTTATGTTACGGAAACGTTTTCTTCCCGTACACATGTAACATGGATTGTTTTTTTTACTCTTATTGTATTTATCTATGGTTGTGCAACACCACGTAACCATAGACAAGTGATGAGATAATTGTGATAGGTTACATGACACTTAATGATGATGATCAGCTTTTCTGCGCACAATGTAACCGGATTTTCAAAACCAAATTTGGCTTCGCTAGTCATCTAAGAGCTCACGCAAGAAGAGAAAACTAATCCTGGGTCGCTGTCACCGGATACGGTGAAGAGGACTATAATATTATGGTGTTCTGTTTTGAAAGCATTTTTAATTAACCGACTTCAAAAAAGGAGGAGGTTAACAATTCGTCGGAATCTTTTATTTTTTATGTATGTTACCCGATTACTCGAATACGCCTGAACCGATTCGAGAAATTCTTTTTTTGTTTAAAAGGGTATACTTCCCAGGTGGTCCCATTGGCACCAAGTCAGGATCTGATGATGGGATCTCAGAAAAATCAAGGGCAACCCTCAAATTTTATATTGACGCATAATTTGTTTTTTATTGAAGTCGGTGTACTTTTTATGAATTAAAAAACTTTTACTTGTATTGTTAACAAGCATTTGCGAATTCGCACGCGTAATTAAAAAAACTAAGCCTTATCAAAATTGGTTTATTCATAAAAACGTAATAGACAGAAAACTTTAGACCCCAATTCACCCACTTATGGTTAAATTTTGAAAAACGCCGATACATGTTACATTACATTACACGTATAAAAAATGAAATCCTTACTTTGTAAAATACTTCCATACAACCGTTTTTCCCTTATTTAACCACCTTGAGATTTTTGAAAATCCCTTCTTAGTGTATATTTGAAGCACCCGTAGACTTTAATATAATCCTAACCTATAAAAATTTTAATGTAGAATATCATTTTCAATAGACCTGTTTGATATAGCGTGGGGTATATGTGTGTTAGGTATAATATTTTTGAAGTGAAAACTTCTTTAGGCAGAGCTCTTTTGGGATGGGGAAAGCACTGAACTCGCTTGACCGTCTCGCTTAGATTATTTTACTTTTGACTAAGCCTATGAAGTTCTATAACAATTAACTAGCAATTATACACAAAATAGTAACTACTACATGGAAGCTGTGTGTAGAACACAAATCCAAAGTTTTCACTTCTCTCAGTACTCTCTGTAACTGCCTATTTTTTCCTTATAAGGGGGCATCCATTAATTATGTGAGACAATTTTGGCGGGGAAAAAACGTGACATTTCCCCCACGTGAGATTGGGTGAGGTATGACTCGACCCCAAAAGAGCCTCACGCATTGATATATAGAAGGGGATAAGCACTTATTTGCCTATATAATTTCTAGTTAAACAAATATGTTGCAAATATGAACTTCACTAATAGAAACATTGCTCTCTCATTCCAACTCGTTGCAATTTATTTATGTCAACAAGAGTACAGTATACGCAATTGTTTAAAATTCGGCGAAAAGTGGTTGTACTGGTTGCACCTCTGCCTACCCCTTCGGGGATTATAGGCTTGAGTGTATATGTAACAGGAAGAGGTTTAAAGTTTTAGTTCTCAAAAAAAATTCACTATCAAAAACTATTGTGTCAAATGTTATTACAATTAATATATTACTTGTGTAAGCAAGTAATACCTAGTCAGGTCATAAATTCTGTCACATGTTTAATCTGTATATATAAAAGAAGAAACTGACTGACTGACTGACTGATCGATCAACGCACAGCCTAAACGGCTGGGGTTAGAGACTTGAAATTTTTACAGTAGGTACCTTTTATCACGTAGGCATCCACTAAGGAAGGGTTTTTGGAAATACCACCCCTAAGGGGGTAAAATAGGGGATGAAAGTTTGTATGAAAATCCGTCATTTTTGAAGTTAAATTCATGAAAATTAGTATTTGGCATTTTAGTTAAAAATAAAAAATATATGTTTCAGGATTTTTGGAAATTCCGCCCCTAAGGGGGTAAAATAGGGAATGAAAGTTTGTATGAAAATCCGTTATTTTTAAGTTAAACGCACGAATATTGGTATTTTGTATTGTATACTTTTTCTTCCAAACATGACCTCCACGCGGGCGGAGCCGCGAGTAAACAGCTATTTTTGATATGTCATCAAGCTACGCCTTGATGCTCATTTTTCGACATGACGCCATTTTATGAAAACACTTTGCTAAGTAGTTTGACTGTCATTGATATATCGTACGAGATTTGTTTTACGATTTCAAGTGAATTGTGCGTGTTTAAGTAATTTTTGTTGTGGTACAAAAGACAATAAGATCGAAACAAATATGCATCACAATTTGCTGTGGGCGGAGTCGACGCCATTTTAGGGAAAAATTTGGCTTCAGGTCACGTGATCTTGTGTGATATCCCCTTCTATATATCAATGGCCTCACGTAATTAATAGATGGACCTTAAAGTGCATGTCTTATATAGTCTTAATTTAAAATGGTAGTTATTCTGACACAAACACTAGCACATAGATGCCAGTTCATTATAATTTATAAGGAAATACTGCGTTTCCGTGGAACATGAACACGCGAACATGTGCAATTGTTGGATGTCGGTTTTAAATGGTCTTAACATTTATTGAGATGCAGTGGTGTATATAATTTACTGACAACAGCAAACACAACACTTTGCTGACAAAAAATGAATACTAAATTATAGTTTAAAAAACTTGCTAGTAGGATATTCATATCCGGCCGGATAGCGACCACCGTACACAGGGTGTAAAACCCGCCATAGTGGCACACGCAAGTGTGTCGCGTTTCGGGATCAGCCAGTATACATCCGGTTTTTGTCGGGGTCTAGAGTTGGGGTACGTTATTTGGCCATTTTGCGGCAAGGGAATCATAATTCAATGTCCACAGCATGAGCTTAATAAAAAAAGAGGGGCCAACAATATAATGCGTAAATATAGATCATAACAAGGAATCATAATTCAACGTCCACAGCATGAGCTTAATAAAAAAATACGGCCCAATACTAAAAAGCGTAAAAAAATCATAAAGATTCATAATACAATGTCCACAGCATGAGCTGAATTTAAAAAAAAGTAAAACGTCATTCCATTGAGAACGTATCTTCAATTCTATTCTCTCACGGTTCGTTATATAACTAGGTATGCAAGAAGCATCATCTGTAATTTCTGCAATCGGAAATAGACCTTGTATAATCTCTACATATTATAAAACAAAGTCCACTCGCCGCGTCTGTCTGTACGCGATAACTCAAAAACTACTAAAAAGATTTTCATACAGTATTCAACAATACACGCAGTGATTCATAAGGTTTAGGTAAATAAATTACTAAGCAGATAATAGGAAAAAAAATGGCGGGAATGTGATGTGATGTTGTATTGTGATTAATAAGTGAAAAAATTATTTCAGACATGGCTTAGGCCTTTAAATTGTGACTATTACAGACATGGCTTAGGCCTCTTGAATTGTGTTTATTTCAGACATGGCTCCGGCCTTTAGAATGAGAAAAATATCGGACATGGCTTCCCCCTTTTAAATGGATGAAGACTGCAGACATGGCTTCGGCCTTTTGTATAAGTTAAAACCAGAGAAGAAGAAGACTTTAATTCTAGCCCAGATTTGGAAAGGATAACGACGGACATGGCTGCATGGTGGAGAACCTTTGCCTTCTCTTTTATAGAGTAAATAAATAAAAATAAAAAAATTACTAACTTTTACCCGCGGCTTCGCCCGCGTGGTAGTTATATTGAAATAAAAGGTATAACATCCAAGTAAAAGTAAAAGTAGCCTATGTCATTCTCAGACCACTCAACTAACACTATGCAAAATATCATGTCGATCCCTTGCTCTGTGAAAAACGAAACTATTCCACGGGAACTGTACCTATGTCCTTCTCCAGGATATAATCTATCTCCTTGCCAAATTTCATCACAATCTGGTCAGCCGTTTAGTCGTGAAAAGGTAACAAACAAACAGAGTTACTTTCGCATTTATAGTATTAGTATGGATTGACGGCGAAGTACCAATAGCTCCTAAATATCGAAGTTAAGAATCTCGCCTACTGTAAAACAATATTAAAATGAATTTAAAAAATTAAAAATGTCAGTTAAGAGGTACTTCACAGTCGATATCTGAATTTCTGATTTTCAATGAAAATTCGGTTATAGAGTAGGCGATCTATGGCAGGACAACGTAAAGTAAAATAAACATCTTAATTGATCACGTAGGCATATAAAAGGCACTTATGACAGGTCAAAACACAGGTGGAAATTCACCATACGGAATAATAATTATGTTTAACATCATGGGAACTTAGAAACCACCATCGAGGGCTGGTAGGTAAGGAAGGATACAACGAGGACGGGACTGGAAAGGGAGAAAAGAGGGAGACCACAAAAAGGAAGGAAGGTAATCACGGTCTTCGGTAAAGGAAGTAACTGAAGATGATGATCACGGGAAGGCGCGGGAATGGGAGGGGAGAAGGCGAATGGAAACTGGAAGGACTTAAAAGGGATTAGTGTAAACCCTTGTCTAGCTAACCTACTAGGCCTTTTATTTTAACTTTACGTCTGCCGGGACCACTAGTTAAATATAAAAGTCTATTAACCCATGGCTACAAGGTAATTAATCTATTCCGACTCTGTACAGAGATTACTCTCCAATCATTCATTTATCTATTCTCAATTATCATAAATCTATAGACATTTTACGATAATGGAGTTTGCCAATTTCAGCTTCTCTAAAGGTCACTACAATAGAATCGTAATGTTATATGTACGATTTTAGTTGACTGTTGGCGGACTATCTGATTTAAGCGACATCTTTGAAAAGTTACAGGAGAGACTACCTCGGTGCCGCAGTTTTAATTGAGCATGCGTTACGACTGCTGTGCTGAAGTCTCGGGTTCGATCCCCGGGTTGGGTAAAGTGATATGGGTTTTTATATTTAGAAATTCTCAGTATTAGCTCGGAGTCTGGAATTTGTGCCCGGAACGGCGAATCGCTCCCTATCAGATTATAGGGCCGAAATAAATTCGGCGAAAAGTGGTTGTACTGGTTGCACCTCTGCCTACCCCTTCGGGGATTATAGGCTTGAGTGTATATGTAACAGGAAGAGGTTTAAAGTTTTAGTTCTCAAAAAAAATTCACTATCAAAAACTATTGTGTCAAATGTTATTACAATTAATATATTACTTGTGTAAGCAAGTAATACCTAGTCAGGTCATAAATTCTGTCACATGTTTAATCTGTATATATAAAAGAAGAAACTGACTGACAGACTGACTGACTGATCGATCAACGCACAGCCTAAACGGCTGGGGTTAGAGACTTGAAATTTTGACAGTAGGTACCTTTTATGACGTAGGCATCCACTAAGGAAGGGTTTTTGGATATACCACCCCTAAGGGGGTAAAATAGGGGATGAAAGTTTGTATGAAAATCCGTCATTTTTGAAGTTAAATTCATGAAAATTAGTATTTGGCCTTTTAGTTAAAAATAAAAAATATATGTTTCAGTATTTTTGAAAATTCCGCCTCTAAGGGGGTAAAATAGGGGATGAAAGATTGTATGAAAAAAATGAGTATTTTGTATTGTATACTTTTTCTCCCAAACATGACCTCCACGCGGACGGAGCCGCGAGCAACAGCTAGTATAAAATAATTGAACTTAACAAAACATAGATTCTTATGACACTAAAGTTTATTCAAAATGACCTCCGTGATTTTGAATACAGGCCTTCAATCTGCGCGGCCAGTTGTCTATCGCAGCACGAACGAGGTCCATGTCAATATCGGCGGCTGCCTTAATCAAGGATGTCTTGAGTGACTCCAAATTGGGATGAGGCTTTGAGCACGCCTTTTCCTCCAAGTGTTGCCATATCTTGTAATCTAACGGATTCAAATCTGGACTGGAGGAGGGCCAGTCTTCGTGCCGGATGAAGTAGATTTCACGCGCCGCCAGCCAGTCTTGTGTGCTCTTCGCTCTATGAGCTGGCGCCGAATCTTGTTGGAATACCCAGTACCTGTTATTGAACATGGTATGAGAAACAGGTTCCACAAGGTTCGTCAGGACTGTATTTTGATACACAACTGCATTCGTTTTTACACCTTTCTCACAAAAATGTACCTCTGTTAAGCCCCAATAAGAAACTCCCAACCATACCATGAGCGAGGATGGAAAATGACCTCGTTGGACACGCGGAATACGGTTGCTCGCTTCTTCACTACTGTGTGCGTACACCTTATCATTTTGTTTGTTGTAGCTCTCTTCTGCGGTAAAAATTTTTTCATCTGAAAAAAGAATTTCCCGATATTTTTTTCCCGCGTACCGCTTCAACAAAGCGCGGCATCTCTTCAGTCTCAGGTCCATTAGACGAGCATTCAAACGATGTCCTGTTTTTCTTCGATATGCCCGAAGCCCTAAGTCTTCATTTAACACCCTTTTCACCGTGGTTCTGCTTAACCCCATCTGAAGGGCCAACAGTTTCTGCTTACGTTTGGGATTTCTTTGAATTCGCGCCTTCACAGCTTTTATCACTGCTGGAGTCCTAACAGACCGAGGGCGACCACTTCTTGACCTGTCATCTACACTAGAGTCTTCATTGTATCGTTTGATGGTACGATAAACGAATCTTTTGGTTATATTAAAATTTTTCAGTATGTCAAAAATTTGAATTGGCGCGTAACCGCAACGATGCAACGCAATTACTGCAACACGGTCTTCTTTAAGCGTCCACTCCATATTTAAAAATGAGTAAAATTCTAAAAAGTATACATTTTTATTTTCATGAACAATTTGAAATTCGAATTCAATAAACTTTTTTGTGGCCAGCATTCTAAAATAAAAGTTTTTACTGTGTGACAATACTTATGACCTGACTGTGTATATTAATGGCTATTATGGCTTATTTTCATGCATTTATGAGCGTTATTTTCTAAAATGTGCCCGGAAGAAAATGTGTTTTTTATCAGTTGATTTGGACACAAAAAACTTGCACAAAAAACATTAAACTAGGCTCAAATTATGCAGAAAAATTTGCTTATTCTGAATATGTATAAAACTCAATATCGCAATGTCGCTAGCCCGTCATGTATATTTGTTAATTCCACTAAAATTATATGTTATGATTACACAGGTAAAGGCTCATTGACAGCACAACCTCGACAACTTTATTTAAAAAAAAAACTAGTATTATCAAATATCTCTTCACTACTAAAAAAAAGAAAAATGGCGGGAATGTGATTTCATTAAGTGAATTAACTATTTCAGACATGGCTTTGGCCTTTTAAATTGTGACTATTTCAGACATGGCTTTGGATTTTTGAATTGTGACTACTTCAGACATGGCTTGGGCTTTTTGAATTGTGATTATTTCAGAGATGGCTTTGGCCTTTTGAATTGTGATTATTTCAGAGATGGCTTTGGCCTTTTGAATTGTGATTATTTCAGGCATGGCTTTTAAATGGATAAAAACTACAGGCATGGTTTTGGCCTTATAAAAACCAGAGAAGAAGATTTTCAATTTTAACCTAGATTCGGAAAAATAACGACAGACAAGGCTGCATGGTGGAAAACCTTTGCCTTATTTTTGAAAAAAGAACACTGGTCTATTCAAAGGTCAGAGTGATAGGCGTAATAAAATATGCGCAACGAATTCTTTTTTCGAATCTTTTCGAAGTTTAAAAATAGAAGCGATTTCAACTAACGCCATTGATACAACTGATAGGTACCCGATACATACTTATATGTGTATACACTTATATTTAGACTATTTATACTAGATGGCCGTGCACAGGGAAATACAATACAGAGGCTCTTCAGGGTTAACAGTTAACCAGAGTCTATGTAATTACTTCAGGCACGTATTGGACAAGTTTTGTAAAAAATTAAGATTTGCTGCAGGGATGTTATGGAGCTCCGTAACCGTAACCGAAACTATCGGATATCCGAAATAAAATTCTATCCGTAACCGTAACCGAATCTGATGTAAAAGTTTCAAATAATTTCGGATTTTCTAATTGAGACACGTTAGGACTGGTTTTTGTTTTTGCCTGACCGAACCGACACATCTCGACACATGAACCGCGCGCGTATCTCAATGCATTTATTATATTTAGTTCTATTGCTTAGACATAGCCTGTCAGTCATTTACTCTTGTGGGATTACATTTACTTACATAATATCCGTATCCATATCCAGATCCGAAATTTCAAATCCATAACATCTCTAATTTGCTGCTCTGAAGAATTGTTCACATCCCATCCCCTCCCTACCAGAACCACGCGTGCTAGCTTGCGGAGCCACAGCTTAATGGTGTCTACTACCCCAGCCCGAACCAGGAGCAGAACAAATTCGTTTTGCCGCACCATCAAGCTGTGAACAGTTTGCTAGACACCGTGTTCCCTCCTTCCTATGATCCTGGGTCCTTTAGGCGTAATGTGAAGAAGCAACACAGCAGGCCGGCATGACTGTGATGTGTAGCGAGGGATAGATTGTCTCTCGCTACTCTTTAACTGGACGGCACTGCACCTGATGTTCACTTTGCCGTGCCAGGATAAAAAAAAAATTGCTAAAAATTAAAGGACAATGGCGAAATCGTAGTTACAAAAAAATATTGCGTTTAGGAATTTCATACTTTGTAATCTAAATATTATTATTTTGCATGATTTTTCAGCATACTAACAATAGCTGTGTAAGTATAGATAAGTTGTATAATTTATTAAAAATCTCAATTGATTTTTTTGTAACCTGTTATGGCCGTAAGATTTTTTTAATGAATGGCTTAAGGTCTTTTAGGCCTAAGAAAAAGCTTTTTCATGAGAATTCTATAAGCCGTTAAAAAAAACTATAAAATCAAGGCAAGTGTGTGTGTCCTTACAATTACAAATAACAAAAATAAATCAGCTTTACTTTTTACCAACTTAGTGAATGACTGGATCGTCTGTTATTTGGCTGTATAGTTACGACAATAGCTTATCTTATTAAGGAAAAAAAATCACTACTTCCGTCATTTCATACTGACATATTGTGACATAGTTTAAATACACGAATACTTGAAAGATTTCACTTAGAAAATAATCTAGCAAACATGACTGTGGCCACAAATGTGATCTGGAGATCGGCTAATTTCCAAAGCATAGCAGACCGATATAATATGCTATATTTGCCGTGAGAACGTACCAAATTCGACAAACAAGGTAGTTCTATAATTGAAGTGTGCAAAGAAACAATTAGTTCATCTTAATTTAATTTAAGAGGCAGTTCAGATACCTTATTGATAGGAGGTAAAATAAAATCACACCATGTTTCAAATAAACCGACCAGGCTGGTCGAGCAGGCATTATAGAATACTATTGTAATTGCTTGGTTGTGCGTCGTACAGTGGGCTGCTGCGCTCATACCATGATAGTAATCTGGTATTTGGGACGGGCCAGAGAAGACATATCTGCCCCTGCAGCATTTTTAGATAGATAAGATAGGATAATTATGAAGATGAATAAACATAAAAAAAGTGTTTTATTTAGAACCCGTTTTTATTTTCTAATTTAATTTCTAAGTCCAGGTTTTAGGGTCAGAAGATATTTTCTGCACAACTATTGACAAACTCTGTCTTCCATTCCAACTTGGCTTGTATTGAAATAAATTATATGTGGCTTATGTTACTTTTGGTATAAATCTAATGGTGAATTATTTAAAACGGTTCAGCAGTTACATAAGTTTAAAGGATTTATCGATTTCCAAAAAATAAACAAATTATTCCTATAATTAAGTATAATGTGTTCATATCTGAACATGTAAACGTAAACACGAATGTAAACACTTGTGTGTAAGTACCTACGGTGTGGCGGATTTTCCTTCCCCACAATAGTTATAAGTCAAGTTCAGTAGGTACGTGTTTAATTCACGACCCTGCCTCAGGTGACAATAGCAGTAGTATTATAATGCTCTTTGGAAAATAGGCAAATAACATTTTTATCAGCTTCATAGATAAAAATATTTTATTCAGAAATGTCAAATAGATCATAACCTCAAAATCTTTAAATTGAAATATCTTTAGTATTAGACTTTTTCATCAGAAATCCCTAATACATTATTGTTTAGGAATTGCTGCTGAATTTTTGATATTTTTTTCACTTCTAAACGCTACATATTTATGTCAACTAATTTCATGTATGGGAACCTGCCATTGTCCTTTAAAAAACTATACTGACGTTGTTACTGTTTTTTTGTGTTAAACCTTTAGGCTCGTTGGGCACTTTAGTTATGGGCAAAAATCACTTAGTGACCGTCACGCTCAGGTTCAATTTTGACATAGCACGCCTATGAAGTTCGATAATTATTAACTAGCTATCATAAACAAAAAACTACTTCATGGCCGCATCACGCTTCATTCCAAAGTTTTAAGTTCTCACTCTGTCGGTAGTCCCAGTGACTACCTGTTTTATTTTGTTTAATGTAAGTACAGGAATCAACTATAACTTACAGCTAACTGTTAAACCAGTTATATATACACTCACGCCTGTATTCCCCGAAGGGATAGGCAGAGGTGTAACTAGTACACCCACTATTCGCCGAATTTATTACGGTTCCATACTGCAATAGGGGGCGAGCCTATCGCCATTCTGGGCGCAATTCCAGAGTGGCTGATACTGAGTATTTCTATATTCATAGAGAAACCCAATATCACTTTACCCCTGGACCGAACCCGAGACCTCAGCACAGCAGTCGTAATGCACAATTACTAAGCCACCGAGGCACTCAAGTTACCTTTGCTTACCCTTTTGGAAAAATGGGTAATTATATCCATGAACTTGAGCGTTCTCTTAAGAGCGTAATACTGGTTTTAGTAACATGATATGTATTTGTGGAAAATACCAGTTTACTTCGATATCAGGAAATATATTTATAGACTACTAGATGTTGCCCACGGCTCCGCCCGCGTAGAGGTTATTTTTGCAAGAAAAGGTATACAATCCACGGAGGCATCTTAAGCCATTACACCTTTCTATAATTTGCTATCCCATAGGAAGCGTGCATTATTCCGAGATAAAAGGTAGCCTATGTCATTTTCTGATCCCTAAACTGCCACTATGCAAAAAATCATGTCGATCCCTTGCTCTGTGAAAAAATAAACTAACCCATTGGAACTGCATATTTTTCGGGATAAAAAGTAGACTATGTGCTATACCAGACTATAATCTATAACTGTGCCAAATTTCAACCAGATCCGTCCAGCCATTGTAGCGTGATTGAGTAACAAACATCCATCCACCCAAACATTCGCATTTATAATATTAGTAGGATTATATTGCATGTCCAGAATATAGTCTAACCAGAGGCCCCGGGTTGGATCTTCAAGACATGTTTGTGCTATCTATAAATATTTGTTTAGCTAGGTGTTGTGAGACCGAAAATCTCTCGTAGTTTCTGATTCATATATATGAACCGAGACAATTATTTGACAGATATTTGTTTCGCGTCTGGGTGTTGTGCGACCGTAGTCCCTCGTAGTTGTTGATACCCACGATACAGGTTTCACCTAGAGTGAGGTTAGAACTATATGCAAATAATGTATAAATCAGTACCTTACGTATATTAACCTCCAAAATTTTACAGACAAGGCATAAATGCGCGTAAAAGTCTGAATACAATATTGCCCTGTATTAAACATTGTCCCACTGCTGGGCACGGGCCTCCTCTACTAATGAGAGGGGTTAGGCCTTAGTCCACCACGCTGGCCTAATGCGGGTTGGCAGACTTCGCATACCTTTGAAAAATTCTCAGGTATGCAGGTTTCCTCACGATGTTTTCCTTCACCGTTAAAGCAAGCGATAATGAACACACATAACTTTAGAAAAGTCAGAGGTGTATGCCACTTGGGTTTCGAACCTACGACTTTCGTCTTGGCAGTCCGTACCGCAACCAACTAGGCTAACGCTGCTATATGGATAGATTTAATTTATTGCAATCAACTGATTAGTATCGTATTTCATGATTTATACCAATATGGACAACTTGGTTCTGCGATTTCATTGATGCTTATGAAAAAACTGGAGTGAGGTTCTAATGTACACCATGTTATGTTACTTTGCGGGAAAGAGATAACCATCCCTTCATAATCCGACCAAAAATTATATTTTAGTTTATTTTTAACATTTTATTTATTTTTGATGTGTAACATCTTTCCTCTCGCTTCCCTGCAATCTGTGGGAGTTATTCTGTAAAAAGAGACGGAAGTGTGTAACAGGAAGCCGGGGAAGCGCGCGGTTTTAGAGTTGGCCGGTCATATGGTACTAACGCATTTTCTGAGAGGTTTGAATTTGGTTTTGGAATGGAATTAAATCGATTACTGTTATAGTCAATAGCAGCTTTTAAATCTAAAGTTTTTTTTTACCTTTTTAATGGGAAAGCAAAGGATTCAAGCCCATACAGCCTCTTCAATCGTTTTAACACATACCAGTAGGAAATTACCTTTGTTTTTTTAAATTATATATTAAACTAATGGCTTATCTCGTTCTGTCATTATACTGGCCTCTATGCTTGTAACGCAATGTCTATGCGTCACATGTTTACCTTATGTGTGTCGATTAGGAATTACCAGACGCATAATAACAGAAAATATGCAAAGGATTTCCTTAAAGCTTCAATAAATAATATTAAGTGTGTATTATACGGATATATTTCCTCTATTAAAGTAACATTATTAGCGTAATAAGATGAACTTCTCGACATTAAATCATAGTTATTGTTAGCCTGTTTTATGTCCCACTGCTGGGCAACGGCCTTTATTCTTCCACTTCATTCGGTCTTCCGCCACTCTTTCCATAAGTCGTTATGCATAATTATGTCGACAGGAAAGTATTTAAATTTGTGTTGTTTATAATTAATGCCAAATTATCCCCAAAATGACACTTGTTTGAAAAAAGTCACGAGACCTCTTCCATAAAATTCCAGTTTTCGTTAGGCGTTATCGCCAACTGAAAAGTAATTTTTTCTAGGCCCTCAGGGACTATTATTATTTGATTAGGCATAATTCCACTCATAGAAGCTGTTTTGATTGCGTCTACATGTTACAAGATTTTTTATTATCACTGGACGTATGTCTTAATTCCTTGGCTCGAGTCATCACATAGAAAAAGTTCAACCAGTTTTGTCGGGACGTTTGACAATTACATTATACATATGTCATTTATTTCAACTGTTTCAAAAGCAGGTTTTAAATGGTTTCTTGTACCTATAAGTTATATAATTTTGTGTAATAACGTTGTCCGTGATGAATCATGACGGAAACATAAAAATAAGTAGATCTAGGCGGTTTCCATTTACACTTACTGTTCTGAACGATCCATTTAGAGCTCTGAGAATTTCTATATTAAAGTAAATTGACGCCCAGATGAAAATTCCTAAATTATTCACATCCTTTTATAACGTCTTCAAAATACTGCAAACTAAACTGAATGCTCTGATTCCTTTGCCCATCCTGACAATAGAAATATGTATATTAATATTTAGCACGTATTCGGGCGGGAATTCTGTGAAGCCAGTGCGTTACCATTTAACTGTACCATAAAGCAAGGAGGTATAAGCCAGTTTTGCCAGGATAATATGTAAATTGTTTTGTTATTCATATGTTTCATATAGAAATACTGTGTCAAAAATTATTCTGAAAAGAACTGTCGTAACATCGCAAGGCCATGGAATTCGTCACATGTTTCTTCGTACTTGTCATTATAACGTGTGTTTTGATTCCTTTGCCTGTTCTTTTGAGAAAATGACGTAAACATATTAAAACGGCGGGAATAAATTAACTTTTTGTAATAATGGTTAGGGAAAAAATAACACAATTTGCATAATTTGTAATAATCTTATATCGTTTTTTGGATAAGAAATACTTAATCAAAATTGTTTGACATTCAACTATAATCAAAGACACGCTTTCTGAATCTCATTATAGGACGTACATTATTCATGCTTGTTTTTTTATAAATGACAGCATAATGATGTGCTCTTGACCAGAATTTGTAATATTAAATAAAATTGCAAAACATGACTTAGTTATTTTTATATCCCACGGCTTCGCGTACCGTATTGCCCTTGTACCATGGATAAAATGGCGGGAAATCTTGACATTTCAGTGTGTAATTTGTGTATTGCGTAAAAGATATGCGAGTTTTTGCAATATTCACAAACTGACAAACAATGTACTAACATGGTATACATTCAGAAGAAAGAGCTATGTACCTCCGCTTAATGCCAATGGTGCTTTATAATAAAATTTGCAACTATTTATCAACCACCTCGTCTGCTGGTAAGCCTAAAAAACCATAAACATGTTTTTTTATTTCATTCTCCCTTTTTTATGTAAAAGAGAAGGCAAAGGTTCTCCACCATGCAGCCTTGGCTGTCGTTATTTTTTGAATTTTTCAAATCTGAGCTGAAATTGAAAGTCTTCTTATTCTCTTGTTTTTATAATTGACAAGTCAGATAAGCCATATCAAAAGGCCAAAGCTTTTACTGTGTTTTTTCTCCATTTAAAAGGACAAAGCCATGTCCGATATTTCTTCACTTCTAAGAATCTTGACGTAAAAGTTAAAGCGGCACTGTCATGGTAATATTGATAAATAACATTACCGTGGCACTGTCCTCAGATGTAATCAAATAAAATACATAAAGAGCTCCTTTCTATGCGTACATTTCTGTATACGTCATTCGTTTTGGCGCCAAACAAAAACTTACAGCCTCGGTGGCGCAGTTGTAATAGCGAATGCGTTACGACTGTTGTGCTGAGGTCTCGGGTTCGATCCCGGGACGGGTAAAGTGATATTGGGTTTTATTTAGAAAAATCAATATCAGCCGGAGTCTAGAATATCACATCACATTATGGGACCGTAATAACTTCGGCGAAAAGTGCGTGCACTAGTTACACCTTGTATATGTATGTATGTGTAATACCAGTAGTAATAACAGTAGTTCCAATTTCATCTTAATTTTTTTTAATATTTATAAGCAATGTCAACAACAAAAAAAAAGTCAAACTGAAAATCAGCGCTGTAGCATATGCTGCAGCACTAAGCTGAGTTTGATCCTTTTTGGTTTTTCGTGTTTTTGTATTTCTTGTCTTCACTTTTTATTTTAATAAAAACCAAATAAACTCTTTCTTTCTTTCTTTCTATCTTTGTAAAAGTCCAGTACGAAGCAGCCAAACAATATTTGCCTTTGCATTCAGTCACTAAGCAGCGGTCACCATAGATATAGGATAAATATAGCGGTCACCGATTAAAACCTCGGTATAAAGCTTACGTCTATTCCTTTTTAATAACCAGAAATAAATTTTATATAAGTGTAGGTTTTTTTTTCAACACAAAAAAGGATTTAAGCGTAAGCCGTTTGTTTATTTTGCGTTCCCAACGGCTTTGAACGCGAAATGTCCTTGAAATATCAACAAACTGGTAATCATTTTGACTTATTCGTTTTATTATTCATTTTAACTTGTTTTACGCTAGAGACGTTTAATTACTTTTTGGAAATATGTATGTAGAATTATTCGATATGTCTAATGCCTCGGTGGCGCAGTTGTAATTGCGCATGCGTTACGACTGCTGTGCTGAGGTTTTTATTATTTTAGTATAGTCCGACAACGAGCCAGTGGGTCGCCTGATGTTAAGTGATCTCCACCGCCCATGAACATCCACAATACCGAAAGTATCATGTATGCACTATCGGCCTTAAAGGACAGGAATAGGGATTAGAAAACGGAAGAGGGAATCTGGGCCTCCGAATATCTCACTTCCCATACGAAACACGACAGTAAACTGTCACTTTACGTTGGTTTTCTGTGAGACAGTGGTACTACCCCGGTCGAGCCGGCCCATTCATACTGTAGACAAATGTCTACAGCATGGGTCTACCACTTCCAAATTCCAGTATTTAGAAATACTCAATATCATCCCGGAATCTGGAATTGTGCCCGGTATGGCGATAGGCACCGTATTAAATTCGGCGAAAAGTGGATGTACTGGTTACACCTCTGCCTACCCCTTCGGGGATTACAGGCATGTATATGAATGTAGATTTATTTTATGTTCAATCCAAATGATATAGAATATCATAATCATTAGATAAGATTATTTATGGTATATGTTAGTTTTTTCTGTTGGGAAGTTCGTATTTACGGATAACTTCGCAGCCCCGCAGCGGAATGTGATGGCCAGCTTGCTTGCTGTCCGACCCAGTTCTAAACCGAGCCACAAGTAATTAAATATCATATATAATTAATATACCTAATTAAATATCTTAGACTGCACCGATTACAATGAGAGAGGTGCCTTATGGACACCCGGTTGGAACGGAGTTCCTTTGTATTGAGTAATGATTAAATAATAAGTAAAAGTTTTTTAATACATAAAAAGTACACCGACTTCAATAAAAAACAAATTATGCGTCACTATAAAATTTGAGGGTTGCCCTCGATTCTTCTGAGATCCCATCATCAGATCCTGACTTGGTGCCAATGGGACCACCTGGAAAGTATACCCTTTCAAACAAAAAAAGAATTTCTCGAATTGGTCCAGGCGTCTTCGAATAATCGGGTAACATACATAAAAAAAAAGATTCCGACGAATTGTTAAACTCCTCCTTTTTTGAAGTCGGTTAAAAAATGAGTCAGTATAAAACAATTTAACGAATCCTAAAATGTGAATTTATGGGAATAAACTTGGTATTGCAGATAAATTTCTGGACTGTCACGACAATTCAATGATTTTTTTTAGATTGAATATCAACCAGCGTATTCAGATGATAAATCTACAAGTATTTGCGACAGGGCTTTGGCTCTCTTATATTTGAGACCGGATTTGAAAAAAAGACGATATAAAGCATGCTAGAGAACCTTTGCCTTTTTTAATAAAAAGAGTAAAATCAACAAAGAATTCATGGCAAGTTATAAAAACGGCTCAAACACCAAGAAATTCGCCGATGTATTGCGCTTTTGAAGATTGTCGTGTCATCGGCCCACGTAAACTGTTACTGTTTGAGTGGATTAAGAAAAACACGTAGGTTTATGTATTATGTGTGTAGAATTCTATTTTTCTATCGTGAAAATTACTTCGAGATTCAAGAAATTCCCGAGAACTCGACTGACGTAATCGCACTATAAAAATATATGGTTTTACGAAACTTTGTCTCAATAAAATTCTTTACGTGTTCTCAAATAAAGTACAAAAAATCTAAAAAGTAAACGGCTATACCGTTGACTTTTTATGTTACGCTGTTACATGTTAAAAAACGTGCTATGGCTTAAAAAAACACATTTTCAACTTACCTGATCTTACTATCTTACTAATATTAGATATGTAAATGTTTGGATGGATGGTCATTTGTTACTGAATCACGCTACAACGGCTGGACGGATCGGGTTGAAATTACTTTTTATACCGGTAAAATTATTAGGGACGATAAATAGCGGGCACTCGGCTTGTTGAGCCTTCTTGATCCAAAAGACTGGTTGGTTGTGTATTATTTTAAAAAAAGTAAACAGCGTAATTTTGTTTAAATTTTAAAATGTAATGGGATTAGAAAAAAATAAGAAAAAAGTGGCGGGAATGTGATGTGACGTTTTATATGTGAATATATATAAGTGAATTAATTATTACAGACATGGCTTCGGCCTTTTGAATTGTGACTATTTCAGACATGGCTTTGGCCTTTTGAATTGTTTTTATTTCAGACATGGCTTGTAGAATGGGGAAAATATCGGACATGACTTCTCCCTTTTGAATGGATGAAGATTACAGACATGGCTTTGTATAAGTTAAAACCAGAGAAGAAGAAGACTTTAATTTTAGCCCAGATTTGGAAAAAATAACGACAGACATAGCTGCATGGTGGAAAACCTTTGCCTTCTCTTTTATAGAGAGATTGAAACAAAAAAAAGTATGTGGCTTCACATGTAAAAATAAGACATGCTATAATTATTAAATACAAAGAATATTGCTATATTTATTTTGCTGTTTGAATCTTACGATAGGTAGAAAGTCTCCCGAAAGTCTGTAAGTATCGCAACTTTGTCTTTTGCCAAACAGTACACAATTTTTGCTATGGCGGGAAGTAGACAATTAATATTTCGAATTAATCTATATTTCTATTTGATTAATTTCGTTGCGGGATAAACAATTGCCGAACCAAAATGAGCTTCAATTCTGGATGTTTAATGCGTGCCCTCGATCCAGGACTTAGTGGCAGGTGTGTAGGCGGGAAAAAAAATAGACGAACACTTTGTGTTCCAATTTCAAAAATATAGAAGCCAGGGTGATTACTGTCTGATACGATTTTATTATTTGTGTTTTTTTTTTTTTTTTTTAGTGCCTTGATAGGCAGACGAGCAGACGGGCCACCTGATGGTAAGTAGTCACCGCCGCCCATAGACTTCTGCAATGCCAGGGCACAGCAAAGCCGCTGCCTACCGTTTGTGTGATACAGTGCAGCAGTATGCTTCATAATTCAAGGCTCTAGGTAATGTTTTACTAATTGTGGATATATATGGCGCCTGGACATTCAGGTAATTAAAATTTAATTTAATACCTAAGTGAATCTTAATTGTTTTAGATTGTCCACTTTTAATATAATAAAACTTTTGAACTTTTTTGTGTCACTTTTTTAGTGTTTGTTAAAAAATTATTCGTTGTCTTTTAATGTGCGTGTGTATACGACTTTAATACGGGCATCAGCAAACACAGTTGAAGAAATTATCGACATAACCTTAGTCATTAAAATTCAAAAGGGGAAAGGGTGTCTCACTAGACATATTTTTTTTATGATGAAACTACAAATGTTAAGTGCATACAGCCAACAAGCTTATTTGCTTTCACTTTTATAATTCATCTAGTTTTTGTCATTGGAAAGCAATAATAACATACACTTATTTATTTACACTTGCAGAAGCAAACATTTTTCACATAAACACTGGCTGTACGTCAATTATAACCTCAAACAATGAAATTAAAAAAACAACTTAGGTCTTTTATTATACTTACTTGGTCTGCTTTTGGGTGTTGGTGCGTGCAGTGAACATGCTGATGCTCTGCGATAGATGTGTTGCATAAAACACCCAATAAATTCACAAATAACACAATAAAAACTATAACACGCACGAATTCGGCTGAGTCAACGGACATTTTGGCTATTTTAAACATGTTTTCACACAGACTAGCTACACAAAATGTTTGTTTACATTGTAAAATTCGTTATATTTATTAACATTACGTGTAACACGCTACGATGGCTTGTCGTGACTAAATATAAGTTGAATAAGCAAGGTGAAGCTAGGAGCGGGTGAACAGCTGACGGTCTCGGCATTGACACCTTATACGCACTTCTCTTTCAGTCTTACGTAATAATACGTACGCGCGACAAAGACAACAACACTGAAATGCGATTGATTTGTATTCGTAACAAGTGTAATAAGGATGGTCAAAACTTCATAAGGCTTCCCACTCGCTTTCAAATTGATCTAAATGACTAAATCGTCGCTTATAAATGATATTACTGAACATAATTATTGACTTTGGTTACAAGTTCCTTCGAATGATACGGGATGCAATTTGTTAATTTAATACTTGATTATTTCATTTATTTCTCTTTTGAAGCAAGGGATAGATTGTCTCTCGCTACTTGATACTCTATCTGGACGGCACTGCGTACCATCAGGTGCGATGTGGTCACTTTGCCAGGATCAAAAAATGCATCTTGTATTAGTATCTTCTCAAACATCGTCTGTCATAATTATGCGTATTCCATATTCAAAAATTCGTGCCAGTCATAATACTAACAATAACTTTGCCGTGGCAGAATAAAAAAAACGTGAGTAGGTTATGAAACTTTTTTTCTTTTTTTTCACACTCAATATCTGACAGCAATAAAGTTCTTTTCCTTATGGAGTATACTGTCAAAAATGCTTGTATGAACACTTCCTTTAAAAGTATTTCCTGGATTTACAAATATGTACGGTTTATTCAAATATGTACGTATATACGACAGCCTCCGTGGCGCTGTGAGTAAGCAGCTGGCTATGAATGGGAATGCCCTTTTTTTTTAGTGCCTCGATAGGCAGACGAGCAGACGGGCCACCTGATGGTAAGTAGTCACCGTCGCCCATAGACTTCTGCAATGCCAGGACACAGCAGTGCCGCTGCCTACCGTTGAAGGACTACTCTTCTTAAACCTCCTTTAAATGCCTGGGGTTCGAACCCCGCATCAAGACAAGTATTGGTTTGACCCATAAATGTTTGTTTCTGCGTGTTGCCAAACCGAAAGTCTTTCGTAGTTCCAGATTCCCACGACGCAGCGGCTGGTAATAGGATATTCATATCTATCCCGATAGCGACTACCGTACACAGGGTATAAAGCCCGCCATCATAGCACTCGCAAGTGTGTCGCGTTCCGGGGTCAGCCAGTGTACATCCGGTGTTTGTGGGGGGTCTAGAATTGGGGTACGATGTTTGGCCGTGATGCGGCCTTCTGAGTACTCTGATATTAGATTTTCGACCGCTTCTTCACCTTCTTGCCCCATGGCGTAATGTGAGAAGCTACACAGCAGACCGTCATGATTGTGTTGAGTAGCGAGGGATAGATTATTTCTCGCTAGTCGATACTCTAATTGGACGGCGCTACGCTTACCATCACGTGCAGTGGGGTTACTTTGCCGTACCAGGATAAAAAAAACAAGTCATATCTTAGTATGGGTAGGATTATGTCACCGGCCTAATTAAAACTCCAAAGAAATCTATATTGGTTTTTTAATGCCATCAGTGCACATTTCTTCAGCTATTCGAATGGTGTATGTAGTTCTTATTTTCCCTAAAATAACTACCTTTTTCTGTATAATGAAAATACGTAAATCTATTTTCCTGTAGAATGTCTAAAAATAAACGAAACTGTTTATTCCCTCTCTTGTAAAATGTTCCTTGTTCAATTGTAGCCAAAATAAACTATCTATCTCTCTGTCTATCTAATTTGGGGTTACCAACCCCGGAGTTGAAATACTAGGATTTGAAATACTAGGATTTGAAGTTAGAAAAACCAGCACAATTCAGCTTAAAAACAGGACGCATCTTTGGTTTAAAGCAGCGTAAACACTTGCGGGCCGAGACACCGCCCCTAAAGTAGTGCAAAAGTGGTGTGCGAATTTTAAAATACAGGACCTTATCAGAGCGCTTTAAAAACCCAGGACGCTGTTTAAAAACTATCCAGGACACTCTAAAAACCAGGACATGTCCTGGGAAAACAGGACGGTTGGCAACTCTAATCTAATTCATAGTTACCATCAAGCGAGACGTCGTGTTGTCAATGAAATAAAACTAGTGATAACATCAGTTCGGTTTTTGCTGGCCCAATGCGGGTTGGTAGACTTCACACACCTTTGAAATGAGAATTCTCAGGTATGCAGGTTTCCTCACGATGATTTCTTTCGTTAATGCAAGCGATAATCAACACTGATTACATACGTAACTTTAGAAAAGCCAGAGGTGTATGCTTTGGGTTTCAAACATACGACTTGCGCCTAATGACAGTCCGTACCGCATGCTGCTATTTACGAAAACATAATAAAATTTATTCAAGGATGAGGCTGCAATAATTTTTATCTAGCTTTTTCCCCCAGCATTACGCGTATCGGCACCTTATGAGACCTTATAGCACAAACCGTTTTAGTTTTTCCTGAATTTTACCGGGGAACTTTTCCAACGTTTCTTTCCTTAAGAAAGTTATTCAGACGTAAAATAGTCAAATCGTTCGAACTGTTCTCAATTGATCCGCTTGCCATCGGACAGTGTATTATTGTATTTACTATTATTTTAAATACCGAAGGTATAACGGAGGTATTTAGGAGACTAGTTAGGGGTACATTAATAATTACAACCTAAGTGGGAGTAGTAAATGTTTAATATAAAACAGAGTGCCTTCCGCGCTCCGGTGTTCAGTTCAGAAGACTGATGGTGTAGCAGGGAGTTGGTAGTGAGAACATTCGTGGTTCGTTCGCGGTACAGTACCTAAGTATCATCGGTTCAATGGTCGCGTAGTTCAGTTCAGTTGAGTGGAAGACGAGACGATAGCCAGTATATTCGTGGTTCGTTCGCGGGGCAGTAAGTTAAACGGTTCAATGGCGTCGTTCAGCTTAGAGGGTAATGCTGGTAGATGATTTTTTTTTTATTCTGGCGCGGCAAAGTGACCACACTGCATCTGATGGTAAGCGCAGTGCCGTCCAGATAGAGTATAAAGTAGCAAGAGACAGTCTATCCCTCGCTACTCAACACAATCATGCCGGCCTGGAGTCAACACAATCATGCCGGCCTGGAATTATAAAGAGAAGCCTTAAGTGAATCCTGACATGCGTTTGTTTTAATATTAAGCACTGAGATGTTTAACAGTGTCGTGTAAATCAATCAATAAATTATAAACATTGTATTTGTGCCTTTTAAATATCCATCTTGCATAGTTTTGTTGATGTTGCTAACAAGTTTTAAATTTGTTTATAGAGATATTGGTATGACCATAAAAAGTACACCGACTGCAATAAAAAACAAATTATTCGACACTATAAAATGTTAGGGTTTCCCTTAATTTTCTGAGATCTCATCATCAGATCAGATCCTGACATGGTGCCAATGGGAAGTGCCTGGGAAGTATACCCTTTTAAACAAAAAAAAATTTCTCGAATCGGTCCAGGCGTGTTCGAGTAATAGGGTAACATACATAAAAAAAAAGATTCCGACGAATTGTTAACCTCCTCCTTTTTTGAAGTCGGTTAAAAAGTAGTTACTTATTGGGAATATCACTACATCCTTCTCGCACGCCTACATCGTAATGGCCATTTCAAGTGGTGACGTCATGAAACATATCATGCATCTCTGTTATCATTTGAGAGTTACCCCTTCCACCAGATTTGTATGGCTTCTAACTTACTTATTTTTAAGCGTTATAACATTTTCTCGATTATAAATAGATTTTATTCAATGTAACTTTTTTTATTAAAAGGGGTGGGACTAAACGAATTGTCGGATTATTAAACAGATTTATTGAACAAGTATAATTCAATGTATTAAATGACAATTTTTTACCACCTGATTTATATGACTTCTAACCTATTTTTAAGCGACTTCAAAGAAGGAGGAGGTTAACAATTCGTCGGAATCTTTTTTTTTATGTATGTTACCCTATTACTCGAACACGCCTGGACCGATTCGAGAAAATTTTTTTTGTTTAAAAGGGTATACTTCCCAGGTGGTCCCATTGGCACCAAGTCAGGATCTGATGTTGGGATCTCAGAAAAATCAAGGGAAACCCTCAAATTTTATAGTGACGCATAATTTGTTTTTTATTAAAGTCGGTGTACTTTTTATAGCTTTATAAAAATGTTTCTACTATATTCTAGGTAACACTACTTATTTTAATAAACCAGTACATACATACATACTCACGCCTGTAATCCCCGAAGGGGTAGGCAGAGGTTTAACCACTTTTCGCCGACTTTCCGTCCCATAATGTGATAGGGGTGAGCCTATCGCTATACCGGGCACAGGTTCCAGTCTCTGGGCTAATACTGAGAATTTCTAGATAGAAAAACCCAATATCACTTTACTCGACCCGAGGAACGAACCCGAGACCTCAGCACAGCAGTCGTAACGCATGCGCAATTACAACTGCGCCACCAAGGCAGCCTATAATAATAAACCAGTAGTATTGTGTTAAGTATCCTTCAAGGACACATTACTCATAAGGACATTACATTACTGATTATTATTTAGCGCGCGTGGACTGCGCAACCACGCGTGCGTAGGGAAAGCTAGTATTGCGTGTTCTATGCAAATATGCGCTAGTAACTACATGATGTGTAAAATAATGTTCTTAGAGGGTGTTATGTACTTGTAATCATTATGTAGAGGTGTCATAGCGCTTATATACCCCTCTTTAATCCAGCACCTCATCTAGGCACCTTTTTTTTTGTCACGTGGAAAGCATTTTATTACTGCCGCCCGCTCCGGAGGGAAGCGGATTAAGAATAAAACGGGTATGCTGGACAAGCCGGTCTTACGACCCAGCATCCCCCTCGCACGGATGATGGCTATCCGTGCTGCCGCTGGGCCGAGTCCCTGACCCCTATGTACACCCCACCCGACACTACCAGCTAAAACCCCGCGGTGGCCTTCTTCGGCGCTTACGGAGCGATCCCGGGGTATTCTAAGGAGTGCTAGAATTGTAGCCGGAATCGCCCCTGCGCGGTGCTGCGTAGCAGCCCATCTCCATGGAGGGCTAAGGAGCCCCCGCGCACCGAACAACGACAGCGAACGAGGCCTTACCACACGCGCTGCCGTCCATCTCGGGGTCGCACGATGCTCTGAATTGGGAGTGCATCGATACGGGCTGACAGCCCGCCGCTGCGCGCCCGCGACCCCCGATGGCCCCTATTAGTCGCCTCGTACGACAGGCAGGGGTTACCGTGGTGGAATTCAAACGCCCCCATTCCACAGGGCGGGAGACGCCGGCAGTCGTCCACCCGGCGCCTCCTACGTCTTCTCTGGCGGCGGGAGGGATCATATCATTCCCGATCCCTCTCAGCACTCTCCGACCTGGCGACCATGGACGACACCACGGCCGGCAGCGAAAGGTCTCCTCCAACGACTGCTCTGAGAGCGCTGCGCTCTTCGTCCCAGGCTGGGCACTCCTCCAACGTATGCTGGGCCGTGTCCTCGCAGCAGTTGCCACAGTGGTGGCACACGGCGGACACCTCCACCTCATCTAGGCACCTGACTCGGGCGATAGTTTCAGGGGGCGCCAAAATCATTATCTTTATATATATAATTCTACTGTACATGTGTATGTCACTGAACTCCTCCTAAACGGCTGGCCCGATTTGAATGATTTTTTTACGCGTTTGGGTGGCGCCCTGGATGGTTTCTACCCTAGATTCACAAATCATTCATATATTCTAGTATTTTTATATTTAGAACGAGTGTTTCGTAACAGTACAATTTTTCCTGAGTACCAGGCTAGCAGAAATGTAAGGATACCGTTTTTATACAACTGATATAATAGTGACTTCCTTAAGAGCTAGCAGCTTCGGAATTTAAATTCGGAATATAGATATGGCCAGTACGTTATGGTATTATGAAAGACCGAATTAGTACTATACAGTAATATTATTTAGGTCTTTCATGATACTGTTAAAAGTACTGGCCATTAAAATATTTTGTTGTTATTTTTTATGTTTTTGGGTGGCGCCTTGGATGGTTTAGATTCACAAATCAGCCCGGCAGATGGCGCTGCAGTCGGTGTGGCGCTGCTTTTACGGGCAGGACGACGTCTGCACGGTCCGCTAGTATAATATGATTAATTAATTTTGCTGGTGGTAGGATATTCATATTCGCCCGGATAGCGACCACCGTACAGGGTGTAAAACCTGCCATAGTGGCCCACGCAAGTGTGTCGCGTTCCGGGATCAGCCAGTGTACATCCGGTTGGGGTTTGACGGTTTTGCGGTCTGAGTACTCTGACACTAGACCCTCGACCGCTTCTTCACCTTCTTGCCCATAGCGTAGTGTGAAGAAGTAAGCCGGCATGATTGTGTGGAGTAGCGGGGGATAGATTGTCTCTATCTACTCTATACTCTTAACAGCCGGTCTACTCTGTAACACAATTCCGATCGATCGGTATTGGATTTGTGAGATCTCGTATTCTGAGTGCGATCCTAGCGCCATATTATTTCAGGATTGTATTCATATGATAATCTTCATTTCAATTACTGCATATTAATGGTTACACAATATTGAAATAATATGCCGCTCAAGAGTACGAAATCTCTCAAATACAATACCGATCGATCGGACTTGTGTTACAGAGTAGACCGGCTGGACGGCATTGCCCTTACCATCAGGTGCAGTGTGGTCACTTTGCAGTGCCAGGAAACGGAACAACTTACTTGCGACCGACCCTAACAAAATAACATGCAGATAGTTACTAAAACAATCACTGTATTTATATATAAAGCTTATTTCAACGTTATTATATAAAAACTGTATTGAAAATAACCGAATATTATAAATAAATAAAAATCTTTATTGATCACGTAGGCATATAAAAGGCACTTATGACATGTCAAAACACAGATGGAAATTCACTGTACGGAAAAATAATTATGTTTAACGTCATGGGAACTTAGAAACCACCATCGAGGGCTGGTAGGCAAGGAAGGATACAACGAGGACGGGACTGGAAATGGGGAAAAGAGGGAGACCACAAAAAGGAAGAAAGGTAATCACGGTCTTCGTAAAGGAAGTAACTGGAGATGATGATCACGGGAAGCCGCAGGAATGGGAGGGGAGAAGGCGAACTGAAACTGGACGGATTAAGGAGGGATGAGTGTAAACCCGTAAACCCTAGTCTAGCTAAGATGATTAGATGCTATGATTCACATAGTCTCTTTTTCGAGCATAATTTGTAAGAGATTCGACATTTCTACATAGATGGAGCAGACAGTGGTATTCCCCGTTGTAAAAATTCATTGTTGCCGTTAATTAAAATATTTAGTTGCGTTTTTTTTATTATTCAAAGTCCGGAAACGAGCCAGTGGGTCACCTGATGTTAAGTGATCTCTACCGCTCATGAACATCCACAATACCGAAAGTGTCATGAATGCGCTGTCGGCCTTGAAGGACAGGAATAGGGATTAGGGAAGGGAAGGGGGAATCTGGGCCTCCGGATATCTCGCTTACCATACGAAACGCGACAGTAAACTGTCACTTTACGTTGGTTTTCTGTGAGACAGTGTTATTACCCCGGTCGAGCCGGCCAATTCATGCTGTAGAGAAATATGTCTACAGCGTGGCTCTACCACTTCTAAAGTAGTGCGTCCTAGTCTTTTTCAACTAAGAATAATAAACATTATTTTATTACCTGCTTTATAGTTTACCTTATTATAATAAAAATACTAGCCCTGTATTAAACATTATCCCACTGCTGGGCACGGGCCTCCTCTACTAATGAGGTTAGGCCTTAGTCCACTACGCTGGCCTAATGCTGGTTGGTAGACTTCACATACCTTGGAAATTCTTATAAGAATTCTCAGGTATGTAGGTTTCCTCACGATGTTTTCTTTCGTTAAAAGTCGGAGGTGTATGCCACTTGGGTTTCGAACATACTACTTTCGTCTTGACAGTCCGTACCGCAACCAGCTAGGCTATCGCTGCTATAACTTATTATTAACCACTCGTGTATCAAAAGGATATTAAAAAGGTAGTTGGAAGTAAATACAAGCCAAAATGAATATTTTTTCCATAACATTAAAGTTAATAGAAAACAAATTATGCGTCACTATATTTGAGGGTTGCCCTTGATTTTTCTGAGATCCCATCATCAGATCCTGACTTGGTGCCAATGGAACCACCTGGGAACATACCCATACTACAACAAAATAAAAATTAAATATCAACTATATGGAGGGTAGAAACATTGCACTATACTTTCGTGACGACATACAACTCAGTCTCCCCCGTGACCATGAAGACTGTAAAGCCTTCGAAACGTCGCGTTAACAAAGTAAAATAAACCGCGATAGAATCCGTAAATTTCGTTTTATTTCAAAGTTATACTTCTTTTGGCGCGACGGAGACAAATGATGAGAGTGAATTTTTACGATGCGCGCGCACACCGACAGCCACATCGTAAAGTTAGTTCTAGGTGGCATGAAAATCGATATGTAACTATGTTCAAGTTGTATATTCTGTATTTTATATTTAGAACACGTGTTTCGTAACAGTAAAATTTTTCCTGAGTACCAGGCTAGCAGAAATGTAAGGATACCGTTTGATACCGTTTTTATACAACTGATATAATAGTGACTTCCTTAAGAGCTAGAAGCTTCGGAATTTAAATTCGGAATATAGATATGGCCAGTACGTTATGATATTATGAAAGACCGAATTAGTACTATACAGTAATATTATTTAGGTCTTTCATGATACTGTAAAAAGTACTGGCCATTAAAATATTTTGATGTTATTTTTTATGTTTTTGGGTGGCGCCCTGGATGGTTTAGATTCACAAATCAGCCCGGCAGATGGCGCTGCAGTCGGTTTGGCGCTGCTTTTACGGACAGGACGTCTACACGGTCCGTTAGTCTTATATAAAATAAAACAATTCTGTGCAACATCATATATTTATCACGCCACCATATATACATTTATAAATCATACAATCTTTCACCCGTAAAGCCTTAGATTATGATACCCGTCCGCGTTCACGATAGCAAATTAGTTTAAGTTTAACCACCATTTTATCTGTTACACAAGTATTTTTGACACATAATACTTATAGATCTATAAAATTAGTCTATGGTTAAAAAAACTAGAAAACCATAGTCTGTGGATTTAAGACTAGGCAGTATGGTCGATTACTATAGCCTGTCCTTAAGACAAATAAAAAAAAATCATTGCAAATAAAAAATACTACTGTAACAGTGGCCAAATAATAAAAAACAATAATAATACATTAGACACACAAGTTTTAGATTTTAGCCGCTAGAGGCTTGTATCTAAATGATTCAACATATTGTCACTAGAGGCGCTGCAAATTTTCTTAAGCCCTAATATTGTCTACTTCAACATTCCCGCATAATTGCTTGAAGAAATCCTTCGAAGACCTACATCTTTGACTGACGCAGTGTGGACATCTGAAACAGAGTAAAAAAATCATTTGTTTTTTTTTAAAGGCAAAAGTTCTCCACCATGCAGCCTTGTCTGTTGTTATGTTTTTGTTAAAATTATTACATATTTCAAACTGCATTTTTAAAAACATTTACTTTGACAAAAAGTTCATTATTTGGTAAAGGATTTAGTTTGCTAAGAAATAAAAAGACCTAATCACATGTGTTTATGTTTCAATTTCGTTTGTTATGCTTGTTTTACGGCCTGTTATTACTGAAGTTATTAAAAAATCATTTTTTAACCTGGCACGGCAAAGTGACCATATTGCACCTGATGGTAAGTGCAGTGCCGTCCAATTAGAGTATCGAGTAGCGAGGGATAATCTATCCCCCGCTACTCAACACAATCATGCCTGCTGTGTAGCTTCACACTACGCCTAAAGGACCCAAGATCATAAGAAGGATAGGGTAGTAGATTCCATTTTTTTATTAATTATCGGAATTTTTATTTTATATACAAAAATAAGTAAATTAGACGTTCAAATCTGCTGGAAGGGGTAATTGTCAAATGACGTATGGTATGAGCTGTGACGTCACGGTTCTCAGAATGTCCATTACTGTGCCGTCGTGCGAGGGAGATAGTGATATGTTCCCACCAAGCAAGCATTTTTGCTCATACCAATATTTAAAATAAATATTGTGCCCTCATTTTTCAAGCAATTTTGATTAATTTTTTTTTGCGTATTATATTCGGTTGCATATCGAATAATATACTAAATTAAACACAGGAAACTACCGTATTGTAGGCTGTATTATAATATTATTATTACCTGGTGAGAAACTGTTTGGACACTTTAGGTCCGTTCTTGAGATGGCTTGCGACCACATCAGCAAGAGCCGCTATGAAGGTGACGTGGTCGTTGGGCGCTGCAGCACGTTCTATTTGAGTGATACCAGCCTAAAAAATGGTAGATTAGTAGTTTTTTTGTTTGACGTAGAAATTATTTACAGAGCGTTACTTGGGAGATACCAGCCTAAAAAATTTAGATTAGTAGCTTTTTGTTTGACGTAGTAATTATTTCCAGCACATTCTATTTGAGTGATACCAGCCTAAAAAATAATAGATTTGTAGTTTTATGTTAGTCGTAGAAATTATTTACAGCACTTGCTATTTGAGTGATACCAGCCTAAAATTATTTGGCACCCTCTGTTGGGGTATATAGCTATGACACAGGAATGGTAGTTTTTAAAGCCTTCGTAGCACATAGTAACACGAGAAGTCGTGGGTCGATCTCTGCACGAAGACTAAAGGATGTATATTAGATCGTCTCTCGCTACTCAGTACTCTATTTGGACTTCACTGCGCTTACCATCAAGTACAGTGCGGTCAATTTGTCGTGCTAGGATTAATAAAAAAAAAAAAGTCGCAAATCGTTTCAGCTTTGTGATACAGAACATTTCTCGTTCTGATTAAGACGAGTATGTGTTATATACATGGGAACTCCCAAAACAGATAAGACCTACTGATTATAGAGACGATTGACAAAAAAAAAATATGCTTTCACTTTACTTTGAGATATTGTTAAAAGCTAAAAGTAGTTAGTGAACGTAGTCTTTAGATCTTATCTGTATATATAAAAGAAGAAACTGACTGACTGACTGACTGATCGATCAACGTGACGTGAAATTTTGACAGCAGGTACCTTTTATCACGTAGGCATCCACTAAGGAAGGGTTTTTGGAAATACTACCCATAAGGGGGTAAAATAGGGGATGAAAGTTTGTATGAAAATCCGTCATTTTTGAAGTTAAGTTTATGAAAATACGTATTTGGCCTTTTAGTCAAAAATAAAAAATATATATTTCAGGATTTTTGGAAATTCCACCCTGAAGGGGGTTAAATAGGGTAAGAAAGTTTGTATGAAAATCCTTCATTTTTGAAGTTAAATTCATGAAAATTGGTATTAATTTTATTGGTATTAATAATTAATTATTTTGTAGTGTATACTTTTTGTCTCAAACATGACCTCCACGCGGGCGGAGCCGCGAGCAACAGCTAGTAACTTATAGACAGAAAAATATGACGCAGACTAATATAGAAAAAGTTACTTTATTACTTTCTAACTAAAATTTTCCAAAAAATCACTTTTTAATAAAATGATGATAGTTTTACCTCTTTAGCGACCTCATCGCAGTACTCTATATCCAATTCATGCAAAGTTTCTATGTGTTCGTTGACAAACGCTATAGGCACCAATATGAGATGCTTCACCCCTTGCTTCGCGTATGACTGAAAAAAAATAAAAAAGATATACACCATTCTGGATGCTTCGAGAACTTCCATTTACATCTAAAATACATGTAACAATACACCATTGAGAATCAGCGCTGTTTCGTCTACCGTCAGATCGGAATGCAGTTTCGATAAATATACATTTTTCTCGGCGCGGGAATCAAACCCACGGCATCTCTTGCCATCTTGAATCTGATAGAGAAGGAAGGACAAGAAACCAGCAAAATCCGTCCACATTTAGTAAAGTTTTTTTTTACATGCACTTTATAAATTTAGTATTGGGAAATGGGGTGAAAATAGGGGGTGAAACGGTACAAACTATTTGAAGCTACATTTTTTATTATAAATTCGAAAATATGCTTAAATACATTACTTTATAGTATGATCAATCAATTTTTTTATCTCGATATAAATATAATAGTAATCTTTTTTCACGTCGGTAAAAATAAATTACCTTGATAGCATCATCGGTGTAGGGCTGTAACCAAGGTAGGGGTCCCACTTTCGACTGCCACACCAGTCTGTGCGGGTTGGGGACTCCTAATTTAGCCACTGTAGCCGCTACAGTAGCAGCTACTTCATGGGGATACGTGTCGCCCCTTGATACCGCCTAGGGGGTGAAAAATAGGGGTCAAAGTAGGGGATTTTGGAAATATTTATTATTATTTGAACAAATGAAATTGATACTAAAATCTTTACATACATACATATACACTCACGCCTGTAATCCTCGAAGGGGTAGGCAGAGGTGTAACTAGTACACTCACTTTTCGCCGAATTTCGGTCCCATAATGTGATAGGGGGCGAGCCTATCGCCATACCGGGCACATGTTCCAGACTCCGGGCTAATACTGAGAATTTCTAGATAGAAAAACCCAATATCACTTTACCCGACCCGGGGATCGAATCCGAGACCTCAGCACAGCAATCGTAACGCATGCGCAATTACAACTGCGCCACCGAGGCAATAAATATTCACATAGAAAATATGCTATAAAATGTTGTACAAAGTTATAGAGTAATTAATTGTTTTTTCCAAATATTGTTTTTAGCATGAATGAAATCGCTTTAAAGCCTACGATGCAAATTAGTTAATTGCAATAAATTTTACACAACAGTGAAGCGTGACCGGCTGCTCGGTACCTATTTAAATACAGAATAAAATAATAATTTACACACCTTCAATGGTAAACTGTG
Organism: Laothoe populi; assembly: GCA_905220505.1. Lineage (NCBI taxonomy): Eukaryota > Metazoa > Arthropoda > Insecta > Lepidoptera > Sphingidae > Laothoe > Laothoe populi. The sequence goes on along the minus strand of HG992174.1, from coordinate 4,064,092 downwards.
TGCAGTAAACAATATGACCACTTCATCCCTTATTTTAGGGTCGAACAGGTTCAACTTATCCTTAATCCTTGACGCAAACACACTGGCTAGCAGTGGATGGGACGCCCACCTTTCAATCAGGCTGAATTTTATGTTCTTCGGGACTTGTCTGTAATAGAAATTTTTATTAACCACTCAAGTATCTTCTGACCATACCGGCTCTACCGTTATTGACGTGTGTATTAAACGTATTTGTAACGTAATATTATGGAAATAAAGTTGATTTTGGCTTGTGTTTTTACTCACTACTTATTACCTTTTCCGAACATCGGTGTCCGTGTGATAGAAAGAAAGAAATAAATATTTATTCGTTGTAAGCAAATAATGGGTAAATTAAATTAAATTAAAACTAAACAACAAACTAGTAAAAAAAAAACAACATGCTTACAACAAATACGGCCTCAACTCAGCGTGTACTGGTATAAATTACCAGTGCTGATCTTCCGTTGGGCCGTATGGTGAAGTCAGGGCACAAAACCGCTTCCTGCATACAACAGTGTGCGCCATGATTCTAATTTAAAACTATACATAAAGAACAAACCAACTAACAACAACTATAACTATAGATTATTACACATAGATATATATTTTTTATATTTAATTTTTATATATATATATTTTGTTTTTTTGAGCAGACAGCACTTATGATACTTGTCACCTGGTGACACGTGTCACAGACATTTAAACCATCACTACATATTACGTGGCTCAAACGTGGCATCGATATTTAAATTTTTTATAGAGTGCAAAAATCAATTAATAAATCCGCCTTATCAGAAAGTCACCGCATACATACATGAGAGGGTAACGTTTTTGTTATCCTAGCGGATCGCTACACGCTAGTTATTTTTCGCATTCGCCTTTCAAACGAGTGGATGTTTGCTACGAGTATGTTAACTAACACACATGCGGTATCATAATTCCATAATGCACAATCATGATTATTTCATGCAGTGTCACGAACATAACAATTCCATGGCAGAATGGTTTCTTACCTTAAATTAAACTAATTATACGTTGATTTTTTTTTATTCTGTCCCATGAGCAAGAATGTTGTATAGCTTTCGAAACTTCAGGACTAGAAAAGTGAAGATAAACTGTGATAAAATCCTTAAATCATCCTCATGTATCACAAGGACACCGGTGTTCGGTAATAAGTAGTGAGTACAGTGCAGGCCAAAATCAACTTTATTTCCATACCATTTACGTTACAAATACGCTTGAAACGCACGTCAATAAGGACCCTTTTCATTTGTCTCCATATTATTAAGGTTGTCTGGCAGAGATCGCTTTTAGCGATAAGACCGCCTATTGTAACTTACTCTAGTTTTAAGGTTTCTTGTTGTTATATTATCATGTTGGTGTGCAATAAAGAGTTATCTATCTATCTAATAAGGGCGAGTATTGCAAGTTTGTCACAAAATATTATAGTATTTAAACTTAAGACACCCTTAACTTCTTACCTGTTCTTATAAAAGTCTGCAATGGCATTTAGACTGGAGCCAGTTGTAGCACAGCTGTACTGTGGGTACTGAGAGAATATTACTGCTCGCTCCACCCCGTCTCTGAAACAAAATTAAATTTTTAATTTGTTTTTTATTTAATTTTTAATTTTTTTTCAATAGCCTATAAGTAAGAAATTGTTCTCATTGTATAATTAAAATTTTTAATTAAAAGTTGTTAGCACTTTTTTTTTTTTTTTATTGCATAGTCCGACAAACGAGCATGTGGGTCACCTGATGTTAAATGATCTCCACCGCCCATGAACATTCACAATACCGAAAGTATCATGTATGCGCTGTCGGCCTTAAAGGACAGGAATAGGGATTCGGGAAGGGAAGGGGGAATCTGGGCCTCCGGATATCTCACTTACCATACGAAACGCGACAGTAAACTGTCACTTTACGTTGGTTTTCTGTGAGACAGTGGTACTACCCCGGTCGAGCCGGCCCATTCATGCTGCAGACAAATATGTCTACAGCGTGGCTCTACCACTATAAAATAGCACTTCCATAGTACCTACATAAATTCTTATACTTAAGCGTCTTGGTATATTTCTATTATAAGCTTTTGTGTAATTAGTTATGTATAAATAAATAAAACAAGAGGTAAATAATCAGGCTCAAAGCGATAGAAGGGTAGTATCCTGTTTAATCCTACTAATATTATAAATGCGAATGTTTGGATGGATGGATGTTTGTTACTCAACTCTACAACGGCTGGACGGATCTGGTTGAAATTTGCCAGACATAGATTCTGGAATAGCACATAGGCTACTTTTATCCTGGAAAAATTTACAGTTCCCGTGGGATAGTTTAGTTTTTCACAGAGCAAGGGATCGACGTGATTTTTATTGCTCTAAAGAGAAGGAGGTGGAAGGATATATGCCTGGGCATTACTTTTTTTAGGCAGACGAGCAGACGGGTCACCTGATGGTAAGTAGTCACCGCCATAGACTTCTGCAATGCCAAAGCAAAGCCGCTGGCTACCATTGCTTACTTTTCAATCTGCTGGAAGGTTTCTTCAGTGAAAGGCGGCACGTATCTGAAAGCCACATAGTGCTTGTGTGGAGCTGACTCCGGCAACATCTGGTCCAGCGCTTGGGTCAGTAAATTACCTGGACGGAAACATGGTATTGATCACCCATACAAATAAATTTAATAACATAACATATACAGGATGTCCCAAAATTCGACGTGAAGCCGAAACCGGGTAAAGAGGCTAGTCATAAATGCCTATAATTTAAAAAACATGCAACTTCTATTTTTTTTATATTTTTCTGATTACTGGTATGTTTTACCTTTTTACCCGGTTCCGGCTTGACGTCGAATTTTGGGACACCATGTATACACTCACGCCTGTTATGCTTGAAGGGTTATGCAGAGGTGTTGGTTCCACCTACTTTTCGCTGAGTTTATTACGGTCACATAATGTGATGGGGCGAGTCTATCGCCATACCGGGCACAATACCTGACTCAGGGCTGATACTATTTCTAAATAAAAAAACCCAATGACACTTTTTATTTGACGAAGTGAGACAATCTTTCCCCCGCTAATCAACACAATCATGCCGGCCTGCCTTATAACACTACGCCATGGGAATAAGCCTAGTGTCACAGTACTCAGAAGGCCGCAAACAGCCAAACATCTTATCCCAACTCTATACCCAACAAAAACCGGATGTACACTGGCTGATCCCGGAACGCGACACACTTGCCTGTGCCATTACTCGTATGTGTTATACACCCTGTGTACGGTGAGAGCTATCCACTAGGATATGAATATCTAGCAATACCAGTGTGGTGTAGTCCATCATAGTTAGACATAGACACCCTCGATACAGGTTTGACCGAGTGTGGGATCAATTGTGACTGTTGGGTATTGTAATAATAAATAAAAAATATATATATAAAAATATACTTTTTTAATGAAGCTAATGTGTTTTATTTTTTAAGAAATAATACTAACAAACTAATATGAATATGTGCTCGGGCGCCAGACAGACTAAACTCTGCCAAAATAGTTTAATAACAAAAATATAAATACCGTGGATAGTCAGTAGGGCGCTTGGAACTTTAATCGCAGTCGGGTGGTAACTTAAACACAAGTCATGATGACACAGTATTTATTTCCCTCGGAACTCAACAAACATTTACATAATATAAACTGTCAGATACAAAATTGACTATGTTTAATACTAAGTGTAAATTATAAAGATTATATATAATGGTTCATTTTTAAATTGATCATTACTGCACTCTGGAGTGAAATTTATAAATAGGTTACCCATAAAAAGCTAGTGAGCTGAAGGCTTTTCGCTACAAAAATTATAATTTTACATACCTCTATTTAAGATAACTAACTTTACTAATGTTCCAGGGGGGGTCTTCCAGAACGCCATCAACCGGAGCAGGTTATAGTAATGGAGCTTAGGGCATCCAGGCATCCATCAACAATTATCCCCAAAATGGGTCTTCAATTCCAAACAAAGCGTCAACGGGGCATCAAATGTGCACAATAACTAGACGAAAACCAACGTCAAAAACACACTACAAAACTGCATGTAAAAAACGATTTAACGAAGACGTAAACGAGAGGTTCTCGAGATGTAAACGAAAACGATAAAAACGGCCGCTTATTCAAGCTGAAACAAAATTAAACTATTTAGCACATGGTTGGAATTTCCAGATTTTAACATTACGATTATTAAATCCAAAAATCACGCACCGGCCGTTATATATTTATAGCATCATTCCCAAAAATAAGTTGCGGCGATATTTCGCCTTAAAAAGCTGAAACAAACGGAACAAAAAATTAAATTTCTATACTCAACGGGACGCCATTTTGGCACGCGCCCGCACAACGGGCATTTACAAATATTTTGATGAAATATCACTTACCACCCAAACTCGGTCAAATTATTAACTTTCGCACCATGGCGATTAAATGTAAGCCATTTAGGGCTTATGATTGAACAATTTGATATTGCATATTGTCCGACATTTCCGGTTCGACTCGCGAGAGAAAAGTGTCAAAACCAACGAATGCATACTTTTTTTTTTTTAGCGGATGCCGTAGAGATGTGACAGACCACAAACAAAACTACGATCGACTATTGCCGTAACTAAAAATTTGTTGAAAAGTCGATTTTTAACCTGTGACATATAAAATACGTTACATCACATACTTTCCCAAAAAAATAAAAGAACAAAGTTCTTTTATGAACCTTGAATTCAATCAGAAAAGTCTAAGTTTTCAAAATCTGAAACAAATATTCAATAAACAAAAAAGAATACCAAACAGAAAACATCTGAAGTTCCAAGAAAAGCATTACTGAATGTAAATAAAATTGCAAAAGCAATCGACAAGTAAAAAGGATATATCAAAAGATATACTCAAAATGAAATTAAACAAAAGCTTTATAAACTGAAACAAGAAAGTCCAGAAAAAAGAATTTCTAACAAAAAGATCAAAACAAAACATTTTTGAAAAATATAAATGTTACTAACAAACAAAATCCAAAATCTGATATAGCAGAACATAAGTTACTACTAATCCAAACTTACACTTTCCTTCAAACGAACTAAACAACTCATCCATGAAATAGCTAGGCAACAATAGCCGCTAACTCAAACCTCAACAAAGCTCTACCAACCTTAACTTTCCTCCAAACCTTGTGAGATTAGTTTGACCAAATAGTCGCTAACTCTTAGCTTTCATTCCCTTACCTTTGAGATTAGTTTGACCAAATAGTCGCTAACTCTATCATTCTTAACAAACCCTTTGAGATTAGCTAGACCGAATAGTCGCTAACTCTAACATTACTAACAAAAGAACAGTTAAGCTAATTAACCACTGTCTCAACAAAATCCAAAATTATGTCAATATCGGTTAGGCCAAACAGAACCGCCGATCTAAGACCAAAAAAATAAGCTAAAGGAGAATACGAAAGGTTCTCCCCGCAAAAGACGAAGAACTCCACAACCGTGAATAAACAAAAACAAATGAACATAAATCCATCTGAAACAACAATAAACAAACAAAAGCAAATGAATACAAATTCATTCGATACAAAAGCCAACAAACTAAAACAAATGAATATAAATCCACCTGAAACAATAATAAACAAACAAAAGCAGATGAATATAAATCTGAAACAATATAATTATCATATTACGATCGGCACAACTCTACTCCGACTTTCCGGGCGTAAAAGATATCAATCACCAAGGAATATAAATTCCTCTGTAACAAAGTATGGCATTTCGCGGTCAGCACAACCCTAATCAGACTTTCTGGACGCGAAAGCACAAAAGAAAATTATCATATTACGATCGGCACAACTCTCCTCCGACTTTCCGGGCGTAATAGACAAAAACGACATGGCGAAAGCACAAGTCTTAACAAACAAAGGGTGACTAACGCGAAAGCGATAGCACAAACAAAAGGTATACGCAAAGGCGTATAGAACAAAGCAAAACTACTGTCAGTCGCGAAAGCAAACAGAACAGAGTAAACAAAGTTGACCGACGCAAATGCGTACGGGTCTAGTCCAATCAGAGAGCCAAATCAGAGATGAACATAACAATAACAAAAATGCCACACTAGCTAAAGAAGCTGAGTGTACAAATTGTATGTTAGCAAACAAAAGGTCGTGTCCGAGACTTAAATCTACAAATACACTAAAAAGGATTCCAACAAGTTACATTTAAGGTTTATAAAACCTAAATGTAATGTAGAATATAAAAATCTTATAAATATTCTAGCATAAACATTTCTTGCAAAATGTTATGTAGAAAGTAAACGCTAACTATACAAGTTGAGAAACGAAAGTTCCTACTATAAAAATGTTTGCACAAAATGACAAAACATATTTATACAACAAAAAAGGTATATAACAAAAATGTTATATCTAACAAACAAAATATACATAAGATCAATTCCAGTTGGAAACTTTAATCAGAGCGCAACACTAAATATTCCAAAATCTCCTAAATAATTTTAGTATGAAATAAGAATTGGATTCTATATAATGATAAGAAGTTTCTCTTTACATACATCTCTCATACATCTCTTTCACGGTACAATTACCAATTATCCAATCATCTAATCCGTCCACATTCAAATGTACGGCTTCCATCAAGATACAAAACCAAGAACTTAAATACAAGAAAGTTCCAAAAAGTACAAATTTAATATTTAACTATATCTTTGACATGGTAACGACCAGTATAGCCTTTAGCCAAGTCTTTCAAAACATACACATTATCAGAAATCTTTTCCAAGACCTCACATTTTATAAACTTAGGAGCCAACTTAGCCGAAAAATATGCAGGGGCATTAGATTGAACAAAACTACGCTTCCAACAAATGTCACCAACCGAAAGAGAAATGACCTTCCTCCCGCGATTATAATAAATAGCATTACGTTTATATGCTTTTAACAAATTAGTTTGCACTTTAACAAAAACTTCACTAAGTGAATTTAAAGAATTAGCAAATGAATTGCGATCACCCAACTCAAGATGAGATAAACCTTCTATGGATTTACTAAAACGATGAAGAGACGCATCAAAAATAAGTTCACGTCCAAACATAAGATAATTTGGTGTAAAATCAGTAGCCAAATTAACACTATTATTCAAAGATAATTGCACATGAGGGAGAAAATTAGACCAGGTTCTATGATCGTTTCTAACATAACAAGAAATACAAAACTCTATTACTTTATTATATCGTTCAACAGGATTATTTTGCGGAGTGTAGAGAGTGTTATAGAATATTTTAGTAATATTATAGCTTTTTAAGAAGTCTACAAAAAGTTTATTAGTAAATTGAGAAGCATTATCAACAATAAATATATTAGGTGTACCATATTTCAGAAATATTTCCTTTTCAAGAAGTTTACAAATAATTTTAGAAGTAGCATTTAGCATAGGAAAAATCCAACAGTATTTAGTGAAAACATCTACAATAGACAAAATATAACGATGACCAGAATAACTTTTAGGAAGAATTCCTATTATATCCATTGACAACAAAACCATAGGAGAGTCTACTATTTTAGGATTAACCATGAAACCATGTGGTGGTGAATTTGATGATTTTTGCTTTACAAATATCACAACCATTAATATATTTTTGAACATCTATGAACATTCCTTTCCAAAAATAATGTTGTTTTAATTTAAACAAAGTCTTATGCATGCCCAAATGGCCAGAATTGAGATTATCATGATTATCACGAATAGTATTAATAATATGTTCTTTTGGAATAACAATTTTCCAATTTAAGCGACTATTAGGATTATATTTATTTTTACAAAATCTATATAAAGTATTATCTTCTACTCTAAAGTTTTTAAACCGACTAGGAAATTTTTGACAATTAAGAAATAATCTCTTATACCATGGATCAAGTATATCATCATCAGGACTAACTATAGTAATAGGAGCAAAATCAATAGTAGAAATTTCTATACGAGACAAAAAATCAGGAACTACATGTTGTGATCCTTTTTTATGAATAATATCAAATGTAAATTGTGAAATTCTAGCAGCCCAACGAGCAAGTCTACCAGAAGGGTTATTAAGTTTTAAAAGCCATTTTAAACAAGCATGATCAGTTATAACAGTAAATTTCATACCCTCAATATAAGGTCGAAAATGTTCAATTGAATCTAAAATAGACAAAAGTTCTCTTTCTGTCGTACTATAATTTCTTTCACATTTATTTAAAGATCTAGAATAATAAGCAACAGGATGTTGTTCACCTTTTTTATCTTCCTGAGCCAAAACACTACCAATTCCTACAGAACTAGCATCACAATGTAAATAAAATGGTTTTTCAAAATCAGGGCAGTTTAAAACTGGAGCCGTTATTAAAGCTAATTTTAAATTAGAAAATGCATTTTCAGCATCAGTATTCCAAACAATAGATTTTTTAGAATTCTTGCTTCCCTCCGTAAGTTTAGTTAAAGGTGAAGCAATGTCAGCAAACTTAGAAATGAATCTACGATAATAAGAACAAAGACCTAAGAAACTTCTTAGTTCTCTCACAGTATGTGGTTGAGCAAAGTTCTCAATAACATCTAATTTAGAAGGATCTGTATGTAAACCATCCTTATCAACTATGTAACCAAGATAACGAAGTCTGTCTTTACAAAAATTACATTTTTTAAGGTTAACTGTAAGACCAGCGTCTTTTAATATATTATAAACCTTGTTTAAATAAACTATATGAGTTTTAAAATCGGAGTTTATGATTATCAAATCATCTAAATAACAGAAAACTACACTATCAAACTCTGGACCAAAAAGTTTGTCAACTAAACGTTGCAATTCACTAGGAGCATTCGTAAGTCCAAAACACATACGCACAAATTCAAATAAACCACGACCAGGAACGACAAAAGCAGTCTTTTCCTGTGAACTCTTTTCTAAAGGTATTTGCAAAAAAGCTTTGGAAAGATCAATGGTACTTATATATTTAGCACCTTTAAGATTATCTAAAATTCTAGAAGGATAAGGTAACGGATAAGAATCTTTAATAGTCATAGAATTTAAACGACGAGAATCCAGACATAATCTAGTTCCACCATCCCGCTTTTCAACAGCAAGAACAGGAGAGCACCAAGGCGATTTAGAAGGTTGTATAATATTTTCTTTTAAAAGTACATCAACTTCATCAAAAAGTTCTTTTTGTTTAGCCGGACTCAAAGGCCAATAACGTTGTTTAAAAGGTTCACCAGTTGTATTAATTTTATGTTCAACTAAGTGAGTAAGTCCTAATCCTTTCTTTTCATAAGAAATATCTTCAAAAAGAGAAATAACATTACTTAATTCTCGCTTCTCAAAAGGAGAAAGAGATTCAGCAGCAGTAATAGAACAAGTCGAATAATTATCCACAGGAACTAATGTAATATTCTTTAACAAATCTTTAGCTAAACCAAATTTAAGCCAAAAGTCGAAACCTAAAATAATTGAAGGTTTAAATGAAGGTATAATTAAAAATTGAATGATCTCAATATTATCATCACATTTTACAGGTAAATCTAAAGTTCCTAACACTTGACGCGAGGTACCATCTACAGTAGAAGCTAAAGTAGAATCAGGTTTAATTGTATAACCATATTTAAGAAATTGTAAATGGCTATCAGAACCAAGGATGCATCTATTGGAACCACTATCCAATAATCCAGAATAAGAAATATTATCAATAACAAATTTTAAATAAGGTCTAGAATCTTTAGGAGTTGTAAAAAGAATAGGTGCCGAACGATGTATTTTAAAAAACACTTTTAAATAATCTAACCAATCAGAAAATTCTTTTTTAATTGTATAGTCATCAGGTGCAACAAAAGACTCGGTAGTCCTATGTGAAACTTTCCCAATAACCTTAGGTTTAACAATACGTTTATAATTTTTATTAACCATCGATACACTAGGCAATTTCTCAGAAATCCGTGATCGATGGGATCTAACTAGTTTTTTGAATGAGATTTTAAATTATTCTTGGGTCTACACACGTCGCAATCTTTTGTGATGACTCCAGGTTTATGACAGTCAAAACACATGATTCCAGGATGAGTAGAGCAATCCCGATATGAATGTCCAACAAGTTTACACTTCAAACAAATAATACCATCTGTCTTGACAGCACTAATATGTGGTTTCTCAAATTTAACCGCTTTATATTCCTTAACAGGCTTTCTAACAACACATGATTCAAGTTCCTTTCCAATTTGAATAAAAGTTTCAATGGAAGTAATATTTTTTCCTATAAAATAAGGCAAATAAATTTGTAACATATTATGTTTAATAATAGTAATTAAAGTTAAATCTGAAAGTGGATTAGTCAAACGACAAGCCATATCAAACACTTCTGTAATAAATTCAGGTAAAGATTCACTAAACTTCTGTTTCTTTGTACGAAGTTCATATTCCAAACAATAGTCAAAATCAAATTTATCAAAACGTTTCAATAACGCAACCTTCAAATCATACCAAGAACTAATCTGGGTACGTACAGTTCTATACCACTTAAGGGCGATATCAGATACAATGTCTGTAAATGAAGCTAACAAAACATATTCATCAAAATTTCTAAATAGAAAATATTCTTCTACTTGAGTAATAAATTCTCTAACACAAGATTTTCCATCAAAACAAATTTTACTTCTTTTAAGATCAGGTAATTTAGTTACACGAGGCAAATTCCTCCTAACAGTATCGTTTAACAAAACCGAAGAAATTCCCGGTTGAGAAAATTGATTGAACAAAGGTTCTCGAATATTAGACAAAGTTATTAAATCTTCACGATCCTGTAAATTAATTGAAACTTCAGGTGCCGCAATAAGATCTTCCCTAACTTCAGGTAAAGAAAAAGTTTGAGTTTCTGCATCCATGACAAAAACTTTAAATTATCCAAGCAAATCCAAACACAATACTAGTGTTATCAAAAACGACAAACGATGCAAACAATAAGTTATAAAAACTTATAAGATTTATTAAACATTGACATTTATTAATGTGTCTTTATAATAATTTTCAAGAAATGAAGCAATAATAAAACGTGTGAAAAAGTAATAAAATGAGGTTATGTTTTTAACAAAGTTATTAATGATATTTAAGAAAATCTATTATGCAATTTGTTTAAAGAGTGCAGTATTGACTTACAAAGTTGCTTAAATGTGTAAAATATGTGTATGTGTTAAATTAACAAGTTATTTTTAAGTATAAAATACTTTACCGCAATAGACAATTATGTTTTTCAATATATTTTAACAAAAGGTTGACTGACCTCTTTCCTAGTAAATACACAGTGAAAATAGGTTAAATACTATCTAATTATTAAGTTAGTATACTAATTCAAGTAGCAAAAATTGTTAACACAATGTTAAAACACAATTTGAAGTTTTCAAATTCAAAATACAATGAGTTTATGAAAACATCAAAGTAATGTTAAGTTTACAACTATAACTAAATACATACATTAACCTTGGAGTGAACCACACCAGTCTCGGAGCTGTAGATTTTATTAAACCCTATGATTCTAAACAATTCAAATGGAAAAAACACAGTATACACACCTATCTTCTGAACTATCAAGTTATATGAATTTAATGCATTCTGCTAGTAAAATTGATTCTATTTTATGATCTAAACCTCATATTCAATAGCTAAAAAGATATCTGAAGCTAGTAATAAGCTTAGCAACAGCAAAATAAAGTGAACAAGAGAATAATTTATAGCAAAGATCCATAGAGTGTCAGTCAAGAGTTAAGCTAACGGCTTATTTCAAGATGCAAACAAAATAAAGAGAGTATATAGTTATACACAAAACAATATATAATATAAGAGTGCAATAATGAACCAATATGAACAAGTTCCTCTCAAGTCCCTGGACGTACAGCGCCAATTGTAATAATAAATAAAAAATATATATATAAAAATATACTTTTTTAATGAAGCTAATGTGTTTTATTTTTTAAGAAATAATACTAACAAACTAATATGAATATGTGCTCGGGCGCCAGACAGACTAAACTCTGCCAAAATAGTTTAATAACAAAAATATAAATACCGTGGATAGTCAGTAGGGCGCTTGGAACTTTAATCGCAGTCGGGTGGTAACTTAAACACAAGTCATGATGACACAGTATTTATTTCCCTCGGAACTCAACAAACATTTACATAATATAAACTGTCAGATACAAAATTGACTATGTTTAATACTAAGTGTAAATTATAAAGATTATATATAATGGTTCATTTTTAAATTGATCATTACTGCACTCTGGAGTGAAATTTATAAATAGGTTACCCATAAAAAGCTAGTGAGCTGAAGGCTTTTCGCTACAAAAATTATAATTTTACATACCTCTATTTAAGATAACTAACTTTACTAATGTTCCAGGGGGGGTCTTCCAGAACGCCATCAACCGGAGCAGGTTATAGTAATGGAGCTTAGGGCATCCAGGCATCCATCAACAATTATCCCCAAAATGGGTCTTCAATTCCAAACAAAGCGTCAACGGGGCATCAAATGTGCACAATAACTAGACGAAAACCAACGTCAAAAACACACTACAAAACTGCATGTAAAAAACGATTTAACGAAGACGTAAACGAGAGGTTCTCGAGATGTAAACGAAAACGATAAAAACGGCCGCTTATTCAAGCTGAAACAAAATTAAACTATTTAGCACATGGTTGGAATTTCCAGATTTTAACATTACGATTATTAAATCCAAAAATCACGCACCGGCCGTTATATATTTATAGCATCATTCCCAAAAATAAGGTGCGGCGATATTTCGCCTTAAAAAGCTGAAACAAACGGAACAAAAAATTAAATTTCTATACTCAACGGGACGCCATTTTGGCACGCGCCCGCACAACGGGCATTTACAAATATTTTGATGAAATATCACTTACCACCCAAACTCGGTCAAATTATTAACTTTCGCACCATGGCGATTAAATGTAAGCCATTTAGGGCTTATGATTGAACAATTTGATATTGCATATTGTCCGACATTTCCGGTTCGACTCGCGAGAGAAAAGTGTCAAAACCAACGAATGCATACTTTTTTTTTTTTTTAGCGGATGCCGTAGAGATGTGACAGACCACAAACAAAACTACGATCGACTATTGCCGTAACTAAAAATTTGTTGAAAAGTCGATTTTTAACCTGTGACATATAAAATACGTTACAGTATCATACCTTGGCTATTAGTCCATTTCAATATTGGTGAGCCTCCGCCAATTTCCATGTATTTCTTTTTGACCTCCTCAGTGCGTCGCATGGCTATCCAAGGTCCGAGTTTACTTTGCACTGGTAACTGTATCATATCTCTATCTGTCATTATTCTAAGGAGGTAGTCTGCAACCTGTGGATAAGAAAGGATTTTTGATGTAAAAAACAGGATTGTTTTAGAAGTACAGAATTTTGATTTGTTGACTATTGTTGATAGAATGTAACATATGATTTAAAAAGTAAATCCACCATACACTGGTGCCCCAAAGACATCAAACGAAAAAGAGGAAGGCCATTCAAGTGATGGGTAGACAACATCAAAGAGGTAGCAGAAGGTACCTGGACTAGATCAGCGCTGAACAGAGAACTGTGGAGACATTTGGGGGAGGCCTTTGCCATCAAAGGGCACACAGATAAGAGTTGGATCACATCAACTATAATAACTCACCAAGTTAATTCAAATCATGTATACTTTAGTCTGAATAATAATAATAATTTATTATTAACATATAATTTAATAGGTTTTTGTCTTAAGTAATTTTCATCATACTCATGATGGTAAGGAAAGGCAATTTTTTTTTACTTATATTAAGGCATCTTTATCATACAGAGCTGCTATATTCCAATCTAATTTAAAATGTATTTTAATGTAGTCCAAATGTTGTTAAATAGATTTTGAAAAGAGCAACAATAAAGTTTTTGCCTGTTCTGAAGCAAAACTGCATCACTGACGGTAGAGTGAAAAGAATAATGAAATATCAAAGGATTCAATAAATATTTCGATTTACCTGATCAGTAGTCTCTGGTCCACCCATGTTGAGCATAATTATAGCAGTCTTGGGTTTTACAGTGCCCTCTGCGGCTGTGCTGTAAGCAGCTGAGATACGAGGCAAGATGGATGTAAAACGACCTGGTACGTACAAATTATTTTTAATTACAATTATTTATGTATACACCAATATTTATACAGATTTTATTGGGATTTATTTTATTTAATAATATTAAATTAATAGTTTTCTTTGGATTACGAACATGATACAGTGATACAAATTATTTTATAGACTTTGCGGCGCACCAGGCAAGTAGCCGGCTGTGAAACGAGAGGCAGAGGGTACGATTCCTGCACGAGACAAATATGTGTGAACAAATAAATTTTTGTTTCGGGTCTGGGTGTTGTGGGACCGTAGTCCCTCGTAGTTCTTGATACCCACGATACAGGTTTTACCTAGTGTGCGGTCAGAACTATGTGTGTGGCTGTTGGGTGTATTTATTTATTTATATAATATAACCTAGAAGTTGTATGGACTGTTATGACTGTGTGTTAATTATTGCTTGCTTTAACGGTGAAGGAAACCCTGAAACCTGCGTACCTGAGAATTCTCATAAAAATTTCATTTTTTTTTATATATCATAGTCCGACAAACGAGCCAGTGGGTCACCTGATGTTAAGTGATATCCACTGCCCATGAACATCCACAATACCGAAAGTATCATGTATGCGCTGTCGGCCTTAAAGGACAGGAATAGGGATTAGGGAAGGGAAGGGGGAATCTGGGCCTCCGGATATCTCACTTACCATACAAGCGCGACAGTGAACTGTCACTTTACGTTGGTTTTCTGTGAGACAGTGGTACTACCCCGGTCGAGCCGGCCCATTCATGCATGAATGGCTCTACCATTTTTAACTGTCTTAGTTAATCTAATTTAGTTAATTAATTTTATAGTTTACCAACCTACATTAGGTAAATGTGGTCGACTAAGGCCTAACCTCATTAGTAGTATGCCCATGCCCAGCATTGGGACAAGGGCAATACAGGGCTGTTTAAATATAAACCTATGGTGGCTGCTCCCGAAAAACGGGTCTTTCCGAAACATTACGACCTGGGAACCTTCAAGAAGAGAGCCTATTCTTTCCGGAAAGACCGGCAACGCATTTGCAAGCTCTCTGGTATTGCTGGTGTTTATGGGCGGTGATCACTTTCCATCAGGTGAGCCTCCTGCCTGTTGCCCCCTTTTTCCATTAAAAAAAACACGAAAACAGTCGCTATAATTTTTTACCTTTTACACAATATACCTAAGGCACTTCCGCATGTAAATTAATTATGCAAAAATAAATATTATTTGTACTAATTCTGAATGTAAATGATACAACCGGTTTTTATCAATGTCGCAATGTTACAAAAGTATTGACCTAGAATATTATTATTTAACATGTGTATAATATGTGGCAAATGTATTTGTAATTATACGAAAAACATGCAATTCAGTAAGTAAATAAATTTATTGTATTTTTAAAATAAATATTGATTTATACTTTTAACATAACCAAATACTTACATTTTGAAAGAAACATCGTTGTTCTTCGTGTAATAAAATAAATTTAATAAAAATTAATACAATAAATGCTTTAGTTTCGTAAATAAAAGTTTTAATTATTTAGAAATAATATTATTCCTACGAATCGTCTTTCCTTGGATGTTGTGGAACGACTGATTTGAACGATATTGAATAATTGAAAATTGAACGAGCAACGAATGCAAATGAGATAACATAGATAATAAGGACTAGTTGCGAACCGGTCCTAACAAGTGAATGTATTACTAATTATAAATAATGCTTACTTTTTTAAAAATAATAGTTTTTCGAAAATATTCAATAAATTACAACAATTACTTATAATTATGAAACCTAAATATCTTTTTTTAAAAACGAAAAATCTGTTTGAGGACAAAAGGATAGACGACTGAGCTAGTAACAATACACTGTCGCTAACTTCACACCAATTCTATGACCTTGTTTGTGGTGTATTTACAACTGTCAACGTCAAAGTATTATTCATGTGTCGAGAAAGGGAATTTTAGTTATTTGAAAGAACCCGAGCTTAGAATACATCTTACACATTACAATTTAAAATGTCTTGTCGTTGTGCATCCCACGCCGGTAGCTGGTATACAGAGAATGGTAAGCGAACCATTTTAAATGTAGTACATATCTATCCATTGCGGTACTGCTTAATGAAAATCCATAAAAAATAATGAAACTTTACTGTGTGATACCACAAAAGAGTATTTTGTTTATTTATGTAATACTGGAATGACCGAAAATGCATAAAATGACTTGCTAAGTCAAAAGGTTGTTGACCTCTGGATTCGCATGGGCTCCACTGTCTTCTTTGTTCCCATTATGCTCTTTAATGTACTTCATAATAGAATGAAAGCCGACTCAATCGCTTTGTTGTAAATGAGCTTTTTATATTAGGCAATTAATATCTGTTGTTGATTCGGTAGTATAACATTCCGAAAGGTTATATTGTTCTTCGTGTAGAAATAAAAAATATTTATTTTTAACAAAAATGTACACCGTTTATTAAAATTAATAATTAAAAGAAATGATAAGTTTTAAAATAAATAATATAATAATGTGTTTGAAAAAATTAGTTTTTTTTTGTTACGTTTCCGAACGAAATTCGTGCGGTTGCCATGACAGCGATTTGAAAAAACGTCAAAGTCAAACTGTTTTTAGAACAAAAGGTTGCGAATTTTACAAAAATGTCTGATAAAAAAGGATTTCTCGTGCCACAATCGAAGAACACGAAACCGAAACGACTGTCAACAGCACCGGTCGCTAGTTCGAATCGCAAACCGCCAAATGCTACCAGAGAAAGGAATGTTCAAATTCGTAAAAAGAACACCACCATAGTGGATGGTGACATCTCTATATTTAAACCGGAAGTGTCGACATCGGATTTCGAATCGGAATACCGCCAAATTGCGTACGGCAAGTTTATGCGCGCTATGCTTGAAGAATGCTTGGTTGATGAAAAAGTAGAACGGGAAGAAACGCAAATGGACATACAGATGGCACAATTAGCGGATAGATTCCAGAAGACTGTGGATCAATTGGACAAAACTAACAGGAGATTGAAGGAGATTAGCTTTGTAGTGGAACAGAAAAGGTATTTGTATAATTATTTTATGTATCTTCCGTTTACATACATATACACACGCCTGTAATCCCTGAAGGGGTAGGCAGAGGTGTAACCAGTACTCCCTCGAATTTATTACAGACCCATAATGTGCCTATGGCCATACTGGGCTCTATTCCAGACTCCGGGCTGAATTTCTAAATTTGAAAACCCAATATGACTGTACTGACCCGGGGATCGAACCCGAGACCTTTGAATTTGTAACGCATGCACAATATTTTTAGAAAATATAAACAATATTTATAGGCTTAGCAACATTGGGCCACAAATACGGCTTATATTCGGACAATAATTATTAGAATAGCTAACAATATTATATATTTATTTTGTTCTTAAACCAAATGTTTGAACTAATACTTTGAAACACCAGAAGGGTTTTTTCTTAGTATGAACTATAAATTCTTAAATAAATAAAATGAATAGCACCCAACAGTAACACAGATAGCCCCGACCCCACACTAAGATACGAGTCTTGTGTTGTGGGTATCAGGGACCTAGAGAGACTTTCGGTCACACAACACCCAGACCCCAGACACAAATATCTGTCTGTCACACAAATATTTGCCTCGGTGTGGGAATTGAACCCACTGCCTCTTGTTTCACAGCCGGCTACTCGCCAACTGCGCCATGGAGGCTGTTAAACGGTAAAGAGCTAAAAATAATGTAATAAGGTAGTGCCAACCTTTCTGGCACAGTAAGTGTGTAACCTTTAAAATGAGAGGCCAAGTTTAATCCCAGAGAGATATAGGTTTAGTTTGGGTGTTGTGGTACCAAAGTCCCTATTAATTGATGATTCTCTCAGTTTGAGATAGTGTGGGGTCAGAACTGTGTTACCTACGGTAGGCAGTGGCTTTGCTGTGTCTTGGCATTGTAGAAGTCTATGGGCGGCGGTGACTACTTACCATCAGGTGGCCCGTCTGCTTGTCCGCCTAAATGTTATATATTTTTGTTTCAAAGAGGTTTAATAGCATATTTTTTTTTATTTCTAGATTACTAGACCTGAAAAATCAACACTGCACACAATTTTACGAGACAACAGACGAATCTCAAGTCAAAGAATTAGTTGAAAACCTAAAGATCACAGAACAAGCTTCCCTTGACAAATTGCAAACGAAAAACATCAACTTTGGCTATGACAAGGAGAGTGGTCATAGACAATTATTAGATGCAGTAAATGATGCCATAGATGGCCTAGAGCAGATTAAAAAACATTCAAATTTGAATTTGGAGAAGTTTAAAGAGTATGAAAAGTCTCAAACAACTTTACATGAGATTGAAAAGGAGAGATTTGATTTGGAAACTATAAAGTCGGAGTTTGAGGCGAGATTTCCTAATTTTACTGAAAAGTTGATTTCCGAGGCTTCCGATCGGATTGCTAAGTTGATGGATGATGATGAGTGATGTTTTTTGATGTGGATCGATATCCTGCTGTACACCTTGTGTGATAGGGTAGTTCCCTGTGTTTAATTTTGTGCATTATTCTATACGCAACCGAATATAATATGCAAAAGAAACTCTTTAGCGAAAACAGAATCAAAATTGCTTGAAGAATGAGGTCACAATATTTATTTTAAATATTGGTATGAGCAAATACTCACAGGCATGAGTGAAAATGGTTGCGTATTGGGAACATATCGCTATCTCCCTCGCACAACGGCACAGTAATGGCCATTCTGAGTACAGTGACGTCACGGTACATATCATGCAACCTTTTACTGTCATTTGCCAATTACCCCTTCCAGCAGGTCTGAATGGCGTCTAATTTAGTTATTTTTGTTCGGATTCATAAAATTCTTTCAATATTAGGTTTTAGGTAAAGTAAATTTTTGATTAAATCATTAAAAAAAATCGAGTCAACTACCCTATTCTAGACACAACAGAATTAAAATCTATTATAGCTGGGACTGAAGTCATTAATTAATAATTTAATTAATTAATTTGTTGTTTACCAGATTTAGTATTACTGTTACTAAGTTTACTTTACTAACTGGTGAAATTCTGAATTTATCAAAGAAATGAAGTACGAAGCTTTAATGTAATAACCTTAATATATATAATTCTTCTGTACATGTGTTTGTCACCTAACTTCTAAACGGCTGGACTGATTTGGATGTAATTTTGTGTATATATTTCTATGGTTTCCTGATCGGTTTAAAAATACAATTAAACCCGGTAGCAGGCGCTGCTTTTCCTGTCAGGATGACATCTGCCGGCCGTGCTAGTACTGTAATAAATTTTTAAACTTTTACCTGTCTAAAGAAAATGTCTATGGTTTAAAAGATTTTCTGCAACTATCAGTCCATTTACAAATATACGGATACTATTGTAAAACTAAAATCTTGAATAAATAGATTTTCATTGTTTTGCTAACATAATGGATAATAAAAAGTCTTTATGAACAAAAAAAATTCTTGTTAATTATGTATTTATGTAATAAAAATATAACATGTATTTTTGGTGGTATTATTTGAAATATGTTTATAATCTCAATATACCCATATCCATAAAGTAAAATATGGAAAATAGTCATTTTTGGTTTCATTCACTATTTTTTATATAAAAGGAAGGCACTCTCCACAATGCAGCCTTGTCTGTCGGTATTTTTTTCCAATTCGGAAAATAGTGACAAACTGTATCAAATGTGCGTTTTTTTCTGATATGGAGAGCCCGCTCTTTGGCCACCATCTTGACAATTGACATCTTTTATTAGGCTATTTGACTAAGTTTCGAAAATGATTTAAAACTATTCTTTATTACATAATAAGCACACTACATTGATATTTCAGGAAAATATACAGTATTTTTAATAAAAATCAATGTTAAAGTTTAAATCTCCAAAACCGCGGCAAAAACGCTATTTCTGTAATGGCGCTGGTGTGACGTCACATGCAAGTAAACAAGCTAATAACTAGGGATGTTGATATTTTTAAAAATATCGGATTGTCGATATTTTTAAGAAAGAAAGAAAGAAATATTTATTTGCAAGTATGTGTTTTACATAAAGATGTTAAATATAATGTTTAAATAGGCTCACACACTTTGCCATACTAAGTGACATGCAAATATTTACGGAATAATGTTTCCAATGTATTTTTATTATATATACAATGTCAAAATATTATAATTAAATTCAAATTAACCCCTCGACCTATTAATAATATAATCAACAATACATAATGTCACAAAACAAATATCTTAATGGTCAATACAGTATTACATTATTTTGTGCCAAGTCCTCGTTATACATCTATATTATCTAATAGATATTCATCAATTGTATAATAACATTTCTCGATCAATAATTGCTTTAAAAAATATTTTAATTGATTTAAATTATATTCTTTTATTTTATTGGGTAATTTATTGTATATGATTTGTGCCATGCAAAGAAAACTTTTTTTCATAAGAGCTGTACTACCATACGTCACCTCAAGATCTAACTTATTTTTATCACGTAGTTTTCTATAATAACTTTTAAAAGCAATTGTGTATAGATTTATATTTGTTTTTACAAAGACAATGATCTCGTATATGTATAGAGAAGGAAACGTCAATATTTTTAATTTTTTAAAGTATGGTCGGCAGCTTGTCATTGAGTCCAGACCACAAATGGCTCTTACACATTTCTTCTGGGCTCTGAACCCTGCTTCCTTGCACACCGAATTGCCCCAGAATATTATGCCAAACCTTAATATAGATACGACATATCCATAATACGCACTGAGTACCGCCTCACGGTGGACAACTTTAGATAGTTTATAAAGCGCAAAAGCAGATCTATTTATTTTTTTACACACCTCGTCGGAATGTGTTTTCCATGTTAATTTTTTGTCAATATGGATGCCTAAGAATTTAGTTGTGTCCACGCAGTCAATTGATCCACCTTGATAATTAACGTTAATTTTTTTGTTTTGTGTCCTTTGATGGAAATGCATAATCTTTGTTTTTTGCAAATTAATTTTCAAATTATTTTTTGTCAACCATTGTATTATTGAATTTAATGCATTATTTATGTCAGACTCATATGTATCATATTTTTCACATTTTACTATTACTGTGCTGTCGTCAGCGAATAAAATCATAATTAAATATATCAATATCCGAGTTTGATATATCGAAACAAAATATCGATATATCGATATTTTTTTATTAAAAATCTTGACTCTTCGAAGGGTCTGGCATACATCCTTTCTTCGTTAAACAGTGTGCCAATGAACTTATTAGGTTCAAAGATCTTGGAATCATATTTGAAAACGTGATATTTTTTAGTTTTTTTTAAGTTATAATTTTTCGCAATGAAATTAATATTTATTTATTTATTTATTTATTAAAAAAATCCACAGCCCTTAATACTAGAGTGATACAATCTGATATACATATCTTATGGCCAATAACGGATTTACATTTTATTAACACAATTAAATACAGGCAGTCAAAAGTGAGATAGTAATTTTGAAGAGCGTGTGTATGTGTGTGGGTGTGTGTATGTGTGTATGTGTGCATGGGTGTGTGTGTGTATATGTTTTTATATATATATATATTTATTTATTTATACATTGTCTTCGCGAAGGATTTTTAAAACATCACATTTAAATTTGTTTTTACTTGTATGAAAGATGTCAGCTGAAAGAAACTTCTTATTGTAAGTTCTTTGTAGCCGGCTTACTAATGAGTTTTGCGCGTAATTCGTAAACGAGTGAGGAACTGCAAAGAGACTCAGGTTTCGTGTGAGTCGCTTTGGTGTGTAAAAACGTAGAATTTTACCTGTGAGATAAACGCAGTCAATGTATCCATTGCAGACACCATGTAAAAAAGTCATATCTATTAATGTGCGTCTATACTCAAGGCTAGTAAGTCTATGATAACCACAGGAATCTTTATAATTGTTAACGTATCTGTGAGTCCTATAATTGAGGTGTTTGACAAACTTGCGCTGTATGCTTTCAACACTACTGATGTATGTTATATAATGCGGGTTCCAGATAATACTGCTGTATTCAAGAATGCTTTTTACGTATGAGTTATAAAGTAATTTTAAACAACTTATGTCTGTAAAAGGTTTACTAACTCGCAAGATAAATCCAATTAATTATCGCTTGCTTTAACGGTGAAGGAAAACATCGTGAGGAAACCTGCATACCTGAGAATTCTTATACGAATTTCAAAGGTATGTGAAGTCTACCAATCCGCATTAGGCCAGCGTGGTGGACTAAGGCCTAACCCCTCTCATTAGTAGAGGAGGCCCGTGCCCAGCAGTGGGACAATGTTTAATACAGGGCTAGTATTATTTATTTTTTTAAGATAAATCCAAGGCTTTTATAAGATTTTTGAACTGTAGCATCAATATGTTCAGAGAAAGTCAGTTTATCATCTATTAGTACGCCCAAATCCTTAACTAATTGTTGTTTGGTTATTTTTAATTTACTTATTCGATAATTAAATGATATGGGAGTTCTTTTTCGAGTGAAAGAAACATAGTGACATTTACTAATATTTATACCAATACGGTTTAATTCGTAATATTCACCAAGTCGATCAAGGTCACTTTGGAGATTTATACAGTCTGAGGATTCCTTGATTTTCATAAATATTTTTGTATCGTCAGCATACATCAGAAATTTAGCGTGTTGAAAGCATTTATCTACATCATATAAATAGGCTGCGTATAGAAGAGGTCCTAAGATGGAACCTTGTGGGATACCAGACGGGATTTCAATAAAGTCAGAACGAAAGCCCCCTACAATGACTGCCTGAGATCGGTTATGCAGATATGACTCCATCCATCTCAGCAGATTCCCCCGAATACCTAGCTCATAGAGTTTCCGCAGAAGCATAACGTGATCTACACGATCAAAGGCCTTCTCAAAATCGGTGTAGACCACATCAACCTGAGAGCCACCGTCCATGTTAGTAGCGACATAATCAATAAAAGTACCTAGGTTAGTTGCTGTTGACCTTCCCTTTATAAATCCATGTTGTTCGGGAGGAATTAAGTGTGATATTACAGGATATACTTGTGCGTGTACATTTTTTTCTAACAGTTTACTAAGAACATTAAGTATAGATATTGGCCGGTAGTTTTCGATCGAAGTTTTAAGACCTTTCTTGTAGGTTGGAATAACATGGGCCTTTTTCCAAATATTCGGAGAATATCCATCATGCAAACATCTGTTAAATAACAACGAAATTGGTAAGGCTAATACTTTAGCACACTTTACGAAAAATATAGGAGGCAGGTTGTCACAACCGGCACCCTTATTTATATCAAGCTTGCGTATTAGTTTTTGAACTTCTTCTGGACTAATTAAGATGTCGTGTATTATATTTAAGTGTAAACTCTCGGTATTAACAGATGGTGATACATAATTTTGTGAAGGTAGACTAAAGTTTTTTTTGAAAAATTCATTAAATGCAGAACATATATTTACTGGGTTATCTATTTGTGTGTTTCTATAAGTCATATGTTGGGGGAAATTGGAGCAATTTTTGCGCTTTGACTTTACATAATTCCAAAAGAATTTAGGGTTGTATTTAATTGTTTCTTGAGCAAACTTTGTATATGATACATAACATTCTTCTTGTAATTTCTTTTGTCTGCTCCTTAGTTCCGAAAAGAGTTCATAGTCGAGTTTATTTTTGTGTTTTTTCCAATTTGTGTGTAATTTACTTTTTTCTTTTATTAAATTAATAAGTGCCCTGCTGTACCATATTGGGTAAGAATATGTACCACCACAGCGAAATTTCGGAATAAACTTGTCAATTACACTATTTATTATTGAGTAGAATTTATCTGTAACAATATCCAAACAGCGATCATTTGAGATAAAGCTCCAATCTTGTTTAGAAAGTAAGTTATTGATATTAGGATAGTCTCCTCGTCTAAATTGGTATTTCATCTTTGAGCACGGCTTAAGAAAAGGCACAAAAATGTCCGTGGCAGTGATGTAAAGGGATGGATGATAATTATCTTCGGGTACAAGTGCCGAGTTCGATTTCTGAATGCTTATAGGGAAATCCGAAAAGATTAAATCTAGGGTATTATTACTGCTATTCCTGAGCACATTATACTGAGAAAGACCTATAAAAGAAAAGTACGATATTAAATCAGATGCCGCTGCTTGAACGTCCACAGATCCTTTTTTAAGTATTACTGGCTGGTTAGATGTCCAATTCAGACACGATAAATTAAAATCACCTGCCACAAGTAAATGATCGTGAGGGTGTGCGTCATGAAATGCTGAGAGTATATCTATTAATTCTTTAGTTCGCGATGGTATTTGCGAGTTTGGGGGTATATAGACTACCGCAATATGAAGATTAAATGTTGAGCTTATTGTTTTGGCCGGAATAGTGACCCAAATGCACTCGAGGGCACAACGATCCCACTCCGGTCTAACATACGCTTGCAATTCGGAGCGACACAATAACATAACACCACCTCCCAGCGACCCGCGATCTCGACGAAAAATAGTGTATTTTTCATGACAGACTTCTGCATCTAAAAATACCGTCGCAGAGCCAGGTTTCGGTGATCATGATTATATCATGATCACCGAAACCTGGCTATTATGATATTATTTTCAACTTTTTAGTTCGGCTAGCTAATTAAGCGTGTTATTTTTTAATATAATTTATTTTATGCTTTTAGTCTCGAAACAGCATCAAACGTACCTACTTATAATAAAATATTCGATTACAAATTAAGACCACATAAAAAATATAATCTAAAATGATACCTAATATTTTTTAATATCTTGGTGAACCTGGTGATCATAGGTCCTTGATACGTGTGTAAATATTCAAGTAAATCGGATGTCTTGAAGGTGGTGAACATTACGTTGAAGGATTCCGTTACATATATACTTAGTCTACTTGGATACAATTGTAGCTAGTATAAAGCGTGTAAAGACAATCGTAATCGTAATGAGCTACAAAATAATTTACCAATTAAAAAAAATAACTTTTATATTCAGAGTGCCTCTTACCAGTCGGTGATCACTACCGGTGTTAAACCTACTGATCACAGATACATCTCTGAATATTTGGCGTTTATCAGTCATAATGAAGTCGATCTCATTCCTGGTGACATTATTGGGGCTTCGCCAAGTCCACTTCCTCTGGAAAAATGAATTTATCAAAAAGAGGCCCCGGGTCTCAAAAAAGTCGACTAGCATTTGCCCCCTGTGATTCCTGCACCCATAGCCGAATGATCCTCCCTCGATTCGCCGTGTCCTTGTACTATTTTACATTGGCATTGAAGGCACCCATTACAATCCCCGGGCTACGGTAGGGTACTACAAAAAGCTATTTTTGGCGACGTACAACGGACGCTCTCTGCGGTTGGACGAGCACATCGCTGAGTTGGAAGAAGAGCTAACTCACATTAACTGGCATATCGTAGGGCTATCCGAGGCAGCGTATCAGCTCGAGTACCTTATCTTAAAAATATACTCTGAAGGTTATACAAGTGTACGCCCCAACGTACGAAGACATGTCTCGTACCAATGCTAATGCCAAACTGAAGACTCCTAATAAATTGTTAATATTAATTTCTTACTACAGAGAAAAACATATGACGCAAAATTTTAAGAAAAAATCGATTATTTTTCTTACAAAAAATTGATTTTTCTAAAATCGATTATTATTCAAGTGAGAAAAATCGATTTTTTTCACACAATGTCACATCCCTACTATGTTTACTTGCGTGTGACGTCACCAGAGCTGCAACCAATCACAGAGCGTTCACATCACAGATAAAATTTGAAATAAATGTTGTATTATATTTCGTTTAATTTGCAAAAAATATACATTATTTTGTTTAAAATTAAGTGAAATATGGTTTTTTAAGCTATTGTCTAACAGGATGACCACAATTTGTAGTGTATTTTCAATGTTGTCAAATAGCCTATTGTTTTGATTTGAAGGCAGCGAGCTCTCCCGCCAGCTGGACCTCTGGCTGTCCAAAGCGGACCTCACACATGGACCCGCGAGGGCTATAATAGCACCGTAAGTATAATTTCACATCTTACTGCCTTAGGTATAAATTATTTCCGAAGGTGTTTTTTGTCGGAACGCCATAACTTCCATAATTCTTTATCAAATTTAATGTTTCAAACACCGTTTTAAAGCTTACGTTTGCCGCTATTGACATATATATAAAAAACACAAATGCTCTAAAAAGATGAAAAATTAAGTGCCATCTGTTGACAGTATAATTAACTATTATGTTGTATTGTTAAATTAGGATTACACGCGTGATTTTAGTAAGCGCCATTACATAACATTTTGCATGTATTTATTTCTACT